>OX291551.1:29371380-30725506 GCA_946406115.1 Apoda limacodes
TTGACGCCGGCAGCTACTCGCGGGTTAGGAATATAGCATTCCATACCAGCAAGGATTGTCTCAGTGACTGCGGCTGCGCAGACGTCAGGATCTTCTGAGTTAAAGCAGATCTGCCTCCACGGGTACGATGCGTAAAATTCACGCAATCCATCCCAGTCTGCCGACTTATAGTGCCACACACGACGCCAGTTAGTTGGCCCAGAAGGATCAGGTTGTGTGCATGACACTTGAGTCCGAACGAGACAGTGGTCCGAGGAGCCAAGAGGCGCATCCACTGAGACGGAGTACCCGTCCGGACGAGTAGTCAGCAGAAGGTCCAGTAAGGAGCTCGTATGTTCCTCTATATCTGGTATTCTCGTTGGAGAAAGTACCAGCTGAGAGAATCCATAGGTCAGAGCAAATTCATGAGCAGATATCCCAGCATAGTTATTGGTTCGAGAACTGAGCCACTCGCGATGGTGGGCGTTAAAGTCTCCCAAAATAACTAGTTCTGCTGTGGGATATTGCTCTAGAACTTTGTCAGTCGTCAAACTCAGGTGCGTGAAGAGTCGAGTTACGTCCGTGTCACCGCTATGAGACCTGTATAGGCACGCATAGATACGAGTGTGGCCGCCGTAATCTACGCGCACCCACAATATCGACAGGTCCCTGTCTTCAAGGCTATGAAGGCGGCGACAGATCATAAAATTGTGTTCGAGTTTGTAGCCGGGATAATGAAGGTATGATGTGTCGGCCGGGCAGGATATCTGCGTCTCCGTTAGAAAAAGAATGGTCGGCTGCGCAGTTTCGAGATGGTGGTGGATTGCGTTAAGATTTGCGTGAATACCCCTGATGTTGCAAAAATCCACATTATATGTGGATGGAGTAGCCGCTGTGCAAACTCTTTTCTTTTTCTGTCTTCTGGCCATAATATATATAAAAAAAGTTACTAAGACTAAGGATGAGGATTCACTGCACAGACAGCATAGAGGGCAAAGGGTGCGGTTCTAAGACTGCCGAAGCTCGCCACAGATGATACGGTTGCTGGCACGGCGGGCGGAAGGGCCCCTGATCCCCCTCTGTTGTAGTAGCCGGGTCCACTCCGGTCTCCTTCTCCGGCACGACTACCACTTCAGATACTTTACACAGGCTGGCGAATCAGCCTCCCAGGGCGGAGATTAAGTGATCCCTGGGTTCGGGATCCCGTTCAACCTGCGGGCGGCCAGCGGTCAGCCGTTTCATCAGGTCTCCCTGACCGCCGAACCAGCACGCCGCGTCTATGCCGAGTATGACAGCAACAAGCACCGCCGGTCCTCCGCTGTCCGTGCAGCGAATCCTCAAAGAGCTCTGGCAACCTTACTCACCGCCAGGAACACAACACTACTCAATGTTAGTGTTATTATGGCCGCGGTTTTCTGTAAGGTGGAGGTACTTCCCCAGTTCGGGCCGCTCATTCGAGCAAGTACTCGCTATGCCCTGCTTAGTTGTTCGGGTGGCTTATTCGAGCGAGTACTTGCAGTGCCCTACCTCTCTTAAGTACCTCTCGTTAGTTTTAAGATTTTGAATAAATCTATAAAAGTCCACAACATCTTTCACGTCTTTTCCATGGTAGTCTCGACGCACTCGTGTGCTTTTAAGTACGTCTAGCATGCGCGTATACAGAGGGGGCGATTTGGGTGTCGTATCCCCCCCTGAAATCTTTGAAAATTCAAATATTCAGATGCACTTTTTCGGCGCATTCGCCACCGTCATCGTCGCCCCGGACTAGCCCGGACAGACAAGAATCTGTGTATTAGACTACTACTTTGGTTATGCCGAAACACTCGCGTTGGGTCGGTCGGCCCGTTTTGGTTTACTTCGGCGGGTGACGCGATGGGCTCGTATCGCCGAACGTTACCGTCCGATACCTACAAGTGCCGCACGCACGCCTCGCGTTATCGGCAAGGTTGCCAGGTGAACTTAATACCATACAAGGGAAAAACTAATTTTCTACGGTGTAAGTACCTACATATACTTACCTTAATGGATCCTCAACTACATTGAATCAAAACACTAGGTTCAAACAATAATACCGATTTGTATAATTTTTACGCCATTTTGTTTTACCATAAGCAGGCTAATTTGCAGAGTTTAATGCAGAAAAACCTCAAAGAACTGTTAGTTTTTTACATAGAAAGAATTAAATAAGATTGATTTTAACTTACAAATGGGCAAAATAATAACAGAACCACTACTATTTCGGTATTTTTATCAAACCGAACACCGAACAAGGGAGTGCAATATCAAATACCTGGCAACCTGGTTGCCGGGCGAGCGAGTCAGGGGGTTTAAGTGCAAATTTAAACAATGGAGACGTGTTTTTGCATGTTTATTTTTTAAAATAAGTGGTAGGATTCTACGACTTTCAGCAGTGTTATTCAGCAGAAGACCTGTGAAAAATTATGCATATAGAGAATGAATTGAAAACAATGAGCAAGTAACGGCGAGCAAAGTTGTAAAAATTAATTAATTTGCCGTAAACCACTGGAGAACCAGAGAAAGCGCACTAATTTCGTCGTCAAAATTAGTTTTATTTTTGTCAACTTTAAATAAAAGAGAACTGTCATCGGTAAATAGTACAATCTTTTACAGCTTCTCCACAAAGAAAGGCAAGTCATTTATATAAATTAAAAATAGAAAAGCTCCTAAAATAAAACCTTGAGGAAAGCTATCCTTCTGGGAGTCGTGCTTTCTGGTCGCTTGCTAAAGCTGCCGAGGGGAACTTCTGCCAGTCGTCATTACCACCACTGCGAAAGACCGATGGTGACTTGGCCCACAGCGCAAAAGAGAAAGCCGATCTATTGGGCAGTCTCTTTGCCTCTAACTCGAATGTGAACGACGAAGGCGCTGTACCACCTACTTTACCGTGGTGCGGTAAGACCATGCCGGAAATCTCCATAACACAGCGCGAGGTCCGGCGGGCGTTGCTTTCCCTAGACGTTCATAAGTCGAGTGGGCCAGACGGCATACCAGCAGTGGTGCTTAAGCAGTGTGCTCCTGAGTTATGTCCTGTACTCACGCGCCTCTTCACGCTTTCCTACCACACTAGGCAATTTCCGTCTTCATGGAAGACTGCAAATGTGCACCCGGTGCCCAAAAAGGGCGATAGATCAGATCCATCGAATTACAGGCCTATCGCTATAACCTCTCTCCTCTCCAAGGTGATGGAGCGTGTGATCAACACACAGCTTTTGAGATACCTAGAAAAACACGACCTGATCAGTGACCGTCAATATGGCTTTCGCCACGGTCGCTCAACTGGTGACCTTCTAGTGTATCTCACACACCGATGGGCACTAGCCATTGAGAGTCAGGGGGAGGCATTGGCATGTAGCCTAGACTTAGCGAAGGCGTTCGATCGGGTCTGGCACCGGGGTCTTCTATCGAAGTTGCCTTCTTACGGAGTGCCCGTGGGTTTGTGCAAATGGGTGGCTAGCTTTTTGTCCGGCAGAAGCATACGAGCCGTAGTTGACGGTAGTTGCTCTGATAGCATGGACATTAATGCTGGTGTCCCGCAAGGCTCTGTGCTGTCTCCTACGCTGTTTCTACTGCATATCAATGACATGTTGGACATCAACAACATACATTGCTATGCAGATGACAGTACTGGAGACACTTTTTACACGGGTCGTGCAAACATCCCTCGTTCCGTTGTGGAGGAAAACCGCGGAGAACTTGTGTCTCAAATCGAGACCACACTGTCCCAGGTCTCTGACTGGGGACGGGTAAACTTGGTCCGATTCAACCCTACAAAGACACAAGTGTGCGCGTTCACCGCTAAGAAAACTCCATTCACTGTGGTCCCACAATTCCAGAACACTCCCCTCTCCATCTCCAAGAGCATTGGGATCCTTGGTGTCGACATCTCCAGCGATGTTCAGTTCCCAGATCATTTACAAGATAAGGTAAAGCTGGCGTCCAAAAAACTTGGTGTACTCAACAGAGCGAAGCAGTACTTCACGTCGGGGCAAAGGTTGTTACTTTACAAGTCGCAAGTTCGGCCCCATATGGAGTACTGCTGCCATCTCTGGGCAGGTGCACCCGGATACCAGCTTGACCCTTTTGACTCGGTTCAACGACGGGCTGTGAGAATTGTCGACGATCCCAAACTCACTTGCGGTATCGAGCCCTTAAGTCTGAGGAGAGACTTTGCCTCACTGTGTGTGTTCTACCGCTTGTACAATGGGTTGTGTTCTGAGGAATTGTTCGAAATGATGCCCACGGCTACTTTCTACCATCGCACCGCTCGCCATCGGCAGGGAATTCATTCTCACACTTTAGAACCTAAATGGTCGCGTACAGTGCGGTTTCAGAGAAACTTCCTCCCGCGAACGCTTAAGTTGTGGAATGAGCTCCCTGCCAAGGTTTTCTGCAAGGACTACAGTATGGAGTTCTTCAAGAAAGAAGTTATTAGATTTCTGAAGGGTCGGCAACGCGCAAGTGATACCCCTGGTGTTGCAAGCGTCCATAGGCTACGGTGACCGCTTACCATCAGGCGGGCCGTAAGCTTGTTTGCCACCTTAGTGGTATAAAAAAAAATAAAAAAAAAATACATTGCTATGCAGATGACAGTACTGGAGATTTATTACACGGGCCGTGCAAGCATCCCACGTTCCGTTGTGGAGGAAAAGCGTGAAGAACTTGTGTCTCAAATCGAGATCGGTCTGTTCAAGGTCTCTGACTGGGGGCGGGAAAACTTGGTCCGATTCAACCCTTCAAAGACACAAGTCTGCGCGTTCACCGCTAAGAAAACCCCATTCACTGTAGTCCCACAATTCCAGAACACTCCCCTCTCCATCTCCAAGAGCATTGGGATCCTTGGCGTTGACATCTCCAGCGATGTTCAGTTCCGAGATCATTTGCTAGACAAGGTAAAGCTGGCGTCCAAAAAACTTGGTGTACTCAACAGAGCGAAGCAGTACTTCACGTCGGGGCTAAGGTTGCTACTTTACAAGTCGCAAGTCCAGCCCCATATGGAGTACTGCTGCCATCTCTGGGCGGGTGCACCCGGATACCAGCTTGACCCTTTTGACTCAGTTCAACGACGGGCTGTGAGAATTGTCAACGATCACAAACTCACTTGCGGTATCGAGCCCTTAAGTCTGAGGAGAGACTTTGCCTCACTGTGTGTGTTCTACCGCTTGTACAATGGGTTGTGTTCTGAGGAATTGTTCGAAATGATGCCCACGGCTACTTTCTACCATCGCACCGCTCGCCATCGGCAGGGAATTCATTCTCACACTTTAGAACCTAAATGGTCGCGTACAGTGCGGTTTCAGAGAAACTTCCTCCCGCGAACCCTTGGGTTGTGGAATGAGCTCCCTGCCAAGGTTTTCTCTAAGGACTACAGTATGGGGTTCTTCAAAAAAGAAGTTATTAGATTTCTGAAGGGTCGGCAACGCGCGAGTGATGCCCCTAGTGTTGCAAGCGTCCATAGGCTACGGTGACCGCTTACCATCAGGCGGACCGTAGGCTTGTTTGCCACCTTAGTGGTATAAAAAAAAAAAAAAAAAAAAACTCCTAATTTTACTTCTGAGCCACTTGATTTCACTTCATTGATTTGAACCTTCTGCATACTACTACTCAAATATGAGCGGATAAGCTCAAGACTCAAATCTGCAATACCATAATGACTCAGTTTCCGTATAAGAGTTTCATGTTGCACGCACTCGAATGCCTTTGATAGATCGCAGAAGATACCAATAGCATTTTGTGACTGTTCCCAAGCATCAAATATATGTTGTTTAAGGGCAACACCTGCGTGTTTTCAGAGGAATGTGGATCCTGCAGCAGTTGTGCGCAGATTTACGGCCTCGCACAACAGAAGGTTAATATTATAGTATATTGAATAATTGCTAGAAAAAAAAACATTTTTAAATCTGTAATAAAGGCTTTTATTGCAAGAATTACTAGGTTTTCAAACAACATCGAAGTAATCATTAAGGTTAATAGGTACAATAAAATAATCATTATGTTAGCAGTAAGGTAAAATTCTCTTGAATTTTTTAAATTTTACAAATGAATGATAACCAAAGTGAGAATTATTGTGCAGACACTTAAGCATTGATTTATTGACCTATACCTATCAGAATCGAAAAATTTCGCGCTCGCTGCGCTCGCGTTTATGTTAAGGCCCGGTGTCCTAGTGTGCGCCGTAAAATGTCGCAACGCTACCCATTTTACTGCAATATAAAACGTGTCTATTCTACTTCTACTACCTCAGGCTGGCACTGTTCACCCCCCCCGAATACAAATCCTGGCTACGCGCCTTACGTCTGGGTATACACCGGATGAAAAAAAAGGGGTAAATTACTTCAACCAGTATTCCGGATAGACACGGAAAGATGCACATAAGTAGGTCTACAGAGCTGTCGTAAATATGTGGTCCGCGACTTTATCATTGAGCGCAGCGTGCGGTTAAGGTCTGCGAGTGTGATTCTGGGTAAGTCGGGGACATCCGCATCTCCTTTTTCATTTCGAACATATGACACAGATTTGTGTTTATCTGTTTGTACTACACACTTCGACTACTGTAAGGAAGTGTCGGTTACGGTGTTCGGTTACAAGTGCGATCCAACCTCCTTCCTATCGTGATCTTTCAGTAAAATTATGTGTTTACGTAGTTAGTTGGAAACTTCCTCGTCGACTATGCGCCACAATTCTTTTAATGGGTTTTTACTATTTTGAAGACGATTCTCGGTATAACTTTTGCGAGCATTTAAACTTTCATTTTTAATAATATTGCAGTAATTGGTAATAAATGTCATCAGGGTTGTGTTCTCTGGGTATTGGCGTTTGATTTCAGTTAAGTATACTTTGAAATAAGTCTTGAAAGAGTATCCGTTTAATTTAATACATTTGTCATTTATAGTTATTTTAATGTCAAATATAAAGTTCCAATTATAATTTTCTATGTCAATATAAAATAATGATAACGATTCACTATTAACAAGTCTTTTTAGTATGTAAGAGTTGTGTTGGGCGCGGGTGGGGGGCGGTAGATCCATGGCTTACATAAACACCTGTGCATTATTGTCGATCGCTACCGTGTCCAGAGGCGCCGCTGTGGCGTCACAGCGGTCACAAGGTACTATTCCGCAGTCAATAGAGCTCGAGCTATGCGCAGACACATGTGTTGGAAAATAAACACAGTTGGTACAAGAGTGGCATTGTAAGGCGCAAAACACACAGAAACGGCATACGGCGCGGGCGTGGTACGGGTGTGGCGCAGGCACGGTGCCGCTTCAAAACTTTTTGATACAAAACGTATGAAATCGACGTGGCACAGTCATGCCGCTTTGCTGCCCGGCCCGCCTTAGCAGTCGCGACCGGAGCGGCACGCCAGCGGTACGTAGCTTGTTATACAGTACGAACATTTTTTACAAACATGCGTGACGATATTCAATACAATATAGAATTCTGCCAGATAGTTGATCAATATCCTGCTCTCTATGACCACACTAAGTCGGAGTACTGTAATAGAAGTGTGCAAGATATTCATATAATTTTTCCATTATCTTAAAATATCTATGCTCTTGTGCTAATTTCCAAAAAGGGTGCACCCAATATCTTCCTTGTCTCTGCATATTAATGAGTTGCAGCAAAGCTAGCGCATCTTCAACTTCTGAAGAGGAATACATGCTGTCGCAATAACATCAGCTTGTATACTGACAGACCCGGGCATATCGTCGCCTCTTCTGTGTAATTTAATGTCGCGTCCTTGCCTTATCCGTGCCACGCCTGCGCCGCGCCCACACCATGCCCGCGCCTTATGTCCCTTCTGTGTGTTTTGCGCTATAGACATCAGATGATGTCGCCTCAAACTAATATTGGCAAAAAGTCAACATTTTGGTCGCCGACCAAAATAAATCTTTTATTTACGAGCAAAAGCCTATCCAGCAACGATTCTAAATTATTAAAATAAATGTCAAAATTTCTTTTACCTATGCGATACATTACAATTATAATTAAATTCAAATTAATTATTAATTGCAGCAAACTCAAAATGATATTGAACAGCCAGGCTCTGTAGGTCGTTTCGCTGGCGGTAAGTAATATCACCCCGCGTAAATAGTGCAACACCGCCGTGGGCGATGCGCGTGCGGCAGTGGAGAGCTACCCGCCAGTTCATACCCACATAATTTAATTCGTTAATTCCGATTTTTTTGCACCAAGTTTCACAGCATGCTAGTACGTCTGGCCTTTCAACACTCAATAATAAATCTAATAATGCGGTTTCACCACAGATCAATCAAACATTTTTAAGTATTATTTTAAAGTGATTTTTTGTGTCTATCGGGGTGTTTTCGAGGCAGTATTTTGTAGGTTTTTTGGGCAAACAACATTAAATCGCCTAATCGATACACCGTCGGACCAGTTATTTGCACTCCTCACTAAAGTAACCTTGTCGGCGAGCACTTCAAGCTTGAAGGACGAGTAGTTGCCTCGCACTCTGCATTCTCGACCTTCAACTCAGTGCGGACGTGGTGAAGTACGGCCTGCGCGGAGGTGTCCGCGCTTAGGTTAAATACATGCAGGCTGACATGGCGTGGTCTGCGGCTCTGAAGCCAGGTTTTGCCCCGCAGCAGACATATTTTAAGGACGAAGCACGTTAACAGGCACCGCGTTTTCGTCGGTTAATGATTTGACTAGGGCATGTAATATCGGAAGGTTTTCAATTCCGATATTGATTTCCGATATTAGGTTTTAATATCGGAATTCCGATACTAATATCGGAATTAAACATATTTTACATTAAGCTGTATTAGATACAAGATGTTTTAAATTAATTTATTTTTGCAATCAACAAAAAATAAAACAACTTCTGTGATGATTAAACTAAAAAAAAATTAGTGTCGGACAACCGTCCGGAATCGTGACAACTTGTGCCTTTCACTTTTTATGTCTGTCTCTCTCGCTCTTAGGCGGGCTAACCATGCCGCGTGCCTCTCACTCGCTCTCATTGTGAGCGCATAACGTGAGCGGAGCGTAACGCAGTTTCTTGAAGTGTCACCCGGCAAACCAATTTATAAGACGTTGTCACGTCAAAAACATAAAACTAAAATCAATCCTGATAAATATATTTAAAAATAGCACAACCTATGAACAAAATCTAAAATAAAAATACCTTCACTCAAATACTTAATCAAAAATTGAAAAAAAATTAACAAGAGAATAAAACTACTAATTCTGTACTATTTATTTATTTTTTAGACATCACCTCTTTTCTATATAATGCGTACATAGAAACTCCTCCACTCCTTTACTCTTCTACTGCTAATTGAATGAAAAAACTGAAATAAACAGGCTGGTCGTCGATTGAAGGAAAGACATTGATCTTATATCTTGTATAATGACTGTTGAAGTATAGATATTGAATATAGGTTGACTATAGAATGAGAGCTGTGTATAATATAGCTTCTCTTATATACTAATTAATACTACATTAACTTGAGTAGTTATCCTTGAGGGATAAGGAATGCTGGCTAACCACGTTCTATGCGTAATAGCGTCGGCAATCGAGATGTAGCGATAAGCTATGGACGGATAATTAGTTATCTATCGCTATGTTACAAAACTCAAAATCATCTAAATAAAATTGGAAACAAATGTAACAAAACTACTTATTTACTAACATTATGTATATGTTTTTAAGAGAGAAACTTGATAGTGCATTCTCAATAAATTAAAGGCTTCTAGCATTTCAGCAAAAGCAAACTTCGGACAATGCATCAAAATATCCAGCTGACGAAAAACCCGCTTACTTTCAACACTAAGGCAAAACTTATGTAAAATACAAATGCTCTGTACGAATGTTATTTATACACTAATCTCTCCTTCCGTTTTTGTTGCATACAAGTTAATAAGCTATTATAATTTCAAAAAGGTAAAAACTTGCGTTCACAGGCAAGGCCTTCCAATTTTTCAGATTTTCTCAAATTCTTGGTCAAAAGTCATATCACACCTTGTAGTATTTGGGTAGTTACTTTATTCGGAAAGTAATAAAACTACCTCAACATAGTCTTTGTTTCTGTGACAGCTAAAGTGCATACAGGGTTTGCATTATATACTTTTTTACTTGTTGGTTTGAAAATTTTGTCACCTTTTAAAGTCAATAGAAACTTTAAGAACTATAAAGGCGCATTTGTTTGAGGCGAGGCGACGTTGTACGAAGTGTAGATCTGCCTTTCAATACTCTCGTCCTTGCCCTTCGTTAGCAGTAGCGCCGACTCTATGGTGCCTGAAGGTGCTCGTGCCCTCAACTGTTAAGTGTCTGCGGCGCTGAGCCCTAATGACTCGGGGCCCACCTGAAACTTTTTTGAGCAACGTGCCTGTTCGTGGATAGTGTACTGGGTGCTGTATGACAGTTTATAGAACTTTGGTGGAAGAAATTACGGTAGCTGTAATAGCATTCTGTAACTGTTTAGCAGCTCAATAAGAAGGTATTGAGACAACATTAAATTGCCCACACAACGGAGAGCCGGCTGGCACTGTTTACGTCTTATTTTAAAATTTAAACAGAATATTTTACTAATTCCGATATTACGATATTGGACTACTCAGTATCGGAATTATAATATCGGACTTAACGTTCCGAGATTCCGGGATTTCGTTATTCCGAGATTCCGATGAAGGCTTTGTGTTGCTTGATGGCGCCTGCGTCACAGGGGGCGGCCGAAGGGGCAAATCGGCGCGGCGGGCGGCCTCTCCGCGGCTTGTCCACGGTAGCAGTGGCCTGATTCTCGTTCCTTACTGAGCCCTCTGTAGGCACGCTTTGCTGGTGGTCAGTTTGGGTGTCTGTGGTGTCTAAAAACACCGAACCGTAAGGACCGGACTCATTCAGTGTCATAATACCGCTAATTAAGACGATACACTTCGCGGCGCCTCGCAGCGAGCTTCATACAAACAAATTTCTCATTTGTTTTTGACATTTACTGATCAATCACTGTAAAATTTCTCAGTCATAATCCCAAGCCGAATACCTAGGTCTGCGGTTTTTCCAAAATCTTGTAAAAAGTTCTATTAACTAGAATTCTTTTTAAAACAATTTGTATGAAAAACAGGAATCCTGTTTAACTTTTGAACCATAAAATTTTATAGAAAACTGGCACACTGCAGACCTAAATATTTATTACTAGAACATGTCTTTAAAATTTCGTGGTGTTTGATCAAAAATAATGAAGTATAATAATTGAATGAAGTATCAAAAATAAGTGAGAAATTCATTTGGCAGCGGCAGATGCTAAGAGCATGGTGCGACTTAGGTGACTGGCGGCGACAGTGCTGACGCAAGTCCCAGATCAGACACTTTCCCATTTTTTCATGGCACCAGAGACAGCTCGTCTGGTCTCTTTTCATCAGACCTGCTGAGACCTGGAGGCTCAAGCAGGCAGGGGACATTAGCCGATATAAGGGCTCTCCGAACTATGTCATTCAGAGCATGGTGACGCGAAAATCTCCCAGTACACCGCCGACAACTCAGAGCGTGATAACCATCGGCCTCTACCATGGAACCGCAGATGCATAAATGAGGTTCACACACCTTACAGCCCAGACGGAGAGCCATCGCAACACGCAAAGAGTCATCATCGAGAAGAGTGCCCAGGTGAGGCGAAGAAACCGCTTGTAACCAAGGCCCGGACTCTGGTTGCTACACAGCTTGAAGTCTGGCCTTATCGACTCCCAACGCATCATCTAGCAATTGCTCTTGAAGCCTTTTTACCCTCATATCATCCCACGCCCGCTGAATACGCGACAATTCTGGGCCTGTAGCACCCGAGTTAAGGGCTAACCAAGCTGAAACAGCATCAGACGTAAAAGGTATACTTCCCCCGTCACCATTAGAAGAAAGTAAAACAGTGACTAGGTTGGCAACCCGGTGCGCAGACGCCAGGAAAGCCGCAAGACCCACCTCCTTAGCGCACCGTATACCAAGCCCACCACTCCGGACAGGCAGAGCTGCCTGAATCCACTGGAGACCATCTGGGGAGACATTAAGAAATGACTCAACCACCAATTTTAAACTTTCATCAAAAGGTGAAACTTCCTCAGGGCAGAGCCAAGTTGGGGTAGTCCGCAATAAATAGGTGATCTTCGGAAGAGCGAAGCACATGCGCAACAAGATAATCGCCACGTGTGCGGTAAGAGCCTTAAGACGTTCGTGAGCGGAAAGGAGAAAATGTTTTCTTGCATTGATGGCCTTAGGGACTCCAGAAATAAATATTGGGGAACCTAATAGGTTTAAGTCAGGAGTAGAAATTTCCTTAAGGCCAGGTAAAAGATAATGAAAAAAAGAAATGTGTGTTCGAGCCTCAGTACCACAGGCGAAGAACTCGCACTTCGAGGGATTAACCTCTAGACCAAGGTCTTTAAGGCGGGGAAATAAGGTCTTCAGATCCTAAAACACGTCTTCCGGTTTACCCCCGATTGTGCCATCGTCTAGGTACCAGATGTTTAGAGAAGATTTGAGATCACAGATTGCTTTGTGAATAGCCAGGCTAAACACAAGCGGACCGAGTTGGTCTCCCTGTTGGGCTCCAACTTTTGAAAGTATGAGATTTTTCTCGAAGAAAAGGTTGGAAGGAAGTCTATAGACTTGATGAAGGAAAGGGAAGAGAGACGGGATATCATCCTTGACCTCACTCAACAGAACGTCTCTTTCCAGAGAGTTGAAAACGTTTCGAATATCAAGTTTCAGCAAAATATAGCCTTCATTCTGCAGATTTAAGAGAAACGTGCGCGTGGCGTGGATAGCAGCCTCACAACCCAGACGTGTGCCAAATCCCAGTTGGTGTGGCTGCAAGTAACTGGCCATTTCTTCTCTGACAGAGCGGCAAGCTAGTTTGGCAGCCAAGCGGCGAAAAACGCTGCCCACCGCTATGGGTCTTAAACCACCATCTTTTTTGTTCAAAGCAAAGAGGGAGGCCCCGTAAAGATAAGGACACACAAGAGGATTTAACTGACCACTGAGCAGAAAGTTTGCTAGCTTGGTTTAACACCCTATAAGGCGCCTCCCGTTTTCACCCGCCGACATGGAGGTCAACTCTTTAAGATGTGCCGGCCGGATCCCGTTCAGGCCTGCCGCTGAACCTGCGTTAAAAAATCCTAATGACGTTTCTTAGATAGAAAATATTCTTATTTGTATTCAGAACTAAACAGTTGAATAAGCTATATCAACAATGATTATTAATATAAGCTAAACCCAAATACCTTACCTAAATAATTGCGAGACTTAAAAAAACATTAAACCGGTCAAAGTGATAACCCTATATAGATACAATATAATATAGATATTATATGACAAAGACAAAGTGTCAGACAAGGTTCCACATTGTCATTGAACCGTTAACACTTTTAGCTATATGTATCTACGTATAAAAATGTTGCAAAAGTAATAAATATTTGAATTACGAAATTTTCTCGATTTATCAGTAAGGGTCATGAATTGACAAAGGCATGGTCACTGTGTACGCGTTAAACGCCAGTCAGAATCAGAGTTGATGGCACAAATACATAACAAAAAAAGAAAGCTTTAAAGTTTAATTTTTAAAGTGAGTAAAAACAGACACAAATCGGGCGCGGGCGCGTGTGCGGGTGCGTCTAGCGTGGCGGGTGGCTTCATTCACGCGACTAAGTTTCGGTTGTTTACAATCCGGCTGTATCGGACACACCGGGCGGTGCGTGTAAACTGTTTGTCGCTCGTTACTGGCGGGTGAGATACACCATTTTTTATCTAGACGCCTCAAAAATGGAAATAAATACAGAGGAATTTGCCTTTTTTATTTAAAATGTTGTCTAAGGTACTTTTAGACATTCTTGTATATTTATAAAATTTGTCAGGATGCAACCTTAAATCAACATAAATCGTTGTATTCTAGATTTCACATAACTATTTTTCCATTGAAGGTATAAATTTTATCATTAATAAAATGTCTTTTTTATACATTATATAAACTGTTCAAAGTTTTATAACGTCTGACCAGCCAGTATCACAAGCGCTGACGGTTCAGCCGAAACGGCGCCCGTCCCCGCACACGCACCCGCGTCCGCTTTGTGTCTGTTTGGGCACTTAGCCAAAAGTTAAAATAGCAACCCGAATTGTCTAAATTTAAAGTACTTAGGTAACACCTAGACGAATTTTTAGTATATAATTGATTAAATAAATAATAATATATATAATCTATCTATATGTATAAAAATCAATTGACGTTTGTAAGCCGCACTAAAACTCGAGAACGGCTGTACCGATTTGGATAATTCTTTTTTGTTGTGTTCGTTATTGTTAGAGAAAGTTTTATATGTAAGAAAAATGAGGTCAAGTGTGAGACAGACTCGCGCGCTAAGGGTAAACCGATTGTAATATAATTTTGGTAAGTTGTTGTGCACACGCGGGGAAAGGTTTCTGACAAAAAAAAACTGGTCGAGTGCAAGTCGAACTCCCGCACCAAGAGTAAACCGATTCTATTGAAATTATTGTAAGTTGTGCACACAATGGGGAAGCTTGAAGCCTTCTGAGTTAAAATTTGGTCAAGTGCGAGTCGGAGTCGTGTACTATGGGTAAACCGATTGTAATTGTTGTGCAGGCGCCGGGGAAGGTTTCTGAATTAGTAAAACCCTTTCACAATAGGTGGCGCGCCAGTTCGCCGGGTCAGCTGGTAAACTATAAATTTAGGTTTTCATAGAAAGACTTAAGAAATTACTATTATTTTAATTTCCTTATACTTTTAATTTCACGACAGAGAAATGTAAATTTAACTTTTTGCACATTCGCTTTTATTTCAGTATTTTCACATATCTATACTAATGTAATAAAGCTTAAGAATTTGTTTGTTTATTTTTTTTCGTTTAAGTTAATACTACTTGTCGGATTTAAAAAAATCTTTTCGCATTTAATAGACCATTTTTTGAGGTAAGCTATTTGAAATCACGCTACGACCCTTAGGAGCTAAGTAAAAAGAAAAAAGTCAGAAAGAATTCTAAGCGAGTGTGCGGTGAGGTGTGCGTAATGTGAGGCGGTACTATAGTTCTGTAGCGGATCATATCGTACCGCTACAAGCAAGGCTGACATCTCGCCTGGCAGGAGATCCCCTCTTTGCCGCCGCTCCACAGTTCAGCAGCAACGGAAAGGGCAGAACAACTTCTGACAGGTCATCTACTTTTGTATATGTTAAGAAAAATAATATGGCAGTTGATTAAATTATGTACATATCAAAGCTTTCTTAAGTAAATCTGAATTGGGGTAAAAATAACTAAATAAAGGTGCTTGTTCATGACTACAGACATTTTCAGTTTTATAAAAATAAACTAGGTATTACATAAAAACAAATAATAGTTAAATTAACAAATTTATTGCAAAGGAGACTTACTTAATTTTTATAAATCTGGTTACGTACCTATTGTTCTTAATCAAAATATTAACGCTTAAAGTAAAGCTGCAACCTTATGTCGGCCGCGCCTATTTGTTCACAAATTAGCATGTCCACAAATCTCATAATAATAAATGTCTTTATGTAGTACCAACCCGGTTACTTTGCGAAACGCGACATCTAAGCTCGCGTTTATTATAATAGTTATTGATAAATCATGACATATATGCATGTACATAATTTAAATATTGTTAATAGTGATTCTATTAGAAAAATCAATTTTAAAAGTAATTATTCAAACGATATTAGGAAACATGAATAGTATTTTATACATAATTTGTTACTTAAGATATATTTTCCTAAATAAACAACCGATCAAAAGCGTGCCGAACAATTAATAAATTCATTTAATTTATATTAGATTAGTAACTTCAACATTATATATAATCAATTTCAAGATATTTGTTGTTATTAGCGTCATGTGACTTAGTGCGAGGTGACCAACTTCAATTTAAAATTCTTAAAAACCTTGCTGCAAATAATAGTAAGTTACTAACTTATTTAAATTTAAAGATCTTTCTTTACTGTTAGCATAAGTTTAAACATGTTTTTCATTTAGGACCCAAAAACATAAGTTTGTTGCCAAGAGATAATCTTAGAGATCTCAACAACCATTCCTTTATAAAGAAGTTATCAAATGGTCCGCCTGCCCTGACCTAAAATCATATATTTCAACATATTAAATACCTTTAAACGAACAATTTTTGTATTTATGTAACTACATATATAAATAATCTGAATCTCGAAAACAGCTTGAACAATTTTCATGAAATTTAGCATGCAAGGTGTTTCGGGGGCGATAAATTGATCAAACTAGGTTTAATTTTTAGATAACGTCGTTTTACCCGTGTTTTCAGGCAATGATAAACTGATATACTCCTGACATCTATTGGCGAGTAGTAATACTATTATTTTTACCGACTCAGCAACACTAAAGCTACTTGACAATAGATGGCGTTGTAAAAAACCAACGAAGCCCGGTCCTCCAGGTACTACACCTTAAAACTGAACATACTTTAAGGGCCTGTCGATTAAAGTTAAAATAACATCCTATTTACATTTGAAACACTGGTATTCCAGTTTAACACAAAAAAAACAATAAACTGATAACCCCTGGTGTTACAAGCGTCCATAGGCCGCGGTGACCGCTTACCATAAGACGGGCCGTGTGCTTGTTTGCCACCATAGTGGTATTAAAAAAAAAAAATCAACCATCGGTTTTTGTCTACCGTATCAAAGTCTATTTATTAAAGGTTTTGTTGTATTATGTCAATGAATTTAAACATTTTTATGATTTTGTAGATAATTAACCTACTATACAAGGCAGACGAGAATGGGTTCCAGCCGCAGGGTGCGCACTTACCGACGCCACCCCCCATCCCGCCCGCGATACAGCGGCTGCTGGACTACCTCGCGACACAAGCGCCCTCCTACGACTACAACGATTACCACTGACTATTTACAGAATCTTTTCAAATTGTTTTGCAATTTTCAACTAAATTTTGTAGCAGTAATAGATCTCTTGACAAGCAAATGTTAATCATTTAATTTTTATGTTTTTAAACATCTTGCTCGTTTTTTGATTTCTAAAAACACACAAAACAATTTCATGTGCAGAGAATGAAACAACAAAGTACTACCTAATAGAATAATATGATTTTATTTTAAATCTAAATTATTGGTGCCTTGGATTATATTCACATTATTTTTGACATTTATCACTAATTTAAATATAAGTTTTGATTTTTTTAAATTGCAGAACAGTTTAAGAACGCAGTTTTTTAAATATATGGTGAATTTTAGGAAGAACCGAATTAAGCTTTATAACACGAGACAGACTTTTTATACGGATGATTTGATAAAATAAATGAAAAACCTAATATCAGTAATTTTTATTACGTATCACCATCATCGTATCGACCACAACACGTCTACTCACTAACATTTTATGTGTTCAAAAACATTTGATTCATCGTCACACCCAACGTTTTCTTGCAGCTAATCTACCTTCTAATTTAAACCACTAAAAATATCTAACGGACAAAAGAGTTTTGGCCGCAATCTTAAATTCCTTGGATGGTTTAAATTTTGCGTTAAAAATACCCTAAAAACCCTTGTTTCCGCATTGTTACATGAAATGCTTCTTGCATATGTGTTTAGTCCTGTCCATGTCCTAGTCTTTTAGTCCAATGTCAAAAAATTGCACGAAAGACCTGTTTAGTAATTAATGTAAAACATAGCTGATATTATTCGTTATTGTTTACAATGTTCACATAATACGTTCAAACGACAGTATGTCTATACAGCCTGTTTTACTACATAGGTACAGTCAGACCCTCGCAAAAGCACACCATATGGATTCTGAACCGCTTAAAGTTTTATTAATATCCTACTGTCCAGGATTAAACATTGTTGGTTTGATTACCCTGTTTATTTAAATTCATTGGATCGGTAATAAATAAAACTGCCAATGAAATTAAATACTTAGTATTCCCCGCGGTATTATCTGTGCAATTTAATTAAAATCTAATTTTTTTAATAATCAAGCAATTATTTTATTCCTTACCGCCGTAACCGAGCACACAAGTGCCTAGATTTTTGGTAGTTTTGCCTAGATAGACTTTTTGGTAAGATATAAAGGAGGTACATAGACTAGCGAACGTTATATCGCAGTAAATACTTACACTGAAATATCTCAGAATTCTAAGTTATACTGACAGATTTTAAATTATAACACTCGAGAAGCTAGTTTGTTCCTTTTTCCCCTGGGTGTCTAATTCATCTGTCCAATATAGGCCCGATAAGACCTTTGAAAGTAGGGTGCCGATTTCTGAATCTATCTGGAAGCACCATATTAAGTATGGCTCTATACTGCCAATAGGTAATTAAAGGTAAGTTAGCATGATAGTACGCGTGAGTGTCCCGTAGTATCCTCAGCTATTAGGAAGTTATAAACCATGATCTGAACCCGACTACCTGAGGAAGACGACCAGAGGCATGTGGAAGCAGCTTCAATACACCAGGAATCTCTAAAAGTTTTGTAAATCTGTTTAATAATGTCATATAGTATATAAGAGGAATATCTTGCCGTTCGCATACTTTACATAGTTTCATTCAGAAAGCTGGGAAACAAAGCACCACGCCCCCTACTACTCGAGAGCTCCCACGGAAATATTTTTTTCGCTCTATTAATTCACGTTGCAACAGAGCAATGGGTTGATCTGATTTTTGGCACCTACGTTTATCGAATATTTAAGTGATACCGGGAAAAAAATACTATTTTACGCAGCAATGGAGATACAAGCTATCTTAATTTTCGGCACAGAGATAGTTGTAGGAATGAAGATGGACGTAGAATACTTTGAAATGATCGAAACGTCCCTCAGCAATAGACTTTTCCGCAGTGTTACGTTACAACACCTTTGTCCTGATTAATCGAGGAGTTTCTTTAAAACATTTAGTGATGATCAAAAACCCTTACGAGTATAGCCGCAGGTAAAAACTTAAAACAAGCCTTACTTACTAATTAAAACCCACGCGAAAGTTGCCCTTTTATTCTTTTATTTAAATGAAGCAACGTTTTTTCATACCCAAAGATAGTTTATAGGCCTGAGAGTTACATAGGTTTTATTTATTTTCGCGTGTTACAATACTTCAACGCCGTATTTTTAGCACAAATAAATACTTTTATCTTGGTTCATCAGTAAGTTTTTTTAGGAATCCCACATCGGTGATTGAATAAGTGCATGTGTCGGTAAGAAAATTAGCTACTTTTCACGCCAAAACAGCTTGATCTAATTTTGCTAAGCTTTTTGCATCTAAGCTAAAAAAAATGGAGATAGCTGACATATTATCTGTGTAAGTACATTATGTGAGCTATATCCATTTCTGCACATAGCCCTTAATTAACCCATAGGCTTAATTTCATTCTGGAAAATTCAAATTTCTCGCTTGGTTATGCTAAACCGAAAATTTCTATTGCTTGCTATAATTTAAATTGCACGAGATAATTTACGAAATAATGTAAGATTACCGTATAATTAAAATTAGGATTGTATTTTGTTAGCCCCTACCACTCGGTCATAGTGATTCTGTATTTATTAGGCTATCGTAAGACAACCCTTCAAAAAATGTTTAAATGACCAAAGATCAATTTTCACCGCGTGTCTTGATCATTTACCTATCTAAATCTTAAACACTAAATAACAATATTTACAATACTTAAGCTAATGTCCAAAGTTGGAATATCACAAACCTATATATCCAGACGAGATACAAAACCAAACCGCGATTGAAAACTACACAGTGACATCTAGGGAAAGCGGTGGAAAGCGTTTTCCTTTTCAATTTCAGGAGAATTTATTATCTAGTAGTAGTATAATATATAGTTTTTTTACCGCCGCTTCAGCTTAAGTTTTTCAAAATGTTAATTTCTGTGAACTTCTATAATATTTAATACACAAGTAATTGTTTATTTTTTTACAAAACCTTTCAGGAAATCGAGTATTTTAACAAAACAAACACTTTCATAAAAATTTGTTTGTTTTTGATCTCTGTAATAATAAATATGGCTCTATGATTTATTACAAAATCTAGGTAACACTTTTTTACCCATAAAGTTTCGTCGTAGCGCCTGGCAACCCCTTGAGTGAATGATGCTGCATACACCTTACGCAACTTTTTTATTTAATTGTCTTGTTCAGCGCAACCGTGAGAGGGACTATAATAATTTGGAAGCAAACAGTGACTAAACACAGTTTAAAAGCGACATAACGAGAAAAGCTCTAAGTTAAAAAACGCAACATACTTATTCGCGAATACTTGTTAACTATTGTCTAAGTAATCTAGGTGTAGTAATACCTGTACATATACTATATAAAATAATTATATTATATGTGTGTCGCAAAAGTAAAGCTAAATTCATGTTCCACGCGGTCACACACACACATGCGCGGTCACACACATACAAGTTGTAGATCACGATGTAAAAGTTACGTAAAGGTTGATCGGTAACAATCAAATTGGGGAAATAAATGAAATTGCTTCGAAACGTTCGTTCTGATGTCAGAAAACCGGCGAAGTGCGTATCCTACTCGCATTCAGTTAGAGTTCCGTTAAATGACAATTATTGCGGATATTATAAAAACATAAGAACCGATTTGTCCGAAACATTTTTTGATTGGTAGTATTTATTAACTACTGTTTTCTCTTCAGATTATTAGATTACGAAGTCAAAAATCTCAAACTTAATTTTTAAAGCTCTATTGTAATGGGATATATATGATTGAATGCAGAAAAAATATTTTCATCCCTCGGTTCAATCTATGGAGAGCTCCCCTAAAAATATTTTTTCTTAATCTTTATAACATATAGTATGACGGAAATATGGTAGAATCGGTGTGAAGTCGGCGGAAACATAAGGATGTGACATGGCCCACATATCCGCATGACGGACGGACTAACGGATGACCGGACGGCAGATTTGACTACGAAACTCTAAAAACCAGACTATCCAGTCTTTTTTTGTCATCAATGGAGTAAATTAATATAATATAAAAAAAAATTGTTGCTTCTTTTTCAATAAAGTTCTATTCATTGTAATATATCTATTACAAATTATTACTTATATATTGGTATCATAAAAGAAACTCGCATATTATTTTATTTTATAATATATAAAGCTGCAGACCCACTCACTGACTCACTCACTGACTGACAGAATTGTTCTCCAAGAAGGAGTTCTCGGGAGTGAAAGTGATTCAACTGGGCCGGTGAGTATGGGAAATCTTCCAGATCTTTGAAAACTGCTCATCATCAGGGAGTCAGGGTGCAGCCCGCCGAAACTATTGCCTTTAGGGGAATAATTTTTTCACTTTCGGAACTTACAACTTGGTCAAATTCGATCGCCAGTAAAAAAAAAATTGAAAATGGCGGAAAACAACATGGCCGCCATTCAAATATTCAACGAACGATATCTCGGAAACTATTTGCTATAAGTGGGAGGTGTTCAAACAATTGTTGTAAAGGACATCAAAGAGCAACTGTCTGGTGGGAAGAAAATTCAAGATGGCGGATTCAAAAAGGCGGTCGAAAACATTTGTTCATCGATCCGGCTGAAATTTTGCAACCGGCGGTTTCCGGGGTCGCTGATACGGAATATTGAGTAGGTTTTTCGATTTTCTAAAATTTCAAGATGGCCGCCATAGTGCTGTTTTGTTGGAGTCTATTGTTCTCCCAGAAGAAGTATTCGGAGGTGAAAATGATGTATGGGGTGTTTAATAGAAATGGTCCCGTAGGTATGGGAAAACTTTCAAAACTTTAAAATGGCGGAAAACAACATGGCCACCCTACAATATATTAAATTCAACGAAGAATATCTCGAAAACGAATTGCCATAGGAGGCAGGTGCTCAAACAAATATTGTAAAGGACACCAAAGAGCAATTGCCTAAAGAAATAAAAAATTCAAGATGGCCGATTCAAAATGGCGGTCGAAAAAATTTGTTCACCGAACCGACTGAAACTTTGCATCCGCGAGATTTCGGAGTCGCTGATATTAAATATTTAGTCGATTTTTCGATTTTTCAAAATTTCAAGATGGCCGCCATAGTAAAAAAAATAAAATTAAAAATAATAAAAAAATCTTCATTTAAGCCTATCATTCTCCTAGAAGGAGTCTACGGGGTGAAAATTATGTAAGGAGGGTTTTGTAAGTTTGGTCTGGTGAGTAGCGGAAAACTTCAAGACCTTTGAAATCTGCTTATTATCAGGGAGTCAGGGTGCAGCTCGCCGAAACTATGGCATTTCGAGGTAAACTTTTGTACTTTGTGCAGCTGCACCCTGGTCAAATTCGATCGCCGATAAATAAAACCAAATGGCGGCAAACAACATGGCCGCCTTACATTCAACGAAGGCTATCTCGGAAACTAAGCTATAAGTGGGAGGTGTTCAAACAATTTTGTAAAGGACATCAAAGAGCAACTGCCTGGTGGAAAAAAAATTCAAGATGGCGGATTCAAAATGGCGGTCGAAAATATTTGATTACCGATCCAGCTGAAACTTTGCATCTAGGGGTTTTTGGGGTCGCTTATATTGAATATTGAGTCGATTTTTAGATGATTAATCGAAGCCTTTTAATCTCCCTGCAGGAGTCAACGGGGGTGAAAATAATGTATGGGGGGTTTGATCGAAATGGTCCGGTGAGTGTGGGAAATCTTCCAAATCTTCGAAATTTGCTGCTCATCAGGGAGTTAGGGTGCAGCTCGCCTATATACTATGACACTTCGAAGCATAGTTTTTTATCGATAAGAACCTACAACCTGGTCAAATTCGATCGCCGGTGAAAAATAGGAGGAGAGTGCTCGAACAAATGTTGTGAAGGGCAATAAAGAGCAACTGCCTGGTGGGACAAAAAATCAAGATGGTCGATTCAAAATGGCGGTCGAAAAAATTTGTTCACCGAACCGACTGAAACTTTGCATCCGGGTGATTTCGGGGTCGCTGATATTAAATATTGAGTCGATTTTTCGATTTTTCAAAATTTCAAGATGGCCGCCATTGTGATGATTTATTAAAGCCTTTTAGTCTCCCAGAAGTTTTTTTTTTTTATACCACCAAGGTGGCAAACAAGCCTACGGTCCGCCTGATGGTAAGCGGTCACCGTAGCCTATGGACGCTTCCAACACCAGGGGTATCACTTGCGCGTTGCCGACACTTCAGAAATCTTATAACTTCTTTTTTGAAGAAATCCATACTGTAGTCCTTGCAGAAAACCTTGGCAGGGAGCTCATTCCACAACTTAAGCGTTCGCGGGAGGAAGTTTCTCTGAAACCGCAATGTACGCGACCATTTAGGTTCTAAAGTGTGAGAATGAATTCCCTGCCGATGGCGAGCGGTGCGATGGTAGAAAGTAGCCGTGGGCATCATTTCGAACAATTCCTCAGAACACAACCCATTGTACAAGCGGTAGAACACACACAGCGAGGCAAAGTCTCTCCTCAGACTTAGGGGCTCGATACCACAAGTGAGTTTGGGATCGTCGACAATTCTCACAGCCAGTCGTTGAACCGAGTCGAAAGGGCCAATCTGGTATCCGGGTGCACCCGACCAGAGATGGCAACAGTACTTCATATGGGGCCGGACTTGCGACTTGTAAAGCAGCAACCTTGCCCCGACGTGAAGTACTGCTTCGCTCTGTTGAGTACACCAAGTTTTTTGGACGCCAGCTTTACCTTGTCTTGTCGAAACTGAACATCGCTGGAGATGTGAACACCAAGGATCCCAATGCTCTTGGAGATGGAGAGGGGAGTGTTCTGGAATTGTGGGACTACAGTGAATGGGGTTTTCTTAGCTGTAAACGCGCAGACTTGTGTCTTTGAAGGGTTGAATCGGACCAAGTTTTCCCGTCCCCAGTCAGAGACCTTGGACAGACTGATCTCGATTTGAGACACAAGTTTTCATGTTTTTCCTCCACAACAGAACGAGGGATGCTTGCACGGCCCGTGTAATAAGCGTCTCCAGTACTGTGATCTGCATAGCAATATATGTTGTTGATCTCCAACATATCATTGATGTGCAGTAGAAACAGCGTAGGAGGCAGCACAGAGCCTTGCGGGACACCAGCATTAATGTCCATGCTATCAGAGCAACTACCGTCAACTACGGCTCGTATGCGTCTGCCGGACAAAAAGCTAGCCACCCATTTGCACAAACCCTCGGGCACTCCGTAAGATGGCAACTTCGATAGAAGACCCCGGTGCCAGACCTGATCGAACGCCTTCGCTATGTCTAGGCTACATGCCAATGCCTCCCCCTGACTCTCAACGGCTAGTGCCCATCGGTGTGTGAGATACACTAGAAGGTCACCAGTGGAGCGACCGTGGCGATAGCCATATCCACGGTCGCTGATCAGGTCATGTTTTTCTAGGTATCTCAAAAGCTATGTGTTGATCACACGCTCCATCATCTTGGTGAGGAGAGAGGTAATAGCGATAGGCCTGTAATTCGATGGATCTGATCTATCGCCCTTTTTGGGCACCGGGTGCACATTCGCAGTCTTCCATGAAGACGGAAATTGCCTAGTATGGTAGGAAAGCGCGAAGAGGCACGTAAGTACAGGACATAACTCAGGAGCACACTGCTTAAGCACCACTGCTGGTATACCGTCTGGCCCACTCGACTTATGAACGTCTAGGAAAAACAACGCCCGCTGGACCTCTCGCTGTGTTATAGAGATTTTCATGGTCTTACCGCACCACGGTAAAGTAGGTGGTACAGCCGACGACTCGTCGTTCATATTCGAATTGGAGGCAAAGAGACTGCCCAATAGATCGGCTTTCTCTTTTGCACTATGGGCCAAGTCACCATCGGTCTTTCGCAGTGGTGGTAACGACGACTGGCAGAAGTTCCCCTCGGCAGCTTTAGCAAGTGACCAGAAAGCAAGACTCCCAGAAGGATAGCTTGCAAGCCGCCCACCTATTTTGCCGATGAATTGGAATTTTGCTCTAGCAGTTGCTTTCTTACTAAACCTCGAGGCAGCATTTAATTTGCGCTTTGACTCAAAAATATTCGGATCCTTATTATTACGAGCCGTGGTCCAAAACTCATACGCAGTTTGCTTAAGAATTTTAGCTTCTCTGCAAGACCTATTAGTCTCCGGGAGTGAAAACGATGTATGAGAGGTTTGATTGAAATGGTGCTGTGAGTATTAAAAAACTGCAAGATATTCAAAATGGCGGAAAATAACATGGCCGCCATACATAACATTTAATTTAATGATGGATATCTTGAAAACGATTTGCTATAGCAGGGGGGGGAGTGCTCGAACTAATATTGTAAAGGGCGATGAGGAGCAAATGCTTTGTGGAAAAAATTCAATATGGCGGTCGAAAATATTTGATTACCGATCCAGCTGAAACTTTGCATCTGGGGGTTTTCGGGGTCGCTTATATTGAATATTGAGTCGATTTTTAGATTTACGAAATTTCAAGATAGCCGCCATAGTGATTATTTATCAAAGCCTTTTAATCTCCCTGCAGGAGTCAACGGGGGTGAAAATAATGTATGGGGGGTTTGATCTTAATGGTCCCTTGAGTGTGGGAAAACTTCCAAAGCTTCGAAATCTGCTCCTCATCAGGGAGTTAGGGTGCAGCTCGCCGATACTATGACATTTCGAAACATAGTTTTCATCAATAAGAACCTACACCCTGGTCAAATTCGATCACCGGTGAAAAAAAGGAGGAGAGTGCTCGAACAAATGTTGTAAAGGGCAATAAAGAGCAACTGCCTGGAGGGAAAAAAATCAAGATGGCGGATTCAAAACGGCGGTCGAAAACATTTGTTCGCCGATCTATCTGAAAATTTGCATCCGGGGGTTTTTGGGGTCACTTATAAGTATTAAATATTGAGTCGATTTTTTGATTTTCCAATCATTTTCCAGATGGAGTCTCCAGGGATGAAAATTAGGTTTGGGGGGTTTTGATCAAAATGGCGGTCGAATAAATTTCACCGATCAGGCTGAAATTTGGAATCCGGGGGTTTTTGGGTCCGGTGATTCTAAATATTTAGTCATTTCAAAAATGATGTATGGGTGGTCTGATCGAAATGGTGCTGTGAGTATTAAAAAACTGCAAGATATTCAAAATGGCGGAAAATAACATGGCCGCCATACATAACATTTAATTTAATGATGGATATCTTGAAAACGATTTGCTATAGCAGGGGGGGGAGTGCTCGAACTAATATTGTAAAGGGCGATGAGGAGCAAATGCTTTGTGGAAAAAATTCAATATGGCGGTCGAAAATATTTGATTACCGATCCAGCTGAAACTTTGCATCTGGGGGTTTTCGGGGTCGCTTATATTGAATATTGAGTCAATTTTTAGATTTACGGAATTTCAAGATAGCCGCCATAGTGATTATTTATCGAAGCCTTTTAATCTCCCTGCAGGTGTCAACGGGGGTGAAAATAATGTATGGGGGGTTTGATCTTAATGGTCCCTTGAGTGTGGAAAAACTTCCAAAGCTTCGAAATCTGCTCCTCATCAGGGAGTTAGGGTGCAGCTCACCGATACTATGTCATTTCGAAGCATAGTTTTCATCGATAAGAACCTACACCCTGGTCAAATTCGATCACCGGTGAAAAAAAGGAGGAGAGTGCTCGAACAAATGTTGTAAAGGGCAATAAAGAGCAACTGCCTGGAGGGAAAAAAAATCAAGATGGCGGATTCAAAACGGCGGTCGAAAACATTTGTTCACCGATCTATCTAAAAATTTGCATCCGGGGGTTTTTGGGGTCACTTATGACTCAAAAAATGACTAAAAATTTAGAATCACCGGACCCAAAAACCCCCGGATGCCAAATTTCAGCCTGATCGGTGAAATTTATTCGACCGCCATTTTGATCAAAACCCCCCAAACATCATTTTCACCCCTGGAGACTCCTTCTGGAAAATGATTGGAAAATCAAAAAATCGACTCAATATTTATATAATATTTAGTGCTTATAAGTGCTTAAGGGGGTTAAGGGGGTTTTTGGGTCCGGTGATTCTAAATTTTTAGTCATTTTTTCAATTTTCCAAAATTTCAAGATGGCCGCCATAGTAATGTTGTATTGAAGCCTTTTAGTCTCCCAGCAGAAGTCACCGGGGGTGAAAATAATGTATGGGAGGTTTTATAGAAATGGTATCGTGCGTATGAGAAAACTGTCAGATCGTCAAAATGAAAACAAGATGGCCGCCATACAAAACATTCAATTAAACGTAGGATATTTTGAAAACGATTTGCTTTAGGAGAAGGGTTCTTAAACAAATACTGTAAAGGGCAATGAGTAGTGATTATTCAATGTATGGGGGGTTTGATTAAAATGGTCTCGTTAGTATGGGGAAACTTTCATATCTTCAAAATGGCGGAAACAACATGGCAGCCATACACACATTTAACGACGGTTATCTCGAAAACTACTTGCTGCAGGACGGGGGTGCTCAAACAAATATTGCATTAAGGACGAACAGCCAGGTGAAAAAAAAAATTCAAGATGGTGGATTCAAAATGGCGGTCGAAAACATTTGTTCACCGATCCGGCTGAAATTTTGCATCTGTGGATTTTTGGGGTCGTTGATACGAAATATTGAGTCGATTTCTGATTTCCCAAAATTTTAAGATGGCCGCCATAGTGATGTTTAATTGAAGCCTCCTGTTCTCGCAAAAGGAGTTTCCGGGCGTGAAAATGATGTATGGGAGTTTTATGGAAATAGTTCCGTGAGTATGAAAAACTTTTAGAAATTTTTAAATGGCGGAAAACTACATGGCCGCCCATGCAAAACATTATTTTATCTTAAAAACGATTTGATATAGGAAGGGGGTAATCGAACAAATATTGTAAAGGGCAACAAGTAGCTACGGTCTGGCTAAAAAAAAAATTAAGATGGCGGATTCAAAATGGCGGGGGAAAAAGTTGTTCACCGATCCAGCTAAAAATTTTGGCCGCCGTTGTGATGTTCTAATGAAGAATATTATTCGCCCAGTGGTAGTCTCTGTAGGTGAAAATTATGTATGGGGGGTTGAATGGAAATGGTACCGTAAGTATGAGGAATTCTAAATATTTTCAAAATGGCGGAAAACAACATGGCTGCCAATACAAACATTCAATTCGATGAAGGATATCTTGAAAACGTTTTGCTATAGGAGGGGGAGCTCAAACAAATATTGAAAAGGGCACCAAAGACCAACTGCCTGGCCAACTAAAAAAATTGAGATGGCGGATTCAAAATGGCGGTCGAAAACATTTGTTCACCGATCCGGCTGAAATTTTGTATCCAGGGGTTTTTTGGGATAGCTGATACTAAATATTTAGTCTGTTTTTTGATTTTCTGAAATTTCAAGATGGCCGCCACAGTGCTGTTTTATTAAAACCTATTATTCTTTTAGTGGTAGTCTTCGTAAGTAAAAAATATTGATGAGGGGTTTACACCACAAAGACCACCATAAATACTTAAACTCTAAATATCAAAATATAGTCACAGTTGTCGAACATGTTTTATCGTGATGTAGCCAAAAACTGTAAGGTTTTATTTGCCTCACAATTTTGAAGGATATAACCTTGTACGTGAGAGTAAATTACCTGAATTTTATAAAATATTTCTTGAAAAATCACACAGTACTTGCTATATGCAAATTTTGTGTTACGGGTAAGAGACAACTGATACAAGTACCTACATGATTTTCTTTTAATACATACATATTTAACACTGAAAGTACTCATACTTAAGACAACCACAAATGTTTATTACATAAATATTTATCCAGTGTGAGGATTGAACCCAGGCAAAAGCACTTCCGACTAAGCCACTTAGGCAGTAATTAATTTTGATTTACCTATTGATTTCGGCCTTTGACACCATGATTGTGCTACCTTATTCAAGGAGAGTGGAATGAGAAAGAAAATGTGGTTCAAGATTGAATGAGTAACATATTAGGTAAATGTGGTTCAAGAGTAAATGAGTCACATATTAAATATGGCTCAAGAAGTGAATGAAAATAAATGAAATGAAATGAAATCTTTATTCACAATGTTGGATTTACAAAATCGCTTATTGTCGTCAAAAAAACAATTATTAAAAATAAAATACATTTAAAAGAGGAAAAAAAAAAGAAAAATACATTACTTTAGTAAGCTCGTCTAGATACAATAAAATAAATTAATTACATAAAATTATGTAAAAAAAAAAATACGTCAACAAAATAAAATAAAAATTCTACACGGCTAAGAAATATAAGTTTCATTATAAGTAACATCTTTCTAAGTTTGACAATAATAAGATCAGTCGGCCCAGGCATTCTTATCATTGATGTGTTCCTCTATGGTATAATATCCTTACAAAGTGTTCTTTTTATACAATTTTTGAATCTATTTTCAGACATACCCAGCATTGCCTCAGGAATTTTATTGTAAAAACGTATGCAGTTGCCAGGGAATGACTTGTCTACTTTGGTTAATCTATGTTTGGGTAGAGCGAGCTTATCTTTGTGTCTTAAATTTACCTTGGTGCATTCACTCACTTTTGGAATGAATATTCCTACGTACATATTTTATATTTTGAGTGAGTATATTGCTTTTTTTGAATACATCTCTTAAAGATTGTCTCGAACTAATTTTATAAATAGAACGAATTGCTCTTAATTTTAACACAAATATAACACCTATATCCGCAGCTCTACCCCATAAAATAATGCCGTACGACATTATACTATGAAAATAACTGAAGTATACTAGTTTTGCTGTAGCCTCATCTGTCAGCTGTCTAATCCGTTTGACTGTATATATGGCAGAACTCAGTTTCTTTGATAATTTAGTAATTTGGGAGCCCCACTGAAGTTTGTTATCTATAGTAACCCCTAGGAAGACTGTGTCATTAACTATATCTATACTATTATGATTAAAAACTATGCTAGCATGTAGTCTTTACATTAGGCAGTACATTACATACATTTTGTCTTATTGGTGTTTAGTAAAAGGTTATTGCAAGTGAACCAATTTGTTACTTTACTTAGAACAGCTATAATGTTATCAACATTTTGGCAATGTCTTTCTGTTTTAAAGATCAGAGATGTGTCATCTGCGTATAACACTATTTCACCCTCATTTTCGATCATTTGAGGAAGATCATTAATATAAACTAAGAATAAAGATGGACCCAAGATTGAACCCTGAGGTACTCCAATGTTGACATACGATCCTGAAAACCTACTACCGTTAATATCCATTGTCTGCATTCCTTTGCGTAGATAGGATTTGATCATTTCCAAACTTTTATCTCTAATACCGTAATGTTTTAATTTTAACAGAAGCGTTGAGTGCTCTACACAATCGAAAGCTTTAGAAAGGTCACAAAATATACCTAGAGCATCCCGTGATTCTTTCCACGTGTTATAAATATGTTCAACTAAAGTTATTGTTGCATCCGTAGTCGATCTACTTGACAAATCCGTATTGTTTTTTGTTAAGTAGATCATTTATATTAAAATGCATTAACAATTGATGAAGCATTATAACTTGAAAAATTTTACTTTGTATTGGTAATATTGACGGGCCTAAAATTGCTAGGTTCTTCTTTATCACCCGACTTAAAAAGGGGTATAAGCCTACTGAATTTTATAAAAAAACAGGAAAGGTCCCTTCGTCAATACATTTATTGAAAATAAGAGCTAAGTATGGGGCAAACACCGTTATTATTGAGTCAATAACTTTGGTTGACATTCCCCATATGTCTTCCGATTTTTTTGAATTTAAGGATTTAAAAGCTTTTATGACATCGATTGGGGTTATCTTGCTAAATGTAAAATTCTGTTCACAGCATGGAATACAATCCTTCAATAGTGCTTCAGCGGTGCTTGGAGATGAATTAAGATCCTGGGTAGTAATTATTGGTATACTGGCAAAGAATTGTTCAAATATTGATGCAATATCACTTTTTGAAGTAACTGTAGTATTTTTAACTTTTAGTGAACTATAGTCGTGTCAAAGTTTAACTTTTCCAGTTTCTCTGTTAACAATTTCCCAAATGGTTTTTATTTTATTTTTAGAGACTTTTATTTGTCTATTTATATAGTCAGATTTTGCTTGTCGGCACACGGTTTTAAAGAGGTTTGAATAGTTTTTAACGTATTCTTTAAACAGCGAATCGTGGTTATAAGTTTTTTGAGCATATACGTCAAAGAGCGTGTTTCTACTTTTTATTATTCCTTTAGTTGCCCACTCACCAAATTATTTTTTTTATTGTGTGTGACTAATTTTTTAGTAAATATTTTTCCAAATTCATTAAGCAGTATATTAAAAAGGTTTTTATACAAATCATTTCCATTTCCACTTGTGATATCTAAGCAACAAAGTAAATTTTTTAACCTGTAATTGTACTGCATGAGTTTGTGAGAAGTGATTGGTCTACATGTAAATTTTTCTAGTGTTGAACTGTGTTACAAATAAAAGTTGCAATCTGTCCGCAATTATCAGATGGTAAGTAATTAAAACAGCTTCTTCTGTATATTCGCAATCACTGAACAAATTATCCAAGCAAGTCGCAGTTGTAGAGGTAATCCTAGTTGGTTCGAGAAAGATATTCTTTAGATTAAATGATTGTAATAAGCTTAAGTTTAATGCTTAGTGGAGACTGAACCAATAAATCGATATTAATATCTCCACATACAACGATTTTTTTATTGCAGTTAGTTAATGTACACAAAGCGTTATCTAAAATAGATTCAAATTCATTATAGTCACTCCCTGGCGGCCTGTATACACATACTATTAAGAGTTTATCTAGTTCAATACAAGAAAGTTCTGCGACTTGTTCTTTAGATAGTCTACAAATATCTACCCGCTCCTTGGCTAATATGCCTTCTTTAACTAAAATTAATGACCCCCCTCTTATAGCAGATTTCCTGTTGAAGCAGCTCACTACTTTAAAATTATCAATATGAAATGCCATTTGATTGATAGAAAGCCAGTGCTAAGTCATACAAAAAATATCAATTTTATGTTTTTCTAAAAATAATAACAAGACATCTTCATTCCCAGAAAAGCCTTGAATGTTCTTGAATGTGCCACTATGTTGTCATTAACAATACCGATCTCTACACACTTATCTTTATATGTACTTAAGTTAGTGATAGATACATTTATATTATTTGATATCAATGTTGCTACCTCATGTTTATATCTTGCAGCTAGGCGTAATGTATTTTTTGTCATGAAAATTTTTTTTACAAACATTTTTGTGTCAAAGAATGTTAAAATGTCGCTGTTATAGAATGACATAGTTTAAATTAGATAATTCAATTCATAAATATTATTGTTCTTACTACTTGGCAACAATTTTGAGTATGGAAATGCACAAAAACTAATATTTTTCATTTTTCATTTTAGTAAATAGTCTAAACAATTCTCAATGTCATTCTTCTGAACGCCATAGCTGTTACCTATAAACAGATCAATAGTGGTGTAGCTGTCTAGGTCCATATTTTTAATCTTATCATAAATTTGTCTTAATGTAGCATTGGGCATACAATAGCTTATTACTTTACAATTGAGATGGTTGTTAAAAATAGTACCCATCCCTGTCCCTAAATTATCTGAAAACACCACTGCTTTATGTATAACCTTAGATCTCAACTTCTCTTCTTCAGTGTTCTTAATTTGGTTGTATTTTTCTGATGTGTGTTCTTGATTTAATGCTACTTTCTGTTTTTCTAATGTGTCTGCCAAACAATCACACACTCTATTGTTAGTCAAGGATGCAACGCTTTCTTCATTATATTTACTAAGATCTAGGAGCTCATTAAAAGCTAAGATATGTTCACCTATTTCTGTCTGTGCAGTTTTATATCAAGAAGTGATAGTGTTGAGAGTTTCTTCTAGTTTATAGATTTTAGACTGCATATATTTAATTTCATTATCATATACTGTTTGACTAGCAGTTAATTTAGCATGATAAATTTTAAGTCGGTTAAGAAGACATAGACGTTCTTTTTTATGATAAATATGTTTTGCCAAAAAGTTTTGATTTTTTTAAAATACTACGTGCCTTAAGAATACGTTTTTTTAATTTTTTATTTTTTTGTGAACATTTTTGCTTGACTTCTTGGTAGAATTATTTTTACTATGCTGTAATACTACATCAGAATTCATGAGTTCATTACACAGATTCTGAACCTCGTCCCTTTTTGTTTGTTGCTTATCATTTTCCAATTTAGATTTTTAGATTAGATAGAATTTAAATTAGCTCTAGAACAGAAATACGAGTAAGTGCTTGCTCGTAGGTGTCATTACATTGACTATAGGTTTCGACTTTCTGTTGTAACCTATCTCTCTCATCCATGACGTCCATAAATTTGTCGTTCAGTTCGGTGAGTTCATTTTTTAGCGATTTGTTTTTAACAATAATATTAATAATTTCTATTTCGCTTTCATCTCTTTTTTGCAATAAACGTTCACAAGTGACCCTAGATTCTTTAAGTTCTAGTAGCACCTCTTTAAGTTTATTTTCTGCTTGCCTTGCAGTGACAATCCGAGACGACATATTCGTATCCATTTATTGTTTTTAATCTTATAGAAGCAGTACAGTAGGTAATGAAAGCTACAAAAGAAAAAAAAAGAAATAAAAAGTAAAAAAAGTGTACTTCCCAAATCAGCAAGTCTCGATTCCACAATACTCCGGATGCATAGATCACAGTCTAACCATTCGACCAGCGAGCTAATTATCACGGAGTACGAAATTGCCGTACTTAATAGCTCTAGACCTGATAGGCAATGACTTGCGGTCGGAATAACTCATTCCTATGCTTTGTCAACACAACACTCCTAAAAAAACCAATTCACTAAGTATTCAAATTTTAACGATATGATTTTAGAGTTTTTTTGTATTTACACTTCACACATAACTGAATTGATATGTTTTTTAACACATATGTATGCACCTTTTTATACTTAACACATCAGTGTTAGTTTTATTATAAAAAAATTAAAAAAAAACAACTAATTAGGCAATATTATTGCAGAGCGAAGATTAACACGTCTGTTCTCATGTAATTCCTAAAGACACACCTGGACAAGAGTGAGTGAGTCACATATTAAATGTGGCTTAAGAGTGAATGAGTCCAATATTAAATGTGGCTCAAGAGTGAATGAGTCACATATTAAATGTGGTTCAAGAGTGAATGAGTCACATGTTAAATGTGGTTCAAGAGTAAAAGTGTCACATATTAAATATTTAACATGGCGAAAGTTCACAGAATGCAACGTTGTGGTAAAGGAAAACAAATTTGAACGATTTCTAGACTTTGTTTACTTGGGACCTTTGTTCACAAGTACGGACTGTTAGGGCAACATTTGAATGCTTGGGACCTTTGTTCACAAGTACGCACTGTTAGGGCAACATTTGTTTACTTGGGACCTTTGTTCACAAGTACGAACTGTTAGGGCAACATTTGTATACTTGGGACCTTTGTTCATAAGTACGAACTGTTAGGGCAACATTTGTATACTTGGGACCTTTGTTCACAAGTACGGACTGTTAGGGCAACATTTGTATACTTGGGCCTTTGTTCACAAGTACGAACAGTTAGGATAAATTGAAGAAGAGTAATGTGAGTAATCGGATTATTGAGTATTAAAATATAGCTGTTTTTATAAAACATTGGGCTTTTTAATACAAGTGTACACCTCTGTTTCTGCTTTAGCCTCCGTTTCTACGACCGTGATATGTAAAACAAAATGTTCCCAATACGTCATTTCTATTACAACTATGTAACAGACCCAGCATTTATTTATCCGACTACAATACCAGAAAAACAATTCAACCGCAGAAATGAAAAAATTGGTAGAAGTTATTTTATCCAAACAGTCAACGCTGCATTAGAAAATGTCCTACAGTTTCTAGCTAAACCAGAATACGGTATAAACATAAATGATAAGTACATCACATCCAATTTTCTGACGACAGTCTGATTTTACAACAGGTGAGTGTGTGTACAAACAAAAAATAGACGAATCAACTGTGGTGTTAAATGTCCATGTCCTACTGGTTGTTGTTCGGAAAGCCGTTGTTCATGAATTACCGTACGTAGGGCAAGAAGTGGAGTTAGGATGGTCCATCTTCAAAAAGTAAATTTAAAAATCCAACTCAAAAAAGCAATTTTTAGGAAGTTTGCCTACTGACTAAAGTCTACAACCAATTAATGTTACTAGTGATGACTGACGGTAGGTGATCGTGGTCTCTAACCGTTAGAGTTTTTTAATAAGCTTAAAGTGTATTTAACCACCATCATAAATAATACACAAGCGGAAGTCGGGGCAATAGTTAAAATGCTTATGGAATAGCAATAGGCAGGACATATCTGTGCTTAAACCGATCAACTATGGGGAAGAAAGGTTCTTAAGAAGCAACCGGGGAATGGGAAACATTAGATAGAGGGGGCTTAAGACGCGCTGTTGTGGAATCACATAAAAAAGACCTTCGTTCAACAGTGGACATATTCAGGTTAAGACAATAAGAAGTGGCAAACCAGGTAGGGACCCTAGGCAGAGACCAGAATTTTATATATTGAAATAAAAGTTCTTTACGTGGCAATGCCGATGTAAATTTATCCTTGAAATAATACCTACCTATGTATAACGTGGTTTGAGTTGCTACTAATAAAAGTCTGTACTCACCGAGTTATCGTTATAAATAGTTTATTGACACATAGCACATCTAGTCTTATGCACTACATAGGTACTATAACTACATCATTACAAAGCACTAGCACTACATCTAGTATAGGTCAAGCAAGCAAGACGGTTCTTATATGAGAACTCAATAACAAGCGTAGATACAAATGCGCGTAAGCAAAGCCAGTGAAAGTCTTAGTGACAAGTGGCGTGCGCTCCGCGTCGTGGAGTGATTTCGACTAGCGCGCGCGCATTGCAACTCGTCCGATGCGAGGCCGGTTATCGCGCTGGGCTGTATGACGACACACGCCGCGGTTGTATTGCCATACAACGACTCGATATTAAATATATATATATATATGTATATTTGTACATTTATTTGGTTTTTAATTATATTTATAAGCTACGCTACACTACTCCCCTCCAGAGACCGGGTCTACGGGCGATAATAATTTGGGAATTTAACCAGGCGTCCTGATCGGGTGTTTCTGCATTCTTTTTCCGTTTCAGGTTCTGTTTCCGGTAATTTTCCGGATTCCTGTTCCTGGAAAATGTAAGCAGGCTTAAGCCGATCAATCGTCACCGTGTAAGGTTTGCCGTTTAGCAGTATTTAGAACACCTTATCACCTCTTTCTAGCACGGCATGTGGGCCGCTGTAGGCGGGCTGGAGTGCACCACGAACAGCGTCTTCACGTAGGAAGACGTGACTGGTTAAATCCAAATCCTTAAAAATAAAATTTAACTTCTGACCATGCCGCGAAGCTGGTACAGGTCGAAGTCTATTTATGATGGACTGTAAACGTGCTAGAAAGTCGGTAACGTCATTGGTATTTTGGGCTTTAGTGTCCAAAAATTCGCCGGGCAAACGTAAGGTCTCACCATATACAAGTTCGGCTAGGGATGATTGTATATCTTTCTTGTATGCCGTTCTAATGCCCAAAAGTACTAGTGGCAAAGATTCTGTCCAGTTGATATCAGCGTGGCAAACTATTGCTGCCTTTAACTGTCTATGGAATCTTTCCACTAGTCCGTTGCAGGCCGGATGGTAAGCAGTCGTCCGCTTATGCGTAAATCCGGCGATTTCGGATAGGCGTTTAAACAGTGCGGATTCAAATTGTCGGCCTTGGTCGATGACTATGTCAGTTGGACAACCAAAGCGAGATATCCAACCCGACAGCAATGCTTTTGCCACTGTTTCGGCAGTTATGTTTGTGATTGGTATCACCTCAGGCCATCGCGTGTAACGATCGACTGCGGTGAGGCAATACCTATAACCTTGAGAGGGTGGTAATGGGCCGATTAAGTCTATATGTATGTGCACGAATCTAGCACGAGGTAACTGATAAGTACCTAAGGGTGCAGAAACATGACGCGTGATTTTTGACCTTTGGCATGCGAGGCAGTTGCGGGCCTATTCTCGACAGTCTTTTCTCATGCCTGGCCACACGAAGCGTTGAGCTATAAGTTTAGCACTTGCTGCGGCACCAGGATGACTGAGTGAGTGGAGACTATTAAAAACTGGCTTTCGCATGTTTTTTGTCACGAATGGCCTTGGGACGTCAGTGCTTATGTCATAATAGAGTTCTGCTGACGATCCGGGTATTTTGGCTTTCTGTCGGCGTAGCGATGTACTGCTCTCCAACAGACGCTTGAGTTCATGATCTAGACTTTGGCATTTGGATAATTCTATAAGTTCAATAGGTAGCTGTATTTCCGAAATACGGGAAAGCGTGTCAGCTACAATATTGTCCTTACCTGAAATATGCTTAATGTCGCTAGTGAAGTGTGATATGAAGTCTAGTTGTCGAAACTGTCTGGGAGAACACTGACTTTTGTTAGTGCTAAATGCAAAGCTAAGAGGCTTGTGATCTGTATAAAGGGTGAAGTCTCTGGCTTCGACCATGTGTCTGAAGTACTTGATGGCTTCATAAATCGCCAGAAGCTCTCTGTCGTAAGGAGAATATTTAACTTGTGTTGGGCTCAACTTACGGGAAAAGAATGCGAGAAGCTGCCATGAACCATCTTTCAGTTGTTCTAAAGCCACTCCTATCGCACTATCCGAGGCGTCAGTTACTATTGCTAGCTGTGACGTGCAATCGGAATGTGCCAGGAGGGCTGCTTGACAGACTGTTTTTGCACTCTCCGAAGGCTTTTAATGTTTCAGCCGTCAAGGTGATTGGCTGACGACCTTTGACTGAGCCAGTAAGAAGGGCATGGAGCGGTGCTTGTTGTTCGGCTGCTTTTGGGATAAATCTCCTATAGAAATTGAGCATGCCTGATAAGCTCTCTAACGGTTTTTGGAATCAAAAAATAATATTTTATAACTTTGACGATTCAAAAGTGATTTTAAAATCCTTATTTGAATAAACCATTTTGACTTTGACTTTGGAAACGACAGCATTGCCTCGACTTTTGAGTCCAAAGGTTTTGTACCTTTCTCATAGATGTGATATCCTAGAAATTTTACCTCTTCTACGCCAAATATGCACTTGGAGGCGTTTATGACCATGCCGTACTTCTTTAGTCTGGCAAATCGTTGGCGTAGATGATCATCATGGGATGCTGCATTCTGGAAAAGACAAGAAAATCATCGAGATACCCGTATACAAAATCTAGTCCTCGAGTCATTTCGTCAACGAATCTTTGAAATGTTTGGCCAGCATTTCGGAGACCATAAGACATAAATGGGAATTCGAACATTCCAAAGGGCGTGGTAATAGCAGTCTTCGGGATATCAGCGTCAAACACCGGCAATTGGTTATAAGCCTTAACTAAATCAATAGTCGAAAAAATTTTACATCCTGAAATGCTCTGAGAAAAGTCGTGGATGTGACGTATTGGGCAGGCGGGTAGTCACCACAAGGTCTCCATCCGTTTTCTTTCTTCGGCACCATGTGCAGAAGGGATGACTATGCGCTTTCCGTAGGTCGGGCTGTACCGTTTTTCAGCATTAGCTCGAATTCTTGCCGAGCGATTTTCAGTTTATCAGGTGCTAGTCGATGAAGTGGACTTGATACTGGCGGTCTTGGCGTTGTCCTGATGTGGTGGAAGGTATTATGTGCCGGTAGCGATGTTTGAATACGATGTAGCGATGTTTGGGACAATTGTTGGTCGCCATTATGGATTGCCCTTGGCTTTTCCCGCATCAAAATCGCATGGTTTAATGCACCTAGTAGATTTCGTGCCGAATTTCCAATGGAACCAGTAGTTTGGGTATCTTCTATAGCTGGACTCTGATCGGCTGTGCTGAGATCTGCTGGTACTGCGACCTCGTTGCTGATGTCCGGGATTTCTGGAGCGGGATCGATGAGGGTTCGTGGAGAGCGCGTTGACTTGTTGGGTCAGCTGAGCAATTTGTTTCGCCATTTGGTCCAGTGTGTTCTGTAAACTTGACGTATTGCTGGCATTGGCAACATGCGGGCTCGTGGGCACGATCTCATGGACACGATCTGCTACATCTGCTAGAGCTTCTAACTGAAGATTTGGTTGAGAGGCGATGACAGTCTGAATATTCCTCGGCAGACGGCTGGTCCATATGGTCCTCAAAAAATCTTCTGGGATGTTAGGTCCTGCCAAGTGTTGGAGATGTCTCATAAACTGGGAGGATTTTCTGTCACCTAACTCCTCGTGTATCAGTAGCTGTTTCACCTCCTTTTCCCGTGAATCAGACAATCGTTTAATAAGCGCGGTTTTTAGTTTCTCGTATTTGTTACTGGCTGGCGGAGCGATAATAATGTCTTTGACTTCGGCCGCGTACTGATGGTCTAGTTGTGAGATCACGTAGTAGAACTTCGTGACGTCGGCTGTGATGTTGGAGATCGCGAACTGACCTTCCACTTGTGCGAACCAAATTGACGGTTCTTGTGGCCAAAATGGTGGTATGCGAACACCGACACGGAATATGTCGGATGGACTGCACACGTCATGACCGTTATTAACACGCGATGGTTCCGTGGTGTCCATTGTGTCTTTGAAATCGTCACTTTCTGATGCCATATTACACTCACAAAATGTCACTATTTTAAAACCAGAAGGTTTGGAATTGTTCACTGTGGGGTCACCAGTATAACGTGGTTTGGGTGGCTACTAATAAAAGTCTGTACTCACCGAGTTATCGTTATAAATAGTTTATTGACACATAGCACATCTAGTCTTATGCACTACATAGGTACTATATCTACGTCATTACAAAGCACTTGGACTACATTTAGTATAGGTCAAGCAAGCAAGACGGTTCTTATATGAGAACGCAATAACAAGCGTAGATACAAATGCGCGTAAGCAAAGCCAGTGAAAGTCTTAGTGACAAGCGGCGTGCGCTCCGCGTCGTGGAGTGATTTCGACTAGCGCGCGCGCATGGCAATTCGTCCGATGCGAGGCCGGTTATCGCGCTGGGCTGTATGATGACACACGCCGCGGTTGCATTGCCATACAACGACACGATATTAAATGACGTTACTTATTAGCTAATAAATTATTTTATACAATTGTTTATCATGCTATATATATATATATATGTATATTTGTACATTTATTTGGTTTTTAATGATATTTATAAGCTACGCTACATATGTATTGTTCCAATCTCCAGGTTTGCAATTCATATTACATATTTTTTTACGTTATTAATATATAATCGTTTTATTATTGCATAAAAAAATGATTTTATACCGATAAATGTATAATATTAACTCGAGCATCAATTAACACGTACAACGAGTGAGTAAGTTATAAACACCGAGCAGGTACTAAGTACTCAGTGCTTACACAATGTAATTTCAAGTATTAAATGTGACGTTAACATCCTTGTTGGGTACAAGATTTGGGCTACCGTTATTTAAGGTACCTACTAAAAAGGTTTTCAGAAAGTTATTTATGCTAATGGCAATACTTACAGCGACTTTATTCGTTGGGGTTATTATTCTTTTCAAATATGCGTTGGAACAAATTTCACACCTTTAAAAATACAACTTTTGTTGTTAGTCAATAAATTCGGTTTTTTTTTCTTTTAATTCTTGAAACAATTTTGTATTTTGCTTTGCGAATTTTAGAGATAGTAGCAGATAATGTTTTTTTTTTATTTGGAAGACAGACAAATTTACAAATTGTTTTTGGTCTATATGTTTATGCATGTTATATGTTTGAAAGCTTTAGCTTCCCCTTTCATGTTCTAAATAAATTAACGTAATGAAAACACAAAAATGCTGTTTACCTCAACCCTCGTCACTGAACTCGAACACGAATTATAAATGTTATATTTAGAACCACCACACACTCTAGGTAACATTTTATTTCAATCTCACATATATTTTTTGACTCCCGTTGTTCCTGTATTTATACACAATATACATATTTAAACTTGAATGAAACTTTATTTCATAACGGACAAAAAATAAGAAGGAGGTTCACAAGTCGACACGATTTATATTTTGTTTTTAGGTTCAGTACTACACTTCTATGTCCGTCTGTCTGTCTGTCTCTCTGTCGGTCTGTCAAGACCTGTTTCTGTCGTTAGGGTCCATTTTCTCAGGAACACGTGTGGGTATAAAAAGTAAAATTATTATGAAATCCCTTTTTTATTAAACTTTATCCAGTTTATTCACACATTCAATAACTTCTTACAATTTTCACTATACACAAAGTTAATTTCATCAAACCAGATTTCAAAAGGAGTTATACACTTAATTATTCCAAACTACAATAAGTACTAAAATGTTATAATACAAAGTTCAATCGTAGAGAAGAAGGAACAGGATATTGCTTAAGATATATAAGTACAAAACGTAAACAAAATCTGATACAAACGATTTCATTTTCAATATCGTATCTCAGGTCTGTACCTGAGACCTGGGACGGTTTCAGTATTTGCGGATGAAATATTTCCAATATTTTATCTATTTTCGATTTCCGCAGCATGATGCGCTCCGAGATTAGATGCCGCATCGCAAATTGCAATCTTGGAGACGTAACAAACATAAATAGGTTGGCCAAGATGAAAATATAAGTTGGGTTATTTGTTTGGAAAGGTATAATATGAATGTGATGCACGTTTTGATGTGAATTTGACGAAACGTCTTTAAACTGCAGACGGGGATTATTTTACAAAAGTTATCGATACGCAGATTATGTACTTTAGGCGCCATAGATCTCCGAAACTTTAAGATATTCAGCAAGGTCAATGTCACCTTAAACTTGGTTGTTTTGAAGAAAAAGGCTGTGTAATCTACACAGGTCATTTGCGACTGGACACTGGCGCTCACATCTGCAGAATCGTCGCTATCGATTGGAAAAAAAATGAGAAAATGTTTAAATCGACTAGATGCATTGGGATTTATAAAACAAACACCTGGCAGCTGTAGTATCAAATGCAGCGTAGCCAAATTTGAAGGGTGCCAGTGGAGCTCTTTTAATAAGCCTATACATTAACTGTCTAACTGCCCGACCTTTAAGCGGCTCTATTTATTAAAAGATTTTTTAAAGAATGTATTTTACCCTCGGTGTGCGAGTCTAACTAAAGGGTAAGAACTAAAAGAATTCCATTCCATTTGCGATCAACTAAAATTGTTCACCAATGCAGAAAGGTACGACACCTTTCAAACCATCAAACTAAAAAGAAAGAAGGGTAAAAAGTGACACCAGCTTAAATAGTAGTTAAAGATGCCTAAAATCGACTATTTCGACTTCGCAGCCAATTATATTATATAATTCCAACGGATATAACCGCGAGGAAATGAAAGATATAATATATTTCTTTAAGTTTTACCACCAATAGTGTATGCAACTATGTCGACTAGTTCGCGATTCCCGAATAAACCTCCTTAAAAATTCACAAAACAAAACTAGCAGTATTGGCCTGTCTTCTACCCATCTCGATTTTTCATTCGATTCGATCGGTCAAGCAGTTTTCATGATATGGACAGCTAAATGTGTACGAATCACTAGAAAAATAACAAGTCTCGTCAGTAAAAATTCTAACTCGTAAATTATTGTGTGTAATGTGTGTCTGTATGGTACTATTCGATTTCTATGTTAAACGGAAGGACGCTGGCAACGCTATTCGCGTGTTGCCAATCCTTGAAAATACTAAAAACTCTCTTCTTGAAGAACCTAATACATTTTACCCAAATAACATGATCCCTACTGACATGGGTATGTCCCAGTTACAAACTAATAAATAAAACATTTAAAATACATTTTTATTTCATATGCATGCAAGATACTTTGACGTCACAATATGTATATTTGGGGGTACCTACTAATGTTAGAAGTTAAAGTGTTCCAGAGCCCGTATTCAACGCGGAATTCTTATAGTTTCGCATGTCTGTCTTTCGGTCAGTTCGTTACTTAGCTCAGAGACTCTAAGTACTAGAAAGCTGTAATTTGGCATGAGTAGGCAGGTACATATAAATTAGGCCGAGGATGTTGTGAAATAAAAAAAAAAATTTTTGGGTTATCCCCAGCATGAAAAATATTTTTTTCTCGTCTATCCACCTATGGTGGTGACTTTGTATAAGTCGTTTAATAATAATGTGGGTGCGCAAGAACCTTTTTAGATTCAGGGATCCGTTTGCGAAATATAAACTTTAAAATGCTAATTTTTGTTTGTTAGAGTTAAGTGTCCCTCGTAGCCTCGCCTCCCAGCTAAATGGCTGTTTGTGGATATGTGAAAAAAAATCACAGCAGTAGCATATATAACGCAATGAAAATGAAAACTATAACAGTACTGAACCAATTTTTTAAATTCTTTCGATGTTTGCTAGCTACATTATACTAAAAAGATTGTCCCGAGCACCAGTTCGTAAATACGCTTACATTAAATTATTAAAGATTTCAATTAATTAGTTTTATTTATTATATTTTTTGCTTTTGATGGTTAGTTATAATATTTTAAATGGCAATCGTCGTCTTAGGTTAAAGCTTAAGAAATTGAAATGCTTTTATGTAGCTCGTCATAAAATCCAAAGTGAGACGGATTTTCCACATTTACGAGATTGGTCGAGGTGAAACCGAACTCCTGTAACGAGTCCATGAAGCGGGATGCTTCTCTTATATTTTCCATTCACCAAAACCGTATGAAAGCATCATTTTATAACTAGTCTGCCACCCCCCCTAGCCCAAAAGCCGGCTTCAGAAGCTGTGTTGCGGAGATGGGCCCACCCCCTGTCACGTAGGACTAAGTTTGAGTGTGCATCCAGCCACTGGTTACCTCCTTCTGGGGGTTGCCCCGTTCAGCCATGAAGATATAGGTACATACAATACACATTATTGTGTATTAATTAATTCAATTCATTAATATTCATTAAAATGGCATCTTTTGAATATAATCGTACTAAACTATCTTCATAAGCGTTTCTGCGTAAACTTTAGCATGGCTCAAGCGCAAGCTAGGGCACCTGGACCAGCTGGATAGGAGCACCTAGGGCACCTGGACCAGCTGGACAGGAGCACCTAGGGTATCTGGACCAGCTGGACAGGAGCACCTAGGGTATCTGGACCAGCTGGACAGGAGCCTGGAATTAATATTTTGTGCAATCTTATTTCTATGTATCATTCCAATTAAAATTTTATTACCGTTTACCTAACTATCAGTGCCACTTACAGTGAGAGCAGCTATAGAATAGCAGAAGTACAGCTGTATATGTATACTAAAGGTTGCTACTTTACAAGTCGCAAGTCCGGCCCCATATGGAGTACTGCTGCCATCTCTGGGCGGGTGCACCCGGATACCAGCTTGGCCCTATTGACTCGGTTCAACGACGGGCTGTGAGAATTGTCGACGATCCCAAACTCACTTGCGGTATCGAGCCCCTAAGTCTGAGGAGAGACTTTGCCTCCCTGTGTGTGTTCTACCGCTTGTACAATGGATTGTGTTCTGAGGAATTGTTCGAAATGATGCCCACGACTTCTTTCTACCATCGCACCGCTCGCCATCGACAGGGAATTCATTCTCACACTTTGGAACCAAAATGGTCGCGTACAGTGCGGTTTCAGAGAAACTTCCTCCCGCGAACCCTTGGGTTGTGGAATGAGCTCCCTGCCAAGGTTTTCTCTAAGGACTACAGTATGGGGTTCTTCAAAAAAGAAGTTATTAGATTTCTGAAGGGTCGGCAACGCGCGAGTGATGCCCCTGGTGTTGCAAGCGTCCATAGGCTACGGTGACCGTTTACCATCAGGCGGACCGTAGGCTTGTTTGCCACCTTAGTGGTATAAAAAAAAAAAAAATACTAGAATCATCTGAATTGTTGAACGAAAACCCATAACATTGTTTTATCTTTGATAAGTTTCTGATAGGTGTCGTTTATCTCAAACGGGTCACAGCCTCCAGCTCCTACGCTCACCTTTCGGCACCTTTCGGCACCTTTCGGCACCTCTCGGCACCACCGGCAGGTCTCGTGATCGATGGAGAACATTACTTTTGCAGCTCAAGCGGATTGTTTCAGCGAACGAGCTTCAACACATTTATCAAAGATTTTCACGATTTCTGCAGAGATTTTTTAGCTGTCAATTGTTTTAAGAATTTGATTTGAAACTGATGTGTAGTAGGCATGTAGGTAGTGTTTCCGCTTTGAAGAGATTAACACAATACATAGGAACATTTATTAACACAGAATTCTGTAAGGCACACACACTACACAACTTTCCTATTTAAATATGAGCTTAGAAAGTATCTTGTCAACAGTTATAAAGTTAAAATTGTTGATGGGTCAATTATGTAAGCTGTTTATTTATAACTAACAATACTTACAGTTACTTGTATAAAGTAAGTTTTTTGAAATTATAATAGTATATTGTTGTCTGTATAAAGCCATTTATTTAAAATCAAAAGGATCCTTTTTACTTCCATCAATTATCTTATTAAAAATTCATTTGATTAATTGTAGCTTTTATAAAGCTGCTTATTTGAAATTAAAAAGGCGCATTACAGATCCAATTAAGCTTCTTATTTTGAAATAAAAACACTTATTTCAGTTTGTATTAAGATGTTTATTGGAATTTAGTAAGGTACATTGTTGCTTCTACAGACTGTAACGGAAATGCCCCAAATCCCTAAAGGGGGCAAGAGTGCACCACTATTCAAATACTCAGCAATCACTATTCAAATTTTCACTCTGAAAATCAGCATTTCAGTTTTTCATACTAATTTTATAAAATAATTTTACGTTTCTGACTTGACCATAAAGTTTAATGAACTTTAGAATATGCCACCCGCTTATTTATGAGAATCTAGTACTTTTGAATTCGTACGACTCCAGTTACACAATTATCTACCTACAACGTGTACACTCCTGTCGTTTATGTGTTCCTAGTACTTTTTTCGGCGTAAAAACGCGAATTTGTGCGATGCTACGCTAACAGGATGGCTAAAAGCTACCTACTTAACTAAAAAGCTTCAGCAGCAGCTTACGTCTTTAATTCACTAAACTTTTTTACTAAGCACTGCATTAAAAAATTTCAGTTTTAACAACAAAGGTTCAATGACATAGGTATATTCACTAACACTGTACTTATCTTCTTTTTCAAACATTAACTTCCTATGTAGGTACCTATCTTAATTCACAAAAATGATTCAAAGTAACCTTCACTTACTAAAACACTGAATTAAAACCCTGTTTAACTTCCCATTTTAAAAATTAGCTAGGTACGTACGCACGTACGTTTTCACAAAAGCGGTTCAAAGTAAACTGAACACAAAACAAAAAAAACTTTTTTGAGTATTTTAACTTCTATTTAAAACATTTGCTTCCTTCCCGTAGGTACATAACATTTACAAAAATGATTCAAAGTTGCCTCCATTGTTGTTAACAAAGAGACGCGTCGCAACACACATTTCGAAGCATTTCCACTGTTATGAAGTTAAACGCGTCTGTTATCCTCTTCTTCACACCGTAAGAGTAGCATGTGCCAGCCACAGCGCAGCCGCAGCACAGATAAAAGTATTTGTAGCCGCAGTGACATGCTTCTGCAGGCATCATATGTATTTACTAATGAAATTCACCCATTTTATTAAAAAAACAACTTAAATAACGAATTTCACTCATTTAATTAAAAGAAAACAATGACGTCGCGTCAAGTCGCGTGCCGTCGGCTTTTGACTGAAGATTTTGATCGATAGATAAAGTGGATGTAGTATGTAGGTACAAGACCTATTGTCCAGATTGTGCTATTACGTTTCAAACTAAAAAGTGTTGCCATACAGAGTTTTTTTTTTGTAGTATCTGTAGATAAGACATTGCGATAGAATAAGTATCATCCTGATGTGCTTCAATACAGATTGTATACCTACTTGTTAGTTCATTATCAAAGTATTGTATAATTACTTTCAATAATAATAATTAAGAATCTTGCCGGCTCTTTTCGGCACAAATTCACGTTGTTAAATAGATTGTATCGACGATTCAAAAGTGTTCTCAGCAACCTACTAATTCAAATAATTATTATTTGATTTGATCCCTGGATATGTCATTAAAGGTATTTAATGATTGGTTATGATTTTTTGTGGCGCGGTTAGTAGGTAGGTATTCTGTTATCTGTGCCGACTCTACACAGGTAACAAAATCCTATTCTAGGTACTCCGAGGGGCTTAAGTTTTTTTCTTTATCATCATCTATTCATTTTAACAAATCATGATTACGATCGACAGGCAAAAAGTTATTTAATAAGATTTACCTGAAAATGAATGTGTGAATACAAGCGTAAACGGGAACGTGACATTATAGTTGTTTCATTTTTTGTAATACAACTATTAAAAATTAAGAAGTAGCTATTACTTATTTTGCAAAAATTACAAAGTGAAATTCTTGTGATTACTTATAGTGATCATAATTTCCAATTGTATGGTAGTTTTGCCGAGAATTCCCAAACAACCCAGGCTCCAGGTGGGCATTGATCATATATTGACCAATCGTCGTAGAGCAAATTATTAGCGCGAATTCTTCATTCCGAAAATTGGGGTACTGTTTTGTTCTTTTATCAACTTTGTCCGAAATGCTAACAGTGTTCTATAATATCCTGGTACATGGAATTTAGAATCTCACATTAAAAACGTCTGCTATGACAATTTTAATGAACTCAATTGCCCTAATAGCTTATAAAATTATGAGATATGATCTAGTAGAAATTATTTTATTATTTCACTCAAAACGTTATACAAGAGCTGAGCCTTCTGATATTTTTTTAATTCAAATTTTAATTTCTTTATTTTTATTATTTTTTATTTAATTTATATTCTATAAAAAGAATCTTATGGAATCTTTTCAGTATTGTAAAATTTAAACCAATTTTTCTTTAATTACGAAAAACATGTAATTTTTTATGAAGAACCCTTTAGATAAAATATGTGCAGAAAAAAAAATCTTCCTTCTCGTTCTGCACAATTTTATGATGTCCGGGTTCTTCAAAGAACAACGAATCGCAGTAACGACATTGACTAAGTTTTTATTGTAATTAAAATTTATTAATACACAATCTTAACATGTTGCATGTTACGTGGCTAGTAATTACTAGACCGGTCTGCACTAATATTCTAAATTGAACAAGCGTATTAATAAATTAAAATAACGAAACATGTATCTTTATTAGCGATAAAGAACATTTTACGATGTATAAATTATTTGGAAATAATTTTCTTGTTTTTTTTATACCACTAAGGTGGCAAACAAGCCTACGGTCCGCCTGATGGTAAGCGGTCACCGTAGCCTATGGACGCTTGCAACACCAGGGGCATCACTCGCGCGTTGCCGACCCTTCAGAAATCTAATAACTTCTTTTTTGAAGAACTCCATACTGTAGTCCTTGCAGAAAACCTTGGCAGGGAACTAATTCCACAACTTCAGCGTTCGCGGGAGGAAGTTTTTCTGAAACCGCGCTGTACGCGACCATTTAGGTTCTAAAGTGTGAGAATAAATTCCCTGCCGATGGCGAGCGGTGCGATGGTAGAAAGTAGCCGTGGGCATCATTTCGAACAATTCTTCAGAACACAATCCATTGTACAAGCGGTAGAACACACACAGGGAGGCAAAGTCTCTCCTCAGACTTAAGGGCTCGATACCGCAAGTGAGTTTGGGATCGTCGACAATTCTCACAGCCCGTCGTTGAACCGAGTCAAAAGGGCCTAGCTGGTATCCGGGTGCACCCGCCTAGAGATGGCAGCAGTAATCCATATGGGGCCGGACTTGCGACTTGTAAAGTAGCAACCTTTGCCCCGACGTGAAGTACTGCTTCGCTCTGTTGAGTACACCAAGTTTTTTGGACGCCAGCTTTACCTTGTCTAGCAAATGATCTCGGAACTGAACATCGCTGGAGATGTCAACGCCAAGGATCCCAATGCTCTTGGAGATGGAGAGGGCAGTGTTCTGGAATTGTGGGACTACAGTGAATGGGGTTTTCTTAGCGGTGAACGCGCAGACTTGTGTCTTTGAAGGGTTGAATCGGACCAAGTTTTCCCGCCCCCAGTCAGAGACCTTGGACAGACCGATCTCGATTTGAGACACAAGTTCTTCACGCTTTTCCTCCACAACGGAACGTGGGATGCTTGCACGGCCCGTGTAATAAGCGTCTCCAGTACTGTCATCTGCATAGCAATGTATGTTGTTGATGTCCAACATATCATTGATGTGCAATAGAAACAGCGTAGGAGACAGCACAGAGCCTTGCGGGACAGCAGCATTAATGTCCATGCTATCAGAGCAACTACCGTCAACTACGGCTTGTATGCTTCTGCTGGACAAAAAGCTAGCCACCCATTTGCACAAACCCTCGGGCATTCCGTAAGAAGGCAACTTCGATAGAAGACCCCGGTGCCAGACCCGATCGAACGCCTTCGCTATGTCTAGGCTACATGCAAATACCTCCCCCTGACTCTCAATGGCTAGTGCCCATCGGTGTGTGAGATACACTAGAAGGTCACCAGTTGAGCGACCGTGGCGAAAGCCATATTGACGGTCACTGATCAGGTCGTGTTTTTCTAGGTATCTCAAAAGCTGTGTGTTGATCACACGCTCCATCACCTTGGAGAGGAGAGAGGTAATAGCGATAGGCCTGTAATTCGATGGATCTGATCTATCGCCCTTTTTGGGCACCGGCTGCACATTTGCAGTCTTCCATGAAGACGGAAATTGCCTAGTGTGGTAGGAAAGCGTGAAGAGGCGCGTGAGTACAGGACATAACTCAGGAGCACACTGCTTAAGCACCACTGCTGGTATGCCGTCTGGCCCACTCGACTTATGAACGTCTAGGGAAAGCAACGCCCGCCGGACCTCGCGCTGTGTTATAGAGTTTTCCGGCATGGTCTTACCGCACCACGGTAAAGTAGGTGGTACAGCGCCATCGTCGTTCACATTCGAGTTAGAGGCAAAGAGACTGCCCAAGAGATTGGCTTTCTCTTTTGCACTGTGGGCCAAGTCACCATCGGTCTTTCGCAGTGGTGGTAATGACGACTGGCAGAAGTTCCCCTCGGCAGCTTTAGCAAGCGACCAGAAAGCACGACTCCCAGAAGGATAGCTCGCAAGTCGCCCACCTATTTTGCCGATGAATTGGAATTTTGCTCTGGCATTTGTTTCTTACTGAACCTCGAGGCAGCATTTAATTTGCGTTTTAACTCAGAAATATTCGGATCCTTATTATTACGAGCCGTGGTCCAAGCTTCATACGCAGTTTGCTTAAGAATTTTAGCTTCTCTGCAAGGCCTATTAAACCACGGTCGTTTTTTGACGCCGGCAGCTACTCGCAGGTTAGGAATGAAACATTCCATACCAGCGAGGATTGTCTCAGTGACTGCGGTTGCGCAGACGTCAGGATCTTCTGAGCTATAGCAGATCTGCCTCCACGGGTACAATGCATAAAATTCTCGCAATCCATCCCAGTCTGCCGACTTATAATGCCACACACGACGCCAATCAGTTGGCCCAGAAGGATCAGGTTGTGTGCATGACATTTGAGTCCGGATGAGACAGTGGTCCGAGGAGCCAAGAGGCGCATCCACTGAGACGGAGTATCCATCCGGACGTGTAGTCAGCAGAAGGTCCAGTAAGGAGCTTGTATGGTCCTCTATATCTGGTATTCTCGTTGGAGAAAGTACCAGCTGAGAGAATCCATAGGTCAGAGCAAATTCATGAGCAGATATCCCTGCATAGTTATTGGTTCGAGAACTGAGCCACTCACGATGGTTGGCGTTAAAGTCTCCCAAAATAACTAATTCTGCTGTAGGATATTGCTCTAGAACTTTGTCAGTCGTCAAACTCAGGTGCATGAAGAGTGGAGTTACGTCCGTGTCACCGCTATGAGACCTGTATAGGCACGCATAGATACGAGTGTGGCCCCCATGATCTACGCGACCCACAATATCGACAGGTCCCTGTCTTCAAGGCTATGAAGTCGGCGACAGCAGATATCCTCCCGGACGAACATACATACACCGGCACGACTCAAAAAATTGTGCTCGAGTTTGTAGCCGGGATAACGAAGGTATGATGTGTCGGCCGGGCAGGTTATCTACGTCTCCGTTAGAAAAAGAATGGTTGGGCGCGCAGTCTCGAGATGGTGATGGACTGCGTTAAGATTTGCGTGTATACCCCTTATGATGCAAAAATCCACATTATATGTGGATGGAGTAGCCGCTGTCAAAACTCTTTTCTTTTTTCTGTTCCTGGCCATTTTGTTTGAAGTTACTTAGACTACGGATGAGGATTCACTGCACAGACAGCTTAGAAGACAAAAAGTTGCGGTACTAAGACTGCCGAAGCTCAACACAGATGATACGGTTGCTGGCACGGCGGGCGGAAGGGCCCCTGATCCCCCTCTGTTGTAGTAGCCGGGTCCACTCCGGTCTCCTTCTCCGGCACGACTACTACTTCAGAGACTTTACACAGGTTGGCGGATCAGCCTCCCAGGGCGGAGATTAAGTGATCCCTGGGTTCGGGAACCCGTTCAACCTGCGGGCGGCCAGCGGTCAGCCGTTTCATCAGGTCTCCCTGACCGCCGAACCAGCACGCCGCGTCTACGCCGAGCAATGACAGCAACAAGCACCGTCGGTCCTCCGCTGTCCGCGCAGCGAATCCTCAAAGAGAGAGCTCTGGCAACCTTACTCACCGCCAGGAACACAACACTACTCAATGTTAGTGTTATTGTGGCCGCGGTTTTCTGTAAGGTGGAGGTACTTCCCCAGTTCGGGCCGCTCATTCGAGCAAGTACTCGCTATGCCCCGCTTTATTTGTTCGGGCAGCTTATTCGAGCGAATACTTGCAGTGCCCTACCTCTCTAAAATCAATCATAAATTTAAAAATAAAAAGTTAAAGCAAAAGGTCTTAAACTACTTTTTTTTTATTAAATTAGCCTCACAGAGAAATCACCTGTAGGTAAAAATAGAAAAAATGATTCAGATATTTCATCACAAATTTTGACAAAATGACCGGTTATGGACCCCCACACAGCTGAGTTTAAGGAGAAGTTCTTTTCAAGCTTTCACCAAATTTTTGAAAGCTGCGGATGCTTCAGGTTAATGATTTCACCCTTGGGCCCATTACTAAATGCTTGTGTACTGGATACCCTACAACCCCTTTAAGGGATTTGGGGGTATTCCGTTACATATTGTATAAAGCTCTTATTTGAAACTGAAAACACTAATTGTAGCTTGTACAAATCTGCTTATTTGATTCGAAAAAAGTGTATTGTTGCTACTATAAAGTTAATTTATTCCGTGTAAAAAGAATGTGTGAAGGATATCCACTACATCACTCCCTTTACGAAACCGAAGGTCGATACTTTTTGCAGTAATGCTTGCGCACTTACAATCTTGAAAATACTACTAGTCCGTTTAACCTAGAAAGAAGAAGGCTGGCTTGCTGCGGAAGATGCGTCAATATATATAGCTCGGTATCACCATTTACGGAGTATCTCCCGTCAGGCGAGGTGGAATGCCTGGGGTTTTTTTTTTTTTTTTTTTTTTTCTTCTGAGCTGACTATGCAGTTGGCTGTTGCAGCCATTACTGCTTCACCGGACTTTTGGGGCGAGACTCTGAAGGAGCCTCAGCCCATATAGCGCCCAACGCTCAAGGGTTCCCCGCGGGGGAAGCCTCGGCTTGGGTTGTCGCTCTCGGGGGCGTCCCTTCGACCGGCGTGAGTCTCGAACCCGAAGGTGAGTCACCGCCAGGAGGGGAGTTCCCCGTTACGCGGGTGCGGTTGCGATTGAGTGGGGGCGAGAAGCGCCCCGGCACTCTTTGATACCTAGTGTATCCTTGTGGGCGCCGACGAACCCGGGGACGTCGGCGTCGTGTTTGGAGGGAGGCCCTATTCGGGGGGGTCGTAGAGACTAATCTCGCTATCCGGACAGCAAGATCGTCATCTGGGGACGTTAGTACGTGCCGAGGCCGCCTAACAATAGTTTTACGACCGTGACCGGGTCGATCGGGGGGACGATACGTTGTGGATTGCACAATTAAACGATTCGGGTGATTTTGCGTACGCTCGAAAAAGCGGACTGCCAAGTCTTTAAAGTATTGGGGAATCGTGGGAAGTTCGAAGTCTCTGTGTAGGTCCGCGTTGCGAACGTACCAAGAGACTACAGAGGCCGCTCTGAGAAAGCGGTTTTTTAGGGTCTGGAGTTTGTGGAGATTGCGCTTGGACAGCGCAAAGACTACGCTAGTATAAGCTAGTATGGGGCGGATACAAGTTGTGTAAAGATTTAGCTTATTTCTAAGCGACATCTTACTATACTTGCCTATCATGGGCAGGAGACGACCGAGGACAAAAGCGGCTCGGTCTCTGACTAATTTGGTGTGAGCTTGGAAGTTCAAACGACTATCCATGGTCACACCGAGATATTTGGTCTTATTTTGCCAGGGAATGGCACGACCGAAAAGAGAAAGGGGAGAAGGCCGCGGAGGGCGGCCTAGGGTAAAAAGGACGGCAGAGCTTTTGTCGGGATTCACCTCGATTCTCCATTTCCGAAACCACTCGCCTAGGGCGGTGATAGCGGGTTGGAGTCTCTCAGTGATTCGACTCACTTGCCTATCTGTGGTATAGAGAGCGGTATCGTCCGCAAAGAGGGCTAGATTGGTACCTATCGTTTTAGGGATATCGTTTGTGTACAGAAGGTACAAGATGGGGGCGAGCACGGACCCTTGCGGGACTCCTGCTTCTATGGGACGGGGGGAAGAGAGAGTGCCTTCGACTTTGTAGCGAAAGCTACGATTCGACAAATAGTCTCGTATGATGAGCACGAGACGATCTGGCAACTGAAAGTTGTACAGTTTAAAAATTAAACCGTTGTGCCAGACTTTGTCGAAAGCTTTCGCCACATCGAAGAAGACAGCGCCCGTGTGACGGGTCTTACCTAACGCTGGCTGAAAGCCGGTGAGAATATGTTCCGTTATGCGGAGGACTTGATGGACGCATGAGTGTTTGGCACGGAAGCCGAACTGCTCGTCTATTAAAATGCCTCTGGAGACTATAGCGTTCCGTAGGCGGGCGAGAAGGAGGCGTTCATAGAGTTTACCAAGGGCCTTTAGTAAACTTATGGGGCGACAGGAGGACGGCTCGGTACGAGCTATACCTGGCTTATGGATGCCTATAACAATTGCATCTTTCCATTGAGATGGAAAGATGCAATGTTCCATAGCAGCGTTAAAGATCGCTACTAGGAGGCAGACAAGGGGCAGAGTGAGGCGCTTTAGGATATCGTTAGAGATACCGTCCGCACCGGGTGACTTACGGGGGCGTAGGTCTTTGATGACCTGTACGACTTCGTCGACAGTGACAGGGGGCAGGGGGTCTTGTGGAGGCAGAGAAGTTCTGCGCTCCACTTCGCCGTCTACCTCGCGCACGTGGTCGGGATCAAAGGGCTGTGTGCTTAAGGCACATTGGGCTTGGAGGCTAGACGCTAGGCAATCCGCTTTTTCGTCGTCGTTGAACGCGGGAACGTTGTTGGGACGAGATAACGGAGGGAGAGAGTTCGCGGTTTCGGATTTTAGAGCTCTGGCTAAGTGCCAATAAGCTTGGTGAGAGGGAGAAATGTTCTCCATAAGATCACCGAAACGTTGGGCGCGGAGCTCAGCTACAGCGGTTCTTACACGGCGGTGTAAGTCGTTGAAGCGAGCTTTATTATCGATAGTGGGAGCGCGATCGCGAGCGCGGCGGGCCGCGTTACGCTCATTCATTAGCGACCTGATGTGCTGAGGCAGGATTAGGTGGTGATAATCACCAACCGGCACTTGTCGTGAGCACTCGCCAACGGTGGCGGTCAGGTGGCTAGTGAGTGAGTCGATAGCTACGTTAAGATCGGTCGCGGATGAGATTACGTCGGGAACGCGGTCTAGATGTGGCGAGCTGGGATTTTCGAGCAATCGCCCAAATTTATCCCAGTCCGTCACGGTTCTAGTGTCGGGAGGAGAGTCCGAAGGGAAACCTAATCGGAGGACGACAGGGCGGTGGTCCGAGTCAAGTTCGTCAAGCACCTCTATAGAGCAAAAGCTTAGCCTTACATTCTTTAGAAGTGCTATGTCGAGTACGTCGGGGTTATTCCGAGTATTGTGGGGAAAGTAAGTGGGCGTCATGGGAGCGATGATGTCAAAGTTTAGTCTGTCAACTAAATCGTCGAGGAGTCTGCCTCTTTGTGAAGTTACAGAAGAGTTCCAGCGGCGATGCTTGCAATTTAGGTTGCCGGCAAGAATGACGGCGTCGCCTAAACTTAAGAGCGACTGAAGGACGCTCTCGAGCAAGTCTTTTAAGGGAGAGAGATAAACCGATGCAATGATGATCGGCTGATGGCCGGTCATCGCTAAGCGGCATACGGATGCTTCTAAGTTCGTAAGTGGTGGAGGATCGATAGGGGAGCAATGCAGGGAGCGCCTGTAATAGATGAGAGTGCCTCCGAGATTGGAGGCAGTTCTATCATTACGGACGGTGCGATAGTTCGCGATCGAAGGGGTGCGGACAGCGGGCTTTAGGAACGTTTCCTGGATGAGGAAGACGTCCGGTTTTTGGGACGAGAGGAATTGCGATAATTCCTCTCTTTGGTTGCGGAGACCGTTGGCGTTAAAATAGACTATGGAGACAGACCGGGGTTTTTCGCGCGCGGTTGTGCAATCCATTTTGGTTTTAAGGTTTTGGAGTTACCCTGCGCAGGGTGGCGTAGAAATCGCGATGCTTAGCCATGAAGCTGAGCATTTGAGTGAAATCGGTGATCTGTACGTATTCGGCGTACACGATCTCGAAATTGGCCGCGTCGAAGGCCCAAGAAATCTCGGCGAGAATGCCGAGGTGCTGCTGCTGCTCGGCCGTGTGAACGGCGTTGCAGGGCAGTGCGAAAGAGGGGCGCGGGGGGGCAAGGCGCGTATGCGCGAGAGGTGCGGGAGCACTTCTCATAGGCGCTGGACGCGGAATATCCCGAGACATGAGAGGGGCGGGGTAGGGAATACCCGTAACTGAGACGGGCCCGGGGAGGTGGCGGCGGGGGGGGTTGTGTCCATGGCGGCTAGCTCAGGGCTGGCCGCCGAGGTGGACGGAGAGGGGGAAGCGCTAGGCGCTTTGAGGCGTTTGGCCTCAGAATCGGAGGGAGGAGGAGTAGAAGACTCCAGAGCGGATGCCGCCGAAGCCTTTTTAGACTTGGCGGACTTCTTCCGCTTTTTACCCTTTTTGGTTCCCAGGCCAACCACTTTGAAGCCTTCGTCGTCCTCGGACAACGCCGACTCAGCGGACATTACGGCTGCTGGAGACCAGGGTGCGGTTTCGGAGGTTGCGGGGGGCGGGGTAGCGAGAGACCGAGAAAGGGTCTCATCGGCTACCGGAGTGGGCGGGCGAACGGGCGCAGGGGCCCGAAGAGCGCGGCGAGCGAGACGCGGGTCGCGATTGCGGGGTTCGCGGGAGAGAGAGCGCGAACGATTGCACGAGCGAGAGCGCGGAGTCGAACGCGATGAGACGGACGGGGAGGGCGCGGTTGTGCTGGACGCAGTGAGGGCAGGCCCCACAGCCTTGATGATGGCGTGGGCCAGCTCTGGGCGATCGCGAACAAGATTTATCAAGATTGCCCCTAGCTGGTCCGGGGACAAGCCGATGAGTTGCTCGGCCATCGCGGGAGTGGCCGAGGTGTAGATTTTGAGTGCCTAGTGACTCCCCACCATTGCTGGCGAGGAGCAAGAATACCTAAATGTGGCCAGGCGCCCCGCAGTGCTACGGATTGCCTGGTGTGTACCTAACTCCTACTCCTACGGCCGGGGTTACGTTGTCACCGTTAGGTTTCCCCCCAGCAACGAGACGTTTATGAACGAGAAACTTTTAGGTAGACCGCAACTCTGAAAAGAGCTATACGATCTCACCCACCAGCCCTTGAGCACTCGGAACTGGATTTCTACAAACTAAAACGCAATCGACACTTAAAACGCGAGAATGCACGGAGCGGCGAACCGCTGAAGCGGAAATACTACGCTAGCGATTTAACACAAAGCCGGACTCAGACCGGGCGAACCGGTAACAGTCAAAGAGGCAAGCGAGGGTCACCGCTATGCGTAGTAGTTCCGCGACTACGAGAACACACACTCACGCACAAAAACGCACAGTATCGCTTCGATAAACACTCGGTTATGGGCGCGTTGAAGAACGCACAAACACACTCAGAGCGGGCCGAGAAGCAATTTCCCAGCCAATACACACTGCCGAGCAGCGCTTCAACACTCAGGCCGATTTTCCAGGAATTGCGGGCAATAATCCAAACAACAATTCGAGGTCGTCAGCGCTGAGGCAAAACACCACACAGGAATGCGCACCAGCTGAGTCACCACTGCACGGAGCACACTAAGAGCACTTGACGCTCGAAAACACGACCGCACAACACGAGAGTCGAATCGGGAATGATGCCTGGGGACCGCCGTGGTCCACTTTTATACGGTGCGGTTGGTATATCGTCGTCGGGTTTCATCTCACTTTCCTATTTACATAGGACTGTGGGGAATAAGTTCCTAGTCTTTGAGACTATTACTTAAGCTTCAACTCTGCCCGTTAAAACGAGACAGGTCTTTGGGTTGACTATTGTCGTTGACTGTGCGAGTGCCTTCTTTTGGAAGGCGGCTCCTCGTTTTCTTGTGTCGGCATCTTAGGAAGAAGATTCCTTTTTCTCTTCTTTTCTGGTGGCCTCGCGTGGAGTGGTGCCAACTCTCTGACATGAGTGTGCTGGGACGTCTCGACACGTTCGAACATATTTTCCCGAAGCCTGGAGATAAAGTCATCCAGGGATTCGGGAAGGATGCCTTTAGCGATCGTAGAGTTTCGTACGTATCTCGGAGCTTTAACGATGCAGCGTAAAGAAAGGTTCTCTTGGGCTCTGAGTCTCTCTCTGTTCCTATCTGATATCAGATGATGCCAAGCTGGAGCTGCATAGGTAAGTCGGGACCTGATGTACGTTTTATACACTCCGACTTTAGTCCTAATTGGGAGTTTGGAAGCTAAGACTGATTGGAGCCTACCTCTAGCTATCTTTGCTTTACACACGGTATCGCTCACATGGGCGTTCATCGTGAGTCCGCGATCGATAGTGACTCCCAAGTATTTGACACTCGGGAGCCATTTTAGAGGTTGGCCTAAAAGAATAAGATGAGGTGGGACCTGCTTCCTGCCTGTAAGGATTGCTTGCGTCTTCCCTACGTTGATAGACAGCCGCCATTTGGCAAGCCAGTCTGGGAGGGCATCAAGTGTTCTTTGCATTTTCCTTACTGCATATTTTAAGTTTCGACCAGCAACATAGAATGCTGCATCATCCGCAAAAAGGGCCAGTTGAACACCAGCCAATGCGGGGATGTCGTCTGTATACCGAGCATAACATGCTGGTGACAGACAGCTGCCTTGGGGTACCCCAGCTTGAGCATGTCGATCATGTGAGAAGTGTCCTTCTACTGCTACCTGGAATTTGCGATCCCTTAGGAAGGAGGCCACTATCTTGACAAGTTGTCTTGGAGCGCTGGACGTCGACAGTTTGTAGATTAATCCCTCGTGCCACACCCTGTCGAACGCCTTCTCCATATCCAAAAGGACCGCAATGGTGGCTTCTTTATTTAGGCGGCTTCTACCAATGTCACCCAACACTCTAGTAAGTTGCAGAGTTGTTGAGTGGCCCGATCTGAAACCGTATTGCTCTGGTCTTGGTGCAATGTGTGGTTGCAATTTCTCTAAGAGTAGTTTTTCAAATACCTTGGAAATGGTGCTTAGCAAGGTTATGGGTCTGTAACTTTCGGGTTTTTTGGGGTCCTTTCCTGGTTTGTGCAGAACAATCACTTTGCCATTTTTCCAACTTGTTGGAAAGTGGCCAGTTCGTAGTATACCATTGAAAATTCTTGTTACTGCTACTATGGTTTTAAGAGGCAGGTGTCGGAGTGCAGCATTTGTGATATCATCCGCCCCTGGAGCCTTTTTGGGTTTCGTTTTTTGTATTACCCTGCGTACTTGGCCAGGGCTGAAAAAGATGAAGGGTTCATTATTTGTATCGGTTGCGGAGAAGTATTCGTCTAGGTGACGTGCAACCATCTCTTCATGGCTGCGGTCTTGTGATGGATTCGGAGTGAATTGTTTTTCGAGACTTGTGGCCAAAATCTCTGCACGGTCCTCGGCTTTAAATTTTAGGAGTCCGTTAGAGTCTAAGAGTGGACGTGTAGGGGTCTTCACATTAGACATATTTCGGCACAGTCGGTGAACGGAGGGAATTTCGTCCCCTATGTCTTCAATGTGGCGGTCCCATTCTTCTGCCGCTATTGAGTTTAGTGCCTTTGTTACCTTAGCGGTAGCCGCATTTAGTTTTGATTTTGTAGTTGGGCAACGTGTTCTTTGCCAGAGTTTCCTTAGGTTGCGTTTTTGTAAAATTAAATTTTGTACCCATGGTGGTAGGGGTTGTTTTTTAAACCTTGTCGGAGTGTTGCGGGAGGAGGCATCAAGCGCGGACTGGATGTCAGTAGTCAATTCCTTGACTGCTTCTTCAACGTCAGCCGGCGTGTTGATGGGCTTAGAGTAGGATTTAGCAGTGAGAGCAGTGGTAAATTTTTCCCAATCATAACTTCTCCTCGGCTTGAGTGGAAGAATTCTTGATGGTGATTCCTGGAATACCAGGAGGACTGGTCGGTGGTCTGATGGTAGGTCAGGTAGCAGCTGTTGTATCGGTAGTGTGTTGAGGCCTCGGTGGACCACTATGTCCAGCACGTCACTGGTACCATGCTGACAATAGTGCGTTGATTCTTCTGGTCCTGTCACGCTGTAATCGTGTGCTACTGAGTCCTCGAAGAGGCGTCGACCGTGGTGGTTTGTCACCGAAGAGTTCCAGGCTATATGCTTTGAGTTGAGGTCGCCGGCTATTATTGTGGCTTCGTTCTGTGGCATGAGGCCCCGGAGTTCAGTCATGTCGATTGTGGACTCTTGTGGTCTGTAAGTAGCAAATAGCCTCAGAGTTTTACCGGCTATCTGTGCTATGATACCTAGTGCTTGAAAACTCTTTGGCTCTGTGTCTTCTATAATTTGGTGTACTATTGACCTCTTAACTAGTACTGCCAGGCCTCTGAATGTCTTACCATGACTGCTTACTTCGTCTCTGCGGTAGGTTATATAATTAGGGAAGTTAAATGCTATTCGCTCGTTTAGCAAGGTTTCGCTAATAAGCATTACATCCACTTTCCACTCCCGCAAGAATAATTGGATTAGTTTCTTTTTAAACTATATTGCTTTGAACAATATTGAAATGGTTGTTGCAACTTATTTCATGCCAAAATTAATAAAGAATCTTAGTGAACCAATCAATAATTTTAATTGTATTGCTGTAATAATCGTATAACATTAACTTTATTTTTTTTTATTTTTGCAATAAAGTTCTGGTTTATAAAGTGCTTTATTGAATTTTTTTTCAGTGCACTGTTTCATGATACGTAATAATCAAATTCATTTTCTATAGATACATTCCAATTTGTAAATATGTACATGAGCATACGAAATACATATGGGTTCACACAAAATTATTATTTTATACATTAAACGTTCCAAATAGAAAAATAATGGAGGGCAAATTTAAAAAGGAAAATTAATATAGGGAAATTTATTTACGGAAAATTTATATAGGGGAAAAATTGTGATAGTTTTAAATAATATAATTTTTTTTTTATAATTTTTGGATTTGTATTATGAAAACTGGACAACGGATACAAAAAATTATATACTTTTCTTCTGTAAATATCTACATACATATCATACATTAATACACCCAGACTTAGGACAAACACAAATGTTTATCACAAAATATTTGTCTCGTGCGGGAATCGAACCCACACCCTCTGCACAGCAGCCGACAACACTAACAACTAAGCTGCGAGAGAGTCAAATATATCATATAGTTAATATAATATAATATTATATATTTAAAACTAACGTATTTTTATTGCTGTAGTGACCACAACAAATGAACGGTTCACTAAGTGTGCCAGACGCTCATCATATTTATATGACAACTAGCTTCTGCTAGACATCGTCCACTGTTTCCGGTTTTAACTACAATGATATCGACATACTCATACCTATTTTCATCCCATATTTTGCGGCAAGGAAATAATTAACCAAAAACGGTGCAACACATCAATATTTTTTTTTAACCTATAGTCCAAATACCAAATTTTATTAATTTAGCTGGACAAATGACTGACTGATTTTTATACACGCTTATATTAACCCTATTGAAGATGAATTTTGCAAAATTCTTTCTAAATACTTTCGTGTGTTAACAAAAGCGTCTGTGTACAAACCTTCAGGCGAACCGCAACGTTGTTTGCCACCATAGTGGTATTAAAAATTCAAAGTTAAGCAACGTTGGGCTTGGTCAGTCACTGGAAGTTCTTAAAAACCCACCGTACAGAACAAAAAGACTCTCGGACCAGACTCTAAGACTTATGGACGTGAGTCGAAACCTTAGGCTGCAGTCTTCGGATGATGAATTGTCATATCGGCGGCTTAATAGACAGATCTCAAAATCACTTGTACGCGACAAACGCCACTTTAATACATTGCGTATTGAGGAGGCAATAGAACGGAACAAAGGTTCCAAAGTGTTCGCCAGAGATCTGGCTATTGGGCGAAGTCGTCTGGCAAGGCTGAAGACGGAGGACGGCAGCATTGTTTCGTCTGGACCAGAGGTCTTGGAGGAGATCGAGAAATTCTATGGATAATTATACACGTCGACATCGAAACCAGTTTGCAGTCCAGCTAAAGACCCTAGAGCTAGACTGACTCGACACTATACCGAGGACATCCCGGACGTCAGCTCTCCGGATGGCTCTGAAACAGCTTATTAACAACAAGGTGCCGGGTGATGATGGAGTTACGACTGAGCTTCTGAAAGCGGGTGGAAAACTGGTACTAAAAGTCCTTCAGAAGCTCTTTAACATCTTCATACTCGAAGGTACTTCGTCGCAAGCATGACACAGAGGCGTGGTGGTGCTTTTCTTCAAAAAAAAATTTTCTTCATGTTTATAAGCTGTTTTCAAGAGTAATTACGAACCGTCTCGCTCGAGAGCTCGACTACTTCCAGCCTCCCGAACAAGCCGGTTTCCGAAGAGGCTATAGTACCGTAGACCACATACATACGCTGCGGCAGATTATACAGAACTCAGAAGAGTATAATCGACCCCTTTGCTTAGCGTTTGTGGACTACGATAAAGCCTTCGATTCGGTGGAAACATGGGCAGTGCTACAGGCTCTACAGAAATGCCGTATTGATCATCGGTATATCGAAGTGCTAAAATTCTCGTACGATAACGCTACCATGTCAGTCCGTCTCCAGGATCAGAACTCGAAACCGATCCAACTGCAGAGAGGTGTGAGACAAGGAGATGTATTCAAAATCATTTTATTCAAATGGTTTTTTTTTTTTTATACAACTAAGGTGGCAAACAAGCTTACGGTCCGCCTGATGGTAAGCGGTCACCGTAGCCTATGGACGCTTGCAACACCAGGGGTATCACTTGCGCGTTGCCGACCTTTCAGAAATCTAATAACTTCTTTCCTGAAGAACTCCATACTGTAGTCCTTGCAGAAAACCTTGGCAGGGAACTAATTCCACAACTTCAGCGTTCGCGGGAGAAAGTTTTTCTGAAACCGCACTGTACGCGACCATTTAGGTTCTAAAGTGTGAGAATGAATTCCCTGCCGATGGCGAGCGGTGCGATGGTAGAAAGTAGCCGTGGGCATCATTTCGAACAATTCCTCAGAACACAACCCATTGTACAAGCGGTAGAACACACACAGTGAGGCAAAGTCTCTCCTCAGACTTAAGGGCTCGATACCGCAAGTGAGTTTGGAATCGTCGACAATTCTCACAGCCCGTCGTTGAACCGAGTCAAAAGGGCCAAGCTGGTATCCGGGTGCACCTGCCCAGAGATGGCAGCAGTACTCCATATGGGGCCGAACTTGTGACTTGTAAAGTAACAACATTTGCCCCGACGTGAAGTACTGCTTCGCTCTGTTGAGTACACCAAGTTTTTTGGACGCAAGCTTCACCTTATCCTGTAAATGATCTCGGAACTGAACATCGCTGGAGATGTCGACACCAAGGATCCCAATGCTCTTGGACATGGAGAGGTAAGTGTTCTGGAATTGTGGGACTACAGTGAATGGAGTTTTCTTAGCGGTGAACGCGCACACTTGTGTCTTTGTAGGGTTGAATCGGACCAAGTTTACCCGTCCCCAGTCAGAGACCTGGGACAGTATGGTCTCGATTTGAGACACAAGTTCTCCGCGGTTTTCCTCCACAACGGAACGAGGGATGTTTGCACGACCCGTGTAAAAAACGTCTCCAGTACTGTCATCTGCATAGCAATGTATGTTGTAGATGTCCAACATGTCATTGATATGCAGTAGAAACAGCGTAGGAGACAGCACAGAGCCTTGCGGGACACCAGCATTAATGTCCATGCTATCAGAGCAACTACCGTCAACTACGGTTCGTATGCGTCTGCCGGACAAAAAGCTAGCCACCCATTTGCACAAACCCTCGGGCACACCGTAAGATGGCAACTTCGATAGAAGACCCCGGTGCCAGACCCGATCGAACGTCTTCGCTATGTCCATGCTACATGCCAATGCCTCCCCCTGACTCTCAATGGCTAGTGCCCATCGGTGTGTGAGATACACTAGAAGGTCACCAGTCGAGCGACCGTGGCGAAAGCCTTATTGATGATCACTGACCAGATCGTGTACTTCTAGGTATCTTAGAAGCTGTGTGTTGATCACACGCTCCATCACCTTAGAGAGGAGAGAGGTAATAGCGATAGGCCTGGAATTCGATGGATCTGATCTATCGCCCTTTTTGGGCACCGGGTGCACATTCGCATTCTTCCATGAAGACGGAAATTGCCTGGTGTGGTAGGAAAGCGCGAAGAGGCGCGTAAGTACAGGACATAACTCAGGAGCACACTGCTTAAGCACCACTGCTGGTATACCGTCTGGCCCACTCGACTTATGAACGTCTAGAGAAAGCAACGCCCGCCTGACCTCCCACTGCGTTATGGAGATTTCCGGCATGGTCTTACCGCACCACGGTATAGTAGGTGGTACAGCGCCTTCATCGTTCATTTTCGAGTTAGAGGCAAAGAGACTGCCCAGTAGATCGGCTTTCTCTTTAGCACTATGGGCCAAGTCACCATCGGTCTTTCGCAGTGGTGGTAATGACGACTGGCAAAAGTTCCCTTCGGCAGCTTTGGCAAGCGACCAGAAAGCACGACTCCCAGAAGGAAAGCTCGCAAGTCGCCCACCTATTTTGCCGAACAATGGGTTACTAAGAACACTTACGAATCGTCAAGTGAATTAACTACATCTAGCTTTACAAACTAATTACAATACTGTTTTGTTGCGTGCGACCTACCTTTCGCGTACCTACTCTTTGTAAAATCACAGACGAAACATAATATTATAGTGAATCAACTAATAAATACGTGTTTTGTATTAAAACACTTAATAAACAAGATTTACAATGTAAATACTTTGATTTAAAAAAAAAAACAAAATTCAGGTAATACTTCGATTGCTTATTGTTTTTCAGGTTGCATAGGGGGGGGGGGCACCATGTGATACGTTAAAAGTTTTTCAATCAATCGATAAATCAATCAATATGCTTATTGAGCATTTTAACTATTAAACGTTTTAAAGCAACTTTAAGACTTTTCTATGAATAAGACCGTGTCTTTAGAAAATAAATTTTGTAAATTTCTTTTTTATTCCTCGCCAACGTTATAAAAAAACCTCTGTACAAAATAGCAAGTCCCTAGATCCATTAGTTTGGGCCGTGCGTTGACTCAGTGTTATCTTTTATATATATTTCAATATATAAGGTAAGGCAATAGAAAATGACAAAAATATAACCACACACATTTTGTCACAATCATTTAATGCACACGCCAAGGCGTCAGGACATCATTCATCAGTAGGTAATAATCATCTGACTGGGCAGAGACACTGTAACTGCACTCTACGCTACGATGACAAACATTGACTTTAAAGCTGGTTATTACCTTTGTCGGAGAACAACGATTCCTACGATTTATATAAAGTAAATATACACTAACACACTACCATTAACTTTTAAAAGCATTAACACTTGCTACGTACGACGACGACCCGGAGCTTCGGAGCTTCCATAGTACGAGTAGGTACCTTAAGTCAAGGGTTATTTAAATTACCTACAAATACTTGAAACTGATACTCCAATTATATTGTTTTTAATTTAAAAGACTTCTATAAGGCACAGCAAGCTCTAAGCCTCCCCAACCCTCAGTCCACAATGTAGTAGATGAAGAGTTGGCACTGCACCGCACCGCACCGCACCTCACCGCACTGCACCGCACCGCCACCACACCGCCGAGCCTTCGCGTCGCCTGCACTTGACATCTCGTTATTTCAGTTTCTATATTTTCTGTTCACACTTCGGTTTTTTTTGTTTTAGATATTTTTAATGAACAGTTTTTATACAATAATTAATAAATGTTTCTCAAATCATTAACACACAATTTATAATTGTTAATAGAAGTATGATAATCTGTACATATAATAAAACTTAACGTCTATGTCTGTCTGTCCATTTATGTTCTTTTCACACGAGAAACCATACTTGATTTACATAGCTTTTATTGAAATGTATAGAAGCTATGTTACCTAGCACCCGTGCAAGTTATCTATACTATTATAAATGCGAAAAAAAGTCTGTCTGTCTGTCTGTCCCGTTACCTCTTCACGCTCAAGCCGCTGTACCGATTAAGATGAAATTTGGCATAGAAATATTTGAAATCCTTAGAAAGAACATAGGCTACTTCAAAACGTGAAGTGTCGTTTTTTTACCCAGAACATAAACTTATACTCGAATTTAGGGTAGGCAATAAAGGTAATTTGGCAAAAAGATAGTTTGAGTCCCGGATAGTATCCGAAAATTTGATGTTTTCAGCTTCCATACATTTAATATGGCGGTATGAAGTCAGATATTTTGTCATTTAGGTACGTACTTAGAAATATATTATGCACTTATATACTGTCTCCACTTCACGTAACTATTTTATCTATTTCATTATTATCAAAGAGTATCTAAATAAACCGAACTCAGTGCATGCATTTAATTCTTTTGCTTCGATTTAATAAAAAAAAAATTAATTGAGAAATGGCGCCAACAAAATACCTATTTTTTTGTTTGTACAAAAAAAAATGTGTTTTAAGTTTAGTAATGATGGCGTATTGTAATGTTGAAAAAGAGAAAAGTTAAAAGTGCCACGTCGACATACTAAATGTGTGGAAGCTGAAAACATCAAATTTTCGTATAGATCCATTTTTTATAAACCATTATTATTACCATTGGATAGAGCTCGTGAAGCACTTTCAGAATCAATAAATAGTATTTCGATATCGTCTGTGGTTTAGAAATAATCGAGTGAGATCACTTAGCATTTCCAACCTGTATGTAAAGTAACTACTTATATTATTAGGTGCATGTATCTACAGTATCTAAATACTGCAGTCCCCCCCTCCCCCTTGTTGGGTGGAATGGATAACAGCACATAATTAAGACCAATTAGTATTTTATTCATCAAAACAAATATTTTCATTAATGGTTAAAATAAATAAAAGACTTTTAGGGACAAGCAATATAACCCTTCTTGCTATACAGAATCCATGACAAGAAATTTCAAAGATATTATCCGTCCGTACAAGAAAGTCATAAATGAAAAAGTAAATGAAATATGAGTGATGTGAGCGGAGCGTTACTCGGGATAAAGAAGGTTTATCCTCTGAGGAGTTAGAGAGTGAATGATTGAGTTTCGGCGACAAATGGTGTTCGTGCCGGACCACAGAATGAATTATCTCGTCGTCCCTTTTTAAGGCTTACATACTTGATAACGCAAAAAAAAAAATTAAAATGAATGTAGTGCCTCCTTAAATGATCTCTAAAGTCTATATCTATATATATAAACATATATACAATTAGGGGTACTTTGACTCAGTCTTAGCATAGGAACCTTTACCAAGTAATTTTGTAAATCTTAACCTACAATGCATCCAGAAAACGGCACTTTCCAGTGCAGAATTACTTGGCAATGCAGATTAATAATTAGTTATGAAAATCCATTTCCTACAGGCTTTCCGGTGCAGAAATGTGCTAATCACGGTCGTCACTGTGATTCGTGTGAAATCAGTTAGCCCGCAGCATTCCACTGCTGAACATAAGCCTCGCCCAAGGTGCGCCTTTGCACGGTACTACTGCGCCTCACGCATCTGATCGTTGTTGGGAATTTTGCGTATATTGTCGCACTATGTAGCTGGAAAACACACTTTGCTTGGATATCCTGTAATCAATTCTGCGACTAACGTTAACAGATCATTGCTATTTCACCCTGGTAATAACCGCTTATCTGAGATAAGCTAGAAAAAATTACGCGATACCAGAAAATTAAACTGAAAATTACATTTCTTCCTTAGTTTCTTATTACTTTCTTTCCTTACTAGCCTCATACAGTCCCACTGCTGGGGCACGGCCTGCCCTCATCTTGGGCGAGTGCAATTTGGGGCACAGTCATGGCACAGTTTAACACGCGGGCGCAGTGCCTATTGTAAACTTTACATACGTCATTTTGACGTAAGCAGCTGTCGTTATGATACCGGAAACCTAATATTTCTTCTTGAGATGTTCAAGAGTTGGCTAATAGTAAATAAAGTGATACAGTAGTAGCTGACCAAGTGCGAGTTGCAAAACCAAGCTACCTCTAGGCAACATAAAAATCGATCAAGTGCGAGTCGAATTTGCGAACCGAGCGTTCCGTACCACCGTTTACATAATAAAGAATAAAAAAAAGTATGCTGCCAACGTTACTTAACTTTGAATATCGTTTTCAATAGACAAATGTGTTACTGTTTACCCTAATAATTAGACTATTTTCGCTAGGTGGCGCTGATACGGTAATTTAAGGTGGGAATGGCTCAAACCCGTCTTACAATTGGCCGGTTTTTATTACTTGCTTTAGAGCTCACACTATAATAACGGCAAGTTTGACGCTTATATGTATTACTGTTTTTACGATATAGCAAAAAAAAACGAGGTTTTTCTTGTTCGGGAAACCCCTCAATTTTTTACTTTTTGATTTTGATTATTCGTTTTTTTTTTATACCACTAAGGTGGCAAACAAGCCTACGGTCCGCCTGATGGTAAGCGGTCACCGTAGCCTATGGACGCTTGCAACACCAAGGGTATCACTCGCGCTTTGCCGACCCTTCAGAAATCTAATAACTTCTTTTTGAAGAACCCCATACTGTAGTCCTTAGAGAAAACCTTGGCAGGGAGCTCATTCCACAACCTAAGCGTTCGCGGGAGTTAGGTAATCTGCCATTATAAACATATTCTGTAAAAAAATCAGGTTTCTAACTACTTTGGTCTAAAAGAAAGAGCACTTTAATGGTCGAACAGACGGACAGACTTCAAGCAGTCAGAGTAGTACAGTACATAGGGCTTCGTTAGCTCCCTTTAGGTACGGAACTCCAAAAATTAGTCATTAATTTATTCCCCAAAGGTACACATTTATAAGCGTGATCCTATTTCACGTTTTGCACAAAATAAGAATAAATTGTGTAATAAAAGAGCCACAAGCTGTGGATAGGGATCTAAATAGGTGTATTTAGGAGACGTAAATGTTAAACGAGGTCGTAACGAGGTCGGCCGGCACAAGGAGCCTGGCTCCTACGAGACACGCAACCTATGCGATATCCCGGGGCAATCCTATGGATAATGTAGGTACTAGATACTTACTTAAGACAAAGAATCACTAGAAAATAATTTGCTAAACTTAGTAATCATTGTTTATGTAATTAGATTTAATAATACCTATATCGAAAAACAATGACAAATATTTTTCAAACCTAATGCTGTAAAAGTAGCTTGTACCAATTTAACTTGAAATGCTCTAATTAAATTTACGTCACATGGGAGGTAAGTAAATTTACGTCACATGGGAGGTAAGTAAATTTGAAAATCGACCGAGGCTGTGTTACATTTTCTAATAAACTTTTTATTTTTTTATTCGTCTAACTAAATGGTGATGGAATAAAATTTTGCCTGACCACTTTCTGTATCATCATCATATCACATCATATCACTAATGTCTACTAACAATGGGGAGTGGTGAGCATAGACATACATAGAGATCTGGGCAGCGCATTTCCTAGCCATCTGTGAAAAAAAGGTCGCAAAAGTGTAACAAGGACGAAGCGAAACTGTGGTGTCTTGTCTAAGAGAAAAAGTGAGTAAGAAAAAAGTGTGGCTAATTTCGTGAGCCTTTTGCGCAGACCATAGGACAGATTACATAAAAAAAACCCACTTATGTTATATGATAAAGTGGTGTTATTTTAAAAACAATTGCACTGGCTACCATAAGGACCATACAAAAAAAAAGTCGAAAGAAAGAGATGGAGGCACGCAGCTTTCCATGTTAAAGAAAGAGATAACGGCACGTAGCATCTCTTGTTAAAGAGATGACGGAACGCAGCCAGGGCCGTAGTTAAGGGGGGGCATTGTGGGGCAACCTTGAAATTGTTTTTCCGTACTATAAATCAATACCATTTTGCTCTTGATTCTCGCGATCCCACCCAATTACCTTCTACCTTAATTACTCACGCTCAAAAGCAGGTAAAATAATGAAAGATAGAAAAATTACTTGCGCCGCCATGCCATACCCGTGTATGAAACCACCGCTGCCCTACCTTAGATTCAATTCTAGCTACAGCCCTGCACGCAGCTTCCCTTGTTAAATACATTGTAGCTAATCTATATTTCTAAATAAAAAAAATATGAAAATTACTTTCGTGGGATCAAGAACTTCAAAATATTATATCAGCCAAACGATACTCACGATTTGATTTCTTACTTTTAGTTAAAAACTAGACTTTGCCCGCGGCCCCGTCGGCCCTAAATTTGATTAACGGCGTAGGATTCTTACGGCAACTCCTTGATTATACTAAAAAAAAGTTTGTTGTAGCAAACTATAGCTGCAGCTATAGTTCACTCGTGGAATTCGGTTATAGTTATTCCCGCGGGAACTTTTAAATTTTACGGGATAAAAAATAGCCTATGACCTTTCCCGGGCCAATTTTCATCTAAATCAGTTGAGCGGTTCCCGATCCATCCAGTGGTTGAAGCGTGACAAACAATAATATTAAAATATAAATATGAATTAGTGTGGCCATAAAAGATATTATAAGTTATAAAAATTATGGGATAATAATAACAATAATAAATTACTTAAAAATTTACTCGTCTTATCAAGCACTATAAGCTATTTACAGAAATTGCTTATTTAAGCAAAAACTTAAATTCGCCACGTAGGCGACGATGAGAATCGTGGCGATGAGAATTACCCATATACATATTTAGTCTGATTGATTACTTTAAGAATATATACGAACAAATTCGACATTATAAAGAATTTTTAAAGCTTACTTCAAATTTATTTACATTTACATAATTTTGATCCCCCTTCATTTACTTTAAGTACTGTCACCCGACTTTACCATTCCACAAAAACAAATTTTCGATGTCAGAAACTAAAGTCGTATTTAAATTTTATGAGCGCCTCGCATATAAACTTGCGCTGGACAGTTTTACCACAGTTCATACATTATTAACGAGTCACCTGACCTCTTGAACGTGGACCAACGAATATTGTGGTTTAAGCTCCTTTTAATAAATTCTACTAACACGATCTTACAAAGTTGGTTCCAAACGCACATGAGTTGTGCACAAATATTTGTGCCAAATTCACTTTGCAAATTAAAGTTTTTTTTTTTAGGTTTTAGACATTTACTTCTTAATTAATCACTTACTCAGAAAAACAAAACATAAATAATTAACAAAATAAAAATAATACAATTAGCAGAATAAGTGGGTAAACAGAAAGATATATTTGAAACAAGGCCTCTAAACATGTTCAGCTCTAGCGGTTTTACCTGTGTGGGCCAGCGCTGCGGTTTTAATTATCAATAGAAATGGGTTCTATTGGTCTCGGGTCAGTCGCTAATCACTTATTACAGTGACCATCGTTAATTTAAGAAAATATTGTATAAAATAATGAAATTGGGACTGTATTATAATTACTTAAATTAGTATTATAGGTATATGTCTATTGGATATAAAATATATAGTATTTAGTTGATATTAAGTAGTTAGGAAAAACTTGAAGTAGTTGATAATAATTTTATATATTATGTGTTATTGTCTTATTATACATCTGTAGTGCCTGATTTTATTGTTTAAGTTTTAATATTAGATGAAATAAAAGGTTCTAATTAATTGTTTATTAAGACCGAAAGAAGGTTAGAATTTAAATTGTTATATTAGGTTACTATGATTTTATTTTGTAACATTTTAGTTTTTTTTTTTAAATAGTTACAGTGACATTGTGTATTTTAGATCATCTGGTAATTTATTAAAGTTTGATGTTTTTACAAGGTTTCACTTAGTCATTATTTTTACCAGTTTAGTTAAAAATGGGGCATAATTATATGTATTCATGTTTTAATAATAACTAAATGTTGATACGCATTTTTTTTTAATTCCGTAAACTTTGTAATACCTAAAAAAAATCCCAAATTATAACAAAAGAAAATGTTATCGCAAAACTCACAAACAATTTGACGAACAAGTTCCATAGTCCCTACTTACGATTTCTCTCACACGTCTCTCAGTATCCTCTCACGTTGCTCAAACTTTCCCAAAAGTTTCCTTTTGAAGTCGAAACATGACAGGAATCGATAGTGTTGGGTAAACTTCACTCACCTCGGCAATACCACTACTGTAATAATATGTTGTCAATGGGTCAAAGAAATTTTTAGGGTTCTGTACCCAAAAGGTAAAAAACGAGACCCTATTACTGAGACTCCGCTGTACGTCCGTCCGTCCGTCTGTCACCAGGCTGTATCTCATGAACCGTGATAGTGAGACAGTTGAAATTTTCACAGAAGATGTATATCTGTTGCCGCTATAACAGTCAATACTAAAAAATAGAATAAAACAAATATTTAAGGGGCTGCCATACAGCAAACCTGATATTTTTGCTCGTTTTTGCTAGATATTGATATAGGCAACAGGTAGACGCTTGAAATATTTACAGAATATTTAGTTATATAGTCACTTTAAAAATAAATAATGAAATTAAAATAAAACAAATATTTAAGGTGGACTCCCATACAACAAAGGTGTTTTTTTAGTAGTTTTTATAGATAATGTTACTGAACCCTTCGAGCGCCAGTCTGACTCGCACTTGGCCCATTTTTTAAAGTGATGGTGCATACATAAAAAAATTATAGGTTTAATACCAAAATCCAAAGAGGAAACAGGGGAATACGTTTGTATAGGGAATAATAGCAGTATGATATATCGCCTTAAAAAATCGAATTGCAAAGTTTTATTGTGATAAAACTTTGCCTATAGAGATATGTGTTATTTTTGCGAGGAAAAATTCATCTATTTTTGGTATTAGTTTTTATTTTTTTTTACTTGAATAGTTTTAAATGTTTGGAAACTATTTCTTATTTATTCTCATTTCACCTTAAGTGTCTGGTATTTGAAGAACTTGCTCTATAGGTAATCTGTTAAGTATTTATGGTATTTATTTTAATAATAATATGCGATCTATTAAATAAAAAAAGTAATGATGGTAGTTCGGGTTTAAGGGATTCCTCCGTATCTGTTTGTGTTGCATCTCGAAACTAACCTCTGAGTTATTCGTGGCTCGTGCGTGGTAACTGATTTACTCGTGGCTCGTGGTAAAGGATTTACTCTTGGCTCGTGGTAACTGATTTACTCGAGGCTCGTGGTAAATGATTTACGTCCGGGGTTCGTCTTCATTAGACTCGTTCCCAGGAGGTATCTAAGTTTGTAGCTTACCAATTTCACAGCTAAGTAACCTAAATACGAGTATACCAAAGTGATTTTTACATAACCGGTAGGGTTCGCCTCCAGAAGAACACCAGACTAGGAAATCCAAGATGAAAAACAAATTAATTCTAACATTTATAGCTACTTCGATGACCGACAGAAATAAGTTTGATAATGTAAATAGAAAAAAAATTTGATAAGAAATATATCATTATTTAGGTACCTACATCGCAAACTTTGACGATAATTAACCATATTCGGCTGCGTCACATTAACCCCATATCGTAAGTAGGTACATACCTATTAGACATTTTTATTAAACCCTAAAACTTAACACCTTGTATTAAGTATTTGCGTTTTTATCACCAACCCATTTTTTTTATAAATAAAAGCGTGTTACATTGTGATGGAACATTAAAAAAATTTAAGCATTAAACACCTTCATTATATTTCTTCTGCAATCACAATATAACACGCTTTTATTTAAATCATTATTTATAAATTATTAAAATTATCATGTTTAAATTATTATTTTTAAAAGTTTTTTTTCTTTTCATTTTAATTTTAACTTTTTAACATTATTTAATATTTTGATAACTTTACTTATCAATTAGTTATGTAATTACTGGTTAGTTGTTTGTAACATTTCTCATTATATCCATTTCATTTAATGCGTCAGATTTCTTTGAGCAGTCAAGTCCTTTGATTTGAAGACCTGCTAAAGACTGAACTCGGCTTAAACACACAAGCTTGTCCTGAAGCAAACAATCTGGCACCAAGATAAATAACAGCATGATCTACAGTAGTTCCCTGCATTTTGTGCATTTTGACGTAGACGAATATGGTTAATCATCGTTTAAGGTTATGGCCACCTTCCAGCTCCATCATTAGACCCTGGTTACCTTTGAAAGACAAACTACTCGTCAGGACGATTCAAACGAGCCTTGAAGAAGTTGTGTCGTTTTTTTGCAAATTTCCTATGGCTGCCTTCCAGCTTCATCATAAGATCAGCACCATGTCATCATAATATTGCATTGTCACGTGATTTACACATGCATGCAAAATTTCAGCTCAATTGGGAACCGGGAAGTGGATGGAGTAATAAAAATATAATTATAACTAGATAAATAAAGCAATAAAAACTGTGTCACTTAAAAACATGTACAAAATACACGAAACGCTAAAACGAACGTAACGTTAAAATCTGTTAGCCTTGGCATTCCCCATTAGTTTAATAAATGGCATAGTTAAGTTAGGTACTACATAATTATATTATTTACCCGAAGACGAGAAAAAGTATCATAGACCGCTAATGATTTAGAAAATGTGTGAACTACACACAGATATAGGTACACATCAACTAACTAGGGAAGCGGGGCAGGGTTAGCACAGAAAATTATATACGACTGGTGAAGTTCAAACCATTTGCATCCAACAAATAATCAGGCGATCAGTCAAAGCGCTGCTGCATTACGATTCAGCATTAAAAAATACTTAATGACGATGAACTAGTGATGTGCAGTACGAAATATGACGAGTATCGATACATTAACAAAACTGTGTATTGCGGCACATCACACGTCCAATTGAGTACGAGTATAAAATTCCGCACTAGGACTTGTGTACCTAAATAAATAATATTACTTTTTTTGTGAAAAAAAACGCCTACCAGTGATATTAAATATTTATGTTTGAATGTCCAGCACAATTTTTGTATCATATGACAAAATATAATAATATAATAGGTAATACAGGTAATTATTTTGTTATTTAAAACTTGTGAACATTCTTGATCGAACGCGCAAAGTTACATGACATACATTTCCAATAGTAAACGTTGAATGACCTCACACGTAGCCTTATTATATATTTTTATATTAACTTTTGCCAGCAGCTCCACCCGCCCTCAATTTGGTAATCACCGTGGGATTGGTAGCTGTAACTATAGCTCGTTTAATCTCAATTATAGTTATTCCTGCGGGAACTTTTAAATTCTCTGCTATAAAAACTATCCTATGTCCTTCCCCGGGACTCAAACTATCTTTGTACCGAATTTCATCTAAATCGGTGTCATACAAAGAGACAGACAGACACAGTTACTTTTGCATTTAAAATATTAGTATGGAAGTATGTATTAACGCATATTACGGCACTGTACGGTACAGTATAATTGATAATCATAAACTATATTAAAAGGTATTTATTTTACAACATTATAGCCACACTGGATGTTCCATTTCTTTTCCTACGTGAGAAAGACATATTTATATAATGCACTAGCTCTTTTCTCGCGCTAATAGTTTTCAGCGTGGGGTTCCTATGGCAAACCCTTAATTCGCTAGAAAGTTCGCTATAGCTTCGTAGTAGGATAGTTCGTACACAGGGGTTCGGGGATTCGGCTATAATTATTCCTGTGGAAACTTTTTACCAGGAAATACTCAGCTTAATTGGACGCTCCGTTGCGACGTGTAGGACAAAGAAACAAACAAACTCATTTCGCATTTATAATATTTGTATAGATATACCGTCCTCTGCAGAACTATCAATCGAATCCAAAATTAATATGATTCGTTTTTTATTCATAATTCCGATCATTTTTTATTAAATGTGCAGTAAAAACGTGCACTGGGCAGAAAAAACTCGAATACTATGAAGGCAAAAACAAATATATTCACAACTTAACCGTGTTCCGTTTTTGCCTTTTTTCGTAAATTTACATCCGTGTTATTAACATCGGCCCTGTGCCAGTCGCACCATGGGTTCCGTACCACGATTTACGTAATTTACAAACACAAACAAAAAGTCTGCCGCTAAGCGGTCACCCATCCAATCACTGACCAAGCCTGAAGTTGCGTAATTTTGATTATCTTTGTCAACAAAAAAATGTGTAAAACTGTTTTTCAACTCCTAATAACATAGTTGCTTTATCGTGAAACAGTAACACATACTAGCTCTAATCATGCAGCTATAGTGTGTGTGAGCTCTAAAGTATAACAACAAATAATAACGTCACAGTTTCATATAGCTTATTATAAAGAGAAACAGTAACACAATTGTTGGTTGGAAACGATATTCAAGGTTAAGCAACGTGGGTCAGTACTTCGATGGGTGACCGCTTAGCGGTACACTTTTTTTTTGTTAGCGTTTGAAAATTACGTAAATGGTGGTAGGTACGGAACCCTCGGTGCTCGAGTTCAACTCGCACTTGTCCTGTTTTTCAATTTATTTTGTTAACCCAAATTCACTTTAACAGACAAAAGAAACATAATTATAAATATAAATGTAAAAATGCTACCAACACACACACAAAAACACATGCGGACTGATACATACATTACGTCTTATTTATTATATAAAGAGAAAAAGCGAGGAGAGAAGAACACAGAAAGTAAAAATCAAAAATAAATATTTTATATCACTTCTGTCTAGATAACTTCAGAGTTTCGCGTATATTTTCAATATACTTATTTGTTTCGGGAATACCACGTTAACATGTATTGAGTTGTCGATATTTCGGTAATAAATCTAAGCATGTTATGCCCGAAACATATTAATAGGTATATTAACTACAGTCAGAATCTCATTATAGCAAAAATTAAATAAATATGTATTTGATTTATTATTTATGATATTTTTTTTATATTATATATATTAGTACCTACCTAAAGCTCACATTATGTATGCCCTGTCTTTTCACACTTATCTTATTTTGCAGACTTAAAATCAAAAAAATAAATAAAAGCATCTATGTAGAGTATAACTCAATGTTTCTGTTTTTATTTAATTGTACATTTCGCCTTTTTTATATTTTAAGCCAAAATCTTTGTTTCCTTGATTTTAAGTTTACTTAATTAAACAAGTTATAATAGTAAAATAATAAATGAATAGATGGATTTAATCGTTTATTTGTGTTATAGTATTATTTATTTGTCGATACTTAATCTATAGCTTACTTAAAAAATATGACAGATAATTGCATAACCTTCTATGAATAATATCCAAAACTGCAGTTTAAAAATGGCGCCTTCACGACTACGAGTAAGTGCATCGTGTCGCGAGACTGCATTACTTTAATGAAAACTGCCGAGAACATAACACTTGAGTGTCAGCAAGCATCTGCTTCACCAACTTTATTTTGCCTTAAGCCAGCCGCACACGCAACGTATAGCTAGCTCGTCAGGCTTCAGTTATTGTTTTCAGGTAAACTTGAGCTCCGTAGAAGATATTCATCGATCGCCATATCTGTACAAACTTTGTTAAAACCATAGCCCGGAAGTAGCGAATGCATTGTCTTCTTGAACATTATCGGTACAAAGTAATAGTTTGTAAGTAAGTTAAGGTAAGTTAGTAATATTATTAATATTGTTGTGTGAAAATTGAAAATTTCGTAGTCTTGACGCTAGTGCAGGCAACGCGACTGCTATACACTCACTGTTTTACCTGCACAGTGGAATGAGCTCCCTGCCAAGGTTTTCTGTAAGGACTACAGTATGGAGTTCAAGAAAGAAGTTATTAGAATTCTGAAGGGTCGGCAACGCGCAAGTGATACCCCTGGTGTTGCAAGCGTCCATAGGCTACGGTGACCGCTTACCATCAGGCGGACCGTAAGCTTGTTTGCCACCTTAGTGGTATAAAGAAAAAAAAAACAGTTACCAGCTCTTAACCAAAAACCAAGTATACTTACAGGCAAAAAGTATCAAAAATCATCATCTCAGGTCGACTGTACACGTAAATAACACGTGTGAAGTGAAAACATGCACAGTTTCGTTTACATAGACATTAACAGTTTAACTGCACCAGTAAACCTGTCAGGTATAATACCCTTAGCTAGTATAGTATTATATAATCTGTGCCTTAGTGCATGGCTGTGCGTCTACGGCTAGCTTAAAGTTAAAAGTAACGGTACTTACTTTTTAAACTTCCTATATATGTTAGTCACATTGTAAATACCATAACGGTTTAGGTAGAATAAAATATCTTTGGCTAGTTTTCTTTATTTTCTGAATGATGATCGGCATGATAAACGTTTTTCTTATGATGTGATAACTAATACCGGTATAGTATGTATACCTCGCGTCTCGGCGTCTCGATGTATGTGACCGCGGCTAATGGCTTTAGTTGATTGACGAGGTGGCTGATAAATCATGTTCTGATGCTGTGTGTGTGAGGTTAGAAGGAAAATGAATTGTGGTACAGTGACGTAAAAACTATTATTCAATGATATGATTCCTTAAACTAGATTTGTTTGCTGCTTAGAAATAGATTTGACTGGATTTGTTAGCTATGAAGTTTTTACTTGTAGTGGATTTTAATATAATTTTTTTGTGTTGTTTTTATCCTTAAACGCGTCTTACCATGATACGTTTTGTTTTATTTCCGATATTTCGGCACAATAACACTAAACCGCGCTTACCGCTTTTACTATTTTTTTAAATATTATAATATTGTTACACAACCTTCGAAATATTGAGTTAAAAGATTATTTTTTTATTTAGAATACTAATATATTTTATGAAATTCACTTCAAATTAAATTATCGGCAATTGCCGACAACGCACGGCCACATCTATGTCAAATTCGTTCATCACCTTACAAATACTTACACGCTGCAGCGTTTTTTCAGACCTCAAGACCAGGACATGGACCCTTTGGAATGGAGACTCTGCTTGACTTACATACTTTGTAAGCAGGGTTTACAACGTATGACAAACTCGTAAAACCTACTATATTATTTAGACAATTACGTGTTGTGAACGTCTTCTGTCCTCTTTCAGGCACTGTGTTCCATTTAGCTGACAGTCCGTGGTCCTAGCTGAAATCAACAATCAAACAAAAGTTGGAAACCCCGTGGATCGGTAGATGGAGTAGTGGACATCGCCACGTTGCAGGTCGTTCGTCCACTGCTGAGCCGGGGAGTAATATGTCACAACGGCCAGTCCTGAGCCATCCGCCCCTATCGGCTTCCTGCGGCTCTTCCGATCCGCGGTCGCCACTCGAGAACATTTCTTCCCCATAGTTTATCGGTTCAACGAACGATGTGGCCTGCCCATTGCCTCTTCAGTATGCTATCTGTTTGAGCTACGTTTTCACTTGTAAAGAAACATCTAACATAGCTCTTTCCATATTTCGCTGAGCGACTCTAAGCTTATTTATTTAAGAGGCCAACAGTAAGTGGCAGTTGATAATCTGAAACTGGTTCCAGGGGTCTTATTATGAACTCCTTTGTTACTTTTGTGTATTTTAAGCCACTTTCTCTCGTGTCAGTACCCACTTGCCGGACATGCTTTATCAACACGTCACCGTGAGCTTCAAAGGGCCACCCTTTAAAGCTCACGCTTTACGCTCAAAAATCCCGGTCACCCGGGAGAGCAGCCACAAAGCCTAAGCGGTAGAACCCCATAATGCATCATGCCTGCATTGTCCTGTGGCAATGGGGGAGGAACTTCTCGTCCCATTTCAGTGATTAATTTCAGGACGAATTATGAACATTCCAACAAACCTACTCTCACTTGAACCACATAGCTCTGCTACATAATCTTACTGCAGCGCATAATAGATTAGTGCTACTGAGCTAGCAACACCAGAAAGCCTTAAGAGTACGTAAAATTCCAAAATTTTACGTATTACGTATTATCGTATACATACAAATGTATTTTTTTTGTAAAAACAAAGAAAGTAAAAATCATTGAAAACTCTCTGTTTAAAAATTCATATGGTGATAGTGGCTTCTTGGTTCACCCCTATTTTGTTTTTTTTATACCACTAAGGTGGCATACAAGCCTACGGTTCGCCTGATGATAAGCGGTTATCATAGCCTATATCTTTATAATAGGTATATTGTAAATATTTTTAAATGCACTATGAATATAAAGGGTATTAACCCTTATATCTAATTAAGACACAACAATAACTTGACTTGGCTTGAAGGCGTTTTTCATGGTGCTGAGCATCTCCCGCCCATTGATTGTTCAGGCATTATTATACCCACGTCCGGATTCACGTCAGTTATAACATAACGAATATATAGGTGAAAGAGAGAACAACGAAACGGGGCGAGTGACTGTAAATTAGATAACTGTCGCGGTTCTACTCAATTTGTTGGTGACATGGCCAAATCTAGGTCATGCATGTCTCTTAAAACTCTCATCAAAAGAATGTGAACAAAAACCATAGCGATCCTTCTTTGCCGACTTTCAGTACGAACCTTATTTACGAACGGTTCGTCCTTCTTCCACCTAGTACCTTGCCACACTACACTACACAGATCTCTCTTTGGTATAAGGTATCGTTTTACTTATTGGCATAAACTTAAACAGAGGTCGTAACACTAAAATAAACGTCTCTTCGACGGAAAAAGTTGTGATGAGGATATGGATGACGGCACTCAAGTTGTTCTTGTGACTCTTGAGATTATATTTTTATGATCAGATATTAAAAGTTCTTTACTTGCCTTTTAATAAAATTTATTCTGACTCTTTTTTAATTAAAAGTCTAAAACAATAATCGTCATGCAATTTTTTTGCAAATCAATAATTATCTATATGTATTTATATACTAGCTTTTCCTGCAGCCCCTTCTGCACTAAATTAAATTATCGGCGTTAGATTTCTACTCTTTAAAGCAAAAGAAGGCTATAGGAATTCGGTTATAGTTGTTCCTGGGAATTCCTCTTAATGTTCAGGGATATGATATAGCGTAATTAGTCTATTCATTAATTCAGGGTATGTGCTATCTTCATTACAAATTTCGGCCAAATCGGTTTAATTAATGTAGCGTGAAGGAGTTACAAACTTACTTACACATTCACATGTTATATTGTAACCTGACCCAGTGGAAGTCGTCCTCGGGCTTATATATAAAATATTTACTGCAAAAAAGAAACTTATTTCCAGTCGCTTTAGTTTTAGTGAATGGGCTACCCCAGGTATTCATAAAAGTAGGCGTAAACTGTATGAATTATATAAAGAAAAAACATATAATAATAGCCAAATATTTAGGGAATATTTAAAAAAATACTCAAAAACCTTTAAAAAGGTCTGTCTTGTTGCAAAAGCAATTCACCTCAGACATAAAGTAAAAAATTCAACAAATAAAATAAAAACTACATGGAACATAATAAATAATGAAACTGGTAAAGCTAGGAATTCTTGTCAGGACTTTGAGTTGATTGTAGATGATGCTAGTTTTAAAACAAATTCTGAGGTAGCAGTTGCCTTTGAACAGTTTTTTAGGAATATCCCATTCAAAACAACTGAACATCTAAACTCAAGTCCAATCTTAGCAGAAAAATTATTAAAAACTATTGTTCCTGAATGTAACGTTCCCTTTGTATTTAAAAACATTAGGCCTTCCTTATATCATTAATACATTTAAAACATTAGAAATTAAAAACACCACAGACCTTTGGGGACTTTCTGTAAAAACTATAAATTCAATTATTCATGTTATAGCACAACCCTTAGCCATTATATTTAATAGTTGTGTTGATAGTGGTGTGTTTCCTGATGAGATGAAACTTAGCAAAGTTATACCTCTTTTTAAATCAGGTAGTTCAACAGATCCTAATAATTTTCGGCCTATTTCAATACTACCTATACTCAGTAAAGTTTTTGAAAAAATCATACTTTGTCAAATGTTAAGCCATTTCTGTATTAATGAGCTACTTAGTAGTAAACAGTTTGGCTTTACGAAAGGCCGTTCCACAACCGATGCAGGAGTGGCACTATTAAAAAATATATATAACGCCTGGGAGGATTCGCATGACGCCCTTGGAGTGTTTTGTGATTCATCTAAGGCATTTGACTGTGTTCAACATGAAAATCTCATCAGGAAGCTACATCACTATGGTATTCGAGGCAAAGCTCTCGACCTTTTGACATCCTATATGAGTAGGAGAGTACAGAAAATAGATGTCAACGGTGAAAGATCTCCGGGATCAGCAGTCACTATAGGAGTCCCTCAGGGCTCAATTTTAGGTCCTTTTCTATTCCTTATTTACATTAATGATCTCCCATATAATGTAAAAAACCATGACATTGTCTTATTTGCTGATGACACCTCTTTGCTTTTTAAAGTTAAGAGACGACAGACATGTTATAATGAATTAAATAATGCCCTTTCTAAAATTGTAAATTGGTTTAACGCTAATAATTTATTACTTAATGAAAAAAAAACCAAATGTGTTAAATTTACATTACCAAATGTTAGTCAGAGACAGACATGTATTAATATTAATGGCGAGCAATTAGAACTTGTTAATTCAACAGTCTTTCTTGGCATAACACTGGACTCCAAACTTCAATGGGGTCCTCATATTCATAACCTAGCCAAAAAACTTAGCTCTGCTGTGTATGCGATCAAGAAAATAAGACAATTGACCGATGTCGACACTGCAAAAATAGTATATTTTAGCTATTTCCATAGTTTAATGACATATGGTATCCTATTGTGGGGTAGCGCTGCTGATGTAAATACAATATTTTTGTTACAAAAAAGGGCAATTCGTGCTATTTATAAATTAGGATCTAGGATATCTCTGAGGGATAGGTTTAGGGAAGTAAAAATTTTAACTTTAGTGTCGCAGTACATATATGAAAATCTTTTATATGTACATAAAAATATCAATAGTTTCAGCAAGAAAAGTGACGTTCACAAAGTAAATACTAGAAGTAAAAATAAGCTGTTGGTGCATGATACACGTCTACACAAAATAAGTAACTCTTTTATGGGGCAATGTATACACTTTTACAACAAAGTTCCCAATAAAATTCAAAATCTATCAATAAGTAAATTTAAATCTTTTATCAAGCAGGTGCTTTGTAAAAAGACATACTACAATATTTCAGACTATGTAAATGATAAAAATCCTTGGGACTGATGATGCTCAATTACAGGATGCATAGGTAAACCAAATTAAAATGGAAAAAACATAAAATTGTACGACTAAAATTTTTTTATATAAAACATTAATTGTATTTTAGTTTATTTGTATTATTGATAGTGTTTTTAAAAGGGTAACTATCGAGTTTCTTGCCGGATTCTTCTCGGTAGAAATCAACAACATTGTGAACCGGCGGGAAGGTGGGAGGGTTCAAAAAATAATATTTTATAACTTTGACGATTCAAAAGTGATTGTAAAATCCTTATTTGAATAAACCATTTTGACTTTGACTTTGACTTTATAAGTGTTCCACTGCTGCACAGTATTTGTTCTCAACTGTTCCACAGATAACGTTCTTTACTTTGTTTGTTAGGAAATAATTTGTTCTTTAACATAATTCCGTTATTTTTGTTGAGTACTTAAATTTTTCTACTAATTATTTTTGTATACTTGCTTATCACAATCATAAATTATCGCCGGGTCATAAAGTTTTTTTAATTGGTAATACCATAATACTACAAAATTTTAGTACAGTTTTAAATTAACTGTCAAATCGTAGAATAATATTATGATTAATGATGTCAAGAGCGATTTCTCACAGGCAACCTTAAGTTATAAGTAATAGAAATATAAGCAAGATAAATAGGTGTCACAGGAGGAGAAAAGTTACAAAGAGAAAATAATACTTAATACTTGTATAATTGTATAAAATAAATAAATACATAAACATACTTATATATACGTGTATATAAATAAATTTATAAAAATATATATATACATACATACATACCTATATTACATTTATTTATTTATTTATTTATTCAGAAGACCAAAGGCTTAAGCTAATTAAAAAAAAAAAAATAAGTATTGGACGCCAAGGTAGGTCCTTACAATTAGTATCTGCATAAATATAAATAAGTACGAACATAAGAAAGACAATACCGACTTAAAAAATTTCAAAAACTTTATAATTACATGTAACATAATACGGAAATCCAAAAAATACAATAAACAAAAATTCTAAAATACAAATTAAAAAAAAAAAAGATTTTAATAAGAGTTAAGTTTAAAAAACTGCTCAGTGAGTATACGCCTTATGCTCTCCACGCCCATGTCAAATAGATCTAAGTCAAAGGTTTTGCATAAATTATTAAATTTATTGATTTTTTTTTTATTAAATTTATTATTGTAAGGATATTCAAATTGAATTCAAGTATTAATAGCAAAACAGAATTTATTAATTGGAGTTAATATAGTGGATTTAACCAGTTTTTTAGCGGATTGTGAGCGCCTGATAGATTTAGGTTAAGAGTTCCATAATTTTATTGCACAAACAGTTAACGATAAACTATGAAAATTGGTACTATGACTGGGTATTTTTAATATGAGGCTAGTAGAGGAGCGAAGAGTTACAGTAGAAGAGCTAGTAAACTGGAATCGCTCCTTTAGGTAGATTGGGGTTGATGGATTGAATATCACGTTATATAAAAGACTTAAAACATAAGCATTCCGGCAAAAGCGGATTGGGAGCCACCTGAGTTCAGTGCGAAATTTAGAAATGTGGTCATATTTGCGGAGTCAAAATATAAACAGAATACAAAGATTTTGAAGCCTCTCAAGTTTGTCAAGATTAGTACAGCAAGCGTTTTTAATTTTAGTGGGAACCGGTAGAAGATTACGTAGACGTCATAGGAATCCAACTGAGGCAAAAAAAATCGAATAATTTCTTTTACTTGTGGAATCCAAGTCAAATTATTGTCTACTAAGACTCCGAGATTTTTAACAGTGTCACGGTATGAAATAGGAGTTCCATTAATTTCAATTTGTGGCAAGTAATTCCAGTTAACCCTGGACGTAAGTTTTTAACTACCAATAATTATGGGTTGTGATTTTGAAGGATTAATTCTAAGACCATAATACTCGCATCATTCCACAATATTCTCAAGGTCAGAATTTGATGACTTGATAACATTGATTGTCATGTTACCGCAAAATAACCGCAAAAGATGCTATTTAAAATAATTGAATAAGGGCATAGTAAAGGTTTTTTTACTAATAAAAACCTCCGTCACATAACACACATTATAGGGATAATTAAATATATTTTAAGTATTTGTCTTTCAGAGAGAGAGAGAGACAAGATCATTTAAAAAGTGTTGTCGTGTTGTTTTTTGTGATAAATACGTTTAATGTTATAATAAAATCATAGGTTACATAACCACATATAATTTTCAGACTTTTAGTGTCAATAATTACGAACTTGTACTTCAAAAAAAAAACGTGTTGGAACGAAATGATTTCGTTGGTTTTGTTTATCAGTTTAGCAGTCGTTGGACGTAGCGTTGTCAGTGTCAAACGACTTCTTCCTGTTCGAAGTTGATATTCATACTTCAATTGAATAAAAACAATTGGAAGGAAAAATATAATTTCAGAGGAATATAGAACAATGTAACAAAAAGGAGTAGAAGAAAAAATGAGTATAATGTGTAAAATCACATAGATTCAATATATTCAAGATATTCATCGTATGCACGATGATGAAAACTCCTTGATCTTTATAACAAACAGAATATATAATGTACAAAAATAGCTAAATCCGAAGTCAAAAGCAAGAAGAAATTGGAATAAAGTTATGTATTTTATAATTTAATTAAGATTGTCGACTGTGATGTTAGTAGCGGGGTGAATAAAACAATAAGTTACACCCCGAATTCTGTTTGATTCGCCTCCTAACAAATATCATCGAATATTACTGTGATAAGATTAATATAATACCCCCTGTACATACCTCTTAGCAGCCAAGTAAATAATACCACGGCGAGTGAGCTACGAAAGAGTTTACAGTTCACATATTAAATGTCAAGATGAAGTCGATTTAATTTTTTGTTGACTCGTCAGGGTTTCGTCATTACTGCATGGTGAGGGCTGATTCTATCACACAATTGTCGAGTTGTGATAGATTGGTTCTGAATTTGCAAACATTAGTCGATTTAAAGCTATTGTAATTTCTATTTTCTTAATCAGAAAACAGATCCTTTTTCAACGATGATTGATGTTTATTTGCAAAAGATTGCATGCCTTGTGTTGAAGTGAATGCTATATAGGTCTTGTCTTGTCTTGTTGGCTATTTCATTATACCTTTAGTATGTCATCAACATGTATCAAGAGTTTTGTTTTGAGATGATATTATTTGGACAATTATTCATCTTAAAATATATTTTATTTACCTTGATATTTACATAAGATTTTCAATAACTTCCATCGAGTGGGGTTTTGTTGTTTAGAACTTGTTAAGTAGATAAATACTGTATTTTTTGTTTTGAAAAATATGAGAAAACAAAGGAATGAGTCGCCACCAAGTCAGCGTTTTACAAAATTTTGTTTCAATGAATTTTTAACTTCCCATTTATCTATATACTTGAAAGTGGGTAATAATCTTTATTATTGCGTATATTATACTAACATTTGTACCAATATAATGATCAAACCCTTTTTTTAAACATAATAATGTTTCTATTATAATCAACTCGATTTTTTGGTCAAATGCGTAGCACAGAAGGCATTCACTCACCTACTATAATTCTGCCATACGGACGGCTTCTTATTTTACATTTAGTACAGAACCCTAAATGTGCAAAGTCCGACACGCACTTGACTGATTTCTGTCATTTGGATGGCTTCTTATTCGACATTTAGTACAGAACCCTAAATGTGCAAAGTTCGACACGCACTTGACCGATTTCTGTCATTTGGATGGCTTCTTATTCGACATTTAGTATAGATCCCTAAATGTGCAAAGTCCGACACGCACTTGACCGATTTCTGCCATTGGACGGCTTCTTATTCTACATTTAGTACAGAACCCTAAATGTGCAAAGTCCGACACGCAGTTGACCGATTTCTGCCATTCGGACGGCTTCTTATTCTACATTTAGTACAGGGAGCCAATTATCACGCGATCGAATTGATCACGAATTCGAAATAAAGTACGAATTTAAACTTTTCTCGAACGAAAATGTAGTTTAGCAATTCTGGTAATGTCGAATCCGACATTTCTCGAACGCAAGCCGCTCGAACTGCTTCGAGTGGTCGGGACCGTTCGAGACTACATCTCGCATTCGAATCATGACAAATTAAGTTCAAAATGATTGGGTTCTAAACATTAATTCTACTCTTAGCGTGAACTATATGTTCTAAAATCTAAAGTAAATGTCTAAAATGTAGGTTAGAGTAATTAAAAGGGCGGAAAAAATGACTTATATTACCAAATATGATATTTTTTACCTTTATTACTTTCATAATACACAACTTGTCTTTTCTCAATTGATTGATTGGGCGATTTTTGCAATTATTAAAGTCGCCCATGATAATAATATTCTTCTATTTCTATTGATTTCCATCATAACAAACACAAGATTACATCACATACACAAAAATGTTTCTGGTCCGGCACCGCCATCTTTAGTGCTGCGGAGTATTTTGATAATACTAGGTGGTAATTTTATGTGAAAAACATTTAATAAACATAATTACACCGTTGAAAAATAAGAATAACCTAAAACCCTCAACCAAATAAACAAATAAACAAATAAAGCACACAACAAAAACAAACATAGTTTTTTTTTTATTTATGTTCAAATACGTTCCGTTTAAAGATGAAAGCAATTTCTCGAAATAGGGATTTAGTTTTCAAACTTAGTTATACTTATTATTTCCTCATTAATGATGATGAAACACAAGTAAAATGTTGCTTCAAACATTTTGTAGTAACCGAACCCTTTTTTTATATATATTAAAAGAAGCATATTAAAATAGGCGTTTTTAAAAACGCTCTACAACTGTGCAGCGGAACGTACCTCATAGCCTAACAACCGGTTTACAATGGTAACATTCCGGCGCTTCGAACGACATTTTGTTCAAAGGTAGTTTCGATTGATAGTAAGAATACAGCAAACGCGAAAATGATGTCGACGATCGAAATTTTGCAGTCGAGATAGTGCCTTCCTGATAATCTTTAATACGAGATTATCTCGGATGAAGTGAGAATTAGGTCCCAGAACCCTAAATGTGCAAAGTCCGACACGCAGTTGACCGATTTCTGCCATTCGGACGGCTCCTTATTCTACATTTAGTACAGAACCCTAAATGTGCAAAGTCCGATACGCAGGTGATCGATTTCTGCCATTCGTCCGGCTTCGTATTCTACATTTAGTACAGAACCCTAAATGTGCAAAGTCCGACACGCAGTTGACTGATTTCTGCCATTCGTACGGCTTCTTATTCTACATTTAGTACAGAACCCTAAATGTGCAAAGTCCGACACGCAGTTGACCGATTCCTGCCATTCGGACGGCTTCTTATTCTACATTTAGTACAGAACCCTAAATGTGCAAAGTCCGACACGCACTTGACCGATTTCTGCCATTCGGACGGCTTCTTATTCTACATTTAGTACAGAACCCTAAATGTGCAAAGCCTGACACGCACTTGACCGATTTTACGTACTTATAAGATACTTCTCCACAATTTATTATGAGCATAGATTATAGTCTAAGAAAAAGGTGTCGGATTTTGTATGATATTTTTATTACTGAATTTTCAACATTTCTACTATGTTAATTAAAATTACAAAACGGAATAACGAAACTCAACTTAAGTAAAGTACCTTTAAGACTTTTTAATTACTAATTAGCTTCTAGACGACTGGACTCAACAAAATAAGCTGAATAATGTAGCCGGACGGAGGTTTAACATTGTGTTTAGTTCTTGTACAACGTTATCAAGTTGATTATTAAATTAAACCTATTCTTGTCTATTTCAAAGAAGAAAGGATTACATATCAAGATTATTAACATGTAATCCTGACTTATTTTCTCTTAATCCGTTTATACAGTCCCAGGTCTTTTATTTTACCGCCTACTACTTTAAAGCTGGTAGTATACGATGAATCAGACATGTCACCTCCTGTCACGCAAGGGTTACTGTTCCGCACATTATGATGTAAAACAGCCACCGGTTTAAAGATATTTAATAATCAATTTCAAAAAAACATATAACATAAACATACGCATCGACCTGAGAACCGTTTTTTGTTTTTCGACGGTTAAAAAATACTCGTAACATGTCTGTAACATTGTTTTTACCTAACATGTCTGTAACATTGCTTTTACCTTACATGTCTGTAACATTGCTTTTACCTAACATGTCCGTAACATTTATTTACCTAACATGTCTGTAACATTGCTTTTACCTAACATGTCTGTAACATTACTTTTACCTTCATGTACTTTTACCAACACTGAACAGTTTTTAGTGAACTAACCTTAATAATAGAGGTTACTTCTTACTATTCGTGCCCAATGTTATCTCTATCTAGTGAGGATATTTATCTTGCACTCTATTCGTGTATTAAGTAATTAGAGAAGCTTGTAATTAAGCCACAATATAAGGATGGAATGGTTATTAGGAAAAGAAAATAGTAAATAAAATTCCGTTACATGAAACTCAATTTAACATTATTTAAATAAAGGATATAAAACTTTTACATATAAGGTGTCCAGTTTAGGATAAGATGCGCATAAGTGTGTGTTCTCGTCATTTAGTCCGCAAAATGTAAAACCAGTCTTAAGGTGAATTCGACGCGAATTTTCCCAAACAAACTTCATCAAAATGTCTATAACCAGAAACATTTCACCAATTAAAGTTCAAATTAAAATGTATCGGTATTTACAATAGACAAATGATATAAATCTAACAAAACAAGCAACACTAGAGCATGTGTGCTCGTAAAATTGATCGCTGCTATGTGTGCGCGTGAAGACGCTGCTATGTGTGCGCGTGAAGACGCTGCTATGTGTGCGCGTGAAGACGCTGCTATGTGTGCGCGTAAAGACGCTGCTATGTGTGCGCGTGAAGACGCTGCTATGTGTGCGCGTGAAGACGCGGGCCCAGGGGTGTGAAGCGTGCGAACCGTGTGAATCGACTGCTGGCTAAAATCGGTGGCGCCGCAAGGTTGAATTTTGCATATAAGTATAACCAACCCCAGAACGTCTTCGGCGCTTGACCTTACACGCACAAAGTGATACACTGGTGTGCCATAGACGCAAAACAATATTAATTTTCAAAATGCCTGTAAATGACTAAATAACCTTAGTTTTAATTAAACAATTTAAACAATCTATTTGCATTTGGGTCGGGGAGTTTTTTGATTATAGATAATTTCACTTTAAAAGAAGATTACGTCAGGTCTTTACATTACCCAAAGTAACTGACATAGCTGAATAAGCAAGCTGAAGTGGCCACGGGCAGGACATACTTCTTGCAGAACTGATGGCCATTGGGGCAGACTCACTTGGGTGAAAACCATGAAACGGTAAGCGTAGCGTGGATCGCTCCCTAGCCAGGTGGACCGATGACCTACAGAAGGTGGCTGGAAGTGGCTCGACGAGCAAGGTGTGGCGTGGTGACGCCATCCCTTGGTAAAGGCTTATGTCTAACAGTAGGATGATAAATTGATAATCTTATTTTAAATATTAAAATAAAGTTAAATTTTTGATTATTTTGAATAGGGAGATAGTGAATAGTATAATAGTATATTTACTAAATACCTACTATAGCTTATAAATTGAGTAAAAACGTTAGCAAGACATAGAAAATGTTTATTGCTAACTATAACATTGGATTCAAACTTTTACAAAATGTTAATTTGTTATCCAACACTTAATTTTGTCCCTGATCGTAATTTTATTCATATAAAAAGCAATTTCATAATCTAACAATAAAATTAATAATTATTTTAAACGAAAACTAACAAAATCTTTTTTACAAAATTACATTTTCTGAGCGATGGTTGTGATTGTAAGTGAACTTTATATGAAACACATATTGCCCTAGGACGACTTTTACTTAGTCAGGTATTTTTGGTATATTTTTACTTTATGCAGAACGGTTGCTAGACGATTATATTATTTTCATACCAAACGGAATAAATTTTTTTTAACGACAATAACTTTTTACTTCTGATTATGAAAATATAATTTCAGAAGGCACAGAAACAATAACTCGAGTGCCCTTGTCGCGATTTATTCCGTCGAGGAGACGTTTAGCTGAGCGCGACGACCTCTGTTTTTATATTAAGGACCTATCTTGATTTTGATACCGAACTTTTACACTAAGGTAAATAACGGTGATGTTGGAAGCCGATCCGTGTCAAACTACCGATGATTTTTTACTAGGACAAAGAACACAATTTTCGAAAACCGAAGACAATTTTTTCCACGATAATACTTTCCTCCCAGGAAGCAGTACAAAATGCCTTCACACAGTTTATGGAGTCCAAGTCCACAGAGTTTAATCGGAAAGTTTAAATGATCTTCCTATTGGATGGCAGAAATGTGTAATTTAAAAATTTTTCATCCCACAAAAAAGTTTCGATTTTTTATTACGAAACGGCTTTTTTATACTGTTATACTAATAATAATAAACTTAAATATAATTGTTTTTAAAATCGGCTTAGCGGTTCAACCAGATTCTTATTTATCTTCCCTACGCTACTCGTATCATACTTGTCATTTTTGTAAGTAGCTCTTTTAATCAATTCAAATCTCAACTCAACATTTCACCCCAATTCTTTTTAACCCTCCGTGAGCTATTTCGAATTCAATTCCCCAAGTGTAAATAATCCTCTTGCCAAATTTCATCGAGATCCGTTTAGCTACTCGGTTTGACGTAAAAACACTTGTTTATAACATTATCAGAAGTTGGAATATTAGATTAGTAAGTGCAAGTAGCGTCAAATATCAAAGGACATAGAAATATAATATTCTAAGGGAAAAGAAGAAACAAACCCGCACTGCACGGCTTAGCTGTCACTAATAAACTGTCGAATTCATCTTAAAGCCGAGGCCTCATCTGCTTATCATCTAAATTGTTACGGGCCATAAGGAACTTCGTACTTATACCCTTAAATAAATTAAATAATATCTAGAAATGCCAACCCTTTACAAACACGAAACCTTTCCCTTAGTCATCAGTTGCAGAACCTAAAACAAACCGACTGACGGACAGCTAGTTCCCCATTACCCATCGTCGCATACAGACATTTGCCCATAGTTAATTTCACATTGTATTTTACCTATACTTAAATAAGTTTAACTTTTGATTTAATTTCTTTTTTAAAAACCCGTACCAGATCTTCGGTATATCATTGGTGGCAGGGGTGGGATCATTTTGGTCCTCGGACAGTCTCCAAATTAAAATAGTGATTTTTTTTACCGTGCCAAACTTGAAAAATGACTTAGTGAAACTCCGTCACACATGAAAATAATCGCGTCAGCCCAGTCAAAGTGCAGCAAGGGGAACTCATCTCTGCATCCAAGGACGTCAATACTTCATATTCCAAATCCTCCACTGAATCAACCAGAGTCATTGTGACGAAACTTACCTCTGACTCCAAATCAAAGTCTACTGAAAGTTCTGCTGAAAAAAAAGAAGACGAAAGAAAACGTTTTGAAGATTATTGCTACATCCAAATTCACCACCCTGATAAAATCAAAAAAACCTGTAAGTGCTGCTCCAGAAAACATGGTAACCTTCATCGCCTTCACGTCGCTGATCCTGTTTTATTTTCATAGAACTATGGGTGCAAATTTCGAAAGTGAACAACTATTCGTTAAATAAACATATCACGAATTAACTTTTCATAAATCCTTTGTATTTGTGTTTAACTTTCGTGTTCGAGTCACTTCTTCCCACCGTATCATATCTCCGTTCCATGAATACCAGCACCTACAGTCTTATCGAAAGTGATGTCGTGAAACGACGTGGCTGCCTATTACATCGAAGGGTCGACTCAACGAAGATTTATTTTGTCTAGTTTTAAATTGTTTTATTTAGCTTGGTTTACTTAATTTAGAAGATGGGTCCTAATACCGATTCTTGTTCCAAACAAAAAGGTGATAAAGTAGATATGAATATACTTATTAAATTTGTTAAGCTATTTGACGAATCACGTGAGAAATTGAACTTTAAGTGATTGCAGTTATGCTGTTTTTTAGCAAACAGTAATCAGATAACAGTCGTTTTGAAGTATATTATAAGCCAGCTGGAAGGCAACGCTGAAAGAGCTTGCTCCGTAAAAGAATTTCAGACTTGGGAACAATTAAGCGAATTTTTTAAAACACAGTTTGGCGAAAAGAAACACTATAGTCATTTAATTACTGACTAGACTTTGCCAGCGGCTCCGGCCGCCCTAAATTCGGTTATCGGCGTGGGACTCCTTGATTTAATCACAATATTAATACTGTGATTTACTCCTTAATTAGCCCGCCCTAAATTAGGTTATTGGCGTGGGACTGTAATACTGTGATTTAATTCTTAATTACACTAATGAAGTTTGCTATACCAAGCTGTAGCTATAGCTATAGTTCGTTTAAGCTCGGATATAGTTATTCCCGCGGGAACTTTTGCATTTTTCGGGATAAAGCCTAGAAAAGAGCCTATGTGTTATTCCGGTACCTGATCTATACGTGTGCCAAGTTTCATCCCGATCCGTCCAGTGGCTGAAGCGTTATTAAGTAACAAACACCCATACTTACAAACTTTCGCGTTTATAATATTATACATAGTAGGATTTACAGCAATGCAAGCTTTACCTTTAGATGCTGTAACCCAGTTTGGCCTTCGAGTGGAAACCTGTTTGTTGTGAGGCCCCTACCCTATAGCTTAGTAAAAGGCATGTATTATGAAGTGATGCTTTATTTACTAGTTATATTAGCTATAGAAAAACATTACCAAACACAGCACTTGAAATAATACACGTTGTAGATCTCGTACGCGTTCGTCAATATCACCTTTGGGAATCTCGCTCAGCCATTGCGTCGCGTGTTGTCTGCCTTAGTCTCTCGGTTCGCTTGTCTGTGCGTTAAACAGGCCTGAAATTCATAAGATAAATTGTATTTATTTAGAACATAAAAGAAGTTAAACGCTGTAAATGAAGATAAGTTAAAGGTCGACAATTATAATTTTATTGATTGTTCCCTCCTTTACACTGAATCCATATTATTAGTTCTATCGAGAATTTCATCAACGAAACTAAAGATCGATAACCCGGGTATGACTTAGGTGTTATTCGCCATACCCCCTCAGATCCTATCATAAAACTATACCGAGCTTATGATATTTTTTACACGGGAACAATCGAATGATTCTAATATTTACTTTATGTTCATAAAATAGGTACCTATTTAAAACTCAAACAAAATCGACATTCAAAACAAAATAGGTCCTGAATGAATTTACGTCATATAAATAAATGTATTGCTGAAATAATAAATACACATAATATTTACAAAGAGAGATCTCCTAAGTAATATCTACTTTTATAACACAAATAAAAATTCAAGATTTGATGAATTAAAATATATCTCGTGCAAGATACGAAATCTACGTTATCACTTGAAACATTCAATTTTGATTATAAACGATTCAAAATTAAGGAATAAGTACATTAATACTAGAATCATGACAGTTTGCTAAAGTTTATTACGCAGTTATACTTAGCTTTGAACCAAGGTCTCCGTACTCTAACACGTAACACACTAACACTCTCACAGTTCATCCCGTAGTCTTAAATTTACTTATCGCGTGTTACTCCTGTTCTCGTAAAATATTGATTGTCTTGCGTGTTACTCCTGTTCTTGTCAAAAATCAACTGTCCGTAGACATAGCATTCTTTCTGCCATGCTTCTGCGCATTCTTGTGTCGGAGTAAAGCTGTAACTCTCAATATCAAAATTAATAACGCTCGAGCTTTATTGCGTTTGCAATAAGCTCGAGTCTCCATTCTTCACTCTCTCATCCCCTAAAATTTTGCAGCCTTAACTAGACTAGCGTACTTACACACGTGCAAACCATTACTATTTCTCCTAATCTCGGATTTGCTGGAATGGTCGAAAGATAACAAAAACTATTGTACCTGACCCTTGCATTCCTGGCTAAATGTACAAGTTTTAAGAATTTTAAATATTGCAAGTTATAACTAAATCGCTACATTACTTATATCTATTTAGGTATATCCGTGTGGTCGTGACATTGACCAAATTATTAACAAAGCTTACCATATCACACCTAAAAAGCAAACAGCTGGACGGCAAAATCTCAACTATGGAATATCTTGCCCTACACACATTTCTTACGGGTCTTTCTCTTAGAATTTCTGATTTTTTGCGTATAAGGGACCCTACTACAACTAATGTTCCTTCCAATGCTATATCTGTCTTGTATGTGTCCGAAAACAACCAAAATTTAAAAGACATGTACTACGTTAAATGATGCGATTAATTAAGCAATCTCAAAAGAAAACATTAGAAATATAAAAATGACTAAACCTATTACACCTAATTTTATGCAAACACCTCGCTTTTCCCGTCCATGCCAAGACTTTCACCTACTGTCATAACATTACCTCGCACCCAAAACACGCCATAAACTTGTATAGACAATATAATAACAGTAGATTTGCGTCATCACAGCATCCAGATATTTATCTTTACGCGCTCTCATCCTAACCTCGTAACGTAGGCCCACATCTTAATCGCCCGACATTTTTAAATCAGAGGCGCGTTAACTTTATAGAACAAAACCCTCACACTGGCGATCACCAACAATTACGATCACTTGCCGCTATCGATCCCCAACACTTTCACGATTTAAATAAGTAAGGCTTCCCGTTGGGTATCGTGCGGGAAAGCTAGGCCATTCAATCGATTCCATTCCTGAGAACGTGAAGACCGAAAGCAATGCCCTATTAGAAAAAACATCTTATATATCCACTGAATCCACTGCGTCTTATACGTCTGCTAAATCCACTGCATCTATTACATCTACAATGTCCACCGCATCCACTGTATCTTCTACCTTTAATCTTTTTTCTAAATCCACTGTATCCAATACACCTGAAATGTCTACTACATACACTGTCTACCACGTCTACTGCATGTGCTACGGCTATTATGTAGACTACATCCTCTACATTCGACATGTCGCTAAATAACCAGCCACAAACTTCAAAAACTTCTTTTACTGAATCCAAACCCAAACCTCACTGGTTGGGTTGACGTGCCCAAAACAGCGACACTGTTGCCTTCCATTCTAGAAATGAAAGTCCAAAACCTATCAAACCCATCCTAACTGAAGACAAAAACTGCACGCGACCTGAAACAGAAAAGACATTAAAATCTACGAAATAAACTCAAAACACACTAACAGACTATTACCTCACGTTCTAGTCCACACGCCTGTATTTGAAATTCCTTTGACACTCTTAGTTGACTTAGGACTGTATATATAAAAGTCATCGACCCTATCCAAGAGTCAAACCCTACAATAGGGCACCTTTAACTCAAACTGTTCTTAACCGACGAAACTCCTCGTAAATTTGTTTTCCATACCGCATGTGATACAAGAAATAAACCTTCTATACGATGGAGTATTAGGTAATGATCTATTAAGTGAGCAAGGTTGTAATATCGACAATACAAATCTATATAAATATCGAATATACAAAGAAAACTCTGAAAATAGGAAGAATAGAACTTAAACTTCAATTTATTGAACCAATTTATATTATACCTACTAGAACTGAAACTATATTTGAATGTACCGTTTCGAACTCAGAATTTAAATAAGGTCTGGTAGTAGATCAGCACTATTCTGAAAATGTGGTAAAAAAAAAATATATCAATAAAATAAAATATATCAATAGTAATACATCAGAAGACACTATTACCATTAGATTTAATTAAAATCTTATACTTTTACCAGTCTATTATAATAACAGTAATCAACTAACCATGCTCTAATCCATTAATAATCTTTCTGAACAGCCCAATAGCTACCAATTGCCTTAATCGCATACAAGAAGTCCTATATCAACTTAGATCTTCCCATTCAAATAGTCAAGACACCAAAGCTCTTCATGAAGTTTGTTGTGACTACTCCGATATTTTCCATTTGCCCAATAACCAACTTACCCATACCAACTCTATTCAACGCAAAATTCAAACCACTTCTCCTAACCCTATCAACACTAAATCTTACCACTTCCCTGAATTCCATAAAGCTAACGTCAATTCTCAAATAAATGTGACCAAGGAATTATCAAACCCTCAGTATCTCCCTGGTTCTCTCTCATTTGGGTAGTCCCAAAGAAGTTAGATGCTTCTGGAAAACGCAAGTGGCGAGTGGTAGTGGATTGTCGCAAGCTTAATAACATAAGTGTAGGAGATACCTGTCCAATACCATAATTTGTAGAGATATTGGACCAATCAGGAAAATCAAATACTTTCCCTTATCCTCGACCTTGCATCTGGATTTTATCAAATATTAGTTAACAAAGAAGGCGCATCAAAAACAGCTTTCAGTATTTCGCAGGGTTATTTCGAGTACACTAAAATGCCTTTTAGCATGAAAAATGCCCCTTCCTTATGAACACAGCACTTTCTGGCATACAGGGCATCCGATGCTTTCCTTTACCTTGACGACCTCGAATCCCAAACCGATAACCTAACTTCAGTCTTTCAGAGACTCCGTGATTTTAGCCTAAAACTCCAACCAGATAAATGCGAGTTTTTTACGATAGTAGTAGTTTATCTGGGCCACATCATTACAGAAGAAGGTGCAAAATCTAATCCTGAAAAGGTGTGAATCTGTGACTGATTTTCGGGGTACCAACGTTTTCCGCCCATACTAATATGGTAATTGATTTAAAATCGTCACTGACCACAAACCTCTTAAAATGGCTTTTTAATTGTCAAGACCCGGGTTCCAAACTCGTAAGATGGCGATTAAAACTCGAAGAGTTTTATTATGAAATAGAATATAAGAAGGGCTAAAACAAACAGTAACGCCGACGCATTATCACGCTTCCCTGTAAACCTAATTCAACTAGATGAAAACTCTTCGAAATGACACCATAAATTTAGGAAATCCTATACCATCTCCTAGTCACTAAACTCATCTCAGCCACTTCAATGACAACTTAAATGTAGATTTTGAACCACTGTCCCTGTGATTCCTGAAACTGAAAATTTAAAGTTATTGGATACAGCAGCATCTCCTGACACTTCCATGATTCCTGAAACAGGAAGCAAAAAGCTCTTAGACATCCCATCTCTACCGTCATTTCCTATACCACTCGAAGATGAACCCCGACACCTAAATCTTCCACCTCCAAATGATTCCGGTTTACCTGAAATAGAAAATAGTATAATATAATAATAATAAATAATACAAGTAATAATGAATATTCTAAGTTCTTGAAATCTTTGTCAATAACAACACTGTTCAACACAAATCTAGTAGAACATAATGAAAGTTTATTAAAAAGTGCTTGCCCAGGAACCATTATTCCAACATCTATAGATTTAGATGATTCTAACTTACATGCAAGAAATCCTATCTAATAGCGCAGATATCGACGAAATTATTCAGACTGAAAAAGAACTATATTCCTTTAAGAATATTACTAACGCTAACAAAAACTATTACCTACTTTTCACAAAGGTACACCATTTTGACAAACCCTCATTCAGAAATTTTCAAAACGTTAAATCACCAAAAGAATGGCACATGTAAACGAGATAGCAATAACTGAGTTTAGAAACCCTTTTGTATATCATTCATTTGTTAAAAATTATAACATGCTTACTTTCCTTTATTACATTTATCACAATAATATAATTTATCCAGTCCCAAGCAAGATCCCAAAATTCCTTAGAGAAAATCACGATATACCTATTGCCGGCCATTTAGGTACCATTAAAATGCTCAATCGAATTAAAGAGCCTTCATCGACACGGCTTTTCGAAAAAGTTAGCCTCGATATAGTTGGACCCTTGCCTCAAGCCGGCATTACTAAGCTAAAATTCATCTTAACACTCAAAGACGATCTTACTAAGTACTCAGCGGCGTATCCTATCTCAAACGCAACAGCAGAAGAAACCTGTGAATGTCTGGTCCATTTCATATCCGCTTTTGGTATCCCTAAAATAATTGTGACTGATCAGGGCACCAACTTCACCGCAGAATTATTTAAGAGGACCTGTGAATTCCTAAAATCAAATAAATAAGGTCGACCCCATATCATCCTCAAACACAAGATGCCCAAGAACGTAGCCATTCGACTTTGAAAGAGTACCTACAATCCTACCTTAATGATAACCAAACTGATTGGCACAAATACGTTTACACCGCTATGTTAGCATATAATACTAACGTCTACTGCACCACACATTTTACTCCATATGAGCTCCTCTTCGGCCATAAACCACATATCCCATGTTCCATTTACAAACTGCGCCCTAAACTCACTTACCCCGAATACGTAAAAATGCCACCGCCTAAAACTTTTTCGGCAATAGACCCTCGACAATATAAAAGCCTCAAAAGAAAAATCAAAAACATACTACGACCCAAATTCTCGACATGTGAAGCACCACTTTGATCAGGTCAAAGTAGCGTCATATAAACCGCCTATCACCATATAAACCGGCATGTACTCACCTTTAGTTTATCCATTTTCAGAATTGGCCTGCCGTATACTTGTATGACGCAAACGACAAGAGATTATACGCTACCAATCAGTACAGGTTCCGGCATCTGTTTTGACCCAGTAGGTTCCATGAAACTTGTAAGCGATCAATAACATATAATTATTCCCGTAGATATTAATGATGTGAACCTCGCTTTAGGAACCACCAGCTGCTATTGGCAACAAAACGAGTTTATTAATTACTAGCATCTGCCAGCGGCTTCGCCCGCCCTAAATTTCGTTATCGGCGTAGGTTCTTACGGCAACTCCTCAATTATAGAAAAAAAACAAACAATCATATATTTCCTCTTTAATGGCATAATACATTCGTGTCTGTAAAACCATGGAAATACACACAAAAATTCAACCCAATCAGTCAAGCCGTTTAATAGCTGACATACCAACAGCAGCGCCACCTACCGAGTCCAATTGTATTTTTAAATCATCCAGAAAACTATCGAAATACCCATATAAAATTTCAACCCAATCAGTTCAGCCGTTTAGAAGTTATGTGAAAAAGGAAGTAATTACGTAATTAAGTAATTAGGAATGTACGGAAGGATAATTCTTACTACCCGTTGTCCTATTACCCGTTTTCCCGTAGGAATGAAGCATTTTCCCGCGGTAAAAATAGTATATGTTCATCAGGGATAATGTCAGCTTCTAATGGTAAAAGAATTTTTAAAATCGGTCCAGTAGTTTTGGAGCCTATTCAATACAAACAAACAATCAAATCTTTTCTCTTTATTATATTATATTATTATATATTATATTAATTAATGATACGGAGTGTCATAATTTACTCAAACGTCTAAAGTCACTGTATGAAAACATATTTGACGACTATGCAGCAATTTCTCACCTGATCTTGCAAAGAAATAAAAGATCAGCTTGTTTTGCCGGTATCGGCACAGTTTTTAAGCATATTATCGGGACAAATTACGAAAATGATGCCATTAAAAAAAATAATAAGGCCATTGACGTCATGCAAAACAGACAAACTAACTATCCGTTAGTGAGAATCCAAGTTGTAAAACAATAATGCTAACTAAAGTAATTAGTAATTTACCTGATATTTGTTAATATAAATTTATATATGGCAATGTCAACATTTGACAAAGTTTGTTCAACAATAGCTGGATTTACATACAGTCAAAAAGTACCAAAATGAGCGTTCAATGTGACTCTAAATCTTTAGATATAAACGATATAGGTACAGGTATGTTAACAGTACTATTGAATTGTATAGGTTTTAGTAGAGATAACAAAGTTTACCCCAAGTCTTCTATATAAAATCTAATAAAAAGAAGAAAAGAAATGTAATATAAATTTATGTTTGTTAAAACAAGTGAGACGCCACAGTTTCGCTTTGTCTCTGCGACACCTTTGAACAATTTTGTTTTACATCTGGCTAGGATTCCACTGTCCATTTCTATATGTCTATAGACTTTTATAGGTTAGTTCAAAAAGATAAAAACTATAATGAACACTTTGTTTTACGACTTTTTTAATTTAAGTAGGTATATATATACACACATAGTGTGCATAACACACATATAAAACCTTTCCTGGTCCTCTATAGAAATGGCTTACGTCAATCCCTGTATCTGCCAAAATTAAAAAAAAAAATAGTTGTAGAATAATATTTCAACAAGCAAAATCGTATATATTCAATGTCACCTCCCCTTGCATTTACAACGTCACCAACACCAGCGGCGGCGCACACTGTTATCACCGCTAATATTCGCTGCTCGTGTACACGGCCGCACCACACACAATTTTCACCGCAATTAGGTTGGTACCTGAACTGTAATTAGTTCACGCCGCGCCGTCGCCTACGTCACTCCACAACTGTAATCTTGCGTTGATTAACTCCTCTCTCTCTTTCTCTTTTAACTTATATTCCTTTCGTGGTCAAAATATATTCTGAAAAGTGTTCCTGAAATAAGAATAATTTAACAAATGTAATATTCCTAATGTTGTATCCACGGAACAGATATAATTTATATCTGTTCTATTGTGGTACCACATAAATATATGAGTTACGTGGCTGTTAAATGTACGCGGCGAGAAAGTGTGGAGAAAGTAAGTAGGGTTATTTGAGGCGCTTTTATTATTTTCGAGAAAGATAGAGAGAGAAATCCGTCATAACAACACACAATATGTAAAACTTTTAGGTTTCTATCTCCTTTGGTCTTAAAGATAGAGCCCATTAAAGGTCAAACGGTCACAAAGACAGACAGACACACAGAGTAGGCTTAGTAATAGTACCCAAACAGCTCCGTTGGCACGTTTGATTACGAAAACCTAAAACAAAATATAGAAATACATTTGTATTTACAGGTGATTCTTGTTATAAAATAGTTTTACCATATTTCTTATACTTATGACTCTCTTGCGCTCGATCGATCACAATCGTATGTCAACAATTTTTACATGTTTTATCTTCAATATGTCGGCCTTGGGAAAAACTAATAAGGATTTATTACCGTCAGCGGTTAAGGTTAAGGGTGTGGAAACAGTAGGTATAACATGTACGTCGGTACTCCTTATAAAAATATAATGTACACATATATGAAGATGAAGTAAGAGCTGATTAAAAAAAATACGATGACATTGTTAAAGTAATTAGGGTTTAAAATGACTTTTAATAAACCAATAGTTCAATATAAAAAAGTTATTTCATACGTAATAAACAGTAAGTGTTGATAGTGTTGTGGAATTAAAGAATTTATATAAGTATAAGTATACATTCCCACTACCGCTCTCCCCGACCGGTGTATCCTAGACCCAGGAAAGTTCCTGGGTCGCAGAATGTGTGCGTTCAATTTATTAATTTATTATCCCCTTGGGGCAGAGAATGTATTTCCTGTTAGCATATTAAAATTATACATATTCACGGTTTCACATTATTTTCTAAATCGGAATTTATTAACTTCTCTTTGTGATGAGAAGGTACTAAAATCGGAAATGACGAAATTGTGTTTACTTTACGTTCTGAGACCTGGGTATATACCCTGGATACAATTGAGGGTATATACCCTAGAGACACTTGCGACTATTTCCAGAGTTATTGTGTGTCTGTAGGTTGTAGAGTTTTAGTTTTTGATTTTTGTACTATATTATATTCTCACTTTAGGCAATGTACTGTGAATGGCTTCGTGAAACATTTTTAACGTAACCGTTGTTCATTTTTACATCGCGGCCGCAGATCTCTAATTTGCTCCAATAATTCAAAGCTGCGAATTTTCATATAAAGGTCGTATTTCAAATTCATAAAAGAAATTTATGTATTACCAAAACATTTTATAAAAAGAAAAGCATTCTATTAATTTTGATTAATTGAGATTTCTTGACGCAGTTTAAAATTTTGCAATGCTCAGACTTAGAGCAAATAAATAAATAATTTAAAGTATTGAATATTAAAACTTGGTTATATCATGTTATCAACCGGTTCCGGACGAGATCTTAAGTCACCGATATAGCTCGTAGAATCAGCACGTTGAAGTGGCAGTGGGCTAATACCTCTATCGGAGGACCGATGGCCGATGGAGCAGACGAGTAGGAACTGCGTAGGTATGGGAAGGCGAAGCTTGAGATGACCACGGTGTAACGACGACCTTAAAAGAGACCGGGAGAAATGGTACGCCATAAAGCAGGCTTATGTCCAGCAGTGGACCAATACAAGCTGATATGATGATGATAATTTTTCTAAGGTATGAGAATGAGTTCTCTGTTGACGGCAAATGATGCGATCGTAGACTACCACAGACCGTGGTCACCATTTCATACAATTCATTAGAACACAGCCCATTATGCAAGCGGCAAAACACGCACAGGAAGGCAAAGTCTCTTCAAAGACTAAATGTTCGATAACACTTGGGAGTTTCGAATCGTTGACAATTCTCTCGGCTCTTCGTGAAACTGAAGATCTAAGATGGTATCCGCGTGCACTTGCCCAGAGATGTCAGAGTACTCCATGTGAATAACGACTTATAAAGCAGCAACCTTTGCCCTGAGGTGACGTACCTACTTACCTACCTGCTTCGTTCTATGGATTACAAAGTTTTTTTAGACGCCAAGTTCACCTTATCTTCCAAGTGATCTTGGAACTGTACGTCGCTGAAGACTTCAACACCAAAGGATCCCAAAGCTCTTAAAGATGCTATGTGGTATATTCTGGAATCAAGCCACCACAGTAAGTTCATAAAAACTGAAAATCTAGGTGTGTTACTTTATTCACGACAGAATCAGACGGGATGTGATTTTTTACTTAAGATTAAATATAAATATTTATAAATATAATATCCATATCTATAAATATTTTGATGCTTAAAACGCGTCAATATCATATATTTCGTCAACTCCTTAATTATACTCGTATTAATGAAGTTTGTTATAGCAAGCTATAGTCCTTTTATGCTCGGTCATAGTTATTACCTCGAAAAATTCTGGATTTTTTGCTTGGACAGACAGACAAAGTTACTTCCACATTTATAATATAAGTATGGATGTGTGTGATGGCGCTTTGGTTTTTATACCAATTGATTGGTTATTTTTTTCCTTGCCAGCCTTCATACGTCCCCACTCATAAGCGAGGGTGATGTGGGGCATAGTCCACACGCGGCCCAGTGCGGATTGTGGACTTCACATATGTCTTTTTTTTTGTCGTTTCCTCACGATGTTTTCCTTCACCGAAAAGCCAGGTGTGGTGTGAATAAATAAATCAGTGTACTTGAGAAATTAAGAAAGGACGTCACGCCGACCCCGGGGTTTCACGTGAAGTGAAATTTAAGCCCCTCTGGCACCACCGGCTCATGATTGCTTATACTCAATCGTTATAAGTAATAATAAAGAAAGAAGTGGAATACAGGAGAGTTAAAATAGGTTCGAAGTTCAACTTTCGTAAAATAAATATCTTTATGACTTTTCAATCAGCTTTTAGATGGCTAGAGTCAATAAGGTGAGTTAATAAAAGAATCCGGATGAAGTTTTTAATATTTATTTTTGAAGTGAAAACTTCTTTAGCGGCGTTGTGCACTTTTTTTGGTATGGGTAAAAAATGATAAACTCGCGTCAGGTCACGTGTCCTAATCGTGGAAATTCGTAAGACGGAAACCGTTATGCCACGCCTATTATAATTTTTATTTTTAGTATTTGCGATTATGAGTTGTACAGGGAGGTTGGATATGGAATTTTAATTCTATGACAGATTGCGATGTCAAATATACTACGTCAAAAAAGTAAATAAACAAACATTATTATTTCTTGACAATGTCAAAGACATGTCTTGTGACATATTTGAGTGTTAAGCGCGAATCGTGTGTAAAGGTTTTCACTTCTGCCGGCACTCCCGGAGTGCAACTCGTTTTTTTTTTTTCTCTTTAGTTCTTTAACAAAGTCTGCAAGAGAATTATATATGTGTTCTTATTTTATTTTGTTATGTAGGTATGCCTATTTATTGTGAATTATACATTCATGGCTTGCTTGCAAAACGTATTTTGTAAAATAAATGGTGAGAAATAATACATTTTTTTTTTAAAAAAAAGAGAGAGTATCTATCTTGTCATTAGCAGCAGAAGCTAGTAGAAATAATTTCTTTTACTTAACTCATATACACGTATTTTGCAATGTAAGAGCGAGTAATGAGGCCACGACCACAAGATGTTGATAGAATAGCAATTAGGAAACGAATATATTGAGGGGAGCGTGGGATTGCTACGGCAATTCGGTAATCGGCGTGGAATTGCTACGGCAATTCAGTAATCAGCGTGGGATTGCTACGGCAATTTTGTAATCGGCGTGGAATTGCTACGGCAATACCATGATTATTGCAAAGAACTTGCGTATTTTTTGTTACCTTAAAATATATATTATTTTTTTAATATTTTTTACGCGCCTTCCATTTGGATGAGATTATTTGTAAAATCGCTAAGAGAAAATATCCCAACCAAGCGAATACTGAAATAGATATTTGAACGCAACGCCCACAAGGTCAGGGCCCAAAATGCGGATGTGCGATAGGGACAACTACATATCGGGCTTTTTTTACTTACTTACTTACATACATCAAAATCGGGATATTGTACTCCCTAATTTTTCAAGATTTGAAAAATAAAAAAATTGTATGATTTTTTTTAGTTTTGTATTGGTATGTATTAAACTCACCCTCTGTGCGCTGCAAAACATAACCAGACCTCCCCTAACCTAGCACTAGTATTTCAGTGCAGACTTATTTATATTGTTTTTTTTTAACTACTTTTTTTAACCCAAAAATTACTTGGTGCAGACAAGTAAACATTTACCAATGAAAAATTAGGAACAAATATCAATATGCTTATCAATATATATGTTTTTAAACAACATTGCTTGAAATCGTTATGTTGAATTTATGTTAAATGTAAATTTATGTAAAGTTATGGAAATTTATGTTAAATTATGAATATAAGTAATTCAGAATTACGCTCGTTATGAACCAATAAATAATGATCATTATGATGAAAAAATTTGGGAGACAGATTTTCGGACTTCCAATAATCGAATTTACAATTTTATATGAACTTTGGATTCACCCCTGAAACACTTCAAGAACTGCAGTCATCTTCCATCCTCGCTGGATCTTGCACCAAGCGACTACCACCGGATTTATTATTTTTTTTCTACGGACTTTTCTTTCCAGGTAGCAGTATAAAATACGTAGTAAAACGTACGTAATAGATTAATGTATAGACAACGAAGGTAGATACATTTATAGTTCATCCTACAAAAAAAAATTCATACGAAACGGCAATTTCATAATTTGACCCCTAATATTTCTTAGACTACTTGAACCTCGGTCACTCACCATAAGTTGGTGGGATATAAATACCACGTGGTACTAATATTCTAGTTTCGTTACTTACTTCTAACACATACATAAAACTTGGTATTGCTGTTGTATTTTCATTATGAATATATATTTATCGGATGCTTTGTATGGGTCTTTACCACGAGCATTATTCTTTCTTAGTAACATACTAAGAAAAGTTAAACTAGAAATTACCGTCATGAGGTCACGCGTCGAGGCTAAAGGCCTAAATGGAAGTAATTAGGAAATGTAAATGTTCTACGAGATCGAAGCTAAGTGCTGTGGAGTGGGACTTTAACAAAACAAATATGTCAGTAAGATTTAAATGAGATTACCAGAATATATTTGACATAACAAAGTTGTTAGTGCATTTGTATAACTTTGTTAGCAATACAAAATAAGTGACAAGTGAGAAATAAAGCCGAGTTATTTCGCTTCTCCCTGAATACCAAAAAGAGGTTTAAAACATGCTATTTAGATTTTAATTCATTTACTGACTTCCAGTCCACAGGATTTGGATTGCTGCTTCCCACGTGAATCAGTGTGTGTACTTGATTCGTAATGAGTAGATGTGTGTTTTAAAGGAACAAGTGAGTGAGCAGTTTCTGACAACTTTGTCCTGAGAACCAAATAAACTTAGTCTTTACAGCTAAGTTACCTAGTTAAATTGGCAACATTAACATCGTTGCAGTAACAAACTTTGTCATGAAAAAAGTATTACTTTTTCATTACAGCAAAGTAATAAGATTGACAACATTAAAATTGTTGCACTACCAAAGTAAGAGGTGACAATATAAACGTTGTTATTTTAACTATGGACTATGGTCGGCTCTGCATTGACATTTTTTGTCAATTTGACAATATTTTTTCTCGGTGTATGAGACTGCGAAGGAATATCAACTAACGCCCCTATTATTGTATAATTTATGTTAACACCATACTTAGTTAACAAGGGTCCCGTACCGTTTAACCCTTCATTATTACAACACATTCCATAAAGTTTCTCCCTTCATTAACTTTGTGTAAATATTAAACGTTTGCCTAAACTTCGGTAAACAATGTGCCAGAATCCGGAATTGAATTATAACAATCAAATATATTCGCTTACTCTAAAACTACTACCATTAAGTAACTAACCCCTTTTAGAAACAAAGGAAACCAGTTAGGTGTAATCATCATCCATAAATTATAAAACAAGCGAAGATTGTAAAGTAGCATAGGGATAGACACACGCAAGGTTTTTGATTATTTCTCTTTGCATGTGAATCAGGTTGTGGAATGAGCTCCCTACCAAGGTTTTTTTTTTAGATTTTTGAAGGGTCGGCACCGCGCGAGTGATGTCCCAGATGTTGCAAGCGTCCATAAACTCAAATCAAAACTTAAACTTTTTTATTCAAATAGACTTTTAAACAGCACTTTTAAATCGTCAGTTTAATTAATAATTAAAAAAATTACCACAGGTTTGGAATGGTTTACTACCGATAAGAACCGGCAAGAAACTTAGCAGTGAATCTTTTATATTTTTTCAACTTCATATTAAAATACAAAATAGCCTTAAAATAACTAAAGCCTATATTTCCTCACAATACAAAGAGATAAGTACAAAGTTTAGTTTTTAGCAATAACATAGATTTAACGAAGTAGTATTTCAAATTCTATAAAATAATTCAATTTACTTTCTTTAGGTCATAAACAATAATTAGTGATACTGTAGAAATTAAATTACAATAATTGAAAGATATTTACATAGATAAAATTCGTACTGCAATTCATTGTTGATATTAATTGATTTTAACTAAAAAAAAATATTTTTACTTACAAAATTAATTTTAAAAGTAATCAATTAATACATTTTTACACGTCACAAAAAAAATAAATTAGCTAATGAGCTATAAAAATTCTACTTTAAGTTCTAGTTTTTCCAAGCATTTTAATCATTTATGTCTTCATGAACTTTGTAATAGCTTTTTGTTTTCTTATCTGAAGACGACATTTTGGAACTACTAATTTACACTTATTCCTTGTATTAACACTGTGTAGGTCACTATTTTTAGCAAAAAGGTGTAATTTTTTGCGTACATACATTATACAAGCGTGGATATATTAGCAAGGAACAGTTAAAATATCAATTTGCCTAATAGTTCCCTAAGAGAAATTCGAGGTCCTAATTATACGTCTATAGGCTACGGTGACCGCTTACCATCAGGCTATCCGTAAGCTTGTTTGCCACCTTAGTGGCTTAAGAAAACTGCTCTGATTTTCAAAATAAAAACTGTATCAATATCCGCTGCCTTACCCCAAAGCAAAATGCCATAAGACATGGCGGAATGGAAATAGCTAAAGTAGACCAAGCGAGCAGTGTCAATATCTGTAAGCTGCCTAACTTTTGCATAAGCACCTGAACTAAGTTTCCCTGCAAGAACTGAGATGTTAGGGTCCCACTGCAGCCTATTGTCTAATACTACCCTGAAACACTGTTGAGTATAATAGTTCTATTTCATCTCCGTTTAAGGATAATTTTGTTCATATGTTTCTGACATTTGGCATCATAAATTTTCAACACTTAGTCTTTTTCGCATTAAGAAGTAAGTTATTTGCCGTAAACCACTGAAGAACCTGAGAAAGTGCACTCCTTAAGTCATCAAAATTAGCAAATAGTACAATCTTGCACAGCTTCCCACCAAGAAAGGCAAGTCATTTATGTAAATTAAAAATAGAAAAGGCCCTAAAATAGAACCTTGAGGAACTCCTAATATAACTTCTGAACTATTGGATTTTACTTTATTGATTTGAACCTTCTGCATTATACTACTTAAATATGAGCATAAAAAGTCAAGAACCAACTCTGCAATACCATAATAACTTAATTTTCGTATAAGAGTTTCATGTTTGCACGCAGTCGAATGCCATTGATAGATCACAGAAGATACCAATGGCATTTTGTGCCTGTTCCCAAGAATGAAATATATGTTGTATAAAGGCAACACCTGTGTCAGTTGTGGAAAATAAGTTTTGCAAAAATTTTGCTTAAGGCAGGCAGTATAGAGAGAGGTCTTAAATTATTAGGATCATCTGTACTTCCACTTTTGAAAATGGTATTATTTTACTATATTTCATTAAGTCTGAGAATATCCCTTCGTCAACACACTTATTAAATATTATGGCTAAGATTGGTGCTATAATATCAATAATCTCGCTAAGGACTTTAACTGATATACCCCATAGCTCACCAGTTTTTTTCTGAGTTAGTAAATTGAATGTCTTCAGAGGTAACATGCTCAAATTTAAATATTGTCTTGCATTTATTTACATTATATTTTAAAAGTAACAGATTTTCATAAAGATCTGAATTAATTATTTTTGAATATAAAGTAAGTAAATTTTTTCCTGTTTCACTATTTATTACATTCCATGTGGCCTCATCAGAATTTTTAATTTTATTACTTAAATGTATTGATTTTAACACCCTGCACCCTTTTTATATATTTTTTAATACATTTTGTCATAGTCGGTGAACGTGGGACTATAGTTATATTTTTTCATTTCATACAACTCATACAACCTAGTTCGACTTCGGTATATCCCTACATTAGCCAAGTCTTTGAATTTCGTTTTATCATTTGGCCTAAAAGTTTTGACTTTAAACACTTGCTCGAACTGTAAATGCATGAAATGTAAATATGGTATTTTATTTTCAATATTTGCTTTAAAATTGTCTAAGCGGGCAGTAATCACAGGTCTACAAGATACTACCATCGCACCGCTCGCCATCGGCAGGGAATTCATTCTCACACTTTAGAACCTAAATGGTCGCGTACAGTGCGGTTTCAGAGAAACTTCCTCCCGCGAACGCTTGGGTTGTGGAATGAGCTCCCTGCCAAGGTTTTCTGCAAGGACTACAGTATGGAGTTCTTCAAGAAAGAAGTTATTAGATTTCTGAAGGGTCGGCAACGCGCAAGTGATACCCCTGGTGTTGCAAGCGTCCATAGGCTATGGTGACCGCTTACCATCAGGCGGACCGTAAGCTTGTTTGCCACCTTAGTGGTATAAAAAAAAAAAAAAAAAATTTGATATCTTTTTATTGTTGTGTAGAATTTTTATTATTTGTCCAGTGATCAGATGTTCAGACGATTGTTAATAAAAGATTTATCCTTTACATACATTATAGAAAATATTATATAAACATGTAGCTGAAGTTGATGTAATTCTAGTTGGTTCCGGAAACAACACACAAAGTATAATATAATATAATTATTAAGTTTTATACAAGACAATTCTATTATGGATTCAAGTGAGAGGCCAACTTTATCCTTTCGGTCTGTACACTGTATATTATTATTAACAATTATTAAGCGAATTGCATTTTTTCTAATAAAGGCACTGTACAAATAATGGTTGGGGAACCTAAACATTAATTCATGTTTACTTAGCCAATACTCAATTACACTCAACATATGTATATTTTAACTTTTCAAAACATAATTTTATTTCCAATTCCTTGCCAGACATGCCTTGTATATTTTGATGAACAATATTAAAAAAACAGGCATTGTCTGTTGTCAAAAGACTTAGTTAAAATTTTGATCTAAAATAGGAACTGACTAGTTGCAGCTAATAACATCAGCACTATAAGACATAGCACTAACGATAGAGAGGTCAATAGACTCCTTAATACTACTTATATCTAAATAATGTATATTAGAAGCTAACAACGTAGCCATTTCTGGTCTACATTTCATAGGCATAGACATACCAGCCGGTGTCAATCTAAAATTATAAATAAATGATAAATGACGATGAGTCAAGTTGTACCTACATTCATGTCAAACACTATCTTCCGGGCAGAATTTGTTGGGATAACCCGAGCGGCAACAGCCATCCTGTCTAGAAACATAAGCGATCTCTCGATACGCATTGTATCCTAAAGCGCCGCTATTCTACAAGCTTAATAACAACTGCATCAATAGCGGACTAATCCTGGAGTGTCAAAGTAAGCGGCAAAATGCACTAAAGAATCGGGTCACTCTTGACCGACCCGAACCGATTGTGCCGATGTTCTTTAGCCAAATTAAGTGATTACGCGACAGAACCATAAAACGAGCTTGAGTATCATCGGGAGTTCGTTGCTTATTATCTCCTTGAGATGTGCCTGAGTGATTCTGGTGTCTCTTTTCCGTAGCCCCGCTTTCTCCAGTCGTATTGCATACAGCTTCTCGTTGTATGACGAGATGTAGGGGTCTAAGATTAAGTGTAACCTCTAGTGCTGCCGTCGGGGTCATTTTAATACAGCCTGTGTTTGCCATGCAGGCAAGACGTTTCATACTGCTTAGTTTATTTTTGGCAGAGCTTAGTCAAGTTTGGGGCCACCGTGCCAATGCGCCATACGTGAGCATGAGTTGTATTATGACTGTGTAGCGCTATATGGTTGTAGCCAGAAGGTTGTGCTCGCTTTGGTTATTTTCTTGTTCAAATGACTACTACAGCCCATCAGAGAATCTAATATTAGAGTGTATCTTAGTTTTTAGTTCCATAGTTTTATTGATTGTTTTGTCCGAGATACTTTCTCGTATTAATGTCGTTAAAAAATCTCTGCATTCAAATTACATAGGTCTTCGTAAATGCAGAGGTATAATAAAAAAATACTTGGAAGAATAATTAAATATGAGCTTCAAAAAAGCCAATTTGACAGGCGTGAAGTTACCTAGCAAACTTAAAATTGAGCCCGTATTTAAACGACGAAAAGGATTCAACGTGTTGAACGTGCCGTGAAACTGCCCGCGATGTGGCTATAACTTGTTACAAAAACGAATTTCTATCGGTCGAAATGGGCAACACTTTAATTTCTTGCCGTTCAAATCGAACAATTAAAATGAGTAGCTACTCTGAAACATTTTTAGTATATTTAGGATCACCAGTGTGTCTTTTCGTCTGTCACAGCCAGTTTTTTTCAAATCTATATAAATTTCTATGACCCGAATACGGACGCGTAATGTAAATTTTGAATATGGTGGTCTCTTTTAGGACTTTAACTGTTGGTTTCATCGAAATCTCGCCCAGGTTGCTTGGAGTCCTAAAACCGGCACTGAAGCAAACTGTTCTGTGTAAACAAGTTATAGGTAGAAATTATTATTTTATATGTATTAAGGCTCACATAGAACCAAATGACAAAAACAAAGGCGCAAGAAGATTACCGAAAAACAGATTATCTTTTGTTGTGTTCCATAAACGTAAATCTAAATAAAATTCATCACATTATAAGTACCGTAATACTGCTCTCCCACCCGTTTCGGGTACAGCTCTTCGTTGAGTGGTGATAAAGCTGCCGTTAGCCCTCGAACGTAATAACGGCGTCTAAGAAAAAGTGCTCCGTGATTTTGTATTAAGAGGATACGATTCGCGACGCCTCGCAGCGGGCTTCATACAAACGAATTTCTCATTTGTTTTCGACATTTACTGATCAGTCACTGTGAAATTTCTTATTCATAATCCGAAGCCGAATACTTATGTCAGTGGTTTTCCAAAATCTTGTTAAATGTTTTTTAACTAGAAATCTTTGTTGAAACCATTTGTATGAAAAACTAGAATTCTGTATAACTTTTGAACTATAAATTAAAAGAAAACTAGCACACTGCAGACCCAGATATTTATTACTAAAACATTTCTTCAAAATTTCGAGATGTTTTATAAGCAAGTGCCAAAAATAAGTGAGAAATTCTTTTGTGTAAAGCACGCTGAGAGGCGCTCTGAATCGTATTCTCTTAATATGTGAGTTTATATATTTATTTATTTTGTTGTTTCAAACAGATATTGGGTACAATATGAGAAGTCTTAAAGATAAGTTTAGATTCCAGTGATAACTAATTTATCGGTGCTTATCTCTCTAGCTATCAGGTATTGTTTCAAAGATAGATTTACTCTAACCCCCGAACTAGTTAAAACTGTGGGTGGGTTAGGGTTCCTCGTTCTTGTACATCATATTATAAATATTAAGTGTGAGCAATCCAAATAAAAACACAATTAACTTAGGATCATTGAATGGAAATATGATGCAGTAAAAGGGGGTAGAAATAAATACTAAGTTAGTTACTAGTGGCTGTTTCATTACTTTGTGCGTTTAGTGTAATACAAAGGGATATATATTTAATTGCAAAGTAATATAGCCTTAGTCAGAAACAATGAAATCTATGACATTGCAATACAGTTGTTTGTTTACATCTAGATATGATTTAATGAGGTGTCTCTTAGTTAGCAGCAACTTCATACCTACTTCGTAAACAATTTTCTACACTTATCATAATATTTTGCAGTATATGCTAATAGTTTAGAGAAATATATACATAATTAACAATAAACTACAATAGCTAGGTTTAGCTAGTGAAAATAGTTTAGTATATAAATAAAACTTAAATAATAGGCACTAATAGTATAACAGCTACAATAATAAAGTAGTATTTCATGTTTTATAATGTATAATAGTTACTACTAAAATTACTTTTAATGTTTATATAATGTCTTTAATATACATATATGGGAAATTGATGCAGCAGATAATGTAAGTCAGTCTATATAAATTGTTCTCGCAGGAATCCGTATCCTTGGAACCGTGTGTGCGAGTGTAAGGTGGATTTAGCGGTGTAATTGTGTTTGTGTGTGTGTGTGTGTACCTTATGCTGTTATCAACTAATTATTGATAAAATGTTTTCAAAATCCGTAAAGTCTAGGTTATTTAGAAATGTTGAGATGGTTTTCATGCAGTGATTGCGAGTCTGATTGTAAATATTGCATTTTTTTGATTGTTGTTATAAGTATGGGCTGAGAAAATCTGAAAACCTCTGAAAAAAAGAAGTCTTACACCTAGGAAGGGTAAAGACTCTGTCCATTTTGCGTCTTAGTTCGTTGTTTCCTAATAGTTTGCTATGTTAACGTAGTATTTTTTTTATACCACTAAGGTGGCATACAAGCCTACGGTCCGCCTGATGGTAAGCGGTCACCGTAGCCTATGGACGCTTGCAACACCAGGGGCATCACTCGCGCGTTGCCGACCCTTCAGAAATCTAATAACTTCTTTTTGAAGAACCCCATACTGTAGTCCTTAGAGAAAAGCTTGGCAGGGAGCTCATTCCACAACCCAAGCGTTCGCGGGTATTAGATTTTTAAAATACAGCTGTCTAATTGTAGATAGGTTTAGTTCAGTGTATAAAATACGTGTTGAGTACTAAGATTTTTTAAACGTCATTACTTTTAGTACAGATCGTTGAGCTCGTTCAAGGTCAATAAGGTAAGATTTATATGCTCCACCCCAGGACGTAATGCAATATGTAATTACTGATTGGCATAGGCTATCTATTAGATAGTTTTAAGGAGATGATATTCACAGTAGTGTCACAATTTTCTGAAAATACAAGTGGTCTTTCAAGTTTAAGTTTTGATCGAGATGTATGCCCAGATATTTAATTGATGTAGTTTTAGTAAGTGAGCTGCAAGGCTTAGGACTGGCTTTTTTTTTCATATTTTGGATACCTTATCAAGGCTCAAAATAATTTATCGATATGTCTAGAGTCTACACTCACGCGCGACGCAATTAATTGAGTTACGGACACAGAGATTTCAAATAAAAATAAATAAACCTAGCTACACAGTTATATCAAGAACGACTGAAGTACATACTTGTTCTTATATACTAAAACTATGCTAAGAATGCAGAAGTTATGACCTAGATTATGTGCTTAGGTGTTAGTGGTGACAAAGGTTATATCGTCAAGGCTACCACCCTTAACTCCTCTCCCCTTAAGATCGGAATTTCCCGGAGACGACATAGTTGTTTTTGGGAAATTGCGATAAAAAAAATAATAGAAAAAACAGAGAATTATGCTACTAATTATTATTACATACAAGATGATGGTCCAAACACTTATTTTGCTACTGATCACTGTTTCGGTTATTGCACTACTTTCACTGTACTTTAAGGTTTTTATGATTTCTGTGACGTCACTTAAATCCACTCCACGAAGATCCATCTGCTTGTCCTCCTTTGTAGGGATGTTCTGATGTATTACTGGCATCTCGATTGTGGGCACGCTGAGGATTGTATTAGTTTTGTTGCTCCTGGCTTGGATTAATGTATCTCCTATTTGTAAACTGCAGTGCTGGCTTGACGAAATAATGAACGTACCAATCAATTCATGTTTCCGTAAATCGTCTTCTGTGTACAGCATCCACTGGTTATGAGTAATGTACTGTACTCTGTTACTTTCAATTTTGACTAGGTGTTGATGACGTTGGGTAGTTTCTTTCAACATCATAATCTCTTCGATGCAGGTCTCGACTGGAAATTGTACTATGCTGTTTTTATGACATAGATACTTGTAGTCCTCAACTTCTTCGCAGCTGGCGGCTACGGGCCGGTAATTCATTCCGTTCACCAAAAGGAATGGGAATTTTGGAACAATGATTTTGGTTTCTTTGGATAAAGGGTTATGTATTGGGATAGGGATAACTTTATTATAAATGTATGTGTCATTTCCTACTAATGGTACATCTAATATAAAAACTAAATTTCTCTCATTTATATACGCCTTTATGGTAATGTACTGCTCTAATTTCACTAAATTATCAATGGTAACTGGAAAAATAAGCTCGGAATGTTTTTCTGCGTATTTAAGTGTTGTTGAATTTTAGCTCTGTTGAATTTATGATACCCTGGTGTAACGTATGCAACTTACTAAAAGCTATTGCTGTTTCAATCTCATACAAAATAGAATAAATTGTTCTAAAATTATTTAGAACTTTGTGAAAGCTATTTGTAATAGAAGTAAGCTGAAACAATTTCATGTCCCCATTTATAAGTGTTTCCATATTTCGGGTTTTAAAATCAATTAGTTTAATATTGTAAAACATGTTACTTGACGCATTTACCATCTTATCAAATGCTATACTTAACATTGACATGTTTTGTAAAGTTAAGTGTTCCCAAGTTTTTTAGCTTTCGATATCTGAATTATAACGCACGGCATCTTGGTGGTCTAAATTACCTGTTATGAGTTTCACTAAAGAACCTAATGGATTTAAAATACCTCTCCTAACTCTATGTGTGGGTAAAATTTGACTTAACCTATCATTACATAAATTCATAATATATTCTAATTGATACTTTAATCCTAATAATTCCCGTCTATGTTCCCCATTTTTAGATACTAATATTTCTAAATTCCTATATTCCTTAATATTATATTCTAATTGCTCGATTATAGATTCTAGATCAATAAGTTTAAGGATCTCCCATTTTCCAGTCTGCATCACTGCTGTACCCATCCGAACTGATGCTATTCCTGGATTCTTCTCCATGCTCTGTATTTTCAGTCCCCTGCCTATAACTGCTAGGGCCAGCAACGCTGTCCACCACCTGTGGAGGCCGTTTGACATTTTTAATAGCTACTTTTGTGTCCCTATTTTTAAGTTTTACGGGTACTAAATTATGTCTTATTTCATCGCTAACAGTGGCTTTTTCGTATCGTGGTAGATCCTTTGCTTTTCTTGTCCTAGTATTTTTCATGAAAATTTAGTCACCCTTGTTAATTTTGGGAATTTCTTCACCCCCTTTCTTATCCCTGTTTTTTTATTTTCTTTGAGCTTTTCACTTAGGTGCTCATAAAGCACTTTTAACCTCTTACGATGATCCTGGAGCAACTTTTGCATAAGACTTTTATCTCTATCTATATCGAAAATATTTCCTGACTCCGTATGACCAAATGTAACCTCAAATGGTGTAAAGTGTGTTGCACTATGTATGGTGTTGTTATATGCCATAATAGCATAAGTCATGACTGACGCCGCGTCCAAGTTGCTTTTATCGTATATAATAGTGGAATAAAAACGTTCTACAATTGCCATGGAATTTGGGTTGTTCGGTGTACCTATGTGCTGTTCAATTTTATATAAGCTTAACAGTTCTTTGATCATTTCATTATCTTGGAATTCCGTACATACTAAAATATTTAAATAAAGCTCTTACGATTTCAGGTGTGCTTCTGTTAGGAATTTAAATAGCCTGACCTAGTTTACTAAAAGCATCGACTGCTGTTAAGTAATAATTTTTTTTAATGTACAACAAGTCTATAAATGTTTCTTGGAATGGGAGGTCTTGGGTTTGCGTTAATTGCAAAAAGGGCTTTACAGGTTTTCTGTCATATTTCATTTTCCTACATTCCTCACAAGCGTTAATAATCGCGGTAACGGTTTCTTTCATATTACTCCACCAATAATCTCTTTTTAATTTTATTAACATTTCCCTTATTCCTCTGTGGCACGTTTTTCCTGTGTTATATTTAAGAACTAATTCTCTTTGTTCGCTCTCGTCTGACACGTTTACTACTCTTTCGGTACATTCAATAAAATTTTGGGTAGCCTTTTTGTATAACTGAGTGATTACCTGACTCAAAATCTTTCTATGTATAGGATCTTCAAAATAAATAAAGTATTTATTTTTGTAATCTGCATATTCTTTCAAAAACTGTTAGACAAGTTCAACATTATTTATAGGTAAATGCACTTCTATAATCTTTTGTTTTTGGTTTGAGTCAACTTTTACGCAAATGTGATTTTTAAACCAAGTGAACACCAAAATTTGCCTTGGTTTGGTATCTATGGCTGCATTCAAAATAGGTATTCCTTCGTGTTCCCTATTTGATATTGAGTTAGCCGTCGCGTTGCTTTCCGAATCAAAAGACTCAATCGTTTCTATTTCAGGTTGATTAGTTCACGTATGCTGTCAGCCAATTCCTTACAATAATCTTGAATTTTATTTTCCTCCTCTTCTACATTTACTATAGTCGATCTGTTATCTTCGTTAGTCATGTTCAATTTTATTCGTGATAATGCGTCTGCATTTGTTTTCTGAGGTCATTTTTTGTAGTCCCAAAGTCATATTCCTGTAAACGTAATCTCCACCTTGTGAGTTTGCTATTCGGTTCTTTTAACGAGTAAAGCCAAGCTAATGGCCTATGATCGGTGTAAATAAAAAACTTTTTCCATATAAGTACGGCCTAAAGTGCTTAACTGCCCATATAACCGCTAAAAGTCTATCGTGCTATATCTACTCTCTGTGTCACTTAATTTTCTACCAGCATAAGCGATAGGCTTATCAGATCCTACTGAACCCTGTGATAGAACTGCACCGATCGCATAATTTGATGCGTCAGTTGTTAAAATGAAGGGCTTAGAGAAGTCTGAAAACTGAAGTAAGGGTGCGTTGACTAATAGATCCTTACAAGTTTCAAAGCTATTTTTATACTCGTATTCAATAATGATTTTTCTTCCTTTTTTTAAACAACGTGTCATTGGAGAAGTTACCTTTGAAAAATCTTTAATAAATTTTCGATAATATCCTATAAGACCTAGAAAACTTTTTATTTCGGTAATTGTTTTGGGGATGGGGTATTTCAAATAGTTTCAATTTTGTCAGTATAAGGTTTAAGATCATCTTTAGTGATAGTGTGACCTAAATAAAGCATTTCTTTTCTTAAGAACTCTGACTTATCTACTTACTTACTTTTGTCTTTCAAAAATTACATTAAGTTTTGTGATATGTTCATGTAAGCTGGATGAAAATATGATGACGTCATCAAGGTACACCATGCAGTGTGGTCCTTGGAGACCTCTTAGGACGTTATCCATTGCTCTTTGGAAGGTTGCAGGACCTGTTTTCAGGCCAAAGGGTAATCTATTGTACTCGAAGAGGCTGTAAGGGGTTAAAAAAGCGGTCTTAGGTTTGTCCTCTTCACACTTCAATCTGGTGGTAACCAGATGCAAGGTCAAGGGTCGAAAAATACATAGTTTTACCTAAGTTATCAAAAAGATCATTAATATTGGGTAACGGGTATTTGTTATCAACAGTTATTTCGTTCAAACGTCTGTAATCAATGACCATTCTCCATTTTTGATTTCCTGATGCATCCATCTTCTTTGGTACAAGATGCACAGGAGCACTCCAAGGTGAATTTGATTCTTTTATGACATCATCTTTCAGTAACATTTCGACTTGACTTTTTATTTCAGCAGATTGAGCAGGCGGTAATCTTTAAGCTTTCACATTAATTGGATCTTCGTTTTATGTACGAATTTTGTGTTTGACCTCGTTTGTGAAAGATAATGGTATGTCTTCACAATAGAAAATATCCTTATACTCTAAACATATATTTTTAATAAGTTGACATTCCTCGTTATTCTATCTAATCTTAATTTGTTTTCTAAATTTTACGTTAGTACTTTTTCTATATTATCTTAATCATTAATCGTAATATAATAGGGCGAAGCACGCGACGGAACTCTGAGTGCTCTCGCTCGCACGCGTTACCTGCGCTGACTGACGGACTGGAAAAAATACCATTATCAACGAAACAGCTGACCGATGTGAATTTGAATGGACCGTCCTGTATGCCTACATCTATGCAACAGCGGAGCGTTGTTAATGAGTTGTCGCCGTATATACCTACGTATAGATATTTGACCTGTACGAATTATAATGAATCTCGTAAGGAAAGTAATACCGAGGGGTTTACTTTAGTAACGAGAAAAAAATACTCGTATAAGTATAAGAATACGTGAGGGACGTTACAGAGAACTAGCAAATTGCAGGCTGCAGAATCGGATACGTCAGTTGCAGTACTGCGTGGGCGGTCCTATGGCGGAACGGCGGTAATGTGGCGAACAAGTATGTTTACGAAAGCTTATAAGGTATATTTATTAGAGTGATACACGTATTTAAACGACTATGTCTGAAGAGCCACTGTTTATTTTATAATATGAGGGTGGTTACACAATGTTATTAAATCTACCTACATATAATATTTTATTAAATACTACATCTTTCCCCTTATGCATTTTTTACAACTCATATCTTAGTTTTACTAGTAAACAAAGTAGAGTAACAATTAGTTGGCACAAAAACACATCACAATATAATCTAAATATTTAAATGTTCTTATTCTGAAATTATAGTACAAAAATAAGTACTATAATTTAGGTGCACACAACATTTTTTTTTAAGGTTTTTTTTATTTTATGCTTAAAACCATATAATAATTAAAATTAAGTATAATAAATTCAATAAGTTCTTGTGCTCAGTAACTTTAAGTACACATAATTTTATTTTATTTATACAAAATATGAGTATCAGCAGTAATCAACACTTTATATTTATATTTTGTCAAACATTTATTTACGACTTATTAACTTTTATAATGATTGAAACATAATGAGCATTATTTTTACCTTCATAAAAACATAGCATGATAATACAATGAAAATATATTTGATTTTACTATATACGTACATGACATAATTATTGATTAATAACAAAACGTTTGGAGTTTTGGCGCGAATCTTAAGAAGGAGTGGTGTTTTTTTCTGTTTAATTTTTATAAATTCATGTTTTACGAAAGCGTGTTAAGAATTGTGCAGCGAAGACTCATGAATAGTGAATTATGAAGAAATAAGCAGGACATGACGCGCAATGTCTGAGGATCCACACCAAATCTCCCGCCCAATCTTGGGACTTGAAAACGAGGACGCGCGGTAACGCCCGCGCCACGATACGATATAATTTAATTGACTTTGACTCTGGCAAATGCATAAATGATCTGCTAAGACCGTGCGAGTCCATTATAATATTAAAAAAAAAAAAAACAAAACGTTCAGTAGGTATAATTCGTCTGCCAAAGCTACTTGTTTTGTAATTTTGAATGTTTGATTCTACTGAGAACCCTATTGTTTCGTTTCGTGAACTTGATGCTACGGGTATAAGGTTATCATCATAGCATGGATGCTGCAGAGCCGGCGGCTGCGCCCAGTATGAGCGCGGTTGTTCGGCACGACCAGTGACAAGTGCACGCCGCCAGCGTCCATCTGATGCTCCACGGATTCGAACACAATCGCCTTCTTTCACCCCTGAAAGAGGGCGAGTGCCACGATCGTAATTATTTTTCATATCGGTTATACGTTTACGTCTCTCTTTTAGCATATCATGCTCGGTAGGGTTTTGTAAGTTAGACCTGCTACCGTATTTTGTTAGACGGTCCGCTAGTCGTCTGCCCATAAGGAGTTGGGCAGGAGATTGTCGTTCTCCGGTTATTTGTTTGTTACGAAAGTTGAGTAACGCAATATAAGGATCCTCGTTGGCTTCCGTTGCTTTAAACATTATTTTTTTTACTGTTCTCACACTTCTCTCTGCTACACCGTTAGACCTTGGGTATAAGGGTGAACTAGTGATATGACTGAATTCCCAGGACTTTATGAACTGCTTAAATTTTTCAGAAGCATATGATCCTGCAATGTCTCAATATTAATTTATCTGGAATGCTAAATCTAGCAAACATACTTTTCAAATGTAGTATAATTGTAGATCTTTGTAAATTTTTGAGTTGAGCTATTTCAATATACTTTGAGTAGTAATATACTACTAGTAAATACTGTTTCCCTAATATTTCAAAAATATCAGTCCCTAGGACCTACCACGGTCTATCTGGCACAGGATGCGGTGCGAGGGGTTTGCGGCGCTTGTTGTCTCGTCTCCGATGGCAGGTCTCACACTCGCTCACCGTGTTGACAATATAGTTTGACATTCCTGGCCAGTATAATACTTCTCGTGCCCGCCTCTTGCATTTACTATGCCGAAATTAATACGTCATCAACGAAAATTTTAACCCCCTCCATTCGGAACAATTTTACCATTTCATTGTGGAATATTTCTGAAGCACACGATACCCCAAATGGGAGCCTTAAAAATCTATACCTACCATAGCATGTAGAAAACGTACAAAGCTTTGAACTAGCTTTGTTTAAAGAGAGCATCCAAAAACCTCTGTTAGCATCTAATTTTGTAAAATATTTAGCACCGGATAAACTAGAAGAAATTTCATCTATAGTGGGAAGCTGAAAATGGCTTCGTTTGATTGCCTTATTCAAGTTCAAGGGATCTAAGCACAGACGTAAGCCCCCGATATTTGCATACCAACCGCCTCCGTTTTCGTTGCGATGTCATCTACAGCATCGATTACGAGTTCGTCACATTCGTTATGTGAATTATCACTGTCAGAATGATATTCGACTTAACGGACACTTCTATATCTCACCGAATCACAACAGCGGGCGAAATGACCTTTTTTATTACAATGATAGCACTGAGAATCAAACGCAGGACACTTATTTTTTATATGTATATAATTACACCGTAAACATTTTGTTCTCGTATTTTAATATGACCGCGGCCGCGATGTTGGAACCTGCGGCGTCGACGTAGCAGGTGCGCGGATCAGTCGGCGCGCGGGCCGCGAGCGCAGGTCCAGCAGCTCAAGGCTGCCACTGGCGGCGGGACCGGCGCGCACTGCGGCTGCCTGCGTGCTTGCCACCTCTGCTGCTCTGCACCATGATATTGCATCTTCTAATTTCAAATCCTTTTGTCGCAACAGTCTTTCGCGTAACTGTACTAACTACAGATGTAAAAATCAACTTTTATTAATCATTTTTTACATTAAGCAACAAAAATTATTTATTTTCTATCAATTAAGTATAACTAATTAGTAATCTGCTTTCTTAGATTAATCTTTAAATGTTTGGCTTGGTTAATTAGTTATGTTTAATTTTACCCTTACTCCTAAAAACAGCTTAATTCAGTCTTATTCATATAATAACTAATAATCAAATCATAACTTTATCTTAGATGCTATTACTATGGTGATAATTTTTAAAAATACGCTCTTAAGAGGATGCGATTCGAAACGCCTCTCAGCGTGCTTCACACAAACGAATTTTTCACTTATTTTGACACTTGCTGATAAAGCACCACGAAAGTTTGAAAACATGTTTTAGTAATAAAATATCTAGGTCTGCAGTGTGTCAGTTTTCTGTTAAATTTTATAGTTCAAAAGTTATACAGGATTCTAGTTTTTTATAGAAATACAAATGGTTTAAAAAAAGATTTCTAGTTTATAAAAAATTTACAAAATTTTGGAAAATCACAGACATAGGTATTCGGCTTCGGATTATGACTAGGAAATTTCAGTAAATGTTAAAAACAAATGAGAAATTCGTTTGTATGAAGCCCGCTGCGAGACGCGGCGAAGTGTATCCTCTTAATTTTATCCTCTTAAGTATTAAATGGCATTTATTGTATCGCTATATTAAACGCCGGGCGCTGAACACGAAAACAAAACACTCGTCACCTACAGAAAGACTTGCGCAGAACAACTGAAACGTCACACTCGTGCTACTCGCGCTACTCGCGATTTACGCGAATGCTTAAGTGCCAAATTTTCCCTTTTGCGGCATCCGCGGAGTTTTAAAGGAATCCAACAGGTTAATAAAAGCAGCGGGATCAATCCCTACAGTCAGACCTTAATTTTCAATTCTGGTTATATATCTCTAAAATAACTGATGTCAGACGGTTGGATACGAGCAAGGCGGGATACCACAAAAAATATCTTTAAAAAGAGATTCTTTCTACCTTCTCTCAACTACAGTGCGGAAGTGATGTAACTTATGCGTTACTACATGGTGTTGATTATTTATTTCAAGCACCTCTTCAAACGAAGCGCTTCGCATAATTATGATAGAACTTCACTTGGTAAGTTCGTTGAATCACTAATAACATGAACCACAAAGTGGTTTCCGCAGTGTACGCAGAACTTATTAGTTTAATTGTATTACATTTGCTTATGTAACATTCCAGTCTTTTTCGATTTTTCTGGATGACTGGCAATGAAGATAAAGAAGTTGAAGGCAAAGGTTCTGTAGACAAAGGTTCAAAACTGGAAACTTCATCATCAGTAACAGCGGTTCTATTGAGTATAACTGCTAAATTCAAAATAAACTTCTTCAGTTTTATATTTGTTCCCGACAATTTCTTATGAAGAACATAAGAATTGATTTAATCTAAATCTAAAATGTTAAAGAAGCCTTGTACAGGACACCTTTGAGATGCTGCTTTGACATTAATTTCTTTGCCATCTGATCAGCCATATCCACACTATACTTTGTAGCGTTGGAGAAAGTTATAGTCTCCGGTTTCAGTGTAGTATAATTTGCATCAATTTCTATATTGTCATGAATCTTGGATTTATTTCGTTTTGTTTACAAAATTACCCACTATTACAATAATAAACAATACTTGGATCACAGAGCGGCCAAATAACTACCAATATCTTTGTCGGTATATCATCATTTTAAATAATAAGTAAACAAAATAAGAGCGATTTAGTCATGCATTGGTATCATTCTATTCATAATAATAAAAGTCACAATTTATCAGCAAGTTTTTTCAAAATGTTTAAGAATTAATAAACTTTTTTTAAATTGCAGTTAAATGACTGCTCCCTTCTTTCTAGTGTTATAATACTATCTTACGGAAATTCGTGGTTTCAGACAAATTAAATTTTGTTGCACTAGGTTGCACTTTAATTAAAATCTCGTATAACCCGCACCATGTCATGTTCAATGTAGTATGGCAACAAATTATACGAATATTTTTTTTATCATTACATTTAAGAAATGTAATTTAATTTAATTTACTTCGATTCCTACCTATATTTACACTTGGATTTTTGAACGAATTACTTTCTAACATGTCAGAAGGCATGCAAAACAAAATGTAAATTAACGTTATCTTCAAAAATCTTTTTTGTCGTTAAGATCTTCTACAGTTTCTTAAACAGTTATATCGCTAATCCCAGCTGCCAGTGATTCATCTAATTTAATGTCAAATATATAGATAACTGTATCAAAACAAAAACGCTGATATCAGGACCCTCGTCAGCTCCAGAGAGAGACATTTTAATTTAACACTTCGTTGAACTCACAAAGCTAGGCTTCAATTATTTAAGACATTTCAAACAACATTATTGAACGTACGTAGTTTTTAATTTACTTTAGTTTTATTTGTTTACAATTTTAATTTAACAAAAAAAGTTTATTATGTTACAAGAGCTGAAGCTAGTTTTTTTAACTTATTACAAATACAAATAGTCTTTTTTTGTTAAACATAGGTAAGATAATACAGGTTTTTATAACAGATTTTGTGTTCTTTATGTTTTGCCGTTGATTGCGGCAAACAAATATTTAAGCATGCACTGAAATACACCGTTCTAAAAAAAATAATATTAAAAGATACAATACTAATTATATTATAGAATCACTCATAAAGTCGTTTATTGTATAGTAACATTTTTCTGTAAGAATTGACACTAATCTTTTTTTAAACAACTGTAATGTTAGATCCTTAATTTTATCCGCTATTTTTTTGTAAACAAGTAGAGCCATTCCATAAATACTTTTACTCATGAGTACAGTTTAGCATTTTTTTAAACAGAATTTTGTTAAATGTTGAGCTCGTGTGGATCTAATTCGTCCTTTTGTCCATTTTAAAAAAAGAGATGGATTGCACTTAACAAAAACACATATTTCCAAAATGTATAGAGATGGTAGTGTCAATATTTTCAGTTTTTTAAACTTATTTCACAGTTTTATAATGTAACCGTAGTTATATCAGTAATGTAACCGAAGTTATATCAGTAATGTAACCGAAGTTATATCACTAATGTAACCGAACATATCAGTAATGTAACCTTATCAATATCAGCTCAAACTGGCTGAAAAATAAAACTAAATGTTCTGCTTGAAGTTGGATATTGTTATCGTTTATATTTTCATCATCACCGCAACATGGTGACATTCGCTGCTGAGCATAGGTCACCCTCATGTCTTCACAACATGGTGACATTCGCTGCTGAGCATAGGTCACCCTCATGTCTCCACTACAGTCCGTAGTGGCTAGGCGATAACAACCTACGATATGGGAAATCCCATTGGTTATCGATTCGACGAGCGATAAATCTGCTCGCTAACTATAATTTAGTTCGGACACTTTTATTCTTTATTATAGACTTATTTTTAACATATTGATTCAATGTGTCGCAATCCATTCAAAACCTGTGTGCTTGTACTTGAACTACATAGCGACGGCGGTGTTAGAGTTGTTTTTGGATCCTACCTACTGTAAGTAATTCGCTGAAAAACCGTTTCAGTATGGTTTTAGGATTAGTATGGTTTTACCTACAAATTTTAATCCCCTATTTTTCTCTCTAGAGTATGAATTTCGAAAAAAACTGTGAAAAACGTCATTCTTAAATGCCAAAAGCCAATTTTATGCATTTAGCTTAAAAATTACTGATATCCATATAAACTTCCAATCGGCATTTTACACTTAGGAGATGAATTTTGCAAATTTTTCCTTAGTTCTCGCTCGCCCCCATCTTATACACACCACCACCACACCACATCCCTAAAACGATAGATACCCAACTAGCCCTCTTTGCGGACGATACCGCTATCTATACCACCGATAGGCAAGTGAGTCGAATCACAGAGCTTCCTTAGAGCGGCCTCCGGAGCCCCTTGGTACGTCCGCAATGCGGACCTACACAGAGACGATCCCCACGATTCCCCAATATTTCAAAGACCTGGCAGTCCACTTTTTCGAAAAACACCATTATAAGTACATTATATTTAGTTTTCCTAAGACCTAATAAGTCTGTCGTTGTAATTGAATAACTTATATTACTGATCGACGTCTCAGAATACTACACACATAATGCAAATTACACTCGGTTTAACTCACAGTGCTCGTACAAAGTAATATAATTCATAAAATAAAGATTAAATGCACCCGCGTAGCTGTGCGTGCGCCTTTGATTCGCCGATGCTGGCCGATCATGTAGGGCGCGCTGGCACATGACAATAAGACAGCACCTAACACCCAATTGCGCTTGTGCGTACAATTGCGCTTGTGCGTACACCGTCTTGCTAATAAAGTACCTAGTATTAGGTAATTAAAGTTAAAATTTGATATTAATAGTCCAAAGGGTAACGTTACAGTTCGATGCAAAGAGAAGATATTTTTTCAAACTATTTACGTATTTTAAGATACGGTAATTAATTAATTTCGTAGTTCATAAAATACATGATACTACTTTTTCTATTGATATTTTGTTATGTTTTTTTTTATTTTACGATTTCAGAAGTCCGAGGTAAAGGTTAATGCTCTATAGATACAATTTGTCACTGAGGTCATCAATACATAAATACTTTATCAATCTGAAATAATGTAATGCATGTAAGTGACGTTAGGTGTAAATGTGTATTGTCGTTTCAGTGTTCGCGTTACTAAACTTGGGAAATGAAGATATCTTACAGACTTGGCAACACAGGTAGAAAAACATTTGTTTTGCGAATAGTTATTATGAAAACTTAGTTTGTAACTCAAATATAGCAAGCAGATTAGTGTAATAGCTTGTGAAAAGTGATATTTTTTCATCAACCCTTTTTTTACAATAGTTTCTACACGATTGTATTGCACAAATAGTCGTTTTTATTACATATGATGTAGTGTGACGGCAAGTGCCTGAAAAGTCAGGTACTCGGATCGGTTCGTTTCGTGTGCCTGAACACGGTATCTAAATGTACCTATAAGTCATCTTTTACTAACATTTTCCCGCGATTTCGTTTTCGTGAAGTTTTAAAATAGAAAGGTTTTAATTGATTTCGGTTTTACCTACAAAAATGCTTTTATAAATTGTCAGTCCCTAGTTTACCCCCTAAGGGATGATTTTTCAAAAACTGTGAAACACATCAATTTTAGTTTTCAACTTACAAGACAATTACCATTTTTAGCATTAAAATTGACGGATTTTCATACAAACTTCCAACCACCATTTTACCCCTTCAGGGAATAAATTTTGCAAAATCCATTCTCAGTGGAATCCCGCGGCAAGTAAATTTGAACTTTCTAGACCCAGCCGTTTGGCCTGCGCGTATGTTATGGAGGCCCCGGGGCTTTTGGTGAAGGAAAACATCGTGAGGAAACGTGCATACGTCAAGAAAAAAAAAGACGTATGTGAAGTCCACAATCCGCACACCGGTGTGAAGTTAGCGGCCTAAGTTAGCGGCCTTTTATAATCCGACCAAATTAAAAAGAAAAGGATTTCAATGAAATAATTTACTGAATTAAACGGATATAACAATAAATAGACCAAAATAATGAGAAACTGGTCAAAAATTAAACAAATATATATATAATTTAAATAATAAAAAATTAAAGTAAAAGAAAATTTCACAATGTGATACTTATCGGCCTAAAAGGTTATCATAAAAATGCGGTAACACTTAGTGACGCATATCAAATTGAGCCTCTTTGAACAAGAAACCATATGAAGTTTTCAAACCATACCTATATCGGGGTTAACTGTGAGTAAAATGGTTAGCGGCGTAAAAAATATTTTCTTTCAAAATTTCAAACACACCGTAAATCTGTTGGTTAAGGAAAAAGTAACAATCAAAGGCTGTTGTAACAAGCATTTTGTATTGTTCTTATTGATAAATATTACTTTATGTGTAACACCTATTCAATTTAAATAATAAAAAATTAAAAGTTGAAGAAAATTTCACAATGTGATACTTATTGGCATAAAAAGTCATCATGAAAATGCGGTAACACTTAGTGACGCATATCAAATTGAGCCTCTTTAAACCAGAAAGCATATGAAGTTTTCAAATCACACCTATCTCGGGGATAACTGTGAGAAAAATGGTTAGCGGCCTAAAAATTATTTTCTTTCAAAATTTCAAACACACCGTAAATCTGTTAGTTGAGAAAAAAGTTACAATCAAATGCTGTTGAAACAAAGATTTTGTATTGTTCTTATTAATAAATATTGCTACATGTGTAATACCTCTTCAATTTAAATAATAAAAAATTAAAAGTTGAAGAAAATTTCACAATGTGATACTTATTGGCATAAAAAGTCATCATGAAAATGCGGTAACACTTAGTGACGGATATCAAATTGAGCCTCTTTAAACCAGAAAGCATATGAAGTTTTTAAATCACACCTATCTCGGGGTTAACTGTGAGAAAAATGGTTAGCGGCCTAAAAATTATTTTCTTTCAGAATTTCAAACACACCGTAAATCTGTTGGTTAAGGAAAAAGTAACAATCAAAGGCTGTTGAAACAAGCATTTTGTATTGTTCTTATTAATAAATATTACTACATGTGTAACACCTCTTCAATTTAAATAATAAAAAAATAAAAGTTGAAGAAAATTTCACAATGTGATACTTATTGGCCTAAAAAGTCATCATGAAAATGCGGTAACACTTAGTGACGCATATCAAATTGAGCCTCTTTAAACCACAAAGCATATGAAGTTTTCAAATCACACCTATCTCGGGGTTAACTGTGAGAAAAATGGTTAGCGGCCTAAAAATTATTTTCTTTCAAAATTTCAAACACACCGTAAATCTGTTAGTTGAGGAAAAAGTTGCAATCAAATGCTGTTGAAACAAGCATTTTGTATTGTTCTTATAAATAAATATTGCTACATGTATAAAACCTCTTCTATTTAAATAATAAAAAAATAAAAGTTAAAGAAAATTTCACAATGTGATACTTATCGGCCTAAAGGGTTATCATAAAAATGCGGTAACACTTAGTGACGCATATCAAATTGAGCCTCTTTAAACCAGAAAGCATATGAAGTTTTTAAATCACACCTATCTCGGGGTTAACTGTGAGAAAAATGGTTAGCGGCCTAAAAATTATTTTCTTTCAAAATTTCAAACACACCGTAAATCTGTTAGTTGAGGAAAAAGTAACAATCAAAGGCTGTTGAAACAAGCATTTTGTATTGTTCTTATTAATAAATATTACTACATGTGTAACACCTCTTCAATTTAAATAATAAAAAAATAAAAGTTGAAGAAAATTTCACAATGTGATACTTATTGGCCTAAAAAGTCATCATGAAAATGCGGTAACACTTAGTGACGCATATCAAATTGAGCCTCTTTAAACCACAAAGCATATGAAGTTTTCAAATCACACCTATCTCGGGGTTAACTGTGAGAAAAATGGTTAGCGGCCTAAAAATTATTTTCTTTCAAAATTTCAAACACACCATAAATCTATTGGTTAAGGAAAAAGTAACAATCAAAGGCTGTTTAAACAAGCATTTTGTATTGTTCTTATTAATAAATATTACTGCATGTGTAACACCTCTTCAATTTAAATAATAAAAAATTAAAAGTTCAAGAAAATTTCACAATGTGATACTTATCGGCCTAAAGGGTTATCATAAAAATGCGGTAACACTTATTGTCGCATATCAAATTGAGCCTCTTTAAACCAGAAAGCATATGAAGTTTTCAAAGCACACCTATCTCGGGGTTAACTGTAAGAAAAATGGTTAGCGGCCTAAAAATTTTTTTCTTTCAAAATTTCAAACACACCATAAATCTATTGGTTAAGGAAAAAGTAACAATCAAAGGCTGTTTAAACAAGCATTTTGTATTGTTCTTATTAATAAATATTGCTACATGTGTAATACCTCTTCAATTTAAATAATAAAAAATTAAAAGTTGAAGAAAATTTCACAATGTGATACTTATTGGCATAAAAAGTCATCATGAAAATGCGGTAACACATAGTGACGGATATCAAATTGAGCCTCTTTAAACCAGAAAGCATATGAAGTTTTTAAATCACACCTATCTCGGGGTTAACTGTAAGAAAAATGGTTAGCGGCCTAAAAATTATTTTCTTTCAAAATTTCAAACACACCATAAATCTATTGGTTAAGGAAAAAGTAACAATCAAAGGCTGTTTAAACAAGCATTTTGTATTGTTCTTATTAATAAATATTACTACATGTGTAACACCTCTTCAATTTAAATAATAAAAAATTAAAAGTTAAAGAAAATTTCACAATGTGATACTTATCGGCCTAAAGGGTTATCATAAAAATGCGGTAACACTTAGTGTCGCATATCAAATTGAGCCTCTTTAAACCAGAAAGCATATGAAGTTTTCAAATCACACCTATCTCGGGGATAACTGTGAGAAAAATGGTTAGCGGCCTAAAAATTATTTTCTTTTAAAATTTCAAACACACCGTAAATCTGTTAGTTGAGGAAAAAGTTGCAATCAAATGCTGTTGAAACAAGCATTTTGTATTGTTCTTATTAATAAATATTGCTACATGTATAAAACCTCTTCTATTTAAATAATAAAAAAATAAAAGTTGAAGAAAATTTCACAATGTGATACTTATCGGCCTAAAGGGTTATCATAAAAATGCGGTAACACTTAGTGACGCATATCAAATTCAGCCTCTTTAAACCAGAAAGCATATGAAGTTTTCAAATCACACCTATCTCAGGGATAACTGTGAGAAAAATGGTTAGCGGCCTAAAAATTATTTTCTTTCAAAATTTCAAACACACCGTAAATCTGTTACTTGAGGAAAAAGTTACAATCAAATGCTGTTAAAACAAAGATTTTGTATTGTTCTTATTAATAAATATTGCTACATGTGTAATACCTCTTCTATTTAAATAATAAAAAAATTTAAGTTGAAGAAAATTTCACAATGTGATACTTATTGGCATAAAAAGTCATCATGAAAATGCGGTAACACTTAGTGACGCATATCAAATTGAGCCTCTTTAAACCAAAAAGCATATGAAGTTTTCAAATCACACCTATCTCGGGGTTAACTGTAAGAAAAATGGTTAGCGGCCTAAAAATTATTTTCTTTCAAAATTTCAAACACACCATAAATCTATTGGTTAAGGAAAAAGTAACAATCAAAGGCTGTTTAAACAAGCATTTTGTATTGTTCTTATTAATAAATATTACTACATGTGTAACACCTCTTCAATTTAAATAATAAAAAATTAAAAGTTAAAGAAAATTTCACAATGTGATACTTATCGGCCTAAAGGGTTATCATAAAAATGCGGTAACACTTAGTGTCGCATATCAAATTGAGCCTCTTTAAACCAGAAAGCATATGAAGTTTTCAAATCACACCTATCTCGGGGATAACTGTGAGAAAAATGGTTAGCGGCCTAAAAATTATTTTCTTTCAAAATTTCAAACACACCGTTAATCTGTTAGTTGATGAAAAAGTTACAATCAAATGCTGTTGAAACAAACATTTTGTATTGTTCTTATTAATAAATTTTGCTACATGTGTAATACCTCTTCTATTTAAATAATAAAAAAATAAAAGTTGAAGAAAATTTCACAATGTGATACTTATTGGCATAAAAAGTCATCATGAAAATGCGGTAACACTTAGTGACGCATATCAAATTCAGCCTCTTAAAACCAGAAAGCATATGAAGTATTCAAATCACACCTATCTCGGGGTTAACTGTGAGAAAAATGGTTAGCGGCGTAAAAAAAGATTTTCTGACAAAATATAAAACACACCGTTAATCTGTTAGTTGAGGAAAAAATTACAATAAACTTAATAGATATTTAAAATACTTAAAGAGAACTTACTTGTACCGAAGCCGTACAACACGACATACCGACTTCATCCTCTGTTCCAATAAATACAAAATCCTTCAGATTTCCCGAAATACATAAACAAGAAGTAAACGCCCAAATCAATTAAATGTTAGACCAAGGGATTATAAAACCATCAACATCCCCATGGTCATCTCCCATTTGGATTGTCCCTAAAAAGGCAGACGCATCCGGTCAACGCAAATGGCGTGTTGTTATAGATGACCGCAAGTTAAATGATATAACTATTGGAGATTCCTACCCAATCCCCAACATTAACGAAATTCTCGACCAGTTAGGAAAATGTCGATACTTCTTTACACTTGATCTCGCTTGAGGACAGGGTTCGCCGTTCCACAGGGGCATTTCGAGTTCACGCGAATGCCTTTTGGGCTCAAGAATGCTCTAGCCACTTTTTAGCGGCTTATGAACACCGCCCTGTCAGGTCTACAAGGTTTACAATGCTTTGTATACCTTGACGATATCGTAATTTACAGTTTTAACCTCGAAAAACATATCCAAAACCTTTCCAATGTTTTCGATAGACTCCGCACTTTCAACCTTAAACTCCAGCCCGATAAGTGTGAATTTCTTCGCAAGGAAGTTTCCTACTTAGGGCACACTATCACAGATAAAGGCGTTAAGCCAAATCCCGAAAAAACTAAAGCCGTCCGTGACTTTTCGCGTCTCAATAGCCCTAAAGATATTAAATCCTTCATGGGCCTAGTATCATATTATAGAAGATTTATTCCAGACCTGTCAAAACTAGCCAAACCTCTCACAAGCTTTCTAAAAAAGGACGTTCCTTTTAATTGGCAGAATGAACAACAATTAGCGTTTGAAAAATTAAAAATTGCTCTATGCTCAGCCCCTGTTCTAGCTTATCCCAACTTTTCAAAACCATTCATTCTGACTTGTGACGCATCCAATTTCACAATCTCAGCTATTCTATCCCAAGGTCCAATCGGAAGCGACCGTCCCATTGCATACGCGTCACGAACCTTAAATAGAGCAGAGAGTAACTATAGCGTTACGGAGAAAGAATGCCTTTCCATTTTTTTTTGGAACTAAAACATTCTGACCATACCTCTACGGTCGGCACTTCAAAATAATAACAGACCATCAGCCACTTAAATGGTTGTTTAATTGCAAGGATCCAGGATCCAAACTCATCAGGTGGAGATTAAAACTAGAGGAATTTGATTTCGAAGTTGTACACCGCAAAGGTAAAATGAACGTTAACGCCGACGCTTTGTCTCGTTTTCCTGTTAATCCCAGCACACAAGACACATTAGATCCTCAACCTCCTACGTCAGTTGTCTCCACAAATCCATACCCTAGCCACAGCTCCGAAATACCCCAAGATATCCTAGACGATTTAACAGATCTCGGCGCTCTTGACTTATCTCCAGGAGGACAAATCATTGATTTTAGCCCCTTAAATCCTCCTACTCCACCGGACACTCACTGTAATGAAACAATAGGGCCGTCACCAGTAATTCCCCCGAATCCCATCAATCCAAATGACGATTACTCCAATTTCCTGAAATCCTTTGCAGAAAAAACGAGACCTTTAACACCTATATGACAGAACATAACGAGAACCTTCTAAAGAGCACCTCTAAAACTATCTTAATTCCCCTATCGATTGACCTTGACGACTCAAATCCTTACCTTCAAGACCTCATATCCTCTCCCGCTAACTCTATCCAAATTCTTGAGGGTGAACGAGAACTCCACTCTTTTAAGAAATTCGAATTAAAAGGAAAGTTATACTACTTACTGTTAACCAAAGTATACTACTTTGACAGCCCCAGCTATTCCGACATCTTCAAAACCCTGAAATCAGTAAGAGACGACATTTTACTTACAGGTGACATTAATGAAATCGCAGTATCCGATTTCAAAAATCCATTTGAACAGAATTCTTTTGTAAAAATTTACGGCATGCTCATGTATTTATTTAATTCTACAAATATGACGGTTAACATACATCACAATAGTATACTTTACCCAACTCCTTCCGAAATCTCTAAAATCCTCAGCGAAAACCATGATTATCCAATAGCAGGACACCCTGGGTCAAACAGAATGTTAAAAGAATTAAAGAACGTTACTTCTGGAAAAACATGCAAACTGATATAGAAAACTACGTCAAAAACTGCAAACTATGTCAGTCAAATAAAGTCCTACGCAGGACGAACAAATCACCAATGCAGATAACGAGTACTTCCACTCGTCCATTTGAACGAATTAGTCTTGACATAGTGGGTCCTCAGCCAGAAGCAGGACTCCAAAATTTGAAATTCATTCTCACTCTACAGGATGATTTGACTAAATTTTCTATTGCATACCCAATCTCAAATGCTACCGCCGAAGAATCATGTGAGTGCCTTGTCCATTTCATATCCCTGTTTGGTATACCGAAAATGATACTTACCGACCAAGGAACAAACTTTACCGCTGAACTCTTCAAGAAAACCTGTGAATTCCTTAAAATAAAGCAGCTCTGGTCCTCACCATACCATCCCCAGACTCAAGGTGCCCTGGAAAGAAGTCATTCGACTCTGAAAGAGTACCTAAAATCATATGTCAATGAGAATCAAAACAATTGGCACAAATTTGTATATAAAAGCTGTAGAGCACAATAGTAAAGTTACGAATTTGCCGAATTCGCATGTCTATCATTGTCTCCACACCATTACATTTAATTTTGGTACTATAGTAAATTTGCGAATATGACTAGATTAACTATTTTGATTATCAAAGGTAAAGAGCTTAAATTAATAAAATAGTAAGACTGAAAATAAATTAAAGGCTAGCCGCACTCACGTAACAATATTATCAAACCAATATTGTCGATAATTTTGCACATTAAATAGTACACAGTACACAATATTTTTGTCAAAATTTATACACAAAAACTGACGCAGTATATTTCCATACATTTTAAACTGAGTTACGTTGTAGCACCAAACCCCACAATTAAACCTTACGGTCTGTTGGTTGCACTGATGGGTTCCACTAGTGGGTCCAACAGGATTTTCAAGTACTCGTGGTTTCACAACTCAATACCGGTGGAGCTATAAGGATTTGTGAAAACTGTTGGTTCCACTATTGTTATAGATACGTGCCGTACTTTGAACATATGCAGCCATAAAAAGAATAGCAAATGTACTAAATAACGGGATATGTAAGTACTTTTGGACTTAGTTTTTTTGTCTTTTTACTTTATTTTTTCCGTTTTATTTTCTTTTCGGATGATAGCTGTCAATCTATAAAGGGCTATTTCTCCGTAAATATTTATCGTAGGTTAGTAGTTCCTCTACAGAAATTATAGATCTCATCAAGATCTCCGTTTCATATGACAGCTGTCAAACAATAAAGGGCTACATCTCCGTAAATATTTATCGTAGACTAGTAGTTTCTCTACAAAAATGCTAGATTTCATCAAGATCTTCATTTCGGGTGACAGCTGTCAAACTATAAAGGACTATATCTCCGTAAATATTTATCGTAGGTTAGTAGTTTTCTCCACAGAAGTGACAGATCTCATGAAGATCTTCATTTCGGGTGACAGCTGTCAAACTACAACAGGGCCATATCTCCGTTAATATTTATCGTAGGTTAGTAGTTTCTCTACAGAAGTGACAGATCTCATCAAGATCTTCATTTCGGGTGTCACAACAGCGGAACACAAAGTTGAAATAACGATGAAATTTGAACACTTACTTACTACCTATTATGTGATTACAACAAAGGCTCTCAGCGAATAATTGTTTTTGCCACCGAGCTACTTAAAATTTTAAAAAAAGTCAGTACAATAAAAAAAAATTACCAAAATTCGGTAATTGTTGTATATTGTGAAAAATAAATCAAAACTCACGGGGTACTTCCCGTTGACCTAGAATCATAAAATTCGACAAGAAGCAAGATGTTACAACACAAATATAAAAATACCCAAAAACTGATTATAAATCGTGAGACTTGGTTTCATTATGCAAGAACTATCTACGTATAATACGTTTTTTACAGACTTAACCGGTTTTTTTATATTTTTATTTCTACTTACAAGGTACGATTATGCATATGTTTAAAAATTTTACGCGTTTGTGTTAATACAGTATTTAAGGGTTATCTACCGTGCTGTGATTCCTGTAATTAAAAGTGTGCCTTCATTTTTTATTGTTGATAATTAGTATATTAAATACTATATATAAATGTATTCATATCTTGTTATATCTTTTCTTTGTTTTCTATATTTATGTAAACTGTATAAGTTTTTGTTACAAGTACCTTTCATTCCAAAATGTAAGTTTATATTACTTCTCTAATCTGTGATTATATTGCAGATCTCATGTGTTACGTAAGTAACGTACTGTGTATTTGCTGATCTGTGATTTTGTAGTTTTTATATTTTTAATGAAGCAATTTTCGTCGAAATGATAGTTTGGTTGAATATGACTATAATACTTAATTTACTGATTGTGTTAATATTTAGAACACTGACAAAGTCATGTATGTATTTTGATTCCATATTTTTCTATTTCAGATTCTAAAAGACATTTAATTTATCACTTTGACTGTTCTTTTAACTTATTGACAATCGGAACTATAGGTCACTTTATAGATTTTATGAGGGCGAGTGGGTACACTTGTCTAATAAGGGGCTAAATCTGGGGGGCCAGCAGTGCATTAACCGTTTTCAGAATTTCTATAACGGTATAATCCAGGCTTTCTTTCTATATGTCAGTATTTTCGGTACCTATTTCTATATGTCAGTATTTTCGGTACCTATTTCTATATGTCAGTATTTTCGGTACCTATCCGGCATTCAGATTTGCGAACCCCTAAATCAAAGAGCATAAAATAAAGCTTTTGATGATTTTCTTTAAAGTTAGAATTAAATTTATTTATTTATTTATTTATTATTAATTGCAGTATAACAGTTTGTAAATCTTTCATTTAGGCTCAGCCTATCTACAAAGATCAGCTATTTCTACAAATTTGGTGGAAAAGTGACTTAGGCTCATGATTCAACGCTTGTTACTCAAAATTTTATACAAAAAAGGCGTCATGAAAGTTCTAGAACATCTTGTTTTGTCTCTTATTTAGGATCTCCACCTTCAATTAAAACTATTTTAAGCTTGTGCATATTTATTGGACACCTTAGCCCTTTTTTGAATTTATTAGATTAATTTTTTGAACTGTTTTATTTGTTTGCACATTTTGTAAACGATCGCGCTTTTGAGAAACTTGAATCCGTTTTTGAAAACCTCTCCAGTAATAAATACCCACGCAATGAGATGCGCAAGTTAATTCATTCCGATGTTCAATAATGCATAAAAGGGTAAAAATAAGACACTGACATACAACCGGACGGACGGACATGACGAAAGCCGTTTTCTCTGTATACGGAACCGTAAAAAGGAAATAGGCAATAACATCACAGGGAAAAATTAGATTTCATACATTTGGGTTTATAGTTACCAGCACTAGAGATGAAATTCGTTTAGGTGAATATACAATAGAGCCAAATCGCGGCTAAGAAAAGAAGATTCACGAAGTTGTATAAAAAGTGCGATCGAGGCAAAATGCGACTCCAAAATATGCTGCAAGAGCGAGAAATAACAGTTTAGGAATTTATTCGAAAAAAATCACAAATATATGTCTCGCTGTCTGTTATCTAAATGAGTCGCAGACACTTTTCTGTAATCAGAATCACATACTGGACATTTTTTTTTAAGTAAGGTACCAACAATTCGCAGACACAAATTTAACTAAATCATCGGATTGAGTTTTTTGGACAAAGATGATTGTCTTCCTTTACCCCTTAGAGCCAGCTGCTAGATAAAAGAAAAAAAACACTCTCTATGTGTTAAATGCGTAGCCCAAGCACGAATCACGATAAAGTATTCGTAACGTAATCGTAAGCAATTTGTATGCAATTTGGACAGTGCCCCTAGCGGACGTAAATGTAACTAGTTATGGAAGCACGAAGCACTGTCGAAGCGCAATCGTATCGCTGCGTGACGTAACACGCGGTGTTTATATGAAAAATGATAGCATGAACATTGTTTTGACGTACGGTATCGTATCTCTCGAAAGCTGACTATCGAGAATTGACGAAAGTTTCTTTACTGAGATTTTGTCGGTGAGAAAAGTCGCGTTAAGCTTTAAATCCCACAAAAAATACGTAACCCTAAAAATGAATGTCCATAAACTAACTTATGTCTACTAACTAACTAACTGCTAACTGTTTATGGTTTTACCTACAAAAGTTCCGAAGTTCTCATGCAAATTTTCATCCCCTATTTTGCCCTCTAGGAGATAATTTTTCACAAACGGCGAAACACGTCAACCTTTATTTTTAAGCCAAATACCATTTTTTATCCGTAAGAGTTTGCCTACCTGTGTGTGTGATCTACCCCTTTTATACCTAATGGGCTGTGTTCCGGGGAATTGTTAGAATCTATGCCAGCCATTCCTCACACCGAATAACCGAAAGATCTTCCTTTGCAAATGCTAAGGATGCCAGGGAATGAGGTCCATGCCAAGGTTTTCTCTAGATTTTCAAAGATCGAACGCGCGAGCAATGTCCCTGTAGTTCCAAGCGTCCGTAGGCTGCAGTGTCAGCTTAACACCAGGCGGACAGTAAGCTTGTTTGCCAACTTAGTAGTATAAAAAAAATATGTTTTTCATATGCAGATTACCCTTAAATATTTACCTTTTGTATTTTTTATATTTGTCAGAGAATCTAGCATGATAAAACCTTCCTAGCCTCATACTTCACTATTAGGTTACCAGCCTACCCTCACCTTAGCAGTGCTTATACCTGCTTCAATCTTAAAAACATAGCTCATTAAAGGTCAGACGGACAGAATGTCGGCTTAGCATTAGGGTTCCATTGGCACCCTTTGGCTACGAAACGAAAATGATACCGGTGATGAGCAATAAAAAAATCTTAGTCTACAGAAATTACAGCCTTTATTCATAATACATATTAAAACAAGTACATATATTGAAGGTAAAATAAAAAATATATATTATACACACATTTCAAAACTTTATTTTACAATCAATTATTATATTTATTATATATATTATTTCTATTCTGTCTTTTCATATAGCATAGACAATATAGTTTCTACATTTTTTACAGCCATTGAGTCAGCTTATGCAATCTTAACTCTTCTTTACATAGTGCAGCCTCCTAGTGTTTCTTGTCTTCCGAATGCCTATAAGGTAACACAGTTTTAACACAGTTTTTGTGTTGTCTTTCGCCAGGCGAGAGAAAAAGATGCATGTTGGTAGTGTAAAAGTTATTTTTATATAAAAGTAGTATCGATGCTTACGTGTACGTTAAACTTTTTGGATATGAGCTATTAAAATTCGGAATCAACATTTAGTTAGCTTTATTGCACTTTCCGCGCCTCGATTTCAATTTCGTTTTACGTAAACAGCTTAACTATGGAACTTTATGTTATGGCTAAGTTTATATAATGGCGATGAGAACGAAAAGGAAAAGAGTTTTTACAGCGGCTACTCCATCCACATATAATGTGGATTTTTGCAACATCAGGGGTATTCACGCAAATCTTAACGCAGTCCACCACCATCTTGAGACTGCGCAGCCAACCATTCGATTTCTAACGGCGACGCAGATATCCTGCCCGGCCGACACATCATACCTTCACTATCCCAGCTACAAACTCGAACACAATTTTATGAGTCGTGCCGGTGCATGTATGTTCGTCTGGGAGGATATCTGCTGTCGCCGCCTTCATAGCCTTGAAGACAGGGACCTGTCGATATTATGGGTGCGCGTAGATTACGGCGGCTACACTCGTATCTATGCGTGCCTATACAGGTCTCATAGCGGTGACACGTACGTAACTCGACTCTTCACGCACCTGAGTTTGACGACTGACAAAGTTTTAGAGCAATATCCCACAGCAGAACTAGTTATTTTGGGAGACTTCAAAGCCCACCATCGTTAGTGGCTCAGTTTTCGAACCAATAACTATGCAGGGATATCTGCTAATGAATTTGCTCTGACCTATAGATTCTCTCAGCTGGTACTTTCTCCGACGAGAATACCAGATATAGAAGACTATACGAGCTCCTTACTGAACCTTCTGCTGACTACACGTCCGGACGGATATTCAGTCTCAGTGGATGCGCCTCTTGCCTCCTCGGATCACTGTCTCGTTCGGACTTAAATGTCATGCACACAACCCGTTCCATCTGGGCGAAGAATTTTATGGATCGTACCCGTGCAGGCAGATCTGCTTTAACTCAGAAGATCCTGACGTCTGCGCAGCCGCAGTCACAGAGACAATCCTCGCTGGTATGGAATGTTTCATTCTTAACCTGCGAGTAGCTGCCGGCGTCAAAAAACGACCGTGGTTTAATAGGTCTTGCAGAGAAGCTAAAATTCTTAAGCAAACTGCATATGAGACTTGGATCACGGCTCGTAATAATAAGGATAGTTATGTCCTGTACTCACGCGCCTCTTCGTGCTTTCCTACCACACTAGGCAATTTCTGCCTTCGTGGGAGACTGCGAATGTGCACTCGGTGCCCAAAAAGGGCGATAGATGAGATCTATCGAATTACAGGCCTATCGCGTTTACCTCTCTCCTCTCCAGGGTGATGGAGCGTGTGATCAACACACAGCTTCTAAGATACCTAGAAAAACACGACCGCAGAGAACTTGTGTCTCAAATTAAGACCACACTGTCCAAGGTCTCTGACTGGGGACGGGTAAACTTGGTCAGATTCAACCCTACAAAGACACAAGTGTGCGCGTTCACCGCTAAGAAAACCCGATCCACTGTAGTCCCACAATTCCAGAACACTCCCCTCTCCATCTCCAAGAGCATTGGAATCCTTGGTGTTGACATCTCCAGCGATGTTCAGTTCCGAGATCATTTACAAGATAAGGTGAAGCTGGCGTCCAAAAAACTTGGTGTACTCAATAGAACAGAGCCGGGGCAAAGTTTGTTTACAAGTCGCAAGTTCGGCCCCATATGGAGTATTGCTGCCATCTCTGGGCGGGTGTGAGAATTGTCGAACTGAGCAATAAACAAAAAACTTTTGAGTATTTTAACTTGTATTTTGCTGGGGAAGTAGGCGTAACATTTACAAAATTGATTTTAAAAAAGAGACGCGCCGCACAAAGATTACTTATACGACGTATAAGTACCTACCTAATCTTTGCGCGCCGCAACACGTAATGATAGGCGCATTTCGTAGCATTTCCACTGTTATGAAGTTGAACGCGACTGTTATCCTCTCCAGCTTCTTCAGCTTAGACGTCCCTTCTTCACACCGTAAAAGTGGCATGTGCCAGCCACACAGCACAGCCGTAGTGATATGCTTCTGCAGCAATCATATGACGGAAACCTTTGTTGCTTGCTAGTGCGATGATCTCGCGTTGATAAAACGCTTTAAATACATATCTTGCCGTCAACATCTTGTTGTATTTGCTAATGAATAATTTACCCATTTTATTTAAAAAAACAACTTAATTTAAGAATTTCACTCATATTTTATGCAAACAAAACAATGGCGTCGCGTCAAGTCACGTGCCGTCGGCTTTTGACTGAAGATTTTGATCGGTCGATAGATAAAGTGAATGTAGTATGTAGGTACAGGACCTACTGTGCAGACTGCAGATTGTGCTATTACGTTATAGCTAAAAGTGTGGCCATACTGAGTTTTTTTTGTACCATCTGTAGATAAGACATTGCGATAGAATAAGAATCATCCTGATGTGCTTTAATACAGATTGTATACCTACTTTTTTGTTGATTAACAAAGTATTGTTTAATTAGGTACTTTTAATAATTAAAATTCTTTCCGGCTCCTTTCGGCACAAATTCACATTGTTAAATAGATTGTATCGACGATTCAAAAGTGTTCTCAGCTACCCACTAAAATTAAATAAATATTAGGTATTTGATTTGATCCCTAGATATGTTACTGAAAGTAGGTATGATTTTTGCTGTGGCGCGGTTAGTAGGTAGGTAGGTATCTTGTTATCTGTGCCGACTCTACACAGGTAACAAAATCCTAACCTAGGTACTCCGAGGGGCTTAAGTTTGATTTCTTTATCTCCAACTGTTCATTTTTACAAATCATGGTTACGATCGACAGGCAAAAACTTATTTAATAAGATTTACCCGAAAATGAATGAATACAAGCGTAAACGGGAACTTGACATTATTGTTGTTTAATTTTTTGTAATACGACTATTAAAGACTAAGAAATAGCTATTACTTATTTAGCAAGAATAACAAAGTGAAATTCTTGTGATTACTAAAAGTCTTAATTCCCAATTTTATGGTAGTTTTGCCGAGAATTCCCAAACAACCCAGGCCCCAGGTGGGCGTTGACCATGTTGACCAATCGTCTTTGTGCAAATTATTAGCGCGAATGCTACATTCCGAAAATTGGGGTACCGTTTGATTCTTTTATCTACTTTGTCCGAAATGCTAACAGTGTTCTATGAAATTCTGGTACATGGAATTTAGAAGCTCATATTAAAAGTGACTGCTATGACCATTTTAATTAACTCAATTGCCCTAATAGCTTAGGTGTAATTTAAAAAAGGGTACAAAATTATGAGATATGATTTAGTAGAAATTATTTTACTCAAAACGTTATAAGAGTGTTGAGCCTTCTTATAATTTTACTTTATTTTTAATTATATTCTCTGATGGAATCTTTTTACTTTTGTTATTTGCAAGATTTAAACCATTTTTTCGTGGATTCCGAAAAATATGTAATTATTTATGAAGAACCCTTTAAATAAAATATGTGTAGGACAGAGAAAATTCTTCCCTCTCAACCTGCACAATTTCTGATGTCCGGGTTCTTCAAAGAACAACGGATCGCAGTAGCGACATTGACTAAGTTTTTATTGTAATTAAAATTTATTAATACACAATCTTAACATGTTGGATGTCACGTGGCTAGTAACTACTAGACCGGTCTGCACTAATATTCTGAATTGAACATGCATATCAATAAATTAAAGTAACGAAACACGATAAAGGACATTTTACGATGAATAAATTATTTGTAAATAATTTTCTTGTCATTTCACTCATAAATTTAAAAATAAACAATTAAAGGAACATCCAAAAGGTCTAAAACATTTTTTTTTTATTATTACTAAATAAACCTCACAGAGAAATCGTCTGTAGGTAAAAATAGAAAAAACGATTAAGATATTTCATCACAAATTTTGACAGAAAGACCGAGAAGTTTTATATATATATATATATATATAATACATATATATATAATACATAATAAATAAACATTAAATGAGTATGTACAGTCATACAATATCACGGACTGTTTTATACAATATCACGGACTGTTTCATACAATATCACGGACTGTTTTATACAATATCACGGACTGTTTCATACAATATCACGAACTGTTTCATACAATATCACGGACTGTTTTGTGTTTTTTGTTTTGTTATATTGTAATTTCACTTAATACATTAAGTGCCATTATAAAAATCTCAATCTCAAAATATGGCCTGTACAGAGGAGCGCGCTTTAATTTGTCGATTCTCTAAGTCTAAACGTAGTACCTACTGGAATGATCTTCTTGCTTTTTTTTTAATGATCCTTTTTTAATTAAGATACTTATGTAAATTAGAAAGAAATAATCCATATGCGACCTTTGGATCAAAATCATAAAATACAGAATGTTCTTTTTTTCACTGTTCATTGGTTTGATTCCTGGTTCAAATAGACGATTTTTGAAAATAAATTAATGTTTTCTTTCATTGAAATTTGCCGACAGCAATAGGTCCTTTGCCTCCAATAACCACCTTTTCTTTTCATCCTGTATAGGGTAATTCCGTGGGATACGAGTTAGTTGGCCATAGTAGAGTCATTCAGAAACTAAACAACTGTTGGTGACACTTTTCTTTTCTTTTGCTTTATTTTTGTCGGTAGTGTACTCGTAACTGCAAATATTTGTCTCCGAGATTGAATAAGTGAATAAATACGATTTTATCAAAAGAGAGTAAGTAATAATTTTAAGCAAGTTGATTTTCACAATCGTATCAGAACTATGGTCTTATTTTAAAGTTTATTTCGTACTTTTTAAATAATCACGTGAATTTTTATATAACATAACCTCAAAACTTCTTAGATACCACTTCGTTTTATTTTTGCTTAGTTAAAACTACAAGAAAAAAGAAAATGTTAACAGACTGCTCTATACCTAGAGTACTTGTCTAGAAATATGGACGATATATACTATACTAATTAATATAATACTATATTAATAGAGCATTGAGCTACGCCTATTATTACGGATAGTTCAATGAGCCAGACGAGGCGTTAACTCCAATAAGCCATGAATGAGATTGAGTTTTATCTTGTATCTGATCTGAGGCAGGTTGACGTTTAGGTCGAGAACCCTTTCTAATTGTTATGCAGACAGAGCTCATGGATCCAAAGTATAACAATGAAAGACATTCGCTTCGACATTCGACTCTCAACTAAAATGAACACTTTTGTATTTACGGTTTTCTTCATTTGCAAGATATTTTAATGTAGGGATAGGAATGTAGTAACACGTGTGCAGCCGATATCTATAGTAATAAATAAACAATTTCACAGTTTCAGATAAATCGAAATGTTATTATAACACATAACTATAACTTAGTTAAAAAAAATATAATTAAACAAACTGGTTTTAAGTATTTTATAGATAAGTACTTTAAGTGATTAAACGACTTGTGAGGGGTTGCAGGTCCAGAGTTACATTCCCGTAGGGCAAATAGAAATTTTTTATTTTTATATCATAAAACGTTGTGTCGAGTTTGAAACGGTAATAAATAAGTACCTACTAACGCAACAACCTTGCTAAATTTTATGTGCCTAAAGGTTAATATGTAATTTGTAAAGATCAATGGACTTCTGTGTTCTAAAGAATTGTTGGAAATGATGCGTACGCGTGCGACCTTCGTATTCGTAACAACGAGCTTCTCCCGCAAACACTTAGGTTGTGGATTTAACTTCATGTTGCGGTTTTCGCTAGGGACTACAGTTGCGGTTCTTCAAAATGGTAGTAATTACTTAACTACTTCCGCTCGCCATCGGCAGGGAATTCATCCTCACATCTTAGGACCTAAATGGTCACGTACAGTGCGGTTTCAGAGAAACTTCCTCCCGCGCACGCTAGAATTGTGGAATGAGCTCCCTGCCAAGGTTTTCTCTAAGAACTACAGTATAGGGTTCTTAAAGAAAGAAGTTATTAGATATTTGAAGGGTCGGCAATGCACGAGTGATGCCTCAGGTGTTGCAAGCTTTGGTGACCGCGTACCATCAGGCGGATAATAAGTATGCTTCTATGTTTAGTCTGTGCTTTTACCAGCATATGCAAACACATAAAGAGTATGCTAAAAATGCTAAAAATTAGCGTACTACCTAGTAGCAAACGATCATGCTTTTTAGTAGCATGTGTATTTAAGACTATTGCAATTCAAATTTAAAGTTTACCTTTAAGTAGTTTTGTAAATAATATCACGCTAAGTCGTCTTTATCTGGAGGACATCCGTTGTCGATACACTCGGTCTTCTACTCTTCTACTCGTACCCTCGTTCGATTCCGGACAGTTTTATTCAAAGTACACCGCTGAACTTAACGGATTATTTTATGCGTTTAGTATTATTAGTAGAAATGACAAGTACAACTTAGTGGACTAGACCCGTAATATATGCGTTAACTCACTGAAGTCCACGGGGAGCTTATTGTCAAAAAGGCTGAAGTACTTGCGTTCTCGGGGCCAGAATGTATGGGAGTACATCTCACCACGATTGTATGGGAGTACATCTCACCACGAATGTATGGGAGTACATCTCACCACGAATGTATGGGAGTACATCTCACCACGAATGTATGGGAGTACATCTCACCACGAATATCGAGTCGATATCGATTGGGATAAAGATGATGGTGGCCATTGTAAAAATTGGTAAACGAACGCGCGTTATGCTCAAACCATAATGAGAGACAGCCTCTTTACACCATCCACTTAAGCCCTGCATTCAGGTGGTAAAGACTTCGTTTGATATAGGTCACCTTTGGACTAAGGTTGCTTTTTAGGGTTCCGTACCTAAAGGGTAATTAGCGGAACCCTACTACTCCACTGTCCGTCCGTCCAACCGTCTGTCACCAGGCTGTATCTTATGAACCGTGATAGTTATACAGTTGAAATTTTCACAGAAGATGTATTTCTGTTGCCGCTATAACAACAAATACTAACAAACAGAATAAAATAAATATTTAAGGGGGCTCCCATACAACAAACGTAATTTTTTTTCTCGATATTAATAATGGCAACAGAGAGGCGCTTTAAATATTTGCAGAATATTTAGTTGTATAGTAATTATAAAAACAAATAATTAAATTAAAATAAAACAAATATTTAAGGGGGGCACTCATACAAAGAAAGTGATTTTTTTGCCTTTTTATAGACAATGGTACGGAACCCTTCGTGCGCAAGTCCGACTCGCACTTGGCCGATTTTTTTTATTATTAATCACCAACTTTAGAGTAATTAGTGGTAAATATGAAATACCAGAGATACAACAACATGCTCATAAAACTCAAAGTAATTTTCTATTCATATACTTCTACATAGTTTACTTCCGTAGAGATATCCAACTTTATCATGGTGCCTCGACTCGCAGGCAACTTTCTTAATGGCAAGCAATGTGCAAAGTTAACTGCGAGACTATTTAAGTTCTGAATATTACCGCACCTTATACTATCTTATATTACTTTACTAATTGTGGGCTGATTCTACACTATAATATATTTTGACAGATTATGGTTGAGTCCTATCCGTTGGACCTTTGAACTGATTGTCGTGTAGCAGCTTTGTGCGTTATCGTATCCACTTTATAATTTGTTAGGAGCAGAGCAAACGGTTACCTAAGACTTAACCTATTAGTTTCAAAACTTTTTTTTATCCCTAAACATCTTACACTCCGAATGAAAAATCTTTTGTTAAAAACTAAACAGACAGCGGCAAAAAAGGATATTAAGTATTGTTGGTATTCAAACAATAAAATTCTCATAAGAAATATTTCTAAGCCAATTATAATAAATAGGAAGAAAGAGCTAACAACATCTGTCTACGCTAAATAATACAAATACGGTATACTATGTCCAATTATTATTGTGTGGAAGTTTCTATTAAAATGTATTTTTCACTGCTTGCTACTTAATTCTTTTGCACCAACACCAATAATAAAACAGCATTACTTTTTTTCTAAACGGACTATGCAGTTGGCCGATGCGACAATTACTGTTCAAACCAGGCTTTCGGAGCGAGGCTTCGGAGGCCGCTCTGAGGAAGCGGTTTTGGAGGGTCTGGAGATTATGGAGGTTGCGTTCAGACAACACATAGACGACGCTAGCGTGTGTTAGTATGGGGTGGATGCAAGAGGTGTAAAGAGTCAGCTAATTTCTAAGCGACATCTTACGTACTTGCCTTTCATAGGATATAGGAAACCGAGGACAAAAGCGGCTCGGTCTCTAACTATTTTGGTGTGATCGTGGAAGCTTAGATGCCTATCCAGGATCACACCGAGATATTTGGTGTTGTTTTGCCAAGGAATGGCACGGCCGAAGAGTAAGAGGGGAGATCCATCCGGTGATACCCAGCCTTAGGTGAAGAGAACGGCAGAGCTTTTGTCGGGATTTACTTCGATTCTCCATTTCCGAAACCATTCGCCTAGGGCGGTGATTGCAGATTAGAGTCTCTTAGTGATTCGACTCACTTACCTATCGGTGGTGTAAATAGCAATATCGTCCGTAAAGAGGGCTAATTGAAGACCTAGCGTTTTAGAGATGTCGTTCGGATACAGAAGGTACAAGATAGGGGGAGCACGGACCCTTGCGGGACTCCTGCTTGTATGGAACGAGGGGAAGAGAGGGTGCCTTCGACTCTATAGCGTAAGCTGCGGTTCGACGAATAGTCTCGGATTTTGAGTATGAGGCAGAGTTTATAAATTAAACCGTTGGGCCAGACTTTGACGAAGGCTTTCGCTACATTAAAAAAGACAGACTAATACTGGTTGGAAGCCAGTGGAAATGAGTTCTGTGATACGGAGCAGAAAAGAGAAATTTTCGATCAAACCTATGAATGTAAACGATCTTTTATTAATGCCTACATTGACTAGTTAGTTGTCATGGCCAACAGAGAGTACATGATTATATGAATTCATTGATCTACACAATTCTTCTTGAAGCAATTTGCCTGCTTTTTAGATAAAAATAATACCAACACAATTAAGCCGGCTAGAAGCCACGCCTGCAATTAAGTCAAACAGAAGCATAGAGCTGACCCGACGTCGAAGTTAGCAAAAAGCCATGTCTACTATTTGCATATGTCTCAAAAAACAGACAGGGGTTGTTCAAATGTTTATTTTAGAATTTCTAATGAAAATGTAAATTAAACCGCACAGCACACATCAGTTATAAGTATATCATAACAAAAATAAAAGATAGGTTTCCATTTTTTTACTAAGGACCTACATTTGAAATTTATGACAAAAGTTCAAACGACGAATGCTGAGTGAAATGACGTAAGTGTTCTTTGTTGTTGTAACAAATTTTCCATTTAACTTGAGGGCCACCCCCACCCTTTGTGACTCCCTCAGGTACTTTAACTGTAACTTACAACTTAAAACATTTATTTTTTCCTTATACTTTTGAATTTAATGTTTAGAAAACTTTATCAACAAATACAAAAGTTTTGGAATATATTTTTTTAAGAATAGTACTTTTTATTCTTGTCAAAAGAAATCCTTCGAAGTTAAGAACAAAATACTACTATTTATTCGGGTATTATGTTGTTTGGGCTTTGTTTTTCAATAAAACAGTTCAAAAATTTCAATTAATGATCTACAATTAATAACACGTATCAGTATAAAAAATGTATTTAAAAAAAATCTTTACATTCGTCTAATTACTTACTATTAGCACACATGTTTCAACTCAATCAACTGTTTGTGACTTGTTCAATATACGACATTTTTCCTAATATTTGTAAAGAAGAAAAAAAAAAAGAAACCGTCTGACCCACTCGACTTATGAACGTCTAGAGAAAGCAATGCTCGATGGACCTCACACTGTGTAACGGAAATTTACGGCATGGTCTTACTGCACCACGGTATAGTAGGTGGTACAGCGCCTTTGTCGTTCATATTCGAGTTTGAGGCAAAGAGATTGCCCAGTAGATCGGCTTTCTCTTTTGCACAATGGGCCAAGTCACCATCGGTCTTTCGCAGTTGTGGTAACGACGACTGGCAAAAGTTCCCTTTGGCATCTTTAGCAAGCGATCAAAAAGCACGACTCCCAGAGGGATAGCTCGCAAGTTGCCCACCTATTTTGCCGATGAATTGGAATTCAGCTCTGGCAGTTGCTTTCTTACTGAACCTCGAGGCAGCATTTAATTTGCGTTTTAGTCAGAATCAGTCAGATCCTTATTATTACGAGCCTTATACCTACGTACTTTGCTTCAGAATTTTAGCTTACATGGTTGTTTTTTGACGCCAGCAGCTACTCGCGGGCTACGAATAAAACATTTTATACCAGCGAAGATTGTCTCACTGACTGCGGCTGCGCAGACGTTAGGATTTTCTGAGCTAAAGCAAACTGCCTCCACGGGTACGATGCATAAAATTTTCGCAATCCATCCGTCTGCCGAATTATAGTGCTACACACGACGCCAATTAGTTGGCCCAGATGGATCGGGTTGTGTGCATGACACTTGAGTCCGAACGAGACAGTGGTCCGAGGAGCCAAAAGGCGCACTGAGACCGAATATCCGTCCGAACGTGAAATCAGCAGAAGGTCCAGTAAGGAGCTCGTATGGTCTCTATATCTGTATCTGTGCCTGCCTATATAGGTCTCAAAGCGGTGACACAGACTTAGCTCGGCTCTTAACGCACCTGAGTTTGACGACTGACAAAGTTCAAGAGCAATATCCCACTTGAAGACTTTAACGCCCACCATCGTGAGTGGTTCATTTCTCGAACCAATAACTACGCAGGGATATCTGCTCATGAATTTGCTCTGACCTATGGATTCTCTCTGTTAATACTTTCTCCAACGAGAATACTAGATGTATAGGACCATAAGAGCTCCTTACTGGACCTTTTGCTGACTTCACGTCCGGGAAAAAAAATTTGAGATTGAACCTGTAATTGAGATAAATCTATTTCGGCTCCTAATCTTTGTGTTTAAAATTTTTACTGAAATGCGTCCTCGATGAGGTTTCGCTATTATTCCGGCAATAAAAAATCCCTCTGAAATTCCGTGCGCTTAAACTACGCAATCTTCACTTGAATAACATGGAATCAGTTTTACAATTTCACAACGAGGCAGTATCACGTGTACTTGTGTGTACCTATCGGGACCATTGCCCATAAATAGGGTTACCCCATTTTTTTACAAACTCAGTGTCCTCGTTTCGTTATTTATCAAGGCGTTATATTTTCTAAAAAGTAGCGCCTAAAATGCCATTGGATGAATCTGAGCACGTTAGGTTCTTTAAAACATAAAAGCTTTCCCTTAAAGAACCCTTATTGTAAAGTAAATCCAAACTAACATAACCTTCCGAGAATAGTTTACCGCTCACACCTTTAATCTTAATTTTATCGTATCGCATTTGTTTTAATAACTGTTGGTGGTCGACAAGCCACTCATATTTCAAAACGCATAGACTTGCTCTGCTGTCCACTAATATCTTATACTGCTATCGATACGACCTATATCTATGTTGCTTATGGTCATTGTCATTCCGCTAGTTGCATTCCAGTTTTAAACATAATGCTCCGTATCGCTTCTTATTGAACACACGAAAAAACTCTAACTTATTCGGTGCATTCTGGGTGCATTCGGCATCCTCGGTACTTTGCGAGTGTTGTACTTGTGCCACATTACGCAAGTGATAATTTGGATGACCTCGACCACGTTTGGTGGGGCCTATTGTGGGATTTCCGTAACCGGGAAGCGGCCAAATCTTAACTGGCTTTGCAGGAACATAAGATTTCCAAGGAAAAGTGTGATAAACTATCCAGTGAAAGGGATGATAACGAAAAAGCTCTTAGAAATATTAAACTCCGCAACGAGTTGTCAGTGTTACACACTCAATATGATTCTGCACTATAAAAGTAGGACCAATTTAAGAAACTTAAAGAAAGGTTTGGCAATTGTAGTGCGGAGTATGTGGTGGCCCTTAACAAGATCTCATATTTTGAAGAGGACCTACGGGAGGCCCATGAACACACTCACAACTTGAAGAGGCCACCCATACTTACGTACACTATTATATAAAGAAAGAACATGTAATAATAGCCAAATATTTAGGGAATATGGAAAAAAACACTCAGAAACTTTTAAAAAGACGACAGACATGTTATGGTAAATTAAATAAATTAAATAATGCCATTTCTAAGATTGTATATTGGTTTGACGATAATAATTTATAAGGTAATGAGAAAAAAACAAATGTGTTAAATTTACATTACCAAATGTCAGACAGATCCAAACATGTATTAATATTAATGGCGGGCAAATACAACTTGTTACTTCAACAGTCCTTCTTGGCATAACGCTGGAGCTCAAACTTCAACTTCTCATATTCATAAGCTAGGCAAAAAACTTAGCTCTGCTGTGCATGCAATCAAGATAATTAGACAATTGACCGATGTTGACACTACGAAAATATTATATTTTAGCTATTTCCGTGTCATTAAACATGACATATAGTATATTTTTGTAGGGCAGCGCTGCTGACGTAAATACAATATTTGTGTTACAAAACGGGCAATTCGTGCTATTTACAAATTAGGATTTTGGATATCTCTGGGGGATAGGTTTAGGGAAGTAAATATTTTAACTTTAGCGTCGCAGTACAAATATGAACATCTTTTATATGTACGTAAATATGTCAATAGTTGCAGCAAGAAAAGTGACGTTGACAAAGTAAATACTAGAAGTAAAAATAAGCTGTTGGTGCATGATACACGTCTACACTGCAATACAATAAGTAACTCTTTTATGGTGCAATGTATACAGTTTTACAACAAAGTTCCTTATAATATTCAAAGGATATCAATAAATTAATTTAAATCTTTTATCAAACAACAACTTTGTAAAAAAGCATATTACAATATTTAAAACTATGTAAATGATAAAAATCCATCGGACTGAAGCTCAAGCTCAATTACAGGACGCATTGGTAAACTTTATTAAAATGGAAATAATATAAAATTGTGCGGCTCACATTTTTTATTTTAAACATTTATTTTATTTGTAGTTTTTATGATTTTTTAAAAGAATATAGTTTCTTGCCGGATTCTTTTTGGTAAAAATCAACAACATTGTTAACCGGATTTTCAAAAAATAGTATTAGTCTAGTGGACTACTTAAAGTTAGGTGGCGATGACGACGACGCGACGTTGCGGGGCGTCCCATGCGGCATTGACTGGCGGCGCTACGACAAGCTGTCGGCTCGGCGTCGGCGACAGTTTGCAGTACAGGAATCGGCTGCTCTCGTCTCCTTGTCTGCGCTGGGTAAGCCGGGCTATACCCTGGACTCCGTGGGCCAGGCGAATCCTGGACTCCGTGAGCCGGGTGAACCTCGGACACCGTTCGTACGCTTCAAGTGTTCTAGGTCTAGATATAGGACGTTTTTGCTTTTTCCTGGTCTTGATTTTTGAAAAATGACGGTCTTCGGTTGCTCAGTCTTCAGGCTGTTTGCTGTCTCGATTTTAAAATTGATTTCTTCATTTTGTATAATTATATATATATATATATTCTAAATTAATAGCTTTCTTGAAAGATGTTTCCGACTCTATGGCAAAGGGTCGATATGCAGAGTTGGCACTAGGTGCCCTGGATGTGAAGATATATTAAGACAAAGACATGTTCTCTAGTTGATGATCGTATATTGAATTGATTCAAAAAACTTCACAAAAACTACTAATTCTAGCTTACTGACTAAGCTTAACGTGACATACGTCAACGCGAGGAAGTGCATTTCGCAATGCCTACATGCTACAGTATGGGCATATTTATTTCGTTTACAAACGTAATTCTAATAAATGTATAGTGGAAAGTAAAACCGGGATAGCGTGTAACAGCGCCATTACATGGAAATACCGAGCTAAATGGTTGAGTTTAGAAGACGTGAATATTGAACGAGGACGTTACGTGGTCTTTACACGTTCCGCCGTGGCGTCGAGCTTAGCATTTGAACAATAACTTGAACACTTTTCTGAATTGTTTAAAACAGGATCAGTCACGTCACATCGCTGAGGCAGGTTTCAGTACACAATATAACTTTGACGAAATTTATTTATTTTTAAGTGAAAACTTCTTTAGCGGCGCTGTGCACTTTTTTTATGATGGGTAAAAACTGTTAAACTCGCGCCAGGTCACGTGTCCTGATCGAAAATTCGTAAGATGTCACTCGCGTTACGACACGTGACCATTATTTACATTAGGTTAGTTTTATTTTTAGTATATGGCGATTATGAGTAGTGCAGGGAGGTTGGATATGGGATTTTAATTCTATGACAGATTGAGCTGTCAAATATACAACGTCAAAAAAGTAAATAAACAAAAGTTATTATTTTTAATAAATAAATATGGATAAGAAGTGATGGGAAGTAAATAGCGAGTATGTTTTCACTTCTGCCGGCACTCCCGGAGTGCAACCCGTTTTTTTTTATTGTACCACTTTTGTATAGAAAAAAAATAAAATCTCATTATTTTAACAACAGTTCGTATAGAAAGAGTCATTAAGTTAAATTTAAAAGAATTTTCCCGGCCCCAATTATTTCATCATGATTCTCCAGAGAAGTAGAACGGTGTGACCTGTTTTATAAACAGACCTATTTTATAATGACAAAGTACACCCACATAAATAACAATACACCTAAATAAATACGAAAACACCCACATACATACAAATACAACTAAAAAAATACGAATACATACACCTACATTAATACAAATACACCTAAATAAATACGAATACACCTACATAAATACAACTAAACCTACATAAATACAAATAAACTAGCCACCGAATTAATAATCGAAAATTTTACTTTAAAAACATTTATTTTATTCGTTGAATCAAATATACTAAAAAATACATTACAGATTACATGCTTAGTTATGTAACAACGTAAATATATTACCTCAATTTTATCGATATCCTGTTCCACTGCACTAAAACAATACACTTCTTCTGAAATCTTAAATCAAGTTACTCATTCTCGATGCGAAGTTCATTATCATCGCCAGCAGCACGAGTGGATCCGGTACACCTGGTTCCAGAGCAGAAGGGCACCAGGTCTCCGTGCACCCTCAGTCGGTACAAACACGTGTACTCATGGTGTCCCCAGTTGGACAGGACTTTCAGCCGGACTATGTTATACCCCTTTGACGCTGGATGCTTCACCGCAAAGTACTGGATGGGTGTTCCTTGCTTGTTGTACTCAAAGGTGCCGAAGTCGTGAGGTTGTGGGTCTGTTCGGGATGTCAGACCTTCTAGCTTGAAGTGACGGGGAGCTGATGAAATCTCTCTGTAGTAAGATCACATACAAGTTATGAAACGTGATAAAAGTAATCAGGTGACAGACACATTTCCGAGTAGTACGTTAACGTTAAAATTAATTTAACTGATTTAATTTGTAAAATATTGTGAAAGTGATATAACATTGCTATATATAGTAAGACAGTAAAGACAAGACGAAGCTGGTGTCCCAAAAACTTTGAATACTTAACAAAGTGAAGTAATACATCACCTTGGGGCAAAGGTTGCTGCATCAGAATTCACATGTCCGGCAGGTGCAATGCGGCATCGCGATAACTCAAAATGCAAGATTGCAAAAAAATATTTATTGCTTTGGGAACCAGCTAGTAGGTATGTATAAAAATAAGTAGCAGATACCTAGTCGGTGATATTTGAGCAGGTATATGCTCCAAGCTGAGTCCGCTAACTTGCACAGTCCCCAGCAGGCGGATAGAGAGCTCACCCTTAGCCCCCTTGAATGCCCAGCACTCGCCGGGCAGCGCGCCGGGACGCAGCGCGGCGGCAGCGCCAGCACCGGACCGCGACACCAGCGTCGTCAGCGCTAGCAGCGCCCAGCCCGCTGAAGACTCGTGTACCACATGCTCCACCGTGTCGCCAGTGTCCAGCACGCGCGCGCCGGCTGACTCCAGGGCAAAGTCGACCACCTTATAGTTAAATTTATCACACCACTTCTACATCATAACTATAATAGTATAACGAAAGAAAATTTATTAACAGTCAAATCGACCCTTTTTAAAGAACCGCTCACTTCAATTTTAAAAGCAACCAGCTGTAAAAAGGTGCGTTAGTATATGTCAAAGTGGGTATGATGAGTTAAGCTCACCTGCCGGTCGTAATCCCTAATGTCCACAGCTTGTCCCTGGTCGTGCCGCGAATGCGGTTCCAGTGCGTCGCGCGCGCGCCCAGCCGCCGCGGTCACCGCTGGGAGCGCCGACGACAGCCGCTCCATCTCTCCCTGTAGACGTTCATGCTTGCGGTTCACCTAACAGTAAAAACGCCATATCCTAGATTCTATCATTTCAATCACTCTAGACGTACTTATATTCATACTAATCTTTATAAATATAATTGTTCTGTACGTGTCCATGTCACTAAATTGTTTCTAAACGGCTGAACTGATTTTGATGAAATTTATTATGTATGTTTGAGTGGGTCCGTGGATGGTTTAGATCCATTATTGGACCTAAGTCGCCCGATCTTTGTGTTTTTGACAAATCCCTTAATGTCACAATGGAGCAACAGTTTATATTGATCCTTAACACTGGTAGGTATATAGCTCAAGAGCCGCAAACCATACATCATGAATGGTTATTGTGGCAGAGCTAGTTATTCCCCTGATATTGCAAGCCGTTACAGGCTTCGGTCACCTCTTAGCATCAGGCGGACCGTAAACTTGTTTGCCACTACCTTAAGTTTGAGGAATATCGCATCATGGTAAGGTCAGATTCAAAGTACCATAAAGGTCTACCAATCTACTAATAAAGATTACACCATAATGACTGAACTGAACATGCTTTAAATGTATAACAGTAAAAATGTCAGAAAAGGCAATTACTGTAACAAGAATTTACCCTTCTAGTAGATAGATATACAACAGGAAGCAAGACCCAAGCAATAATACAAGTACAATACTACAAAACCTCTGTAAGACCTCGAGTGAGCTGCGCCACGATGTACTTGATGTCAGAGAAGTCCCCCTCGAGCCCCTCTGCCCCTGGCTCCCAAAAATACGAGTAGGCATGTAGCCCCAGTAACACTGACAGCGATACACACACAAACGCGCGGAATAAACTTTGTAAGCAACAACCGTTGCTGGAGTCAAACTCCATGATTCTGATAAATAATTCGCTTGATACCAAAGAGAATATAATACTTGCTTGATACTAAAATTTGACAAATACATACCATCACAGAGTTCACAATGCCAATATACAAAACGCTCATAGAAGTAGACGGAGTTATTACATTATCAAATATCTTGAATCAAAGATCTTCGAGTCAAATGATAATGTAATATAGACATATGATTCATTTTATCTTTTATCAAAGATCTTTGTCATGGGTCATATTGGATCCAAGAAGTAAAAAGATTAAATAAAAAAAGTAAAAAATTAAACTTGGCTGTATGTAGAAGTGTCGTCCCTTTTCGCAATAAAACAAAAATATTTTGGCGACAATAATGGTGAACGTGAAAATCACCGAAAAGTGTTTTTATAAAGTTTTTGTGATGTTTTTCTGTTAAAAAACCACAATACTTAAGACATTTAATGTATGGGCTAAGCTCCTTAGCCTTCGCAAAAGCAAAAATTAAACCTAAAAACAGTAAAACACGGCAAAATTGCGGGAAGTTCTATTTTTTTTTATAATAAAACAAGGCACACTGTAGAAGCGATACTACACACGCAACCGACTCGTTCTCCATGGCAACCACAATGACATGTAGTCTGTGACAATGACGTAAACTAGGATCATAGAACTCTGATAGTGTAATACACAGATATGACTCAAAGGGTCAAATATATTTGATCATAGATTTGATCCAAAAGAACGAGATCTATGATTTTTACAGTATAATATGTAGATAAAAAATTTGCGCCAGCTTGAAAGCGGGCCATTTTACTAATGACAGGTACGAAAAGTACAAAAAATTGTATTTCACATTCTCTCTTTTACTACTACTCGTATATTTTTATTACCTAAGAAACTTAACCCGGATTAAAACCTTAAACTATTACTTACCGCCAATTGGTAAGTTTGTTGCAACTACATGGACCGCGTCCGTCTGGCCTAATATCCGCTAAGGTAAGGTGTCCTAAATTACAGCTAATAAGTATGAGAGAACTAATCTAAGAGGGGACAAAATAAATTACATATTTGCGTTAGGTTATTTGACGGCTCGACAACGCCAATGACAACGACAATTAGTGCTACCAGCAAACGTTACGTGCTTGAAGCGCGTCGCGGATATCAATGGGTGGGACGAAACAACCATATTTAACAAAAAAAAATCTATTCATCGAAGTATTTACTAATGTCCTCGACGCAACCCAGTAGCAATTTATTCTCGCTTATCTGGACTGAAGGCAACATAATTTGATGAGCTTTATTTATGTATTTGTTGTATATTTAAACTTATTTATACTGATTACGAATATCTTTTCCACTCGGTCCCGAAATACAGCATCGCTGATTTTATTTTCTGATTACATAATACACTTACCCATACATAAAATTCTTTTTAATATATCGAACTTTATTTCACCTTATTTTTTTAATAGCTTATTGTGTTGGCTAAGTAGTAGTTATTATTTACTTATGGCAGTATAAGTCCTACATACTGCACGCGAGCATGTTTCATTCGTTGTTTTATAAATTATATTTAGACAAAATTTTTCATATTTAAAGTAGATGTTGCTATTACAGACATTTTGCAAAAATAATGATATACCGATGTAACCGTTACTGAACAAGGCATACTAGATTTAGTCGGGTTATAATTTACAGGTAACTTTCTGAACTACAGGTAACTCTGTTAACTTCACACCGGTTTTTAAAGTAGGCTATGTCCTTCTCCGTTAACAATTTTTGTTTCAAAATCAGCTCATTTGATTATTTCGCAGCGACGTTAGGCAATAACAAACAAACAGAGTTTCACAAATATATATAAGATTAAATAAGATTTTATTATCAAATAATTAATCTGCTATTTTGAGTATTTAACACACGAATTGCTTTGAATTATATTTTTTTTGTTAGAATTTTGATAAATATTGTTTATTACTAAAATAGTTATACTATTGGACATCTCAATGGAAATGATCTACATTTTGTTTCCTAAGAAATGTCTCGGAATTCCGGGGTTTTGACCCTAGGATGTGTCTCGCATCCAGACGTCTGTTTCAATTTTGTAATGCATAGCAAAAAATCGGAAGAACAAATGTAAGTACATGACTCAACAGTTGAGGCAAGACAGAGTAAAAATAGTATGTATTGCAAAAAAGGTTGAGCACAAAATAATAGTGTGATAATAAAGTGATAATAATAAAGCACGCGATGTGTGAGGTGAACGTAACGAACACTAACTTTCAATAGTAAATCAATAACGTGTGCTCAACAAACTGATCCGCTCCAACTCTCTCAGCCTTCAGCTTACTCTGATAATTTACCCGTAATCGTACACAACTGGTACATCCTACCATAGTGTTGGGTTGTTAAACGCTAAATAGAAGATACATGCAATTTTTCTGAAAGGTTCGGATAATACAACAAATTTCGATGTAAACCTGTTAGGTAACTCACTACAATAAAAAGGAATTAAGAAAGACGCAAATAATAAAACTTTCGAAACAATCAACCTATTATTTTTAGTGACCATTTGGATAATGAAGCATTTGTTTAATGGGGTGGTGACGTTGCTCGTATTGGAACACATGGTGAGAGGAAGAACGTGATTGTTTGTTGAGGATTATGTGTTTAAATTTATTTATTTGGCATATGGAAGTACAAAAACTGAATAGACGTTTTAACACAAATAGTGACGTTTGTTAATACAGTTGGTATTCACAATGACCGAAATGTTAAAATAAATGAGGATTGATTTGACATAATCATTTTACATGTAAATGCAAATGGTTTAAAAATAATTGTGGCTGCAGCTAGCTGAATCTGTCAGTGTCACACAGGTAAAGCACTGTGCGCCTTGAATCTATCATTGACACACAGGTAAAGCACTGTGCGCCTTGAATCTGTCACTGACACACAGGTAAACACTGTGCGCCTTGAATCTGTCACTGTCACACAGGTAAAGCACTGTGCGCCTTGAATCTGTCACTGACACACATGTAAAGCACTGTGTGCCTTGAACCTATCACTGTCACACAGGTAAAGCACTGTGCGCCTTAAATCTGTCACTGTCACACAAGTAAATCACTGTGCGCCTTGAATCTGTCACTGTCATACAGCTAAAGCACTGTGCACCTTGAATCTCTAAATGTAATTGGTGAGAGAACACGCACTAACTTTATGATGAACTTTAAATTTATGTTACCGTCAGCTTCTCGCTTGTTAGAACTAAGCTTAGGGGCCTACGTAACTATTATCTAGAAATTTAGAAACATAGACAAACTAACTTTAGGAAGAAATATATTGTGCTGTATGTAATAATAATAATATTTTTAATCTATGTTAGATTTCATTGTACTCAATCATATACCTACTTTTGTTATTGCATTCAGAGAATTTCAAAAATATTTTAAATATGTATACTACATTTTAGCTACACAGTCAAAATGAACGCTTCTAGCGAAAATGCTATCAACAACTTTATTCTAGTAACAATATATAATATAATAATAACTTTTTAAATAAAGTTTTGTTTTGTCATGAGAAAATTTAAAATATCTATGGGCAGCCCTAGTTAGCTGCTATCTGTACTGTTTCAAATCGCCAATCAGGATAGCTATGGTTTGTAACGAAGCGATTGTAATCAATGATAGGAATTAATTATTAAAAAGTAATGTTTCAAAATATTATTTCAACTAAATATTACTTTTCTACTTAAATGACTGCAAAAGTCGTGAAGAAAACTTTCCGCAAGTATTTCTGTGACGTTTTCAACTAACATCGATATGAACTTTGTTAATGAAAGTCAAATATGAATAGTTAACAAGAAAACTTATTAAGCTTTAAGCATTGGTGAAGCTAGATGGAAGCGTCACAGTTAAAACCGCATATTGCGTAGATGTAATTAGTTTTAGAGAACTTGTCGCAGCTTTGAGTTTTGTTTAACGACTTGGAACTCGTGATGAAACTCACTAAGTAATTGTCGAGATAATTACACCTGTTACTAACACAAAACGTCGTGGAAACTTCTGAAGGCGTTAAGCTTAAATTGTTTAATACATACTTGTAAATAAATGAAAATATGACAGAAATACGCTCCAAATATAAGAGAAAATGTTTATTGGCATCCGATAGCAAAAATAAAAAATAGCTCTATCTTATATCTGCCTTAGAAGTTAACATAAATTAGTTAGTGTATTTTATCGTAATCTACACTTTTATAATTATAAGTTATATTAATACTGTAGGAACTGTAGCCCAATAATTGTCAAAAATAATATAGAAATGAGTTAAGGTCAGTATTCTTAATGTTGAGCGCCATTAACAAATAAAATGTGTAAAACAATACTTTTGGTCCAGGCTAAAAAGTAATAATTAAGGAAAAAATTTGTTAAAATGCAAACGACCGGAGCCGTTTTTTTGGTGCAGAAAAAAGTATATCTAACTCGGAAAAAAATATTAAAACAGCTGAATTTAACCCGCGCCGGGAGTGACAAGAGGTAAAAAGAGGTTGCTAGCGATTTGTGGCGAAATAATTGATTTTAGAGAAACAATTCAAATGAGAAAGTTGTAGATAATATAAAAATCTATAACTTTTAAAGTGATCATTTTTTGACCTAACCTCAAATTTAATAAGTAAAAAGTTAAAAAACATTTCTTTCGTTTGCTATTTCATATTGCTATTTTAGAAAAATAATAGAAATTTTAAGAAAAGATTCCATTATTATTTAAATAAAAGTAGAATTTTTGCTTTTAGAAAAAGTTGTATAGTTTTTGAGATATTTACATTTTCTAAAAAGAAAAATAAAAATAAACAAAAAATTGTTTTTTAACATTTTACTCATTAAATTTGAGGTTAGCTCAAATCTCTTTTTCACTCTGTAGTAGATTTTTGAATATTTATTTTTCTAACAGTTTAGTAGGTCGTCTAAAATACTACAAGCTCCCTCTGGTTTTCCTGGTTTTTTGAATTGGGACCATTCCAAATGTGATCGTTTCCAGTGTAAAAACTAGATTTGCCCGTAACATTTGGTTATATGCGTAGGACACTTACGTTAATTCCTCGACTATAGCACAATACTATGACAAGTTTGCTTATAGCATATAGCAAGCATATACTCGTATACCTATAGTTTGTCTACGTGGATTTCAGTTATAGTTATTCATGTGGGAATCCTTTTTTATCTTTTTTACTATCTCGGTGCCAAATTTCAGTTAAGTTATCCGATGTTACGTAATTACGTCAAACTCGGTTTGCAATGCAAACAAAACTTTGCATACAACAAAGTTATGCTCGAATAAACATACAATAGGTAATACTGACGAATTAGGAACTTCCTCCTCTGTTTGAAGGCTATTAAAAAATTTACTTTGTTGCTTAGATATCACAAGTGGAAATGGAAATAATTTGTGTAAAAACTTTTTTAATATACTACTTAATGAATTTGGAAAAATATTTACTAAAAAATTAGTCACAAACAATATAAAAAAAATACTTAATGAATTTGGAAAAATATTTACTAAAAAATTAGTCACACACAATATAAAAAAAATATTTGGTGAGTGGGCAACTAAAGGAATAATAAAAAGTAGAAACAGGCTCTTTGACGTATATGCGCAAAAAACTTATAACCACGATTTGCTGTTTAAAGAATACGTTAAAAACTATTCAAACCTCTTTAAAACCGTGTGCCGACAAGCAACATCTGACTATATAAATAGACAAATAAAAGTCTCTAAAAATAAAATAAAAACCATTTGGGAAATTGTTAACAGAGAAACTGGAAAAGTTAAACTTCGACACGACTATAGTTCACTAAAAGTTAAAAATACTACAGTTACTTCAAAAAGTGATATTGCATCAATATTTGAACAATTCTTTGCCAGTATACCAATAATTACTACCCAGGATCTTAATTCATCTCCAAGCACTATTGAAGGATTGTATTCCATGCTGTGAACAGAATTTTACATTTAGCAAGATAACCCCAATCGATGTCATAAAAGCTTTTAAATCCTTAAATTCAAAAAAATCGGAAGACATATGGGGAATGTCAACAAAAGTTATTGACTCAATAATAACGGTGTTTGCCCCATACTTAGCTCTTATTTTCAATAAATGTATTGACGAAGGGACCTTTCCTGATTTAATGAAATTCAGTAGGCTCATACCCCTTTTTAAGTCGGGTGATAAAGAAGAACCTAGCAATTTTAGGCCCGTCAATATTACCAATACTAAGTAAAATTTTTGAAGTTATAATGCTTAATCAATTGTTAATGCATTTTAATATAAATGATCTACTTAACAAAAAACAATACGGATTTGTCAAGGGTAGATCGACTACGGATGCAACAATAACTTTAGTTAAACATATTTATAACACATGGGAAGAATCACGGGATGCTCTAGATATATTTTGTGACCTTTCTAAAGCTTTCGATTGTGTAGAGCACTTAACGCTTCTGTTAAAATTAAACATTACGGAATTAGAGATAAAAGTTTGGAAATGATCGAATCCTATCTACGCAACAGAATGCAGACAGTGGATATTAACGGTAGTAGGTCTTCAGGATCGTAAGTCAACATTGGAGTACCTCAGGGTTCATTCTTGGGTCTATTTTTATTCTTAGTTTATATTAATGATCTTCCTCAAATGATCGAAAACGAGGGTGAAATAGTGTTATACGCAGATGACACATCTCTGATCTTTAAAACAGAAAGACATTACCAAAATTTTGATAACATTATAGCTGTTCTAAGTAAAGTAACAAATTGGTTCACTTTCAATAACCTTTTCTTAAACACCAATAAGACAAAATTTATGAAGTTTACACTGCCTAATGTAAATCCTACAGATGCTAGCATAGTTTTTAATCATAATAGTATAGATATAGTTAATTCCATTTATAGTTAACACAGTCTTCCTAGGGGTTACTATAGATAAAAAACTTCAGTGGGGCTCCCAAATTACTAAATTATCAAAGAAACTGAGTTCTGCCATATATACAGTCAAGCGGATTAGACAGCTGACAGATGAGGCCACAGCAAAACTAGTATACTTCAGTTATTTTCATAGTATAATGTCGTACGGCATTATTTTATGGGGTAGAGCTGCGGATATAGGTGTTATATTTGTGTTAAAAAACGAGCAATTCGTTCTATTTATAAAATGAGTTCGAGACAATCTTTAAGAGATGTATTCAAAAAAAGCAATATACTCACTGTAGCGTGTCAATATACATATGAAAATATAAAATATGTACGTAGGAATATTCATTCCAAAAGTGAGTGAATGCACCAAGGTAAATTTAAGACACAAAGATAAGCTCGCTCTACCCAAACATAGATTAACCAAAGTAGACAAGTCATTCCCTGGCAACTGCATACGTTTTTACAATAAAATTCCTGAGGCAATGCTGGGTATGTCTGAAAATAGATTCAAAAGTTGTATAAAAAGAACACTTTGTAGAAAAGGATATTATACCATAGAGGAATACATCAATGATAAGAATGCCTGGGCCGACTGATCTTATTATTGTCAAACTTAGAAAGATGTTTAGTATGATGAAACTTATATTTCTTAGCCGTGTAGAATTTTTATTGGATTTTGTTAACGTATTTTTTTTTACATAATTTTATGTAATTAATTTATTTTATTGTATCTAGCCGAGCTTACTAAAGTAATGTATTTTCCTTTTTTTTCCTCTTTTAAATGTATTTTATTTTTAATAATTGTTTTTTTGACGACAATAATTTATTTTGTAAATCCAACATTGTGCATAAAGATTTCATTTCATTTTCCTTTAATTTCATTGAAAACAATATACAGCATGGAAATTTTAAAGGGGTCAGTAAGGGCAGCTACCATTATAGTTATTGCTACAAGAAAACGGTCTTAGAATAAATAGTCCATGAATTTTTAAGATATTTTGACTAGCGTTCTCATTCACACAGCGTTCACATTCACACAGCGTTCATAGATTTTGAGAATGGTACTTCCAGCAAAATAAAAGGCAATTTTTCTTATCTTTTTTTATGCCGTTCGATCCAGTTTCTTATAAGGATCAAAAGTTTGTATAGATCCAATTGAGTTAAGATTACTATAAATTTCAGAAATTACATCAATTTTGCGGTGGAACTTTTAAATAAGAAATTTTTCCAAAACTTTTTCGATTCCGTTATTACCAGTTTCTTTAAGGGATCAAAATGTTAGCACTAATTGAGGTAAGAGTATTACGAAAATCAAAAATCACAACGAAAATCCCATACATTTTGTAGAATAAGAGTTTTTTCAAAACTTTTCCTTTAATAATCCCGATCCAGCTTCTTATAAGGATCAAAACTTTGTATGGGTTTAATTGAGATGAGACTATACAAACAATTAATAAATAGCAAAAAATCAGTGTAGTCCCTACAAAATTTTCAGATGTTTTTTTATTATTTCTTTAAATTCTTAACTCAATTGGTGCCACACAAACTTTTGATCCTTATATAAGTAACTGGATCAAACGGCATGAAAAAAAGTTTTGTAAAAATAACCGTTTATTTTACTGACAGTAACATACTTTTCAAAATTTCTTCCAGTCAAAATACCTTACAATATCATCACATCACATCACAGTCTTCTATGACCATTCTATGACAGCTGCCCTTACTGACCCTGAGCCCTTTAAAATTTCAACCCTATATATACGAGTACCAATTATGTTTTCGACGAAGAACATGTACCTGTCATTTTTAAATGAAAAGAATAAAACAGTGAGACAGTTTCCAAGTGGGTGCCGCATCCCGTCCAACTAGTGGCTGTCGTCGCGAAACTGCATTAGCTAATGATAACTGCCAAGAAAGTTTTAACTTAGTTAAGTTTCATCCGACAGAAAGTTAGTCTTAGTCCCATTGCAGCTGCGAGCCTGCTCTGGATGTGCTCGAGATGAGATGAGATGGGACTGCTTTAAGCTTATGAAAATTTATATGATCATGTAGCCAATGTTTCTTTTTCATTTACATAAAGAAAATATACACAATTAACAAAATACGTTGTTCTTGATACTTTGCATTTGCGTTGCACAAAAATATTTAGTGTTAATTTGGAACTGGTGAAACGCCTTTTATGTTAATGCTAGTATAAAATTTTGTTACGTGTATGGATTTTTATTGTGAACGAATAAAACAATTCGTCGCTCAAAAGTAAAAAGAAAACTTGTTAACAAAAAACAACCGGCTTCAAAACGTAGTACAAAAAAGGTAAAAATCATTAATTAGTTCCAAAAATCTGATCTGAATTACACTTTAAAGTTGGTGTCTATATACCTTACAATAAATAAATAAATAACAGACTTCACTTGCATGAAACCAACTTAAAACTGTAATTTAGATAAGATTTTTGGAAAGTAATTATTTTTACCTTTTCAGTGCTTCTTTTTGAAGCCGGTTGTTTTTTTGTAAAAATGTTTTTTTGAGTATAATATTAAATGGTAATAGCTGTTGAAAGTCCTTTTTCTAAGGATTTTTGTTTTAAGGAGATAGGAAGGACGAACTAGATATTAAGACTTGGCTATAGATTGTAAAGACTCCTTTAGTATTACATAGTATATAATACATAACGTATATACTATATAATATTTCGGCGAATGCGAATCGGAGGTCACACTTAGGTCACGTGAGGTGTTCTCAAAACTTGGTAACATGTATGATTTACGTAGGTACCTAGTCCAAATGAAACTTAAATATAAACAAGTTTTAAAGACGCTCAAGTTTATTTCATTTGAAGTATACTTAACGCAAGTATACTTAACGCAAGTATACTTAACGCAAGTATACTTAACGCAAGTATACTTAACGCAAGTATACTTTTTGTTTAAGACTTGTTTAAGTTTCAACAATTTTCGAAACTAATCCTTTATTTTTCGTCAATATTTTACTGTCTCTTAATACCAAGAAGATGTACAAGGTTTAAGCAAGTAGTAATTTAATTAACAAGAGTGAGGACGAAATTAGAGCAGTAACCACAGAAAACGTAAAATAATAAGAACAAAAGAGAGGTGAGCTCAACAAAGTGTTAAATTAAATGTCACACTCTGTTCGTCGACGACAGACGAGGGTGCAGATTACAACATCTTTTGTATTCTATGAATTTCCTTATCAGGCTCATACAACCCCACCGTTGAGGCACGGCCTACCCTCACCGAGAGCCATACGTGGGCCCAGTGCGGATTGTGGACTTCATATACGTATTTTTTTGACGTATGCAGGATTTCTCACTGTCTTTTCGTTTATCGAAAATCCAGAGTACTAAATATACTTGAGAAATTAAGAAAGAGACAATAAGTCAACACAAGTAGACGACGTGCCCGAACTTCCGCTATGCAGGATGCAAGGCGTTTACAAAACCCCTAGGCCACCACTGACTTTATACTTATACTAAATTTTTTTCTACGTGTAGTAGTGTAGTAGTAAGTGTAGTAGAGTGTAAGTGCGATATTAGTTGAAACAAAAACAAGTTAATTATGTAGAAATACATTCTACCACAATCAATATACTTACTAGTGCAATCAATATGATTATATTGAATTCCAATTAGGATTAGTCCAATTTATATGTGTTTAAAATTTTAACATAGATTTTCATCGTTACACATAGATTCTTGTCATATCATATGACAGCAGGCGTAAAACCAAGTCATTATAGGGGGCTTGAAAACTCTGTCAATCGAATTGGGCGCCACACTTAGCCAGCGCGGTAGATTGTGGCTTGCGTATCCTTCCCCAAGAACGGTTCTTTGCCTTTGCTTTGGTTTTTTTCTAATTTAAGTTCGTATAAAATATGCCAAATATTAAATATCATTAGTGCGGTTTCGGTAAATATGTTGTGTTTGCAGTTTAGCGGCGATGGGCTCAATATATCTGTCACGTGTGACGAAGAACTGAAGTGGTTGGAGTAAATAGTCTGACCCCCACTTCACAATGTGGGTGTGTGTCCAGCCCTTCGGGGAATAAAACCGTGACGATAAACATACATATACATGACATCAAAAAAAATACAACGTAAAAAGTGAAAACGACGTGACACTAGCGACAGTCGTATGCGTACAGTGGTTTTTGTACCTCTAAAATTTAACCAACCAGCCAAGGGGTCAAAGCAATTTCATGAAAGATATTCAAAAAAATAACTTACATTGATAATAATAAAGTTACGACTTACATGTTTTATAAGTAGGTACGTGCTATCTAAAAATTACAGAGAAATTTCTTGCTTTCTCTTACAAATTAATTGTAAAAACTAAAAAGCAACTTATAAACCAGGAATCACAAACTAGAGAATACATACATAACATCACACCTGTTTTCCAATTGGGGATTCAGAAACCTGAGACTTTCACTTACTCCGATCCTGCCACACTTCTTCTGTTTCATCTACACGCATCGATGTTCTTAGACATGTTTAACAGTTTACAGTACCTACTCTTAACCTCGGCCCTACACGCCTTGGAGGCTAAAAACGGACTGGAGAGAGCTGCTTTGCTAAAATAAATGTATGTAATCGCTACGTGAAACGAAGAGAAAGAGTAACCCAATATGGTCCCTACAGAAGATAGTAATACTACTATATACAGTATTTATATATTCTTTTAAAAATCAACGTTCCTTTGTTAGTTCGTTTTGTTTAATATTTATCGGTCCCAATAATTATTGTATCTAGTAACGCTAGAACTGAACCTCCCAGTTAGGGGAGAGTTGGGTAATACCGCGCGGTTGATAATTCCGCGCTCCTCGGTTTCTTTGAAACAATCAGCAATACGCGCCTGCAATATTAGTAAAATCATAGCTTTATGCATCCCCTACCCCGCTCGAGCGCCGCCAGCTGCCACCTAGTATCCAGAGGGCAATGCCGCGAGCTTGAAGGTTTCCCGCGCAATCGATATAGTTTTTTGGGTGATTTTAATAAGAGGTGAGTCAATGAATATTTTACACCAAGTAATAAATTATACTCATTTATAGGGTAAAAATAATGTATAACTTATGTGTAGAATAATTTTGAATTTATCCTTTGAGTTGGTTTATGTTTTTGAGGTTACAAAATAAAATGATCTTGTTTGATAATACCGCGCGTAGGGCTGATCAGCTATATAATATGCTTGTGATCATTTTAAATCTCTAAAAGCGTAAGCATTTATACCTAAGTAAAAGTACTAGGTAATAAAATAATAGTTGTCTTGTCAATGTCAACTCGTCGCTCATTTAGGCTAATACTAAACATTTCGTGAAAGCTGGGGTCTGTACGTATTTCCAATTCGGCCTCCAGGCTTCCACTCTCTGAATGACACATTGTGCGATGATTTCATTGTCATTTATGGCGCGGTTTTATTAGACCCAGTGCGAAATTACCTACCTGGGGCACGATATTATCAGACCAGTTTGATAATACTGCGCTTTCCCAATTTTTTATTATTCGCTTGTATTATTGTTTTTGTTTGTTTTTTGATAAATTTAAATTTTCGTTAGTGTAGTCAGATAAATTTCCTCCTTTTATTATATTTCGTTTTTATTTTAACCTAACCTGAGCTTAGTTTTAGGATAATTCCCTTAGGGGCACCCAACTCTACCGTATATCGAACTTTTTACGAGTATTTCGTCTGAAAGCGTTTATCGCGAGCTTAGTTATTAGACTTCGCTAAAAGCTCTAAAGGTTTTGTTCTCACGTTTTTCACATTGGCTTTCATTTTATAATAAAAAAAATTTATTCCTTTTTTTCCCGAGCAGATTACATCTCGAACAAGAATATTAAAAACAATTAGCTTTTCAATTGGTTTTGCTATTAAAGGTAAAAAGTAATATTTAATGGTATGTACAATAGACTATTCCACATTTTTTTTTTCATACAAATTATATTATCATACGATAAAAACTGACAGAGTAAGAGCCGTTTAAATTTCGCTTTTTTCGTGCGTGAGCAAAAACACTTAAACATACTGTGTAATGGAATGTCTTATGGAATCATAAGACAAGTCAAAAACTTTATCTACACCGGAAAAAATATTTATGATGGTGCCTAAAGACGTAAATGGTAAAAATGGGTCGGTCATGAGAAGGGTGCTCTCTACAAAAACAAGAGCATATTGATGTGAAGACCATTTCTACTAATACCTACCAAATAAGTAATACTTAGATTTTCTACGCTATACCTTCTTTTTGTAATTCTTTAAAACATAGTTACCCGGTCTCCTAGGGTAAGATCTCGAATTATACTACACAAAAGTGTAACTACTGATAATTATTGAAATGTGATTGATTACACCTATATTGGCGAGACCATTTTGTTACCTATTTGCATTGGGCTTTGTTGAAATACCTACAGTTGGTAGTTCAGTGGGCGGCAAAAGGTAGCAAATAAATACCTACATACATATTCACGTAAAATGTTTTGTTTTCGTTTTATTATTAAAATTAACAAATCATATTATGATATAGAATGGAATATGCAACTCTAAACATAACAATGAGCTATTACACCAAGTAATAATCTGCTTTCTTTAAAAATCAGGTACTTTTATGAAAAAAAGCTAGAAGATTTTTATAAGTGGCGAGAATCTAGCAATGTACCAAAACATTGTGCGATTTTTTTTATTACGAAGCTTATTTTCCTATGAAGTGTTTCATTTTATCAGTTACAGATAAAATCATATACGCAACTGCACAAAATCGGTATTATGGTGATCGCGCCATGTAAAATTTCCTTCATTTCATTACAGTAGCATAAATATTCATATTACAAAATAAATATTTTTTACTTATTACGTTAAACACTTAAAATTTACACTGTTGGATTAATACATTAATGGAAATGATGTATTCCATGCTGCGCGAGCCGAAACTCTGTTAAATGCTTACACGCGCGGCGAATCTTGTGACGTCAGCCGAGAGACGGTTATTAGTTTCGCCCATTTTGCGGGTCAGGTATTTTACCAAAACTTGTTGATAATTTAAAAACAATATTTACATTAGAATTTTGTTAGTCGGTGGTGGCCGAGTAGTACCTGTGTCATGGCTCCAATTCTGAGGGCGGAGGTTCAAATCCGGCGTGTACCAATGTAACTTTTTCTAAATTTCTCAAGTACATTAAATATTCACACCACTGACTTTTCAGTGAAGGAGAACATCGTGAGGAAACCTGCATACGTCAAGAAAAAAGAGTCGCATGTGAAGTCCACAATTCGCTTAGGATCCGCGTGTAGACTATGGCTCTCCTACGCTGAGGGGAGGCCGTGCCCCAGCAGTGGGGACGCATGTGGCTGCAAACACTGTTAACGCAAATTGCTTATCAAATTGATACTTATAAACTTAGTGGAATAGTCTATTATCATATTAGGAAGAGAGAGAGACCGAGAAGACTTGTAGTTGAAGACAAATAGTACATTTTCCGATAAACAAATTATATATTAGACATTGAGTCACAGGAGAGATGTTTATGAATATTTTACTATATAATTCCCTGATGATTATTTTTTTTAATGTTAGCACATTATTTTTGCACTAAAAATATGCTGGTGTCTTTCTTGTGCACGCGTTACTGTATTTACTCATCTTTTGTCTTCAGTCATACATAAGCTTTAATTAAAACAAAATTAGAATATCAAATAAAATAGGGAAACCATTTTAAAAGACCTTGGCAGTTCTTTTTAGTCTCATTTATTTCTTCTACGATTGAAATGTCCTTACAGCGGCGGCGACAGGAGGAGCGTCGCTCGAGGACGTACTTTGATCCGCACTTCGAATACGGAAATTTTATTTCTCTCCAAACAAAATATTAAAAATATCTCGTCCTTCAATATGAAATATTTAATTATTTAGAAAATACTTTGTAGACGTTCCTTTGAAATATTGCCAAGAAGGTACTAATATTAAAGCGAAGTTACGCGACTTCGTTTTATGACCATTACTCAACTTTGTCTTTTTTGTTTGTGACTTTTCCCTGCGACTATTTAGTTACTTTCAATTTCTATCCCACGATGTTACAAATCAAAATAAGGACCACATCGTTAAAAAACTAATGACATTTACGTAAAAAGGTAACAGGAAAAGTACGTAAGTATGTGATTAAGGAATCATTGAGGGTAGATTTTTAGTTGAGTTTAGAGCCCGACGAATGTGAACTGCTTAAAACGAAATGAAGAGGGAAAAGAAGAAAAATCTGCTTTTGATTATAATCTGATTAGGAACACACCTAATATATTAAGAATCCTTCCCTATTGAATCCCTATTAATTTATCCGGCGAGAAGTTATCCTGCACAGACACTGAGTTTGTCAAGGGTTATTCGCGCATAGAAAAACACGAAAACAGTTAGGGGAGGTATGGTGTCCGCTAACGGAGTAATGTTTCAATATATAGACTCTGCCGTATTGATATTAAAATTGCAGCTGAGCACTTGAGAGGTTCATTGTTGCTGGAGAATGTCAATTTCCAATTTTAGGGCTCGATATTTGGAAAAATATGATGGGTCTATTATTGTTAAGAATCAGACCAAGTGTATTATGTTGATGTCATATGTTTATTGGCAAAATATGTTTACAATGTGTTTACTAGCAAAATAGTATATAATAATAGTTTATATATTTAATATATTGAATAAGTTAGGTAAGGATGAGCTAGAGAAGCTGTATTCTATGCAACCGATAAACAGGGAGGTTCGGTTTGGATGAACTGATGATAGGTAGGTGTAACTTGGCTACCGTTTCAATATAATTAATTGAAGATACGCCAGTGTATCAACAGCCATATAGAACGACGAACGCTCAATGGATTGTTGCAGAATTAGTTCAAGAGGTAATTTCTTTTTCTTATGCCACTAAACAAACAAGCCTACGGTCCGCCTCATGGTAAGCGGTCACTATAGCCTATGGACGCTTTAAAATTAAAGATACGGGTAATACGTGAATCGCGAAGAGAATACGCAAGTCCTATAGATTAGTTAGGTATGATAATAATAAATAGCGAAACGCAAATTAGATAAAAAACTTAAGGAGGTACATTTTTCCATCCCACGATATCACTTGAATTCGAAGAGAACTGAACAAGCAATGGGAGAAGCAGAAATTTGACATTTAATTGAGAAGTGGAGGTTATGGTAGGTTTCAAACAATATCAAAACATGTTTCATTGTTTTGGCTGTAACTTGAAAAATACCCTCATCTTAGGAAAATCATGAAACAGGACTTCTTTACTAGTTCCTAGGATCAAGGTCGCTTTTAGGTAAACAGCTCTCTATAAACAGCTCTCTAAAGACAGCTCTCTATAAATCAACTATAAATAACGCGAACAAGACTTTTGGAAATAAGTAGTTATTTTTACTTTTTTAGTGCACCTTTTTAAAGCCGGTTGCTTTTTTCGTTAAAAAGTTTTTATTTTGTGAGCTCAAACTTTGCAAAAAAATCGATGTAATTTTCTTTCTATGATATGAATGGAAGTGGTGTGTTTGCAAAATGGGCACACGGCCTATATGTAGGTATAAGTGATTGAATTGATTACCACATGCCTGAAGGATAGAGCGCCAGTGCTCAAACCGCCCGGGCGCCCGGAGTCAGTCGCCTACGAGTGATAGATCGGGGGCTGAACGTTCCATCGCGCGTGACTGATGACACACCATTTGTACCGGCCATTCACTGCGCGTCATCGATTGCGGACATGGTGTTGTTTCATTATTTCTGAACTGATAAAGCAGAATTTTAATAACAAAGTTATGACTATTGAATAAAATAATGGTCATAAAGAGTCTGAATTGTTGTGATATCGTTGTCCGCGGTTTGTGTGCATATCAGCGGTTTAAGTGCATGTCTGCGGTTTGTGTGCATGTCCGCAGTTTGTGTGCATGTCCGCGGATTGTTTTTCGGCTTTATTATTCAGATAGTAATTTGATGATGCAAAAAAAAAAAGAATATACGTAAGAAAATATTTTTTTTTACAAACAAGCTTTTAACAGACCAGGTTATCGGTTAAGACCAGAGTACTTGTCAAGACAACAAGCCCAAACTCGATGAGGTAGCATCGTTTCGTTACAGAGGTCCTATGGCCACCTTCCAGCTCCATCATCAGACCAGCTCTATGACATCATTATATTGCATTGTCATCCAATTTGAGTGTGTATGCAAAATTTTAGCTTAACTGGACACTGGAAAGTGGGACCATTCGACTTACAAGATCTCATTATAGACATCGGGACAAGTGAAACTAAATAAAAGTGTGTAATAAAAACGTCTAAGTCGACGCGGACTATCGGTATAAATAAGACCCAAAAATAATTTAAGGCCTGCGGTTAGATTTTTTCGTGGCTGCGTATAGAATTCTACCGAACGCCGCTTTAGACAATCCCGTCACAAGTGTCACCTTACCAGTGTCTCGGCTCGCCATTACCAGTGTCACCGCTCGCCGTCACCAGTGTCACCACCCGCCGTCTGCCGAAGCCACCCAAAAACTAAAAGTTTGACTCTTTATAGACTTTTTTCATTTTCGTATTTTATATTTCAATCGATTCCTTAAGTATTATATTAAAAAAAATATCGTATAATTTTGGCGATATAAAAGGGTTTCTGGAAAACCTTATTTGAATAAAAACTTTTTGACTTTGTCTTTGATTGCAGAAAAATCAAACTTAGTACTTAATTCATTTCCCTAAAGTATCGTGAAATTAATGTGTGTCGTACGAATAAATGATTAAATCACAAAGGTTTCTTGTATGACTACTAAATCCCTAAAACCTAAACTAACCTACACCTACAACCTAAACCTAAAGTACTAAGCCGGAATAAAAGCCTTGAAATAGATTAGTGATGTGTGTTTATTATTTATATTTGTAATCACTTTTAAAGCTGAGATTGTGTTCTCATTGAAAACAGTTTTATTCTTGACGTTTTATTTTATATTCAGGAAATTAGAACAGTAAAATGCCTGCAACATAAATTGCTGGCCGAGCAGAAAAGTGAGGAGATAAAATATTAGGGACGAAGTCAGCGAGCACGAGCAGGAAGGTCGCAGGAGGGATAAAGACAATTACTGTCGAACATAACCAAATCGTCGCCGCCGGAAGAAAATGTCGTCCAGTGCGACCCGAAGGTACGGAGCCTATCCAAACTGTCGTAAACTGACGGCTTATTTCAAACAATTTATTGAATCTCATATAGTATAATGTTTGACTTTACGCACTTAGCCGCTCCAATTCTCACCGTGGTATTGCTTGGCCAAATAAATTAGGCACATTTTATATTACGTTAAAAAAAATATTTCAATTACTATAAATAAATTACTAAAACTATTAAGTTTGCATACAAACTTAATAAAATATTCCGCTACTGATCTTACAAAATATGTTGGTAAATATTAAGCTATACAATAATAATATATTAGGTAACTTTTACCTAACATTTGACCCGAGCATTTAAAATAAAGATAACTTCTAGGTGCGGCTTTTCAACGTGATTCACTTGTATTAATTTACACAACTGTTAATTTTTTACAAGACTTGCTAAATCTGTTTACAAAAATAAAAAAATTAAAACCACCGCATCCGTTTAACTACTACTAATTGGTTCGACCGAATTAGACACAAAATCGCTAAAGTATGCAAAATGAATTCCAATAAAATGAAACATATCTGTTTTACAGTCCGTGTACGTAATTCTAGCACTCACCTTATAGCACTGCTGGTCGAGGGCGTCGCGGCGGAACTGGGGACCTAGACGTCGGTCAGTGCTTATGTTATCTACGAAGGGGCCTACTCTCAAGGAAGAAAACTTACTTTAAAACATTAGGAAGCTGCTACAACATACACAAGACAGTTTTAATTAAAACTTTGAGTGCGTCACCGTGGCGGTTTCAGGTACTCATGATGCTCCGCGCAGCTATATCCAGTTCCAGAGGCTAATCAAATCACACTTAAAGTTTACTGATTTCCACTATCACCAAACTCGCGTAGTTACCACGACGAACGAACGAACGCGGGATTTACTTAGCGGGCAGTACTACTTTTCAAAATTTATTCACAAAAGCAAGCAAGCAAACACACTAACAAAACGCAATACGCGAGTGTCGCTTCCAACCTGCGGCAAAGGCTGAACTGAACTATTCGTACGTTCCAGAGCCGACACCAAGGTCCAAGTGAATGTCGATGCGTCGAGGAAATTAGCCGAAAAATCTTTCCTTCGGTCGGGACCTTGAAAAGATTACGTAATCTTTTACCTGTGCCAACTAAAATTGTGCTTGCTCAGTCTTTACTTTTACCTTTACTTGATTATGCTGACATTTTCTGCACTAATCTGACAGAGGAACAACTCAATACACTTGAGCGTCTACAAAATCTTTGCATTCGCTTAATTTTTGGGCTTCGAAAATATGACCATGTTTCAGAATTTCGTTCACAACTCAAGTGCCTGACTTCGCTGGAATGTACATATTCTTTCACTCCTCTATAACGTGTTATTTAATCCATCTACATCATGTTATCTAAAAGAGCGGTTTATTTTATCAGCTCGCTTTGTCTGCTCTTCGTTCTTCGTCTACCAGTCTTCTTCTTAAAACACCTGGACACAGTGCTAATTTTTACAATTGTTCTTTTACTGTAAAAGCCATTAGACTATGGAACTCTATGCCGATAAATATAAAGCATATACAGTCACTACCTGTTTTCAAGAATTCATTAAAATTTTATTACTATCGTACTACTTCCAAATTTTCTTTAATTTAGACCAACCTCTGGTTAGTCTTACATATCTATCTTTATTACGTTATTTATTGTATGTATGTTTATGTATTTATATAATATAACCATTTATTTTATGGATTTGTTTCAGTATTTATATCAGAATATATGTATTTTATCTATATAGTAAGTACTTAGGTATATATGTATGTTTTAATATACTTTATTCTTCCTCATAATTTAACTAATGATCCTTTACCTCTACCTCTTCCTGTCAATATTACTCTACCCATAGGTTGCCTGGTAGAGATCGCTTTTTAGCGATAAGGCCACCATATTGTGCTTTTTCTTCTATTGTTATTTTTTATGTATTTTGAACTTCGCCATAAAAAATATTGTATTGTTTTTTAAGACAAGGTCTCCGACCTTAGGAGGTTCCGTTTTATCAGACCACCGGACACGCTGTTGCAGAAGATGGAGATACTCCAGTGAGAGTTTTCAAAACGATTGCGACATCTGCTGCAGTAGTTCCAAACACGTCAAACTGTTCACGGCGGTTTCGCTACACGAATACTCAGGTAGTGAGTCAAGTGGACCTCCAATCAGAAAATGGCCGTGAATACAGCCTCAATTTTACAAAACTCGGTAGCTAACTCCTCAAAGGTTAATACCGCCTCACCTATAACCCGATGCAAGTGAGTTTTTGCTTAAATTCCGGACTTCGGGTCATACGTCTCTCCATGGATGCTATTCTAGTTTCGGCTAGCTTTCTAGAGTGACCTAAAGAAGGCCTATCGGGACGAAATGGCTATCTTGTCAGCAAATGACCGGATTGGGGCCTGGCTGTGTCATTCGCAAAGAACGCTTCACAGTCCTGGTCTTCAGGGTTCTGACGAGATGCACTTGGAGGCTCTTCTGCTTCCCAAAACAGCTGAATTGCTTCAGCGAGAACAAGACCCACACAAGTTGTGGGATCCGGCGAACGTACAGGCACTAGTGGTTGTGCTAGGCCCATTATAATGTGTCCCAGGTCAGTCGGAACCGCGACCAGTCCTCCTGGCTGAAGCAATTTCACTGCTCCCAAGGTCAACATGCCCAGGACATCAGCACCCAAGAGCAGATCTATAGGTCCCGGAACATGGAAGCTAGGATCAGCAAGGGACAATCCCGAAGTTAGTTGCACAATACCTGGAGGTAACCTGACCTGAGGGTGATTACCTAATATATTTTTTAAAACTTAACTTTAATTGCTCCACTAATGATTCCGACACTATTCACGCGTGTTTATCCGACCACCCCAAGGTAAAATAACGCAAACCTGTGCGGCAGGCAACAAAACCGTGAAGGGAGGAGGAAGGGGTAATGAAGGAGTGGAGGTTGCGAGTCAATTAAGGAAGGGATTGGAAGGATGGGTAGGACTCAACTCACGCGGAGAAAGATCGAATCTGGGAATGGGAATGAAGACTGGGACTTCATCTGAAGGATGCCTCATGTTGACGAAGAAAGGGACACTATAGGTCAGATTCATCGGTCGCCTTCGTCTGAAGAATGGAGTACGTCTCTCCAATCGCGGCCACTTAACAATGGGGAGCGACATCCTCTCACTCACCATCCGCACAAGGGTTGCTTTTCTAAAATTTACCCTCCTAGTCCGATCGGAGTTCCGATGGGGAGGAAAAGGCGAAGCCCGAAGGGATCGCACCTGAACTGCCATCCAGGGAGGGTTCCCCTGAACAATTCCCCTCTCACTGTGGGGGGGGACAACCTTACCGGTCTGTCCGTGGCTTGTTCCGACGATGGCGGGATGCAAATGATTGGGTGGTGGGGAGCACCACAATCGCTTTACAAAGTGTCCGAGGAGGGACACTGAACGACCGTGTGGTCCGCACCAAGGCAACTATAGCATCATCGTCGCGTGCGCACAATGTTGCGTCCTTGAGGTCTAGGCAACTGTTTGGGCAACTGCACCGGTGGTGGCCTAGTCCTAACGTACGAGGCGAAAGGGTCGGAGCGAGCAAGGGTATCCACCCGACGACACTCCTCTTCCAAAAAACTCACCAAATTTGCAAATTTGGGGAAGGGGATGTCGGAGTCTCCCCCGTAGGAGCACTCAAACCGGCTCCTCACGTCTACCGGCAACTTACCTGAGACTATGTAGAGGAGTATAAAGGACCACTCCTCCACAGGAAGGCCCAAAGCTTTTAACGCGTTGTACGCAACTAACAGGACGTTAAGAAACCCAAACTGTAGGATCTTAACATCCTAAACCCGGGGTAGCCCCAGAATGGCGAAGACGTGCGCGTCTGCCAACTGCCGCACATTTTGGTAACGCTTATTTAGCAACTGCGCTAGCGGGCCCTCTATCCGGCTGGGGCATGACAAGATCAGCTACAGCCTGTCGTATCTCGTCCGCTATATCCTCGGCCTGATCAATATCAGCCAGGATCTTGGCCATCGCCTCCGGCTCTAAGACCGTGTCAACAAGTTCACGTAAGGCCTGGCTCAGTACCTCCATTGGATCATCAAGCTGTTCCGACCGCGCAATTATAGCCTGCTTCCTGTCCGGTCTCCTTATGTTTAGCTTAGCCGACACTAACCACGTAAGCACAACTAAAACTCTCGCCCTTGGTTTCGACATAAATATGAAAGAAAGAACAAAATTAAAACACTTTTAACTAAATAGCCGAACGCACGGAATCCTAATATTCAAAACACAAATATACATAAATTAATCAATAAAAATAAACAAAAGCGTGCGGAACCGAACGCGTACCTCCTATCGCTAACAATATACCTAATTCAAATACCTAAAACAAACCTAACAACTTGGGGATTAAATATATTTAATAACAACCTAACACGGAACTCTCGAGTTCAATAACAAATGCACTAACTAGTTAACTATTTACAATCAACCGTATATACCGTCACCGCAAGCCGAACGCAGAACATACCTAAATCCACTCTCTGGCCACCAATGTTGTACAGTCCGTCTACGTAATTCTACCACTCACCTTTAACGCTTCTGGTCGAGAGCGTCGCGGCGAAAATAGGAACCTAGGCGTCTATCTGTGCTTATGTTATAAACGAAGGGGTCTACTCTAAGGAAAGGAAACTAAAGTATTGGGAAACTGCTTCAAAATAGACAAGACAGTTGTAGTTAAAACTTTAAGTGCGTCACCGTGGCGGTTCCTGGTACTAATGATGCTCCGCGCAACTAAATCCAGATCCAGAGGTTGATCAAATCTCGCTTAAAATCTACTGATTTCCACTATCACCAAACTCGCGTCAATACCACGATGTTGGTATTTCAGATCGAACGCGGGATTTAATTAGTACGGGGGCAGTACTGACTTTTAAAAAATTCTTTACAAATTTCCAAAGCGAGCGAACACACTAACAAAACGTAACACGGAAGTGTCGCTTGCAACCTACGGTAAAGACTGAACTGAACTATTCGCACGGCACCGTTCGTTCCAGAATCGACACCAAGGTCAATGTCACACGGCACACCACGTGAATGTCGATGAGACATTGCTTATCTTTACCTAACAATATCTAAATTGTAGGTTTTGTGTTGCCAAACATAAATTTTCACTTACTACATGAGAGGACAGGTAGGATATACATTTTAAATGTAGAAATTTATAAGTATATTTAAGTACTAATTTTTAGTGGTATGTACTCTTTTACTCCAAAACTATGCATGTTAGAAAAACAATTCAAGTCCAAAATTTTGTATCAAAAATTTTCAATCGATTTAGGTACGCATTTTGTATTCATATATATATGAAAAGGATGGTGCGGCAGTGGTTTAAAAAAAGAAACAACGTTCGCCGGGACAGCTACTATATATATCGTGTAAGGGTTGTACTAATTCTAAAACCTTCCACTCCAGAAACTTACTAAAATTACAATCGGTTTACCCTTGTTGCGCGAGTCCGACTCGTACTTTACCCAGTCCGACTCGCACTTGACTCAGTCCGACTCGCATTTGACCTTTTTACTTTCTCAGAAACCTTCCCAGGCGTGTGCATAACAACTTACTAAAATTTCATTACAATCGGTTTACCCTTATTGCGTGGTTACGACTCACACTTCACCCTTTCGGAAAATCCTTTCTTATCGGATGCCTACGTCATACAAAGAACACACCCTCCAAGTTTCAGGTCTCTACGATCAGCTTAAGCTGTGCGTTAACCCATCAGTCATTTAGGACAAAGAATTTTATATGTATATTATATATATGTTGTCACGCGACAATTTCTAAACCAAACACGATATCGAAAAACTGATTATTAATCCTAAAAGTCCTTCACGAGCTCTACCAAATGGTATTAATAATAGTTTATAAAATAACTGGATCTTTTAAAAAAAAAAATTTTCAGCTTTCATACAGTTTAGTATGGCGACATGAATTTGTACTTAAACGTACTTAGAAAGATATGCTACAGACAATATGTGTATTAATAATATAGTAGATACACGCGTCTCTACTCTACTTCCCTATTATAAGAGTGTCTAAATAAACCGAACTGGCTGGATTTTAATTATTTTGCCTCGATTTAATAAAAAATACCTACTTTTATATTTGTACAAAAAAGTTTTGCGTTTTTAGTAATGATGGCGTATTCTAATGTTTTAAAGAAGACATGTTAAAACTGTTTTATCAATATAAATATTTATGCGATTAATGTCATCTTACCATGCTAAATGTGTGGAAGCTGAAAACATTAAATTTTTGCATAGATCCAGTTTATTTTATAATTTAATATTATATAAATATAAAATATATGTGTTCTACCGCTTGTATAAGATTAGAAACCTACAATATGTGTGTTCTTCCGCTTTTATAAAATAAGGTATACCTACAATATGCGTGTTCTACCGCTTGTATATAAATAAATACTTTAAGACGTGGTTTAGAATTTAATTTTAAACAATCTGGTTTTTTCAAATTGGTTTTTATTCTTAAAACTTACATATAGTTTTTTTACTTTTTAGAGTATAGAAATTATATGAATTACTAATACCTATGCCACATTTAAGCTTTAGCACTTTCTCATCCAAACATAGGTAAGTTTACGATTTACTAAAAAATATGTATATATATTTATAATAGGTACCTATATAGATTTATAGGTAATTGAAAAAATGTACAAAATGAATGTGCTTAACTTTTAGGCATTATTTTATTTATACGTAGTTAACAAGCTTAATTCGTAGTGTTCGTTTGCGCGACGCCGACGACGCGACGCAAAGGAGGTTCGATAAGGAATAGTATAAAAAAGTTTTGTGACGCGCGTCGCGTATCAGAAAGTTTTGTAGCTAGAGTTCAGCAAACATCTTTAAGTAGTCAAGGTGTCATTTTCAAATAAAACAAACATTATATTATATAACATAAAACCAGTAAGACTTTTCATATCCACAGATTAATATTTAAAAAAAGTTGCGTCGTTTTTTTCTGGAAACTGATTTTATTTTGGTAGACATTCTAAAACCTCTTTTTGCTTTATTTATAATAACAAAACGAAACGAGCTTATTTTTTTTTATATTTATGTGCAGAAATTATATTTATGTATCTACTTAATGATGCTCTCACCATATTGGATTTTCCCCAAGTCACCAAGTCACCAAGTCACCACGCTAGACAGACAGGTTAGTGACCGCACATAATTTAGAGTAATGCCAGATGTCGCTGCTGCGTGAACATCAGACTATATTTTGGGTTGAGATATAAGACCCCTTTTCTTCTTTGTCGCCCTTTACGTCATTATGACTTCCACCTAGGAAGACAGGTAGTAGTCCTATTCTGCTCTGCCGAAAACCACACGACTAAACGGTTGGCCGGTGGTTTCTGGATGCGCAAGGCAGAGGGCCGGGAGGAATGTTGCTGCATAGAGGACGTTTATGTCCAGGGGTGGATCAGTAGAACCTGATACGGTGATGACGATGACCAAATAAGGTTTCTCAACATCGATGGACGTAATCGCAAGCAAAAGTTAAAAAAATAAGTATATATCATCCAAAAATCATAAAAACTTAATTGCCGCTAAGTTAGTCTCAAAATTTACCTTCATGCAAAAGATTTATGTTGTAAGTTAAGACGTTTTCATAAAGTATACGTTAAAGTACTGAATATTAAGAAAGAACAAATTTTTTGAGATAAGCAATTATTTAAATGAATAATAATGAAGTTGTCAGAGCAACAGTGTCACGAATAGTTGTAATGCATAGATACTTACAACGAATAATATATTCAGCCACACGCCTACCACCTAATATTCTGCGAGTTTCCTTGCCGAATAGCCGAATATTTGGCAAAACTATTCATGCATTCTTTTAGCCGTGAATAAACTTATGCTGCAAGGATAACGGGAATATAGTATTAACGAATCCTCCACACTGAACGCGTAAGTCTCCGCACTAACGCAGCAAAAACGAAGATATATGATGCGCTTGAAATAGTATAAATGGTAGCAGCAGAGACATTGAAAATATTTCTACTCCTCTTCCGATCGTAGATATCAGAGCAACTCATTTGAAACATGAACCAGAACAATTGGTTTCTTTTGTGTCCTATTCTGGTGTATATCCTGCTCGACCCAACCACGAACTTGCGATACCTTTTACATCTGCTTTGGATAAGACCCCAGTCAAAATATTTACACCTGAGATTGTTAGACCTTAACCCCAACTTTATTGCTAATTAATTTCATGACATTCATTTTGACCCTAAAACGTGTTTAATCTATTAATTGCGTTTTTTGTCCTTAAATGCTCAACCTCTCCCTATATGTCTACTTACTCCTGGTCACCTGTCTCAACTTATCTCGGTGCTACGAGGGTAGACTGACTTCATGAAGAAAAACCATATTTTTAAATAGTTCTAATTGCTGATTACTTATTTTATCAGGATTTATAATAAAAGGATGAAATTGGTTTTCTAAAGATACATTTTTCGCAAATCTAGTTCATTTAATGAACCTTTAATGCCCGAATACGTTACTTTTGTGTCAACTCTCCTAGGTTCTTACTGTGAGTCCAAAACCCTTATAGCTATTGTGGTTTCAAACTGCATTAGTACAATTACTTACTATGAGTTCAAAAGTTATTAGGCTATGGCAAAACCCTTTTAGCTAATGCGCTCTACTAAACATTAAATGTACCTAATACGTTTTGTACATTTGCTACTCACATAAATACATATTTCAAAAAATACTTATGCTGTTGCATGAAACAGTCAAAAGATTTTTTGGTACTTAATTGTTCAAACAGACAAGGTTTTATTTAAGAACATTTGTATTCATGAGCGAACTTCGTTAATGCTCCCAGGGAGAAGAAAAAATAAATGTTTTAACTTCTGAGTTTGAACCGAAGTGCGTGAGGAAGGCCGATATTTTTACAAAAACAAGGCTATTAAAGTGATTGTTTTACATTAAAACATATTTATTTGATCTATGTTAAATCAATGTGATTTTTAGTTATATTTATGCTAACTTTATCTAGGAATAACATCTCACTACGCGACAAAATCCGAAATCTGGAACAGAAATAGTAACCGACAAGAAGTTAAGTAAAAGTATTACCAAAGGGTTCCGTTGTATATTATTACGGATACCTAAAAACTTGTAAAATAGATTTAGTTTATCATCACGTTTGTTGGTAGTTTTGGTAAAGGCTATCATTTAGAAAGTCAGCTATTTCAAGAGGTTTTATTCAGCTCCAACATGTATTTTGTCAGTAACAAAGTAAATATAGCTGCTTCTAGTTGTCTGAACATGAATAAGTAATCACTTTGTTTAATGTAACAAACAAAGGTGTTGAATATACATATAAATCTTTTAAATTTGCATAAAGCTTGGTAAAAATAAAACAATTATTATTTATAACCTATTACATTTTTCTTAAGGCGCTTGTAGCAGCTAACTAGCGCCGGCATTAGATATCCTCAATTTTCTCTTCGTAGAAAACGAATTTCTAAAATCCAAATGTCGCAAATATAGTCTTAAGCTCTACTACGAAGAGAAAATTGAGGATATCTAATGGCGGCGCTAGTGGGGTGTAAGAGGGCCCTTAAGACTTTGATATACAAAAGTGGTAAAAATACCCCACGCGCCATAACCTATTTACAGAGTCTAGCTTAGACTTGCTAAGACGCAGCCGAGTAAGAGTTTTTAAAAGAACGTAGTTATGAGAATCACACACGTCACAATAATTTAGGACAAGAAAAGTAAATGTTAACTTATGATTCAAATTGATAAGTAATAAGTAGGGTTGAAATAAGGTAGTGTGATTTAAAGACTCCGTACTATTATTATAAATGCTAAAGTGTGTTTTTACGTTTATTGATTTGCCCTTCCATAACCCAACAGGGAAGCTAGAAATCGACGATTTTTTTTACACAAAGATAATATATGGGCTTCTACTTAGCTTTAGCTCTACTTTTCATTCCCGATTAAGAGTTCCCACACACCCATATTTCGTACCTGAGCACCCAAAAAGCAAGATTTTTGGCACAGTTATAGCAGAATTGATAAAGATAGATATGTGATACTTTATCGCCCGATTAAGAGTGACAACGGTGACAAGTTGCTGTTTTTTAATGTTGGGCAGCAGCAACATCCGGTAGTAGACTGAATTAACTGTGGTCACCAACCCGGTCCTCAGTTCCCGGCAACCACACTGTTCCCGGCTACGGTACCGGTCGGTATAACGGTGAGGTAGAGGGTGCTAGGAATCTCCGGGTTACGACAAACGGCTAAAACGAAAGTCTTTGATCAGTGCGTCCTACCAGTCATGACTTTCGCCACCGAAACGTGGACACTTACAGCTCGGCTGGTCCACAAGTTTAAGGTCGCAGGGCGCGCAATGCAGCGAGCTATGCTCGGAGTGTCTCTAAGGGATCGAATCCGAAATGAGGAAATCTGAAATGAGAACATCCGGAAGAGAACTAAAGTTACTGACATAGCTCGCAGAATTAGCAAGCTGAAGTGGCAGTAGGCTGGCCACGTCTGGTGGGCCACGAGAGCCGATGGAGCTGATGTGTCCTAGAGTGGAGACCGCGTATGGGAAGGCGAAGCGCCGGACACCCTCCAGCCCGGTAAACCGACGACCTTAAAAAGTGGTGGCTGAATGCGGAAGGCAGAGGACTGGGAAAAATGGCGCGCCATAGAGGAGGCTCATGTCCAGCAGTGGACCAATATAACCTGATATGATGAGGTTACTAATTTTATTAAATAAGTGTCAATATATGCGTAAAATATTTATTTATATATCCTCCTTATCAGCCTCATACTGTCCCCACTGTTGGGGCATGGCCTACCCTACCGAGGGTGATTTTTTTGTCGTATGCAGGTTTCCTCACGATGTTTTCCTTTACCGAAAAGCCAGTGGTGTGAAAAATCAATGTACTTGAGAAATTAAGAAAATTACTCATTGGTGCACGCCGAGTCTCGAACCTCCGCCACTCAAGACACAAAGTGAAATCGAAACCCCTCCGCCACCACCGACTTTTATATATATATACACTAGTTTATGTAGATATAGATTTAGTGGTTTTTTTTTACTTTCGGGACCCTTAGCGTAAGCCCGACACACACTTGGGCGGTTTTTGTTATTAATTAATTGCTTTAATTTAGCACTTACACTATAATCATTGCAAGTTTGAAGCTTATATGTATTACCTTTTTTTTTTAGTCTTATGCTATTTGATACGATATTTGCTACAATAAGGTTAAAAAATAGAGCCCTGTCGGAAAGGCAGAGAGACAGGCAGCGTAGTCTTACTAATACAAAAAATAGGTAAAGCCGTTTCGCTCGCTCTGAGTGCGGAACAATTTGAAGTCTTCGAAGATATCCTCATGTATTCTATATGATTGCTAGCGTCTATTCCTCGCTACAGCATTTCAGGTGCATAGCAATCTATTGCATTAACAATCCCAAAGAAGCTCTTGCAGTTGTTATAATATTGCTTGAATTCTTTTTCTTCTTTCTCATGGTATACTATCCAATTTATTTGCCAGAATTCCCACTAGTAGGCACTCCTGAGCCACACTGTAAGTTGTGGCTGTAAGTTGTCTTTTCCGTCATGTTTGTTTTAAAAGTGAATTTCTCATAAACTCACACCAGAACAAAAAGGGAATCGTGTTGATTGGTGTTAAAAAACTATCACGGACGTTCAAATGCTGTGTATAAAATTATAACAGGAGTTGAGACATGGATATATTGTTACATGCCGGAAAGAAGGCAACAGTCTTCTGAATCGTTTATGGGTGTTCAAAGGTGACAGCAAACCAACAAAATTGAGGCAGGCCAAAAAGGTAGGCAAAAAAAGATTGCGTTTTTTTTCCCGGACGGGCCCTGTCCCCACTTAAAAGGCAGTTAATGCAGAGTGGTACACCACCATTTGTTTGCCCAGTGTCTTTAGGTCGTTAGGGAAAAACAACCAAGAAGTCGCATTCTATTGACATGACAATGCTTCGGCGCAAACCGCGACAAAGACAAAGTAATTTTTGGCTTCTGAAAAGATAGAGCTGACCCATCCCGCACATGTTCCAGACCTGGCATTATGCGATTTCTTTATTTTCCAAAAAATTTACGGGCCCGGAATAGGTCGTGCATGATAGCTTTCAACTAGCACTTGAAAAACATGTTCTTACACCAATGGTCCTCATGGTTTCAAAAATGGTTAGATCAAATTTTTTTTTTTTTTTTTAATGTAATGAAGATTATTTTGAAAAGCATCAAATATATAAATTTTACATTTAAATTGTTTTATGAATTTGTTACGTAAAACTTTCAGTGTACCGCACGTAGCTACAAACTTTCAGTGTACCTCATGTAGCTACAAACTTTCAGTGTACCTCACGTAGCTACAAACTTTCAGTGTACCTCATGTAGCTACAAACTTCCACTGTACCTCACGTAGCTACAAACATTCCTTTCGACGCATTAAGACCAAAACGCAAAAGGACAAATATAACCATACTAACTTTTCGCCTGCGGCTTCGCTTGCATACACTATACGATTTACACAGTTCTTTAATCAACATACTCTTTAGTTTACCCCCTTTCACCTGCATAGAGTTATAATTACAAAATTGCCCACAACACCTACAATTAAAGTAATCCCTTCTCGAAATTTATTATTTCTATCATGAGTGATTTAAGCCTAAAACAATAAAACAACATTTACCGCCCCTTCCACTCTCTTAGGGGTGAATTTCAAAAAATACCTTACGTATCGCGATAAATGACTACACATAGAATATTCCATATAAAGTTGCTTCATTAACCTACCCTGTTCCACCACGTTTAAAACAGTTGTTTAACGTTTGTGCGTCCAGTTATTATGCGTAGGCATCTGCACGTGGTTCATGCCCTTAGGGGTTTAAAAAAAATCTATAGCGATGTCTACAATATAACCATACCCCTTCTTCAAATTTCAAATTTCTATCCGTAACAATTTGGAATTAGTTATGATGAGTCAGTACGTTTTTTCCACACACACTTTGCCTCCTCCTTTCTCACAATATATATAGAATTTTCATAAAAACTCTAAAACACATTTTTCATAAATTGTGTTGAACAGCATGCAAACGAAGTTTTAAGTGAATTTGACCGTAAAATATTTGAATGACACCTTTCAAATTGTGCACCCCTTTGGGTTTGAATTTTCAGTAACCCAAATTGTGCACCCCTTTGGGTTTGAATTTTCAGTAGTGGTTTGTAAAGTGTATTGAAAAGCATAATAATATAGATATACCCAGCTTCAAGTTTTATTTTTTCCTATTAAAACTTTCGCACCCCTATTTTTCTCTTAGGGTTTGATTTAGAAAAACAACGAAATACGTTTGTTATTTATTGGTTATAAATATTCATACTGAAGTCCGAGTAAATGCACATAAAAATATTATTTCCTGCACAAATTTTGTCACACCCTTTCTCTCTTCGTCGTTTGTTTGTTGTGTTGTGAAGCATATATACCAAGTTTAAATTTAATTGACTATAGAAATAATAAATCATACAAACTTTCGCACCAAAACACCAAAATACGTATTTTACGATGCAACAAAAAATTTCTTACGAACCTTGCCATTTCTTTTAATCTTTAAGGAATCAAATATTAAATTTCCCTAAAACACATGTTTTGTTGATATTTTTATAAATATATTACTTATTTAACTCACAAATTTACATTTGATCCGTGTAAGTTAAATTTGAAAAAACACTGAAATGCGTAGTTTAATTGACATATTATATTCAAGAGCATTAATACAAAGTTTCGTGTTAATTTGACTGTTAAAATAATATTTTCCAATTATTCCTTTATTAATTATTCCTTTAATCCTTTCTCCTTTTAGAGGTTAAATTTTGAAAAACCTAAAACACGCTGTTCAATAAGTATGTTTAAAAGCAAAGCATATAATATATAAAATTTCAAATTAATTGATCATAGTAATATTTTATCTTATACGAACTGAATTTCATAAAATGGCAAAATATCTGTTTTATTTTTGGGTTGGAAAGAATTTTTACTGTTTCGTGGAAATTTGATCGTATTTTTTCCAATCCCATACAAAATTAGCAAAATATTTTCTTTCCTTAGGATTTGCGTTTTGAAAATCCCTGATTATTATTTGTGTTGAAAAAATTTGTACTAAGTTTTAAGGTAATTTTCCACAAAAATATTTTATCGCAGATAAACTTACCTCTTTCTTCCCTTAGGGATAAAATTTTAAAATTAAGAAATATGTATGTTATTAATTGTGTTGACGAGCACGAGTTTAATAAAAAAAAATTATCTGTCCAAATTTTGTCATTACTTTCACCCCTTAGGGGTTGAATTTTAAGAAAACGTGAAAGTAAGTATTTTTGATTTATATTGAAGAGCATTGATACGAAGTGTTTGTAAATTAGGCTATGATAATAAAGTTTCCCAATTGCATACAAACTTTGCCATCCCAACGGGGGAGTAAAACGTTACTCTTGATCTTTAACAAAAAATCACAAGCACCTCAAAATTTCTTATTTATAAATGTTTAATACCAAGTTCCAAGTTAAAGAAATATTTTATCTCATACAAACTGTCTCATGTAATTACCCCCTTAGTGACGGAAATGAAAAAAAACTGAAACATGCACTTTATTGTGTAAAAGAGCTATTTGCTAGTTAATTTGACCATAAAAAAAATTATTTTTTCATACAATCTTTGCTACCCCTTTTTTACCCACTTAGGAGTTTAATTTCGAAGAATACTGAAACACGTCATTCTTTATTTGCAAAAATACTGAATTCCTATTCAAATTTCACCCCCTATTTTACCCCCCGTAGGACGATTTTTTTAAAACAGTGAACAGGTTTTTGAACGAACTTCCAACTCCAATTTCGCCCCCTTAGGATTCGAATTTAACAAAATCCATTTTTAAACGACGCCTTCAATACATAACAAACACATTCTCCTCCATTCTCATTTCCAATTATCGTTGGTTTGGGCTGGGCGGTGATGAGTCGGTCAGGACTTTTATATATAAAGATGGTCTAATTCCTTTTAGACATATTCGCATTTCGACCAATCCGCAAAAGGACCAATATGCTTGATACCTTACTCTGGTAGGACAGAGCGGTGAAGGGGTCACCTCGGCCACCCATCCCATTCACCCCTTGAGCTCAGTTGGCTGTTGCCCCTGTTTTTCGAGGACCGGACGTGTCTACGCCCCGCCATTTCTTTCCTCCAAGGTGGACCGACAACGGTTATGGGCGTCTGCGTAGCGACTCTTTCGTCATTGGTCGTAGACCAACCAATAAGTGCCTAATAAAACAGTGGGCAATATACTATAACTATTTGAAGAGCTCCTTGTACTTTTGGTAGGAAATCAACTACTTTAATCAGCTAATTCTTAGAAATATTTGACCTCTTAACAAATACGAATAAAAGTACAAAAATATTTTTAACATTAGCTTATATTACTTAGAAATGAAATGCTCTAAGTTTCTTAAAAATTAAAATAACTTCCTAAAGTTTCTTAAATATGAACTACCAGTGATAGTTAAAATTATTATAACTAAAAAAATCTGTCGAATTCTATATGTGCCATTATATATATATATATATATATTTATACGAGTAGGTAGTGTACTTTTGCACATGATTTTTTCTTATTCATTAATAAAGTAAACATTCTGCTGATATTTCTTTCTCATCTGCCAATATTGCTTAAACATAAAATAAAATCAGTTTCATAAACAAAACAGCTCGATTTTCTACTCTAACATATAACAAATAGACTAATCAATATTTTTTTTTTTTTTTTCTGAACTGACATTGCAGTTGGCTGTTGCAGCCATTACTGCTTCACCGGACTTTATTTGGGCGAGTCTCTGAAGGAGCCTCAGCCCGTATAGCGCCCAACGCTCAAGGGCCTCGGCTTGGGTTGTCGCTCTCGGGGGCGTCCCTTCCGAACCCGAAGGTAAGTCACCGCCAGGAGGGGAGTTCCCCGTTACGCGGGTGCGGTTGCGATTGAGTGGGGGCGAGAAGCGCCCCGGCACTCTTTGATACCTCGTGTATCCGTTCGGGCGCCGACGAACCCGGGGACGTCGGCGTCGTGTTTGGAGGGAGGCCCTATTGGGGGAGGTCGTTGAGACTAATCCGGATAGCGAGATCGTCATCTGAGGCCGTTAATACGTGCCGAGGCCGCCTAACTATAGTTTTACGATCGTGCCGAGGTCGATCGAGGGGATGGATTGTGGATTGCACAATTAATCGATTCGGGTGATTTTGTGTACGCTCGAAAAAGCGGACTGCCAGATCTTGGAAGTACCAGGAGGCTCCGGAGGCCGCTCTGAGAATGGGGTTTTGGAGGGTCTGAAGTTTGTGGAGATTGCGCTTGGATAACGCAAAGACTACGCTAGCATAAGCTAGTATGGGGCGGATGCAAGTTGTGTAAAGATTTAGCTTATTTCTAAGCGACATCTTACTGTACTTGCCTATCATGGGATAAAGACGACCGAGGACAAAAGCGGCTCGGTCTCTAACTATTTTGCTGTGATCGCGGAAGTTCAAACGCCTATCCAGGGTCACACCGAGATATTTGGTCTTGTTTTGCCAGGGAATGGCACTACCGAAGAGTGAGATTCTCCATTTCCGAAACTATTCGCCTAGGGTGGTAATAGCGGGTTGGAGTCTCTTAGTGATTCGACTCACTTGCCTATCGGTGGTATAGATAGCGGTATCGTCCGCAAAGAGGGCTAATTGGGTACCTATCGTTTTAAGGATGTCGTTAGTGTACAGAAGGTACAAGATAGGGGCGAGCACGGACCCTTGCGGGACTCCTGCTTCTATGGGACGGGGAGAAGAGAGAGTGCCTTCTACTTTGTAGCGAAAGCTACGATTCGGCAAATAGTCTCGTATGATGAGCACGAGACGGTCTGGCAACTGAAAGTTGTACAGTTTAAAAATTAAACCGTTGTGCCAGGCTTTGTCGAAGGCTTTCGCTACATCGAAGAAGACAGCGCCCGTGTGACGGGGCTTACCTGATACTGGTTGAAAGCCAATGAGAATATGTTCCGTGATGCGGAGGACTTGATGGACGCATGAGTGTTTGGCACAGAAGCCGAACTGCTCGTCTATTAAAATGCCTCTGGAGACTACAGCGTTCCGTAGGCGAGCGAGGAGGAAACTTATGGGGCGGTAGGAGGACGGCTCAGTACAAGCTTTGCATGGCTTGTGAATGCCTATAACAATTGCATCTTTCCATTGAGAAGGAAAGGTGCAATTTTCGATAGCAGCGTTGAAAATCGCTACTAGAAGGCAGAGAAGGGGAAGAGTGAGGCGCTTTAGGATATCGTTAGAGATACCGTCCGCACCGGGGGCTTTACGGGGGCGTAGGTCTTTGATGACCTGTTTGACTTCGTTGACAGTGACTGGGGGCAGGGGGTCTTGTGGAGGCAGAGAAGTTCTGCGCTCCACTTCGCCGTCTACCACACGCACGTGGTCGGGATCGAACGGCTGTGTGCTTAAGGCACATTGGGCTTGGAGGCTAGACGCCAGGCAATCCGATTTTTCGTCGTCATCGAACGCGGGAACGTTGTTGGGACGTGTTAACGGAGGAAGTTTTTTTTTTTTTTATAACAAAACATGTAACAAATAGAGTAATCAATATTTTTTTATCTAAGATAATTGGATTGCCAGTAATAAACTTAATTAAAATAAAACTAATTTGTTGAGCTCGAACAGTCCAGCGGTCGCGGTCAGCGTATGTACCTCACAGAGTTTTAAAAGCTTTCAGTATGTAACTAATGATTTTATGTTAGCAATAAAATTAAAAACTAAAACTAAATTAATTAAAAAGTTTTATTTTTGGTATACACATATATTTACGCACTTGCTTACACTAAGTAAGTAGTAGTAGTAGTAAAGTGTAGAGTGCAAAATTGAATTAAAAAAGTGGGATTCCTACGAGAATTTAAGATCATGGTAGAACCTATATCCTTCTCTGTGTTCGCGTTATTTATAGTTTAGGGAGCTGTTTACCTGGAGCTACCTCGATCATAGGAGCTTGTTGTAGTTTCCGTTTCCCTTATGAAACCCCGTTTCATAAGTGATTCTCATAAGATCGGTGAATTTTTCAAGTTACAGCCAAAACACCGTAATATTTTTTGATTTTGTTTGGAATTTTTAGGCACCTGTCTTGATGTAAGCCTGATAACAGTTTTTATCATGCTATTAAAGACTAAAAGAGCAAGAAAATCTATATTAAAGAGGAAAGATTATTTTAGGTACTGCAGCGGGTTTTGGGGAAGTGTGTTGGTCTTGAGACGGTGCGGGACAGCGGGACGTACCAGAATGAAACGAGATATATGAGTGAAAGCACGTTTAGGTATATTATTCTCGATCATCTGAACAACGCTATAAACATAATACTTATTAATGATTCTATCTGTATCACAAGTTATATATTATACAAATGAATACGTAACTCTCAACGATCTTCCTTGGCTGGATGAGGCTGCTGCCGCTTACACCAGCTCTTATCCTTTCATCAGGAATATAATACAATTTGATTGAAAGCATCATGATGAGCTGAAGGCTTGAGATTGAATCAATTCAATGGGTCTTGTTTTAAGCTATTAGATATTAATTATACTAAAACTTTAGGCATAGGAATGCCTTATTTGTAAAGTACCTTGGACAATTACAACACATGTTGCTATGCAGGTGACAGTAGTGGAGACACTTATTACACGGGTCGTGCAAACATCGCTAAAAGCGCGGAGCACTTGTGTCTCAATACGAGACCACACTGTCCAAGGTCTGGACGGGAAAACTTGATCCGATTAAACCCTACGAAGACACAAGTATGCGTGTTTACAAAACTTGGTGTACTTAACAAAGCGAAGCAGCACTTCGCTTCGGGGCAAAGGTTGCTGCTTTACAAGTCGGAAGTTCGGCCCAATATGGATTACTGTCGCTATCTCTGGGCGGGTGCACCCGGATACCAGCTTGGCCCTTCTGACTCGGTTTAACGACGAGCTGAGAGAATTGTTGACGATCCTAAACTCACTAGCCGTGAGACTAAGACTAGAGACTTTGCCTACATGTGTGTGTTCTACCGCTTGTACAATGGGATGTGTTCTGAGGAATTGTTCCAAATGATGTGAGGTCGCGTACAGTGCTATTTCAGAGAAACTTCTTCCCGCGAACGCTGGAGTTGAGGAATGAGCTCCCTGCCAATGTTTTCTGTAAGCACTACAGTATTAGGTGCTTTAAGAGAGAAGTTATTAGATTGTTGAAGGGTCGGCAACGCGCGAGTGATGCCCCAGATATTGCAAACGCCCATAAGCTACGGTGACCGCTTGCCATCAGGGCCGTAAGCTTATTTGCCACCTTAGTGGTTTAAAAATAAAATAAAAAAAAGCTATCAATCAGCTATGTAAATCCATCATAAATGTGCCGTATTCTGATCATATAAAGGTGATTCCAAGTAAAGATAGAAATCGGACATCAGAATCCACGTAGGACTTGCGGGCTTATATTTGACTTCATGTAAAATATCGAAAAAGGGAAAGTAATTTGTGATTTTAACTGACTTCAAAAAAAGGTGGAGGTTCTCAATTCTGCTGCGTGATTTAAACCAATTTGGGCAACTTTTACGTATAGGGAAGGATTAAACCACATATTGGTCCCATTTTAATTTAGTCAGTATTGGTCCAAGAAAACCAGAGTTCATTGATAAAACGTTTTCAAGTTGTACCTATCATTTTGATTATTTAGACGAGCTTCTACGTATTGACGTCTAGACTGGCCATGTAAGTTTCTGCGTGGCGGAGGCACCACTGTAAAAGGGATTAACAAAACAATATACGATAGAATTATCGCTCCGCATTTTAATATCTGCGAACTATATGACGCACACTCTAGTTTTCTTAACATTCTAAGTCTGGGTGCACTGCGGCGCGGCGTGTTGCTGTGCGTATTCAAAATTGTAAGGCTACGTTCACACGGTGCAATTTGTTCTCGTATACCGTAGACCTGATTTCATAGAATATCGTAGTGACAACAAAATTTGTATGGCAAGTCTAAAAACCGATCACACGGCGTCTATGCGAGACATATTTTTTACCGTATACCGTAAGGTCTTGCTACCGGGGATGCGAGATTCTCGAAACGATTTTATCCATTGCGATGCTCAGTGGCGCTTATGTTTACATTGATTCGTTCACACGGACAACTGGTTTCTCGTATACGAGACGCGCGCAGGGACAGGCAGCAGGCAGTTGTGTTTGTGACGTCGTTGGCGAAGGTCTTGATGGAGCACGGATTGCCGATAACAATCGAGTTATCAATCATGCTTATCGAGGATCGACCTATAATATGGGATAAATCAGTAGACAACTATAGAAAAAAATGGCGTGCTCTCAACGACTGGCACTGTTCGGCTGGCAACGCGTATCGCATAGATCTGTGTGAACGGCGGCCACGTAGGCATCAGATTTGGTGTGCGCTTTAAATTTGAATTGTACATAATAATTTGAGTTGGAGGCTATAAGTAAAAAACATACAACCGAATTAAGAACCTCCTCCTTTTTTTAAAGTCGGTTAAAAATAAGAACATATAACATTTATAATTATCTGTAAAACGCGCAGTGACAACATTTTTTCATCGCGTTTTAAGCACTATTACAGCGATCTGGAGATGTTTTTGCGTATTGCGTGGGGTTTAATTTACTTAAGTGCATAGTGTGCAAAAATTCCGTGCTGTTTCCACAAACAGCAACAAATCTGTAGCAGACCACAGAAATCCGCATGCGATTATATCTCACCGTTTGCGCAATTTCGTTGTCACACCTTACAATTTTGAAAAAAAAACTTCCATCCGTCAAAATTAATCAATTGACTCCCTTTGTAAAATATTCAGGTTTATTTAAATGACCCTGACTTTACTCTAATAAATGCAAAAATAAAACAAAAAAAAGATATTCATTAACTTTTATGAATTATCTTCACCTTACCAACTTCCCAATAATCAAATTATTAAGTTTCAACATCATCATATGTCCAAATATTATGAGAATATTTTATATCAACCCATTAGTAATAATAAGATTTTTTTTATTACATATGTATTAAACATAACTTACGATTCGTAAGTCATGTTTATTGTACGGAACCAACGTCCTTTACCTTCGACTCGCGCTTAACACTAAAATATGTCAACATATCTTGACAAACTGCTATAATAAAAAAAAAATTATCCTACCTGTATTTTCCATTAACATAGTGCGCTATAGTTAAAGTAAGATATTACTATGTTATCTCCCTATCGTATCACTCGTCTCTAACTTCTCTATTTTTCGACTATTTTCTAGCTAATACGACAATACTAAGTTTGCTAAACCTAATTTTGACATACCCTAACATCAATCCTTATTTATTTTCCTGTAAAGTCAACTATCGATACGTCCTACACCCTTATCTGTACTCATCCGCTATTCGTATAACTACTACCCAATGTAATGTAGGCTATGCTCTACAATAACTTTCATCCCATATCCTATTTCACAACTATTGAACTTTGCTCACCAACTGTTATTCAACTGTGATGTAAAACATGTACGAGTATATGTACAATCCGCATCCCTATATCTTTTCGTCATACCAGTTCCTGGCTGCTATTTACTCATCCTACTTTATCTCTCAATAATTCATTTCACTTATGATTTCACTCCTATGTATATCTGCTAATTGTAAACATTGATATTTATTTACCTTTTTTTTGACGTTACTCATTTGATCTATCAACCTGTCATAGAATTAAATCCCTTATCCAACCTCCCTATTCTATTCATAATCGCCATATACTAAATAAAAAAAACCAACCTAATTCATGACATATTTCTGACGCTATAACCTTTTCACCTAGAGCTCTTTATATATACATATAAAATAAAATTTGTTCGTATGTACAACTAAAACTAAACTAACCTATTATATATAGAAAAATTAAACTATTTCATTATAACTTTGCCCTACTCCTAAATATCTCTCCTAGTCCGAATGTTTAGAAACATTGCATTTTTATTATGCAATACCCTTGTTATTACGTACGGGCCTTTAAAAATTTACCTTAATTTATAAGAAAAACCTGACGTGATTTTTTTTGCTATGTGGTGACGTCTTCATTGTTTAATATAGTTTCGGCGCAAACGCACTTTACCACTCAAGGAGAACAGGATTCAAATTTTTTTCGTCCCTAAAGCAACAGTGCTAACTTGCGATAGTTCAGCACAATATATTTTTTTTATATAGGTAACAAAAAATGTAAGTTTTTATGGGACAGTGGTGCCTCAGTTTGCTTAATTTCTAAAAAAAGTATTAGGTACCTAGTAAATTTCCGTCACAATCCTGTAATCTCATCATAAATGGAATTGGTGGGAAAGTCTGAGCTTCCAGTCTCACAAATACTTTGCTAACAGCGCATAATGGCAGTCAGTCTCTATGTGAGTTATATGTACTTGACTATTTACCATGTAACGCAGATGGTATAATTGGTTTAAACTTGCAAAAATATGCCTTATACATTAATGTACGAAGGAGGTTTATAATATTACAGATTGGCTATAATAAGTGCAAGTTGTTACTGTACAGCGACAAACAAAGTATGCATACAGCGAATCGGTGAGAAGTGAATCGGTGCATTTTATACAGGTAGGTAGGTAATATAAACTATGACTGTTTAGTCTCAGGCTTAGAATTACGAGAAGGTATTTTTATTACTAATTCTATAGGACGACCGAGAAATGGTAAAATACCTATTCGCATACTGAACGCGACTGAAAATGAAGTCACATTAAATGAGGTGCGGCCTCACTTACAACGATTAAGCGATTATAAAATTTGTTCTTTTGATAGGAGTTCTGTAAATGCTGATAGAGTAAAAAATCTTTTTAGCTCATTACAATCAAACCATTTGTCCGACGAAGAAAGAACGTCTATAGAAAATCTATGTGCAAAATTTTCAGATATTTTTCATATTAAAGGAGATAAGTTATCTACAACGGATTTATACGAGCAAACTATTAATATTAAATCATACGCAGAACCAATTTTCGTAAAACAATATAGATTACCGCATGCTCATAAAGACGAAATAAATAGGCAAATAGATAGATAATATGTATAAAGAAGGAATCATAGAACCAGCCAATAGTCAGTGGTCAAGCCCAATACTATTAGTTCCGAAAAAGATTGATTCCAATGGTCAGAAAAAATTTAGATTAGTTATCGATTACCGAAAATTAAACGAACGCATTCAGGATGACAAATTTCCGCTTCCTGACATTACGGAAATATTAGATTCGCTATCGGGTGCTATATATTTTACTCATTTAGACCGTCTTTCTGCCTACTACCAATGCAAATTAAATGAAAACAGCAGGGACGACACCGCTTTTTCTTCAGGTAAATGGAGAATGAAACGACTACCCATGGGCCTAAAAATTTCACCAAATTCGTTTTCTAGAATGATAACAATGGCTTTATCGGGTTTAACGTATGAAAAATGTTTTGTTTATTTGGATGATATAATTGTTTTCGGAAATAACTTAGAAAATCATAACAAAAACCTATTGGATGTATTTTTACGTCTCAGAGATGTTAACCTAAAATAAAATCCAGAAAAATGCGATTATCTTAAGAAAGAAATTTTGTATCTGGGTCATACAGTCACTTCAGAAGGCGTTTTGCCAGATCCAGAAAAACTTAGAGTTTTAAAAGAGTGGCCTGTTCCAAAAAATGTGAAAGAGGTACAAAGATTTGTAGCATTTGCCAATTATTATAGAAAATTTATAAAAAATTTCGCCGAAATAGCAGGACCATTATATCAGTTATTAAATAAAAATGCTGTGTTTAATTGGGATATTACCTGCAAAAATGGATTTGAACATTTTAAAAATTGTTTAACAACACCACCCGTTCTTCAAAAACTCGATTTTTCAGAAAATAATACATTTTGTTTAACCACAGATGCTTCAGGTTATGCAGTAGGAGCAGTTTTGTCAAAAGGAGACAATAGACCAGTAGCTTACGCGAGTAGACGATTGAATAAGGCAGAATGTAACTATCCCACGATAGATTTTTGACCCTATCTCTATGGGCGCAAATTCAAAATTTACACGGATTATAAACCATTAGTATACTTATTTGGAATGAAAGATCCGTCAAGTAGGCTTATGAAATTTCGCTTGGCTCTGGAAGAGTATGATTTTACAGTTGAATATCTAAAGGGTGCTGAGAACGTGGCTGCAGACTCGTTGTCACTCCTAACAATGACATGTAAGGATTTGAAAGTGACGTCAGAGTGTTCTGTGAATGTTATGATGCGTGCACAGAAAAGAAAGTTGTAAGATGAGTGTGACAGGACTCCGACGGATGTTATGGTTCCTCCTGGGTTATGGCCAAAACTCGTAGAAACTCATATCAAACCGAAGGTGAAAATGACATTTATGAATGAAAGAGATTTACGGAAGTTACGAAAGTTAAATAAAATTGAGAAAGAAAATTAATTATGTAGTTTTGTGCCAACGAAGCACACTTTATATATAAATCTATCTTACAATTCCCGGCAGCCGAATTTGTAAGAGAACTAGCAGAGTTTTGTAAGAAGATTAAAGTTGATGAATTATACGTATTAAGAGATAAAAATAATAAAGAGTTTATCGAAAAATTAGTAGAAGAAATAAAAGATAAAAAATGGTTGCAAATGAACATTAGTATACCGCGATTATGTATATTAAATGACGTCATAAAAATTTATGACGACGATGACAGAAAAGTAATATTAAATGATTTTCATATTCTGCCAACAAGCGGTCACGCAGGAATAAAGCGTATGTATAATAACATTAGAACGTTGTGATAGTTGTCAAAAACAAAAATATACGACTCATATTAAAGAGCCAATGTCAATTACAAGTACGGCTCACACAGCTTTTGAAAAAATATTCCTAGATATAGTCGGACCATTAGATGTAGATAATAATAACTATACGTATATTTCAACGCTTCAATGCGAGTTAAATAAATATGTGGAGGCATACCCTTTAGTTACAAAAACAAGTACAGAAGTAGCAAGAACGTTTGTCAATAATTTTATCCTAAGGTACGGAATTCCAAAAGATATTGCCACAGATCGGGGCACGGAATTTCTGTCTACAATTTTCAAAGAAGTATGTAAATTGCTAAACATCGAAAAATTTAACTCAACAAGTTATAGACACCAATCAATAGGTAGTTTAGAAGTATCACATAAACATTTAGGTTCATTTTTGAGAATAAATTGCGATAAAAATCCAACTAATTGGAGCACATGGTTACCATTTTGGTCATTTTCTTATAATACATCAGTACATTCTTTTACAGGCTATACACCTTATGAAATGGTTTTTGGTAAAAAAAATCCATTGCCATCTAATTTAACTAAAGAAGTAATAGATCCGTTATATAACTATGAAGATTATCCGTTAGAATTAAAATACCGATTACAAGTTTCGCAAAAATGTGCCCGAGATAACTTAATATCTAGTAAAGAACATAGAAAAGACAGGTATGACACCTTTATAAATCCAATTTCCTACAAAGCAAATGACAAAGTACTTGTAAAAAGTGAAAATGTAAATAAACTTCAACAATTGTATCAAGGACCATTTTTAGTTATAAGAGAATTACCACCAAATGTGGAAATTAGATTAGATAATGGTAAAACAGATTTAGTACAATCGAAAGAAGAATAGAACAAAGTTATATAAAGAGTAGTAAAGTAAATCTGCGCAACTAATTTAATAAACATAAATAAATAAAACTATGTAATACTTAATTCTCATGTGTCTGAAGATTTTTTTGTTGACTGTACTTATATGTATGTGATGTATTCTTAATGCTTAAGTAGGTACCTACGTATGATTAGAAAGCGCTTGTAAGAAAAATAGTGTAGTAAATAAGTTATTAGTATATAAAATCAACTACGTTCCCTAATATAACTAATCTTAGTACTTATTATGTGTTCAACAATGAGTGTCTTTTTAATCGTAATAAAGCGCAAGTCTTTCATAACATGAATATTGGTATACGAGTATGTATAAAATTGTATAACTTGTAACTTAAGCTCCGTCTCGTTGCTTAGCGATAAGAGCGCGAGGCGTCCGGAATGCCACCCGTGCATAAATATGTACCTAAGTCGTACCAATGTGTTCTGAACCTGTAAATCATTATTCATTTTGTTCATATGTTTAATAATAACTCATTACGAAAAATAATAAAAAGAGTAGTAATAAATGACTCGTTGAACATATAAGGTTGTTTCCTTTGTCCCGATCCTACACTGTGGGCACATATTATATTTAATGTCACTCTGATGACACTGTCATAGAGTCTACTCCATCAACGACTAAATCTTCCGCAAATTTGGTGACTACACCAGACAGCTGTGCAATAGTTAATAATGACCTGCTTACCCTCTTTTTCAACATCGAGCCCATTCAAAATAATCTGTGCGTGCAAATTATCTAACGCAGTGAAAATATCCCTCTGCATAAGGCAGGTTATCTTTTCTATATCAAATATCGTTATGGCATTGTAATAAAATATTCGCTTTTGCACGGAATAATCGTAAACTATTCGCTTTTGCATGTTAAATTTACAAATAGAAATTAGCTTATGCTAATTTCCTTTTCGAGGTTTGGCTCGATTACACCATAATATGTCACTGCCCCTCGCAACTCACTGGCGGGTTGTTCGCTAAGAGGTACTGGGGTTGTACCGCTACTCTTACCCCAGTAAGATTCGAGGATTCTCGTCAAGATGTGGGAATCAAACAGGATTAGGGGTGTTCCTTTTTGTTTTTTATTCACCCCTCTACTTTACTACATCGCTGACAATGTTTTACTATTAATATATATATAAAAGGTACACCCCTAATCCTGTTTGATTTTATATATATATATATATATATATAACTCATTTTACTACATAACTTTAAGTTGTTTTGCTCCTGAACTTAAGACATCTTTGAGATATTGCTTGTACACAATATTTGCTTGTACACAATATTTTCTCTACCCTTAAGGACGAAGACGTCTTCATCGTCGTTTATCTAATTATTAATGGAAAATCATAAAAATCTACATATTTTTCTATATTTTTTCACTCAACTGTCATTCTACTTGTATTCGTTTTTCTTCCAATTGTTTTGGTATGAAAAACACTTCATTTTCCTTATAAAAGCGACTTAACGATAGATACGTGTAAGGTTAATAATAATAAGATTGTATCTCTTCCACTTCCTTTGTTACAGTACCTGCTACAGTTACTCCCCGACCTGTTAAAGTACGTAGGCAATGTTTAAAAAAGTAATTCGAACGCTTATAGTTTCGTCATGTATTTTCAATCATTTGTTTATACGATTCCCTAGATGTGTGGAAAAATACGAACACTTGTACTTACCTTTCCGTTTTTCTTATCATTCGTCCGTTTTACTGATTTATGGTTTTGACAAAATAACTAAGGAAAGTTCTAAGTTTCTTAATTATTGACTTTAAATAGGGTAACTAAAAATTAAAAAAAATAACTTTTTTTTAACAAAAACATAAAAATGATAATATTAATAATTCAAAATGATTCAAAAGTGCTGTTTTAAAGTCTACATGAGTAAAAAAGTTTTGAGTTTGACTATTATTTTAACAAAAACATAAACCGACTTTAAATCCGCTTAAAAGCAAAAAATGAGCCCATAAAGCAGACTTATTACAAAACATTCAACTACATGTTTAATTCGCGTTGAAGTCGAGTGCCCCTGCCCCTGCAAGCAGAAAAACTGACAGAACATTTAGTCACAGTTTCTTTATCAGGTGCCAACAGAACCTTTTACCTATCTTTACTTGCCTATATTTAGCAATCAATTTTAAGTGGAATAAAACATGTAGCTAATTAGCTTAATTGGTAGAGTTTTGAATTTTGGTGTGGTTGTTCACTAAGACCTCCCGTTGAACATACTAAAAGTCCCCATCGATAGCTGTTGTGCTCGCGCTACCATCTTGGAAAACAGGTACCCTTTTTTAATTTTTTGCTTATATCTCAGAAATTATTGCTGATACGGAAAAACGTGTATGTAAAAATTATAGATTATTAAATATCCTATAATAAAGCTCATACTATATATTACTATTATATCTCTAGTATTTTATACTACTACTAGCTGGAATCCGGCGTTAAAGAAGAAAATTATTATTTTTTTGCTGCCGATATACCGTTCGTTTCATGTTTACTCCAAAATGGCTTAAATATATTTTTAAGATTTATTTCGCGAAACTACGAAGAGAGAAAGAGAGATTAGCGGACGAGAAAGAAAGAAAAAGGGAGGGGAGGAGAATAGGTAAATACATTTTGTGACATGATGTGTATGGCTCGGTCGGAATGTGTTTTTGGGCCACTTGATGGGTATAAGTACCACGAAATAGCCGCGACTGGCTATCAATACCGAAATGCCATGACCAGCCATCAACTGATCGTAGGTGTGCCTCACTTTCCATAAAAACTTAGGCAACTTATTCTGATTTACGTGTATGTAAATGTTTATAGTTACCAAGCACCGTTTATAGTACTGCAATACTACCAATCGTCATAGGCTGGAAATACTTGATGTAGCGCGTTCACATAACGTAAGCCTAGGCTTCTGTATCTAGCTAGATGGATTTGGCTTTGAATTTCTTCACCCATATGTCGCTTTGACTCCTATCCGACAAAGGCGTATTCAAGAAAGCCCTTAAAAACTTATTAGCTTAAAGCAACTAGATGGCATCCACTCTTATTTATTAGATCTAACGACTAATTGACGTGACATCGAATCTTACCAGTCAGTAAGTTACGCTACCATCAGCGAGTGCTCTAAACAAGCGTTCACCCAACGCCGCACAACGACAACGTAACAATTATTCCTCTGCGGAAGACTAGACACCTTCTACAAAAGTGTCAAGAAGGCTACAGACGTACAAAAAGCAGTCACGAAAACGCGATGGAAGGGATGTAGCCTGGCCTCCAGGCTAACTGGAGCTATAAATCTATTGAAGTCGACACCCTAAGCGCCAAGCTTTCCTTCCAAAGAATAAATTAATTCCTGTGACGACGACTAAAAGCAGACTGCAGCACTAAACCAGTAGACACCAATCATGACCACAAGGTAGACAGTGAGGTCAAAAGTAGATGCGCTCTCGCGCCGCTTACCTCTCTACCTCCTGTTATTGCAGGCGAAGTTCTGCAGACTATCAAAATTAGGTTTACCCCTGGTTAATTATTAATAATTATTTTTAACGGGGCGATGTCGAACAACATTGTTTCGCGACGTAGTTAGGCTAAAAATGTCCTAAGCACTCCTCATATAATTTAGTTAGCTTATTGCTTTGAGTTAACTTTTTTAACGGGTACTACCACCACGGTTACGTAATTTCATAGAAACTAAGTATAGACTTCTTCACCAAAGTCATTTCGGATATTGGGCACCAGAACAGGGTTACTGCATCACAGATTTTACGGAGCACATTTATACCTATAGGTGCGCCATTTCTCGACGTGGCGACAGCGTTCAATAAATTCTACACACCGGTTTTTAAGCTGTTACATTTATAAGCTGTTCCACATACACTGAGATCGCTCTTAACTGGTTTTTATTTTATGCACTTGACAATAGCAGCTTGCGAGTGACTGTTGGGAGACAGGTTCGAGGAGAGAGATCTAATGACAGCAGGAATAAGATCTAGTTGTGGTAAGCTGATTATTTCAGTCATAATGTTAGAATTGAGTTTGTTTATCAGTCTGTTGAGAACCTTGCCATTGTCCTACTCAGGATAGGTGGTTTTTATCGGAATCAGACGCGATGATGATCGGCTGATGGCTGGTCGGTCTAGCCTATTATCTATTGTTACTCACCAAGCGGACTCCGCCCTGCTATACACATCATGTGGCATAATGCATCTGCCCCTGAATTACCTCTCCCCTTCTCTCTCTCTCTTTCTCTCTCATCATCTCTGTCGGTCTTTCTATCTCTAGGTAGTGTCATGGAATAAGTTTTTTGAAGATATATATGATCATTTTAGGAGGAAACAGAAACAAAACTGTACATCGATAGCAAAAATAATAAAAAAAAAAAGTGTATTAGTGATACATAAATAAGATATCTTATTAGTTTTTGTAAACACGGTTTTATCGTATCAATAATTATTGCCAAGATATAAGCAAAAAACTGAAAAACGCAACAGGTATCGATGGTGGACAGGTAACGGGAGGTCTAAATGAACATGTACGACCAAAATTCAAAAATCTACCAATTAATGTTTTTTCATTTTCTAATTTGTTTTGACTAGTGAGTTTACCTGAAACAGATACACTGCGATCGAATCTTACCCTCCTACAAGTTCTTTCACACTTTTGGTTTTAGGAAGTGTAGGCAAGAACCAAATAACTCTCTTGATCCGCTTTAAACCTACACATTTAACTTCCTCCACATTTATAAATCTATCATAAAGGACGCTGCAGTTTATCAAATTTCTGCAGCTCCTGTTGTATTCATGTAATATCAAAAAATGTACCTCCTTAAGTTTTTTATCTAATTTTCGATAATCCACGCAAAATTTATTATTATCATACCCAACTAATACTATAGGACTTGCGTATTATCTTCGCGATTCACGTATTAACCCTATCTTTGATTACCCCTTGCACTAATTCTACAACAATCTATTGCTGAGCGTTCGTCGTTCTATATGGCTGTTGATACACTGGCGTATCTTCAATTAATTATATTTAAACCGAAGCCAAGTTACACCTTCCTAACTTAGGTTCATCATGCAAACCTCCGCTATTATCGATTAAACAGAATGCAGCTTCTCTCGCTCATCCCTACCTTACTAATTCAAAATATTAAATTCATATGCTTATGGCCCTTTATCATACGAGTCGTTCATTACTATTTTAATAGCAAAAACATTATAAACATTTTATGGCAATAAACATATGACATCAACCAGGAAAAAGACATATGTATCTTATTTGTGATACACTTGCTGCACATTTTTGACAAAAATCGAGCCCTAAAATTGGAAATTGACATTCTATAGCAACAATGAAATCTTTTAAGTGATTCCTCTGCTACCTTGATATGGATATGTCGCAGTCTATATTCTGAAAACATTGCTCCATTAGTGGACACCATACCTGCCCTATATGTTTTCACGTTTTCTATGCGTAAATAAGCTTTCACAAACTCCTGGTAAAATCTACAATTCGGTTCCTGTGTAGGATATCTTTTATCCACATAAATCAATTGGGATTCTGAACAAATTAGATATCTTCCTAATTAAATTATAATGAACAGCATATTTTTCTTCTTCTCCCTCTTCATTTCGTCAAAAGCAGTTTACATTACGTCGGGCTCCAAACTCAACTAAGAATCTGCCCCTTTGATTGAGGTTAAATTCCCTGGTAACTTCTCTTCTTTAGCGTCACTAGTTTTTAACTATGAATTCCTTATTTGGATTTGTATCCTCGTGCGACAGAAATCGAAATAATTCGAGCGGGAAAGTCACAAAGGAAATAGACAAAGTTGAGTAATGGTCATAAAACGAAGTCGCGTAACTTCGATTTAATATTAGTAGTCTCTTGGCAATATTTCAAAGGAACGGCTACAAAGTATTTTATAAATAATTAAATATTTCATATTGAAGGACGAGATATTTTTAATATTAAGCTTGGAGAGAAATAAGATTTCCGTATTCGAAGTGCGGATCAAAGTACGTCCTCGAGCGACGCTCCTCCTGTCGCCGCCGCTGTAAGGACATTTCAATCGTAGAAGAAATAAATGAAACTAAAAAGAACCGCCAAGGTCTTGTCAAATGGTTTCCTTATTTTATTTGATATTCTAATTTTGTTTTAATTAAAGCTTATATATGACTAAAGACACAAGATGAGTAAATACAGTAACGAGTGCACAAGAAAGAGACCAATATATTTTCTAGTTCTAAAATAATGTGCTAACATTAAAAAAAATCATCAGGGAATTATATAGCAAAATATTCATAAACAACTTTTAAGCTGCGTCCTGCGGATCAATGTCTAATATATAATGCTATATCGGAAAATTTACTATTTGTCTTCTACTAAAACCACAACTCTTCTCGGTCTCTCTCTACCTAATATGTTAATTGTATCAATCAATATTAATTTTCTACTATAATGGAAAAACCATTTGACAATCTAATTGTTTTTAATATTTTTGATGCAATGTGTTAATTTGAGAAACAAATAAATAAGAATATTTTATTATAAAATAAAAGTCTGGTAACCAATGCGACTAACATGACCACTGTTCTCATAAAACTTTAAGAGCTTTAAACGAAGTCTAACGACTAACCTTGCGATAAACGCTTTCTGACGAACTACTTGTAAAAAGTTCGATATAACTAAGAGTTTCAGTTCAGTAGCGGTCATATGTACAATAGTTAAACGGCTACTGGATTTTATAAAAACATCTAATAACTGCATAACATTCCTTATTTCATGCATTGTAGCCATATACTTCTCGCCAGCCTTCAAAAGTCCCCACTGTTAGGGCACGGCCTACCCTCATAAGCGAGGGTGAGATAGGTCATAGTCCACACGCAGGCACAGTGCGGATTGTGGACTTCACATACGTCTTTTTTTTTCTTGACGTATGCAGGTTTCCTCACGATGTTTTCCTTCACTGAAAAGCCAGTGGTGAGAATAAGTGTACATGAGAAATTAAGAAAAGGCTCATTAGTACACGCCGACCCGGGGTTCGAACCTCCGCCTCTTGGGCTATGAAGTGAAATTTAAACCCCTCGACCACCACCGACTTTTTTTTTTGTAGTCATATACAGGATATCGGAATCAGGTTATATCAAACATTAGGATACTGAATGGTCCAATATCGTAATATCGAAATTTTCTATATTAGTTTTTTTTTGATAAAGCGTAAATATTGCCAACCCGCGCTAAACCTAAATATTGTCCAATGTAATGTTGTCTCACTAATTCTTTAATTAGAAGCTTAATAGTTACCAAACGCAATTGCAGCTATTGCGTATTGTTGTTTGTATTGTTTTCACACAACCAAAGTCCGGTTTTGAATAGATAGTGGTCAAATTATCCCTTTGCTGACATCATGCTGAGTAAATTTGACTAGCAATACCAATATATATAAATTCAAGTCTCATCAAATTGTGACTCTAAATCAAAAAAATCGGCCAATTGCGAGTCGAACACGCGCACCGAGGGTTCCGTACTTACCACCATTAACGCAATTTACTTACAAACACAAACAAAAACAGTGCCGCTAAGTGGTCACCCATCCAATTACTGACCCCAAGCCCAACGTTGATTAACTCTGAATATCAGTGCCAAAAAAAAAATATGTTACTATTTTGTTTAATAATAACTAGATGACGCTGTAACGGTGGTTTAAAATAGTAAATGGCTTTAGTTCTCCTACGGATTTCCTCTTTCCTGATTCGATCACGTAGGGAAACTCCGAGCATAGCTCTTTCCATCGCCCGGTGAGCGACCTTGAGCTTTCGTATAAGGCCCATAGTTAGCGGCCACGTCTCAGTGCCGTAAGTCATCACTGGCAACACACACTGGTTGAAGACTTTTGTCTTCAAGCACTGGGGTATTTGGGACGAGAAAATAGAACGCAGTTTTCCGAACGTTGCCCAACCGAGTTGGATTCGGCGATTAACTTCTTTCTCGAAATCGGACCTACCTAATCGAACAGTTTGTCCCAGGTATACGTATTCGTCAACAACTTCGAGTGTAGAGTTCCCAACAGTTATTGGAGTGGGTGCTACATGACCATTCGGCATGATTTTCGTCTTGTCTATGTTATAACTACTGTTTGTTATTCATCGCAAAACATATATCATTAGCGACTTGGAGCATCGCAGTGACTGTGCTATGACCTGTACGAAATCCTTATTGAAATGGACTGACCAGTGCATCGTGGGTATCTTCTCTTACACCCTACTGGGTGTTGAGGTGCGGGTGTCGGGGGAGGGGAGTTTACCTCCCACCATGACCCGGGCAGAAGCTCAGGGGTGCTGAACACCCCCGGTGAAATATTAGAAAGGAGGCCTACTTTTCAGGCCCCCTTGTGGGTAATAATTTTGTCGCCATAAGCGATACAGAAAGTAGAAGGTAATGCGAGAGTAGGCGCCAAAAACGAAAACAAAAATAAAAGCAAAATAAAACAAAAGTAAGAACAAAGCAAAACAAAAGAGCGAAATTAAAATAAAATAAGAACGAAGCGAAATAAAAACGAAAATAAAATAAAATAAAAACAAAATAAAAGCAAAATAAAAACGAAATAAAACAAAAAATAAGCAGAAATAAAAGCAAGTATAGACGTTAAAAGCGGAATGAGTTAGGAAAGAAGGTGAGTAGGTAGGGGGGTGAATAAGTAAACTTATTCACCCACAGGAATAAGCTCTCGGGGGAGAGCCCTGCCTTCCGGCGGGCGGGCGTGTAAGGGGGCTATGCCCCTTAAGTGTACATGGTGGCTGTTGTCAGCGCGGGTGAATAAACGTTTCGACAAACCAGATATGAACTCTGCGAGTGGCTCGGTTTTGGTGTCTCTAGCAATGGTGGAGTTGCGGACGTAGCGTCCCGCGCCGGTGATAAATCTCAGCGACTTATTTTGGACTGCCTGGAGCTTAAGTTTGTTGGTAGAAGATAGAAGACCGTACCAAGCAGGGGCTGCATAGGTCAGTCTCGACCGTATGTACAATTTGTACAGGCGAATTTTGGTTCTGAGTGGCAAGTCAGAGGAAAGCACCGGTCTAAGGCACGCCCGTGACGCGACTGCGCCTGCTGACACATGGTCTAGCATTTTGCGCATGCGCAAGGGGCGGTCTATAATACAACCTAGGTACTTTACGCTGGGTTGCCACTCAATAACTTGACCGCGAAACACAAGTTTCGGTGGGAGAAACTTTTGCAGGCCGGTCAATAATGCTGATGTCTTGCTGGCATTAACGGCTATTCTCCACTTGTCCAGCCAGCCAGGCAAAGTGTCCAATAGTCGCTGCATTTTTTTGGCTGCTAAACTAGCTTTGCGGGAGGAGGACATATAGGCGCTGTCGTCCGCGTAAAGGGCTAGGATGACGTCTTCAACACCTTCAGCTAGACCGGAGTCACTGAGAGTGGGGATGTCGTTGGTGAATAACGCATAGAGCAGTGGCGATAGGCAGCTGCCTTGAGGTACCCCTGCTCTAATGGGTTTACATGCTGACTGTTTGTTCTCGACCGAGACATAGAAGCTTCGTTTGTCCAGAAACGAGGCTATTACTCGCCCGAGCATCGGTGGGATGTCCGTCTCTAACAGCTTGTGTATTAAGCCTTCGTGCCAAACTGGATCGAAAGCCTTCTCCATATCGAGAAAGACTCCGACTGTGCGTCTGCCCTTGTTTAGCTCGAAGGCCATGTGGTGGAGCACTCGTACAAGCTGAAGAGTGGTACTGTGGCTGTCTCTAAAACCAAACTGTTCAGGCCTAAGCTGGATATGCGGGGATATCCTAAGTAATAGTAGGCGTTCGAACAACTTGGCTAAATTGGACAGCAATGTAATCGGTCGGTAATGTTCTGGGCGATGACGATCTTTCCCTGGTTTCGGGAGAACAATGATTTTGCCGATCTTCCACGAAGATGGGAAATGTCCAGTGCGCAGTATCCCATTAAAGATACGGGTGAGTGCCACCAGACCCTTCCTAGGCAGCATAATAATCGCTGTGTTTGGGATCTCGTCGGGACCGGGTGATTTGCGCTTGTTAAGTTTAGAGGCCTCCTTCCTAACCTCTTTAGGCGAAATAAAATAATCACCTCTGAGTGGTGGGGCTGGGGCCGCGAGAAACTGCTCTACGCGTTCTGTAACTCCTAACGTGTGGGCAGGGTTGATAATGGGGTTCGGCTTAAATTGGTCCTCAAAGTGGTCCGCAAAAAGTTCCGCGCGTTCCGCTGCGTGGTAATGACGAATACCAGCGGGGTCGATGAGTGGACATATAGGGGCGGGTGTTTTGGTAATTTGACGGGCCAGGCGATAGAGAGCCGTGTCGTTCTCACTGGCTTTAAATATAACCTGGTCCCATGAGTGTTGTCTGTAGTTACTAATTTCAGCTGTCAGATCCGCGCTAATCTTGTTGAGGTCCCTCTTCACCACTGGGCATCGGGTGTCGCACCAGAGCTTTCGGAGGTCCCTCTTAGTCTTAAGTTTAGCGCGAAGATGCGCCGGTAGCAACTGCTTACCAGAGGCCGTGGCTGAGACACTGGTGGACTCCCTTAGAGCCTGTGCAATGGCAGTTGTGAAAGTACTAACTGCCTCTTCGACTTCTAAGGGAGTGGAAATGCCGCCAGCCGGGAGTTTATAATCCAGCATGGCGCGGTGGAATGTGGCCCAGTCTGTTATTCTGCGGGGGTTGGGGAGCGGTTTACCAGCTGCGGACACTCCTAGGACCAATAAGATTGGCAGATGCTGAGTGTCAGTGTCGTGGAGGACCTCTAACGACAATGACCAGCTAATATTGTGGGCTAAGGCGATGTCCAATACGTCCGGTGCGTGATTGTCAGCAGTGGGGTAGTGCGTTGGTGATCCTGGACCGATGACTAAATAGTTTTTGCTCTCAGCATCTGCTTTTAATTCACGACCCGATTTGGATGAAATTCGTGAACCCCATTGTTGGTGTTTGGTATTAAGGTCACCTAAAATAAGTGTGGGGGTGGCATCGCAAAAGATATTGTCGATGTCACTTGGAGCGAAGGGGGTTGCTGGTGGCTTATATGCGGCGAAGACTTTAAGCTCCGCATTGCCGACCTTTAGTTTTACACCTATAGACCGAATATATGTAAAAAGGGGAAGGGGTAGTAATTCGTGAATAAGGTCACGTCTAATTAATACAGCCGTACCCCTGAAGGCCATATTAGCGGGAGAAATTTCGTCTCGTCTATAGGTGAAGAAATTTGGAATGCGGAGCTCATTCTCACCTCGGAGTTTCGTTTCGCCCAGTAACACAATGTGAATATCGTGTTCCTGGACTAGCGTTCTGAGGGCGGCTGTCTTGCCAATTATGCCCCCAGGGTTCCAGTACACAATTCTCAATTTAAGGCCCCGATGAGGCCCCATTAAATTCCCACGTGAGAATTGTGGTGAGTTGTGCCAATCCATTAAAGAGGGCTGGCAACGGGTTTTGGCCGGCTGCGATGGCCTCTATGGCTGCGTTGAACGCCGCTATTGCGGCTCTAGCCACGTTTAGGGCACCAGCTTGCATGCGGGGTGGGCCCTGTGTGCCACTGTGGAGGCTAGTCGCGGGCGGCTGAGATTGCTGGGCAGCTGCTGCACGTGGTTGCGGTTTTGTGGATGGCTGAGACGTTTTGGGGGGTTGCGGGGGGTCTGCGAACTGGGGGGGTGGCATAAAAATGTTGGGCATAAAGGAATATGTGTCCAGTGCAACTGAAACAGTATCCGGAACGGTTGTGGTGGTTTGAGGTGCGGATTTTTTCCGCCGTGGCCTCCTTTTTTTCCCGAGAGCTTGGGTTCTATCTGTAGGAGGGTTGGCGGGAGGCATTAAATTTGCTCCTGCAGTTAGGTCATACTCCTGCCGCTGCAATTGTGGCAGGGGAGTAGGCGATGGCGGGGGTAAGTTTGTTGCCCGCTGGGCTTTGTTGCGGGGCGGTGGGGGATTAATAGACACCCCCTTACGCCTCGCTTCACGCCTGAAAACCGGACAAGAGCGGTTATTGGCCGTGTGCGCCTTACTGCAGTTGGCGCATTTTAATGCGACCTTTTGTCGGTCGCATTCAGACGCCGGGTGATCGCCGCCGCAGCGCACACATTTAATCGGCCGGTGACAATTAGTAGAAGCATGGCCGAATGCCTGGCATCTATGGCATTGCGCGGGGCCTGGGCGTGAGCGCCACGCTTCTATGGATATGCCAGGCATGCTGAGTAGCTCATTGAGAGCGTAAAGCTCTTGTAGCTCGGCGTGAGTGTGCCTGTGCTGCAATTGTGCGTAGTAAATACAGTTAGGTCGGCCCCTAACTGCAGGAATTTGCCGCACATGCGACACTGGAAAGCTGGCGAGAGCGAGGTCCTCTGCCAGCTCAACAAGCGAGGTGTCCTGAGGGAGCCCCTTGATGGCGATTTTCTGTGGTCGATCGCTGTCTAAGCTGTAGCAGTACCATGATACTGCATGGTCCAGCTTAGACAGCTCGTCTATATAGGCCACTACCGTACGATATTCCGAGGGCGACTTTGGGAAGAAACGTACCCCTTTGCCGAACGGCCGGGCGTTGGGGGCGTGGCCTAATAAGGAGTGCAACTTTTTCAAGTGCGTCGACCACTGGGGGAGGGACTCCACAACTATCGGGGGGTGTCTGTCTTTGACCTTGTCTTTGGCATTGTCATTGACAATGATAGGCTGAGCAGTTGAGTTCGTTGGGAGGACTTTTGCTGACTGGGCACTCGTTGCTTGCGCATAGGAGTGTCCGCTAGGCGGCGCTGCCATTGGAGGTGCAGAAGGCTGAGGGGGGGTAATTTCGTTAGTTTCCATCCCTTCCAGCGGGGTGGGGTCATGGTGGGACTCAGCGGCGGCCTTTGAGGTGGACGCCTGGCCGGCCAACGACTTGTGCCGATCGGCAATGGCCTCTCGGGCCTCTAAGCGTGCTCGCTCGGCGGGGTCCTTCGATGGGCTGAGGGAGAAGGGTCTCGGCCTTGTATCCCTGCTGCGTACCCTAGGGTCTCTCTGCGGCAGCGGGATTGAGGGCGGATTGAAGTTCCGCGGGACTGGCATAGGGGGCGTTATCTTGTTTGCGCTGCCCTGTTTGGACGACGACGGGTTCGGGTCTGGCCGGGGCGGGGTGTCCTCAATTGGAGAGAGCATGGTTGGAAGGGTGGGGAGATCTTCATCCCTAAACATTTCATCGCCGGTGTCTGAGGCCGAGTAAATCGACGATTGGGATATGGCCGAGGCCATAGAAACCCTAGATGGGGGCCGAGAAGGTGGGAACGCGACCGAAAAGGGCCGGTCCGCGGCAGAAATTTCGCCGGTAAACAAATTACGCGCCACGACGGCGGCTGAGGGTTGGGAGCGTAACCATACGCCCCGTTTACGTACGCCTCCTCTACGTACCGGTGGTGGGGGTCCTGGGGGTGGCGGCATTCCGCTAGTTGGCTGCTACCAGCATCCCTTGATGCGAGTCCGGCTGCAGCTGGGTCTGAGGGGTGGCCCAAAAGGGCCGCCCTTAGAAGAGTGACAAACGAAAGCGATCCGTGGCAATAAATGCCGAGAAAATAGAATAAAAATCGCTTACCACTAAATCCTCCTCAAGACCGCTGAAAAAGCGGAAACCGTCTACCTTCAAGCGCTGCTTTTGTAGGCGCAAACACGCAGAACACAACAAACACCTAGTCTCGTCTGTGCACGCACGTCCGCCGTCTACAGGAATTGTTGTCTTGAAGCACATACACTTTTTTCACTTGAGATATAATTTTAACTTGGAGAGTATTATACACAAGGATGAGGATGATGATGATGATAGGTATGTATGACCAGTGCATTTCTTTAAGGATATTGTGTGAGTGGTTTATGAACTATACTTTCAAGAAGTGTTGGAGAGAGTAGGAAGTATAGAAATAGGTCTGTACTGTTGTAAAGGATGTAGGTTTTGTGGTTTTAGGGAGTGGTATGACGAATTCTTTCTGCCAAATAGCGGGAAATAAGCATGTTGTCAGAGAGCTGTTTAAAATGTGTGTAAGTATTGGTAACAGGTCATCTAGGAAAGCATTTTAAAACAGATATTATTAGAGCCAGTCGCTTTGGAGGAAATTGATAGGAAAGATCTCTTAACGCCACACGTAGAAATTAAGGTGAAAGTGAACGAGTTGCTATTGGGTCGTGGTATATTTTTAAAATGAGATAATGTTTTTAATTTAATTTGATCCTTAAGTACAACAAGAGATGTTGAAACATGTTGGTTTAGTACATTCAGATCAGCGTTAATCTGAGAAATATCTGAAGAATTATTAATCCCAATATGTTTTAGAAACTTCCAAACCTACGAAGTTTGTACGAGTTCGATTTTTGTTTCCAGAAACTTGAAGCTTAGTACAGAGGTTTCTGCTATGACATACGGAATCACTTTAAATGCGGGTGAAAAATGGAATTCCGTCACTTTTGCAGTTAAATGCACAGAACTTAGTATTTCAAATTTAGAATGACCTATTTCACTGTTCATGAATCCCCTAAAAGGTTAAATAGGGGATAAAAAATTGTATTAGAATTTCCATATTTTTGTGTCTAAAAACTTTAAATTTTGCACCGAGGATCTTGGTAAAACATAGCCAAACAATAATCTAAGAAAGAATTAACAAAAACATCCTCTAAGTGGGTAAAATTGGGGTTAAAGGTTTGAAAAAAAAAAAATCTAGATAGTTGTAAGTTTGTAAAGAAGAATTTGAGTAGCCTTTATTCGGAAAATTCTAGGGGTTGAAGCAGGGAATAAAAAAAATTATATGAAGTTCTCATATAAATGTATTTATGTCTAGAAACTTCAAATTTTGCAATGAAATTGCCGTTATTAGATAGTAAAATTGGGGGTTGGAGGTTTGCGTAGAAATCCGTCAGATTTGAACCTAAAACCAAAAAAAAAAGGCGTTAGGTCTTGTAGTTAAATTGAGATTGACTTGTTTCGCGGTTTTTGAATTTAAATATGTTATTTTTTAAGGCTAAACGCATAAAAATTGTTGTTTGGCCTCGAGGTACAAAATTAAAGTTTAAATATTTCGGATCGAAAATTTGCTTAATAATTCCAATATTTTTGTAGGTAATGCCATATGGTGTTAAAACTTTTTTTTTCAAAATTCCACTTAAGATGTGTTTTACTATATTTCAAAGTCGTCCTCTATAGTTCAAAATAGGGGATGGAAATTTCGTAATTTTCGTGTCTAGAGACTCAAAATTTTGCACAGAAAATTTTGTTGTAATACACGCGAGCAAATTGCAAAATTGATCTTCTATAAGGGGGTACAATAGGGGTTGGAAGAAGTGTGTATGGAAATTCGTCATTCTTTAAAGCTAAATGCATACATTTTGTATTTGGCCTTTAGGATAAACTGTTTTCGAAAAATTATCCCCTAGTCAGCAAAATAGGGGATGAAATTTTTTATGACAGTTCCGATATTATAGTAGGTAAACCCGACAACAGTCAAAAGCCGTCTTTTTTTTTTTTTCTTCAAAAGTATGTAGTGGATCCAAGCCGTTAATAGAGAATTGTAGTAATCTGGACCCCACGACACGGTGTTGACATGCTAATTTAAGTTTTAAGAGAGCAGGTAAATTAAAGATGGAATTCATCAATAATAAATATAAATTAGATTAATCAATCAATCAATCGTAATTCATACCAATCGAATAGTCCTAATATATGGATAGCACCTACAGTCTTATCGAAAGTGATGTCGTGAAACGACGTGGCTGCCTGTTACACCGAAGGGTCGACTCAACGAAGATTTATTTTGTCTAGTTTTAAATTGTTTTATTTAGCTTCGTTTACTTAATTTAGAAAATGGGTCCTAATACCGATTCTTGTTCCAAACAAAAAGGTGATAAAGTAGATATAAATATACCTACTTATTAAATTTGTAAAGCTATTTGACGAATCACGTGAGAAATTGAACTTAAAGTGATTGCAGTTATGCTGTTTTTTAGCAAACAGTAATCAGATAACAGTCGTTTTGAAGTATATTATAAGTCAGCTGGAAGGCAACTCTGTAAGAGCTTGCTCCGTAAAAGAATTTCAGACTTGGGAACAATTACGCGAATTTTTGAAAACATAGCTTGGCGAAAAGAAACACTATAGTCATTTATTAACTGACTAGACTTTGCCAGCGGCTCCGGCCGCCCTAAATTCGGTTATCGGCGTGGGACTCCTTGATTTAATCACAATATTAATACTCTGATTTACTCCTTACATAGCCCGCCCTAAATTCGGTTATCGGCGTGGGACTCCTTTATTTAATCACAGTATTAATACTGTGATTAAATTCTTAATTACTCTAATGAAGTTGGCTATACCAAGCTGTAGCTATAGCTATAGTTCGTTTAAGCTCGGATATAGTTATTCCCGCGGGAACTTTTGCATTTTTCGGGATAAAGCCTAGAAAAGAGCCTATGTGTTATTCCGGTACCTGATCTATAGGTGTGCCAAGTTTCATCCCGATCCGTCCAGTGGCTGAAGCGTTATTCAGTAACAAACACCCATACTTACAAACTTTCGCGTTTATAATATTATACATAGTAGGATTTACAGCAATGCAAGCTTTACCTTTAGATGCTGTAACCCAGTTTGGCCTTCGAGTGGAAACCTGTTTGTTGTGAGGCCCCTACCCTATAGCTTAGTAAAAGGCATGTATTATGATGTGATGCTTTATTTACTAGTTATATTAGCTGTAGAAAAACATTAACAAAAACAGCAGTTGAAATAATACACGTTGTAGATCTCGTACGCGTTCGTCGTAAGTTAAACGCTGTAAATGAAGATAAGTTAAAGGTCGACAATTATAATTTTATTGATTGTTCCCTCCTTTACACCGAATCCATATTATTAGTTCTATCGAGAATTTCATCAACGAAACTAAAGATCGATTACCCGGGTATGACTTAGGTGTTATTCGCCATACCCCCTCAGATCCTATCATAAAACCATACCGAGCTTATGATATTTTTTACACGGGAACAATAGAATGATTCTAATATTTACTTTACGTTCATAAAATAGGTACCTATTTAAAACTCAAACAAAATCGACATTCAAAACAAAATAGGTACCGAATGAATTTACGTCATATAAATAAATGTGTTGCTGAAATAATAAATACACATAATATTTACAAAGAGAGATCTCCTAAGTTATATCTACTTATATAACACAAATAAAAGTTCATGATTTGATGAATTTAAATATATCTCGTGCAAGATACGAAATCTACGTTATCACTTGAAACATTCAATTTTGATTATAAACGATTCAAAATTAAGGAAAAAGTACATTTATATTAGAATAATGACAGTTTGCTAAAGTTTATTACGCAGTTATACTTAGCTTTGAACCAAAGTCTCCGTACTCTAACACATTACACACTAACGAGATCAATGAAGTATGAAGTAAGTGAGTGGCCCGGATGTCCTCACCGGTCTTCGATTATTATGTTTATACCTACGTCATAAGGCATAAATAATTACTCGTTAAATACGACCGATTCGTAAAGTAGCAGATAACCAGGAGGTTAAAGTATATGGAGAATATCGATCGATTATTCTCAGTTAATTGATATAAACGTTGTAGGGTGCGAGAGGGATGGTAGAGTAGGCTCCGCGCCGCTAACGGGATTCTAGTTGTAAATTTGGAGTAGAGAATGAAAAACCCTTACTTATTAAAAATGCAGAGGTAGTTTGTTGACATTGTTGGCTATGTACTCTCTAAGGAAAAGAGATTGCCGATTTCTGCAGAAAATTTAGTGGAGAAAGGGGTTCCTGCCGGGATCGGCGTCTTTTAACATGATGTTGTAAAATTTGTGATACCTTGTGGGAGGAAAACCCCGTAATTAGGCTCTGGTCTGATTAGTTAAGAAATCGTTTAAGATTAGGGCTAAGGCTAGGCAAGCCCTTGTGTAAATCCTGTCCTGTGTATATGTATATCTTATTGACGAAAGCCCTACGCAAGTCCTGAGCAGAGACTCCGCGCTTTGATCGGATTCGAGGTGACGGGGCATGCTCACATGACTTGGCAGGCAAGCCCTTGTGTAAATCCTATCCTGTGTATATGTATATCTTATTGATGAAAGCCCTACGCAAGTCCTGAGCAGAGACTCCGCGCTTTGATCGGATTCGAGGTGACGGGGCATGCTCACATGACTTGGCAGGCAAGCCCTTGTGTAAATCCTGTCCAGTGTATATGTATATCTTATTGACGAAAGCCCTACGCAAGTCCTGAGCAGAGACTCCGCGCTTTGATCGGATTCGAGGTGACGAGGCATGCTCACATGACTTGGCAGGCAAGCCCTTGTGTAAATCCTATCCTGTGTATATGTATATCTTATTGATGAAAGCCCTACGCAAGTCCTGAGCAGAGACTCCGCGCTTTGATCGGATTCGAGGTGACGGGGCATGCTTACATGACTTGGCAGGCAAGCCCTTGTGTAAAGTCTGTCTTGAGTGTATGTATCTTCATTGATGAAAATTCTACACGCTTTGGTAGATGCTCATTAGAATGGTACAGTTATGTTACATGTATTTGACGGTTATGTTAATGATATCTCTATATTCACTACTTACTATCTCAATCATTTTAGTCCCGATGTCTTGTTGCGTTGCGGAATGGGTGACCCCCAAAGCAAGCAGACCCTTGGTAGATAGAGGTAGGTGAGGACGGGGCAATCACAGTAAGGGGGTCTTCAAGCGGGGTCTGGCTTGTTATAAGATCAGGGAAGATTGGGGCTTGATGTTAGAGACATGCTAGGTTAACTGCAGGCTTCAGGAATCTAAGGGTGTGAGGGGGCTGATAAAACCTAGATCTGGGTTGGCTCCAGTTCCACCCTTCACCGGCGTCGAGTAAGGAAGCTGAACTGTTAGATTCCGTTTAGGTAATGGGCGGCTAAAATTTAATGTGGGATTTTTAACCCAATCTCCTTAAGGAATTCGTATATAAATAAAACCTCCACTCCACCCATTACTGCGACGGATAGATTTGGAAAGCTAAGTATTATTGTGTTCATATTTAAATATTTGTTTCCTGTGTAAAAATAAACGTAAACCTCATATGTTTTTCAGGGCCGCGACATTAATCTAGCGAGTCTAATTTTTAATTAGACTATCTAAGCTTTATTTTATTGTTTTATACTGTTTAATTTATGTTTTGACTGAGCCATTTAAGATAAAGATGACAGAACCTCAACCTTGACCAAACTTTATTAACAGGCTATGAGGTGACGTTAGTGGGTCAGGATTTGTTCTATTCTTCACCATGAATCACCTCGTTGAAGACGTTTTAGTATAACCATACACAATTCTCTACTAACTGATGAGGCTCTGAATTGTTGTATGGAAAGCCGAAACGTTAAGTTCTAAACACTCAGAAAAGGGCTAACCCTTACTTGATCTGGCTAATGCGCCAGGTCCTGAGTGTGGATATGTCTTCCTTACAAACCACCTTAATCATACTTATTGTGTGTCAAATTAGGTGTTCTGTCGCCTTAATTATGATGATGAACAATTTATCACTTAACCATGTGCGTAATCGCACACCTATTTTATTATTTCATGTGAACTTAGCTTGCACGACACATGTTTCGGGCGAGTATAGCCTCTCCGGACTAGCGGCTATTTGAACTTAAGGAGCCTCGGGTTCGAACCGACCGATCGTAGGTTGTATTCAAATAATAACGAAATGGTCCCCTTAGTTCCGTAGTTAGTCATAGTAGTAAGGATAAATACATGGTCGCCTGGTTGTTTGCCATCTCCGCAGCGTTATAAATGTAGGAGTTGGTGGGGAGCACGACTTATCTATCCTAAAGAACAGTTTAAGGCACAGTGTACGAAAGACAAATGTTTATACACCTACTCAATTACTAAATGACAGGAAGGTGAAGCCACAAGGTAAGCTAGTCTGATTAAACCTATCTACGAGTATGTCGTTATATACCTTCCTTGTTAAAGGTTCCAAGGCGTTAGTCAGATAATAGGTACGATACATTTGACAACCGCTTAAGGCCGGATGGTACCCTAGGCCCTTAAGGCTATTCAAATTCAAGTTATACATAATTAATTTTCAATATTCATTTTAGCGATCAGGTAGGAACAGCCTAGGGTATAAGTTAGGCGAGCTTTAGGTTTCGTCTCAATTTTATAGTTTTGATTTTCATAAACTTTATATTCGAGTGTAGATAATCGCCATAGGTTGTAAACATAAACCCAATTTTAGATCTAATGGCGAAATTCGTATTGACCGGGTCGCGAGATACTAAAACAAAACCGAACCAACGTAAATTAGTCGAAGGAAGGTCGAGTAACACGATTAGACTCTGTATCTGCGCAGAAGACTAAAATGTGAACTCTGCGCACCCACGTGACCACGAGACGCCAGCTGGGCACTTCGATGCACAGGCAAATGTATGAAAAGTCTGACCGTTTAGTCATTAATCGGCTGAAGGGATAATTTGGAGGCGGGCCCATCAATTCTGGATAGGACAACTTACGAACCCTTAAGGAATGGTTGTATATGTGAATTTTCCTGGACGATTCCCAGTTAGGGTTACACGTAGATGACCCGGAAACTAGGATTAGTAGATTTAGATAAGATTCCATATTAAATCGTCTGCCAATAGTGTCCTCTATAAGGCCTTCTCAATATCTCCAAGATTATTAGACACTTAGCTAAGATATCGATCGACCGAGTAATGCTACGATTATTACACAGATGGCGTGAGCCACAGTGGTAAACAATAATCATGAACGTATGAGGATTTCTAGATACCTACGGTTAGGACTATGTTATAACTTTATTTAAAGGGTAGGCTGTAGATGTATTTCAGGGTTACATTTACTTCTAATCTGTTAGTTCGTCTTTACGGTGATTCTCCCTATATTATTATAATATTATAAGCCAGCTAAGGGAAGCTAGTAAGGATAGTGGTAGGGTTTTTTATATACTTAGATTTTCTATTTGCCTTTGGGGTGGCTTCTCGAATACCATTGCGATTTTATAATTTCACTTAGGGGGTTGTTAACGGGTTGTCAACGGATTATTTATGCATTTACTAAACCTGTCGGTCTGTCCGTGGGTGCACTTTTAAGTGTTATTATGACGGTTTTGTAATTTACTTAAGGGTTAGCCAGCGAGTATATTCGTGTGTTATATATATATATTTTCAATCTGTTAGTTCATCCGTACGGTGACCTTTCATATTACATTACAGTTTTATAACTTCACTTAAGGGGTCGATAGCGAGTCTGCTAATAATTTAACTATGTACTTAGTAGGTCCACTTGTCTCCTTAATGCTCTATATATATATTGTTATAAGTTCATACCTTCACTTAAGGGCAAGCTAGAGAACTGGTGATAGGTTAGCCATGTAGGTTATAGGTTAGTTAATAGTGAATCTGCTAATAGTTTAAATAAATTATATAAATAGGTACTAAATAGGCCTGTCTGTCTCTTTAATTATTTTGATATATTGTTATAAGCGCATAACTTTAGTTAAGGGGAAGCCAGTGAGGTTATTAGGAGTTAGTACTTTTATATGCCTAAGGGTTCTCCCTTTAAGGTGAACTTTCTAGATTATTATGAGGTTACAATTTTGCTTAAGGGAAAGTTAACGAGTTTATTGATGGACTATTAAGAGTTCTTCCTTAAGGCGATTCTCATACATTACTATAAGATTACGACTTCACTTAAGGAGTATGCGGTCTTAGGGTTTCATCCTTATAGTGGGATTTCTTATACTATCATAACGTTATAACTTTGAGGCCTATCGTGTTCGAGGGGTAACCGTGTTATTACGAGACATGTTCGGAGTTGTAAGGAGGTAGCTAGGCTCATGAATAGGGTGACTTAGCCTTAGGTACTCCGACTACGTTAGAATAATAAACCGCATACATTTTAATCAGGAACTCGGATTTAGTAATTTAAATTCGGGTCTAATGCTAATTAGGACTTAGTGGCTCCGTGGTTAAGGATTACTTATAGGCCATTGGCTTTAATGTAGGTAGAACGTAAGATTAGGGTTTTGATTTTATTCTTTCACACCTGGGACTGATTGAATCCATACCTCTTAGGATCTTGGGTTATTATCGGTCACAACGAGGGGTCCAAACTGTCGATTACGCCATTAGACGATCACAGCCACATAAAATATTAGCTTTCTTTAATAATAACATTAATAACGGTTACAAAATATCATTAATGTTTAATAATAATAAAGGCAACAATAATATGTTAGGATTACGTACGTCATCACGTATTCAAATTGGCGAGTACGTCGGTATACTCCACTTGAGATGTAAAAATAAAACTAATTTTATTTCTGGAGAGGGGGGGGTTTCTACATTATGTGTTGCCGTTATAGTCTAAGATCCCGCTGCAGGATTGGTGCGCTCATCGACTTTTTGTTTAAAACCAAATTTTTATGTTTATTTATAATTAAGAGAATATATATTTACTAGGGTGCCTATCAAAATTTGGCCGCCATTATTTTTAAATAAATTATTTTTAATTGATTTTTGGTAAAAAATTTCGTTTATTTATTTTTTAAATAAAATAACGTCTACATCACGGTAATTAATATGAAGATTCTAAAAAATCACGGTTGCCGTTGCGCACCTGGCCGCACCTCTTTGCAGCCAGGTGTAAACAGGTATGATTTCGATAAATTTATACGTTTATAACCTATTTTTATTAATTATATGTCAAATTGAAGCTAATTTTTTTCTATTAATTATCATATAAAGTTGCTTAATTAAATCTGGCCGCAAATAAGGGTTACTGGCTGTTAAAGATAATAAATATTTAAGTAGAGTGAAAGAGAGTTAGCGCGTAACATCATTTGTCAGACGAGGACAGCGATTGCCGGCTGTGCGACGCTTTTAAGCCATTGCGCATGCGTCGAATGTTAGTGTTCTCAACTGAACAGATGCAGCATTTTTATTCTAACATAAAAACCACGCTTTTAAGCAGTCCAAGAGTTTACGTGCCTTATGTATGGAATCCCAAAGTGTCAAAGTATAAATACCGCAAGATTTTTATTATTTAACAAAATGTACGCTTCAAAACAAAATAATGAAAAATTTATGAAGAGAATTAAAGGTTTGGACTCGACGCACATTCCACCGTGCTGGAAATCTTTGAAACAAAAATTGTTGCGGACAATCTTTGTTAATTCGATGTGGTTAAATGCCACTGAACCAGACTGCATCAAATTCAGCCCAGAAAATAATGGCTGGCTGGTACTAGATGGTTTATTAAAACCAACATGGTTCCTGGGAGACTTAACTCCAACGGAAGTTAATAGTGTGCTATGTGAATCTACGAACAAAGCTTCCGAAAACGACGATTCTGATATTTGTAGCGATGAAAGTGATAGCTCCGATGATTCAGATTTTTAAATAAGAGTTACGGAAATATTAGAATTATAAGATAATTTTTTTAATTTTTTAATTTGCTTAATTGTTTAATTAATATGTAACAGACAATTAAATACTTGAATAAAATCTAATAAAATTTTTAAATAATACTTTCGCAATAAAATTTTCTTTTACTTAAGTCACCTTGGTTTAATTTTTTTTATTTTTTAAATTAATATTAAATATCGACGTTCTAATTAGCAAATTTTCTAACTCCATTTTAGAGAAACTTTTATTTGTACGAAAAAAAGAATTTCTTCAAAATTTATTATCATTTTAAAAAACTATTTAATATCTAATAGAGATATAATATTTAAGTTTGAATCATTCAAATAATTTGTAATTGGATTATTGCTTCATCAAAATGTTAAAAAAATCACCCTTTAAAAAATAAGAGACAAATTCCTAATTAGACCGTCGATATATCAAATCAATATTAATTTTTGTTGCAATTTTTAAATTTGTCATTTTCAAAAAAATTACATATTTTTTGGAGTATTTATTATAATTCGTCTCTATTATTACTCACCGGTGGTTGAGAACACTAACGTTCGACGCATGCGCAATGGCTTAAAAGCGTCGCACAGCCGGCAATCGCTGTCCTCGTCTGACAAATGATGTTACGCGCTAACTCTCTTTCACTCTACTTAAATATTTATTATCTTTAACAGCCAGTAACCCTTATTTGCGGCCAGATTTAATTAAGCAACTTTATATGATAATTAATAGAAAAAAATTAGCTTCAATTTGACATATAATTAATAAAAATAGGTTATAAACGTATAAATTTATCGAAATCATACCTGTTTACACCTGGCTGCAAAGAGGTGCGGCCAGGTGCGCAACGGCAACCGTGATTTTTTAGAATCTTCATATTAATTACCGTGATGTAGACGTTATTTTATTTAAAAAATAAATAAACGAAATTTTTTACCAAAAATCAATTAAAAATAATTTATTTAAAAATAATGGCGGCCAAATTTTGATAGGCACCCTAGTAAATATATATTCTCTTAATTATAAATAAACATAAAAATTTGGTTTTAAACAAAAAGTCGATGAGCGCACCAATCCTGCAGCGGGATCTCGTACTATTACCAGGATAGGATATAGAACTAAAATAGGCTTGTAAAAGCCTACATTTTGTTGTCGTAAAACCGATGGGAGGTCATTAAAATGGATTTGAGTTGGTGACTGGTGTGACAGAATAGAACCAATATCCAAGATATAAATCTTGTTTAGAAGGCATTTTGTAGTTGTTTGTTACTTAAGCTTAGTTATAGACACATACTTTAATATAGCATATAAGGGAATTGTAGGCCAAGTTTAGAATAAAACCATGTTAAATTAGTGTAAAAGAATGTTTTTTTTATTTTAGTATAGGGTATTGTCATAACACAGGTTTAAGAAAATGTCTAAAACTAGATTCGAATAAATTTATTAATGGATAGCATATTCAATTATTATGGACCTTAGCTTAATGTTGTGAGTACGATTTGAATGAGATTGTGAGTGCTGGTTTGTACGTATACCTACATGTGTGTAAGTAGGTGTGGACGGGTGTATAATTTCGCAGTAGTATTATGGACAGATTTCGGAACTTTGTGATGGCTAATTGAAAGAGAGGCGGAGCTAGTCGTATTGTATTGACTGTGGTGGTCGACCGCGAGGGGTATTACTGTATAGACATAGGTTAGATATCGGTATATTTGGCGTGGCCTTAATGAATTTTCTATATGCGTAGAATTATTTGCCAGAAGGGGACACTGTGAAATAAGAGTCTAATATGCTCGGGGAGGGAAAGGACATAAGAAAATAACGAGCATTTAAGAGGGCCCAACGCGCATATACCTTTGTTTTATGGGTGTGGAGCGTGAGTCGATATTGTTGGTTTCAAATAGAGCTCATTTTCCAGTGGCGTAAATATACTATACGTAGACATACCACTTAGCGTAAAAGGGGGGGGGGGGGAATTATTTAATTACAGTTACATCGCATGCGATATAAAATTTAAATTGCAGCAATTTTCTAGCTTTGAAGTTACTTAACACGTCATGAAATAAATCGTGTTCTCGCTACTTGTTGATAGTGAGTTACGAATTAAAAATAGAAGGACGAGAACTTCGGCCGTAATTTTCTTAAAAAAAAAAAAAAAATGTTTTGGACAGAAACCGTAAACCAAATACAGTAATCTGCTAGTCAAAGAATGTAGAAGGCCACGTTATTTTCCGGTTTGGAACTTACCATAGGACAGCGAAATCGATTTTAAAACCGAGCAGAAACCTGTACATTGAAGTAGGGTGTAGCCTTAATGTATCACTTTACTATAGAAGAGTTAGAGCGAGTTCATTTATGATTAAGGAATGAATTGAGAGGCGGGATAGCGAGCATTTGGAATGTTAATGCAGAAGTAAGGTCATAAAGTCACTAAGATATTAGCTGAAGTAGGCCCGCATCCATATCAGTTCTTTAATGTTATACTACTTAAGTAGCGCTGACTTAGTAAGTTCGGATCATCCCCAGATATTAGACATATCTGTGTATATGTATAATTATCGGATTATAGGTTTCAGTTAAAAGGTTGTTCCAAAGTACGAACATCTAATAACTGTTTCACTTGACGGTGACGTCGGTTGAGCCCTTAGACCAGGTGAACTTCCTCCAACGGGAAGATTCATGACTGGTAGAAGGTAATCTTAAACACGTACACGTTAAAGTAAACAGTAGATGTTAAAACGACTATATGTACTTTGTGAGTTGTTAGTTTAGTAATATAATTTTGTAAAAGGAAAGTTTATAACAAATAATATAAACTAAAGAAGAAAAAAGGTGCCGGCTCGAGCGGGGATTTGAACTCGGAGTTTCTCGAGGTCTTAGCGCGAGCGTGAGGTGTTTGGCCAACGGAGCTGTCTGGGGTGATTCTGTGCGATCGAATGTAGACGTTAGGTTTAGATTATCTTTTATAGATTCGTTGCTACCGTTCACGGGCTATTAGAATCAAATTTTAGGATACTTTTAGCTCATGCTTTTGCTTGCCAAATAATATTACGTTTTGATTGTCGATAAATATTTTATTACTAGGCGGACCGGTAATGTCAACCGGTTTTAATATATTGTGGTGCCATTTATGAAAGTGATAGATTGACAGTGTGGCGATACTCAGGTGTAAACGAGAAGTGCACTTACATCGTATATAAATATATACATCTCTGGTTGGGAAGTTTAAAGTACTAAAAGGTAAGATAGGATAATGGCAGGTATTAGGTGATGTTCAGGTCGGCTATGCCTGGTAGCGTGTTCCTTTTTGAAGTAAATAGGTTATTGTTAATAGGTATTATCTGTTCAAAGGATTCTGTCGAGTAGGCGATAGGTAGCAATTGAGAAATGAGGTTGATGTCTGAGATTAAAACCATTGGCGTAGGTCAGGGACTGGTTTTGTTAGTGTAGTCATGTTAAGGGCGGTTAAAATTAAAATGTACATGACGAGAGGGGAGGGTCCCACAGGATAAATGGTTGAGTTGTTAGGGGAGGGGTCAACATAATAAATGTTTATTAAACTGCATTAACGTTTATTCAGAATTAGGATTCGCATGAAATATATATATAAATAAATTAGGTTCAGTGTAAGATGGGAAGTGAGCTAGACCGTGGATAGATACTATGTAGATTTGAAACTAAGGCGAAATTATTAAACCCAGCCGAGTAGGACAAGGTTATTATTTAATTTGGAACGAGGAATTGAAATGATTTTGGATTTTTATACATGTGTGAGTTGCAGGGGGTCGTAATGTTTCGACAGGTACGATCCCTGAGTGACCGCGGGCGGTGCATGTCTATATGTGTGTATACATAGCAGTATGCATACATGTGTATATGTGTCGAAGTTGAGGTCGGGCCCTGCCTTAATGGTGGGAGAGTCAGGTCCTTAACTGAAAGAGCGAAAAGGGTTATGCTGGGGATGTGTTTAAATCGTCGCGAGTAAAGATTGTAAGTTGTTAGGGCCTGAATTGAAATGATTTTGGATTTTTATACATGGTTTGTGTAACCCCTGAGATTTTTGCCGTGTGAGTTGCAGGGGGTCGTAATGTTTCGGCAGGTACGATCCCTGAGTGACCGCGGGCGGTGCATGTCTATATGTGTGTATACATAGCAGTATGCATACATGTGTATATGTGTCGAAGTTGAGGTCGGGCCCTGCCTTAATGGTGGGAGAGTCAGGTCCTTAACTGAAGAACCAAAAGGTGTTATGCTGGAGATGTGTTTAATTTGCGCGGAAAAAAAAAATTTTAAAAGGAAAATAATAAAAAAAAAATGGTGAGTCGTTAGATTAGACAAATTTGCCTTGTGGGATTCAGGGGGGTGTTAACGTTTCGGCCACTGCTGTTTTTGATGGGCCGCTTTCGGTGTATGTTTGTATATGTGTTTGGAGGTATGCGTACATATGTATATGTCGATAATGGAAGTCAGGCTTAACGTGAATGGTGGGTGAGTAGTTAAGGGGAGGAGGGGGATATGCGGAGTATGGGTTTAGACCGCTCTAACATCAACATTAGTATACAAGGTTCGAAATCTTCCAACCGGTTCTGATCGTTACTGATAACAATTTTTATGTTAGCTTCTGAATGTCATCAAATGGAAAACTCAATTGGTTGTATCCAAACGTCGTCGTCATACTCAGATTACTATATCTATCATAATTACCTACGGCCTATAAGGACAAACTCAACTGTTTGTTCCGGATTATCATCAAATGGACAAACTTAACTGTTTGCTTCCGAATATCGTGAAATGAACAAACTCAACTGTTTGCGTCCAAAAATCATCGCCATATTGGAACTACTATATCTATCATAATAAGCCTAGGTTGAGTGAGGCCCTTGGTCCTTAATCGAAGCATATACATTATAATGAGCCTAGATTGAGTGAGGCCCTTGGTCCTTAACCGAAGCTTATCCGTCATAGCTATCTACCACTAATAGAGGACAAACTCAACTGTGTGTTCCGGATTATCATCAAATGGACAAACTTAACTGTTTGCTTCCGAATATCGAGAAATGAACAAACTCAACTGTTTGCGTCCAAACATCATCGCCACCTTTTAGCTACTATATCTATCATAATTACCTACAGCTAATAGAGGACAAACTCAACTGTTTGTTCCTGAATATCATCAAAAGGGACAAACTCAAATGGTTGCTCCCGAATATCATCAAATGGGCAACCCAACTGTTTGCGTCCAAACATCTTCGCCATATTCAAACTACTATATCTATCACAATTACCTACGGCTAAAAAAAAAATGTACAAACTCAACTGTTTGCTTCCGAACGTCATCAAATGAACAAACCCAATTTTTGGCGTCCAAACATCATCGCCATATTCAAACTACTATATCTATCACAATTACCTACGGCTAAAAAATGGACAAACTCAACTGTTTGCTTCCGAACGTCATCAAATGAACAAACCCAATTTTTACATCATCGCCATATTCAGACTACAATATCTATCACAATTACCTACGGCTAAAAATGGACAAACTCAACTGTTTGCTTCCGAATGTCATCAAATGGACAAACTCAACTGTTTGTTTCCAAACGTCATCAAATGGACAAACTCAACTGTTTGCGTTCAAATATAATCGCCATATTAAAACTACTATATCTATCATGACGAGCCGAGGTTGAGTGAGGCCCTTGGTCCTTAATCGAAGCATATACATTATAACGAGCCTAGATTGAGTGAGGCCCTTGGTCCTTAACCGAAGCATATCCGTCATGATTACCTACGACTAATAATGGACAAACTCAACTGTTTGTTTCCAAACGTCATTGCCATATTCCAACTACTATATATATCATAATTACCTACATCTAATAATGGACAAACTGAACTGTTTGTTTCCAAACATCGTCGACATATTCAAACTACTATATCTATCATAATTACCTACATCTAAGAATGGACAAACTCAACTGTTTGTTTTCAAACGTCGTCGCCATATTCAAACTACTATATCTATCATAATTACCTACATCTAATAATGAACAAACTTAACTGTTTGTTTCCAAACATCATCGCCATATTTAAACTACTATAACTATCCCGACAAGCCGAGATTGAGAGAGGCCTTTGGTCCTTAATCGAAGCATATTCATCATAACAAGCCTAGATTAAGTGAGGCCCTTGGTCCTTAACCGAAGCATTTCCGTCGCACCCGTCCTGATTATCTACGACTAATAATGGAAAACCTCAACTGTTTGCTTCCAATCATATTTCCCTTCTTCGATCTACTATATTCTTCATAACTATCCATTATATCTGGTGTTTCCTATCGTAGCGTTGCAGGGGACTGACTTTGTTTCGACAGGGTGGGTCCCTGAGTAGTCGCTGGCTGAGGTTGAGTGAGGCCAGTGGTCCTTAACTGAAGCTGTGTTTGTCATAGTTATCTGCTGCATATAGATCTCCGTTTGAGTAGAGCACGATCTTAAGCACTATAATTTCTTTTTAATCTCTTATGTACTATTTCAAGTAATTATTATGACGTGTCATTCATTATTATTAGGAGGCTCTTAGGTGATGATCGTAGCTTATTGGGTACAGCCCTTTAAACCAGTTTAGATTAGTGAGGAACATGATGAGACAACTAGTACCACGCTAAACCAGGTTTGATTAGTCATTGTCTTGGTACGGAACTATAGTATGAGATTCATTAATATCTAAATGGAAGCAGACCTTGAACGATGAGATAACCTTGGAGTTGAGGGTGATTATAGGATGGGAGATGTCCATTAAGTTGATTAGTTAGAAATCAGTAGTGTCGAGAAGCTTTAGGCTAGTTTTAATAGGGTGAACGTATGATTATATTTTAGGGTGAACTAAGTTGATTTTACGACGGGGGAATGGATGGAAAACCGTCGATAATAAGCGAGAGGGAATTGGAGGAAATGAAAGATAAGGCTAGGACTGAATGGGTAAAGTGCAGTTAAAGGAAGGGTGATCCTTATGAGAAGGCACATTGAAAGGAACAATTCCGGTCAGGGAATTTGATGAAAGCGCGTAGAACTGATAACTCAACTCTCGGAGGAGGTTACGAGAAATTTCGATGCGATTTCTTTTTTACTGACGGCGGGGCTAGGATTAAGGTTAGGATAATATTAGGTTTATTAGGTTCAGGTTAATTAGGTTTAGGTAAACTTGGGGTTTATAGGGTTTAGGTTAACATAAGGTTTATTAGGTTTAGGTGAACATGAGGATCTTTAGGTTTAGGTTACGGATATGTTTAGGAGGTCTAGGTTAACATGAGGGTTGTTAAATTTAGGTTAACGTAGGGATTTTTAAGTTAAGGTTAGCGTTATGGTTGAATGAAGGTCAGAATAAGTCTCGAGTAATTTATATGTTATTATTGAAGTAGGTTCGAGTTTTAAGTCGAGGTACTAAAACCTTTGGGTATAGATCCAGTAGTTAGTTAAGAAACAAGTCACAACTGATAGGTGTACATTTATGACTTGTTGGGGAGGATTGTAGTGGATCCAAGCCGTTAATAGAGAATTGTAGTAATCTGGACCCCACGACACGGTGTTGACATGCTAATTTAAGTTTTAAGAGAGCAGGTAAATTAAAGATGGAATTCATCAATAATAAATATAAATTAGATTAATCACCTTCTTAATTCATACCAATCGAATACTCCTAATATATGGATAGAAACGAGATCAATGAAGTATGAAGTAAGTGAGTGGCCCGGATGTCCTCACCGGTCTTCGATTATTATGTTTATACCTACGTCATAAGGCATAAATAATTACTCGTTAAATACGACCGATTCGTAAAGTAGCAGATAACCAGGAGGTTAAAGTATATGGAGAATATCGATCGATTATTCTCAGTTAATTGATATAAACGTTGTAGGGTGCGAGAGGGATGGTAGAGTAGGCTCCGCGCCGCTAACGACGAGCATTCATTGCGTCAACTAATCGAAGCCGTATAATCGAGCCACGGAAAAGCGGAGAAGCTAGTTCAACGGATAAAGAATTTAGTAGAATAGGTTTGCGCCTTCGATAGAATTATACGATTATTACTATAAAGTAACTGGCCACTAAATGCAAACCACGTGCGTACACGTGGAAGTAAAATAAAGAAGAAATTAACTGGCGCCACAATTTCTAGACACGCTATGTGTTCAGGCCGCGTCTATAGTGGGGAAGGGGAAAACGGTTATAAGCGATAGGCGTCAGTTGCGGCACCCTTTTTCACTGTCGTCGTGCCGAGAGGCTGGCCGTGCTCGAGATTCCTGAGGAAGCGGGAAGGACAGGACGCACAAAGATTTGAAGAAATTTAATACCGGCGCCGTGCACGTTTCGCCTACATCAAATATCAGTAAGTGTCTTTTGTGAGAACTGAGGCTAGCAATGTCAACTTATTATTGATGGGTTTGTACTATGGGGCTTTGTGAGGGACTTCCTTTATACGATGGCGTAAGGACTGTGTAAGGGACCGTGTAAGATGCCACCTTGGTTAAAGTGAAGGGTTGGTTGGGGAAAATTGAAAGTGGTTGACTTTTTGGTTGGGATTTAGTCCGGGATTCTAGTTGTAAATTTGGAGTAGAGAATGAAAAACCCTTACTTATTAAAAATGCAGAGGTAGTTTGTTGACATTGTTGGCTATGTTCTCTCTAAGGAAAAGAGATTGCCGATTTCTGCAGAAAATTTAGTGGAGAAAGGGGTTCCTGCCGGGATCGGCGTCTTTTAACATGATGTTGTAAAATTTGTGATACCTTGTGGGAGGAAAACCCCGTAATTAGGCTCTGGTCTGATTAGTTAAGAAATCGTTTAAGATTAGGGCTAAGGCTAGGCAAGCCCTTGTGTAAATCCTGTCCTGTGTATATGTATATCTTATTGACGAAAGCCCTACGCAAGTCCTGAGCAGAGACTCCGCGCTTTGATCGGATTCGAGGTGACGGGGCATGCTCACATGACTTGGCAGGCAAGCCCTTGTGTAAATCCTGTCCAGTGTATATGTATATCTTATTGACGAAAGCCCTACGCAAGTCCTGAGCAGAGACTCCGCGCTTTGATCGGATTCGAGGTGACGAGGCATGCTCACATGACTTGTCAGGCAAGCCCTTGTGTAAATCCTATCCTGTGTATATGTATATCTTATTGATGAAAGCCCTACGCAAGTCCTGAGCAGAGACTCCGCGCTTTGATCGGATTCGAGGTGACGGGGCATGCTTACATGACTTGGCAGGCAAGCCCTTGTGTAAAGTCTGTCTTGAGTGTATGTATCTTCATTGATGAAAATTCTACACGCTTTGGTAGATGCTCATTAGAATGGTACAGTTATGTTACATGTATTTGACGGTTATGTTAATGATATCTCTATATTCACTACTTACTATCTCAATCATTTTAGTCCCGATGTCTTGTTGCGTTGCGGAATGGGTGACCCCCAAAGCAAGCAGACCCTTGGTAGATAGAGGTAGGTGAGGACGGGGCAATCACAGTAAGGGGGTCTTCAAGCGGGGTCTGGCTTGTTATAAGATCAGGGAAGATTGGGGCTTGATGTTAGAGACATGCTAGGTTAACTGCAGGCTTCAGGAATCTAAGGGTGTGAGGGGGCTGATAAAACCTAGATCTGGGTTGGCTCCAGTTCCACCCTTCACCGGCGTCGAGTAAGGAAGCTGAACTGTTAGATTCCGTTTAGGTAATGGGCGGCTAAAATTTAATGTGGGATTTTTAACCCAATCTCCTTAAGGAATTCGTATAAAAATAAAACCTCCACTCCACCCATTACTGCGACGGATAGATTTGGAAAGCTAAGTATTATTGTGTTCATATTTAAATATTTGTTTCCTGTGTAAAAATAAACGTAAACCTCATATGTTTTTCAGGGCCGCGACATTAATCTAGCGAGTCTAATTTTTAATTAGACTATCTAAGCTTTATTTTATTGTTTTATACTGTTTAATTTATGTTTTGACTGAGCCATTTAAGATAAAGATGACAGAACCTCAACCTTGACCAAACTTTATTAACAGGCTATGAGGTGACGTTAGTGGGTCAGGATTTGTTCTATTGTTCACCATGAATCACCTCGTTGAAGACGTTTTAGTATAACCATACACAATTCTCTACTAACTGATGAGGCTCTGAATTGTTGTATGGAAAGCCGAAACGTTAAGTTCTAAACACTCAGAAAAGGGCTAACCCTTACTTGATCTGGCTAATGCGCCAGGTCCTGAGTGTGGATATGTCTTCCTTACAAACCACCTTAATCATACTTATTGTGTGTCAAATTAGGTGTTCTGTCGCCTTAATTATGATGATGAACAATTTATCACTTAACCATGTGCGTAATCGCACACCTATTTTATTATTTCATGTGAACTTAGCTTGCACGACACATGTTTCGGGCGAGTATAGCCTCTCCGGACTAGCGGCTATTTGAACTTAAGGAGCCTCGGGTTCGAACCGACCGATCGTAGGTTGTATTCAAATAATAACGAAATGGTCCCCTTAGTTCCGTAGTTAGTCATAGTAGTAAGGATAAATACATGGTCGCCTGGTTGTTTGCCATCTCCGCAGCGTTATAAATGTAGGAGTTGGTGGGGAGCACGACTTATCTATCCTAAAGAACAGTTTAAGGCACAGTGTACGAAAGACAAATGTTTATACACCTACTCAATTACTAAATGACAGGAAGGTGAAGCCACAAGGTAAGCTAGTCTGATTAAACCTATCTACGAGTATGTCGTTATATACCTTCCTTGTTAAAGGTTCCAAGGCGTTAGTCAGATAATAGGTACGATACATTTGACAACCGCTTAAGGCCGGATGGTACCCTAGGCCCTTAAGGCTATTCAAATTCAAGTTATACATAATTAATTTTCAATATTCATTTTAGCGATCAGGTAGGAACAGCCTAGGGTATAAGTTAGGCGAGCTTTAGGTTTCGTCTCAATTTTATAGTTTTGATTTTCATAAACTTTATATTCGAGTGTAGATAATCGCCATAGGTTGTAAACATAAACCCAATTTTAGATCTAATGGCGAAATTCGTATTGACCGGGTCGCGAGATACTAAAACAAAACCGAACCAACGTAAATTAGTCGAAGGAAGGTCGAGTAACACGATTAGACTCTGTATCTGCGCAGAAGACTAAAATGTGAACTCTGCGCACCCACGTGACCACGAGACGCCAGCTGGGCACTTCGATGCACAGGCAAATGTATGAAAAGTCTGACCGTTTAGTCATTAATCGGCTGAAGGGATAATTTGGAGGCGGGCCCATCAATTCTGGATAGGACAACTTACGAACCCTTAAGGAATGGTTGTATATGTGAATTTTCCTGGACGATTCCCAGTTAGGGTTACACGTAGATGACCCGGAAACTAGGATTAGTAGATTTAGATAAGATTCCATATTAAATCGTCTGCCAATAGTGTCCTCTATAAGGCCTTCTCAATATCTCCAAGATTATTAGACACTTAGCTAAGATATCGATCGACCGAGTAATGCTACGATTATTACACAGATGGCGTGAGCCACAGTGGTAAACAATAATCATGAACGTATGAGGATTTCTAGATACCTACGGTTAGGACTATGTTATAACTTTATTTAAAGGGTAGGCTGTAGATGTATTTCAGGGTTACATTTACTTCTAATCTGTTAGTTCGTCTTTACGGTGATTCTCCCTATATTATTATAATATTATAAGCCAGCTAAGGGAAGCTAGTAAGGATAGTGGTAGGGTTTTTTATATACTTAGATTTTCTATTTGCCTTTGGGGTGGCTTCTCGAATACCATTGCGATTTTATAATTTCACTTAGGGGGTTGTTAACGGGTTGTCAACGGATTATTTATGCATTTACTAAACCTGTCGGTCTGTCCGTGGGTGCACTTTTAAGTGTTATTATGACGGTTTTGTAATTTACTTAAGGGTTAGCCAGCGAGTATATTCGTGTGTTATATATATATATTTTCAATCTGTTAGTTCATCCGTACGGTGACCTTTCATATTACATTACAGTTTTATAACTTCACTTAAGGGGTCGATAGCGAGTCTGCTAATAATTTAACTATGTACTTAGTAGGTCCACTTGTCTCCTTAATGCTCTATATATATATTGTTATAAGTTCATACCTTCACTTAAGGGCAAGCTAGAGAACTGGTGATAGGTTAGCCATGTAGGTTATAGGTTAGTTAATAGTGAATCTGCTAATAGTTTAAATAAATTATATAAATAGGTACTAAATAGGCCTGTCTGTCTCTTTAATTATTTTGATATATTGTTATAAGCGCATAACTTTAGTTAAGGGGAAGCCAGTGAGGTTATTAGGAGTTAGTACTTTTATATGCCTAAGGGTTCTCCCTTTAAGGTGAACTTTCTAGATTATTATGAGGTTACAATTTTGCTTAAGGGAAAGTTAACGAGTTTATTGATGGACTATTAAGAGTTCTTCCTTAAGGCGATTCTCATACATTACTATAAGATTACGACTTCACTTAAGGAGTATGCGGTCTTAGGGTTTCATCCTTATAGTGGGATTTCTTATACTATCATAACGTTATAACTTTGAGGCCTATCGTGTTCGAGGGGTAACCGTGTTATTACGAGACATGTTCGGAGTTGTAAGGAGGTAGCTAGGCTCATGAATAGGGTGACTTAGCCTTAGGTACTCCGACTACGTTAGAATAATAAACCGCATACATTTTAATCAGGAACTCGGATTTAGTAATTTAAATTCGGGTCTAATGCTAATTAGGACTTAGTGGCTCCGTGGTTAAGGATTACTTATAGGCCATTAGCTTTAATGTAGGTAGAACGTAAGATTAGGGTTTTGATTTTATTCTTTCACACCTGGGACTGATTGAATCCATACCTCTTAGGATCTTGGGTTATTATCGGTCACAACGAGGGGTCCAAATTGTCGATTACGCCATTAGACGATCACAGCCAAATAAAATATTAGCTTTCTTTAATAATAACATTAATAACGGTTACAAAATATCATTAATGTTTAATAATAATAAAGGCAACAATAATATGTTAGGATTACGTACGTCATCACGTATTCAAATTGGCGAGTACGTCGGTATACTCCACTTGAGATGTAAAAATAAAACTAATTTTATTTCTGGAGAGGGGGGGGTTTCTACAAGTACACACAGACAAAATCGCGGCAACAGCTAGTAACAAAATACTTTCCAACGATCTCGAGTCGTTGATACTTTCAGATTTCGACACTCCCTTCTCGAAAGTTTATTTTCATATTTTTTTAGCTTCTATAGATGCGGAAAAGCTACTTAGTAGTATAACAGTCCAAATTTTAAGTAAATAATATTTTTATTAAATAAAAACATCAAAAATTGTAAAAATAACCGGTTTCAAAAAGATGCACTAAAAAGGTAAAAATAATCACATGTTGGCAATAATCTGATAACCTTTTCTAGTGCAGCTTTTTGAAGCCTATTTATTATTCTGATAACACTGAACACACAATGAAAAAATCCATACTTGTTACGAAATATTATACAATCATTAACATAAAAAGCGTGTTTCACCAGTTCGAAAGAAACAGAATTTTTAACAGAATTGATGGAAGACGTGTTTCGTATTTTATTGCAATTCATCCGCTAACGGGGTTAAAAAAAGGGGTGAGTTGTTTGGTTATTTTGGCGGTGATTTGGTTCGAAGTTGATATCAATACTCCTTAGTGATTTTGATTTCAATTACATTTTATTTTGACACATGTTTGAAAACTCAATCCGATTTTATTCAAAAATTGGAATGTCTCGAAAGTCACCACACAAGTTGAAGGTTTCTAAACTTAAAGAGGTTATGCACTTTTTAGGTGTTTGATTTTTTGTGTATAATAAATACTTATAGTTTTCATTTCTTCCTATATATGTATAAAATGCTTCGTCCGGAATGACTGACAGACGGATCAACGCACAGCCTAAGCCGCTGATCGTAGAGACCTGAAACTTGGAGGGTATGTTCTTTGTATGACGTTGGCATCCGATAGGTAAGGATTTTCTAAAAGGGTCAAATGCAAGTCGCAACTCGCGCAATAAGGGTAAACCAATTGTAATGACATTTTGGTAAGTTGCTATGCACACGCTGGAGAAAGATTCTGAGAAAGAAAAAAGGGTCAAGTGCAAGTGAGACAGGGTCAAATGCGAGTCGGACTCGCGCAATGAGGGTAAACCGATTGTAATAAATTTTAGTTAGTTGTTATGCACACGCCGTGGAATGTTTCGGAATTAATACAAACCTTCACAATAGGTTTGTGCGGTAGTTATTTAAAAAAAACAAACAACGCCGGGTCAGCTAGTAAACTATAAATGTATTCCATTCTTTCTGCTTATTTCACAATGTTTTTTTATATATGGCAGTTGCGCCATAAGTACCTAATACATTGATTTTCCTATAAACATTTTTATCTTTAATGTATTCACCAATTTCGCAATAGTTATTTATAGCAAAATATGTAAAATACTTATCAATTTTAAATTTATGTTGAGGCAAATTAAAGACAAGAGAAATATATATAATACTTTTCATAAAAATAACTCCTGAAGACGACGTTTTGGAACTACCAACCAAATTTATCCTTTTCCTTGTTTGTTAATCATTATTTTTGTAAATACACATAGAATCTAGTATAAATGGGTTTTAGTCCCGAGGTAAACACACCGCTTTTTAGTTCGAATGCGAGAACATAAATTAAAAAGGTAAAAAAGTCAAAACCGGTACATTTTATTAAAATACAGTACTTACAGTTAGAACAATTTTGAATATTTTACTTGATCCGTGTTGTTTGTATTTTTAAATTAGTAAGATCTTTATATTCACTTGGTGATATTCATAAAGGTAAAATTGCACTTAAGGGACTTTCGTCAAAAATGGGGGGAAAATTATTTTTTTACAAAAAATAGCTATTTTGGGGCCTACAAATTAATAAAATAGGGGAGGAAAACATTTTTTTTTATTATTTGGGTACCCTTCAAGATTCTGGTTAGAAATAAAAAAAATAACCACGAAGGTTTACGATTAATCTTCTAACCTAACCCGGCTGTGTGGGGAAACCTTGTTAGGGCACCCCCAAAATAGCTATTTATTGAAAAAAAAAATTGTTTTACGCGGTACTCGTTGCTGTCATTGCTCGGCGTAGACATGGCGTGCTGGTACGGCGGTCAGGGAGACCTGATGAAACGGCTGACCGCTGGTCGCCCGCAGGTTAGACGGGTTCCCGAACGAATTCCCGAATTATTTAATCTCCGCCCTGGGAGGCTGATCCGCCAACCGGTGTAAAACCTCTGAAGTAGTAATCGGGCCGCAGAAGAAGACCGGAGTGGACCCGGCTACTACAACAGAGGAGGATCAGGGGCCCTTCCGCCCTTGTCGAGGTCAGAGTGTTATATTCCTTTCCCATGAACCGGGCAGAATCTCAAGGGTGAACACAACCCCGGTGGTTTGATGCGAGAAACCTACTTTTCGGGCCCCTCGTGGCTGAGATGGCCATTTAAGTCGAAAAATGGCATAAAGGGATAACTAAATGAAATAGAATTAAATACAATGAAAACTGACATACAGAGACAGTGAAAACCTCTAGCTAGGGGGAGTTGATAAGCTCACGGAGGAGTTACCGTCCCTCAGGTGGACGGGCGTTTAGCAAAGTTGTGCAAGTGGGCGTGGCTGCTTCTATCCGCCCGGTCAAACAGACCAGTGGATAATTTTGTTATGAAAACGTCTAGAGAATCAACTAGTGTCACTAGTTATCGTAATGTTGCGAAAGCGTAGCACGTGATGAATGGCAGCGATTTATTCTGGATAACCTCGGGCTTTTTCTTTTTGGTGGAGTTGTATAGTCGGATTTTGGTTTTGTTTAGCAGTTCAGAGGAAAATACCGGTCGTAAAGTCGCCCTTGAGCCGACAAGCATGTTGGGTTGTCAATGACGCAACCTAGGTACTTCACACTGCTCTGCCACGCAATGAAATCCGTCACGCTGTTCGTGAAATACAAGCCTTTGGTATAGTCTTTGTTGACCAGTTAGGATGGCTGCCGTTTTAGTCGCGTTAGCTGCTATTCTCGACTTGTTAAGCCAGTTCGGTAGGATGCCCAGGGATCGCTGCATCTTATCGGCGGCTAACTGAGCTAATCTCGACGAGCTCATGCAGGCGCTGTCGTCCGCGTACAATGCCAGAGTGACATCTTCTACGCCAGGCGATAAACAACTATCGCTGGTATGTCATCGGTGTATAGCGCATACAGCAGGGGAGATAGGCTACTACCCTGGGCGTCCCCCGAAACTACGTCCCTTCAGAAACGAAGCTATTAATCGGATGTACACGATGAGCAAATCGGTTTGAAGTAGTTTATGCAGTAAGCCTTTGTGCCACACACGGTTGAAAGCCTTCTCCATATCGAGAAAAAATCAGACCGTGTACCTACCTTTGTTAGGTTCAAAGGCCATGTGGTGTAATACACGAGTAAGCTGCAAAGTGATACTGTGGTTACTTCTAAAGCCAAACTGTTCTGGCCTAAGTTTGATGTAGGGTGAAATCCTTACCAATAAAATTCAAATAGTTGGGCTATATTAGATAGTTACGTGATGGAGAGATAATACTCAGGTTTCTGGCGGTTTTTTCCGGGCTTCGGGATGCCAACAATTTTGCCTGTTTTCCAGGCCGTGGAAAAGATTCCTGTGCGGAAAATCCCATTAAATGCGGGTTAAGGCCACCAACCCTTTCATGTCTATCATTCGCTCCCTAAATATATCACAATCAAAGGCACAATGGTTCCAATCGTGTCTTCAGGAGCGTCAACAACGTGTACGAATAGACGAGTTTTACTCTGATTGGTGCAATGTTGATTGTGGCGTACCTCAAGGCGGCGTGCTATCTCCTTTATTATTCTCAGTCTTTATAAACACTTCTGTCTCAGTAATCAATTTCAGCCATTACCATCTTTATGCTGATCTTCAGCTCTACAGATCTTTTAGGGTAGACGAAGTTATAGAGTGTATGAATATGATGAATAAAGGTCTTGAATCTAAAATAAACTGGACTGAACAATATGGCCTTTCTCTTAACCCTGCTAAAACACAAGTCATAATGGTAGGTAATAAAGCACTCCTTAAAAAAGTTGACCAAAAAAATGTACGACCTTTAAGTTTCAACGGGGTGCTACTAAATTATTGCCAGCAGGTAAAAAATCAAAGCCTTATAATGGCAAATGATTTTTCTTGGTCACATCATGTCACCGAGGTAAGTAAAAAAATCTTTTCGACGATGCATTCCCTAAAAAGAATGAAACACTTTTTACCTCAATCAGCTAAGGTTACGCTAGTTAACTCCCTGTTGCTTCCCATAATTGACTATGCAGATTTATGCTATCCCGACATAACTGAAGAACTACTTAACAAACTCGACCGCCTTCTCAACTTATGCATCCGTTATATTTTCGGCTTGCATTTCATGTCTCCCAATATCGTACACAGTTAAATTGGCTCAATATCCGTTTTTGCCGAAATACTCATCTTCTGACATGTATTTATGGCATTCTTAATAACCCTTTATCCCCTCCTTATTTAATAGAACGATTAGAGTTCTTGGGTTCCCAAGAGCGACAGATACGGTTTTGCCGTTCCAATCTCCCCCGCACCCCTACGCATAGTACGACATTTTATTCGGATTCATTCACAGTCACAACAGTTCGTTTGTGGAATAATTTACCATTAAATATTCGTAATGTAAAGTCACTAGAGAGCTTTAAAGCTTTACTGCATCAGTACTATATCGACATCCAAAATACATAGGTCAGGTATTAGTGCTTTCTTGTGAACTATGCCTTAATATATATGCAATATATATACATATATGTATGTTTATGCATAAAATTATATATAATTTATCCACCTTCTTATTTACATATTATACTTTATGATATTATTCTTATATACTACCTTTTATCACTAAATCTATTATCAATCCCTCAAACTCAATGTTTTTTGTTTTAACAAGACTAGACAACTAATATCTAGATCTGTGGTTCAGTTTTACGTTAAATTGTAAATTATTAGAGTGCAAAAACTTGTAATTTATGGTCAAAACAGCTGCAACTTCATACACTATAACAAAAACGTTTCCGAAAATTTTAAAGCACCACAGACCTAAATAATATAATAAATTTTCTAAATAAAAAAACTTTACTGTCATTCTTACTAAATTACATGAATAAAACCAAATAATTCGAAACACAAAAATCATTAGTAAAATTTGCAAAAATCGAATTCTATCATGATGCTGGCTCGCTTGACAAACACGGGGGGCTTGAGACGGGGGAGGCGAGGCGAGGTAGCAGCCAAAATCAGTCGCGGGCCATCCGTGAGCGAATTTTCACTTGTATTGCGTTTGACGTAAGTAGGTAGGTACCTAAGGAAACAATTACGAAAATATCACTGTTGCATGTTTCGTTGCAAGCAAGTTGATTAGATTTTTTTGACCTTTAACTAGGTAGGTATTTAGCGTAATCTATATAAATAAAAATGAATCGCAAAATTTGTTGCTAAGCGCGAAACTCGAAGACGGCCGGACCAATTCGGGTAATTTTTTTTGTTGTGTTTGATAGTGTTAGGGCAAAGTTTTTATGAAAGAAAAAGCGGTCAAGTGCGAGACGGACTCGCGCACTAAGGAAAACTCGAAGACGGCTGGACCAGTTTGGGTAATTTTTTTTTGTTGTGTTTGTTAGTGTTAGGGCAAGGTTTTTTATGAAAAAAAAACGGTCAAGTGCGAGTCGGACTCGAAGATGGCTGGTACCAATTCAAGTAATTTTTTGTTGTGTTTGATAGTGTTATGGCAAAGTTTTTATGAAAGAAAATAACGGTCAAGTGCGAGTCGGACTCGCACTTTAAGGGTAAACTGATTTTAACAAAATTTTGGTAAGTTGTTATGCACATGTCGCGGAAGGTTTCTGAATTAGTACAACCCTTTCACAATAGGTTGGTGCGGCAGTTGTTAAAAAAAAAGAAACACAGTTCACTGGGTTAGCCAGTAATACCTATAAAGAGCAGAGCCTAGAGCGTGCAAAATAATAGTAGGTAATAAAATTAAAAGTATTTACATTTGATTTGCAATTTATTGACCCTCAATCAGACAGGATCATGAGTAAGTTACACTTATATAATACTAGCTTTTGCCCGCGTTATCGGTGTAGAATTTCAACGACAACTCCTCACATATAGAAAAAAAAAGACTAACACTTGACGTTTTCAAGTAGCTTATGTCCTTATTTAGGACTCAAACTATCTCCATGCCAAATTCGACCGCAGTTCCTTCCGCCCTGAATTCGAATATAGATGTAAGATTTCAACAGAAACTCCTTAATTATAAAAAAAACCGACTCACACTTGACGTTTTCAAGTAGCCTAAGTCCTTTTTCGGGAGTCAAACTATCTCCATGCTTAATTTCATCTTAATCAGTACAGATGTTTAAGCGTGAAGAGGTACATATAGACAGATTTACTTGCGCATTTTATTATAATGTATAAAGCTGCAGACCCACTCACTGATTGACATAATTGTTCTCCAATAAGGAGAGGACTCTAAGAAGGGGGTGAAAATGATGTATGGGGTAAGTGATCAAAATGGTCCAGTGAGTATAGGAAAACTTCAAGGTCTTTGAAATCTACTTATCTTCAGGGAGTAAAGGTGCAGCCCGCCTTAACTGTTGCCTTGTCGGAGATAATTTTTGCAAATCGCCGGTCAAATTCGATCGCCGGTGAAAAAAAATCAAAATGGCGGAAAACAACATGGCCGCCATTGAGTTTAAGGGAATGATAATAGATTTAGTGATAAAAGATAGTATATAAGAATAATATCATAAAGTATAATATGTAAATAAGAAGGTGGATAAATTATATATAATTTTATGCTAAAACATACATATATGTATATATATTGCATATATATATTAAGGCATAGTTCACAAGAAAGCGCTAATACCTGACCTATGTATTTTGGATGTCGATATAGTACTGATGCAGTAAAGCTTTAAAGCTCTCTAGTGACTTTACATTACGAATATTTAATGGTAAATTATTCCACAAACGAACTGTTGTGACTGTGAATGAATCCGAATAAAATGTCGTACTATGCGTAGGGGTGCGGGGGAGATTGGAACGGCAAAACCGTATCTGTCGCTCTTGGGAACCCAAGAACTCAAATCGTTCTATTAAATAAGGAGGGGATAAAGGGTTATTAAGAATGCCATAAATACATGTTAGAAGATGAGTATTTTGGCAAAAACGGATATTGAGCCAATTTAACTGTGTACGATATTGGGAGACATGATCATACTTACGCAAGCCGAAAATATAACGGATGCATAAGTTGAGAAGGCGGTCGAGTTTGTTAAGTAGTTCTTCAGTTATGTCGGGATAGCATAAATCTGCATAGTCAATTATGGAAAGCAACAGGGAGTTAACTAGCGTAACCTTAGCTGATTGAGGTAAAAAGTGTTTCATTCTTTTTAGGGAATGCATCCTCCTCTCTTTCTACAGTACGGCAAAGGTTCTGAAATGTTAAATTTTTAATGTAATATGAATTGTCATGTTTGTGTACAATAGCGCAATAAATGAATATTGTATTTTACCACATAAATGAAAGTACTTTTATACTGATAATTAAAGCAATTCGTGTAAAATTATTCCTAACCATTCCAAAATATCAAAAACTACACAACGTTAATATTCAAATTTTCACTTCTGCCGGCACTCCCGGAGTGCAACCTGTTTTTTTCTGTGTGACTACTACCGGGCTTTTGGGGCGAGACTCTAAAGGAGCCTCGGCTTGGGTTGTCGCTCTTGGGGTATTCCATTCGACCAGTATTCGACTAGCGTATGCTAGTATGTGACAACATATATTGAGCTTCTACCGCGAGCCGAGTAACTTTGTCCCACTTAACACTAAGTACAGTTTGAAGGACGAACCGTGAGGTGAGTTCGTCGGTATCTCCCACTATTCCGATTGCGGATCTCCATGGAGATTATGGGAATTTTAGTACTATAAATTAAATAAGCATCGTCCCTTTCGAACCTTGCGAAACATTCGAAATGATGAGGCCAAGTATTTACATAGATCTCTATCATAAAAGCTGTTAGCAGGAAAGGCAACATAAAACCTTTTTTCTTCAAATTCTACTTGTCAAGCAAAGGCTTACTTTCACAGCCTAGACAGTAATATACTATTTCAGTTTAAAAGCAGGAGACCGCAACGCAACGCCACCTTCTCTTCTAAATATTGATATATGGACATTGCACTTGTAGATGCCGAAATAAGATACTATTTGTTTCTTATATTTTGGCACGGAACCCTAAAATCTTTGGCATCGTTCGCATCTGCTTAACGTAATCGTAAACACGGTTTTTTACTGTTTTATCTGTCGCAATGTGACCTCAGAATAGTCAAAGTTATACATAATAAATAACATTTGGGGGCATTGGAGCTACTCCCTCGCCACTCGGAAACCCAATAATATTATTATCTCTCGCAGCGGTTTTAAGGCAATTAAGATTGATAAATGATGATAAATAAAATATAATAAAATTATTAAAATTTCTACATTATTACTTAAAAATAAATTATTAATTTGGCAAACTACATTGTGTATTTTAGCAAATAATGTACTTATATAAATAGACTTATTTAGTATTTTGAACATCCCATATTTCATCAGAACAGGTAAATGTGATTTTTATAGTCTAATAAAATAGTATAACTAACATTAAAAGGCGGCTGAACTTTGGACATTCAATTAACGGGTATGGAACGCCTTATATACTATAAAATCCCTAACTTTGGATACTAATAAATTATAAAATTGCTGTCATCCCCCTTGTCTCGGCTGCAGGCCAACATAAGGGGTTTTGTAATAAAATAAGAATCCTATCATGAGCCCCGTTATTTCTTAGTAACAAATTAAAGTAAACAACTAAAATAAAATAAAAATTACATTGCTATTTTACTGTCCGGAAGCAGTAAGAAAACTATTGCAAACTATTTATGGTCAAAAAAACATATTTCCAGAGTTGACATTTTTCGCCAAATAAGTGATAAAATTGCACTGCTGCCGCCGGCTTCTATACACTATACCACTGGAGCGTACGACATAAAGACACCATATTGAATACATACCGCCAATGTTACATTTAAATTATAATTCAATGACGCATTACATAATCTTAATCATAACCTTTAATGTCTTCAGTCAATCAGTAGGCAGTGAACACGATTTTTAAAATTATAACTTAGTAATTTTTTTTATCCCACTAACGTGGCAAACAAGCTTACGGTCCGCCTGATGGTAAGCGGTCACCGTAGCCTATGGACGCTTGCAACACCAGGGGTATCACTCGCGCGTTGCCGACCCTCAAGCAATCTAATAACTTCTTTCTTGAAGAACCCCATACTGCAGTCCTTAGAGCAAACCTTGGCATGGAGCTCATTCCACAACTCAAGCGTTCGCGGGAGGAAGTTTCTCTGAAACAGCACTGTACGCGATCATTTTAGTTCCAAAGTATGAGAATGAATTCCCTGCCGATGGCAAGCGGCGCGATGGTAGAAAGTAGCCGTGGGCATCATTTCGAACAATTCCTCAGAACACAACCCATGGTAGAACACACACAGGGAGTCAAAGTCTCTCCTAAGACTCGATACTCGCTCGTCTCTCCTAGGGCTCGATACCCCAAGTGAGTTTGGAATCGTTGACAATTCTCACAGCCCGTCGTTGAACCGAGTCAAAAGGGCCAAGCGGCCAATACTTAACTTTATCAACAACTGCGTTATAACTTTTAAAAAATGTGTTCACTGCCTACTGATAGAATGATGAAAAGATTATGTAAAGCCGGCGAGGGGCAGCACAGTGTCTGTCACTAATTTGGCAAAAAACGTCAACGGATACTACTCTGGAAATATTATTTTTTTGTCCACCAATAGCTTACAATAGTTTTCTTACTAATTCCAGACATTTAAATAGCAATGATAAATTTTAATGGATTTATTAGTATCCTAAGTTAGGGGTTTTAAACCGTTAATTGAATAACCAGAGTTCGGCCGCCTCAAAATGTTTGTTATACTTTTTTAATAGACTATAAAAATCACGGCCGAAATTAGGCTGCTCTAACAGAAATACAGTATATTAAAATACTAAATAAGTCTATTCATGTAACTGTGTAGAAAAGTGTGTTTATATTTTTTGACGTGACAACGTCTTATAAATTGGTTTGCCGGGTGACACTTCAAGAAACTGCGTTACGCTCCGCTCACGTTATGCGCTCACAAAGAGAGCGAGTGAGAGGCACGCGGCATGGTTAGCCCGCCTAAGAGCGAGAGAGACAGACATAAAAAGTGAAAGGCACAAGTTGTCACGATTCCGGACGGTTGTCCGACACTAATTTTTTGCTGTATAACACAATGCTGTTTATTACATTAAAACTAGGTACCGTTGGAAATTTCAACAATTTATTTTATTTTATTTATCATCAATTTTCAAATAATAAGAAAAACAAGAATACATATATAACCTAATACGATTTCTATTTTAAAAGGTATTATAAAGAGTTAAAGTTATGCATGGTAAAGTTTCAACACAAATAAATAATTTCTATTGATATATTGCCCTTTTTACGATTCGACATTAGGATAGAAGAAGGCCGTAGTTAGGTAAAGGATGGCCGATATTAGGGAAATTTGCCGTACAAAACTTTAAATGCGTATTATTCTTTGTCACGTAATTTAAGATGTTTATAATCACTATATATACTCAATAACATAAAGTGTAAATGTCAAATAGCCGGACAATGCAAATTCAACGGTGGATAACTTCAAGGTTCAGGTATGGTTAGGACTGAAAGTTGCGTTTCATGTTAAGGGGCCGACATTTGGGTGTTTTACCCTACTCCATTTTAAAAAATACTAAGTACGAATATTGTTTACGAATTACAACCTTTGTAGATTATTTTGGCATTATTAATTATCTATTGACCGCCAATGTTACATTTATGTTACGTTTCATTTCTTTAGTCAATCAGTAGGCAGTGTACATGTTTTTTAAAAGTTACAACTTACTACTTAACTTCATCAACAATTTCGTAACGTTATTTCGTACCGTACAATTATTTTGAAAAATACTTATTAAGTAGCCTATTATTATAATAAATTAATACTTATATATAAAACCTATAATATATAAGTATTAATTTAAAAATGGTAAAAGGTAAGTAAATATTTGTACTTATATTTTACCATTATTAACATTATTATGATTTTAAAGTCAATTTTAAAAACGGCAGATACCGTATGAGTTGCCAAGTTACCTACCTATTTTATTATCGTCCTTGCTGGTCTCCGTGAAAAGATAAACGAATGTTAGCTCAGAAACCTCCTCCTATTTCAATATTCATTCCTGCCTATAAATAAAGAATTTTTCAAAAAAAAAAACTCGCATAACCCTTATAAGGTTGGATATTTTATCGGAGAGCGCGCCGAACAGAACGTCTAATACCTTTTCCATTACAACCAATGACATTCTTTTATGCCTATAACTTTTGCGCAAGTGATAGCAATAAATTTACATAGTTTTATCGCAATCGGATAAACAATATGGCAGCACATTAAATACTTATCAAATTGAAAAATTAATGATGATAATTCATTTATACTTTGTTAATGCTCAAAATATAGTATTCTTGGGTGAAAGTTATATCGCTTATCAGAATACTGACGTTCCAGCTATACGCCAAAATCATGGGGGAAGGGGGTCTCGCGCCCGCATCGTGTTCGATAGGGACAGCTACATTTTAGCAAAAATGTAAAACGCGCGCGGGCGCCGCGAAATGTATTCTCTTGAAGTTTACAGAAGTTGATGTCACGAAAGTGAAGTGTGTTATAAACTTAAGGTACATAGACACCAACTTCAAATTGTAATTCAGATCAGATCAGATCAGATTTGGAAACATCCAAATTGAGGACCTCCTCCTTTTTTGAAGTCGGTTAAAAAAATATTGAATTCCTTACCCAAAGGGTAATTAGCGGAACCTTATTACTAAGACTCCGCTGTCCGTCCGTCCGTCCGTCCGTCTGTCACCAGGCTGTATCTCATGAACCATGATAGATAGACAGTTGAAATTTTCACAAAAGATGTATTTCCGTTACCGCTATGACAACAAATACTAAAAAACAGAATAAAATAAATATTTAAGGGGGTTCCCATACAATAAACGTAATTTTTTTGCTAGTTTTTGCACGATATTGATAACGGCAACAGGGAGACACTTCAAATATTCACAGAAGATTAAGTCATATAGTTAATTTAAAGATAAATAATTAAATTAAAATAAAACAAATATTTAAGGGGGGCTCATATACAACAAACGTGATTTTTTTGCCGTTATTATAGATAATGGTACGGAACCCTTCATGCGCGAGTCCGACTCGCACTTGGCCGATTTTTTTATGAATAAAAACCATTTATTTATAGTTTAGTTTTTATTTATTTAATTATTTCTTCGGTATAATGCTATTTTTACAAATTTACTTCTACCATTTAGTACTAAGTAACCCTTGAAATGTTATTTTCATCTCATACTCTTAAAGAAGACCATATATTATCTAAAAGGCGGGTGAGAAGTAGTCAATGTCGGAAAGTAAACAAAGGAAAATTCAGTCTGTATAGGTATACAGCTACACTTCGATAATTTTTAGGTGTATATATTTATTCTCAACTTGGTTGTTGATGTTTGGTTTGTAATGTTATTTAAGGTACCTGGTTATACCAGTTTAAATTAATTGAGGTAGCTCATGACAATTTAAAAATTATTTATACCAATAAGTTCTTTTTCATATTTGGCTTTGTTTACTTTGCGTAAATTCGAAATAAATAGGTAAATTTGGAAAATCCAAAAGTGCACGCCTCATAGCGATCATTCACATTTAAAAAAAAAATCTAAAACAAAAACTCAAGTTTTTTAAAATAAAATAACAAATAAGGTGAGGAAAAAATATACTATAAAATAAAAATAAATTATGTATTCAGATAATCGACATCTATCTATTTGTAACTGAACTTATGCTGACCAGAACATGCAAGAAATTTCTTGCAAACTCACGTGTACGTCGAGAAATTACTGTAGATTACTAGATGGCAGTAGATGTATCATAAACGTGATCAACAAACGAATTCAGTTTCCAAAAATATTTCCTACATTAAATTGCTTGTCGTTACTTTTTTTTAATTATAAAAAATATAGTAGTACTCTTCGCATACTAACTTGTGTTAAACTAAACTAAATAAAATATATATATATATATAGATATACAGTACACAGTGGTATATTAGTTTTTTATAAATTATAATTAAACGACAGTACTTAGAACGCTAATATTAACTAGGAATCAGCACAGTGTAATACTTTATATATTAAAAACAAAAGTATTCCGGTAAGATGAATTTTTCGACCAATTTCTCTGCCACATACATGGTCACATAAACACAGACTCACGGACGTCCAAGAATGATTAGTTTTAATGTAATTATTTATTTTTTGGCATGTCGAGAGTAGAGCACTACCCCACCGCTCCGCTTATGAGGCGTGCAAAAGTAGAGTGTTTAAGTTGGGTGAAAGGCCCATTTCATCCCTAAGTTAACAATCTTCTATTAACACACTTTTTTAAGTCGCTCGGCATTATACATATTTCCTAGTAATTGTACAATTTCTATGTTTAACACATTTCCAGTAACATATTTCTGTAGGTATATTTTTACCGAACTTAATTAAGACTCTAATATGCTTTTATTACGTAGAACGTAAATTTTTATAAAGTCGAAATACTAAGAACAACAGGAAATCTTAATTGCCTTAAAACCGCTGCGAGAGATAATAATATTATTGGGTATTCCGAGTGGCGAGGGAGTAGCCCCAATGCCCCCAAATGGTATTTATTATGTATAACTTTGACTATTCTGAGGTCACATTGCGACAGATAAAACGGTAAAAAACCGTGTTTACGATTACGTTAAGCAGATGCGAACGATGCAAAAGATTTTAGGGTTCCGTGCCAAAATATAAGAAACAAATAGTATCTTATTTCGGCATCTACAAGTGCAATGTCCATATATCAATATTTAGAAGAGAAGGTGGCGTTGCGTTGCGGTCTCCTGCTGTTAAACTGAAATAGTATATTACTGTCTAGGCTGTGAAAGTAAGCCTTTGCTTGACAAGTAGAATTTGAAGAAAAAAGGTTTTATGTTGCCTTTCCTGCTAACAGCTTTTATGATAGAGATCTACGTAAATACTTGGCCTCATCATTTCGAATGTTTCGCAAGGTTCGAAAGGGACGATGCTAATTTAATTTATAGTACTAAAATTCCCATAATCTCCATGGAGATCCGCAATCGGAATAGTGGGAGATACCGACGAACTCACCTCACGGTTCGTCCTTCAAACTGTACTTAGTGTTAAGTGGGACAAAGTTACTGGGTGACCTCAAGTTCTTAGAGAACGTGATAGAAAGCGTTACTTGTCAAGAAAAGGGTAAAATAGGACTAAGTTACAAGGGTGTTATCTTACACGTGGTTCAACCTACGGTAGAAACCTAAATAACGTTTTTTACCCTTTGGGGAAAAACGGTTCTATTACCACACCGTAATCAGCTAATATCAGCAAAACATAGAATAAAATAAGTCCTACAAACACAATGCTTCTTCTGTTGACAACATATTTTTTGAAGTGAAAACTTCTTTAGCGGTGTTGTGCACTTTTTTTGGTATGGGTAAAAAAATGGTAAACTCGCGTCAGGTCACACGTCCTGATCGTGAAAATTCGTAAGACGGATGGAGAGTAGACAGCTGGCGCGGCGTAGGAGAGGGAGTATCCCCCTCTCTTTCTACGACGCGGCGAAAATGTATGCCTGCGCCTGCTGTTTCGTTTAGGCGGCGCAGGGCGCTTGCGCGAATGGTCGTGTGTGTTTATGTTACAGCGTGCTACGCGCATCCATGGATGGTGACAGCTAATGGCTCGACCGTCTGTGTAGTGGCCATACTGCTGTGTATTTGTAAAATTCGTGTATATAAAGTGTTTAAAATATGGAAATTGAACAAAGTGCATCTTTGTCTTTGTAAAATACGGAAACCGTAATGCCACGACTATTATAATTTTTATTTTTAGTATTCGCGATTATGAGTAGTACAGGGAGGTTGGATATGGAATTTTAATTCTATGACAGATTGCGATGTCAAATATACTACGTCAAAAAAGTAAATAAACAAACATTATTATTTCTTGACAATGTCAAAGACATGTCTTGTGACATATTTGAGTGTTAAGCGCGAATCGTGTGTAAAGGTTTTGACTTCTGCCGGCACTCCCGGAGTGCAACTTTTCTTTCTTGATGGCTTGGTAGGAAAAGTTTGTATTGTATTTTCTTTATTTTTCTGTATTTAAGGTCTTGGAATCACCTTAAGTGATTAGGTTATTTTAGGTAATAAATAACTTGTTGAGTAAGCTTGAATGAGAATATTATTACTAAACCTTGTCCTTCGGATCCCGTGTTTCTTTTCTTCTGAACCTTCGCTTAGGAGTTTTTACTATACCTCTGAGTGATTCAAGCTGGCTAATAGTATTGTTTGCTGAATTCGTTATGAATTAATTAATCATAATCGTAAACATTAAGATTAATCAGTCTCAATTTTTAACAATTAATGATTCAATAGAAGAAAAGAAAATGCTGCGGAAGCTGATATGTTTGCTTCTTTCAATAAAGGTTTTATCCGGCAATGACTAGCTGTGACCGTACGTAATGCTGCTTTTACGACATCTCGAGTATTAAATAGAGTTTCAAATTTTCTTGCGCCTTGACGTTCTTGACACAGGGAGATTAATTGTTTTACCCAAGCCATGATGGACTAACCTGATTTCCTGTGTGAAGTGCTGTCACCGTTTTACGGCCAAAAGATGATCTCATTATCCTTTTCTTCAAACTTTTTTTGGTGTAAGCTTAATAGCGTCAGATCGTGCATGCTTCGTTCAGATGCAAGTAACAGTAATATGCAGGTATGACGGGCAACTGCAAATAAACATTTAACATCAACGTTATAAGACTCTAAATTTTATCAGAATATCCATACTCCATGTTGGATGAGGCTCCTCTTTCGGTTTCTTTGAGAGTATTTCCTTAATTGCGTGGAGAACAATTGGATGTGAACTTAAGTAGGAGCTTATATGCAGATTGGTAGGTGGTTTTGTGAAGTGATATAGAACAGGGTGCCAATTTTACAACTTCACACAGCTAACAAAGAAAATGTGCCAAGTCAGCTGTTCCAGGATTATCAACTTTAATATTGTTCTTGGACGCCCACCTGCGCCATCTAAACCATGTTGGCCAGAAGTTGTAGCAGCTCTACTTCGAAGGTGTTCCAGTCAGAAAGTTCATTGACCCAGCCCGTTTTCTTCAAACAAGTTCAAGTTGGCAAGTTCTTTTGCAGGTCTATCAGATTGCAAGGAGGATCTCGGATCTGCTATCGCTGTTGGATTGCTCGTTTCTTTAATATCGGTGCCCAAAATGTTCTGTTCAAGACCTCTAGTCAAGTGGAACAGAACATTTTATGTTGTAAGTGGTGAAATACTCTCGGCATCAGAGCCGGAGGAGGAAATATCCATCCTACACCGTATTTTCAGTTTCGGCTGAAAGCGTCTGTGTACTGACTCCTGGCAGCGGTTGAGTCCTCTGATTCGTAAGTTGATGCAACTACTGAGCGCTTCGACGCAAACAGGTCTAATTCTAAAAACACGGGCCGTACAGAAATTACAAACTCGCGTCATTAAAGCCTTCGGCCTTAGACTTCTAAATATCATCTCGTTGGTAATTTTCCGTAAAGTAACTGTTAAAGTACTTCCGCAACATAGTTACAGGAATTATAAAAATAGTTTCCATAAACAAAATACTTTCGTTCACGAGGAAAACACAATATTCTTTTTTTTTTGCTCGTTCAGAATATTGTTGGCATTAAAATATTTACATGTATAAACAAGTAGATATTTTAAATAAAATCTAACGCAATATTAATTGGAAGTTGCGTTTGTTTACAAACAATCGCATTTTCCCCGAGACGCAGTTTGTTGTCGAAGCGTTTAGGGAAAACTGTGGGTATGAAGTATCCGTGTCAAAACGATAGAAGACTGTAGTTCTAACGTGACTTGTCCGTGCCGTAGAAATCAGAGAAGACTGTATGTATGATGTTACCGTGTTGAAGTGATCAGGGAAAACTGTACGTATGACGTGTCCATATTGAAGAGATCAGGTAAGACTATACGTATGATGTGTCCGTGTCGAAGCGATGAAAGACTGTACGCATGACGTGTCCGTACGTAAACGGTGGAAGACTTTACGTGTGGCGTGTCCGTGTCTAAGCGATGGAACAATGCACGTATGACGTGTCCGCCTCGAAGCGATTAGGGAAGAAAGTAGGTAGGTACGTATCAGAATATGAAAGTAAAATCACACAAATTATATAACAATGGAAAATTAAATATGATGCAAAAAGTATTGCTTCACGATTATCCATTTTACATAACAGTTGAAATATGTTGCGACATTGTGTCATACAAGTTGATGACGTTGATGCCGCTTGTTACTTAGATACCTACTTACCTCACATTCTTCAGTTTCCTGTAAAGTTTCCTTTACAATGTTCTGTTCAAGTTCTGTTAACCTGTGCATTCCCCAGACTCGTTACCTCTGCACAAACAGTACCTACTCCCGGTGTCAAACAAGTGTAAAATCATCATTATCTTTAGGGTTTTTTTTTCTGTACTGAGCTAGGGTGAGTTACATCTTTTGGTATCACAGTTTTTTGACTTTTTACTTAATAGACAAAGGAATTAATTGATAAACCAAAATATGTTACTTTCCCCTGTCGGTATTTTACAGAAAAAAAACCCCAAATATAAAAGTATAATGATGATTTTACAGTTGTTTGTGAGCCGAAATATGTATTGTTTGTGCAGAGATAACGAGTCTGGGGAATGCACAGGTTAACCAGTTTGAATGACTATTAAAATAACTACCGATAATTTAATAATTACTTATTATTAATAAATGTAAAAAAACCGGCTGAGCACCGAGCAGTATAGACGCCTTGGTTACGGTTTTTAGCAAAAATAGTTATCAATGCTATGAATAGCCAAAGGTTTTGAAAACGGTTGTTAGTAAAAATGACGATTAATATACTACTTTTATCGAAATAAAATAAAATTTTAATTGGATAAAAGTTTAAAAAAATATAAGATCCATGTCTTGTAACACTAACAAATTTTTTTGAAAATATAGATACATTGTTTATTTCCTAAAATAACCTTCCAGTACCACACTTAATGGCCAAGAATGAAATTTGAATCGTTGTCAACAATATTGTTATCGAATCACGGACAAAGACGAGGAATTGGTTTGTGAAAATATTGTTTTATAATTTTAATTTAGCTTATGTCAAATTCAGCGTCTAAGAAACGAATTTGTGAAACAAAACTGAAATAGACCTAAACATTCCCTGCTTCCCTGCTGCGAGTGCTGTGTGTGCTGCGAGTGCTGTGTGTGCTGCTAGTGCTGCGACCAACAACGGCACCCGTATTTAAAGGTAACTCAAAGCGTCATCTTCAAATTTTAATCATCGTCATTAACTGTTGCCTTATCATCGGACTTGTGTTAAGTTGGAGCTTTTAGCATGAACAGTGCTTCTTTTGGAATATTTTTAACTTTGTTCTTGACTGGTTTTTGCCTACTGGTGTCCATCGACATCATATACCCATTGCTTGCTATGCAGATGACAATACCGGAGACGCTTCTTACCCAAGACGTTCAATCATCCCTCGTTCCGTCGTGGAGGAAAAAGCGCGGAGAATTTAGTGGTATAAAAAAAAAAACTTGTGACGATAATCTATACCACTTTTTACGGTCTCCGACTGGGGACGAGAAAACTTGGTCCGATTCAACAAAATGAAGATACAAGTCTGCGCGTCCACCGCTTAGTTTTCTAATTCCCATTCACTACGGTCACACAATTCCAGAACACAACTCTCTACGTCTCCAAGAGCATGCGATCATCGGTGTTGACATCTCCAGCGACACTTGGTATACTTTGTTGAGTTGAGTACTTTAACCTTGAGACTTTACCGGCCCCACAAGGAGTACTGCTACTATCTCTGGGTAGGTGCACCCGCATACCATCTTGCCCCTTTTTACTCAGGTTAACGACGAATTGTCTACAATCCTAAACTCACAAACCGTACCGGACCATTTGGTCTGAGTAGGAAGTTTGCCTCATGTGTTCTGCCGCTCGTATAATGGGCTATGTTCTGGAAAGTTGTTCGGAGTTATAAAATCGCACCGCTCATTATCGAATCGACGGGCAATTTATGCTGATACTTTAGAACCGAAATAGTCACGCACAGTGCGGTTTCGGAGTTTCCTTCCACGAGTGCTCGTGTTGTGGAATGAGCTCCTTGCCAAAGTTTTATCTAAGGACTACAGTATAGGGTTCGTTAGTTGAAGGCCCGTCCTGCGTCGCCATTAGATTTGTAACGTTTCTATATACAAGATATATACTTAATATAGAAACAATACAAAACATTCTAAAAATAGCTTTAGCTAGTTCCAATTAAGTTTTTGAAATACGCTTTCTACGAACAGTAAATAAAAAGTATCCAATGCGGCGCTGGTCTTAAGAAAGAAGTGTTAATTTTTTCTTATTTAATTTTTTTATACCACTAAGGTGGGAAATAAACTTGCAGTCTACTTTTGGACGCTTGCAACAATAGCAACAAATTACAATATTTACTTAGAATTAGATATTAAAGGGTCAGCAACGCACTAGAAATGCCTCTGGTGCTGCAAGCGTCCCTGGGCTGCGACGACTAGTCTGGTCAGATCGTTCCAATAGGAACGAAATGCGTTCTATTCGTCATTAATGCGTTCTGCTATTTCATTTTCCGTTCTTTTTTCTTGGTGACCATTTCGGACACGAGCCACTTTATCCTATAACGAAACGAACGTTTCCGGTGGTCCGTCTCCTGTAAAGGACTAGAAGTTGTAGGAAACGATGGAAGTTTCTAGGCATCCACTCTTAGGTTCATTATTGGTGTTGTAATTTGACGTAACGTTTTTCTGCTGAACGTTGTTCATTAAAAAATCTATCGGAGATTATGTCATATTAGTTGGAATTAAATACTATATTAGCTGTAAACTGAAACATAGTTACTTACTTGTAAAAACCGACGTGTACTATAGATATTATAGTTTTTCTTTTCTCTTCTTATTGTGTAATGATCGTTTGTGAATTAGGTAAGTACTAACTATGCATTTTATTTACATGTAGCACAACAGTTTTTAGTAACGGCTATACCGTTACCTTTCAGCTCTGTACCGTGACTGACTGACTTACTGCCTACACAGATTTTTAAGTGTGCGGTTTTCAAGAATATAATAAAGATAGAACTACAAATAGTTTCTTCGGCCTAGAGCCCGATCAGCGATCTTCCACGTCGATCACACCCCGCAGGTCTCCGCCGCCAAAGTAGGTAGACGCGGACGGGATTGATTTTAGGTGACCTAACGACGTGTATATAGTGAGTGGTAAACGCCAAGGCTTTAGTAAGCCGGCAGAATGCTATGCCGCACGTGGCTAGCACAATGCAATGCCGCACGTGGCTGTCACGATGCTGAGCAGCACGTGGCAGAAGTACGCCCCGTAGCCACGGTGATCAGCCGGTGCTCAGGCTGAAACACGGCCACTGTGCAGGCCGAGGATTTGGAGTATAGAGTACTTCAGGCAGGCCGACGATTTGGAGTATAGAGCACTCCAGGCCTCCCTCAGTGCTGACGTCGCTAGCAGGCTGACGCGCACCAGCCCTTGCAGTAGTAGAGAGAAGCAGCCTTCTCTCAGACCCCACCCTCTTAAGTTTTGTTTAATACTATGTATAATGTTGTCTTGAAAAATAAGCTTATATACTCTTAGAACGAAACGACTATTAATCTTTCGATGTTTGAATGACGCATATAGCTTGGCTTGGCCACTCAACAATAAGTTCTAAGTTCACTTCCACGCAGACTCTTATTGAAAATTTAAATATCTTGGTTTGGAGTTTCGTAACGTTGACAGTATAAGTAATAATAAAAAATGCGCCTACGAGTTCACGGAAAATCATTTTTTCATGTTTATAGGTAACGCAGCTGTGTCTTTTGAGTCGCATATAGCAGCTAACTAGCGCCGCCATTAGATATCCTCAATTTTCTCTTCGTAGAAAACGAATTTCTAAAATCCAAATGTCGCAAATATAAAGCTAGTCATAAGCTATTTTTAGAAGGTTTTATATAGTTTCTAAATAATATCTGTGAGTCACAGTCTAAATTATTTACTTTACCTAAATTATTACAAAATGTTTTACGGGGTTCTTACTTGGGGGTGATTAGCCGAGGAAATCAGCTCCCGACATATTCGGTGGTGTTGCAAGCACCATGATCGCGAGATGACTGCCGTACTTGCGAGTTTATACAAAGTCTATGGGCAAACATAAAAAACATCTATCTACCCTCTTTCTTTTTCGTTTTGTTACGGAACTACTAGAACTCACTCGAAAGTCACCGCGATAGTATATACTCACTGTGTCACTGCGTTTTTCGGAACCTACTAATTTATGACTGTTTGTTTATTAATCCTAACACTGGATTCCACGCATTCGACTATTTAAACCCATCTTCCCTATTAAAATTTCTATATTTATTAATTTCAATTGCCTCTTTAACTAGTCTAGGTACATGTGGCGTTCTGTCAACAGTATTTGTGGATTGTGAAATTCGATCGAAAGGTTAGTGCCCGACTCCTATGTTCAGTAATGGCTGAATTTTGTTTGTCATTGTTTAACAGCTTTAATATGTTCAGTTATGCGGCACGCGATGAATTTTTTGTTTGTTCAATGTATGCACTGCCGCAACTGCAGTCTATTTTGTACAAACCCGGATTTTCCAGAGTTAGGCTGTCCTAAGTGGAACGCAGGTTTTGTGCGATTTTCTTTAAGGGAGTATATATGGTCTTTATTGAATATTTGTTCAATATGTTGCCGATCTTATCTGTTACTCCTTAATTATGCGGCAAAAGGCTGACGTTTTACCCTATAAGCTAGGGACTCGCTTTTCTTGGATTTGCGGTGAACACCTTGCATGTGGTATCCGTTTTTCCTTAATACTTCCTGTACCTTTGCTAATTCCTTCGGAAGGTGCTCACCATCACATAAGTCGAATGCTCGATTGGTAAGGGAGCTTACTACTGCATTTAGATGACGGGGGTGGTGATGTGAAGTCACATGAAGGTACCGATCAGTGTGAGTTGGCTTTCTGTAAACTGTATTCTGTAAACTGTACGAGTCCCATCTACTTTCACCGTTATTTTTAGATCCAGGAACGCCAACGATCTTTCTTGTTCTCATTCTACCGTAATCCGCATGTTACTGTGGATGCCATAGAGATAATCTAAGCACTCCTTTATCTCCTTTTCTCCACTCTTCAGTATGCAAAAAACATCATCCACGTACCTCTTCTAAGTTGTAAGTGGGACTGGCGGTGTGGAGACCTCTCGCTCTTCAAAGTGCTCCATCCACAAATTCGCTACCGCTATATGTATACGATAGACAATGTTGGAAAACATTAATATATTCCATCAAGATGTTATTATTTTGCTGCTTATTTGTAAATTCTGACACTGGGTCATTCGTAAATTATTTTTAATAGTGATATTAAGCGTGAATCTTTAAAACAATAATCTAAATTAATAGAAATCTACACTGTCACTGACTAACATAACAGAGGCTGAATATAAAAAGCTACACTATCACTGACTAACATAGGTTGTATTTATATGAAATTACAATGCCATTGACTAGCATAGGCCGATTTTGTTAAAAAGCTACATTGTCAATGACTAACATAGGTTTAAGTAATAGAAAGGCTGGGTTTTCCAGCGGGATACTGCGTGGGCCGAGTGCATGTGCCCCGGCCATGTGTTGAGGCCAGTGATTAGCTCTAGCCGTGTCCCGCCCAGTTCGTCTCTGCCTTCTACCTCAACAATACCTGATAATTTTTTTTTTAAACAATAAGTATACGAGCACAAATCATATCAAGACTGGTCAACCTTCGAATGTCAAGGTCATTCAATTATCCCTCTTTCACGTGTTCTTTGTTTAAAATAAAGCGATAAGTATTAGTTTCATTACACCCATAGACATTATGATATTTTACCCTAAATCAGATATTTTGGCCAGTTTGGGATTATTCTTCGGAATACGATAAGTTCATATCGCCCTTGATGTCGAATAAGAGGTTTTGCGATTTAGCTTTGATAATTTTTTAAAGCTTTTAAGGTAATTTCTCATCTCCAAAAATTATAATAGGTACTCGAAGTTTTGATTGTAAATAGAAAAAATTAAGAAAAAAAATTATTAAAAATAAAAAAGGGTCTTGACAGACAGACATACAGACAACAACTGTCGCATATTATTTGCTATTTTTGTCAAAAATTATCAAAATACAATTTGTAACTCATAAAGTAGGTAGATATTAGTTTTGGACATTTGAGATACTGATCTGATGATTGATCATCTAATGAGGAGTTCTAAAAATAAAAGTACCTCGCGAGCGCGATCGGTCAAGTCGAAAAGATCGGTCAAGTCGAAAAGATCGGTCAAGTCGAAAAGATCGGTCAAGTCGAAAAGATCGGTCAAGTCGAAAAGATCGGTCAAGTCGAAAAGATCGGTCAAGTCGAAAAGATCGGTCAAGTCGAAAAGATTTTATTAAATGTTCCGCTATTCAGTTAAAAACCTTGTAACTATTTGAGTTCATCGTCAGAATCATATTAGAAACCTTCGAGTAGGTACTTATTATATGCCAATGTTTTAGATTATATTTCATAATGTGAAGTGTGACCGCAACTTTATGTTTACATCGGTCGGGGGCCGGCGCTGCTCATTTGATGTGGGATTCCCAAACTATCATAATCACATTATTTATAAAGCAACAGTCGTCGGGTCACATGTTCACATGACTCGTTTTGTTATTTCCTACCTACTTTGATGCTGACCGACTCGCTGGCGCCGCCACCACCGCCACAGACTAGCTACTCTGCCAGGCTAAATATCAAAACCACTCAACTGAATTCGAATGCAGGCTGAGTATTCGTCATCGTGTTTTTACCAATAAGTAGCAGCATAAAGATGATCAAAGTACAAATCTTACACTTTAGTTCATTGTAGTACCTATACCTATACTATTCCATGCCTATTACCTTAAAATTTAGTTCAACTGTAGTACCTTTACCTATATCTACCCTATTCCATGCCTATTACACAAATATTATTTTTATGATGAGTGATGCTGATGGCTATGAAAATGTTGAATAAGTATTTTTTTACATTCAGGTCAGTTAAGGTAGGACTAAAAACTACCTTAAGGTAAGGAAGGACTAGTGCATGAATATAGGAATCCCGGAATATCGTATCTCCGGAATATCAGAACGTTTTGTCCGATACTAGATGGTCCAATATCGGAATTAGTAAAATTTTCTAACGGGGATCTAAATAAAGCATAAATGTTGCCAGCCCACGCTTCTCTGTTCGTGCAATATAATGTTGTCTCATTAACTCTTTATCAAGCAGTTAAAGAGCTACCATACGTATTTTCAGCCATTGCGTTTGGTTCATTCACACAAACATAAATAAAACTAAAAGAATTAGTGATTTAGAAGTGGTCAAAAAGGCTATACTATATTGATAGCAGGGTACTACACTGATTTCATAGATTCGAAATATCTACTACTATCGTGCTTTAGTAGACTACACATTTCCCAATAATTTGAGAAGGAAATGGAGACATGTTACCATTTTGATATATTGCGATCTATCGAATACAGCAATACGCGTATCTTACATCAGTATTGGCTTTCAGTGTAAAAAGTGAGTGCGCTTTCTGATCAGCGGGTATTTTTATGGCAGGATTAAAAATTAACTTTTACACGGAATGCCTGAATATTTTTAACAATGAGCAGGATTCAAAGTTACATTTAAGATAAAAAGCCTTAAGATTTAAAAAAGAAAAACATTAAGAGAAACGCACGTTTTTAAAAAAAAATGTTAAGTTGTTTTTCATCACACTTACTTGTAAACAGTGTTATTACATGCAGACAAAGCAGGTGTTATGCCCTTAATTACTTTTCCGTCTTGTCTTTTTTTTTATTATATTTATTTACTCGTAAATGTGATATAAAGCATTGTGTGTAACACGAGCAATACAGAATTTACAAACTCGAGTCATTAATGCCTGCTTTCAGCCTTAGCCTTCTAAATAGCCTCTTGTTAGGATTTATTTCCTTATCATATTAATTTTTGTTTTGTTTCGTTTTGTTGATTATTTTATTAAGGTTGATTTTGAGTTTTTTTTTAAATTGAGTTTTTTTTAATACAAGAGCAGAGAGTGAGATCCTACGAACACATGAAAGATTGTCAAAAAAAAGTGAAAAAATTTGGAAAATCCAAAAGTGCAAGCCTCATAGCGGTCATACACATTTAAAAAAAAAATCTAAAACAAAAACTCAAGTTTTTTAAAATAAAATAACAAATAAGGTGGGGAAAAAATATACTATAAAATAAAAATAAAAAATATATATATAGATATACAGTATACAGTGGTATATTAGTTTTTTATAAATTATAATTAAACGACAGTACTTAGAACGCTAATATTAACTAGGAATCAGCACAGTGTAATACTTTATATATTAAAAACAAAAGTATTCCGGTAAGATGAATTTTTCGACCAATTTCTCTGCCACATACATGGTCACATAAACACAGACTCACGGACGTCCAAGAATGATTAGTTGTAATGTTATTATTTATTATATTAAACAAATTAATTGTTTATAAAATGTACCATATGTGGTAGACAGATTATTTAACTTCATATTAGTGCACTCATATTATACTGTAAGTGTTATATTAAAAAAAAAACGTCATTTAAGTTTCGAAAGACTGGGTTTTTTGACATGTCGAGAGTAGAGCGCTACCTCACCGCTCCGCTTATGAGGTGTGCAATTAGTAGTTTTATTCTTTTGTAAGTCAAATTCAAGACCTACCGTAGAACATGTATTGATGCCTGTGGATTAACCAAAAGAAGTGTGCCAGGATCGTAGCTGGTAAAAGTTTTTTCTTAAATCCTCTTAGAAACCAGGTGTGATGTTATGTATGTATTATCTAGTTCGTGATTTCATTCTTGGTAATTTTACTAAAGTTGATTTGGAATGGTATAATGAGAAATTTGATAGTAGGTACATGTTATTATACATTTAAGTAGTAAACTAAAATTTTGTACCCTTGTGTACCCTTCAACGGCCAAGTCACACAACATTAACTATAATAATAAAGAAATCGCAGTGAGGAACCTTAGACTTGGCACGATTTTGTCTAGATTTTATGACTTTTTAGAGATAAACAAGCAGCTCCATACTTGGCTACTTTTTTACAGAATGCTTTTGGTGGGATTTCACTTCTTTTTGTAGAAACGTGGGCATATTGATTTATTTTATTAGATTTTCTTATTTGACACATTCAGCAATGTATGCAACTATAACAGATCTGATACTGCAAGTTGAGTCAGTTCTACCATACACCAAGAAAGATATTGATTGTAAGAGACATGAGCCGTGTTTGGGCAGACCAACTACTTGGTAGCCACTAAGTTCATCGTCGTCTTTTAATATTATCGTCATTTTTTAAGATATAATCTTGCGAAATCAAACACAAATAAACTCAAGAACCTTAAGTATTTGGACAACAAATCAGAAATACTGATAATATTTAGATTAAAAAAATAATAACCTATATCTTTAAGACTTCTTTTGTCTTAATAAAATAAATAACTCAAAGAAAATATTACTCAGCCTACTCAATCTATACAAACTATAAACAAAACATTAACTCTTAATTATTAGATAAGTGTCAATATAATTAATTATCAATGAACTTTCTACCAAAGGTATTACCTACCTAGTATTGAAATACAGCTAAATTAATGATTTTTTAAACGAAACGAAGTAATATCAAACTTAACCTTTAATACTAGAAAAATACTTACTTATAAACACGAACGCGATTCGAAGTACTGCCTAACTGAAAATTAACCTAGAAAACTAAGAATACTAAATAACTAACAATTAAATAAATTAATCAATTAAAACTTCTTTTAAATCTAATAATTAAGTAATAATCAGTAATCCGTCACTAATCATAAAATACCTAACCTATTCAAATCTTTAAATTGTTATAATAACAACCTGCTAATTAACCTTAGCAAACCTCACGAAATAATAAGCGAAATCAACGAAATGCAAATAATCTCTCCTAGTCCCTAGCAAACGTTTTCAAGCGCAGTAGAAGAATGTCGTAAACGACTGTAACGCAGCCGGTTGTTACTTCGCCATGTATGGGAAAAACAAACGTAAGCGCGTTTTAAAATACAGTCAGCGCCATCTAGCAACATCTAGTCTTATCCAGAGTTTTCCTTTAATTTTATTTATATGCGTATTAAAAGCAGAAGCGGAGGCATTCGCCCAGCAGTGGGACGCTATAGCCTAGATTAAATTAGAAAATTAACCCACTACGCTGAATTTTTGCAATGACAGTCGATTTTTTTATGTGCCAATAGTTATATAGGCATTACCATATCTCTAATACACCTGAGACCAGCTGAGGGTTCTTCATCAGATACTTCAGACCTTCGATTTTTGACATCAAATGAAGCGGCCCACCAAGTTGAATATTTTTGTAAAGGCGGTATGTCGATCGATCTCTAATAGCTTGGTTGGGCTCTTGTGTTTTCTAATCAGGGTCACCAGGAACTGCAGATCTTCGATTATCCTAGTTTTTATAGTTTTCCCTTTATGTGACCATTAAACCCTAACTCTGTGCCAAATTTCAGCTCTCTGAGTTTATGGAAAGTACTATTTCTATTCTGATGATCATGAGTGAGTGAGTGAGTGTCATAAATGCGAAACTTTGCTTACGCTTAACTTCGGAACTAAATGACCTACAGACTTGAAATTTTGGATTTTAAGTATGTGAATATAGCTTACTGGATGACGAAAATTTCTGCGTTCTGGTCTTAGCCTGAGGTTCTCAAATAGGGGCCTGAAAATGCGGCGAAATGGTTCCAGTAATGGATGGTACGGCAGTGTTTGCTTCGCGCTCGACTAGGCGGGGGCACAGCCGTGCCCCCCGATTATCTCTCTTACTTATATAATTTCTTTCTTAGTTATATAAAATCCTTAATTAAAATGTTTTCAGTTTTATGTTGTTTTGATTGTTGAATCATCATGAGCTTTAGCCAGGAAAAGAAATATTTATTTGGAATTACGTATGTAGTAGTAACAAAATTTTGGTTGTTTTTACTATAGATATATTACTTTTACTAAATAAACTAAAAGTAAATTATTAAAAATCATGTCACTCCACCAGTGTCATTTTAATGTTTTTCAAATTTATTTCCTATGTTTACCCGCGAAAAATAGATAAGTAAGTACCTACCTACCTAGCGTGCGATTTATTGACAACATACAGACATACAAAAGCCGCTCAACCTATTTCAGCGACTTACAATGTTGTTATCATGTTATAAATACTTAATTCAACTATTTAAAATATGTATACTTGTTCCATTCATAAGTTACTAAACACTAATTATTGTTTTTCTTGTAGCTTGTACCTATATATTTTTCTTACTGTAGAGAGATTAATAATTGTGTTTGACACGGATGGATTTTTTTTTGGTTTCGTGCCTTATATTCAAATTAAAATTTAAAGAAATTCAAATTCTTAACACATGAAAACTGTATTTTGTGTTTTGTGATAGTGAAAATGGGTAAAAATCACAGTTGTGATCCAGTTACGAGTTACGAGTTACGAGTTACGAGTTACGAGTTACGAGTTACGAGTTACGAGTTACGAGTTACGAGTTACGAGTTACGAGAAAAATTATAGTGACTTTTGTTTTCGTAAAAATAAGGAGCTCTCAGCAGGTCGCTGATTATTTATTTAAAACGCTTTAAAACCAAATTGTTTAATGCTTGCTATAAGACATTTCAAAACCTACCAAACCTGTAACCTTGTTGTACAATAAAGAAGAGCAGTCGCAAGTCTATTCCAAGAACCGATGCCAAGATTGTTCAAATGGCAAAAATACCCAAAGACTGAATTTAATCTTAAGTACACAGAGGTTACATTAAAGCATGGAGGGGGGAATATTAAACTTTGGGGGTGCTTTGGAGATGGTGGCATGGAGTTGGACCACTAGTACAAATTGAAGGAAATATGGATCAGGTCAAAAACAAAAATAATCTCCAGGAGACGATGCTGCCCTACAAAGGCGGCTCTAGCCCATGTAGTAGGCGCGCGGTTAAAATGGCAAAAAAATCGGATCGTCGTATGCGTATCCGTTAGTTTTTGGCGGATCTTTAACGGATTTTTTACCTTATTAATTTCCAATTCATAGATAAAATTTTATATATAGGTATAGGTGATTAAGTAACAATAAAAACTATTAAATTTCATTCATATTATTTTTTATTTCTTAAAATCGTATTTGGCACTTTTATATTGCAAAAATTTATCGGAGTGAGTTGGAAAGAGACAATCCGTTATGAAAGTTAACTCTTAAAGAGGTCAATAACTTTTGTCCATAACAGTTTGTCTCTTTCAAAAGGTCGATGTGCAATATTTACCGCCGCGTGCTTTAAGAAAGTTAAAATCTGTATCCGTATCCATATTCGCGGATCTTGAGACCTAATACCCGTATTCAGATCCATATACGCGGATATACATTTTAAGCGATCCGGCACATCACTAATTAGTAGGTACACGACGAGTAAAAAGTATTTTTTTAGGAATAAATGAGTTACAAGAATTAAAAAGTTAATGACTTCAATTTTGATTTCAATTTGAATTTCTGTCAACGACATACATTGCTATGCAGATGACGGTACTTGAGACGCTTACTACACGAGTCGCGCAAACATCCTTCGTTCCATTGTGGAGGAAAAGCGTGGAGAACTTGTGTCTCAAATCGAGACCACTCTATCCATAGTCAAGGCTGGGGACGGGAAGACTTGGTCGACAGACTTGCTGGACGGTCATCGTAGCAGCGTTGTAAAGACATTGCAGCATCTCAATATATCGCCAGTCTATTACATCACTGCAGGGAATCTAGCACGGCCCGGGTTTCAATGGAGTCAAAGGTTTTCTTGTAGTACAAATCCATACACATGGGCTGATTACACTCTTGAGTTTTTTGTATAATCTTCCGTACAGAATGGATGTGTTCTACAGTACTGAAGTCTCTCCGAAACCCAGCTTGACAAGGTAAAGCCGGCGTCCAAAGAACTTGAAGTACTCAACAGGGCGAAGCCTTTTAACCTTTGAAACCGTTCTAGCGGGGCAAGTCACATTTCCTTTTGTTTTTTTTATTTTTCTTTTTCTAAGCTGTCAATGCAGTAGGCTGTTGCAGCCATTACTGCTTCACCGGGCTTTTTGGGGCGAGACTTAGGAGCCTCAGCCCATATAGCGCCCAACGCTCAAGGGTTTCCCGCGGGGGGAGCCTCGGCTTGGGTTGTCGCTCTCGGGGGCGTCCCTTCGACCGGTGTGAGTCTCGAACCCGGAAGTGAGTCAACGCCAGGAGGGAAGTTCCCCGTTACGCGGGTGCGGTTGCGATTTAGTGGGGGCAAGAAGCGCCCCGGCACTCTTTGATCACCGTGTATCCTTACAGGCGCCGGCGAACCCGCCCAACTAGCACATTTGTGATTTTTACAGCTTAACTTACTGCTTTTAGTTCTAAATAGGTAGTATATCAGTGTCAGAAAAATCTTTTAGTTGTAAGGTGGTCTCGAAGATGCAAATGAGTACTTAAACTCACTCGCAGTTGCATATGTATTTATTTCCTCTATTTGTCTTGTGGTGGCATGCAGTCGAAATTCCTACCATTTTCTGTAAATAAGCTATATTTGCCACTAATGTGGCACCAGTGGTAGCAAATAAGGTTTTAAAATCACTGATATGCAACTTTTAGAAATAAGTTAGATTAAATCCCAATATGGCACTTAAAGTCTCAAATAGGTGGTTTAAAGGATTGTCCTGCCACCTGTAGTGCTAAACTGGCTTATGTTTCGGCTCTTTTAGAACCTATAGTTGCTGTATCTCTTAGTTCTACTGTGCACTAATAAGTCGCCCTAACGCATAAATAGGTTTCAAAAGGCCAACTTAAAGAACCAAAATAAGCGATTATGACCTATTTTGAACTACTAAGGATCTTTTAGTGCTAAAAATGTATACATATTTACTTATTTTCTACATAATTACATAATTACAATATTAATAAAAAATTTAGGAATTAATCGCAGTCGTTTTTTTTTTCTTTTACCATATGCATATACTTTTATCATTCTATAAAGAAAATGGGTTCTGTTAACTGGAAAAAAGTAAAACGGAAAAAAAAATCTGTTGCCGCTATAACAACAAATACTAAAAAACAGAAAAAAAAATATTTACGTTGGCTCCCATACAACAAACGTGATTTTTTTGCTCTTTTTTGTAGATAAAGGTACGGAACCCTTCGTGCGCGAGTCCGAATCGCACTTTGCCGATTTTTAAACTTCATGTTGCTAAATGAGGCGTAAATAAGTGAGGATTAGAACTGTAAGATGCAAACCATGTCTTCAAATGGAGTCTTTAAAATTGTGAAAGTTTGGATACGACATTATGTTATTGACACCTAACTACAACTGTTGTACCTGATGTAATTTAACAATAAAATAAATTTTAAATAACCAAAATCACTTGTTTTGAAAACCGATAAAAAAGTGAGGTTATAATCATATTTACTTTTTAATTGATTATTCTAATAAACTTAATCTTATAAAAGGCACGTGAAAATCAATAAAGAAATATCATATATAATTAACATTGAAAACAAATCGCAACGACTTTTATGCTAACTAAATGCTTAAACATTAAAGTTACCTAATTATAAATAGAAACACGATAGAACTTACCTTATTACACACAAGTCGCACTCAGAGTTACTGTTGGATTGACATTGGGGAATCGTGGGGAGCTCGAAGTCCCTGCGTAGGTCCGCATTGCGCACGTACGAGGAGGCTTCGGAGGCCGCTCTGAGAAAGCGGTTTTGGAGGGTCTGGAATTCGTGGAGATTGCGTTTAGACAACGTATAAACGACGCCAGCATATGCTAGTATGGGGCGAATGCAAGTGGTGTAAAGATTCAGCTTATTTCTAAGCGTCATTATACTGTACTTGCCTATCATGGGATATAGACGACCAAGGACAAAAGCGGCTCGGTCTCTGACTATTTTGGTGTGATCACGAAAGTTCAAACGCCTATCCAGGGTCACACCTAGATATTTGGCCTTGTTTTGCCAAGGAATGGCACAGCCGAAGAGTGAGAGGAAAGATGGCCGCAGAGCTTTTGTCGGGATTCACTTCGATCCTTCGATATTTCCTACTCCATGTACTGCTGCCATCTTACGGCGGGTGAACCCGGATACCAGCAAGCACTTTCCTTCCTGTGTGTGTTCTACCGCTTGTATAATGGGATTTGTTCTGAGGAATTGTTCGAAATTATGCCCACGGCTACTTTATTACCGTAGCACCGCTCGCCTTCGGTTTTGTTTTAGCCACCTTTGTCGTATATTTTTTTTTTTACTTTGTATTGTTCTAATACAAACGAGTTTGCAATGATTTTCCGTGTGTTTTCAAACGAATCAACACAGGTACCGGTACGCGTTATTGTGTGGATTAAGGGACTGGTTGTGGCGCCCCTTGCTTTGCTACTCGCCCGGCGTCGGCCAAAACACGAGCACAAGATCTTTGAGAGCGCCCCGGCGCCACGAGCGGCGCAAACACTTTGGAGATGTCGCGAGCGGTGCTCGGCGCCCCCTAAAACCCTGCACACCCTGCACTATAGGTAAAGCCGGCTCTGCTCCCTATGTAGAAGATAATTTGTCTATCATTTAAAAATTTCATCAGGATAATGGTCCAAAACATACAGAGCGATTTTTGTATGGATTTCGTATCGGAGTTTTAAACTTATTCCATGTACTTACGGACTTTTTACAAAGTTTTTTGTTGGATGTACACATTTTTAGTCTTTACTATATAGCAACACTGATGGTCTTTGTTCTGAGGAATTATTCGAAATTATGCCCACGGCTACTTTCTACCATATCGCACCACTCGCCATCAACAGGGAATTCATCCTCACACCTTAAAAACCTAAATGGCGGGACCATTGTAGTTTTAACGACAGTGCAGTTTGAGAGAAACTTCCTAATAAACTTGCTAATAGTTACATATTTGTTAGGTTTTTTCTTTTTAGTTCTTCTTGTTTTTGCAGTCGGGTTTTTTTTCCGTAGTGATCGTAACTACCTAAGTCTTTACTTGTCACTGTCTAAACTAAACTCAATATGTAGTACCTACCAATAAAGGTAGTGTTTATTGTTCAATAGTTCCATATAAAATCTTGTAGAAATAACAAAAGGCTTGCAGTGGACCAATCCGGATTCAAACCAGCAACCGCTTAATGCCTACAAGACAAACGACTTTCGTTGTTTCTGGAACTTCTCTGTGAGTGACTAGCTCGGCTCGCGGGCGTACCTATGCCATGCAATCTGGGTTTCTTATTCCATATAGACTTGTTCAAGTTACTGGACATTGAAATATATATCAAATAATATTTTATAATCATAATAGGTACGTAGACGCTGATATCCTTTGTACTTTCCATGATTCTAATGTCCACTTACCTACGTCATTTCACGATCCAGCCATTCTGAACGAACGCGCCACTTCCATGAGCAAAGAACATGACATATGACAAGCTAGAAGTTTTACTTCTGTATGACACTGGTGTTAAGTAATCCTCTAGCTTTTGTTCTATTATTTAAATAACCCGGCCAAATGTGTGTTGTACACGCATTAACTTAGGGTTCCGTAATATAAGAATAAGTAACTGCGAATATCTGAAATAATTGTGCCCATTTTTTCTAAACAAATTTCGTAAAAAGTGAATCTTAAATGGCCATTTCCCGTTTGCTTTTTGCATCTAACTACAAAAACCTAAAAAATAGGTAAGTAGGTACTACCTAAATACTACTGTATATCTGCAAGGTGAAAAGCCAGCTCACTGTGAAACCCAGACAGTTTACTAACTCTTGCTTACACATTGTGACTTCCTGCAACTCACCGGAGTGAATGGGGATGGGGAAAACATACATGAATATCGCACTGTGCCGTATTAATCACTAAGGTATTTGATTTTAAGTCAATAAAAAAACCTAGTAGATAGTAACACAAGCACGTACCTACCTAGGCAATAAATTAACCGCAATATCAGCGAAAACCTGGGAAACCCTCATCACCAAGCTATAAACTACTTATATTATTTCTGGTCCTGTACCGAAATGGTAAAATGGTGTGTTCTTCTATATGCCATAGCTGTTGTCTCACCAACTACATAACTATAGTATCGACTTACAATTTGGAACAGTTGTAGAACTTGCTTGCTTGATTTGACTTGATTATGTTCCTTAAAAATTACACCAATATTGATTTACGTATATTATTAGGTACTTAATGGATGTCTAGTAGCGCCACACCTGCGGCATAATATTATAACTCCAATGGTAATTGTTTTCAAGTCTTATCAGGTACCTACCTAAACCAGTTCCATTGCCGCGATATTAAATGTAGTGCACAATAACTACCTACGCGTGCGGCAATGAAATGGTAATGGGCTTGTAAACGATCAATTGAAGTAACTAAATTACCCGGCAAAACTAATAAAATATTGTCGACGATCCCAAATTCAGAAGGCATATCGAACCCTTAAGGGTCTAAGGATCGAACTTGCCTCCCTATATATGTGTTTTACCGCTTGTATGATGCAGTGCAAAATAAAGTTTGTGCCTCATTTCTTATCTCTCTATGGCGCGCAGTACTTGCAATAATAAGATTTAAGCCCATCACAAACGCTATAATATGTAGGTATACTATATATTAGTATATTACTGTAATATATTAATATCAAGACATATTAATATCGAGACATATTACGATATATTTTCTATAATAATCTTTGAATGACCACACACAGCTATAAATATATTTCAGTTTTATATGGATTTATATTGGCATATTTATATTATAGCTACGTTTTCGTTATTTACACTTATTTTTGGTGTATATAATATTTTTCTCTTAACAGTCCCACTGACAGACGGATAACGAAGTGATCCTACAAGGCTTCTGTTTTTTTTTCTTTTGAGATGCGTAACCTTAAAAAGATGTACCTTGAAGGTAGTCTATAGGTAGGTAGGTAGTGTATGTTATATATTTAAAATTTGTTTAACATATAAATAATAAATTATTTAAAATACATAGTATACATACACATACATATGTTCGTACAGACATAAGTACATAAATACTTACATAAAATTGTAATGGCAAAAAGCAAAGACAAGATAATTTGGGGTATTTTTAGTAAAATTACCGTTAAAGGGCGAACAAATAGATATATCCCATTGGAATATAAATTCAAAACTTTGTTGAGGATAACTTAAAGAAGCGGTATTTAATTGAATAAGGAAAACATAATTTTATTTCCAGACGTAGCAGATAGTGGGCGGATAAAGGAAGACAACAAAGACATTGGCAAAGTTTAGTCCTATCCTATATAGGACTAACGGATACGTAACCCTAAAAAGATGTACCTTAAAGGTAGTCTATAGGTAGGTAGGTAGTGTATGTTATATATTTAAAAAAAATTTAACATATAAATAATAAATTATTTAAAATACATAGTATACATACACATACATATGTTCGTACAGACATAAGTACATAAATACTTACATAAAATTGTAATGGCAAAAAGCAAAGACAAGATAATTTGGGGTATTTTTAGTAAAATTACCGTTAAAGGGCGAACAAATAGATATATCCCATTGGAATATAAATTCAAAACTTTGTTGAGGATAACTTAAAGAAGCGGTATTATTTAATTGAATAAGGAAAACATAATTTTATTTCCAGACGTAGTAGATAGTGGGCGGATAAAGGAAGACAACAAAGACATTGGCAAAGTTTAGTCCTATATAGGTACACAGGTCCATCACATCGACTGGTAATGATAATCCTTCGTCCTGTATCCAACCTGCTTTAATATAAACTATGACAAATAAGTTAAGAACATAATATGATAATACTGTACTTATAACCATATCATAGGTAAGTAATGCGTACCTAATCATGCATACCAAAGGAACAATCTATAGTGGAGCTCGTAGGTGTATATGAACCTATTTAATGGCAAAACAAACCTGAGGGACTAGGTGTTTTGTTGACTCACGTAATACGACCTACCTACCTACTTCAGTTGATGTAGTAACAAACAGTGTATGTAGTTACATTAAGTAGGTAAATCGGTCTTTCGTTTCTTGCTGTAAGGTAAATCTCCCATATTTCGCCATCTTAAGGGTTTTACGACTATCTGAATGATTTCTATTTTCCCTGAATATTATATCACGCTAAAAGCTTTTGTTTAGAAAAGATTGGTTTCCTGGGAGCAGTTAAATGCGTTAAATATATTGTTTTCGTTAGAATTAATTTCTTTATTAATTTTCTTACAGACCCCTTATTTGAATCCTATTTCGGATTAAAATATTGCTCTGTTCCTAAGTTCGTTAATTTGTGTTCACTATTTAGGTATATAGTTCAAAAGTTTTATAAGTGTACTTTTGGTTGTAATTTATATAGAAATTTTCATAGTAGGTATAAATAGTTGCAATTGAAAATCCGTGACGAATCTCGCAGAACGTATTGTTAATGTTTTTTTTTTTCGAAAAACTTGTTGCCGAACTTCGAATTTTCCCTGTTTATGCTGTGATTAGCACTTGACACGCAGGACTCAGGTTTGGGTTTCTTTAAGAAAACGATTGCGCCAGTTTCGCCTGGTATTCCTGGTATTCCTTCCTTAAAAGGATTGGGCGTATCAAGTTTTTGGACTAAACTTCCTACTGAATGCAATAACTGATTAAATGTTAGGTTCCTTATTAGACATAGGCATCTGTTAGTCATCATCTTCTATTCTCAGTGGCCGATCCACGGTAAGTTTTGTGTTAAGCTCCCTCCCCCCGCGAACCACAAATCAGCAGTAACATATCGATTATCATATATAATATGGCTAAAATGATAAGGTATGAAAAATACTCATACACAGTTTTCCGAAAACCCCCAAAATAATCTGGATCCGCCATGGCCCATTCTGATTCCAATTTTAACCCAGATCACATAAAATGTCATTGATTTATCACTCCTCACGAACTTAGAGACATAAAACAAAAATAGTAGGGACATAACTTCGTGTTACTTGTTTTGGATTTATCCTGTACTTAAGTTTATAGATTATAATTAGAAAATGACAATAAACTATTTAGTACCCGATGTGCAACAATATCCCTAAAGAAAAGAATAAGTCAATAAAAAAGCAAAATTACTAATTAATACCAAAATCAGGGCCTTAACTTAGCTCATAATAAACTTTATTCTTTACATTATTTGATTTGATAATTAGAAATTGAAATTGCACAAGCAATAAAAAATTATTAAAATAACCTTACTTCGGGAATAACACGAACTAGGGGACATACGGAAAACAATAGGCCGCTATTTCGTTAGTCAGTTTATCTTATTTTTTATGAAAGGTAATTTTTACATAACATTAAATATATCTTAAATTAATTGTCAAGAAATATTAAAAGTGAACCATAAGTTTCATTCAAAAAGACTTACCTTTGCCTTTCAGTAAGCTTAAGAAGTCCAGTCCTTGACCTTACGGGTTAAGGAACACGACGTCCTCGTACAGCTCTCTGTTGCCGAATGAGAGTTTCAGGTGTCATGTTTCACGCTGTTTCGACATCCAAATATCGGTAGTTGGTTTTTAGACAGGTTATATAGAGATTTTTTGGAAATGTATCATTTTTGACAAAAATAATTTGATTTGCTTATTTTAACTCCAGAAACAAAAACTTACGAAATAACGTACTAGCACGAACTTGAGGCCCTTTACTTTAAGTAGCATATTCTGTTGGTGATTACAGCTTCTAGAATAGAGTTAAAACTTCAGCACAATTTAACTACTTAAAACTTGTTTCTCGAACAATTTCAAAACTGTTTTACCCCTCCAGAAAAAAGCTGATGTACCTAGTATCGTTGCCTGCCAGTTGCTTGCATGTAATATTTACTTATAATATTAGTGAGGTAGAGGAGAGAGTCGGGCTAACACGAGACAAAGTCGAGGGCTTACCATAGTCACGAGTTTGTAAATACCAATGCCGCACGAATGTCACAATCGTTTTTAACACATTTGCGAGAAAACCGAACAATTTTTAGGTAATTAAATACACTATTTCATTCGACTGTTTTTTATACCAAATAAGAAATTATACGGATAGGTAATTACTTTTGGAAATTAATAGTAAAATTTGAACAATTATTGAAATTCAGTGAAACTTGCTGCTTTGGAAGCAAAACTAACTGACTGACATTTTTAATTTCACATGTATTATGTTGAAAGAGAGAATGAAGCGTAAAGAACTTCTTTCGTCTCTTTTTCTTTTAGTATTAAAGTGAGTCAAACGTATCGATCAAAAGCGCTTCTAAGGTTCGATTGAAATTAAAAAAAACCGTAAAGAATGCGCACGGTGTCATACAACGGTACGTATCTATAACTAGTCGTTATGTGAGAGTACCTGCACGTTCCGTTGTATGGTTCGTAATTTTGAACTTTCGAACAATGTATACAAGCTTCGTAATTGCATTTTTCAACAAATGTGTTAAAAAATCGCTATTACCTCTCTCCTCTCTAAGGTTATGGACCGTGTTATAAATACACAGCTTCTAAAATCGAAGGTGCGATCTTAGGGAGTGCCCGAAAGTTTGTGCAAATGGGTGGCTAGCTATTTGTCCAGCAGACGCATACGAGCCGTAGTTGACGGTAGTTGCTCTGATAGCATAGATATTAATGCTCGTATCCCGCAAGGCTCTGTGCTGTCTCCTACGCTATTTCTATTGCATATCAATGACATGTTGGACATCAACAACATACATTGCTATGCAGATGATAGTACTGGAGACGCTCATTACACCGGCCGTGCTAACATTTCTCGTGCCGTTGTAGAGGAAAAGCGTGGAGCACTTCTGTGTCAAATCGAGAAAACTCTGTTCAAGGTCTCTGACTGGTAACGGGGAAACTTGGTCCGATTCAACCCAACAAAGACACAAGTATGCGCTTTCACCACTAAAAAAACCCCATTCACTGTGGTTCCCCTTCTCCGTCTCTAAAAGCATTGGGATCCTTGGTGTTGACATCTGCAGCAATGTTCAGTTCCGAAATCATTTGCAAGACAAGGTGAAGCTGGCGTTCAAAAAACTTGGTGTACTTCAAAATTCAACAGAGCGAAGCAGTCACATCGGGGCAAAGGTGGCTGGTTTACAAGTCGCAAGTTCGGCCCCATATGGAGTACTGCTACTATCTCTGGGCGGGTGCACTAGGGTACAGGGTAGTAGAGCCAGCCGGTTTGCTAGCAGCGAGAATGCACAACTCAAAACCGCGCCAATCCGGAAAAAGTTCGCAACCCGAATCATTATACATCTATTCAATCTGAGCTCCGGTTCACGTGCTTCAGCTGTGCTCTGACCTGCAGCTCACGCAGATTTCTTGAGTTACCCATCGTTAGTATTATCAACTATAGACAATTACATATTCGAAAATTCAATTTATGTTCATAATATTGGTCGTTGTAAAAAATAAATGATATTAATAATCACGATACTAACAAAATCTTTATAATTCACACAAAAAACTAGATAAATCTTTAAAGGATGTGGACGTTTTTACAAGAAAATCGCTGCAAAAATATCTTCTCATCCCTGTATGAGTATACCTTTAATACAAATAAAAGTATACCTATGAAACGACGCACAAATCTTACCTACATTAGATCGAGGTATAAAAGTGTGATCAACATTTTCGAGATAAGGAAAAACACAATTGGAATAACAACTTTACTATAAAAATTTACGTATAAAATGACCTGATAAACGTAACTACTAAATTTGCTTCAAAATTCCCTGTCGTATGAGGGTTTGGCACTCGGAAGTTGGTAAAAAATGTCTACTATTTTTTTTTAACATTATCATATCGCCGTCGTCTAGTTCAAGCTTTCCATAGTCCACTAAACACAGCACTTCTATGTACAAAGATTTCGGAGGTTTCAAGTTCTCAGTGAGGTCGATGCCGTTGTAGCCAATATCCTGCCCCAGAGACCTCATGTACTTGGCTAAGTTCATGGAATAATTACTGAACCAGCGGTATTCGTCATCAGCGAGCAGTTCCCGCACGTCTGGAGGCAGGCCCGAACCGAACTCCCACCGCAGGGTCCTGATTTTGTTCATGCGGCTGTTCACGTAGGCCAGGAGACAGCGCTTGTTGCGTTCCAGCGCAGAGTGCCGAACCTGCACCGTGGTCCACACCAACGGCCTGCTCTCTGTCGTTGCGTTCCTGAACACACAATTAACACTCGAGATGTATTGTGAACCTGCTAGTGTATTAGTTATGAGCGTTTGATCTAAAAGGTTCTTGGGTTCGATTCCCTGCTCAGACATAAATGTTTTTCTGTATCTGTCGTCGTTTTTTATGGTCACCATAGTACCTACAGGGTATAATGGCCTAGAGCTAGACCAATGTTGTGCTATAGCTGATTTATGTGAATACACATAATAATGTGTATAAGGTATGCTAGGTACTGGATTCTAGTGAAAATTCTAGTGAGTTTCAAATCTTTTTAATAATTCCGTTAAAACTACTAATTATGATTTAAAGCCCCTTTAATAATAAAACAAAGTATGCAGCTAAGACGACTTTTTGGAGTCGGATCCGAATTAGGTTAAGGGTATAAGAGTTGTTGGAGTCGGTTCCGGATTAGGTTCAGGGTATAAGAGTTTTTGGTTCAGATCCGGTTTAGGTTCAGGGTATAAGAGTTTTTGGAGACGGACCCGGATTAGGTTTGTGGTATAAAATGTAAAAAAAACTCAAAAACCTATAAAAAGCATGCTTGTTCCAAAATCAATTTACCTCAGAAGTAAACTTAAAAAATCATCAAATTGAAAAAAAGACATGGAACATAAGAAATGAATAAAAACAAAATCAAATCAATTTTATCTCAGACTTGCGTCCATAATAACAATACATTTGTTTTATTAGTAGTGACAAAAATTGTATCTACAGCTAAATAATTTAATAATAATAATAGATTATAGTAGAATACTTTAGAATTAAGATTTAAAATAAATATATGTGACAATAAAATGAGTAAAAGTTAGAGATAGGGCCGCCCAAGGCTACAAGGGACAGCATGAAGGCGCGCTCAGTGCCCCAGCAGTGGAGAATCCCTCATGTCGACCCAAATCCCCAGGCTGCTGTTGGAGGTGCCGTGCACGCGAGCCAACAGCGAGGCGCAGCGCTTCCATAGGTTGCAGCGAAAAGACATCGCCCTACGTTCCCTTCTCATTTCAACATTGTCTGATAGGACCTCTGTGACCTAGTGGCACAGTTACTTAAAATAATATTTAATGTCCGCTTTGAAAACCATTATCTCTGTTTTTTACGTTGTATCTGAGCCCATGAGCCTCTGCATAAGATTCACAAATGCTCATCAATTTTAGAAAGATATTGTAGGATATTGTAAGATACCAAATCGAAGGCTTTGGAAAGTCTAAAAAGCAGACATACACTGGCGTTTTACGGGCTGTGGAGTACTGTTCAGTCTGCTTGAGGCAGTAATAGCTGCATAAATACCAACTGTATAGTCAGTCAGGAAAAAAAAGAGGCACAGATTTGCACTGTCTGATGACAACTCTCTGTTAAGTACTTACTTAAGTGCTTGTCCAGCAGACTCTCCAACACCTTAGCTATCGCTGTCGCCAGTGATATAGGCCTATAGTTAGACAAGTTTGAACAACGTCATCGGGTAAATAGGAATGGCTAATGCAAAGATCAAAGAGCATGGCCAAGACTCTCGGTAGATGAATGCCGACGTGTTGCAAGTGCTCGATGCTGAGACTATCATGCCCCGTGGATTTCCCTTTCACCATATTTTTAATGAAAGTTTTAGAAATCTTTAGAATCGTGTTCCGAAAACACTAGAAGCGTAGGAGCAGTCAACCAAGTGCAGATTCAACTTTAAAATGGCGCTGAAATACTTTCCGATTCGGACGGTAAAGTTTCGCTATACTATTATATAGGTAATGAATATATTAGGTCCTTCCATATGAAATTGATGTTTTATATGGAAAAAGCAAAACTAAATTTCTTTTACATTTTTTTTATTTAATCAATCAAAGTAGGTACCGCTGTGATCTATGCACTTTTGCCATTATATAGAGTTCTTTGACTCCTTTGCTGAAAAAATTGCGGGAGCGAGAATCAACAAAATCCTTGAAGGTGGTTTGGACTGCCTCGTCTGAATTGATTTTTTTCCAATTAAGAAATTATCTAAAATCCGGAAAAAGTGGTAATCGGTTGGAGCAAGGTCCCGGGAGTATAGTGGGTGACGGAGACCATCCAATCCTAGCTCCTCTAGTTTCGCAACCGTCTGGTGTGCAGTGTGTGGTCTAGCGTTATCCTGAAGCAGCAGTGGGCTAGAACGGTTGACCAATCTCGGCTGTTTAACTGCTAGCTTTTCCATCATGGTTTCCAATTGTCGGCAATACAGATCTGCCGTAATCGTCTGATTAGATCTTAGGAAGCTGCAGTGGATAACACCAACGCTGGTCTACCAGACACTAACCAGTACCTTTTTTAGAGTCAACTTGCGCTTGGGGCAGGATTTGGCCGTTTCTCCTGGATTTAACCACTGTAATGAGTGTTTCAGATAATGGTATAGGTCCATTTTTCATCACAAGTAATGATACGATTCAAAAAATCCCCTCGTTATTTTGATGGTTGCGTAACGTGACGCAGCAGTCGACGGTGTTTGTTGCTTTGCTTCACTTAGTTCATGCGGTACCCATTTTCGGAGCATTTTCACTTTTCGAATTTGTTTCAAATGATTCAAAATGGTTTGATCACTAAGATCAAAGCCTGTAGCTAACTCTGACGTGGTTTGAGATAGATCCGATTCCACGATCACTTTAAATTCTCATTGACAACTAGGGTCTCCGGCCGTCTACGTCGTCAAAATTTCCAAAACGAAAGCGTTAGAACGAAAAACGTACTGTGTTTTCTTCTACAGTGGCTTCTCCGTACACATCTTTAATCCTTCGAGCTGTTTCTGCAGCGCTTGTGCCACGATGGAATTCGTATTCGAAAATAATGCGATATTTTATATTTTCCATATTGAGCACAGAGCGATGTCGAAGCAAAATTGAATGCCGCGAAAATAAATGAATTATTACATTCGAAACACAAATAGACAAGCTTAAAATTTAAATAAATATAAATTTGGAATTTTTAACCAAACGCCGCCTTTTTTAGATCTAAGTGGCTAGTTCTGATCAATTTCATATGTAAGGACCTATTATAATAAAGCTGGGAAATCTTGTCAGCACCTTGAGTTAGTTGATCGTAGATAATTTATTTCATTTAATTATAAAAGCCTATATTTTATTCTTGATACTAACATAAAGTAACTCTTATGCCTAAACTATATGAATATGAATATATATGGACATTACACACAGCGCCGCATATGTTATATTTCATCCCACTGCTGGTAAAGGAAGAATTCTTCCATCGTAGATGTAGATAATATTTATTTTAAAATGAACAGCATTCCATTTAAAACAACTGAACATCTTAACTTAAGTCAAATTGCTGCAGACACATTAACAAAACTAAGGTTGCTGATTGTAAAGTTCTTTTTACATTTAAAAAGATTAGTACTATAGATGAAACTTAGCAAAATCATACCTAGTTTTAAATCAGTTAGTTCACAGATCCTACAATTTTTGGCCTACACTACTTTTGGCTTATATGGGTATAGTACATATTATGTAATTAGTAAAACTTTAGAAAAAATCATTCTGTTTCAAATGTTTAGCTATTTCTATATCAATAACTTACTTAGTAGTAGATGATTTAGCTTCATGAAAAGCCATTCCACAACCAAAGCAAGAGTAGCACTATTGAAAAATATATTTGAAGCATGATGCTCTGAGTGTTTTGTGATCTGATTAATTTAAGGCATTTGACTGTCCAAAATGAAAATCTCATGTTAGAACTTGTTGATTCAAGTCTTTTTTGCCATAATGCTGGACTTCAATTGGGTCCTCATATACATAACTTAGACAAAAAACTTAGCTTAAATTTTAAAAACTTTAATCAAAAAAATAAGACAATTGCATAATTGAATAGTATATTTTACATTTTAGCTATTTTCATAGTTTGATGTTAGGTATCTTAATGTGAGGCAGCGCTGATGATGTAAATACAATATTTGTGTTTGCAATGATAAGTTTTTATTTTTCAGAATGAATCAACACTCTAGCCACAAATAGCTTAAATCCCCTTTTCACCCCCGGCGCACCTCCTTCTGATTAGATTCAGCTGTTTTAATTAATTTTACCGAGTAATATATTTTTTTTTTCCTACACGAAAAAATTGGTTCGGTCTAGCAACATTTTTTTCCTTAAATAATTTTATATAGCCTGGACTATCATGAATCTGATCATATAAACTTTGTACCACTTATAGGAATAAGACATCAAAGTTATCTTTGGAAAAATTTGATTTATTTTTGACTTGGCCCACTATTCACTTACGCATCATTTATGTTCATTTTAAACAGCAAGTGCATTTCTTCCAGGATTTGTCGGATACTCTCATCCTGTAAAAACAAAAAAATACTTATGTTTAGACAACACACATCAGGACAGCTCATTCACAAATACTAATTTTTAGACAACACACATCAGGACAGCTCCTAAACAAAACTTATGTTCAGACAACACACTTCAGGACAACTCATACACATTAATTAAGCCAATTAACTGTCTATGTTGTAATATCCATAAGGTACTTTATTAATTACTGACTTTTGAAAAGGAAAATAGTACCTACATACCATATCAAATTGTACTTTTAATTTTCAAAAGTTAAGAAACATTATAAAAGTAGTGTATTAACTGTAAGCTAATAAAATGGAAATATTGCTGTTTAATTAACAATATATTATCTCTGATATAAAACATTCTTTGTCAAAATCATGTATATTTTTTCCTTTTAACAAATACACCAAAATATGTTGTTGAATGTGTTTACTGTTTACCAAACACCTCAGGTAGTATACAGTGATAACACAATATGTTTTTGAATGTGCTTGCTGTTTATCGAACACCACAGGTCAATATCCAGTGATAACACTATATGTTTCATATGTTGCGATTTACCAGCCCTAAAGTATTAACAAGTAAATAAAAGACTTGGGATGAAATAATATACTAAAATAAAACAGCAATTCAGGATTGGGCAGGAAAGTTTTTTATTTTTTATTTTTTAAAGTAATGACACAACAGTAGGTACTTTGTGTTAAGTTCAGTTTTATTTTGTTGTTACACCTATAATAAAAGGCTACACTATGTTATGTATAGTAAGGACTGTAATATCTGTGCCTTCATTTGTGTATGCTATGTTGGCTGTCTGCAAATAAATAAATATCTGTCATAGAGCAATTATGATGGCAATTCAACATTAAGGATATACCACATTTTTTTTCCCAATATCCTTTATACAGTTATTACTATGTGATCTATGGTGTTTTTTACAGTGTGCTATGAACTACATTTTGTAAAACAATTTGATTTATATTTAATGTGGAGATAGGTAAAAAAAAATTATAACTCAAAAAAATGCAGCAGATATACTTAATAACATAAATTGCAAAATTAAAATTGAAAAAAACAAACACATGTTCAAACTGACTGTTACCAATATCTCAATTTTGTAATTTTGTAGATATGTGGTATTACAAATGTATTTACAAACTGCTCTAAAACCATCTGGAAATCTCACCAACAACAAAGTATATCAAGTATGTTTTCTTTCAAACATCATGTCCCATCAAGGCTAATAGAGCAAGATAGCGCTATATTTATCTTAAACTGTCACACTTATGCACTGCTGTGATTCCTTCTATAATCGAAGCATCTAGACATGCAGGGAATTACACTGGTGTCTAAATGTGACCGGTTAAAACAAGGTTCAAAAGAAAACTTAGTTGATATACTACGCCAATATGATTTTTTTTACAAAATTAATACAGGTTTATATTAATAAATGTTGCAATAATACAGCAAGATAAATCAGACACAAACAGCAAGGATACACAAGGTGGAGGGTAGATAGATATATCTCCCAATTTAGTTTGTGAATTCAATACTTAAAAGAATTAAAACACTTTGCATACTTTGTGTTATTCCTTCTGGTCTTAAACTAAGCAATGCTTGTACTATTGATACCAGACTATGGATACAAATTGTAAATATATATAAATTTGTAAATACATACATAGGTATTTATACATAGAAAACACCTAGACTCAAATACATAAATGTTTGTTTGTTGATAAATATAGCATGACCGCTTAGCAAATTTACACTCAAACATTGTCTGGAGCTGAAGAGACGTTTTTTTGATGAAAAAGCTACTAAGCCTATTTTGGCTAACACCTGTAAGAAATTATACTAACATAGACACTGACAAAATGGGTGTATGAGGAGGGATAAACAAACCAAACCATCGTAGAATTAGCTACTATCTATTTTGTTTACTATTTCTACTTTACAAAGAATATTTACATTAAATTGGTCGATTGTTTCATGATTTCTTTCTGCTTCTTTTAATAATTCTATTACTTTTTCAGCAAACATAGCTTATGAAATAATAAATAACATCCTCTATCACAAATTATAAAATTGGGTTTCGTATTTATACAAGCATGCTTAATTCAAACAAGTAAATAAACGGCACACACAGTTTTTTTTTTTTTTATATTATAATGGGCTCGCACGGTCTTTCCAGACCATTTATGCATTTGCCAGAGTCAAAGTCAATTATATTATATCGAATCGTGGCGCGGGCGTTACCGCGCGTCCTCGTTTTCAAGTCCCAAGATTGGGCGGGAGATTTGGTGTGGATCCTCAGACATTGCGCGTCATGTCCTGCTTATTTCTTCATAATTCACTATTAATGAGCCTTCGCTGCACAATTCTTAACACGCTTTCGTAAAACATTGCTAAAATATATACATTAAAACACACTAATTTAGAAAAATTAAACAGAAAAAAACACCACTCCTTCTTAAGATTCGCGCCAAAACTCCCACACACAGATTAATGTTATATAAAAATACCTGGTGCGTTCCAAATCGCAACGAGGAAGTTAAAAAAGTGGTTTTCGACGCCCAGGGTAGGGTAATTTTCCAACTGTCAAGTGGATTTTTTTTACACTGCCATAGAAAAGGTTGAAAATCACTCATGTCAGTGTGAAAATTAACTGTCAAACGCTCGTTCCAGAACGGGTTGATTTTTCAACTTTACCGGGCGATAATTACTCGGCGTGATTTGGAACATAATCTAGAAAATAAACAAACAACTCGAGGAGATGTTGCCAATTATTTATTTATGGCTTTCATAGTCCATATAAATAAAAAATGAATAAATAAAATACAAAATAAATTTATTCATAAAAAGAGGTTCCACAAAATAAAACTAAGAATACAATTTTATGCTTAGATATAAATAAGACGGGTGCCTGAACTAGGTTATCCTGTGTTTCAGGCGAGAAGAGCTGTTATCTGTATGTTTATATATAAACTCACTGCATTTGGGTTACTATTTATAATTAACTAAACTGGTAGGAATAGAATTATACATACTCTTTTACATTTAAAAACTTCACCGTATGTTTGTAGGACATACATTGGTGGGTTTCCTGGAGTGTTTTTTTACAAGCCTTATAATTTAGGGGATAAAAGTTTAGTCTATTGTAGAGGAAAGGTCCTTGTTCGGGAAAGAATCATGACTTATCCGTGTTGACCGGTCGAGCTAGGTATTTTTGTCAGTGCGCGAAAAATCTTTTACGAGGCACGGCTGTCGCACCTCCGTCAAGCAAATTGAATACGTCCCGCGGATATCGTTGCAGTTTTATTTTCGAATATATAATAATTCAACGATACAAAATTAAGTTGTCGTTTGGTCACACACACACTACATACAATTTTAAACAATGCGTTTATTCATGGCCGGCTTAAACCAACTGTAAGTACCAATTTTTCTTAGGGCCTACGTATGGCCCAGTTTTTTATACCCAGTTCAATGGTTCGGACCACTTTAGTTTGTTTTTTGTTGGGTCGTATTACAAATCATTTGGAATTTACATTTAGTTAGGTAATTATATTACAAATCGTAACTTCGGATCACGTTGGGTTGATAAGCATAATTAACCGGTCTTATCTCATTCTTCGTCGGACACATTCGTTGCAGTAAAAATAGGCTAGGAATAAATAAGTTAAAAATTGTTGTTTTGTTAGGATTAAAATAACCTATTTATTTGTGTAAATTGTAGTTGGAGTTTTGTATCTAAATTTTGTTATACTTATTACGCTCGTTGCTGTATATATAACAAACAAAATCGGTTGTTTGTCTTTCTGTTTGGCTGTTTTTTTGTTTGTGTGTGAACGTAAATTAAAAGGGAGGAAAGATTTTCGCCTTGAAGCAAATGCTGCACAGATTCCGACAAGAGTTAGCGAGCTGGATTCCACGTATCAGGGTCTCTTGCTGCACAGTGTATTGAACAAATTTCCTAATGACGTCAGGGCTCGTTTTAAACAATTGCACGGAGGTGACTCGGAGTCACACATACCGACTTTTGACACTTTATTTAACTTCGTGCACCCGTCTACAACGAAGAACGAATCTGCTGGGTTGCCGTTAAATTTAGGAAGCTGATATGCTTCAATAGGTGTAGGTATCGCCCATAACCTACTGACTCTATTTGCGTTACCGTAACCGCGTCATATACTCAGGGAACGCTGTCAATTTACTGCAATTGCGTTGGCACTTTTGCTTTCCCGTTAATGCTTCACTTTCGTGGACAGTTAAAAATTAATGGCAATGTCGGTTACGGCGGGATTGGCGAGTGCAGGGGTGTGGGGTGTTTGCGACATTATGGTAGCTTGTATACCTGCTCCACCCCTGGCTGAAATATACCGCTACTCGTCTGGTTGTCGACGGAATCTCGGCATGCTTGTTGACAGAGGGGGCAGCGGGACGGAACAAATAGACGCAACCGTGGCAGTTTGACCGCGCTGACATTTTTTTGTGACAATTGTAGCGTCAAGTGATGAGTTGCATTTTTCGAGAAGGGTGGCGGTGGGCGGCGCCAGTGGTTTCACATGGCCGTATTTCCGCAACCATTCTTCTACTGATGCGTTGAACGGTTCAAGAGGGGTGGCAGGGGGATGCGTCCGTAGCTTCACAGAGTTGTCTTCGTGGTCAAATGGCGATTTCCGCAACCAATATTCTATCCGTTCGACCGTACCTCCTTTGCTCACCGCTCTTGGTTTTTCGGCAGTTTTTTTTCTTCTTAATCTATGCATATTATCCCGTGCTTCATCTGGAGTCCTCGAGATCAGCCTTTTAGATTTTCATTTCCAGAATCCGGTTAAGCCTTGAAATTTTGCTACTGCAATTCCCTCGCGATGACATTGGTGGTGATTTTCCCCTTGTATCTCTCCTGTGACCCAATTCTTCATTCGTTGCCAGGGAGTACGTCGCGTAGCTCATCTTCACACGGTGACGGTGATATAACCGAACGCGCGTTTGCCTACGTCAGGTAACACCGGCGACGGTGCTCGTGCTGCGTCTGGTTGTAGCCCGTCATCTCTTGCGATAAATGTGTGGTGTGTGTGCGATAAATTTTGATAATTCCTTTTCTGACTGGTGCAATATTACTGCCGGCGGACCACAAGGTGTGTTGTCCCCGCTCCTATTTGCACTTTTCATTAATACAATCACTCTAAAGATTTCTTCTCCCTACCACCTTTATGAAGACGATCTTTAAATTTATGCAAGTGGACCTGTTGACCATCTTAACAATTTTATCAAGTCATTAAATTCTGTCCTTGAAAATATTGTGGAATGGTGCGAGTGTTATGGTCTTAGAATTAATCCTTTAAAATCACAAGCCATAATTATTGGTAGTCCAAAACTTACGTCCAGGGTTAACTGGAATTACTTGCCACAAATTGAAATTAATGAAATTAATGAAATGGAATTTCATACAGCGACTCAGTTAAAAATCTCTAGTGGCAAATCGTGCACTTTCACAAATATTTTCCATGTTCAAAATAGTTAGATAATTGAAAACTTATTTCCTTGCAATCCAGTTTTGAAGGACCATGTAAAGTAGTATTACCAAACAAGTTACAGTTCTTTCACTCTTAGATTTTAGCAATGCTTTCAATTCAGTAGACTTTGATATCTTGTTCGGCATTCTACACTCTCTTAACATATCTCCAACAGTAATTGATTGTTTTCGTAGTTACTTATGCGGCCGCCGGCAGCGCATCCATTTTGATAATTCCTTTTCTGACTGGTGCAATATTACTGCCGGCGGACCACAAGGTGTGTTGTCCCCGCTCCTATTTGCACTTTTCATTAATACAATCACTCTAAAGATTTCTTCTCCCTACCACCTTTATGAAGACGATCTTTAAATTTATGCAAGTGGACCTGTTGACCATCTTAACAATTTTATCAAGTCATTAAATTCTGTCCTTGAAAATATTGTGGAATGGTGCGAGTGTTATGGTCTTAGAATTAATCCTTTAAAATCACAAGCCATAATTATTGGTAGTCCAAAACTTACGTCCAGGGTTAACTGGAATTACTTGCCACAAATTGAAATTAATGAAATTAATGAAATGGAATTTCATACAGCGACTCAGTTAAAAATCTTGGATGCTTAGTAGACAATAATTTGACTTGGATTCCACAAGTAAAAGAAATTAGCCGAATTTTTTTCGCCTCAGTTGGATTCCTACGACGTCTACCTAATCTTCTACCGGTTCCCACTAAAATTTTGCTTACACAATCTTTGCTTCTTCCTGTCCTCGATTATCCTGGCGCTTGCTGTACTAATCTTACAGAGGAGCAACTTGACAAAATTGAGAGGCTTCAAAATCTTTGTATTCGGTTTATATTTGGACTCCGCAAATATGACCATATTTCTAAATTTCGCACTGAACTCAAGTTGCTCCCAATCCGCTTTCGCCGGAATGCTCATGTTTTAAGTCTTTTATACAACGTGCTATTCAGTCGATCAACCCTAATCTACCTAAAGGAGCGATTTCAGTTTATTAGCTCTTCTACTCTAACTCTCCGCTCCTCTAGTAGCCTCATATTAAAAATACCCAGTCATAGTACCAATTTTTATAGTTTATCGTTTACTGTTTGTGCAATAAAATTATGGAACTCTCTACATTTATCTATCAGGCGCTCACAACCCGCTGACACTTTTAAAAAACTGGTTAAAATCCATTATCTTAACTCTAATTTATAAATTCTGTCTTGCTATTAATACTTTAGTTTCATTTGAATATCCTTACAATAATGTAATAAAGGTATGTATGTATGTATATATATATATATATAAATTTATTTAAATACACGTATATATAAGTATGTTTATGTAACTATAAGTATGTTTATGTATTTATTTATTTTATACAATTATATAAGTATTTAGTATTATTTTCTCTTTGTAACTTTTCTCCTCCTGTGACACCTACTTATCTCGCTTCTATTTCTATTACTTGTAACTTAAGGTTGCTTGTAAGAGATCGCTTTATAGCGATAAGGCCGCCTAGTTGTACTTTAATATATAAGATTGTATGAATGTTTAGTTTTAAATTATTTGGTGTACAATAAAAGTATATTCTATTCTATTCTATAAAGTAGTAATTTTTCGCGCGGTGTAGATTTTGGTGCGAGGGAATGAAACAATATAAACTATGTACACAACTTATTGTTGAAACGAAAAAGTATATATACCTAGCTACAATGTCTCGGTTGGTTGGTTTTAAAACAAAGGAGTATCAATGCTATTGAATGATGTGTGTCATATTCTTTATAAAAATATATTTTATTATAATTTCATCATAAAATATATTTTAAATGCTTAAACTCACTGCGTTTATTTAAATATCTAGTGTTCATTACGTATAGGTTATGGGCAGTACACGGAAGCAGTAAAAAGCAAAAATGTCTAGCATGGGAACATCGTACCGGATCGATCCACTTTGTAAGGACAATTATGATACGTGGAAAATTCACGCCGAAGCTCTTTTAACAAAATGTGGACTGTGGAAATATATAAGAGATACGCCCAGCAAAGATCTAAAAAGTGATGAGAAGGAAAAATATTTAGATGGTGAGCAACTCGCAAAATGCGAACTTTTACTACTAATTTCTCCATCGGAACTTCGACCATTAAAAAATTGTGGTTCCGCTAAAGATATTTGGGCGCGGCTAGAGGAAATATACCAAAGTAAGGGGCTTTACCAGCGGTAAAGTTGATGAAGATTCTACCTGCTTTGGGACTTCAGAGAAACCAGTCGTGAGGGGGAGTATTGAAATGAAAAAGTATCTATACCTAGCTTCAATGTCACAGCTGGCTGGTTTTAAGAAAATGTATTTATATTCACAATGCTTAAATGACGTAACTGTCAATGTTTTCTACATATATATTCAACAAAGTAGTGATTATCTCTAAAGACCATGTTGAAGCCAATCTACGATTTGGTTGGAAAATGTTAGCTGATGATAGTGTGAATTACTTAGATAAAACCTTGGCATGGGAACTTATCCCGCAACCTAAGCGTTCGCGGGAGGAAGTTCCTCTGAAACCGCACTTTAAGGTGTGGGGATGGATTCCCTGCCAATAACGAGCGGTGCGATGGTAGAAAGTAGCCGTTGGAATCACTTCAATCATCATTTTTACTACAGAGATGGAGGAGCTTAAATATGGTTGAAAGTTTATATGCAGCACCTAAAGTCCTATGTCAACAATTTTCGATTATAAAATGGTAAGTAGGTATCTTAAACCTGTTAATTAAATGCGATTAGACCAAAAAAATGCCGTAAACATTTTCAGGGGGTTCATCTATGAGGTCATAAGTTACATTTATATAAATTTAACAGGCATTCTATAAAAAATAATTTATTTTTAATAAATAAAAACAAATTGAAACTGATTATAATACTTTTCGTGGCGCCAAAATGGCACATACGTACATACGGGAGTCATGAACTAGCCATAATTTTAACAAATTCACTTGAATGTTTCAATATTTAGCATTTTTAAGCTTACTACAGCAATATAGCATTTTTTCCCACACCCTAGTTGGCAACACTGTGAAAGAACATATACTGAGTATACTCTAATCTGCGACACCCATTGCGTATTAGTGTTTCGTCTGTGTTCTTGACTGCGAGTTTTAGATTGATGTCGACATCATGCTTACGTGAAATCTTGCCATTTCTATAAACATTATTAAAGTATAGACTTCAAAATAGAAAATCAAAATGAGTTCCAAAAGGGAATCTGATAAAAAAACGAACGTTGAAGAAACAGGCGATTCGGGATATCTGTCAGGTCAAATTAGTGAACAATTGTCAGGTCCAATAAGTGAACAATTACCTGGTCAAATAAGTGAACAATTTTCTAGTTTAAGTTTATCATCTACGTCAGAAAGTGATAAAAAAAATGTGGACAGTTTAAACCGACATGATAGTGGATTTATATCAGGAGATTTAACAAATATTAGTGGACAGATTAAGACAGAAATACAATCACAAATCCCTTTAGTACCAAAACTTGATCCCCAAAAACTAATTCCACTTCTTATACAACAAGATGAGGATGGAGATACGTAAGTCGTTTTGTATTTGTGTTATTTTTTTAATTAAAACATTTCAACAATAAAACATAATTGTTAATTTGAAGCGGATCCAGATAAATATCAACAAAGATAATGCATTATTTAAGGCGAACAAATAATAAAAATTATAATTGGTTGTTTTCAAACGTTATGAGTAGAGACCTCAGAGTCAGAGACCAGACCAAAATTTATAATATTTGATTAGATTATAAGAGTTATAAGACAGCTAATGTGTTGTGTCATGTTGTTCTTCAAAATGTGAAAGCTCATGGAAGGCCATTTCTGCTAGACATTTTATAGTTTTAGAGTCTTTTATGACATTGGAAATGCTATGAAAATGGTTTAAAAACAATAACAAGAAACTAATGGTATAATTTTAAAAAAAAAATTATTGACATTTTGGAAACATCCATAAGGTAGATTTTACTGACCTGTATTCTAGCAACCAGGTTTTCCCTATTATGGAATCTGTTAGGTAAGTTAATTAAAGGCTGGGGTCCTTATTTGGTTATAGATTTTCTTGAACTCTCCATTGTTCTCTATCTTGAGAACAATTGAGCCATTTTGGCCAGCAATGCTAAAGATCTGCTCATCTCATTCTAAGTTTTTCCATTTCTGGGTCTATATTTGATTGTATAGTCACCATGCCAGTTTCATTAAGATTTCCACTGTAAAATTCTAGGAAAAAACTGGTCTGGATTTGGTTTGGTGGAATTGAATTGACTACCAAAGTAATATTTTATCATCAGTTATGATACCATATTCACAATAACTTAAAAATTTACTACATATTCACAATCCATAGTTAACTTCCAGAGCCTCATTATTAATTTTTCATCATCAGTAGTAATATATGATGTCATCATCACTGTTCTTTCTGACCCATCTTCCATGACATTAGCAATTATTGCACTAAGTCTATATTCCAATCATGTACGAATAAGTAGTGATTCCTTCAAATTGTACCCTACCAAAGTGAGATCTGATGATAGAAGCCTTTAAGATAAATATCAGTAATAAGATATCTGTATGAAGTTTAGGTTCAGCGTGAACACACTGCTTAAGGGATATTCCATTAGAAGTTGGTGCTGAGCCACCAAGAGTATGATAGTAAAGGCAACTTCCGTAGGCTGTTTAGGAACTAAAAGTGATCCAATTAAGCCATATGTGTCTTTATGTAGTTAGTTCTCAAACACTAGCTAACATCAAATTCTATTAATTTAAATGACTTCCATAAGAACAAGGAAATACCTATGTCTTAAAAGTTTTGTACTATTACAATACAACACAGTTCTACAAACTAGGACTAAAGTAAATGAAGCATACAAGTTTCCTCTACCTATAGTAGCTAGAAAGACAGATTCATGCATTTTCTCTTCTCTCAACATGATTTAGGCATAAGTATACCGGGGGAAAAATGTCTGAGTATCATTCACTTGTTGTGAGGCAATTGGAAAATCTTAAATTAACTCAAGAATAATATTCCTTATTCCTAGACATTCATTTGCACAGTGCTATAAGGCACCAAACTAAGCAAAGCTTGTACTATGGATACTAATACTCCTAGAAATTAAATCACACAACACTATTAGGTACCAAAGTAAGCAAAGCTAAAAGCTAAAGCAAAACATAGAAATACTCTCTTTTTTTATTATCACATACATACAAAGACAAATGTTTATCTCATAAATGTTCTTCCTCTGTGAGGGGATTGAACTAACACCCCTTGGTTAACCAGGCAAGTTAGTGCCCAGGAGCCACCAATGAACTTAAACTTCTTGAAAAATTCAATAAAAGTTGATACTATGATAGAATTAACATAAAGAAGCTGAGTTATGACAAAATGAACCCAAATTTCTTCATGTGAGGGTGTTATATGTTTAAAAGACAATCACTATATTTATGTCTCAAAGGACTACACAATTTAAAATTAAAATATTAGTCATCCCTTTAAAATGAAAACTTATTATTTTAGTGCAACTATGATAAGGAATTAATGAGTGGTCTGCTTTTTTACAGACAGTTACACATTGCAGCAGTACATGGTTGTCAGCGATCAATTAGTGCCCTGCTCAGGATATGTCCAGACAAAGCATGGATCGATTTACCTAACGATTACCGGCATACAGCGCTTCACCTGGCGGTGATGAGCCAACACGCTACTGTTGCCAGGATGCTGGTGATCGCTGGCGCCTCGCTGGACGCCCGGGACCTCGCCGGACAGACGCCCATTCACATTGCCACTGAGTTACAGAGCATTCAGTGTCTCCACGCGTTACTCACTCCTCTTTCGTCTTCCGCCAGGGCATCTAGCAGTAAGAAGCACCGAAATCATGTACTGGATGAAATAAACTATGATGGTAAGTGATTTTTCTAAAATCAGTGCAATATAAGAGTTCTAAAAATGGTGGTACGAATAGAATTGTCCTAAACATGAAAAAGCAATTCACAGGTAGTTAAATAGTAGGATATAGAATTGAATTCGAAGGCTGTACTCAGCAGTGACGAAGTCATGAAAAATTACAAAAAGCATTCTTGAACGCTTTTAAGACTGCTTTAATCTCACTGCCTATATTTTGTTTTACAAACGAAAAAGCATTTATTTTTTTCTCGACATTTCAGCCAGATTGCACTAGCCACAGTATAAGATGGCTGACAAAAAAAAAACAAAGATAGTATTTGATTAGAAGTTATTGGTGTAGAATTTCAACAGCACCTCATCAATCATAGAAAAAAAACCGACTCACACTTGACGTTTCTAAGTAGGCTATGTCCTTCCTCGGGACTCACACTATCTCCATGCCAAAATTACCTGTGGTTCCACCCGCCTTAAATTCTTTTATCGGTATAGGATTTCAACGGAAACTTCTCAATTATAGAGAAAAAACTGACTCACACCTTATGTTTTCAAGTAGCCTATGTACTTCCTCGGTACTCAAATTATCTTCATGCCAAATTTCGTCTTAATTGGTACAGCGGTTTAAGCGTGGAGAGGTATCAGGCAGACAGACAGAAAAACAGAGTTACTTTCGCATTTATTATATTAGTATGGATTTGGATTCTGCAATCTGCTTAGGTTCAGAATAGGATGCGACCTTTTGGGATGAAGCACGATCGGACACCCGCCCGGAGGCCTAACAAGCTGATTGATATGAGTGATTAAACAAATAAAAGACTGTTCAATATTTAGACTTTTTTAATGACAGCATAACTAAAACTGTCACTCACTTTACTGTCTAGAACTGTAATTTTTAGTTCTGTCTCTTTCTGTACTGTATAGCTCAAAAGCTGATGGTATGTTAAGCTTTTGTTGTTAAATATAGAAAAATCAGGTGTGATACCGTTTTCCAATAATAGCAACAAAGATATGTACAGATTCAGTACCTAGCAGGTACCTACTATTGCTGTGCAAAAGTCTGGCTGGCATTAATGTTAGAAAGAAATATGGAAAATATAAAAATGTTACCATTAATTTTTTATACCACTAATATATCGGTAGATAAGCGGTCACCGCAGCCTGTGGACGCTTGCAAACCTCCGCGTTGCCGACTCATTGAAATTCTAATCATTTCTTTTGGGAAGTTCTTCATATTGTAGTCCCGAAAGTAAACCTTAGCAGGGCGCTCATTCCACAACCATAGCGTTCGCGGGGAGCAAGTTTCTCTGAAATCGCACTGTACGTGACTATTTAGGTTCTAGGGTGGGAGGGGAGGATGGGATGCTGATGGTGCGATGGTAAAAAGTAGCCGTGGTCATCATTTCGAAGAATTCCTCGGCCCACTCTCTTACTTAAGGGTTTGATATGGGTTGTGAGTTTAGGATTAACGACGATTCTGAAGCAGGGTACTTGATTTTTCAAGTTTGTCATCGTTCCCACAGTAGGAATTGTTGTTTGTGCTTTTTCATGTCATAATCTATTATAGTTGCAATAATTGTAGTAGTAGGCATTTTCATTGACGCCTAGCGGATGCAAGCATGCAGTTGGCCTTGGCAATGACAACGTCCCCCAGTAAATATGCGTTACGGATTTCTGATATCGCGTGACGAGAAATTGTAGAAAAAACGGTGTCTCTCTAGGATCTTCAGTTGAGTTGAGCAGTTGTGTTGAATTGGAACCGGTTTGGTTGTGCATTAATGGTGGAGCGTGGACATCGCCCGGCAAGAGGTCGCGGCAACGCGCCGGGCTGTGCAAATAGCCAGGCAACGCCTGCTGACGTCACGCGGTTATGTAACTCTTCAAGCTTAGGTGTTAACGATTTGTTTTTGTAAATAAAACAATCTATAGATATTTTATGCTGCTATGACATTTAAAGTACATGAAGGTACTGAAGGTTGTTTTAGTAGTACTTACTTTTTAATAAAAAATTGCGAAGGTCATCCTCAGACACACAGCCACCACTTTGGCACACATGTGCCAATTATGTTTTTCTGATGTGAGTTCATTAAGAGCGGCATTCTGGCTTCAAAGTAATCGAAGCAAAACCTGGGCTAATAAAACAAAGGTAACATTACTGGCGCCCCCACCACCGTGGACAACCTTTCGATTTCTTCTATCTATAGTATGTATATAATTTGATCATTTGCATTGCAAAGCAACTCGTTCAGTTTTGGGTCCGCGGTTTACAACTATTAAGTGGATTGTACATGTACATGTGGAATGGACATTACAAAAACTTGTAAAACATAATTAATTTACGAAAAGCAGGTAAATAAATAAATTCTGACTGAATAAAAATAATAATCGGCCCTATCGATGGTAAATGGTGGAAGCGACAAAAATAAAGGAGTAAGTTTTTCGTAGATTATTATTGTACATATAGGTACAATGAGTTTCTGTTTGCTACTTTTTCAACGGCGGTAAATCAAAATCTGGATGAAAATATTGTTTCGTGAGTCCGATAAAAGGTTCCTATGGACGACATAAGGCATAAGAATCGCAAAACGAAGTCCACACAGACAAAAAAAAATGGAATCGACCAGTTTACCATATACATTATATCATTTTTATGAATATACACATCACATATCTGTATATTATATAAATATCAGCCAAAGAGCTACCAACTTGAGTACATAAATACTTAAAAGCTGTTACTATATAGAACCAGTTATGGTTGCCCGATGCCCGTCCGTTCGACCTCTCGCCTAATATGTGGGTATTTCCTGCGTTGTAAAGGTGTGTTTACACCTGACGAGCGACGCGGCACGCATCGTACGTACTACTGCGAACAACAAGTCAAATCGCAGTTATTTTCAGACGCTAAAGCTGCATGTTGCTAGCTGCAACTTGCATACTTACTATCGTTAAAATTAGACATTGAGTGAGCACCGTTTAGGAGTGAGTACAGAATTACCTAATTCAATTGGCTCTTTGGGCGGCAGAATGTACCTCGACGCTCCTTTTGTACTCTTGAATACCTCTACTGTACAGATATGTTATAATCTCGTTAACCGCTATTTTTTAAATTTTTTTATGTTGCATGTAAATGGCAATATAACACAATTGCGTATAATGCTTTTTTACAACCATGAAAAAATAAATTTTAAACAGGTAAGCAATTTTCAAATGTCAAGCAAACTACGTGGGGAAAAAAAAGGAACATTAGCATCTAAGTTCTATTGTAAATCAGCGCTATCTAGCAAGAGCGTGTTACACCTTATTTGTCATTAAAGTTTAGTCGTGTAGATAGATATACTTTTTTCCAAAAATGTTCTCGAAATGTAAAAACTGATTTGGTATAAATTTTGATATCTTAAATTGAAAATCAGTGTAATAAGTAAATATCAATGACGTAATGATATCTAATGTTGGTATAGAGAGTTGTTCACAGAAGTGTGTTGACGCGTCTCACGCTTCGCTGACTCCACGCACGAGTGGGAGGCTCGTACTTATCTTCCGGGACGGTGGAGAGCACTCGAAATTACAGCCAGGGTGAAAGTCCCCGTGAGTGCAAGCGCATGCCGCGCACCTCACAGTCGGAAAACCCAGCCATTCGGTGTATACCGTTTCCAGGTTAATGAACACTGGTATTCCCAATCACGCTTCACTCTACCGATGCGCTTAATGGTTTTCTTTTAATTGACGCTATTAAAGTATAATAAAAAGTTAACCTAATTAACTAGATGATTTTTTTTTCTATTTGATGTTTTGTCTTATTGATTCAAATTTATGATAAACTTCCTGAATTTCGTAGGAATATGTGATTTACCGAATACTTTAAAACTTAGTAATTTAACAGGTCATCTTTCTTTTAGACATATTGAAAAAATCACGACCTTAAATAGATTCAGTATTAATTAATAAGCGCTGAAAAGTGTACTTAAATAATATATAGTTGAATCATTCAAAAAAAAACTAGTTTTAAACGCAAAGGAAATTTCTTCTGCATTCGGGTATCTATGTATAAAAACCAAGCCGGAGTTCTAAGAAAAGACCGCTTATTTGTTGTATCAGGGTTTTTTTTTTCTTACTAATCGTTTCAGTTCCTAGAGGCGCTAATTTGAGATAGACTTGGCTACAGTTTACACCACAAACACAAATAACTTGTTTCTCTGTAAATTACAAATGCGAATTAATTCTTTCCTAAACACCTGTCTTCTTGATGAAAAAAAAAACATATTTTACACTACACACGGGTCGAGGGTATGTGTTTGCAGAGATTATTATTTTCTTGCCCGTTTAGAGGTAAGAATGTAATAAAAAAAAAAACACTATTTGAAAACTGACGTAAAAACTTAATAACTTCTTTTTATTTGGTACAGTGCTAGCTGTGATTATTAAAGCGAACCAGTTTTAATTTGAAAAAAATAACTCACTACAAACAACAGAAAACATAATCATAGTTTGTAATTATTCGGTACAGCGCCATCTATGTTTATAAAAGTGAATTACTATTTGTTAAATAAATTAATAATTTCATTATATTTTATTATCCGCGTATTTGTAGTGTAAAGAACTATGTTATCACTCAAGTAAAAATACAATTCCCGCTTCGGGCCTCAAACTACACCCTCATCGGTAATCGCTCACTTTCACCTTTCAGTGCACAATGTACTATTTTACTATATCTACTACAACTAAATGTATATCATAAATTTATCATACATAGAGTACCCACCTCATACATAGAGTACCCATCTCATACTCCTAAAATTTAACTGAGATATTTTTTATTGAAAAAAGATTACATTGTGGAGTATTAATTAGGACAGACATCTTCGTATTCTGGAAACTAGTTTATAAATAGCATTTCTTATTAAATATTTAGATTAGGAAAGTAATGGGAACAGTCAAGGGTGTCGTTATTATATTTACGATTGGCACAAAGCCGCACGAGGTACTCTTACAATGACCAAGAAATGTCCCCAATAGAGAACTTCTACTTCGCGTGGATCGTTCACAATTTGGTTCCTACTTCAGTATAGATATTATATTACATATCCATTTTAAGTATTATTATCACATTGTAGAATGGTTTATCTACGTTAGTAAACATTAATAAGACACTTCAATATGTCTAAATGTCATATGTTATCGCTAAATTAGGGCATCTTTTTGCTAATAGCTCTTAATTTTCGGCAGTTAACAATGTACCGGATTTACAATATCATAAACTGAATTCCAAGTACGGCGTTTTTGGAAAGTCCAGATTACTTATTCATATCTCATAAATATACTTAGATGACGTCATCTGTTGCAGCAGAATGTTGTTAAAGAAACACGCAAAATAAACCATGGTGCTGGTATCGTCGAGTGAAAGTGAAACGATTTGCGCTTCAGACGAGCAGAGATTTACGAGGATAAAGTAATGAGCTCGATTTTGTCTATCATTGTGATCGGTTTTAGCAATATCTTGATTTCATTGGGTCCTTCGGCTATTACTAAGTGTCGAGTTATGTTAGGATTGCTTACTATTAACTGACGTGGACTAGGAAAGGATGACTGAAAAGTCACTTTCTAGTATGGTACTTAACAATGGCAGCTTTATTATATTCTATACATATAAAATGCTTTGTCCTGAATGACTGATGGATCAACGCACAGCCTAAACCGCTCATCGTAGAGACCTGAAACTTGGAGGGTGTGTTCTTTGTATGACGTAGGCATACGATAAGAAAGGATTTTCCGAAAGGGTCAAGTGCGAGTCGGACTCACACAATAAGGGTAAACCGATTGTAATGAAATTTTGATAAGTTATGCACACGCCGGGGAAGGTTTCTGAATTAGTACAACCTTTCACAATAGGTGACGCACCACAGTTGTTTTGAAAAAAAGAAACAACGTTCGCCGGGACAGCTACTAGTTACATATATGTATAATTCATGCAAAATCTACAAAACAATTTTCTGCACGTTGACACGTTGACACGTGGACTAGGAGATGATGCTTGATTGTAAACTTATAATAAAATATTCAGTAATTATTGCGTGTTTATTTGTTTTGTTTACATTGTCCTACTACAAGTGTGAACAGTTTACATATAGGTGTAGCAACATTCCGCGGCAGACACGATCACAACGTAACGTGATACATGGGTTTTACCACACATGAGCGGGTTTTTCTACCGCATAAACATTTTCATTGGTTTTGAACGTTTTGTTGGTCGTTGCACCACAACACTACGCCTACCCACGTGCTTACAACGTCTAGGTTCCAACTTCCATCACGTGTCATTGAATCTAAGCTACGTAATCGAATCGTATACCTACTACGAGTAGGTATGTTTGTGCAAAATCACAGTCACGAGGCACATACCGACGCAAAACAAGAATTTCTTGTTCAACGGTTTAAAATGTCGTGTTAAGTACATTTTTTTTTCTGTCGGGAACTCCATGATTGTAATAAAGAAGTTTACTTAAGCAAACTGTAGCTGTTGGTGTAGCTCGCTCGCTCGAGTGCAATCCGGAAATTTGTGCGGTAACTTTTTGATATCCGGGTTAAAAGTAATAATATGTCCTTCTCCGTCTCTTCGGTAGATATCAGAGATTGAGTAATGAGGGAAGTAAGATAGTTCTCGCAATCTTTTTTTATATGTTTTATGAAGCGACCGATCGATGATCGCCACTCGCCCGTGCGTCACGTAACGTATCGCCACTGCCGAACAAAAAGTGGTGCCAAATATGTACGCTAATGTGATTAGAATGTTAGCAGCTGACGTCCTATGATGGCAAAGCACTGAACTTTGTCTTGTGTTCGTCCGGCTCTTGTGAGAGTTGTGATTTGGGCGTTTACGGAAGCGGTGAAAATATCGTGGCGGCCATATTTGGCGAGAGCGTGAATACTGCGTAACGTAGGCGCGGCGCCGGCGGGGAGCATAACTGGGAAAACCCCAAGAACGCGCCGCGCCGTTCGCCGCTCGCTCGGTTCGGTACATCGTTCACAGACAGACGCGTTCTCTGGGTAGTATTTATATCAGACAACTGCAACTAAATCTGTTTACGTTGGTCTTTAGGGTTTCGTAACCAAAAGGTAAAAAACGGGACCCTACTTCTAAGACTACGCTGTCCGGCCGTATCTCATGTATCGCTGTATCTCATGAACCGTGATTGTTATAGTTGAAATTTTCACAGAACATGTATTTCTGTTGTTGCTATAACAACAAATACTAAAAAACAGATTAAAATAAATATTTAAGGGGGCTCCCATACAACAAACGTGATTTTTTTCAGTTCCAGCATACATCTGTGAATATTGCACTGTTGTTAGTTTTTAGGCCGTAGATGTGCTCTAGGAAAAATCTATTTTGTTATTAACATTTTCGAAATATATAGTAACCATACCACGCCCTAGCCAATTTCCATTTGAGAGAATCAATAATCTATAACTATTTCAGCCAAACTATCGCTTTACCTTTTATTTAAAAAAAATTATAGTATGCCGAACCTGAAATTATAATTTTTAAGCCGTAATAAATCTAAGTATATTTTTTGCATAATGTTTCCCTGTCGCGTCGCATTAACTAATAAACTGCACAAGTAATAAATCATAAAGTTATCATAACAGCCTTTATAGACCGGGAGACAGTGACACAAAATATTGGGTCATTTGTACCAGTATGGCGGTTCTTCAATCGTTCGACACTCGTAATTTATCCGACACGTTCGACTAACGCCCACGCGATTGGGCCGCCGGTACCAGCGCTATGACCATCATTTTTCTTTTCGTCATTACGTAGTTAGACCCCTGAAGAACCTCCATACTGGTACAAATGACCCAATATGACTGTTACAAAGAACTAAAATGAATGGGAAAAAGAAATTGTGATCCCTCCCTCACATTGTGATGGGAATGTGTGTTCAGTGACTAGTTACTCCCCTTAGGGGTAATACAACCGCAAAAATATACAAACACCCATGTACATACACACTTTATTTTCGTCACTTGAAAATCTCAGAGCGTTTGTGGTTTCGGCTAAGAAGTTAAATTTTTACCGGTATGATCGGCCGAGTTGCGACAATTTGACGCTCTTTCGGGGTGTTCCAATATTATTTACGTCGTAGTTTACTCGCAGATAAACCTGTGTAATTTGCAAGAGTCGCGTAGATTGATATTCTACGGATTCCCCTAATTTGTTTTGCGTCGCATCCGTATTCTAAGAAGCTCTAGTTGTTTTGTGTACACGTTTGTTCGAGTGAGTACCTAATACTGAATGATATCAGACATTATCTTTAGAAATTATGCGACTGTATTGTTTTATTGCAGTTTTACATGTGTGCAGTGAGTAGTGTAGCACATCGCCGAAAGTTGTAAACTTATTATATGTAGGTACTTTTCGCGGCACCTTTAATGTTCACGAGGCGTGAGATATTCGATTGAAATTGACGTTCGCCTGTAGCGTTGTGTTTTGCGAAGACTTGTGCTGTGTGTGACGCATTCTTGCAGAACAGGTTACCGCGAGCAAAGTGGTGGCCAAAAGGAGGATCGAAACACAATGAAAATGTGTCACCAAGCCCTTAAGGAAGGAAATGATTGGGTGAGAGGCGTGTCTAGGAGTAGGTGCTTGTGGCGCCTTGACCTGAGTATGGCGTCGGGTTGTTCGACTGTGTTGTGACCACAAGTAGAAGGGCTTACTTTATATAAAGAAAGATCCATGCCTCTTCTACCCGTTGTTGTAATATTTTTCAAGTAGAAAAAATTTAATAATTTGCTCTTTTCAGGGTTTTTACTCACCTCACTGAGTAATTTCCATTTATTGTATTTAATGCAACATAAAATATATTTGTGTTAAAGCGTGTATTGCATGTGCTTGTACTGAAAGTCGGTTCAATTCTAAGAATTGGTTGTTATATAGCTTGCTTTGAATTGACTCTAAATTGTAGCAAGAAGTCAAAAAACGGTAAAAATGTAAAATGATATACAAAAAGCATTTAAATTCAAATTCAAATGCTTTATTTCTCAAAAATAGGATATCATATCACTTTTTTGAAGTCAGTTAACTGTAAGTTGTTTGTTACTACCGTTTCGAAATCAAAATGGCGTTCTGGTGAGAAGAAGCGGCAAAAGAAACTATCCAGCAGTCGCTCTTTTAATTTTGATTAATCAATACAAATGATCAAATAAATTTTTATCGTCAAGGTAGTCTTGAATTGTGTTTTTCTGTTTTACAGTATTTTTGAACTCTTAGGTTTAAGTATTGTTTTAAAGATTGACAGTTAATATCACTATTACACATAATGTTATACAGGGTTCTTACCGTGACTATTCTTTAATCAATATTTTTATGAACATAAATTAAATTGTCTAAAATATACTGAGACCTCGATTTCCTTAAATTATTTATCTCTTAAAAAGTATCTATGGGATAGATTGTAAATTGCTCAAAAAGCCCTCTTCTGCAGCACAAAGATTGTTTGAATATCAGCTGCGTGCCACCATAGGAAAATACAGTAGGACATCACGCTATGAAAGTAGCTAAAGTATACTATCCGGGCAGTAGCTTTGTCCGTAAGTTGACGAATCTTTTTAACCGCGAATGCTGAAGAACTAAGCCTATTCGCCAATCTAGCTATGTGTGGGCCCCACTAAAGCTTTCTGTCTTGCTGAACTGTCTTGGGTGTAAATATTGAGTCATACTCTTTACTAAAGGCATTAAAAAAATTATTATAAGGGTCACTATAATCAACAAAAGATGAAATTTTTAACAAAAAAAAGATTTTCAACACTTCCAAGTTGCTTTTTGATTTAGGTCTAGTAACATTTTTTTCCTTAGACTTGTTCCTGTTCAGTTGTCAAATGTTGTCAATGTTAACATTTGAATTTGAACTAACTGACCACAGTGGTCAGAAGCAAGCTTGTTTATTATTCACTTATTTGTGACTGTAATACAGAAATCTGCAAATATGTTATCTATACATGTTGCCGTACTGGCTGTTATTCTGGTTGGCTCTAGAAATTTATTGCAGTTGGATGATTGGAAGGGACTTTTCAATTTAATGCATAAGAAGGAGTTTTTTTTTTATCTTTATTGCAAATTATTGATCAAGCCTCGTCCATTATGTTTTAAAAATGTAATATACCGCTGAAGGCAGTCTGTATACACTAATAACAATCAGTTGCTCCATGACCACACAGGCTATCTCAATAGTTCGTTCAACCGAGAGGCTAAGTGAGCCTCACTGGTTGGTTATGTTTTAATTTAAAATTTAATATTATATTAAAGAGCCACCATGTATAGCATGTTACCTGCTGAACGAACTATAACTCTGATGACTACTGAAGTTGAACATGATCTGGAGTGACTTTAACCAATGCTCTGTGATGCAAAGAATGTCTGTCACAGCAGTTCATGAATAACTCTATTTCCGAGTCTTTCCCTGGCATACCTTGTGTATTTTAATGAACTATGTTAAACCTTTTACACGTTTTTTGTTAACATTTTTGGCAGAACATTCAGGTAAATTATATTTAGAAACAAGAGTCGAGCCAGAGGGACTCTCTGTTGCACAATTAACTAAAAAAATCATTTGGAACAGTTTTCAAAGTTAAGTTTCAATACGTTACTATTGTAATTTATATAACTACTACTTAAGAAGTTAATAACAAATATATCTAATAGTAATGTATATGACATTGTTTGATCATTTTTAGTACAGTTACATATACGCTCGCGCCGCGCGCAGCTAGGATTACAGAAATTAGCTTTCTGCCACATATCGCCCTCTTTTAATCATTTTTCATCACAATGGTTTTACTATTACTTATTACTTGTTTTCATTAATTTAACTTAATCGTTGCTTATATTAAATAATTATAGCAAACATTCCATACTATATGCGGGATCTTTTATTGAGATTTGAGTCAGGTTCATTGTAGCAAGTTTTACGACTTTGCTTAATTTTTGCGGCATTTGTTTGTAGTTGGTGAAAAAACAACCGCGGTTTGGAAGGAAACACAATAGATTTTTGTTATGCCACAGCCAATAACCTTCAAGTTTATATTAATTGATATGATTATGATGAATATCTCCAATAATATTCGTAAGCATTAGGGAATACCCACCATCCATTAACCTAAATTCTTGTACCGCTCCGTTCCTTCGCGCTATTTTAGTACGAATCCGACAATTTTTGAACTTACCTAAATAAACTTGGAGTCGTTCCAACACTGAGAACAGTCGGAAATTTACGTTATTATTAGTGTCTCGCCTCTGCCTCACCTAACTAACTATAAATTTTATCTTAAAATATAGAATGACAAACTAATGTAAAAAATGCTGCGGAATTTCAATTATTGTTTTGTTTTTAGAGAGTAACTATCAAAAATTAAGTTTATGAAGATAAGGTTTTGTGTTAAGATTAAAAACGAACTACTGTTACGTTTGCAGTGGATCTGTAAGAGGTCAGTGTTAATGTTACACAAATACACAAAACCTCCAGTGTCAAGAGAGAGTTGAGCTGCAGTTTGCTTTTATGTAATTTATCAGGTACCTACAACTAGGCTTGCCAACTCTTAAAGTCATTTCCGTCATTTTCCACTTCAAAATCCGGGACTTGGACATGTGTTGCGGGCGCGGGACACACTGCAATTCATTCTGATGCAAAATTTGGGAGACATTACAGAAGTAAATCCATTTTAGCTACTTGTTGCTAACTGTATAAATCGTCGTGGTCTGATGCTAAGCGGTCACCATTTTACAAGTTGTTCAATGTAAGTGGTTGAACACTTACATGGGGGCAAAGACTTAAAGGCTTAAAGTGTCTTTCCGTGGTTCCGTGGTTCTACATTACAAAAAGAGGAATGTGAGTACAGTTTGTGTAATAAGCATCTCCGGTACTAGTCTATAGACAACATATTCTTTTGGCGTCGGAGACAGAACATAGCCTTGCACTACACTGGGACACCGACAACTACTTAGCTGCCGGAAGGAAAACCAGCCATCTGCTCAAACCCCAGACAGTCCATAAATAGGAACTCTAATCTCGAACGCCATTGAATGCCTTCGCTATGTCTAGACGCCAATTTCTTCTCTTGACTTAAAATACCCATGGATCTGTAAGATATCTACACTAGAAGACTAGCTAAAGCCCTGTTGACTGTTACTGACCATACGGTGTTCTATGGACTGATGTTCTATCTATCTAAGGACTAATGTTAATCACACGCACAACTTTGTACAACTGCTGAAAGCTGCATCATCGTCTTTGTCACTTAGTTATTGCACGCATTTGAACATTTTAGTTATATCCACTTAAATTGTTATAAAGGAGAAAAATGATGAATTTATTGTGACCAGCCAAGTCTAAATCTGTGATAAACAAAAATAAGAATAAAACATTTGAGAAAATAAGTACTTATTTAATTCAGTATGATTACCTAAAAGCTTTTGATTATTCTAACAATATTCATAGAATAATTAATGGTTAAAGTAACTACATCACTATTTAATTTTATAAATTGTTGTCATTTTGCTAGACCTACCTAGGTACCTACCTAACTATATGAATCACTTTTTGACATGTTTATACTCAACATTGTATAATGATTCATTGAGATGTACCATAAGTCGTGATCACGTTTACTAGATCAGTTAGTACATCCTACCTAATAGACAATAGTAGTGATACCGTAACATACTATTATTACACTAATACCTACTTTTAAAGCCAGGGAAAGTAATAAATTGAACTTCTCCAAATATCTATAAATTAGCGCGAGTTTTTTCTATAATAATTATAAACTTCAAAATGTTTATAGTTTTTAGTCCTCCCCTCAAACAGCGAAATGCTTAGCTCAAATAGCAGTGTAAAATTATTAATTAACGACGCAGATGTTTGCCTTAAGAGAATACGATTCGCGGCGTCCCGCAGCGTGCTATATGCAAACGAATTTTCCATTCATTTTTGATATTTACTGATCAAACACTGTGAAATTTTATAGAAATGATATCAAGCCGAATATCTATGTCTATGGAAAACCATAGATAGGAAAACCTAATTCAAAATCTTAATTGAGACCATTTGTATGAAAAACTAGAATCCTCTGTAACTATTAACGTATACAATTTAATAGAAAACTGGCACACTGCAGACCTAGATATATATTCCTAGAACATGTCTTCAAAATTTCGTAATGTTTGATTAGTAAGTGTCAAAAATAAGTGGAAAATTATTTTTTATGAAGCACGCTGCGCTGCAAATGAATTTCTCACTTACTGACCAAACACTGTGCCATTTTGTAGACATGATCCTGGGCCGAATGTATCTGACTGAGGTTTTCTAAAATCCTAAAAAATGTATTAATTGACTTTTAGTCTTATTAGAGACCATTTGTTTGAAAAAATAAGAATCCTGTACAACTTTTAAACTATACAATATAATAGATAACTGACAAAATATAATATATAATAATAAGGATTAAAGTTTGCATGTAGATAGAGGCGCCCTGGAGCGTGGTCTCTTAAGAGTGAAAATAACCAAGGACCAGGACTCATGAGTCACCTGGTGGAAACTGCTTCCTTATGAATATCGAAGACAGGACTTGGCTAAGGAATTACGTGGCTATTATTAACAATATAAGTCGTTTTCCATTATTTATGTTTTTAAAACGTTTGTAATAAATCGTATATAATAACAGTTGATTAACTTTATTGACGTAAATACAATTTACATGAATACAAAGCAAACGCAAACTTGTAATAGGCGAGACCGAGACCGAGACTATGTCGTCAACAGCTAATTCTAAGCATCGAAACAGAACTGCAAATGATTATGGATCGTAATTATAATCTTCTTGTGGGGCCCACCTTACCGTGCCACCTTGCCACTGCCATATCTACAATAATTATAACAATAATAAAATTTATTCCAGGACAGATTGTCCTTATAAAGTTACAGAAGTTACTTCAACGAGTTAAATCTTGTACTCATGTCCTATCGTGTTATTGTGTTTGATTAATTATGTCAGAGACATAGCCGAGACAAGGTTGTAGACATAACATATAGGAAGAGGTCAAATTTGGGCCAAAATTAAACGAGATCACTTTTTATATTAGTCAATCGGGTCTTACCTCGATACGTGTTTGCTTTAAATAAGATGTGAAATTTGGTAATGAACAAAATCAATATCAGTTTTTGTATACTTATTTTATACTTTTATTTTTTAACGTATTTAGTTTTATATCACAAGTAACCTGTCTTTTTGTTTGTCGCAGGTCAGACGTGCGCCCACCTAGCAGCCTCCGCGGGGAACGTGGAAGTACTGAAGACCCTCATACACTACGGAGCTGACATTAACGCCAGGGTAAGGATCCTTCATCTGCAACACAATATCTACTTGCAGGGTATACCTACATTTGGCAGTTTATTATATATAACAGACCTTGGTGATCTTTATCTAGTCCAAACATTGTTTATGTTTATGGAACGTAACTGACTATACTTAGCCTAATGTTTCCTTTTCCGTATTCACCTAATAACTAACTGTTACTTTAATATAACTGTAGATTTAATATATAAAATAACCGAGTGCAATTGTTTGGTATGTTAACTAATGCGCAAAACCTATCACAATCGCCCAGTGTTTATAATATATCTTTAATGAAATACAAGTTCAATATCGTGTAACAAGGCAAGGTCAGAGCTATGCGATAGTTAAAATTTTCCGTAGAGTCGCGCACAGCGATAACCGTCGTCGGTCGATCGGTCGGTCGGTCGTACCACTGCTATCAACGATAGTGTATATGGCGCAGGCAAATCGTATAATCCGCCGTTTCATAATATGCATAGGCAGATCGTAATGTATGGAATAAAAATTATCATATAACTGAACAGATTATTATATGAAGCTTGGCTGGAACGCTTCGCTCGCTCCGCGTCTGCGTTCACGAAAGAGAAACTGAACCTAACCTAACATACATAACTTATACAGTGCGATTTATGTTCCTTTCGTTTCTATACTTTACGATCTGCCTAGGGATATTATGAAACGACGGATTATACGATTTGCCTGCGACATATATATTAAAAGAGGTAGATATCATAATAGCACGCAAAAACAAGACAATTCTTGTAATTTGATTCAGTCACATGTCACTTTCTAAATATATCCTTCTGTTTCACACGTTCCGTATTATCTATCGCATTCGTCTAAGGTTGGTACGTGTAGACAATAGCGAACATATTTAGAATTAGAACAATATGTAGGTACCGTATCTTTAAAATATCATTGACTGTTATATAAATAACGACGTAATTATAAATAATTAATTATAGGTAACACAGCGCACCATGAACACTGCTCGAGAACATATTGTAGGATTAAGATAAAGTTAAGCTTTCTTTAAATTAGTCAACCAATCGTCACGTTGTGTCGCGAAACACCTTGAAGTATTCCCTGAATTCTAAGGCATTGTTTACCTTCACTTACTACGCGACTGGGAAATCCGTCGCTGTGCTGACACAGCGTGTAAAACGTGTTACGTTAAATGTCCTATTCATACATCCTTGCAACACTCATTCATGCCTACTCCGTATGGTGGTAGGTGGTAGTAAGCTGTATGCGTCAGATTCGTGTTGCCAACTCTTGGCTCGTCTTACATGTCAGGTAGCTTGCATGTTCATCGTGTTAAAGTATGTAACAAGTATGCTGCGTGAGTCATTTTGTTTTCCGTGCATACTGTGTTATTTCAAAAAATTTGTTACCATTGTAAATGTTTACCAATTTGACTATTAGAGATAACTAAAGTCGGCTGTCACATTCTTTATAGGAGATGGTAACGACTTCTCGACTATGACAAATTCATAAATATATCACTCGCACACGAACTAAAGGACAAACCTTGAACTTCGCACACAAGAGCACATTTTTTGTTATTAACAACTGACATGTTGGTAATTTGCTTAAATAAATATGTAGGTGTGTTTATGTGCTTGTGGTTTTTGTGAAGGAAATTCTGATGTTTTAAGGTAATGTTCATAAATAGATGTTTTACTGCGAGATAGTGTGTTAAAAATAGTTTAAACTTTTATTATATATTTTATAAAAAGAGAAAAAAAAGAGACATCTGTTTAGTTTTAATCGATTCAAAAGAATCAGGTCGACTAGGAATATCGTAAACGTCTTTTGACCGAGATCGCGTGTAGATAGAAACTAGTTACTTTATCTGCAGTCAATTCATTTGCCTCTGGTTCCTCTGGTTCCTCTGGTACCGATATCCATTGAGATATCTAAAATATATCTCACCTCTCGAGACCCGTGAAGGTGTTTAGCTTACATACATACAGTCGGTTAAGGTATCGAGACATTTCATAAACAGGCCCCTGTACCTTTGCCTGCATGTACTGACTTCGGTAATGCTGGTAAAGTGACAAGTTGACACTCCGCCCTCTGCCGTCGTCAATGGTCACCGCTAAGTCAGTATAGAACAATTCTCTATCCGTAACTCGGCTTACTTTTGTTTTGTGACTATATTGTGTCTAAACAATAGACAATAAACTGTCCACGCGACACAATACTAACAATTTTACTCGGTCGGTACACCTACCGAATGACCTAAGCAAACGACCCAAAACATTTAGTCAGTCCGAGTTCAGTACCCCGCATTGTTATCCATAGACAATATCACACTATTCAAGACGCGTTCATTTTCCACGACCCGGGAAAATCCATCGCAGTAATCAGCTGATACCTTATCTGTAGCGCGGGTTTTTTTGTGTCCTTCACGGCGCTTGCACCTTACCACTTGCCTAGAACTGTTTACAGTTAGGCCTCACCGGCACACATACGTGTTAGCTGCAATATTATTTATTTACGTTGCTTGTGAGCGGGCTCTTGTGATTAATGCTATTATGTATTTTAGAAATAATAAAACGGGATTAAACGCGTCGTGTTTTGGGAAAATACCTTTTTCCCGACGTTTCGGCTGGGTTACACCAGCCTTGGTCACGGGTAGACTCATAGGGTAATTGATAACCTTAAACCTATGATTATTTTTCATGTAATAAATACAAAACCAAAATGTTGGTAAATTTAAAATTAGTTCAGTTTTCCCATTCTTGGATTAATAATAATAATAATAAATAAATATTTTTGGAGATTACACACAGCGCCGTCTGGCCTAAAGTAAGCAAAGCTTGTGTTATGGGTAACAAGTATGTACATTACTTTTTGTTGTAAATACATACATATGTTACATAAATACACCCAGACTCAAGACAAACACAAATGTTTATCACATAAATGTTTGTCCAGTACTGGAATCGAACCCACACCCTCTGCACAGCAGCCGGTCACACTCCTCCGGTCCATATTGTAGTTGATTTATCTCTTTACGCATGAGTTCTCAGTTAATTAGGGCGTGGCTTACGCATTCGCGACTTAGGCTCCTAATTTTTGTACAAAGTTTTGTCGTTTAAAAAGGTATAAATATATTTGTATATATTCACGTCAGAGTTAAAACTGTATGTTCGTGTTGTAGTTCTGCATGACATTCCATCAATTTACGAACCGAAACCCCGAGTTTTAGTGCAGCAGTGACGGTCAATCTTGTAATGTAGTAACTAGATACTACTCGGTGGAGAGTCGGTAGTTGTTGTGTGGAGGCGCGCCTGTGTCGTGTGACGTGTGTCGTCGCCCTTACGCTCGATATCATTATCAGACACGGTTTTTACGCTGTTTGCGTTTTAGTCACTTGAAAACTATTCAATTAACTATGTAGATAATTAGGTAAAACCAGCGCAAATTTAGCGCCAATTTGACGCCTACCAAATTCGTATGCGGTTTTTGACTCCACAAAAACGCTATCGGTTTTTCCTTAACTGATTCTCTAATGGATGAATGAAAAGTAATTTTTGAATGACTGATTGATATTTTGTATTTTTCAAATGAAGTTGTAGACACATTGTGGTCACCGTTGTGTGGTTTGATCCTTTTAACATCGATTTTTATTAAAAGTGAAGTTTGGGATTACCGAGAACCATTTCGAATGCATGTTTTCCGGACATTGTTCAATTAAACATGGGTTTCCTAATTATATATATTTTTTCGTAATAGGAAAATACCCGTGTTGGTGTATTACCAACAACAACTATTATATTCAGAATCTTTAACAAAGACTCGTGGAATTTCAAATGTTTGTTACCCTTAAATGACGTACGTTGTTGAGAGTTATAGAACACCTAGCAGCACCTACAGCATTCAATATTTGTACTTTAAGTGAAATCTACATATACAAACTTCAATGCATACATAAACAACAGCAATAAACATAATGCTTCTTAAAATGCGTTGTTTTTATACATCGTTATATTTACCGTAGACGCGATGTGTTTATACACCCATGACAAGTTTATTTAACTTTATTAAATACCCATAGTTTTTGTTATATTCAGACATTTTATTAATTTAATAAATAATCTAGTTATTTAATAATTCACTGGCATTTTATAATTAAATATGCGTCTTGCGCCCATGGTAAATATTACCTAGCTAGGGTAATTATAACGCATTTCGAGTATCTAAAGATGTATAAAGTAACGCAGTTTGTATGGTCAAGTCTGGGTCGGATTCACCTTAATCTATTTCCTTTTAGTTGATGGCGTTAATTAATATACTGGAGAATAAAAATCAGCCAAGTGCGAATCGGACTCGCGCACGATAGGTTTCGTTCCATTATCAATAAGAACGGCAAAAAAATCACGTTTGTTGTATGGGGCTCCCATAAATATTTGTTTTATTTTATTATTTTATTTATTTATTTTAAAAGTGACTATATAACTAAATATTCTGTGAATATTTTAAGCGTCTTCCTGTTGCCGTTAGTAATATCGAGCAAAAAAATCACGTTTGTTGTATGGGAGCCCCCTTGGGAGACGGACGGACGGACGGACAGCGGAGTCTTAGTAATAGGGTTCCGCTAATTACCCTTTGGGTACGGCACCCAAAAATAGGATACTGATCAATGTGATGTATACATATTAATTACACGTGATGACAGAGTGCGTGCTGACAAGTATTGAATGTAAAACTATCCAGTCCAGTGGTCGATGTGGGCGGAGAATACAGCAACTAACGTCGTGTAAACAATGTAGGTAACTGCACATACGAGCGAGTATGTGCTTCTTGGGATAACGGTAGTTAGTCCGTGGTCGACGGTCGTCTCGTCCTCGGGAACGGTAGGAGGTCGTTCACATAGGTACTCCCCACTGTAAAATAAGATAAAAATTTAATATAATTTGTGTGTTGCAGGAGGGACACGCCGGCTGGACGCCCCTGCACCTGGCGGCGCGGCGCCGCGACGCGCCTCTCATAAAGTTTCTCCTTTCCTGTACGGGCGTGGCGCCCTACACCCGCGACTACGCGCAGCGCACGGCGCGCCGGCTCTCCCGACGGTACGACGTCGAGCACGCGTTCGGCAAACTGCCTCAGACAGACTCAGACTATGAATCGGACACCGACGATGAGGATGTATGTACATATTACCTATATGCTGTTTCCCTTTATGCTTATCCTTTAGTTGTCGAATTAGGAAAATGTTTTCAAATCCCGTCGCACGAACTTAATTATTATGGCGCCGTTTCGTTCTATTTTGATCGCTTATGTTTATTTCTGATTTCATATTTATTGTTGTTTATATTCAAAAGTTTCTAAATATGTCGCAGGAAATTTGTTAAATGCTTAAAATTATAAGTAACCTAGGAAACTTGCAAGCTAACGAAAAGTTGTCAGACGGCTTTTTGAATTACATGTTTCCTGATAGATTTAAGGAAACTTACAAGATGACTTTCACAAACTTGTAAGAGGAGATAATTTTTGACATATTTCCGATTTTTTAAATCAATGTTTCAGAAAACTAGTAGTCGCCGCTAATAAATTTGTGATCGCGAGTATTACGGCGACCATAGAGCAAAGAAAACACATGAAGTGATTAAATTATTAATTCGAAACTTTTTCTACATTAAATATTTCTAAAAACTTATTGTGTAATTATGCCTACTACACTTTTAAGGGTTTCGTAGCCAAATAGCAAAAACGGAACCGTTATACATTCGTCATCTTCGTCGGTCCGTATGTCACAGCCCCATAATTCCGCCGTCTTTGCATCGATTGTGTATGTTAAATTTCATTAGAATTAATGTATTCGGATATATTTCGTGAACCGTTTACGAATTCAACACGAACAGGTTTGAATTGACGGATCGCACCATGTGAGAATACCCAGCGTTGGCGTTAGGTCCCGTGGGTTCACAAATTTACTAACGGCGGCGTAAGTTTTCTAAAATATCGATATTTAAAATTTGGAAAAATGATCATCTTGTAAGATTCTGGAAACAACTTTTCCCAGCTTACTTATAAGTTTCCGCATGTTAGGGGTTAGCCTCCTCTCACTAACCACCTTACTCCTACGTGACGTGTGAAACTGCAAATGATTCAGTGTCTGGACTAAGGTAGCATCATATTTGTCCCATTCGTCGGAAACTATGTCATAAGTGGTAAAATTATGGACCAGTGACAGCATTATACAAGTGGTAACGATGCAGGGCAATACAAGTGGTAACGTTGCCAGGTCTATACAAGTGGTAACGTTACCTGATCTATACAAGTGGTAACGTTGCCAGGTCTATATGTCGCAGGCAAAGCGTATAATCCGTCGTTTCACAATATACCTAGGCAGATCGTAAAGTATGGAATAGAAATTATCATATAACTGAACAGATTATTATATGAAGTCTGGCTGGAACGCTCCGCTCGCTCCAAATCTACGTTTACAGAAGAGAAACTGAAACTTACCTAACATTCATGATTTATACAGTGTGATTTCTGTTCCTTTCGTTTCCATACTTTACGATTTGCCTAGGCATATTATGAAACGGCGGATTATAGGATTTGCCTGCGACATATACAAGTGGTAACGTTGCCAGGTCTATGCGCCAGACAAGCTATAAGCATTGAGGCAAGATTGAGCTGAGAAAGTCAAAAGCCGTCGTTTTAATTTTAATCCACCTTCTTAAATGTGACAAGTTTCAGAATTACACAAAATTAGCACAGAACAGATATTTGACATTTTGATATCAGTGAAATTAGTTGACATTTTGATATCAGTGAAATTAGAACGAAGCGTTTTCATCAATTTCTTTCCTAGGAAGTCCAGAATTCAAAAGTTGACAGGGTTTTATGGCGACAAAGCAATTACCTACGGGACTTATAAAAAGTTTGATTAGATAGAGAAGAACGACGGATTAGAGATAGGTCGACGATGTGTAGACATAATTTAAGACTTCAAGTTGTTTCTTACTTTAAAGTAACTTTAAACTAAAAATAAACCTAAGCTTGAAATTTTAGGTTACCGAAAATTTTATGTCAAAAAAGTAAATAATTACTATTATGTATTTGGTTGGAATTTAAAATTCCATTATGTAGTTATAAATTTGTATAATCTTGTCTGTTTGTTCGAACAGCAATGCTGCCATGATAGCGACAATGAAGCTTTCTTTGAATCGCTGACCAAAGGCGCCCAGATGATGCAGGTCGCGTAACTGAGGGGGTGCTCCGGCCGCGAATACACTGTACGTACATAAATATAGTAAATGTAACATATTAACGTTTTTGTAAAGCAAAATTAACGTTATTGCTTTAATTTTAGGGTTCGTTATATCATAAGTAGATAATAATTAAACATTGAGCTTATCAATATGAACACATATATTTTGATTTTGTTAAATTATGAGTATTGGCTTTTGCGCAGAAATTTTCTGGTTTTTTTAAGGTCATGGATGTAATAAAGTTTAAATTGTCAACTATCGCAAAAGTTCCAAAAAAAATTTAAAAAAAAAATTGCTTCAAGGTTATTGAACCATTATCAGAGATGACCTTATACAAAATTTTTAAAATATAATATAATTCGTATAAGTCGTTGATTGGTCCGCTCCGGGTAGTGGGTGTGATCAGTAACCTGTGTTCATATTGATACAACCGACAACGATTAAATCGAAGTCAATTCAGAATTGACTTTGTTTAGATTATAGCAAATCTCTGGTCACTGACTAGTTTACGATCTACATAAGCTATGCTATAGATTTATATATGCGGTCTTTAAAAAAATGTATTGAATCAATATTATTGTAGTAGTTTTGGAGACGTCAGCCGTGACAGACGCGGACGGATGGACACAGCACTAAGTGCTGTTTAGTAAAAAATGTAACAGATTTATATACAAATCGGGAATTGTTAATTTTAAACATTGTAAATACTTAGGCCTTTGCCTGTGTATCGATAGACTAGTATTGTCATCTTGTTTTAGTTGTTTATTTATAAAATATATTCTTATACTTATTTTGTATGTTTGACATTGTACCTGGTCACAGTGGAAACACGTCTTGCCCTGACTTTCTCACGAAAGTGGACGTTAAGGCGGAAAATGTTCATCAATTTGGACCTTAATATTAAGGTTTTTTAACTTGGTTTTAAAGTTAAATGTGTTGTGGACATACTCAAAAAGTTTCAAATCGAAACAGGCGACTACTGAGTTTCTTGCCGGCTCTTCTCAGTAGATATTGATATTTTGAACCGGTATTTATTTTTAGGTGTTTAAAAGAAACCAATAACTGACATAACTTCAGTGGATATTTCTTAAATAACTCTACTCTTATTTACACTGAATTAATTTCGATATTGCTGCCAAGATACCAAAATTTGATACCCAAGTTATTATAAAAACTTGAGAGTATTTTATTAAAGGTGAAAAAATTAAATACTTGTGGCATTTTTTTTTCTCTTATTTGGTGATTGTAACTTAAATATGTAAATAACATCCTGTTAAAAATACATTTTTGACTCGTGGCGTATCGTAAAAGTACATTCGCATCAAAAGTCAATTGCCGAAGATATTTAGAGAATTGCAGGTCCATATTAAATTTATCAACACGTAATATTACATCCGAAAGATAGGCATAAACATAATTGTGCGCAATTTATACAAAGTACATTTAATTCAATACACTAATAGAGGCTTCTACCAAACTATGAGATTCGGGTATTGTATCAAATTAGTGGTGAAATCGTAGTGGGCAAGCAACGCGGACATAACAGACAAACGACGCGGACGTAGCGGGCAAGCATCGCGGACGTAGCGGGCAAGCGACGCGAACGGCGCTCACTCTTAAATCCAGTTATCAGAAGTTTTTTGATTTGGGAAATACTTGTTTATTTATTTGTAGTTTATTTATTGCATTTTAGGTACAGCGACCGGTACAAATATATTACCAAATATTGTTCTGTAGTTCTTTCATGCACCAAACTTCTTCGTTGCTAGAAATCCTATAATGAACACTGAAATCTCCTTTACACTTAAAAGAGGAATTTAAATTGTTTTTTTAGGCTAAATATTAGGTACATGCAAAATGTACTTAAAAATTATGGTTTAGTACGAATTTTGAAGTAAACATGCAGTCAATTGTTGGAATGAAAGTGTAAAAGGATTGTGCAATCCGGTAATAGTGCAATAGTAATGGGTAAAGTGAGGTACTTTGTTGATCGCGGGAAGGCGAAGGAGAAGTTACATCATGGTTTGCCCCTATTTAGAAGGCATCACGCTCACAAAGTAGATAGACGATATTCCGAAACAATTTTACAAATAGAAAAACAAACTAGCAATAATGGCGAGCCAAAAGCATAGACCAGCACAACTGCTACATATACCAACATATATGTGGTGTGTGTGTGTGTGTGTTTGTGTGTGTGTGACATCCTGAGGTCTCGGCTGAACAAAGTACCTCTGTTACCAAAGCAATCATGAGTCGTTAAGTTGTGTACATTTTTACATATAGAGTGTTATCTTGCTCGTATCTGTTGGAAGCAGGACGGAGGTTATCAACTGGAGTTCTATTTAAATAATGGCATACACAAGATAAATAGTTAATTAAAATAACTTTATTGTAGTAGTTTTGTATTATATGTATTTTGTGTCGTTTCAAATATATAAAAATTTATTAAATTTTATTGTATTTTAATGTTTACATTCCTAAAAGAACCATATTGTGCTGATGCATAACGGGCTTCGTTTTGAGGGCCACATCCTCAAGATTGCACGAAACTGCTTTATAGGCTCTAAATTCTTCACCGAGTACTTACGTGATTATCCGAGTGAGACACTTCCTACACTGCTGTGTGCCTCACTTATTCTATCAAAGCTGAGCTATGCAGAAGTTGTATATGGTTCCAGACTGCTGGCAAAAATCTTACAGTACAAAGTGTACAAATTGCGTGTGCAAGGTCGATTGTTAACATTCCCCCCGTACTCGTATAAACCGTAGAGAATCACATGTAGCTACGCTGATACTTGGGGCCTTTATATCAAATAGGCTTGAAGACCTCTTTGCAAAATTTGAGCGGCGAAGAAAAGATAATACACTTCTGAAGGTAGAATTGAACAACAGCGTTTCGCTGAGGTACGCGGCCGCCAAATGCTGGAACAACATGCCCCCGATTCGCGCACTCATAGCCCAGTCATATTAGGTAAAAAAAGGGGTCAATCTTATCTTTCATTCCGAGGTGAAACCCTAATATGATTGAGCTATCACTACTGTTAGGACATTTAAATTAAAATTAAAAAACATTTTCTACTTTATCAAAAAAATATGAAACTAGTATTAGGTGGCCAAGATATTCTTAACATGGCTCTGATTCGATGATGAAATAGATATAAAATAAATACATTGTTCTAAATTTCATATTATTGTTATTATTATTATTTTTCATATTTCATTTATAGGTATTTAAATATTCCACACATTTCTTGAAATATATTTATCTATTTTTTATTGTTATAATTTATAGTGACACCTCGACCGCGTCACTGCGCAGATACAGCTTCTGACTTTTGGGTTCCGCTGAAAATCAGCGCTGCAGCATCTAGTGTTTTGCAGCAAAAGCTAAGCCGGCGCCCATATCAGCATCACAGGGCTCACGACGTACCCATAACATAGGATTCTTGCTTGCATGAATAGTCTATGAACGTTTGGGTTTTTGCTTACAGCCAAAAATGAGCAAAAAATTACTGTTTACTTGCTTCCTCTTATTTCTAAAGTCCGCAAGCCGAAATGCTAAACGAGTTCGATAAATATCTATATACCTATTACACAAAAAATAATTTAGGGTGCTATGATAGGTATGCTAACGTGCGCCACTATTTTACAATTTGCTAATAGGTGCCACTATTGGCATAAATAAAAAATTTCGTAAACTTGTAAATGATTTTTTAGTTTGGATGCTAAATTGCTTGCCTGTAGCCATTAAATAAAGCCTATTTTGCTGTATCTTTTAATAGTAAACCTGAAAAACATTGTCATGGTGACGCTAGTCAGCATACTCTTTGCAGAACAGTTTTTAAAAAACAAACATTAAATTTAATATTTCCATAAAATAAGCTAATAACCGTATTAAAATAACCGTAAGCTTGTTGGCCACCGTAGTGGTATAAAAAAATGCAATGCATTGTAACCCTTACAAAAAGTTCACCGTCGTTTGTATACAAAATTAACTTTTTTCAATTCTATTTTAAAATTTAAAAATTAATTAAAAAAAGCAACTTTATACGTCAATTTATACTAGTGGTCCCGGCAAACATTGTTCCGCTGCCGTCCCTCTGTACTCCGGCGAAAGTTGGTGTTTACCTAAATGGCCCGAGTCCGGCTCGCACTTAACAGATCGAGATAAAAACTATCCTATCTTTTAAGTTGGATCAAATAACAGATAGTTACGAAGTTTGATCAAAATCGGTTCAGTTGACAAACAACATGACACGTTATTATTTTATATTTTTATATTCGAATTCTTTGCATTTCTGGCTAGGTTACCAAGTAATAGGAGGCTCAAAGCTTAGATTAGTAGAGTTCTAAGGAAACGGTGATCGACATTGCTGCTTTACAACGTAAGTGTCAACGCCCGTGGGCCAAAATGTTTAGCAACCGAATAATGTATGTAAAAATCTAATAAGAAAAACACGTATTTTTGATGAATTACAAAGAGCACATAAAATTGAACATAAGTTTTAAAACACATAAATTTTGATTTAATTAAGTATAATTGTCAAGTGTGAGCGTCAGGTGGGTAGGGCAGTGAAGTAAGCGTCCCCTACTAAACCAGTTAAATATGAGAGCACACATTTTTTTAATTGGATATACAAGAGCACATAAAATGCACAATTTTTCTACACAGGCAAACTTTATAGGCTAGACGGCGCTGTGTGTAATATCCAAAAAAAAAATTTATGTGCTCTTGTGGGTGGGGGGCTAGGGTGAAGTTAGCGTCACCCAAAAATAAAGTTTAATATTTCCTAAATTTGTCTTCAGACTTAAGGGCTTAATACGGTGAGTTTGAAATCGTCGACAATTTACACCCATCGTTGAACCGAGTCAAAAGGGCCAAGCTGGTATCCAGATGCACCCGCCCAGAGATGGCAGCAGAACTCCATATGGGACCGGACTTGCGACTTGTAAAGCACCAATCTTTGCACCGACGTGAAATACTGCTTCTGTCTGTTTAGTACACCAAATTTGCATATCTTACATTAAAGTCCATGGTATGCGTCTGCATATCTTACATTAAAGTCCATGCTATGCGTCTGCATATCTTACATAGCTCTTTCAGATATTTTGGAAAACAATCATAATAGTGTTACTGGTATATAATTGTATATTTGTAATGATAAGGTCTTTTGCGTCTGATTTGTTGTACAGCGGTTTTATGATACAGATCTTGAGTTTTTCCGGAAAAATGATAGGCGCTATTTGTTCGGCAGTTGCTTTCAAAATTTTAGTACAAACTGGATCACATCCAACAGAGATGGTGTTTTTAAGGTTATTTATAATTTTTAAGATTTCATCTGAGCATGGTTTAACAAACATACTACTGTCCAAACTTCTGATATTCGACTTATTAGCCAACATACTTTTATAGTTCTAGTTTTTATAAAAAACATATTGCTTTGGCGATTTCCACCGGATTAGACACAGATTATCCATTTATTATAATAGAGGTAATAGTTCTTTTTATTTTTACCCGGTCTTGATTGTTTTCTTCTAATTCCTCAGTCCATTTCTTTGTGACATAAAAATGTGTCTAAGAGCAGTCAATTTAAAGTATTAAACGTAAAATCGCAAATAAATTAATTAAAATTATATTATACAACTTATCGAAAATCTGTTACAGTAACTTAGTTTCGCTTTATGATTACTTAACGTTTTGTGTAATATAAACCATGTTTCTGCTGTCAGTATGTAGGGAGTTATAGAATAAAATTAAAAAAAAAACTAGAGGTTTGGAATTTTTTTTTATTCAAAGCAATGTTTTTACAGATATCAAAAAATTAAAACAGTCACTTTATTCTACAAAAGTGTGTTAAGATATGTTACTTTTTAACAAGGCAGTGAAATCGATTTTATAAAGGAGTGCAAAACTACAAACTTTGCCTAGGGGTAGCCTTTATGTGCATGTACTTGCATACATTTTTCTCTCGAATTCCAGAATCTGATCCCCTGAATCCCAATGCTCCCTTGTCACAGTCACAGTGCCCACGTCAAGCGGCTAAAAGGGGTGTGCGAGATAAATTAGTTACGTTATTTTACTTTAATACGTAACGTGTTTTGCTATGAGTAGCTTGAGATTGTTACATAGGTCGAATGATAAAGTAGGTAACATAAGATAATCTAACATAACTACGCATTATTAACTTAAAATCTAGGAAAATAAAAGCAAAGGTACCTACGCCGGCTTTTTGCAGTAAAGACGCTTAAAGTGAATATGATAATTTTTATAAACAAACCCATTACCAGTCCAAATATTAAAATAGTAAGCAGGAAATATTATAATATACTTACCTAGCACAAATTAATGAGTATAATTATCCACTGAAGCCTTATCCTGCGCTGACGCAGCAGTCCGAGGTAGACTCAACCCGCTCTAAGACAGAACAAAAGAACTTAAAATCATAACACTGTCCGGTCCAAAAGAGATTAGTACCTACATTGCATATGATCTAAATCTGGCCCTCATACTTGTCCCTCCATTCAGCTGATGGGGACTTCAATTCAAGCGAGGAAATAGAACTGTTATAGGTGCACCAAGAACTCTTATCAGAAAAGTCAGCGGCGTCCGTGTCGTCTGTTACAAAACACCCGTATTGTATAGAGATTCCTAGAAGAGAGGAAAAAGGTAAATTATCTACCAAGTAGGTTCCTACTATTGTCGATTAGGTAGGTACATGGAATTCAATAGATAACAATAGTTTATGAATAAATTTTGGATATTCATATTTTAAAACTATTTTATTTATTTAACAACAATACACAAATAACTGATATAGTTTTAGGCTCATCTCTGTACTTATAGCCGAATTTTTATTTAAAATCAGACACATACATTTTCATCTTCTGGTAGTTTCCTACTTCCAATATTTTTTCATTTTCTATTCTTTGTTTTTTTATCAAGTCTGACAAAACTTGTTTTACGTAACTATTGCATAATTAAACATAATTAAACACCATTAGGAATGTTTTGAGAAAAAGTTTAGGTAGGTACTTTACTTGAGTCGAGAAAAAAACCAAACTACGCAGTTGGGAGTGTTTGTGACGCTTGTTTGTCGAGTCATGCGATGCGACGCGCCAAAATATTATGATGTTAATTATTCTTATAATTTCAAGAATACCATTAACCTGTTCCTCAATAGTAAGTACCTAAAAAGTAATAAATATCCTGATTCCTGATAAATATTGGAATGGTATATTGTAATTTTTAGTAGGTAGGTAATAATGACTTTAAATCAAACACATACTTATAAATGTTTTCGTTACTGCGGTAGATATAACAACTACAAAATTATTTTTTAGAGTTCTGCACCTAAAAAAGATAGAAAATTAACCCGAGTATCAGTTAAACACTGTCATCATAATCGCTCATTTGGTAAAACAAGGGTATAATAAGGGCAAAAGTGCATTCAAAACATTATTTGGTCTGTTGGGACAAAGACTCATTAGATTCAGTTTAAAAGTCACCAGATAGCATTAGTGTCTGTCATTTCGGGTAAATGTAGTGAATGTTTTGGCGCGACACAGTCTCATTGGTGAGTTGGAGCGTGAAAGCCGTGAAGGTAAATATGGCTTTTGATATCTAAGATTACAAAGTCACATTTACACACCTATGCCTATTTCATGAGCACATATTTAGAGAGAAAAGCCATTCAAACAGTTGTGACTTTGTACTTCCAATATTTTTTTAATTGGATGGAGTCAAGTTAAAATAGGTCGTGCTGGCAATAGAAAACAAATGAATTATATTGAACAAGTTGTGTGCTGAGAAGTTACCACTCCCAAACAGGAACAAAGAAGACATTCGTCACTGATGGATTCAAACATAATACTTCCCAAATTCTATGAGCTGTTTCATAATCTCATCTTTTAATTATAATATTTAAACATCGTGGGAATAAGGTTTCCAATACTAGAGATTATAGTTTATTTTTTCTACTATTTATCTGTAGGCGGGTGTAAGTTGGAGGCTAAAGGGTTGTGTTTACATGCGTGTGGTTATATGTAGATACCACTTTAGGTGATAAAACTCGTGCTATGTGATGTCTTGTGTTCAGTTTTACTGCTTTTTTTAAAGACAGCATAGTTGTGTTTATTATTTTGGTTTCTTGCTTAGAATTGTTTATTTTGTTGTCTGTAAAAAATCTTTATGTAGATTGTTTCTTGTTTCTATGTTTTGTTTAAATTAAGTATTCCATACACAATTTCTATAAAACACCTACTTAGGGAATAGTAAAAACTGACTTATCATTGTAGACAAAGATTTGTACAACTTTGAAGTTGTCGCTAATTTTAAAATATTTTTTAGTATCTCAAAGAATTTCGCTAAAGATTTTTAAGTGTATTCAACAAAAGTTACTGAAAGAATCTTGACAATATACAATGAAACATGTTTTTGTAAAAAATAAAATGTTTTTATTTCAAATTCATAAAAAAAACGAAAGATAAAATTTGGTCATAATTACAAAATAAATTTAATGTTGGTGGAACAAGGGCATAATGTGCCCCTTGATTTGATTTTTTTTTAATGAAACTTATATTTATGAAAAAATATTTAACACCTGTATTATACGTGGCTCTATTCACAAAAGTATACGGGTGTATTTCATGCAAAAAAATTACTTTAAAGCAATCTAAGCAGAAGAATACGACACTGAATGCAAAAAAAAACTTTAAATGACTCTCATGTAAAATGACAAAAAGTGCAAATGTCATAATTTTTGATTTACGAACATGGTTATTTGCGCTTTCATATTAATTATACATTGACGTCCACAGTAGTACTATGACGGACCCTCGGACGGAAGTTCGCTCCGATACCTACGAAAATTATACATAGGTATTATTAAAGAATGGCTAACAAGAACAAAGTTCCAGTGCTAAGCAAAATATTACCAACAAAGAGCAAATCAACCTCACAGCCAGCGTTGCCAATTTATGGGAAACTCCCAAAACTGCGAGGACTTTCAACTAGATTGGGGTTTTGTTGGGATTGGCATAAGGTATGTGGGGACAATGCGCGGATTCTGATATTTTACATTATAAATCGATCCCTAGTTTGTACAACAAAACTTTAAGTAATAAAGAGGGAGAGAGAAAGAGAGAGGGAGGATTTTGTAAGTTTGTTTATATGTAGAAGGTAATCTTCGGAGACATTACACAAGAACTATTGTAAAACAGAAAAGTAATGAACTGTGAATAAATTTTTTACCTTACACCCATGAGACGGTAGCGAAACGGCCAAGTCACATATTTTGACTAAGGGAAGTCTTTGTGAAATTAGGGCTTGTAGAGTGAGAAGCTTGGCTCTAAATGAGATCTGATAACTTTTTGACAGTGGGGGCCATATGGTCTCGTCTTAGCAACATTTTACATGAAAATGTTATTGGTGGAATTTTACTTCTTTTTGTAAGTTGCTTATGACAAAATGTTTTAATTTTGTTCATATTTTCTTTCTTTTGGGGTGTATTTCTTGCACATCAACGGTGCCAGTTTCATAGCCCGCTCTCTATCTTTGTTTAATTTAAATATTCAACACTTATTGTGTTTTTTCATTGTTTATAAAGGGTTACATTATAAAAAACTATATTTGCATAAGTCTATTGGTTTACTATATCATCAGATTTTTAAGTCCGACCTTTGATACAGCTTATTACGATTTTTATCTTACAACAACCGGGGCCTACAACATTGTGATTTCTCATTACCATAGCAGTTTTGTTTTGAAAATACTGGTCACATTTTAATTTTTGACCAAATACATAAGTATAGTAATATTATTCGTATAAGTTTAATAATGTAGTAACATTCTGAAAACTTAACGAAAATACACTTTTATTACCCTAATTTAAGGGGTTTCAAGATTTTTTTTAATATCCTGAAACACGTTTTTTTTAATTTGTAGTAAAAAGTCTGCGTTCTTGTATAATGTTTAAATTTTTAGCATGAATTAAGTTTGTATGGGGGAATATTTATAAGAAAGAGTCCCTATATCAATTATCAGACTTCTAGCATCAAAATTTGCGAAAGTCTCATAGAAACTTCCATCCCTTAGTTTAATGGGTTGGGGGGTTAAAGTTGTAGATTTTTTTTTGTGTAGTAATACTAGCTAACATTCCAAATTTCAGCTTTCTAGGACTTCCGGAAGTACCCTAACAATTTTGATAATCATGAGTGAGTCAGTAACGAATTCGGGGTTTTTTAGATATCAATAAAATCTAAAGTATAAGAGCTATGCAATTGAAACTTTCTATGTATAATACTATTGATACTACTTGTTTATTAAAGTATACGACTATACTATTGACATTATAATCCGAGAAATTTGTTTATCTGGTATATGCCAAACCCAAGTTATGAAGATTCAAAAAACGACGAAGCGCTTCGAGAAAAGGTAAGTAGTTCTTTGGCTCGTCTTTGTCGTTATTAAGTCTAACCGGAAATCTGAGATATTTAGTATAATGCCCACTAAACTGAACATAAGTAGGTACGTTTCTTCAGCCGATATTCGCTAGCGAATGTAGTTGTCACTTCTTTAAACAATGTTAGATACGGAGTAGATAAGTACCTACTACAAACTTCAATGTCAGATATAAGTACCTACAACAAACTTCAGTGTTAGATATGGAATAGATAAGTACCTACAACAAACTTCAATGTTAGATATGGAGTAGACAAGTACCAACAACAAACTTCAATGTTAGATATGGAGTAGATAAGTACCTACAACAAACTTCAATGTTAGATATGGAGTAGATAAGTACCAACAACAAACTTCAGTGTTAGATATGGAGTAGATAAGTACCTACAACGAACTTCAATGTTACAAATGGAGTAGATAAGTACCTGAAACAAACTTCAATGTTAGATATGGAGTAGACAAGTACCAACAACAAACTTCAATGTTAGATATGGAGTAGATAAGTACCTACAACAAACTTCAATGTTAGATATGGAGTAAATAAGTACCTACAACGAACTTCAATGTTACAAATGGAGTAGATAAGTACCTACAACAAACTTCAATGTTAGATATGGAGTAGATAAGTACCTACAACGAACTTCAATGTTACAAATGGAGTAGATAAGTACCTACAACAAACTTCAATGTTAGATATGGAGTAGATAAGTACCTACAACGAACTTCAATGTTACAATTGGAGTAGATAAGTACCTACAACAAACTTCAATGTTAGATATGGAGTAGATAAGTACCTACAACAAACATCAATGTTAGTGTTCGGTAAAGGTAAGCGAGGACGTCATGCCCTTTCACTTTTTTATTACATTAATTCTGGAATAGTTGCGAACGACTGCACGCATCCGTGTACTCACACCAGAGCGTATTGCGTTGTTAGTGGTGTTTGCTCGCTTTTGAATTTCGTGGATGACTTCTGAAAAGGCAGTACAAATTAAATCCCGCATTCAGTTATTTGGTGTCGACGCGAGTTTGTAAGAAACAGTGTGTTTCTAAGAGTGATTTAAACGGCAAGTGTACCAGTGACATTCCGACGGGTGATATCGTCGTGTTTGAACGTAAGATAGCGTCGCGACGCCCGGGTGAAACTTCACCTTTTTCCTCTGCGCACAGTAACAGGAATCGCCACGGTGACGTACTCAAGGTTTTTAAATACAAGAACCGTCTTGTCTATTTTATATTAGTTTCCTAAGGTTTTAAGGTTAATTTCCGTCCGCGCCTCGTAGATATTATAAGCACAGACTAACGCCTAGGTTCCTAGCACCGCCGCGACGCCCTCGATCAGCCGCACTATAAGGTGAGTAAATATACTCATTTTACACGGATTGTAAAACAGTTAGATATTTAGATAAGTACCCACAGCAAACTTCATTGTTAGGAATGGAGTAGACAAGTACCTACAACAACCTTCAATGTTAGATATGGAGTAGATGAGTACCTGCAACAAACTTCAATGTTAGATACGGAGTAGATAAGTACCTACAACAAACTTCAGTGTTATATATGGAATAGATAAGTACCTACAACAAATTCAATGTTAGATATGGAGTAGACAAGTACCTACAACAAATTTCAATGTTAGATATGGAAAAGATAAGTAGGTACCTACAACAAGCTTCAATGGTTTAGCTTATATCTAATGGATAGTTTTATATAGCTTGTGTCTCTGGATCAATGTTTCCGAAAAAGGCAGCGAAGCTGCAGGTTTGTTTACACGGGGAATAAAATTAAAGACATCATATCTTTAAATTTGAGTTTACTTATTTTAAGAATTTGTACTACACCAGACACTGAAGCGAGACAACTCACACTAAACCAAGTTTTGGTTTTTTGTTTCACTTTACAAAGAACACTATGATCCCCCAAGTTTGAGTTTGTATGTATGTGTTTATGATGGTACTAAACAAAAGAAAACCCATGTTGTTTGCATAAACTTGTGGTCTGTCGGTGCGGCCGCCACACGACAAGGTAACGGTTGTAGATAAATAAATAGTTTGTTCATTAACTATATGTTGTAGACATGAATTTGCACTAACTGACAGGGCAGACTTTGTTCTGCCCTTAAAGTTGATATAACGAGGTAATTTTGACCCTTCCTCACCACTAACGTAACTATTTTGCGCCATTTTCTTTAAAATATATATATATCGGTATCTAGATTATTGTTTTACTAGATGCGGGAAATTACAACATTTCAAATCTTGTTTTGGTGTTTTGTTTAACAAATTTAGTGTTTATTTAAGAATTTTTGAAGTTATGATTTTACTTTTGTTAGTTTTAATGTAGTGACTATTTTTGTCGTTTTTGAAGGTACGTGAATTCAGAGAAAAGAGAAAGGCAACGTATTTTATCGATACTAGAGCAGTCCGACTCTGAGAAAGAATCAGATGATAACGACAATGTTGAAGAAGAGGATCATTTTAGCGTGCAAAGTCAACCGAGCGATACAGAACAGGAATGTTCAGATACTGATGAGCCTGATGATAATATTCCGTTGCCTCAAATAAGTAGGCAAATGGACACGAACCACGTATCTTTACAAGAGCTTCCAATATCAAATTCAAAAACTTCAAGTCTCGAAGCACGAAGTCCACGATATCTAAGCAGAGACGGTACGGTACGGTTTGGCTCGAAACACCTTTTCGACAAAATTCAAGAACTAGGGCAGAAAATATAATCACTCAATTGCCAAGAGTAACACAAGAAGCTAAGTCTATTGGTTCTGAGTTAGAATGCCCAAGCAGTAATGATATGTTACCGAAAATTTTGACTTATACTTACGTGCGTATTCAACGTAAAATTTCATTGTGCGTAGATTTGTCGCTGCACACTTAGGGGCCATCCATTAATCACGTGAGGCTCGAAAGGGGGGGAGGGGGTCCGGCTAAAATCACGAAATATCACAAGGGGGGAGGGGGGGTGTAGTAAGATTATCACGTGTATTTATTTTTTCGTCAAAATTCTAAAAATTGTAAGATTTTTTGTAGGGACTAAAAAATACACGTGATTTTGAGTGGGGGTGGGGGGGTAGTCTTAAACCTCACCAAGTATCACCAAGGGGGAGAGGGGTTAAAAAAACCTAAAAAAAACATCACGTGATTAATGGACGGCCCCTGATATGAAGGAATGTACCATGACAGAATTTCAAGCATTTATTGGCCTTTTTTATATAGCTAGTCAGATCCGCTCAGGAAGGCAACATTAAAATGAACTATGGGCTTCTGATGGCACTAGAGTCGACATATGTAGGCTGGTAATGTCTGAACAACGATTTCAATTTTATTTTATCTGCTGTTTCTCTTTTGATGATAACACTACTCGCGAGGAAAGGAAACTGTTGGACAACTTGGCGCCAATCAGGGAGCTATTTGAAGCTTTCGTTAAGAATTGCAACACAGCGTTTACTCCTGGTGATTATCTGACCATAGATGAAATGCTCGTAGCTATTCGAAGCCGATGCAAATTTCCCTAATACATTCCTTCTGAACCGGCAAAATATGGTATTAAGATAATTGCTTCACTTCGCCACTATGTTGTTTGGTGTAGTCCGGCAAGAGACACCAGCGTACTAGTACTTTAAACTTAATTGGTCCTCAAGAATGTACCCGTCCAAAGTGAGGGCTATCTTGCCAGCGCACCGTACCGCATTATTTAGGGGAAGTTTCAGGTTTGCTGCGAGCAAGTGCTGGAATGACCTCCCTCCCCCGATTCGTGATGCAACTAGTAAGGTTATTTTAAGCGCAAGTTTAGCGCTTATTTGCTGTCTTTGCAAAATTCATGTTAGATATCCAGCATTTTGTGTCTTTTGTATCTGTATAGGGATGGTAGAAATATGGTAGTTTTATTCTAAATTTTGTGTATTTTAAATCTCTGTATTATTAAAAATCTTTATAGTTTTATTCTTATATAATTTATTTTTATCATTAATTCTTACAATATATGAATGAGAATGTATGTTTTACCTACGCTTGTCATCTCTTTTTGTTTTTTTTCTTTTCTTTACACTTTTTGTTGTTTTTTTTTTTTGTTTGTATAAAATATATTTTATGATACTCCTGTGTTATGCTCGTGGGATACATAGATGTACGTGTATACATACACTTAGAATGTGGCCCTGACTGAAAATCAGTTTGTGAGTTTAAGGCTCACATAAATGCTGAGTCAAAGGCAATGTCATTGGTACGGAGACATCCTCCATTTTGTTTGCTTTTTATGTTAACTGTTATTTTAAATTTTGTGTTTTAAATTGTAAATTATTTATGTATGTTGTCTTTGTGTCAATAAATAAACGTTTTTCTTTCTTTTCTTTCTTTACTAGATGCGGGCAATAACAACATTACAAATCTTGAAATATATCCTAGGAGACAATTGATTGGTCCATTTGCAGCGAGCAATAAACCATAAGATGTTGTCGATCGCATTGTTAAACCAATTTTAAAATCTAGCCGTAATATTACTGTCGATAACTGGTTTACCAGTAACGAACTTGTTCAGCATCTGCTAAAAGAACACAAGTTGCCATCGGTTGGAACCCTGCGTAGAAACAAAAGTCAGATTCCTTTAGAATTTACTAAAACACGTGGGGTAGAAGTGTTTTCGTCTCGATTTGGCTTCCAAAAAGATAATATAGTCTTACCACAAAACATTGGGTCGCTGCCGGCGCTACGGAGTCGTCTGACGCCAACCTCCTCAGCGCAGTTTGAGCCGCCGCAGGCGCTTGAACCACCAGCTGCCACCTCATCTTTGTTGTTTCCACCTCGCGTGCTTTCGCCGCCATCTCTCGACGGGTCACGCAAGAACCACTAAACTGAACATAAGTAGGTACGTTTCTTCAGCCGATATTCGCTAGCGAATGTAGTTGTCACTTCTTTAAACAATGTTAGATACGGAGTAGATAAGTACCTACTACAAACTTCAATGTCAGATATAAGTACCTACAACAAACTTCGGTGTTAGATATGGAATAGATAAGTACCTACAACAAACTTCAATGTTAGATATGGAGTAGACAAGTACCAACAACAAACTTCAATGTTAGATATGGAGTAGATAAGTACCTACAACAAACTTCAATGTTAGATATGGAGTAGATAAGTACCAACAACAAACTTCAGTGTTAGATATGGAGTAGATAAGTACCTACAACGAACTTCAATGTTACAAATGGAGTAGATAAGTACCTGAAACAAACTTCAATGTTAGATATGGAGTAGACAAGTACCAACAACAAACTTCAATGTTAGATATGGAGTAGATAAGTACCTACAACAAACTTCAATGTTAGATATGGAGTAAATAAGTACCTACAACGAACTTCAATGTTACAAATGGAGTAGATAAGTACCTACAACAAACTTCAATGTTAGATATGGAGTAGATAAGTACCTACAACGAACTTCAATGTTACAAATGGAGTAGATAAGTACCTACAACAAACTTCAATGTTAGATATGGAGTAGATAAGTACCTACAACGAACTTCAATGTTACAATTGGAGTAGATAAGTACCTACAACAAACTTCAATGTTAGATATGGAGTAGATAAGTACCTACAACAAACATCAATGTTAGTGTTCGGTAAAGGTAAGCGAGGACGTCATGCCCTTTCACTTTTTTATTACATTAATTCTGGAATAGTTGCGAACGACTGCACGCATCCGTGTACTCACACCAGAGCGTATTGCGTTGTTAGTGGTGTTTGCTCGCTTTTGAATTTCGTGGATGACTTCTGAAAAGGCAGTACAAATTAAATCCCGCATTCAGTTATTTGGTGTCGACGCGAGTTTGTAAGAAACAGTGTGTTTCTAAGAGTGATTTAAACGGCAAGTGTACCAGTGACATTCCGACGGGTGATATCGTCGTGTTTGAACGTAAGATAGCGTCGCGACGCCCGGGTGAAACTTCACCTTTTTCCTCTGCGCACAGTAACAGGAATCGCCACGGTGACGTACTCAAGGTTTTTAAATACAAGAACCGTCTTGTCTATTTTATATTAGTTTCCTAAGGTTTTAAGGTTAATTTCCGTCCGCGCCTCGTAGATATTATAAGCACAGACTAACGCCTAGGTTCCTAGCACCGCCGCGACGCCCTCGATCAGCCGCACTATAAGGTGAGTAAATATACTCATTTTACACGGATTGTAAAACAGTTAGATATTTAGATAAGTACCCACAGCAAACTTCATTGTTAGGAATGGAGTAGACAAGTACCTACAACAACCTTCAATGTTAGATATGGAGTAGATGAGTACCTGCAACAAACTTCAATGTTAGATACGGAGTAGATAAGTACCTACAACAAACTTCAGTGTTATATATGGAATAGATAAGTACCTACAACAAATTCAATGTTAGATATGGAGTAGACAAGTACCTACAACAAATTTCAATGTTAGATATGGAAAAGATAAGTAGGTACCTACAACAAGCTTCAATGGTTTAGCTTATATCTAATGGATAGTTTTATATAGCTTGTGTCTCTGGATCAATGTTTCCGAAAAAGGCAGCGAAGCTGCAGGTTTGTTTACACGGGGAATAAAATTAAAGACATCATATCTTTAAATTTGAGTTTACTTATTTTAAGAATTTGTACTACACCAGACACTGAAGCGAGACAACTCACACTAAACCAAGTTTTGGTTTTTTGTTTCACTTTACAAAGAACACTATGATCCCCCAAGTTTGAGTTTGTATGTATGTGTTTATGATGGTACTAAACAAAAGAAAACCCATGTTGTTTGCATAAACTTGTGGTCTGTCGGTGCGGCCGCCACACGACAAGGTAACGGTTGTAGATAAATAAATAGTTTGTGCATTAACTATATGTTGTAGACATGAATTTTCACTAACTGACAGGGCAGACTTTGTTCTGCCCTTAAAGTTGATATAACGAGGTAATTTTGACCCTTCCTCACCACTAACGTAACTATTTTGCGCCATTTTCTTTAAAATATATATATATCGGTATCTAGATTATTGTTTTACTAGATGCGGGAAATTACAACATTTCAAATCTTGTTTTGGTGTTTTGTTTAACAAATTTAGTGTTTATTTAAGAATTTTTGAAGTTATGATTTTACTTTTGTTAGTTTTAATGTAGTGACTATTTTTGTCGTTTTTGAAGGTACGTGAATTCAGAGAAAAGAGAAAGGCAACGTATTTTATCGATACTAGAGCAGTCCGACTCTGAGAAAGAATCAGATGATAACGACAATGTTGAAGAAGAGGATCATTTTAGCGTGCAAAGTCAACCGAGCGATACAGAACAGGAATGTTCAGATACTGATGAGCCTGATGATAATATTCCGTTGCCTCAAATAAGTAGGCAAATGGACACGAACCACGTATCTTTACAAGAGCTTCCAATATCAAATTCAAAAACTTCAAGTCTCGAAGCACGAAGTCCACGATATCTAAGCAGAGACGGTACGGTACGGTTTGGCTCGAAACACCTTTTCGACAAAATTCAAGAACTAGGGCAGAAAATATAATCACTCAATTGCCAAGAGTAACACAAGAAGCTAAGTCTATTGGTTCTGAGTTAGAATGCCCAAGCAGTAATGATATGTTACCGAAAATTTTGACTTATACTTACGTGCGTATTCAACGTAAAATTTCATTGTGCGTAGATTTGTCGCTGCACACTTAGGGGCCATCCATTAATCACGTGAGGCTCGAAAGGGGGGGAGGGGGTCCGGCTAAAATCACGAAATATCACAAGGGGGGAGGGGGGGTGTAGTAAGATTATCACGTGTATTTATTTTTTCGTCAAAATTCTAAAAATTGTAAGATTTTTTGTAGGGACTAAAAAATACACGTGATTTTGAGTGGGGGTGGGGGGGTAGTCTTAAACCTCACCAAGTATCACCAAGGGGGAGAGGGGTTAAAAAAACCTAAAAAAACATCACGTGATTAATGGACGGCCCCTGATATGAAGGAATGTACCATGACAGAATTTCAAGCATTTATTGGCCTTTTTTATATAGCTAGTCAGATCCGCTCAGGAAGGCAACATTAAAATGAACTATGGGCTTCTGATGGCACTAGAGTCGACATATGTAGGCTGGTAATGTCTGAACAACGATTTCAATTTTATTTTATCTGCTGTTTCTCTTTTGATGATAACACTACTCGCGAGGAAAGGAAACTGTTGGACAACTTGGCGCCAATCAGGGAGCTATTTGAAGCTTTCGTTAAGAATTGCAACACAGCGTTTACTCCTGGTGATTATCTGACCATAGATGAAATGCTCGTAGCTATTCGAAGCCGATGCAAATTTCCCTAATACATTCCTTCTGAACCGGCAAAATATGGTATTAAGATAATTGCTTCACTTCGCCACTATGTTGTTTGGTGTAGTCCGGCAAGAGACACCAGCGTACTAGTACTTTAAACTTAATTGGTCCTCAAGAATGTACCCGTCCAAAGTGAGGGCTATCTTGCCAGCGCACCGTACCGCATTATTTAGGGGAAGTTTCAGGTTTGCTGCGAGCAAGTGCTGGAATGACCTCCCTCCCCCGATTCGTGATGCAACTAGTAAGGTTATTTTAAGCGCAAGTTTAGCGCTTATTTGCTGTCTTTGCAAAATTCATGTTAGATATCCAGCATTTTGTGTCTTTTGTATCTGTATAGGGATGGTAGAAATATGGTAGTTTTATTCTAAATTTTGTGTATTTTAAATCTCTGTATTATTAAAAATCTTTATAGTTTTATTCTTATATAATTTATTTTTATCATTAATTCTTACAATATATGAATGAGAATGTATGTTTTACCTACGCTTGTCATCTCTTTTTGTTTTTTTTCTTTTCTTTACACTTTTTGTTGTTTTTTTTTTTTGTTTGTATAAAATATATTTTATGATACTCCTGTGTTATGCTCGTGGGATACATAGATGTACGTGTATACATACACTTAGAATGTGGCCCTGACTGAAAATCAGTTTGTGAGTTTAAGGCTCACATAAATGCTGAGTCAAAGGCAATGTCATTGGTACGGAGACATCCTCCATTTTGTTTGCTTTTTATGTTAACTGTTATTTTAAATTTTGTGTTTTAAATTGTAAATTATTTATGTATGTTGTCTTTGTGTCAATAAATAAACGTTTTTCTTTCTTTTCTTTCTTTACTAGATGCGGGCAATAACAACATTACAAATCTTGAAATATATCCTAGGAGACAATTGATTGGTCCATTTGCAGCGAGCAATAAACCATAAGATGTTGTCGATCGCATTGTTAAACCAATTTTAAAATCTAGCCGTAATATTACTGTCGATAACTGGTTTACCAGTAACGAACTTGTTCAGCATCTGCTAAAAGAACACAAGTTGCCATCGGTTGGAACCCTGCGTAGAAACAAAAGTCAGATTCCTTTAGAATTTACTAAAACACGTGGGGTAGAAGTGTTTTCGTCTCGATTTGGCTTCCAAAAAGATAATATAGTCTTACCACAAAACATTGGGTCGCTGCCGGCGCTACGGAGTCGTCTGACGCCAACCTCCTCAGCGCAGTTTGAGCCGCCGCAGGCGCTTGAACCACCTGCTGCCACCTCATCTTTGTTGTTTCCACCTCGCGTGCTTTCGCCGCCATCTCTCGACGGGTCACGCAAGAACCACTAAACTGAACATAAGTAGGTACGTTTCTTCAGCCGATATTCGCTAGCGAATGTAGTTGTCACTTCTTTAAGCAATGTTAGATACGGAGTAGATAAGTACCTACTACAAACTTCAATGTCAGATATAAGTACCTACAACAAACTTCGGTGTTAGATATGGAATAGATAAGTACCTACAACAAACTTCAATGTTAGATATGGAGTAGACAAGTACCAACAACAAACTTCAATGTTAGATATGGAGTAGATAAGTACCTACAACAAACTTCAATGTTAGATATGGAGTAGATAAGTACCAACAACAAACTTCAGTGTTAGATATGGAGTAGATAAGTACCTACAACGAACTTCAATGTTACAAATGGAGTAGATAAGTACCTGAAACAAACTTCAATGTTAGATATGGAGTAGACAAGTACCAACAACAAACTTCAATGTTAGATATGGAGTAGATAAGTACCTACAACAAACTTCAATGTTAGATATGGAGTAAATAAGTACCTACAACGAACTTCAATGTTACAAATGGAGTAGATAAGTACCTACAACAAACTTCAATGTTAGATATGGAGTAGATAAGTACCTACAACGAACTTCAATGTTACAAATGGAGTAGATAAGTACCTACAACAAACTTCAATGTTAGATATGGAGTAGATAAGTACCTACAACGAACTTCAATGTTACAATTGGAGTAGATAAGTACCTACAACAAACTTCAATGTTAGATATGGAGTAGATAAGTACCTACAACAAACATCAATGTTAGTGTTCGGTAAAGGTAAGCGAGGACGTCATGCCCTTTCACTTTTTTATTACATTAATTCTGGAATAGTTGCGAACGACTGCACGCATCCGTGTACTCACACCAGAGCGTATTGCGTTGTTAGTGGTGTTTGCTCGCTTTTGAATTTCGTGGATGACTTCTGAAAAGGCAGTACAAATTAAATCCCGCATTCAGTTATTTGGTGTCGACGCGAGTTTGTAAGAAACAGTGTGTTTCTAAGAGTGATTTAAACGGCAAGTGTACCAGTGACATTCCGACGGGTGATATCGTCGTGTTTGAACGTAAGATAGCGTCGCGACGCCCGGGTGAAACTTCACCTTTTTCCTCTGCGCACAGTAACAGGAATCGCCACGGTGACGTACTCAAGGTTTTTAAATACAAGAACCGTCTTGTCTATTTTATATTAGTTTCCTAAGGTTTTAAGGTTAATTTCCGTCCGCGCCTCGTAGATATTATAAGCACAGACTAACGCCTAGGTTCCTAGCACCGCCGCGACGCCCTCGATCAGCCGCACTATAAGGTGAGTAAATATACTCATTTTACACGGATTGTAAAACAGTTAGATATTTAGATAAGTACCCACAGCAAACTTCATTGTTAGGAATGGAGTAGACAAGTACCTACAACAACCTTCAATGTTAGATATGGAGTAGATGAGTACCTGCAACAAACTTCAATGTTAGATACGGAGTAGATAAGTACCTACAACAAACTTCAGTGTTATATATGGAATAGATAAGTACCTACAACAAATTCAATGTTAGATATGGAGTAGACAAGTACCTACAACAAATTTCAATGTTAGATATGGAAAAGATAAGTAGGTACCTACAACAAGCTTCAATGGTTTAGCTTATATCTAATGGATAGTTTTATATAGCTTGTGTCTCTGGATCAATGTTTCCGAAAAAGGCAGCGAAGCTGCAGGTTTGTTTACACGGGGAATAAAATTAAAGACATCATATCTTTAAATTTGAGTTTACTTATTTTAAGAATTTGTACTACACCAGACACTGAAGCGAGACAACTCACACTAAACCAAGTTTTGGTTTTTTGTTTCACTTTACAAAGAACACTATGATCCCCCAAGTTTGAGTTTGTATGTATGTGTTTATGATGGTACTAAACAAAAGAAAACCCATGTTGTTTGCATAAACTTGTGGTCTGTCGGTGCGGCCGCCACACGACAAGGTAACGGTTGTAGATAAATAAATAGTTTGTGCATTAACTATATGTTGTAGACATGAATTTGCACTAACTGACAGGGCAGACTTTGTTCTGCCCTTAAAGTTGATATAACGAGGTAATTTTGACCCTTCCTCACCACTAACGTAACTATTTTGCGCCATTTTCTTTAAAATATATATATATCGGTATCTAGATTATTGTTTTACTAGATGCGGGAAATTACAACATTTCAAATCTTGTTTTGGTGTTTTGTTTAACAAATTTAGTGTTTATTTAAGAATTTTTGAAGTTATGATTTTACTTTTGTTAGTTTTAATGTAGTGACTATTTTTGTCGTTTTTGAAGGTACGTGAATTCAGAGAAAAGAGAAAGGCAACGTATTTTATCGATACTAGAGCAGTCCGACTCTGAGAAAGAATCAGATAATAACGACAATGTTGAAGAAGAGGATCATTTTAGCGTGCAAAGTCAACCGAGCGATACAGAACAGGAATGTTCAGATATTGATGAGCCTGATGATAATATTCCGTTGCCTCAAATAAGTAGGCAAATGGACACGAACCACGTATCTTTACAAGAGCTTCCAATATCAAATTCAAAAACTTCAAGTCTCGAAGCACGAAGTGTTATTAACTGTTATTTTAACTTTTGTGTTTTAAATTTCTAAATTATTTATGTATGTTGTCTTTGTGTCAATGAATAAACGTTTTTCTTTCTTTTCTTTCTTTACTAGATGCGGGCAATAACAACATTTCAAATCTTGAAATATATCCTAGGAGACAATTGATTGGTCCATTTGCAGCGAGCAATAAACCATAAGATGTTGTGGATCGCAATGTTAAACCAATTTTAAAATCTAGCCGTAATATTACTGTCGATAACTGGTTTACCAGTAACGAACTTGTTCAGCATCTGCTAAAAGAACACAAGTTGCCATCGGTTGGAACCCTGCGTAGAAACAAAAGTCAGATTCCTTTAGAATTTACTAAAACACGTAGGGTAGAAGTGTTTTCGTCTCGATTTGGCTTCCAATTCCAATTCCAATATAGTCTTACCACAAAACATTGAGTCGCTGCCGGCGCTACGGAGTCGTCTGACGCCAACCTCCTCAGCGCAGTTTGAGCCGCCGCAGGCGCTTGAACCACCTGCTGCCACCTCATCTTTGTTGTTTCCACCTCGCGTGCTTTCGCCGCCATCTCTCGACGGGTCACGCAAGAACCGAACGCTAGGGAGCGGCTCGGAGCACGTAGGGGACATCACAAATACGCTAGTGCAGCCCACGGTAACGTAAAAAATTGTTGATGTTATCAAATCAATCAACACTGCGATTAAGTTAAACCAAAATGTCCACACATGTCCCAAAAATAAAATTGCGTCCTCTAACAAATGCAATGCTCAGTCCTTAAATTGTAACATTTCAATGGACTACAACACGTGTTTTGCAAAACTATAAATTCTGAGTCGCGTAACCGAAACGTTTCGTGCATCCGCAATAATGATTTTACTGTGGCCAGGGCATGCCGGTAGAGGTTTTGATTGATAGTAGGTCCACTATTTCATTGCTTTCGTCATCAATGCTGGAACACTTTTATTGTACGCGTAAACTGTCGTAAATCAACTAAATTTCGAATATGGAAAGGTCTGGGTGGCCAAGAAGTTGAAAGTACGTCTTATGACATTTTACCGGTCAAGTTTGACCTATTTATTGTGAGCTGCGAGTTTATTAATACACCGATCATAGTAGGTACAGATGCCCTTAATAGAGAGGGTGTACAGTATGGTCGCACATGCGATTCCTAGCGTTTAATTAGACAAAAAGGAAATTCAGATAGATCCTCCAATTCCAATCAATACAACTCTAATTGGTGAACAACTACAATAAGCTATTGTTAAAGAATTTTCCGAGTATCTTATTACCGCGGTCTCAACTGTAAACACAGACAGTATTACCTATCGACCCTTTATAAATTGTTCCTTTCTGACGCAGGAGATAGAATACTTGGGCCGAAGTATTAGGGGTCAGGTACGGCCGAGCTATAATAAAGTCAAAATGTAAAGCAGGTACGACAAATTCATGGACTTAAGCAGTTATTTTAGACGAAACATACCTAGCTCTGCACAAAAGACGGCATGTATTGTCGGTTAAACAAAACAAAGGCGTTATGTTTTCTTAGGGACCGGACTTACTAGTCCTTGCTGCGTTACGCGTTCTCGATTGGCTACAGAACAGTTCTAATGCACGATTCATTTGTTTTTGAAATGAATTTCATGGTTTTTGTAAGATAACAGGCACAGTCAACCGGCAAGCTGGATCCTGGTACTGTACAGACAAGGGTCGCGCGTGCCCTGCCTGGTGGAGGGTGCGAGGTGACGGCTGCTGGCTCTGTCACGGCACATGTAGAGCTGCTGATGGCTGCTGACTCTGCCACGGCACGGGGACCTGCTAACGGCTGCTGGCTGTGCCACGGCAAGTGGTATGGCTGATGGCTCTGCCTCGGCACGGGGACTTGCTGACGGCTGATTGCTGTGTCATGGCACGTGAACCTGCTGACGGCTGCTGGCTGTGCCATGGCACGGACACCTGCTGACGGCTGCTAGCTGGGCCACGGCACGTAGACCTGTTGACAACTGCTGGCACTGCCACGGCAAGTGGACTTGCTAAGCGGTTCGTATGCCAAGAAGACGCCAGCTGCGGCTGAGAACATGGTGTTGTGGCGTGGCGAGTGGACTTCCGACACCTGCTCTGCGCTAATAGCCATCTGCCATGCAAACAAAGGGCCTCTGGCAGTAGAAGGCAGGCGGGAAAGTAGCCCTTAAGCTTCTCATTATTCTCTGCAAGTATATGGATATGTCCACTGTAGAATACTGACCTTATGTGACATATTTTTTAATAAATGTTATCTATCACTTTTGTAAATCAACAACCCACAACAAAAATAATAGTTTCCCAGATATGAGCCTTTTTAATTTGACAGCTGTCATACAAAAAGGAGATCTTGATGAGATCTATCACTTCTGTAAAAAACAACTGGTCAACGATAAATAGTAATAACGTTAATTTTGCTAAAAAATGTTAAATTATCACTGGATCTATTTTTTTAATATAAAATAGTTTGTAAATATATTTTGTTTAAATTATTAACTAACCGGACTGTTGTTAATAAAAAGGTATCAATAGTTCGGTGCTTTGTCACAACCGAACTATTGCAACTTAAAAGTTCGGTCAACCGGACTAACAACCGGACTAACAACCGGACTACTGCTACAAGAGGACGGAGTTTGAGATCACAGAGAATAGCTTCATAAGCGAAGTCAATCACGAAAAAAGCTGCATAGAGCAAAGGTAAATGAAAACAGTTAAGAAAGCCAACGAAAACCATATAAAAGCCCATACTAACACACTAGCTACATCATTATGTGAACCATTACATAATAGAAGGCTCAAAAGACAACACATATGGGACTTCACTAACTAATAAGAAATAATAACTAATCTAATAAGAAACAGCTTCCTTACTGGAGGAACACCGCTCAATAGAGCTAAGTTCGTCACGGGAAAAGGCGTTTCAGTCAGTCAGAAAAGTCAGTCGGATTTGTTTGAAATTTTTCTGTTTTACAATATTCCGCTTAGTATAGGGTTATAAAGAAATAAAAACCAAAACTCGGTCAACAGAGATTTATTTGTGAGAGCGCCACACGCGTGCTGTATTTGTGAGAGCGCCACACGCGTGCTGTATTTGTGAGAGCGCCACACGCGTGCTGTATTTGTGAGAGCGCCACACGCGTGCTGTTTTTCTGCGGTGGACATTACAATCATACCATGACTTACCTACACTTATTCTTAGGCATTGTTAGGCTCATTAACTATAAATTATATAAACCATTTATTTAAAATAACCGTCCTAGTGCGAGTTGGACTCACGCACCGAGGGTTCCGTACTTACCACCATTTTTGTATAATCTACAAACACAAACAAAAATATTTTTATATTTGAGTTAATTGAATCAAAGGTAAATTTCGGTTTACGATTTATGACGTATTAAAAAAATACTACTTACTACATCTCGTTCAAAACAATTTTAGGTGGAAGTTTTCATGGTAATGTACACTCATTTGCATGCATTTGCATATAGAGTTACAAAACAAAATAAAATAGCAAGGCCTAGTCACTCACACACTTAAAGAAATAAAGTAAGTAATATGTCTTGTAGGACCTGAGTAATATCAGTTTCAATTAATATTAGATATAATAATTTCACAAAAAAATTGTTATCGTATCCGTAGCCTGGTACGGATGAATAGACGTATCAGATCTTATTACGTGTTTTGAGAGCAATGGAGGTTTTTTTTGTTTTTGTTACATTTTACGAATTATGAATATTTTGTTCAGTTCAGTTTAGACCAATTTTCTAATAGCTATGAAGTTAGATGCGGACACTACGTAGGTAGACATATTATTTTTGTCGTTCGTTGCCGATTTGTTTCTGGGGGTATGTGCTGACAAGTTTGTTTGGTGTTTTCATTTAGCTATTAAGTTAGATGCGGTAATTACTTAGGCAGTCATTTTGTCGTTGTGGATGTGTTACTGAAGGTGGTTGTGTTGATAAGGTTGTTTAGTGTTTTAATTTAATTTCTTTGCTAAAAATAATATAATAAATATAAATATTAATATTGAAGAGTGGATGCGTATTATAGAACTATATAATATGGGTTACAATATATCTCAAATTTGCAATGAGACTGGTTTTACCGTAAGTTTTTTGTTTGATGTTAATGTTATATCATATTTTTTTAATACCACACTTTATCTAAATCAAATATCTAAAAAAAATTCAAAATATAATTCAGTAGTTTGTAAAATGTCTATTTTAATCAGGTTATTTGGTTTTTAGTGGATTACCGTAAAGCGCAACCAAGAGGAGGGGAATTTATCAACTCGACCTCGAAGTGGACTCTCACGGCACATTGATGCGACTCAAAGAAGATTTATGGTAAACAATGGTTTCATACCGACTGCTGTGTTTGGGAACATGTTTAATACACACTGTTCGTCGAGCTCTGCATATTGAAGGATTGCATCATAGAAAGCCAGCTAAAAAACCCTTTTAAACTAATACCCATAAACAAAATAGATTGTTGATTGCAAGGGAGTATTTAGATTTTGACTGAGAGCACACCTTATTCACCGATGACAAGTCGTTTGAATCATCTGAAAACTGGGTTTATTTGTGGCGCAGAAATGGTACCCGTTATGCAGAACAAAATGTTGTCCCAAATATGGAATCTGGACGGATATTACAGATATTTTTTTACATTTCAATATATGTAAGACAACATTTTTTTTTTACTTTGTTGTTTTTCAAAATATAGCAGCGTTACCGAATGAATGGTGACTTGTATTTTTTTTTTATTCTTATGGTTAAGTCTCAATTTTCTTTTCATTACGAAAACGAATTCTTAAGCTATAACCATAGGAAATATATATATAGAAAAAAAGAGACATTTATCAAAAACATTATTTATGATTTAAAAATTTAAAAAAAAAACACATTTTTTTTTATTGCATATGTTTTAATTTTTGCAAACAAAACAAAAAGTTCTCATACCAACTGGTCCTTTTCAGAGAGAACTAGATGTCGAAACATAAAAAAAAAGTAATTCCGAACAAAAATACTCAATACGGAAATAGCGTGATATGAACTATAGGCTCGCTGGATTAAGTCGCAGCGCCTACCTACACTACCACTACACCACCGGGCAGATATCATGTATTGCGAAATAAACAATACGTATGTAGAACAACACTGCAGTTTACACCTAATTAATTTGTTAGGTTAAGAAACCAAAAGATAGAAGAACGATTTAAATAAACTAGTTAGTATAAAGAAAACTAAACCTAATTTTGTCGATTTAAGGTTAATATTATTGACAGTTCTGATAATGTTAATGTGTGAGTGCGAGATTCACAAAATGGCTCCACGCAATTTTAACCTTTACACTATGTATGGACTATTGCAAATGACCGTACATCATATATTTTTTTTAGTTTTCTTATTTTAGAAGTTACAGGGGGGGACACACATTTTACCACATTTTGGAAGTGTCTCTCGCGCAAACTATTCAGTTTAGAAAAAAATTATATTAGAAACATCATTTTTGAAAACCTATCCATAGATACCCCACACGTATGAGTTTGATGATAAAAAAATTTTTTGAGTTTCAGTTCTAAGTATGGGGAACCCCAAAAATTTATTGTTTTTTTTCTATTTTTGTGTGAAAATCTTAATGCGGTTCACAGAATACATCTCCTTACCAAGTTTCAACAGTATAGTTATAATAGTTTCGGAAATAAGTGGCTGTGACATATGGACGGACAGACAGACAGACATGACGAATCTATAAGGGTACCGTTTTTTGCCATTTGGCTACGGAACTCTAAAAATATATAATTTAGACTCTAAAATGCTTTAAAATAAATTAGTAATAAATTTAAATTAGTTAAGACTTTATCGTGTAATATATATGTGTTCTTAATCGTAGCGCGCAGGTGCTACTTACTACGTACACCACCGAGACTATGCAACATAAACAAAATAAATTTAACGTATAATTAATCGATTTAAAACAATGGTATTTCTTAAATAAATTAATTATAGCGATATATTTTGTTCCTTAGAGTAATGACAGTTTATTCAATATGTAAAAAAATATAAATAAGCACAAACCTTAAAAATTAGTAATAGAAATCAACTTAAACATATAATGCGATATCTACCAGTAGGTACCTAATACGCTGTAAAAGTATTTTATAAAGTTAGGCTATAAATATAAGATAGAGTATGCGACCGCTAGATATATTGTGACGCACCAAAAAAATTGTGATTTATTTGTAATAGTTAGCGTTTAAGATTTGTCAGTCTGGCACACGCGTCTGGGTCTGGGTAAAGGCAGCCCGTGTCAACTCTATGGCAATTGTTGATTTGACTTTATGATTACATATCTAATTTAACATATTAAGAAATTTTATTTTTTAAAGATTGAGTTCATTTATGATAACTCCTTTGCTTAACGATTTATGTGCCTGCCTGCCGAACCCCCGGAACTAAGAAATTGAACTAAATATATATCATTGCTCCATGGCTTAGTAATGACCTGCCTGTTGAACTGAGTTTCGTGGTTTCGATTCCCGCACAGGACAAACATGCGATGAACATTTTCGTTTGTCTTGAGCCTGCGTGTTTTATATCTATCTACAAAAAAATCATATAGTATTTGTTTGTTGTAAAGCCGGTGCTAAGACCTGAATAACTCCTGCGGGCTTTTCTTTGTAAATTTTACTTTCCTCAAGGCAAAGCAACCCAACCACCCACGGGCGATAATGACATATAAACGCACGTTCTACGTACTGTCTATTCTTTCACCTTATATTTTTATTATTTACTTTTAAATGTGGTGATTAAACTCGAGTCATTAAAGCCTTTGGCTTTCGGCTGCTAAATAGCCTGTCGTAGGTAATCTTCTTCATACCACTCTTGTACACAATGTACTAATATTACAATCAAGCCTTTAAATAACGCATGGAGATTTTTTTATTATCTGATCTTTTTCGTTCTTTACATCATAAAATGTGATAGAAACTTAGCTTACTTAAAAAAATTACTCTCCCGACAAATGCCGCAAGAGAAACTTCTCTTCGAATAATACGAGTAAATTAAGATTAGCTTTCTCGAAAACTCAATAGAACTTTGTTAACTTGGAGTCAAATATTTTAAGTGAGTTGTTTTTTTTCAAAAGGGGTTAAATATATTACATTTTATTGTATTATTTTTGTTGAAGTTTGACACTATTGCGTACAGTTGTCTGGCGAGCGCTACCTCTTATTGCGTATAGTTGTCTGGCGAGCGCTACCTCTTATTCTATAATAATAATAATAATATACTAATATACTAAATAATATACTAATAATAATAATAATAATACAAAACAATTAAACGATAAAAGTAATAACAAATTGGCGGTCTTATCGCTAATGAGCGATCTCTTCCAGACAACAGTTTTTTCTTTATATAAATTGGGTTTTTGTTTAGTAAAATGTATATTGACTTATTAATATATTATAACTTTATAGAATAAGCTACCCGATTTAGCTTTACAGTTAATATGCGTGTTCCGTAGCTAATACAACAACTTGACAGAGTTCTGCTTATTAAAAAAAAATTGCTCAATATATATTACATGAAATAAAATATAGGAAATAAAGACGTTAGAAAAGCACTTTCTTAGATTAAAAACAATTTAGAAGAAGCTTGTAGTTGCCGCGACATCAACTATAAGCATTGCCTCAATTGCAGGCACCAACGTGATCATACTTAAAGTGCAGGCACCAACGTGATCATACTTAAAGTGCAGGCACCAACGGATCATACTTAAAACAAAATTATATACACGATATAAGATAATGGACTTTGTTCGCGATTAAATAAGGCACTTAACAAGTCAGACATTAATTCTTTTCTCTCAGGTTTCAAGTTCGTTGAACTCGTCATGCACTGAACAACTGGTTACTATAAAAACCACTACTTTAACTTACTACGTCCTACATATTGTGTAAAAAACAATACTTACATAAAAATACACTAAACTGGAATGATTTTAAAGTACATTTAACGCAAAGTCTACAAAAAGAAAGTAATCACAACGCTTACTCTATGTATAGCTACATGCGTACATAGAGCAAGAGACAATCTAGTCAATACATGTACCTATGTATAGCTACATGCGTACATAGAGCAAGAGACAATCTAGTCAATACATGTACCTATGTATAGCTACATGCGTACATAGAGCAAGAGACAATCTAGTCAATACATGTACCTATGTATAGCTACATGCGTACATAGAGCAAGAGACAATCTAGTCAATACATGTACCTATGTATAGCTGCATGCGTACATAGAGCAAGAGACAATCTAGTCAATACATGTACCTACATTACGGTTGAAGAGTAACATAATGTAACTGAATGTATCAGGTATTGTGTGTATGCACACAAAACTATGAACACTGAATAAAATACTCATATAAGCAGCATTCTTTTAACTGAGCACTTTGCGTCTGATATACGTATAACATAAATAATACCCATGACTCAAATATAGCTTACAAGATAAGCAAGCTAAGGTGGCAGTGCGACGGTCATATCTGTCGCAAAAGCGACGGCCGTTGGGGCAAGGGTTCTAGAGTAGACTGGAGAGCACGGACCGGTCGGGCGACTGAGAGGGGCTTTCAAGAGGTAGCCGAGAGTGGCTGGATGACAAAAGCGAGTGTGGTGGCGATTACTGGGAAAGGCCTATATCCAACTATCGACTGTTGCAGCAGTTCATAACTCGCGCACCGATGGTACCATACTTAATAGGAATCTTAAAAATTATAATTACAGTTTGCAAAACTTTTTTTTTTATATTCAAAATTTATTTATTTATTTACTACATACATGTCCGTGTTCGGGTCACTAAAATTAATATATGTATTTAAATTTCAACTTATTCGGTCCAGTGGATTCGAAGCAAATTGGCTGTGACGACATACGACTTCATCCAATAAAATACATCCTCCAAGGTCGCATTCACTAGGCAGGAAAGAAAGCGAACAACAAATGCTGAAAACCAACTATCTATGTATAGGAATAATGTTATATTATTGCTTTCCACCACATAAAACTAGAAATATCAAAATAAAAAGGGCATTTTTGTTATAGACATAACCGAGGAGTCCTGAGAGAGAATTCCCAAGCACGTCTACTCGGGGCGGCGGAGAGTCTCGGCAAGTCTCGTCGCCAGAACGTGCCCAGGGCCACATTCAGACAATGAACCAAGAGGGCTAAACTAGAACATCTACATTAAAGGACACATCACAGAACTGTATGTTAATAAATGATTAAATATAAATGAAAAATTGTTATTTTTCTGGAGTCATAATGAAATGACCCTTTTACACAAGGTGAATAAAAAAAAATTAAAATTTAAATGATGGTCGAGTTAAGTGCTTAGTTAAAAGAATACGAACTTTTCATTACAATTAAATAACTACCTTAATTAAATCAAATTACTAAAAACAACAACATACATATTCAATAATATAACATCTATCAACTAAATAACACATAAAATAATACAAAGTGAGTTCCTATCAAATTTCAGTATAGTACGTAGGGCGGTTGATCTTCAGCAAGGAGAAGACTGTCGGGAACACGTAGGTCGTGTTGAAGCCGATCATCCCGTACGTGAAGTACTTGTAGCTGAGCTCTACTATGATCTTGTTCTTGTTGTCGAGACTGTCTTCGGAGTTCCTCAGCTGGTTCTTGTCCTTACCCAACAGCGCGCAGACGAACGCGTACGAGACAGACTTGCCGATGGCGCGCGTCGCCAGCACGCCGCAGAATCCGAGCACGGTCCGCAGGATGGTGCAGCCCAGCATCTCGACGGAGGGCCAGATGATGTCGTAAGGCGGCGGGCGCGCACTCGGCGCCGCGTGACCCAGCTGGTAGTTGGTCCATGAGCCCAACAGGATGCCGGCGCACACGCTCACTATCATCGTCGTGTCGCCTCTGTTATACAAAAACCACCACATCACATAATCATCAATATTATTTTATACACAGAGAGACCCCGAGTAACTGTCCGATCGACGCAGACCATACTGCAGATATAGATAAGTACTGCACACGGGGACAGTATGATCACCTATAAAAACTAATTAGTAAACATGCTCACCAGATTGAAGCTCCTCTTGGCACACAAGGCTTTTGGTTGTAATATGTGCTGTAAGTGTTGAGCATAGACCAAGGTTTGGTCAGGACATTTTGTATGTAATTACCATGCATTACTTTAACTCTTTATAATACCCTTTAAAATAGAAATCGTATTAGGTTATATATGTATTCTTGTTTTTCTTATTATTTGAAAATTGACCAATAATAAATAAAATAAATTGTTGAAATTTCCCACGGTAATTAGTTTTAATGTGATAAACAGCATTGTGTTTTACAGCAGAAAAATCTAAACAGACTGTTTTACACAGTAACATGAATAGACTTATTTAGTATTTTAACATACTGTTTTTCTGTTAGAGCAGCCTAATTTCGGCTGTGATTTTTATAGTCTATTAAAAAGTATAACTAACATTTTGAGGCGGCCGAACTTTGGTTATTCAATTAACGGTTTAAAAGCTCTAACTTAGGACACTAATAAATCCATTAAAATTTAACATTGCTATTTAACTGTCCGGAATTAGTAAGAAAACTATTGAAAGCTATTGGTAGACAAAAAAAACATATTTCCAGAGTGGTATACGCTGACGTTTTTTGCCAAATTAGTGACAGAATTGCACTGTACTGCCCCTCGCCGCATTTACATACTCTTTATCATAACCTTTCATTTCAGCATCAGTAGGCAGTGAACACATTTTTTAAAAGCTATAACGCAGTTGATAAAATTAAGTATTGGCCGCTTGGCCCTTTTGACTCGGTTCAACGACGGGCTGTGAGAATTGTTAACGATTCCAAACTCACTTGCGGTATCGAGGCCTTAAGTCTTAAGAGAGACTTTGACTCCCTGTGTGTGTTCTACCGCTTGTACAATAGGTTGTGTTCTGAGGAATTATTCGAAATGATGCCGACGGCTACTTTCTACAATCGCACCGCTCGCCATCGGCAGGGAATTCATTCTCATACTTTGGAACCAAAATGGTCGCGTACAGTGCTGATTCAGAGAAACTTTGCAAGATTTGCTCTAAGGACTACAGTATGGGGTTCTTCAAGAAAGAAGTTATTAAATTGCTTTTGGTTGTTGCTTGTTGGTCGGCAACGCGCGAGTGATACCCCTGGTGTTGCAAGCGTCCATAGGCTACGGTGACCGCGTACCATCAGGCGGACCGTAAGCTTGTTTGCCACAAAAAAAAAGTAGGTACTAAGTTATAATTTTAAAAATCGTGTTCACTGCCTATTGATTGACTGAAGACATAAAAGTTTATGATAAAGATTATGTAATGCGTCATTGAATTATAATTTAAATGTAACAATGGTGGTACGTGTGCAATATGGTGTCTTTATGTCGTATGCTCCAGTGGTATATTGTGTAGAAGCCGGCGGCAGCAGTGCAATTTTATCACTAATTTGGCGAAAAATGTCAACGGATACCACTCTGGAAATATGTTTTTTTGACCATAAATAGTTTGCAATAGTTTTCTTACTGCTTCCGGACAGTAAAATTGCAATGTAAATTTTTTTTTTATTTTAGTTGTTTACTTTAATTTGTTACTTAGAAATAACGGGGCTCATGATAGGATTCTTATTTTATTACAAAACCCCTTATGTTGGCCTGCAGCCGAGACAAGGGGGATGACAGCAATTTTATAATTTATTAGTATCCAAAGTTAGGGATTTTATAGTATACTAGCTGTCCCGGGGAACGTTGTTACGCTGCCGTCCCTCTGTACCCGGCGAAAGTTGGTTTTTACCTATAGTGCCCGAGTCCGGCTCGCACTTGACATATCGAGATAAAAACTATCCTATCTTTTAAGTTGGATCAAATAACAGATATTTACGAAGTTTGATCAAAATCGGTTCAGTAGTTTAGGAGTCCATTGAGGACAAACATTGTGACACGAGATTTATATATATTAATACTATTTTATTAGACTATAAAAATCACGGCCGACATTAGGCTACTCTTACAACCTAAGCTCGGCCACATTTACCTGTTCTGATGAAATATAGGATGTTCAAAATACTAAATAAGTCTATTCATGTAACTGTGTGGAACAGTGTGTCATAATTATTTGCTAAAATACACAATGCAGTTTGCCAAATAAATAATTTTATTTTTAATTATAATGTAAAAAATTTAATTATTTTATTATATTTTATGTATCATTCGTCAAATTCAGTTTTTACATAAAAATCATAAGAAAATACTTATATAACCTAATATTTATAATTTCTATTTTAATACAACTTTCAATTTTAAATAACAATGATTAATAATGCCTTCTTTTGTTTACGATTTAGAACATTCTTTGCTGGCCGATATTAGAGTAAAAGAAGGTTGTATTATGGAAATGTTACAAGCGTCCATAGGCTATGGTGACTGCTTACCATCAGGCGGACCGTCGGCTTGTTGGCCGATTTTTAATATATATTTTATTTATTTATTATATTAAAAAAAAAATTAAATACCTACTGTTCTATTCTTTTTACTTAGGAATAATTGGAAATCTCTTTCTAGACTTTCAATCTTAGTGACACATTGTTCACAGTAGATGTAAGTACAATTACTCGTATTTTGAAAAATAGGTATCATACGGTAAATTTTTAAATAGGTATTATATAGATCCATACTAATATTAAAAATCTGTCTGTTTGTACCTCTTCACGCTGAAACATCTGTACTGATTAAGATGAAATTTAGCATGGAGATAGTTTGACTCCCGAGAAATGACATAGGCTACTTGAAAACGTCAAGTGTGAGTCGGTTTTTTTATAATTAAGGAGTTTCCGTTGAAATTCTACACCAATAACGCGGGCAAAAGCTAGTATTATATAAGTGTAACTTACTCATGATCCTGTATGATCGAAGGTCAATAAATTGCAAATCAAATGGTAACACTTTTAATTTTATTACCTACTATTATTTTCCACGCTCTAGGCACTGCTCTTTATAGGTATTACTAGCTGACCCGGTGAACCGTGTTTCTTTTTTGTTGAAAGGGTTGTACTAATTCAGAAACTTTCCCCAACATGTGCAAAAAAACTTACCGAAATTTCATTAAAATCAGTTTACCCTTAAAGTGCGAGTCCGACTCGCACCTGACCATATTTCATTTATAAAAACCATGCCCTAACACTATCAAACACAACAAAAAAATTACCCGAATTGGTCCAGCCGTCTTCGGGTTTTCCTTAGTGCGCGAGTCCTACTCGAACTTGACCTCAGCCGACCCGCACTGGACCCTTTTTTCTTTTTCGGAAACCTTCCCCGGCGTGTGCAAAACAACTTACCAAAAATCCATTAAAACCGTTTTCCCCTTTTTGCGCGAACCTGACTCGCACACAATAAAAAAATTACCCGAATTGTTCCAGCCGTCTTCGGGTTTTCCTTAGTGCGAGAGTCGTACTGGAACTTGACCCTGTCAGACTCGCACTTGCCCTTTTTTTCTTTCTCGGCAACCTTCCCCGGCGTGTGCATAACAACTTACCAAAATTTCATTAAAATCTTAGTATCTTAATACTCTTAGTGCGCGAGTCCGACTCGCACTTGACCGTTTTTTTCTTTTATGAAAACCTTGCCATAACACTACCAAACACAACAAAAACATTATCTGAATTGGTCCAGCCGTCTTCGAGTTTTCCTTAGTGCGCGAGTCCCACTCGCACTTGACCGTTTTTTTTTTATAAAAACCTTGCCCTAACACTAATAAACACAACAAAAAAAAATTACCCGAATTGGTCCAGCCGTCTTCGAGGTTCGCGCTTAGCAACAAATTTTGCGATTCATTTTTATTTATATAGATTACGCTAAATACCTACCTAGTTAAAGGTCAAAAAAATCTAATCAACTTGCTGCACAACGAAACATGCAACAGTGATATTTTTGTAATTGTTTCCTTAGGTACCTACCTACTTACGTCAAACGCAATACAAGTGAAGATTCGCTCACGGATGGCCCGCGACTGATTTTGGCTGCTACCTCGCCTCGCCTCCCCCTTCTCAAGCCCCCCGTGTTTGTCAAGCGAGCCAGCATCATGATGGAATTCGATTTTTGCAAATTTGACTAATGATTTTTGTGTTTCGAATTATTATGTTTATTCATTTAATTTAGTAAGAATGACAGTAAAGTTTTTTATTTAGAATTAAATATTAGCTAGGTCTGTGGTGCTTTAAAATTTTCGGAAACGTTTTTGTTATAATGTATAATAAGCACGAAGTTGCAGCTGTTTTGACCATAAATTACAAGTTTTTGCACTCTACACAATTTAACGTAAAACTGAAACACCACAGACCTAGATATTAGTTGTCTGGTCTTGTTAAAACAAAATAAATTGAGCTTGAGGGATTGATATTCATCAGAGGAGAAAAATCCTGTTGTATGGAGCGCGCTGCGAATCCGATACTCTTCTTTCTATAATTGAGTGGTTTCCGTTAACATCCTACATCGATAACCGAATTTAAGACGGGTAGAACCACGGGCAAAAGCTAAGAAGGCCCAACAGCTGGTCACAGTACTAGTAATTAGAATGTAAACTAATTAATTAACAGGCCCACCAGCTTGTAACAGTATAACCTATAACCCATCTATGCTAATGTATGCATCGTGTTCGTGAATTACATCATACTTTTAACGTAAAGCGTACATGTTTGTTAGCACTAATTTAGGTCAACGCTGTACGTTGTTATACTTTTACGTTCCTGCTACCGTACGTGCGACGTACGACTTGGGAACATTATTAGTGAAACAGTGAATCAGATAAAATAAAACACATGAATCAAATCCAAGATAACAAGAAAACGATCAAACATAAAAAGAACTGTGTCGCAGTCATCATTAGTCACGGATTTATTATCAGTATTGATACTAAGTCGAACACACTGTCCAGAATTACTGTGTATCTTCCGTTTGTTGTGTTGTGAATCTTACACTCATATACTTTACTACAATTTACATATAAAGTACGTGCGTACACAGTAGTTTTATATTGAGACATCGCGCCGCTAGACTAGCTATTCATGACAAACATAGGCTATATAGGTAATCTTTTTTATTATTATTACCATTCCGCATATTGCGTGTGTTGTAAACTGTAGGAAGATAGAGGAAAATATGAGTCTAAAACAATACTTTATGCGAATAAATTAGTAAGTACTTAACGATTTTTTACCAGTGCCATTTAAAACAGCATATACAGTCATGGGACGCCCGGTATTGAATGAAGTTATTTTTATATATTCTACTAGCTTTTGCCAGCGGCTTCGCCCGCCCTTAATTTGGTTATCGGCATAGGATTCTTACGACAACTTCTAAATTATAGAAAAAAAACTTAGGAGGTGAAAATGCGCGAAAAATATTAATGCGCGCGCAGTAGTTGATCATTATTTAGCTGACATGTTACTTTAAAACTGCGATATCTCCTAAGATATTCATTGAAATCGAATGATGTAAATGGAAATTTTGTGTTAAATTAAAGACGTATTTATTTGGATAATAATTAATATCATGTTTATAGAACACCTCGCAAAATAATGCATTATTTTAGAACAAATTTGGTTAGCATAAAAAAGGAGCCAACCTTAAAAGACAGACGTATGACAGACGTATGGTGTCGTGCAGTTATTTAAAGAACATTTGAAGAGGAACAATTCTGTTATACATGATTTTTGCGCAACTTTAACCGTTTACGCAGCACGGAGCGAAAGCTCTCAAAAGAAAAAAAGAAAACTCCCGATTTTGAAACATTCTTCGTTGGTGATCTGCTCCTATTGGTGTTAGCGTAATGATATATAGCCTATAGCCTTCTGCGATAAATTAGCTATCTAACACTGAAACTATTTTTCAAATCGGCCCAATAGTTTCTAACAAACAAACTCTTTAGCTTTATATAGTACAGATGTAGTAGCATAGCGTAATAACTAAAAGTCAGCGAACTTCTTTGTCTCGGCGCAAAATGCCGACAAGCGGCGGCGTGCGTAGTGTCTAGCACTATAAAGGCGTCAGATTTGTCACAAAAAAAATATTCTACATATGTTTGTTGGAAACGATATTTTAAGTTAAGCAACGTCAGGCTTGGTCAGTAATTGGACGTTCACCGCTTAGTGGCACACATTTTGTTTGTATTTGTAAATCACGTAAATAGTGGTAGGTACGTAACCCTCGGTGCGCGACTCCGACTCGCACTTGGTTGGTTTTTTATACCTTTAGATGCCGAATCGATAAATGCGGCAAAAAGAGCTGGCAGGAATTTCTATGTAAAGTAATAATACAATTCTTTGATGATCAGCTGAGAAGTAGACAATATGTATTGAAACACTTAGAAGGTAATACAAATAAGTTAGTAAGCTACTAAAAACAAAGTCAAACACATGTCAATTATTATTTTTTGTTTAAATATAGCATAGGGGCATGACCTTATGTATCTATGCAAAACCCCGAATACTTCTGCAACACAAGAAAAATATTTATTTGGACTATTTACTCAACTTATAGATAAACAAAACAAGCAGGAAAAATAAAGAAATTATAAAAAATAAGTAAGTGCATAATAATTATCTTATAAGCTATGTGGGTCCAAACAGGCTTCACACTCAGCAATACGCTGTAAACAATGGCCACAGCACTGATTTTCAGTGTGAATAGTTTCTTCGAAAATATAACTTTCCGTCGACCCAAGCGAACACAATCAGTATCTGAAGTAAGCGACGAAATAAACCTGACAAAGAGTACATCAAACGAAGGTACCGTACACAGTTTACCTTACCTATCAGATGATGAAAGTAACGGAAAAGTCCAAGAATTAAAATTACAAATAGAAAAAGTTACATTAGAGTTACAGATAGCCCATGAAGTGGATAATTTACTATCAGAAAATAGCGAACTAAAATAATCTTTAGAAAATTTAAGTAAAAAACACGAATTACACAAAAACGCTGCTAAAACTTAGATTTTACTATTCCAAAAAAGAAAAAAATGAAATCGTCAACTCCAAGAAAAATAAAAACATTTTACAAAATTAATAAATATTCTAACAATGATAAAGGGTAGTTGGTTTTCACGTATTCCGTATAATGGTATGACGTGTTAGTTTATTTGAACTTACCCGGGGTTTGTTAAAACTTTACGAACATTTAGAAAATAATATTAATATTCTATTAGTTAAGGATAATTAGGCTGTTTATCTAGACCGTTCATAATAATCTAGGACTCTATAATAGTACCCCAACCAACATAACTATAATTAAAAGATATTCTTTTTCTGTGTTAAAATTAATTAAGGACGGACATTCGTCCGGAATAAAAAATAGGATGGAGGGGTTTGAAATGTGGGGTGAGAAGGTTGTTAAAGAGGGGTTAGTGGTGATAAAAGTGCATGGTCCCATACATACAGAACATAAATTGCCGTCGTTTAAATTGTCGAAACGCTGCCCGACCAATAGTCCACAGTCTATGCTAGTGCGTCAGTAGAAGCTAGGAACCACGTGGGGCTAAAAGCAAACCACAGCTAGATCGTGCCACCATTACTGGTAAGTAAATACTTTTATATTAGAAGTTACAGTGAAAATATTGTGTGTTGGTTTTGTAATGCTTAAGGTTGTGTTTTAGAAATATCTAAATTAATGTTAAAACATCCAAATGATGGGCCCCCGCTTTTGCCGGTTAGAAATTTTTGGTAGGAAGGGATATATTAACGGACCTTGTTTCTAGGACATTTTCAGCTAGGTAAAGATAAATCTTCTATAAAAGTAGAAGTGGGAACAAAGATTATACCAGCCATAATAATTATATAGCCCACTAAAGAACTAGGTCTGCCAAGAGTTACTGTAATTACTGCGTGTAATCTATGTCCATCCTTAGCAGCGTTAGTAGGGTTTACTATTTTAGCTGGTTAGTCAGTGTAGGTGAGCGCTGATGATCATCGTAAGGGTGCCCCTTAAACCTACTTTCAGGTCGCAAGTCCTGAACGCTTAGCTACCTAGTTCCCACTCTACAAAACGAATGGAGTTAGCATTCTTATGTATTTTACTTTCAAATGTGGAAGAACTCTATAGTATCTGTGTCCCTTAGTTTTGATATTCGAGTATTTGCGTTGTTTAGGTTTTGTACTGACTTTAAAAATGGTGAAAACTCAAAAGTAGGCATTGCTTATGATCGTAGATTTAGCTATATTTATTTCTTGATTATTTTCTTTTATGGTTATTTTATATAATATTGATTGCTATATTACTCTGACTTACTTCCAAAAGAACTGGGTTACTACTTATTTAACACAACGGTTTTCGGGTCCTACCACTTCTTACGATCATGCTTGGCCAAATAAAATACTTCTCTACTATTATTAATAATTATTAGATTCTTTTGATATCTTTTCTTGAGTGTAGATGGGCTCGAAGTTACCTAGAACAATTTATTTTATTAAAATATTCATGAGAATGCGTTACACTACCGAGTAGAACGTTTTAATAATCTTTTATATCTTGATATATTAACACATAAATACGCTACTATTTTAGACTCTAATAGTAACTTAGCATATAATTATACTATGTTTTCGAAGTACAGTGGTGTGATAAACAAAAATGGAGTACAAAAAATCTTTATGGACCTGAAAATAAAAATTAATGACATGGAAATATCACAAAAACATGTATCAAGTAGCCAGGAAGTAAAGTAAAGTTTTCCAAAATTCCTATCCAGAAAACAAAGACGAACAAAGTTTTTTTCGTAAATAACTACTTACGTATGCTGGACTTATAAACAAATCAGACATACTAACAGTACACTTAGAAGACCTCTCATTAAATCAAATGCCAGTGGATATACTATGTATTACTGAACATTTCATAATGACCGGACAAGATTAACTAACAATTCCAAATTTTCACTTGGCAGCATGTTATTCACGGAATGGGGTAGGGTCGAGACTCCGCACAAGCGGTCGAACCCTAGCCAATGCCACAGATGCCAGCTATATGGCCACGCGCAGCGCAACTGCAAACGCAGACCGCGCTGCGTCAAATGTTTACGCGATCACGCCACTCCGGACTGTGATCGCGATCGCTCTAACGCATCCGACCCGGTCGCTTGCGTACTCTGTGGGAGTGAAGGCCACCCAGCGAATTACCGCGGGTGCCCCAAAGCTCCCAAACAGAGCTCGCGTAAACCCAAACAGGGTAAATCGCGTCCCCCCGCCCCCCGCCAACAGGCTCCGCTCGTGCCTGCACCTCTCCCCGCTGTCAACGCCTGGAGCCGTCCTCCAGCGCTAGTCGTCGCGTCCAAATCAAACTTTTGTCTACTCTCCCCGGGCCCGTCTCAGTTACGGGTATTCCCTACCCCGCCCCTCTCATGTCTCGGGACATTCCGCGTCCAGCGCCTATGAGAAGTGCTCCCGCACCTCTAGCGCATACGCGCCTTGCCCCCCCGCGCCCCTCTTTCGCGCTGCCCTGCAACGCCGTTCACACGGCCGAGCAGCAGCAGCACCTCGGCATTCTCGCCGAGATTTCTTGGGCCTTCGACGCGGCCAATTTCGAGATCGTGTACGCCGAATACGTACAGATCACCGATTTCACTCAAATGCTCAGCTTCATGGCTAAGCATCGCGATTTCTTTGCCGCCCTCCGCAGGGTAGCTCCAAAACCTTAGAACCAAAATGGATTGCACAACCGCGCGCGAAAAACCCCGGTCCGTCTCCATAGGCTATTTTAACGCCAACGGTCTCCGCAACCAAAGAGAGGAATTATCGCAATTCCTCTCGTCCCAAAAACCGGACGTCTTCCTCATCCAGGAAACGTTCCTAAAGCCCGCTGTCCGTACCCCTTCGATCGCGAACTATCGCACCGTCCGTAATGATAGAACTGCCTCCAATCTCGGAGGCACTCTCATCTATTACAGGCGCTCCCTGCATTGCTCCCCTATCGATCCTCCACCGCTTACGAATTTAGAAGCATCCGTCTGCCGCCTAGCGATGACCGGCCATCAGCCGATCATCATTGCATCGGTTTATCTCTCTCCCCTAAAAGACTTGCTCGAGAGCGACCTTCAGTCGCTCTTAAGTTTAGGCGACGCCGTCATTCTTGCCGGCGACCTAAATTGCAAGCATCGCCGCTGGAACTCTTCTGTAACTTCACAAAGAGGCAGACTCCTCGACGATTTAGTTGACAGACTAAACTTTGACATCATCGCTCCCATGACGCCCACTTACTTTCCCCACAATACTCGGAACAACCCCGACGTACTCGACATAGCACTTCTAAAGAATGTAAGGCTAAGCTTTCGCTCTATAGAGGTGCTTGACGAACTTGACTCGGACCACCGCCCTGTCGTCCTCCGATTAGGCTTCCCTTCGGACTCTCCTCCCGACACTAGAACCGTGACGGACTGGGATAAATTTGGACGATTGCTCGAAAATCCCAGCTCGCCACATCTAGACCGCGTTCCCGACGTAATCTCATCCGCGACCGATCTTAACGTAGCTATCGACTCACTCACTAGCCACCTGACCGCCACCGTTGGCGAGTGCTCACGACAAGTGCCGGTTGGTGATTATCACCACCTAATCCTGCCTCAGCACATCAGGTCGCTAATGACTGAGCGTAACGCGGCCCGCCGCGCTCGCGATCGCGCTCCCACTATCGATAATAAAGCTCGCTTCAACGACTTACACCGCCGTGTAAGAACCGCTGTAGCTGAGCTTCGCGCCCAACGTTTCGGTGATCTTATGGAGAACATTTCTCCTTCTCACCAAGCTTATTGGCACTTAGCCAGAGCTCTAAAGTCCGAAACCGCGAACTCTCTCCCTCCGTTATCTCGTCCCAACAACGTTCCCGCGTTCAACGACGACGAAAAAGCGGATTGCCTAGCGTCTAGCCTCCAAGCCCAATGTGCCTTAAGCACACAGCCCTTCGATCCCGACCACGTGCGCGAGGTAGACGGCGAAGTGGAGCGCAGAACTTCTCTGCCTCCACAAGACCCCCTGCCCCCTGTCACTGTCGACGAAGTCGTACAGGTCATCAAAGACCTACGCCCCCGTAAGTCCCCCGGTGCGGACGGTATCTCTAACGATATCCTAAAGCGCCTCACTCTGCCCCTTGTCTGCCTCCTAGTAGCGATCTTTAACGCTGCTATGGAACATTGCATCTTTCCATCTCAATGGAAAGATGCAATTGTTATAGGCATCCATAAGCCAGGTAAAGCTCGTACCGAGCCGTCCTCCTATCGCCCCATAAGTTTACTAAAGGCCCTTGGTAAACTCTATGAACGCCTCCTTCTCGCCCGCCTACGGAACGCTATAGTCTCCAGAGGCATTTTAATAGACGAGCAGTTCGGCTTCCGTGCCAAACACTCATGCGTCCATCAAGTCCTCCGCATAACGGAACATATTCTCACTGGCTTTCAGCCAGCGTTAGGTAAGACCCGTCACACGGGCGCTGTCTTCTTCGATGTAGCGAAAGCTTTCGACAAAGTCTGGCACAACGGTTTAATTTTTAAACTGTACAACTTTCAGTTGCCAGATCGTCTCGTGCTCATCATACGAGACTATTTGTCGAATCGTAGCTTTCGCTACAAAGTCGAAGGCACTCTCTCTTCCCCCCGTCCCATAGAAGCAGGAGTCCCGCAAGGGTCCGTGCTCGCCCCCATCTTGTACCTTCTGTACACTAACGACATCCCTAAAACGATAGGTACCAACCTAGCCCTCTTTGCGGACGATACCGCTATCTATACGACAGATAGGCAAGTGAGTCGAATCACTGAGAGACTCCAACCCGCTATCACCGCCCTAGGCGAGTGGTTTCGGAAATGGAGAATCGAGGTGAATCCCGACAAAAGCTCTGCCGTTCTTTTTACCCTAGGCCGCCCTCCGCGGCCTCCTCCCCTTTCTCTTTTCGGTCGTGCCATTCCCTGGCAAAATAAGACCAAATATCTCGGTGTGACCATGGATAGTCGTTTGAACTTCCAAGCTCACACCAAAATAGTCAGGGACCAAGCCGCTTTTGTCCTCGGTCGTCTCTATCCCATGATAGGCAAGTATAGTAAGATGTCGCTTAGGAATAAGCTAAATCTTTACACAACTTGTATCCGCCCCATACTAGCTTATGCTAGCGTAGCCTATGCGCTGTCCAAGCGCAATCTCCACAAACTCCAGACCCTCCAAAACCGCTTTCTCAGAGCGGCCTCTGGAGCCTCTTGGTACGTTCGCAATGCGGACCTACACAGAGACTTCGAACTTCCCACGATTCCCCAATATTTTAAAGACTTGGCAGTCCGCTTTTTCGAGCGTACGCAAAATCACCCGAATCGTTTAATTGTGCAATCCACAACGTATCGTCCCCCCGATCGACCCGGTCACGGTCGTAAAACTATTGTTAGGCGGCCTCGGCACGTACTAACGTCCCCAGATGACGATCTCGCTGTCCGGATAGCGAGATTAGTCTCTACGACCTCCCCGAATAGGGCCTCCCTCCAAACACGACGCCGACGTCCCCGGGTTCGTTCGCTTCTCGCCCCCACTCAATCGCAACCGCACCCGCGTAACGGGGAACTCCCCTCCTGGCGGTGACTCACCTTCGGGTTCGAGACTCACGCCGGTCGAAGGGACGCCCCCGAGAGCGACAACCCAAGCCGAGGCTTCCCCCGCGGGAAGCCCTTGAGCGTTGGGCGCTATATGGGCTGAGGCTCCTTCAGAGTCTCGCCCCAAAAGTCCGGTGAAGCAGTAATGGCTGCAACAGCCAACTGCATAGTCAGCTCAGAAAAAAAAAAAAAAAAAAAAAAAAAAAAAAAAAAAACGGAATGAGGAAAAAAGAGGAGGGTCCTGTATATTAGTAAAACACGGCATTCAATACAAAGAAATACCAAAATTATCTAAGTTCTCAGTTTCAGGCATTTTGAATGTTGTGACCTAAAACTAACAGAACATAAAGTGATTTTGATTTGCATAAACAGAACTCCAAAGACAAAAACATTTGAACTTTTCTATGCCAACTTAGATTTGATTTTTAAAACAGTATGTGTCAACCAAAATAAAAAAAATATTATATGTGGGGATTTTAATATTGATATTTTAAAACGTAATAATCGCGCACTAGATTTTGAATACTATCTCCTACAACATAACCTACACCTTGTAATTAGACAACCCACTAGGCTAAGTAGCAAAACTTATATTGATAATTTTGCAACAAGAATGTGAAAGTAAAATAATAGACCTCGCTATTTCGGATCACACTGCCCAGATACTAACAATTCCTGTAAAAAAAGCCAAAGAAGAAAAAGAGATTATAATGTAGACAATTTAAATGAATTTAAACTACATTTACAAAGCCTAACTTTCACTGACGTTTATAAATGTAGCAATGCGAATGATGCATACAAAACATTCCATGAAGGTTTTAGTATGCTATATGATCTTTGTTTCCCATATTATACAGCAACTATTTACTCTACAAAAAAAAAGACTCGTTGGATTTTACGCGAAATTAAAATATGTAGTAAAAACAAGAAAAATCTACTTTGGCGCTATAGATACAGGCCGACAAAAACAAATAAGGAAAATTTGAAATCCTACTCAAAAAGATTTAAAAAGATTATTAGATTGACTCAATAAGCACAAAACAATCATTTCATTAAGTCTGCAGAAAATAAAACGAAAGCAACATGGCAAATAATAAATAGAAACAAAACCGCCTATCCTAAGGAATCTATACAGAGAAAAAGAAATAATAATAGCATGTATATACAAATATGTGCAATATACATAGACATGACCACAGCGTTTGACCACGTAGATCATAATACATTAATTGATAAATTAACAGCCTATGGTATTAGAGTACCGATTTTAGATTTAATTAGGTCATACTTTACAAGACCGACATCAATATACTCAGATCACAAGAATATGCATAAAAATTCGCATAATTAAAATTAGAAGTAAAGTACTTATCCTGCGCGAGAACTGTTAAATGCGGCGTACCACAAGGAAGTGTATTAGGACCATTATTATTTTTTACTATATATAAACGATTTACCCAGTGCAGTTAATTCTCCAATGGTTTTGTTTGCTGATGACAGCACGATCATTGTAAAAAACGAAAATGATATGAATTATCAAAACAGTATTAATGAAGCACTGAGTAAAGCGGTAAAGTGGCTTGAAAAAAATAATTTGATTATTTATCTTACTAAGACAAAAGTTATGCATTTTTATCAACGCCTAAACCAACAAAAAATTAAAGTCAGTTACAAAGATATTGAACTAGAGAGTGTAAACACAACTAAATTTCTAGGGCTCCTAATCGAAAGTCGGTTAACATTGAAACCTCAAATTGAAGAAATATGTAAGAAGCTTAGTAAATTTGCCTATGCACTTAATAATTTGTCAAAAAAAGTTAACCTCGATGCAGTTTTAATGTCTTATCACGGCTCTGTAGGATCATTACTCAGATATGAGTGTTATATTTTGGGGTAATTCTACCAAAAAGGAATCAAGCGATGTGTTCGAGCAATGTGTGTGCAATGCACAACGATGTCACATCCGCAGCTGCGTGGCAAACGGAGATCAGAACAAAGTCTGGAAGTTGCTAAGTTGCTCCTACAGGAGATGGTAAAACTCAGCAAACAATTCCTTCCAAAATATTGAGCTAAATAAATTTAAGAAAAAATTTTTACTGTTGCTTTTTTTTTAAACCACTAACGTGACAAACCAGCCTACAGTCCGCTTGATGGTAAGCGGTCACCGTAGCCTTTGGACGCTTGCAACACCAGGGGCATCACTCGCGCGTTGCCGACCCTTCAGAAATCTAATAACTTCTTCCTTGAAGAACTCTTTACTGTAGTCCTTGGAGAAAACCTTGGCAAGGAGCTTATTCCACAACCCAAGCGTTCGCGGGAGGAAGTTTCTCTGAAACCGCACTGTACGCGACCATTTTGGTTCTAAAGTGTGAGAATGAAATCCCTGCCGATGGCGAGCGGTGCGAAAGTAGCCGTGGGCATCATTTCGAACATTTCTCAGAACACATCCCATTGTACAAGCGGTAGAACACACACAGGGAGGCAAAGTCTCTCCTCAGACTTAAGGGCTCGATACCGCAAGTGAGTTTGGGATCGTCAAAAATTCTCACAGCCCGTCGTTGAACCGAGTCAAAAGGGCCAAGCTGGTAACCGGGGGCACCCGCCCGGACATGGCAGCAGTACTCCATATGGGGCCGGACTTGCGACTTGTAAAGTACTGCTTCGCACTGTTTAGTACACCAAGTTTTTTGGACGCCTCGCAACATCGCTGTTGATGTCAACACCAAGGATCCCAATGCTCTTGGAGATGGAGAGGGGAGTGTTCTGGAATTGTTGGACCACAGTGAATGGGGTTTTCTAAGCGGTGAACGCGCAAACTTGTGTCTTTGTAGGATTGAATCGGTCCAAGTTTTCCCGTCCCCAGTCAGAGACCTTGGACAGACATGTCATTGATATGCAGTAGAAACAGCGTAAGAGACAGCACAGAGCCTTGCGGGACACCAGCATTAATTTCCATGCTATCAGAGCAACTACCGTCAACTACGGTTTGTATGTGTCTGCCGGACAAAAAACTAGCCACCCATTTGCACAAACCCTCGGGCACCTTGTAAGATGGCAACTTCGATAGAAGACCCCGGTGCCAGTCGGTCCAGGCTACATGCCAATGCCTCCCCCTGACTCTAATGGCTAATGCCCATCGGTGTGTGAGATACACTAGAAGGTCACCAGTCGAGCGACCGTGGCGAAAAAATGGCGCTAAAAACGTATTGATGGTCACTGACCAGGTCTTGTTCTTCTAGGTACCTTAGAAGCTGTGTGTTGATCACACGCTCCATCACCTTGGAGAAGAGAGAGGTAATAGCGATAGGCCTGTAATTCGATGGATCTGATCTATCGCCCTTTTTGGGCACTGGGTGCCATTGGCAGTCATCCATGAAGACGGAAATTGCCTAGTGTGGTACGAAAGCGCGCAGACGCGCGTGAGTACAGGACATAACTCAGGAGCACACTGCTTAAGCACTACTGCTGGTATACCGCCCAGGTCCACTCGACTTATGAAAGTCTAGAGAAAGCAACGCCCGCCGGACCTCCCGCTGTGTTATGGAGATTTCCTACATGGTCTTACCGCACCAAGGTACAGTAGGTGGTACAGCGCCTTCATCGTTCATATTCGAGTTCGAGGCAAAGAGAATGCCCAGTAGATCGGCTTTCTCTTTAGCACTACGGGCCAAGTCACCATATAGTCTTTCGCAGTGGTGGTAACGACGCCTGGCAAAAGTTCCCTTCGGCAGCTTTCGCAAGCGACCAGAAAGCACGACTCCCAGAAGGATAGCTCGCAAGTCGCCCACCTATTCTGCTGATGAATTGGAATTTAGCTCTGGCAGTTGTTTTCTTACTGAACCGCGAGGCAGCATTTAATTTGCGTTTTAATTCAGAAATATTCGGATCCTTATTATTACGAGCCGTGGTCCACGTCTCATACGCAGTTTGCTTAAAATTTTTAGCTTCCCTGCAAGACCTATTAAACCACGGTCGTTTTTTGACGCCGGCAGCTACTCGCAGGTTAGGAAGCGAGGATTGTCTCAGTGACTGCGGCTGCGCAGACGTCAGGATCTTCTGAACTAAAGCAGAGCTGCCTCCACGGGTACGTGCATAAAATTCTCGCAATCCATCCCAGTCTGCCGACTTATAATGCCACTCACGACGCCAATTAGTTGGCCCAGACGGATCACGTTGTGTGCATGAGACAGAATATCCGTCCGAACTTGTAGACAGCAGAAGGTCCAGTAAGGAGCTTGTATGGTCCTCTATATCTGCTATTCTCGTTGGAGAAAGTACCAGCTGAGAGAATCCATAGGTCAGAGCAAATTCGTGAGCAGATATCAACGCTACGCATAGTTATTGGTTTGAGAACAGAGCCACTCACGATAGTGCGCGTTAAAGTCTCCCAAAATAACTAGTTCTGCTGTGGGATATTGCTCTAGAACTTTGTCTGTCGTCAAACTCAGGTGCGTGAAGAGTCGAGTTACGTCAGTGTCACCGCTATGTGACCTGTCTAGGCACGCATTGATACCAGTGTGGCCGCCGTGATATACGCGTGCCCACAATATCGATAGGTCCCTGTCTTCAAGGCTATGAAGTCCCGGACGAACACACATACACCGGCACGACTCACAAAATTGTGCTCGCGTTTGTAGCCGGGATAGTGAAGGTATGATGTATCGGCCGGGCAGGATATCTGCGTCTCCGTTTGAAAAAGAATGGTCAGTAGTTAAGATTGGCGTGAATACCCCTAATGTTGCAAAAATCCACATTGAATGTGGATGGAGTGGCCGCTGAAAAAACTCCTTTTCTTTTATTTCTTGCCATATTTATTGAAAGGATTATTTAGACATAAGATGAGGATTCACTGCACAGACATCTTAGAAGACAAAAGGTGCGGTATTAGAATTTCCGGAGCATAGCACAGATGATACGGTTGCTGGCACGGCGGGCGGAAGGGCACCTGATTCCCCTCTGTTGTAGTAGCCGGGTCCATTCCGGTCTCCTTCTCGGGCACGACTACTACTTTAGAGACTTTACACAGGTTGGCGGATCAGCCTCCCAGGGCGGAGATTAAGAGATCCCTGGGTTCGGAAACTCGTTCAACCTGCGGGCGGCTAGCGGTCAGCCGATTCATCAGGTCTCCCTGACATGCACACTTAATTCTCTTTCGCAGATCCCATCTCACTACTTTACTCTATTTTCTTTTAGTCAATTTACTGATTATTATGTTAAAAATAGTATAATGGCTATATTGTAAGAACTTGTGTGGCCGCCGTCAGCGCGTACGATTGGATGATTCCCTATCTAATTGGTGCAATATCACTGTCGGTGTTCCATAAGGTTGCATGTTGTCTCCACTCCTGTTTTCTCTTTTCATCAATACTATCACTCTAAAATTAACTTCCCTCTACCATCTGTATGCGGACGATTTGCTTATTTATACTCATGCTCCAATTGACCATATTAACAATGTTGTCAAACATATTAATTCTGAACTAAACACAATTAATCCTCAAAAGTCACAAGCCATAATTATTGATAGTCCTAAGATATGGTATTTGATACTTCCTGCTTTCAATAGGTTCAACTGGTTCAATGTATGATTTTTTAGTTATTTTTCGACATCAATTTTCGTTCAAATCTTTAAATGTATGCTGTCGCGATCGCGAAAACTTTGTGTACGGACAAAAATAAATTAACAATTTAAGTTAAGAAAATGAATTTTGATCTGATTTCTAAAAAAAGTAGCCGATTGTAAGCGTCTTATAAAAAAAAAGTAGTGTTTTCCACAATTGAATCGCTTGGACGGTAAATAAACGATTGTAGAAGTTGGTACTGTCTTCAGTACAGACTAAGTTGTAAGTTGCAAAGAGTAAGATTGGTGGAACCTGGACACAAGCTGGACAGTGACGAAATTTTGAGAAAAGCCAATCCGCAGCTAGGCCGTTGCAGCTAAGTTCCCTTTCTTTCACATCAACTCATCATTCCAAAAATGTCATACCTACTTCTCCTTGAGCATATTAATTGTAAGTTTTTTAGCACATATCCATTCCAGCACAAATACCTATCTACTTGTAACTTGCTCTTAAGTATATTCAAGTACATTATTTTTGTGATGACGTAATACATTTTGCATATTTAACCCAAGTTCAATTCATAAGTTTTTTGTCATCAAAAATCGACATTCTTAAAGATTATGCATTAACAAATAATCTAGAAGCTAATTTTAAAAGGATAGTAGCCTAATTATTCCTGTGTTGAGCTTTATTTCCTTGTTATAAACACATATTCTCTAAACATTTCCAGAAATACTGAGTCAGTCAGCGGCAACGGCATGTGAGGTTGTACACAACTAGTATTCCAGTGCGACACTGCCTGCCCACTTCTATACAATTGTGGTGCGAGAGATTTTTTGAAGTGAAAACTTCTTTAGCGACGTTGTGCACTTTTTTTGTTATGGGTAAAAAATGATAAACTCGCGTCAGGTCACGTGTCCTGATCGTGAAAATGCTTAAGACGGATGGAGAGTAGCTAGCTGGCGCGGCGTAGGAGAGGGAGTATCCCCCTCTCTTTCTACGGCGCGGCGAAAATGTATGCCTGCGCCTGCTGTTTCGTTTAGGCGGCGCAAGGCGCTTGCGCGAATGGTCATGTGTGTTTATGTTACAGCGTGCTACGCGCATCCATGGATGGTGACAGCTGACGGCTCGACCGTCTGTGTAGTGGCCATACTGCTGTGAATTCGTAAAATTCGTGTATATAGTGTTTAAAATATGGAAATTGAACAAAGTGCATCTTAGTCTTTGTAAAAACCGTAATGCCACGCCTATTATAATTTTTATTTTTAGTATTCGCGATTATGAGTAAGTAGTACAAGGAGGTTGGATATGGAATTTTAATTCTATGACAGATTGCGATGTCAAATATACTACGTCAAAAAAGTAAATAAACAAACATTATTATTTCTTGACAATGTCATAGACATGTCTTGCGACATATTTGAGTGTTAAGCGCGAATCGTGTGTAAAGGTTTTAACTTCTGCCGGCACTCCCGGAGTGCAACTCGTTCTGTAGTCATTTTATACCTTGTTAGGTAAATTCATTACGTCATTAATAATTCAAGACACCCATTTATTATTAACGGTCGATGAAATAAATCTTTGCAGTTAATCACAAAAGCAGGCATTTCCTACTGAGTATAACCTATTATCAAAGGGAAAATCATTAAGTTCCAAATAAAATTTATTATCTTTAAATACAGTTTTTGTTAATAAGAGCAAGGTTTTTTGCGTCGGAAGTCGAATCGATGCATCAAGACCATTCTGTCCAAGGACTCTTGACTGGGGACGCGAAAACTTGGTCCAATTCAACCCTATAAAGACACAAGTCTGCGTGATCACCACAAAGAAAACCCCGGTCACTGCGGTCCAACAATTCCAGAACACTCCCCTCTCCATCTTCAAGACCATTGGGATCCTTGGTGTCGACATCTCCAGCGATGTTCAGTTCCGAGATCATCTGGAAGACAAGGTGAAGCTGGCGTCCAAAAAACTTGGTGTACTCAACAGAGCGAAGCAGCACTTTACAAGTCGCAAGTGCGGACCCCATATGAAGTACAGCTGCCATATCTGGGCGGGTGCATCCGGACACCAACTTGGCCCTTTTGACTCGGTTCAACGACGGGCTGTGAGAATTATCGACGATTCCAAACTCGCTTGCCGTAACTTCCTCACGCGAACGCTTGGGTTGTGCAATGACCTCCCTGCCAAGGAATTCTCCAAGGACTAAGTATGGGGTTCTTAAGGAAAGAAGTTATTGGATTCCTGAGGGGTCAGCAACGCGCGAGTGATACCCCTGATGTTGCAAGCGTTCATGGCTACGGTGACCGCTTACCATCAGACAGACCATAAGCTTGTATGCTACCTTAGTGGCATAGAAAAAAAATTAAATTTCATTTACGATAAGATTCTACATTTGTCTGATTATTTTTCAAGTTTTTCGAATGTATTCTAGGCCGCAACTGCTGCTATCCCTAGTGCGAGAATTCATGTGGCCCATAAATGATAAATTGCTTGCCCGCCGTACGGAACATAATTGCGTAGTATGCCGAAGTCACCAAGGTAAGACTATGATGGGGAATCAGCGAATCACCGTTGATTTTCAATTTAAAACCGTAGGAATAGTTTTTGCCGGTTCTTTTTTATTCTAAATCGTAAGGGTCGTCAAAGGTAATTAAATGTTATCTTTGCTTTTTCGTCTTGCTAAGATATAAATACCTACACCTACTAGTGAACTTACGAAAGACGCGTTCATTATGACTTTTCAGCGTTTTGTGGCTCGACGCGACAAGCCGTCTGAAGTATTTTGCGGCAATGGACGCAATTTTGGGGCAGCGGCTAGAGAATTCGGTGATCTTGTCAAGACATGTCATGGATATCTGTCTGACTTTGCAAATGAGGAAGGTGTAAAGTTTATTTTCTCTCCTTCTTACGCTCCCCTCCCTACTTTGGTGGGATTTGGGAAGCTATCGTCAACTCTGCGAAACACCACATTAGGCGCGTTATGGGCAATAGCAATTTAACAAACGTTATTAAATTTTTTGTAATTTTTGTCACTCACGTCATACAAAACACTATTGCATCTAACTAATTCTTTTAAAAATTCATCACTTTCTTTATTAAATAAAATCATCTTTGTAAGAGACGCCACGGCGTGCGCCCGTCGCTATTGTTCAAAATGACACCGACCGACGCGTGCGACCGCCCCGTGAGCCCGTTTTTTTTTCTGAACTGACTATGCAGTTGGCTGATGCAGCCATTACTGCCCCACCGGGTTTTTGGGGCGAGACTCTAAAGGAGTCTCAGCACATTATATAGCGCCCAACGCTCAAGGGCTCCCCGGGGGGGAAGCATCGGCTTGGGTTGTCGCTCTTGGGGTCATTCCTTCGACCAGCGTGATATGATTTATATATTACACTTTATCCAGAACTCAAAAGACAAATAATATATAGTGGTTAGTATACAATAATTACTTCCGGATTTCGACAGCGACATTTGACTATTTAGAAAACATTATTAAAAATGATTTACGGACGAGTGGACTTGCTGCGTGGTTTTTTTGGTTGGTCTTTTTTCTATTTAATCGATAAATAAATAAAAATCTTTATCCATTTTTTTGCTACTCTGTAGTAGCCCTGGGTAACTCCCAATATAACTGTATCTTTGGATATATATCCGAGGCCAGAAATGTTACAACTCCTTCACTTTGCGTGAAATAAACATGGCTTATATCCAGGGAGTGAACGAACTAATCCAAATAAACAGCGGAGCGTGTCGCCCGTGTCGGTGGCGGCGTGGCCGAATAGCGATGCACGCATATCACTGAAAGTGAGAGAGAGAGAGCTAGCGTTGAAAGCGAAACAGTAACGTTGCCGTGTCTTGCTTATAAATAATCGATCTCAGCGCTTTTAAAATCACGCTTGCTAAACCCAATGTAATATGCATGAATTGGGATATGAATTCCCGTGCAATACGCTTTTAAGCACTTAAAACAAACTAAACTCAACTTAAAATCTATAACAAACGAGGGATACACTAACGGTGCACTCGTGATTGAAAGGTACGAAATCGACCCGAGGATTCGTTTGACCGCGGTGTCCTAGAAAATTGCATATTTCCGCGGATATATTAAGCGGATATGGATATGCAAAGCGGATATGGATATGCGAAGCGGATATATAGATATCTTTAATCGGAATGATATGTGACATATCTAATTTTTGCCCGGAGTTACTTAGCCCATGGCTACTACGGAGTACGCCACAAGTCGTGCGAACAGGTCGATACTTGAACAAAGGAACTCAATACGCGCGCATCCAGATACGGGTAAAAATTAAAGTAAAAAGAATTATTAATGTATTACATCAAATGACAAGTGTAAGTGTTATTGAGATACATTCCGTACGGCCATGAAATAAGTCAAGCGTTTAATGTTAATTTTTAAAAAAATATGGACGCCCACAATCTTTTACAATAAACTTATTATTGTTTAACTTTTTTAAGAGACTTTAAAAGAAAGGAGTAAGTTCTCAATTCGGATGTTTATATTTTTTTATGCATGTTCTGGCATAACTCCGTCATATATAGATTTGCAAAATTCTTTTTGTATTTAAAAGGTATCTTCCGAAGTGGCCCCACATTAACAATTTACAACTAAAACTTTTGGTAAAAAAAATAAAATTGGTGTTAATTTGGAACTGGTGAAACGCCATTTATGTTGATGATAGTATAAAATTTTTAAAACGAGTATAGATGTTTTAAGCGTTAAATTTGAAACAAAAAAAACAACCGGCTTCAAAAAGATGCATTAAAACGGTTCAAATAATTAAATTAAAATAATTACTTTTTACCAAAAATTTGATCTGAATTACAGTTTGAAGTTGGTGTCTATGTACCTAACCAAAGATTACTTATTCGTCTATATACTGTGTTCGGGCACACAAAACGAGCCGATCCGAGTACCTTAATTTTCAGGTACATGCCGTCACGTAATCTGTGCGTCGACACGAACTGTGCTCCCGCGTAGGTAAAGTAATAAAAATGTCGATTTGAGCAATATAATCGTCTAAACTATTGACAAAAAAAAAAGATTGATGATAAAAAACCACTTTTCACAAGTTATTTCACTAATCTGCTTGCTATATTTGAGATACAAACTAAGTTTTCAAAATAATTATTCGCAAAACAAACAACAAATATTTTCAGACTGTGTTGCCGTGTCTGAAGGTACGTTCATTTCCCATCCCAAGTTTAGAAGGCGAATACAGAAACGACAATACATATTTTCACCTAACGTCACTTACATAAATTACATACACTATTTCAGGTTGATAAAGTAATAATGTATTGATGACATATTGTATCTATAGAACATAAACCTTTACCCCGGTCTTCTGCAATGTTTAAATGAAAAAAACATAACAGTTAAATGTAAATATCAATAGAAAAAGTAGTACTTATCATGTATTTTATGAACTACCAAATTAATCAATTATCGCATCTTAAAATACATAAATAATTTAAAAAAATATTTCTTTATAACGAACTGTGACGTTTTGGAATCTTTATATAAAAATTCAACTTTAGTTACCTAATACTAGGAGATCATTTGCTAGACAAGGTAAAGCTGGCGTCCAAAAAACTTGGTGTACTCAACAGAGCGAAGCAGTACTTCACGTCGGGGCAAAGGTTGCTACTTTACAAGTCGCAAGTCCGGCCCCATATGGAGTACTGCTGCCATCTCTGGGCGGGTGCACCCGGATACCAGCTTGGACCTTTTGACTCGGTTCAACGACGGGCTGTGAGAATTGTCGACGATCCCAAACTCACTTGCGGTATCGAGCCCTTAAGTCTGAGGAGAGACTTTGCCTCCCTGTGTGTGTTCTACCGCTTGTACAATGGATTGTGTTCTGAGGAATTGTTCGAAATGATGCCCACGGCTACTTTCTACCATCGCACCGCTCGCCATCGACAGGGAATTCATTCTCACACTTTGGAACCAAAATGGTCGCGAACAGTGCGGTTTCAGAGAAACTTCCTCCCGCGAACCCTTGGGTTGTGGAATGAGCTCCCTGCCAAGGTTTTCTCTAAGGACTACAATATGGGGTTCTTCAAAAAAGAAGTTATTAGATTTCTGAAGGGTCGGCAACGCGCGAGTGATGCCCCTGGTGTTGCAAGCGTCCATAGGCTACGGTGACCGCTTACCATCAGGCGGACCGTAGGCTTGTTTGCCACCTTAGTGGTATAAAAAAACTTTATTAGCAAGACGGTGTCCGCGCACGCCCAATTGGCAGTGTAAAATTATAGGGTGAGTATAATTTGCATTGTTTGTGTAGTATTCTACGTCAATCAATAATATAAGTTATTCATTTACAATGATAGACTTAGAAGGTCTTAAGAAAAAAAAATATAATGTACTTATAATGATTTTTGTTTGATTTTCTTTTGGATAACTAATAAAATGCTATACTAAAATCTTTTAATTTTATTGATAATTTTTTAAATAATTTTTTTATAATCTTTATATTTCCTATGCAAATTGAAATTAAAATACTCTATAGTTTATTAATTATACTCCCTGATTGTTTCCCTACCCGAAGGGCCCAGGTACATGTCTCAAGCCCCCCCACTATCAATTGTACCTATTATTATATTGCATAAGTTTTGTGCCAGTTTTGTGCCGTTTTGTGCCGTAGAGTAAAAGTTTTGTGCTGCATAACCCGAGGAGTTATCGAAGAAATAAAACGGAGGGGCTGGAGACACGGCAGCCCCCTCACTGACATTTCCAAGATATGATTAGCTTAAAGTTTTGTGCTGGTTTTGTGCCGCAAACAAAAAGTTTTGTGCTTTAAAACTCAGCCCGTCAGAGCAATTTTAAAGTGAGGGGGCTGGAGACATGATAGCGAAATATTGACTTTTTCTAAAATCTGATACTGCTGAAATTTTGTGCTAGTTTTGTGCCGCAAACCAGAAGTTTTGTGCTTAAACTCAAGGAGTTATCGAAAAAATAAATTTTAGGTATGATAATACGGAAACCGCCACTTAACAAGTAAGTTAACATCTGTTGAGCTTAAAGTTTTGTGCTAGTTTTGTGCCGTATTCAACAAATTCAAGTTGTTCATGCATACATTGTTACATTGCAAAAGTAACCAATATATTGAAAACGTGTCATGATTTTAAATTCCATTGTCATTTGTAGGTAAGATATCTAAACATCGATATAGGCCTATGCGTATTGATTAGTAATGGTTTATTGCAACGTAATACCTACACCTACACCGCCGGTGCAATAGCTGTGGCCTATACACAGATCTACGGATTTTAGGTATTGCGTATTAAGCTATGAAAATTGATTGCCCCGAAATTTCCCTGCCAATACGATCCCTTGTGTTCCGCTAATACTTACCTTATTTTCATATTTTTCGCATTGCAACGTACGATTTTTCGCCGCCATGACGTGAGCATAGGTATACGTAACATGCCCATGAGATCAAATGACTGAAAAGATTTTAATTTTCAAACATTGAATTCGTCAATGAACACTTTTTTATGGTTCATTGTTAGGGCATGAATATCGGAATATCGAAATCCCGGAATCTCGGAACGTTAAGTCCGATATTATAATTCCGATACTGAGTAGTCCAATATCGTAATATCGGAATTAGTCAAATGTTCTGTTTATATTTTAAAATAAGACGTAAACGGTGCCAGCCGGCGCTCCGTTGTGTGGGCGATTTGGTATTGTCTCACTACCTTCTTATTTAGCTGCTAAATAGTTACAGAATGATATTACAGCTTTCGTACTTTCTTTCACCAAAGTCCTACAAACTGTCATACAGCACCCAGTACACTAACCACGAACAGGCACGTTGCTTAAAAAAAATCTTAGGGGTCCCGAGTCCCTGAGATAGTTTTATTACTTTCCGATTAAAGTACCCAACCACTACAAGGTGTGATATAACTTTTGACCAAGAATTTGAGAAAATCTGAGAAAATATGAAGGCCTTGCCTGTGAACGCCAATTTTTACCTTTTTGAAATTATAATTGCTTCTTAACTTGTATGCGACAAAAACGGAAGGAGGGATTAGTGTATATATAACATGCGTACAGAGAATTTGTATTTTACATAAGTTTTGCCTTAGTGTTGAAAGTAAGCGTGTTTTTCGTCATCTGGATATTTTTGATGCATTGTCCGAAGTTTGCTTTTGCAAAACTTTAAGTTAATCATATCTTGGAAATGTCAATGAGGGGGGGCTGCCGTGTCTCCAGTCCCCCCGAATTATTTCTTCGATAACTCATCGGGTTTTGCGGCACAAAACGACACAAAACTGGCACAAAACTTATACTTATATCTGATGAACATGGCCATGGTCAACAGATTCCTACCTTCGTATTAAAGGCTTACGTTCTATCTCAAAATAATGTGTCACCACAGGGGGTCATCGAAAGTGAAAATAAATTGTAGTACTTACCGAACAAAAGTAAGAACTCCCCAATTCGGGGTAATCACTTTAAGGTTGGTAACACCTAAATTATGCACACAGATGTAAAAATGATAGTCGCATTAGCTGATTTACACACACATTGATAGGAAAATGGCTCGCAACACTCCGTTTGATATTGTTTTGGACACGGTATCTATACGTATAAGTTATCTTTGTACCTAACACTCTTTACTTGCATTAAACCAACTTCAAACTGTAATCCAGATCAGATTTTTGGAATAAAGAAATTATTAAATTATAAATTCGTTATATTTTATTAGCATCTGTCTAACTAATAAGCGTTCGTTAACGATATTTCTGTTATTTTATCAGTTTTGCCACCGAAAAATGAAACTTTATACCCATGTCAGGTGGAACTTTGGTGTAAATCTGTCAAACTGACAGAAATATTCATTATTTATGGTAGTGTGTGTGTTCTGTCATTGTGGAACCTTAGCCCTATATAATATAACCAACTTTTTACTGCCTATATTGTGGGCAAAAATAATATAAAAGTTCGCGCCATCCTGAATTTATATGCCATTGTTCTTACAGTGATATTATGTAAAATAAATTCAATCCTTGAGCACAACGTTGTAAGGAATTCAATAGCTGTGTTGTATCTGTTAGAAATCTGCTCCGTTTTCACAACGCATCTATTTAAAATTCAAATTATTAGCGTAATAAAAAACAATTTACTGTAAAATAGAACACTGACATTTTGGGAATATAGGTTATTAGCGCACGCTACCTGCATTATTTTTGTAGCGTCACATAAACAACTACCAGGGCTAAAAAATGCAAATTTGCTATTCTAAATTTTGCCAAAATCGGCTCAGAGGTTTAACCGCATTTCTATTTACCCTCTCTGTGCTAATCATATTTGCAAATGTTAAAGGAGATACATATGTCCTTCTCAAAGGTTATCACAATTCTGCATTGCAAAGGCACTGTTATTATAATTACGCATCAGAGAGTACGTGTATCAATATTTTTGGTTGAAAAATATAGTACTCTTTCACATCGCCGATTGCGTGTTTTAAACCTAAAAAGCTTTTATTGCGCTTGGCAATATTTCACGCGTTTAGGGTGCGCCATTCGGAAATGTGCTGGATTGTATCTTGGACGGTACGCTAAGCGGTAGGCATTTATCCCTTAAACTTGGAGCAAGCAGCAGAACAATAACTAAAGATAAATGACAACAGCACCTCGTCCACGGTCGGTGCGTTCATTACAAAGTTGTATCTACAAAGTGATATGACGTGCGAGAAAGACATTATTTGAATGTGACCATTCTTAGAAAACAAAAGCAAACTAGGATAGTGAAGCAGTAAACATGGTAACAGAGATAAAAAAAGAAATTACTTCAGTCAGGATTGCGAGTACTTTGTAAGTTATCGCCACTGCTTAATCCATCACCTGGTGTTTGCTATCTGCCTGCCTGTCGTTATCATTAGTTAGCAATGTAAAATTAAACAATTATTATAGATATAATTTAGTATGGAGTAGAAAAATAATATATATGTATGTATAGATAAAGTAAAGACAAATAGGTATATATAAACAAAGGAGGCATAGTAATATTTGTCTATTGAAGGCGATATGTCAAGTTAAGCATCGTGAGGCGTGATCAGTATTTGAATGTGTGACCGCCTAGTGACATTTTTATCTTATGTTCCTCCGTACTGTGGAGAGCACGTTCAACCGTCACTCCTAGCCTTAGTCATATGATAGCAGTGTGAAGCTAAATCCAAAGCCTTATGGGCGGCTTGAAAATGTTGCCCTCTGCCAATTCTTACTGAACCCGTGGGATTGGTTATCGAAGCCTAAGACCATCCCTACAAATTAGAACAAATTTTCGGTTTTTTTTTCGGTTACTCTAAATGTATGTCAAAACTTAGGTCTTGATGTATATTTCGTTCAATCAGATTTAGAAAATACCTAATAATTACGTTTATATAAATTAATATTGGAAACAGTAACTTGACAGAGATTCTGCATCTACAGGTCTATCTAAGTATCGATTATAATGAAATTCACACTGATCTGTTGATAATTAGGTTTACTATATTTTTGTCAATAATTTTTTATCGAGACACATCTATTTTTCTATTTTATTGATTAAATTATAGTAAAGCGGGTGGACGTACGGGCGACGGGCATGGAGGCAGGCAGTACCGAGCCAGGCTCTCTAATAGACGGATGTGTATTGAAAATCAAATACGCATACGATAATAACCACGTGTACATAATGTAATAAAATTTTATTAAAATCTGTTTTTGGTGGAAACTTGGTATTACAATTTTTTGTTTTTAATAACTATATAAAAAGTTGTCATTACTTGGAATCTTTTTCTAGGATTGGTATTCAGCTTTAAGCTGACACAAGGATGCAGTATAAATATTATTTCTTATTTATACACAATCTGATTCTGAATTTCAATTGAATTATTGGTGAACCAGCTCAGAGGAGTCAAAAAACTCCATTAAATTATGTAAGAAATATTTACTTTCACTTAGAATAAATAATAATGCGAAAAATACTTACGAAAGTGCTCTTATATTTCGACAATAAACATTGTACTGTGATTGTGCTCAGTCGTGGAACATGTGGGTTCATAAACTTTGGTAAGGCCATGTGTTGAGACTGTTCTAGCGTGGGTTCAAATCCATTTGAAATCCCGATTTCAAATTCCACTTTCAAGTTTTTTTTATCTTATCTAACTCATATGAGGAAGAGTATAAACATACATATCACATGGTAGCGCGTCAAGCCAAGTTCAAGTAACAGAACTGGCGAGCAGCAACGTGTGTAATATTACACGAACCATTTGGAGCCACTTTAGACCCCCTCATAACTCAAAAACTATTTCACATAAATGTGTCAAATTTGGCTCATATATTGAGACTTGCGAGATACATATATGCTCCAAATTCATAAGCACATCTCAAACGGTTATTTAGATATTAACGTTAAAATCGTCATTTTTATCACAGACTGACCTATAGATCAAAACTCTAACCCAGTTCCAGGTGACCTAGAAAGTTAAAATTTGTCATGCAGATAGGTAATTAGGTGAATACAAAGGCATAAATCAGAAACAGGTAAATTTTTATCATTTTATTATAATTTCATAATAAATAAATATAAATCATAAATAATTTTTCACTTAATTGATTCTATTAGAAACACTTAACTTATACTTATTAAAACTGTAATGTAAGAATCAGCAATCAAAACTTATGACAGCTGGTCTTTATGTGGATTTTAAGGTATTCACGTGAATATATAACGAGTTAAATACCACCCTTAATTTGTTTTTAATCCAAATGTTTCCTTTTTAGTACCTATAACTAAGAGTATAGTTGACTTTCGTATTTATTACGTTATTAACTGGGATTTAGTATTAATTATTGTTTCAATATATAGCGCACATCAATACTGTAAGATTACTTATAAATAATGAAATAATAGGCATTTCGGTACACGGCGCGCGGTGCGACGCAGGGTGGGAGTGCGAACCTTGACGCGAACGTGTTCGAGCGAGTGGCAGTCGCGCTCATAAGCGCGAGCGCCTCCTGCTGTCCGGTTATATGTCTCGATATCTGACCTATAAGGTTGCGATTTATGCTACGAAATTCATAGGTTTTTTTAAAAAATACTTATATATTTGTGGTTATATTATTATTACAATTCTTTTAGTAAGTACGTATGGTATAGGCAATAGTTGAAATCAAAAATTAATAATAATTTTAGTATAGTTATAAGAGTTATAAGTAGGTATGTATACTTAACTATAAATGAGTTTGAGAATGAGAACTTATTGGTAACAAATTGTTTTTCTTGAGAATTCAATAGATGACAGGTAATTTGTTCCGTAATCGTCTTAAATAATTATCTTTTTATTACGTATTTTGTACAATGAGTCGTACAACAGAATTACGGGTGGGTAACACACTTACCTTACCCTAGCTGCCTATTCCATTCGATTGCATATTCTCTGTTTAAGTATGTATATACAACAAACAAATAGGTTGCGTGAGACTATAGTAGAGTATGTATGTCGTAAACGTAGGAAAATACAGTAGTTTAACAAAAACCAATTGGTATAAATTTTGTTATAAATAAGTACCTACAAATAATTTATGTACAAAAAGTAATGAAATCCCATCAAAAACATAAATGTGAAATGACAGCCATGTTCAATATTATGATATATGCCTTGGATGTTGACTTCAACGACAAAATAAGTGAGATCTAAATGGGTGCCAAGTTCAATGGTCAGTCCTGAAATTTATTTATAACAACATAAAATATCATTTCTTCTTATAACTTAAGGTCTGACTTGGCTAGTTCTCATTTTCCAATTTTCGGAATAATAAAATAAGAACCGACAAGTAACAGGTTTAGAACTAGCGAAGACTATAATATAATTCGTATATGAGAAACTAGCCAAGTCAGACCTAAGGCTACAATATATTATCCTAAGTTATAAGAAAAAATGATATTTTATGTTGTTATAAATAAATTTCAGGACTGACCACTGAACTTGGCACCCATTTAGATCTCACTTATTTTGTCGTTGAAGTCAACTTCCAAGGCATATATCATAATATTGAACTTGGCCCTCATTTCATATTTATGTTTTTGATGGGATTTTAGTTACAGACACATATCCGTACAGTTTTTTAAAACTACTAATTAATACACTTTCAATGACTGTGTACCTCCTACCCTATCCTAACCCTATTATTAATTTTGTAGAAGGACTAGGAAAAGACCGGAATTGGCAGTTATTGATCAGAATGTTCTACTCTATTACCAGACACAAGACAATCAGCAACATTTCTCATCCTACGGAACTCTAAATGTGTGTACGACACGCACCGGTTTGTCAAAGTAAATTTCATTTCCTCAATCCCGAAAATTTATATTTTTGCTTATTAAACTTTTATTGGGTGGGTTAATTTTGGCTCTTAGCGCACCTACGAAGAATATGAAAATATTAGAAGTGGCTTACTTGTAAACAAGTATTGAAAAGATTCTCGCATTTTATTTCATGATTAGTTGTATTGTTTTTGTGTCGAAATTCATAAAAAATTATCACACGAAAAACCCTATACAATTTTTTCAAGAAAATGTATTATGATTAATGAAATAAATCAATTAATTATTCAAAATGATAATGAGCAAACTAATTTAAAATATTGATGTGCTTGGGAGCTGTTTGTTTGTGCCTGTTTGTGAGTGTATGTATAAGGGTGTATGTCACTGTATGTGTGTGCGTACGTATGGTAGTTAATTCCAATGTATAGAACTATAGACTGGGATTTAAGGGTTTCTTTTTCGTCACCCTATGAGTGCTGAGGTGCGGCTGCCGGGGAAGGAAATTTTACCTTCCTCCATGACCCGGACAGAAGCTCAGGGGGAAAGCCACCGGTAAAATAAAAGGGAACCCACTTTTCAGGACCCTGTGTGGTCAATAATTTTATTCCGATCTGAAGTAAAATAAAACAGAAACGAAACAACTAATAAAATAAAACGATAAGGAGTGAAAAACAAACATAAAACAAGTAGAAGGTATAAAAATAGAAAATAAAGGTAACTAAAAATAGTTGTGCTAAGTTTGTGGAGTGAATAAATAAGATTATTCACCCACAGGGATAAGCAGCTCTCGAGGGAGAGGGCGCCCCTCCAGCGAGCGGGCGTGTAATAGGGCGATGCCGCTGAAGTGGCTGTAGTTACTATTGTCAGATCTAAACCAGATAGATATAAATTCTGCCAGTGTTTTGGTTTTGGTGTCTCTAGCAATAGTGCTGTTGCGTACATAGCGCCCCGCACCGGTCTTTAATCGCAGCGACTTATTTTGAACAACCTGCAGCTTGCGTATGCCGGTAGAAGATAGAGGTCGGAGCCGCATAGGTTATTGACCGGATTTAAATTTGATACTGGCGTTTGGTTCTGAGTTGCAAGTCAGAGGAAAGTACTGGCCTAAGAGCCGCCCGTGCAGCGTCCGCACGTGCTGACACATGGTCTAACATTTTACGCATACGCAAAGGGCGGTCTATAATGCAACCAAGGTACTTTACGCTGGGTTGCCACTCCATAGCTTGGCCGCAAAACACAAGTTTCGGGGGCAAGAATCTTTGCAGGCCGGTAAATATTGCAGTCGTTTTCCGGGCATTCACGGCTATTCTCCACTTGTCCAGGCAGCTAGGCAGAGTATCCAGAAGTCGCTACATTTTAGTAGCTGCTAATTTAGCTTTGCGGCAAAAGGACATGTAGGCGCTGTCGTCCACGTAGAGCTAGGAGGACGTCTTCAACATCTTCAGCTAGACCGGAGTAACTGAGATATCGTTGGTGAAGTGCGCATACAGCAGTGGCGATAGTCATCTGTCTTGAGAAACCCCTGCTCTAATGGGTTTTCTCGTTGACTGGTTGCTCTCGACCGAGACATAGAAACTCAGTTTTTCCAGAAAAGTGGCTATTACTCGTCCAAGCATCTGTAGGAGGTCCGGCTCTAAAAGATTGCATATAAGAACCTCGCGCCAAACTCGGTTGAAAGCTTTCTCCATATCAAGAAAAAACTCCCACCATGCGCCTGCCCTTGTTTAGCTCGAAGGCCATGCGATGGAGCACTCCTAAAAGCTGCAGAGTGGTGCTGTGGCTGTCTTTTAAACAAACTGTTTAGGCCTAAGCTAGATAAAGAGGGAGATCCTATGTAGTAGCAGGCATTCAAACAGCTTGGATAGGTTAGACAGCAATGTAATCCGTCGGTGACGGTCTTTCCTTGGTTCCGGGAGAAGAATGATTTTGCCTATCTTTCAGGAAGATGGAAAATGTCCACTGCTGGGATACTGCCGTTAAAGATCAGGGTGTGTGCCTCCAGATTCTCCTAGGCAGTATTATAATCGCTGTGTTGGGAATTTCTCTTTGGGCGAGATAAAGTAATCAACTCTGAATGATGGGGCTGGGCCTGCGACAAACTCGGTTGAAAACTTTCTCCATATCAAGAAAGACTACCACCATGCGCCTGCCCTTGTTTAGCTCGAAGGCCATGCGATGGAGCACTCCTAAAAGCTGCAGAGTGGTGCTGTGGCTGTCTTTTAAACAAACTGTTTAGGCCTAAGCTAGATAAAGAGGGATATCCTATGTAGTAGCAGGCAATTAAACAGCTTGGATAGGTTAGACAGCAATGTAATCCGTCGGTGACGGTCTTTGCTCTCTGAATGATGGGGCTGGGCCTGCGACAAACTGCTGTACGCGTTCTATAGCTCCTAACGTTCGGCTTAAATTGGTCCTCGAAGTGATCCGCTAGTAGTTCAGCACGTCAAGTCAGCAGGGCAAATTGGGGCTGGGGTTTTTTTTACTTGCCGGGCCAAGCGATATAGTGACCCAAATCCAGTCGTCTGCGGTGTCTCTAGATTGGCGTCACGTGCCAGGGTCCTTGAATCCCTCGGATTGCGCTTCACGGGACCTGATTGCCTCGCAAATCATTAATCACTCGCTCTGGTGGGGTCCTGACTGGCTGGCCTCTCCTCAAGACACTTGGCCTCAGACAGTTGTGGAGTTTGTGGACCCTCTGCCGGGGTTAAAGGTCTTTGCTGTTGAGCAGACTGTAGACACTTCACTGAACTTCTTACTTAATCGGTTCAGTTCTCTCAACAAGCTCGTTGGTGTCACCGGTTGGATTAAGAGGTTTCTCCACAACTCACGGAACAGGTCACAGCCAAGGACGTCTTCAGTCTTGTCTCCTGAAGAGCGTCAGGATGCCCTCTTCACCTGTGTTCGACTGATTCAAGCCCAGTCGTTTGGAAAAGAAATTGGTCTTCTACGTTCAGAGAACGGGAAATTGCGGGGAAGCCTTGCTCGTCTTTTGTTTCTGGTCGAGTCGGAGTTGTTGCCCAAGAGCGGTCATTTTATTGAGTTGCTGATAAGGGACCGCCATGTTAGGAACTGTCATGCCAGACTCAACGCATTGCTGGCTTGTCAGCAGCGAGACTACTAGATTTTGTCCGCCAGACGAGCAGCTCGGAGCTTTATTTTTAAATGTATCCCTTGTTATAGGTTGAAGGGAACCTTGACTCAGCCACAAATGGGCGACTTTTCGTCCGATCGTGTCCGACCCGCTGGACCTTTCGCTAAGGTTGGGTCAGATTTCGCAGGTCCGTTATTAGTGAAGACGTCAAGTGTTCGCAATGCCCGACAGGTTAAGGTCTATATTTGCGTCTTCGTTTGTTTGTTTTCAAAGCATCTTTACTACAATTTACTACTTTTACTTCTACAATTTCTGTGCATCTGTAGCTCGTTTCAGCCTTATCTCCGGAGGCCTTTGTCGCATGTCTGTCGCGGTTTGTCAGTCGGCGTGGACTCTCACTTAATTCGCTCGGACTGTGGCACAAAAGTGATGTAGGTCCTTCAGTTTTTGTCGGACAATTACACGTACATTAACTCGGAGTTGTCCAAACGGGGCGTGACTTGGATTTTTGATCCTCCCGGCTTTCCTTCGTGGGGCGGTATTTTCGAAGTAGCTGTCAAGTTCGCCAAAACTCACCTCCGTCGTGTGATTGGTAAAACGGTCCTCACGTTTGAGGAATTACAAACGGTATTTTGCAATGTCGAACCGGTGTTGAACTCACGACCGCTTAGTCCGATCTCGTCGGATCTTAATGAGCTGGAAGCGCTTCCTCCAGATCATTTCTAGGTCGATAGTCCCTTAAACTCTTCGCCTGAATACCCCTTCATCGATGTGTCAGTCAAGGTTATCGCGCTTTCAGTCGCGCTCGGAATATTTATATTTGTTACAGCAACGGGTTCGGTGGACGGATAAAACCAATCCCCCGCGCGTCGGAGACCTTGTCCACTTAAAGGACTTAAATTTACCGCCTTTGCAATAGCGTTTAGGTCGCATCGTACATTTATTCCCCGGGTCGAACGGTATCCCGCGGGTCGCGGAGATCATGGTAGGGGATTCAGTCCTATAACGTGCCGCCGCGACGCTTTCTCGATTAATGGCTCCGGTTCGATTTATCCTCATCCAGACACGGTCTGGCTGGGGCGGGGTTTTGTTCGAAAAATAATGAACTACTCGTATCGGACCGGTAACGAGTTAGGTTAGCTCAGTCGCTAAGAACCGTTTTTGAGGCACGGTTGTCGCAGCTCGATCGTACAGCTGTATACGTCAGTCGCAACTCGTAGCAGTCTTGTTTCGATAAAATAATTATTTAGGTCAGTCCTTTTGCGTCCGTTGATGAACCCTGCAGAAGTATCGGAATGATTTTCGGTGTTAAGGACAATTTCGTTACCGTCAGAAGGGGAGTGACTGAGTCCGGCCCCTACATCAAGTGCAGTGAAGGTGAGTCCGTCCGAGGAGGCGTGTTCCCCGGCATAACGAGTCACTCATTACACTTCACATACTAGTCATTCATCCATACATACATCTAAGCAAACACTACTCGTTCAGCAGGACCGATATAGATACAACCGTAAGTACATAAATGAAATTTTAGTTCGCGGCCAAATTACGACCCAAATTAGGGAACATTGACTTTGATATAAAATTAACCCTTTTATAAATTTTGGTCTTCAGTGGGGTGAGCTGGACGATGATGGGAAAATCGGGACATTGCCGCTTATATTTTTGAAGTGGAAACTTCTTTAGCGACGTTGTGCCGTGTGTGTTTTTTGGTATGGGTAAAAATTGATAAACTCGCGCAGGCTGATCGTAAAAATTCGTAAGACGAAAACCATAATGCCACGCCTAGTATAATTTCAAAGTGAAAACGTCTTCTGCGGTGTTGTGCACTTTTTTTGTGACGGGTAAAAATGTTAAACTCTATAGGACGAAAAAAAAGTAAGATGAAATTAGGTTGATGAAAAGATGAAAGTGCGGATTACACATGTTAAAATGTTAGGTATATCCAGGTTGTATGTCTTTGAAGTGAAAACTTCAAAAAAGGACATTTCATAGAAAATTCGTAAGACGGAACTCGCGTCAGATTTATTAACATGAGGTTAGTTTTTTATTTTTAGTATATGGCGATTATGAGTAGTACAGGGAGGTTGAATATGAGATTTTAATTCTATGACAGATTGAGATGTCAAATATACTACGTCAAAAAAGTAAATAAACAAACATTATTATTTGTAATAAATAAATATGTATACGATGTGATGGGAAGTAAATAGCTAGTATGTTTTCACTTCTGCCGGCACTCCCAGAGTGCAACCCGTTTTTTTTTAATATTTTGTTCATGTAAATGAAATGAAATGAATGCCTTTATATCGCAACATTATAACATGTAACACTTGCCTGGTCGGCGTCCATTTATCAGCGTTAGGATGGTAGACAATGACTAGAACCGAGACGGTGAGGATCATCAACGGCGCGAGGTGGCTCGTAAGCAGAAGCCCGTCCAGCCGGTCCACCACCGGTATCAGTCCCACTAGCAGCGCTGAAGACAGTAGCAGACCCGCCGCTATGTCCTGAAAAACATATATGCATTTAGTGTAGTTAGTTTAGTTTTTCAGTTTACGGTATATGATGGAGTGCATCAAACCAACTAAATAAACACCTCGTATATTTCTTTAATAGCGATTTATGGATTTAGCGCAGACCATAATCATTGAAACGGTAAAAACTATAACAAAATGGGAAAGTTATTGATACCCTTAAATAAAGGAAGGGAATAGCGATTGAGCTGCCGGCAAAATCCATACATATACCTATAGATTTTTCCCGCTGCTTGGCGCTCACAGAATTTGGTCATCGCCGTGGGATTACTTTAATTAATTTTTATAGAAAGTACTATTCACCTATCGTTTTATCAAAAAACAGGTCACATCATTGTCTCTTTGCGACAATATCCGTGGAAACTCTCTATCGGGATATGAAGTATTACATGTACGAGTACGTCTACCTCTGACTCTCCAAACATTCCACTGCCACATCAGGTTAATTAGATGATCCGTAGTGACCTTGAGCAATAACAGACTTTCACATTTATATTTTAGTTACGATTAGTTTCTTTGTGTACTAGCCCCGCTGTAGTGTACTAGCCCTTCTTGCCGCTTCAAGGTAATTAGTTTAAGTGAAGAGCTTACCAGTATGCTGTGCATTCCCAAGTAGACTCTGCTTACACATATAAGAGTGCACCATGACACGGCTGCCATAACCCCCCACTGCACGGGGTACTGGTACCTGTTCATGGTATAGAGTAGCACTGTGAATGGTATTGACACCCCTACCATCGCATGGGTGGAAGGCATGCCATATTCTATCGCCCACTTTTGTTGTAACTTCTTGACTGGATAGCCAGGTCGGGGCCATCGGATGATATCTTTAAAACCTTGACCTGAAATATTTTATTTTAAAAATACTTTTCAGAATTTGAATAGTGACATAAATACCCTCTATTTATGACACAATTTAAATTCTAAACTTAAAAATCTCTTTATTCAAATGGGTTACTAGCAGAGATGTAACGAATCCTGACGAAATTCTTGACCGGATGTCTATATAATTGTGTCACTGCTGTTTTCTCATTGTCTACAAATTATGTCGGCATAAAATAACTAAAAACGTGTCACATTTGAGATTAGAATTCGTTCGTTCGTTCGGATCAGCCTTCCCCATATGTCTCCACAACAGCCGGTCCTGAGCCGCCCACGCCCATCCGCTTCATGAGGCTTTGACCAGGTCGTCGGTCTTCCTAGTAGGAGGTCGTCCCACCACCGCCACCTTTCCTCCCTCGAGTACCTTTCCACCTTTATTGGTTGAACAAGCGACGTGGCCTGCCCATTACCACTTCAGCTTACTAACCGTCAGCTATGTCGGTAAATTTAGTTCTTCGGCGAATTTCCTCGTTTCGGATTTTATCGCGCAAAGAAACACCAAGCACAGTTTTTTTATAGGTCGCTGAGCGACTCAGAGATTATTTAAAAGACCAACAGTAAGAGACACTGTCATCATCACTGGCAACACACATTGATTATAGACTTTCGGCTTTAGGCACTGAAGTATTCTGGACGAAAAGATCTTGCGTATTTTCCCGAACGCTGAGCCCAGCCGGATTCTTCTTTAACCTCTTTTACAAAGTTGGACCTGCCTCATTGGACTACTTGGTCCTAGGTATGTGTATTCGTCAACAACTTCAGAAGTAGCGTTCCCAACAACCGGTATAGGCGCGACTTGGACATTGAACATAAACTTCATTTTATCCATATTCATTTTAAGGCCAACTTGTGGGGAAAATGCTGAGGTCTCCGAGCATCGTGCCCAGGTCAAATCGAAGTTGATTAATGTACTCGCCATTTATGTTGACGCCATATCCTTCCCACTCCAGAAGCTTAAACACATCTTTCAACGCAGTTGTGAACAGTTTCGGAGAAATGACGTCTCGCTGTCCTACAACTTTCTGCATATAGATTGGTTTCGAGTTCTGGTCTGACAGACAGACATCGTGGCTCTGTTAAACAAGCACTTTAGCACTTTTACTTTGATATACCGATAGTCAATGTGGCACCGCTAAAGGAACTCTAGGTCTCGATAGAATCGAAGGCTTTTTCATATTCCACAAGCTCAACGTAAAGGGGCCGATTATACACCATAATAGAAAACTGATTAAGAATTAATCGATTTTTTTTAAATCATGAGCAGTTCCCGAATAATATGTATGTAACGGAGGATTTCCCAAAAGAAATCATCAACGGAAGAAAGGAATTAAAATTGGAGCTTAAGGAGGAAATTTCCAAGGGAAAACATGCCTAGATCAGATACGACAAACTAATAAGTAAAGAACGGAATGTGTGAAAAACGGAAATGTGGGTGCACATCTACCAAAAACATCTCCTAACGAAGCGGAAAATGCAGACCGCAATAAAGCTAAAAAACTAAAATAAACTCCCTCTCATACACGAGGCATAGATCCCACTCAAACAGCGCGAAGAGAGATCAATAGCAATTTAAAAGCTTTGACTTTAAAGATTAAGAAACAGATACCGAACAGGAAAAACTAAATTCTATACTGCTCCGTGGTAGAAATAAACAAAGGATTTTGATAGGAGGTTTTAACAGCCAAATAGGTGTCGCACAAAAATGAAAAAAAACGTATAATCGGACTGTATAGCAATAGGAAGAGAAATAAAAATGAACAGAAAATATTTTTGAGACATCTACAATTTTGTTAAAGTATTAATAAATTTTCTTCTCTGAAAAAAAACCGACTAATACTTGACGATTCATGTATGTCCTTCCCTGGGACTCAAACTGTCTTCATGCCGAGTTTCATCTTGATTAGTTCAGCGGTTTGAGCATAAAGAGGTGACAGACAGACAGACAGACAGAGTTACTTTCGCATTTATAATATTAGTATGGATTATATACATGGATAGTTATAACTATATATGCAAGTATATTTAAACATATGATTGTGCAAGAATATGATTATGATGGCACTAATCCCATTACTTAATATTAAATTTTGGAGGAATCTTAAATATCTGCATTCCTTCACACGATTGACGATATTCGACGCTTTATATGGTACATACATGCTACATAAAAACAAAAAATAATAACTGACATGTGTTTGACTTTGTTTAATCACACAAATTTCGGTAATTTTAGACCCCCACTCCCTTCTTGTCACGCTTTTTTCCCAATTATAGTATGGAAAATTGTCTTTGTCACACTTTGCATGACCCCCCCTATGGGGCCGTTCAAGTGTTACGTAAGCACTATAGGGGGGCGGGGGGACCTTTTTTGCTTATTTTTTTTGACATGGGGGAGGGAGTCTAGATGGTGATTACGTCAGCATTTAATGGTTGCAAAAAAAGTTATCAAATCGATAAATTATTCCGAGCGCAAGGAAAATTGTGATTTATGTCAAAAAAAACGTTACATTTTTTAAAGTTTTTTTAATTTCACCGAGAATAACCGTTTTAAGGGTGTTTCAGAAATTTCTGTCATTAAAATCGTAATCAGTGGCCCAAAAAACACTCCAGTACCCATTTTCATGAAGAATCATTTAATATTGCCCGTGATATTAAATATTTTCTATTTTTGGCCAAAAAAAAGTTTGGTCAATTTTTACAACGTTTTGGGCCAAATCCTTCTAACCAAACTTGTTTTCTTCTGAGCATGACACGTTTTTTGTCAAATTTCAAAATATTTCAAGTTAATCTGATTTGACAAGGGGGAGGGTGGGGGGTGGTAAATAATTGTAATAAATCTGCTTACGTAATACTTGAATGGCCCCTATTTCTGTCTGTCAAGACCCTGTTTCTTAGGAACGCGTAGAGGTATCACTTCGAAATGAATATCAAATACTAAGGTCCCTTGAAGCAGTAAAAATTTAAGCTTCTAGGTCAACCAGTAAAAAATACGGCGGAATACCGGCCTATTTTTGGCATTTATACTCCTACCGCCCTATAAGTTTACTAAAGGCCCTTGTTAAACTTTACGGACGTCTCCTGCTCGCTCCCCTACGGACTGCTATAGTCTCCAGAGACATCTTAATCGACGAGCAGTTCGGCTTCCGCGCCAAACACTTGTGCGTCCACCAAGTCCTCCATATCACGGAACACATTCTTACTGGCTTCTAACCAGTATTAGGTCAGCCCCGTCAGACGGGCGCTGTCATCTTCGATGTAGCGAAAGCCTTCGACAAAGTCTGTCACAACGGTTTAATTTATAAACTGTGCAACTATCAGTTGCAAGACCGCCACATACTCATCATACGAGACTATTTGTCTAACCGCAGCTTTCGCTATAGAGTCGAAGGCACTCTCGCTTGCCCTCGTCCCAAATAAGCAGGAGTCCCGCAAAAAAGTTCCTCGGCAAAACTAGGCCAAATATCTCGGCGTGACCCTGGATAGGCGTTTGAATTCCGCGACCACACCAAAATAGTTAGAGACCAAGCCGCTTTTGTCCTTGGTTATCCCATGATAGGCAAGTACAGTAAGTTGTCGCTTAGAAATAGGCTGACTCTTTACGTCACTGGCATCCGCCCCATACTAGAATATGCTAGCATCGCCTATGCGTTGTCTAAACGCAACCTCCATACACACTCCATATAAACTTCAGCCCCTTCAAAACTTTTTCAGAATGGCTTCCGGAGCCTCCTGGTATGTCCGGAGTGCGGACCTACACAGGGATTTCGAGCTCCCCACGATACACCAATATCTCAAAGACCAGGCAGTCCGCTTTTTGAATGGAACACAAAATCACCCGAATCGATTAATTGTGCAATCCACAACCTATCATCCCCCCGACCGACCTCGGCACGGTCGAAAAACTAGTTAGACGGCCTCGGCACGTACTAACGGCCCCAGACGACTACCTTAATAGCGAGACTAGTCTCAACGACCTCCCCCCTAACACGACGCCGACGTCCCCGGGTTTGTCGGCGAACGCACGTATACACGAGGTATCAAAGAGTGCCGGGGCGCTTCTCGCCCCCACTCTCTCGTAATCGCAACCGCGTAACGGGGAACTCCCCTCCTGGCGCTGACCCGACTCACTCGACCCGACCAACTCGGGTTGGCGGCTCACGCTGGCCGAAGGGACCACCCCAAGAGCGGCAACACCCATGAGCGTTGGGTGCTATATGGGCTGAGACTCCTTCAGAGTCTCGCCCCAAAAGCCCGGTGGACCAGTAATGGCTGCATCAGCCAACTGCAAAATAAGATCAGAAGAAAAAAGAAAAAGGCATTCACCAACAAATCAAACCCTATAGGGTACATTCCATTGTCCTAAAATCATGAAATTGGACATAAAGCAAGGTCTTACTTCATAGACATAGGTAAAAATTTGTTAATTTGTAGTGTTAACACATTTAAAACAAAAGCATGTCTGTCTATCTGTCAAGACCCTTTTATTTAAGAACGCATGGAGTTCATCAAGTTGAAATTAAAATTATATACTAAGATCTAGGGTCCCTTAAAGCTGTAAAAAAATCAATCTTCTATGTGAACACAGTAAAAAAATACTGTAATTTTTGACGCATATTAAGGTTTCCAGGGAGAGGTCTCAGAGAAAACTCCTCCGTGTAAATGTTGCCGGTGACAATGCACTCTATCAATTGGATTAGGGATTGAGAGCAACCCCTTTTGAAAAAAAAATGTAAACCCTGCTAAGGGTCTGGGGAGGAGTCACAGACAAAATAGATCTACACAAACATTGCTGCCAACAATGTCCTCTATTGATTCCCAAACCTCCCCTGCCCCCAATAAGGCGACTTGTTATAAGATTTTTACCAAAATGTATTTAAAATAAGCAAGTTCAGATCATGACCTGACTTCATATGATAGCTTTTTAAGATTAGTTTCGACTGAGCTTTATCCCAATCAAGTTCTTGACTTAAACCCTAATTTATAGCCAAAACTGGACCAAACGGAAATCAAAAAGGTAAAATTGCACTTTAGGCACTTTTGTCAAAACGGGGGGGAAATATTTTTTTTCACAATAAATAGCTATTTTAGAGCCTACAAATTAAAATATAGGGGAGGAAAACAATTTTTTTTTTATTATTGGTGTGCCCTAACAAGATTTCTTGGTAGAATTAAAAAAAATAACAACGAAAGCTAAGGCAAGAGCGAAGCGAAAAAACCTTCTAACCTAAGTTCTTTGTTAGTAAAAAATAGCAATAAACACTGCCGCTCCTGCCTTAGCCTTTGTGATTATTTTTTTATATTTCTACCCAGAAATTTTGTTAGGGCACCCCCAAAAAAGCTATTTATTGTGAAAAAAAAATTTCCCCCCAACTTTGACGAAAGTGCCTAAAGTGCAACTTTACCATAAAAAAAAACCAATACAATCAATGTAGTATTGATACCAAAAAAAAAATCAGATAGTTGAAAAGCAAGATAAAGTAATAAAATTTTAGAATACACTACCTATGTACATGACAACAGTCCATACAAGCACCACTCTTCTTCCAACTGCCCCATCAATGTTCCAAAACCAAAATGGAATGAATGTAGCATAGAATATCTCATCTCCCAAGGCTGTGCCCAGTACAAACAAATAGTACCAAAATTTGTTATTTATTGTGCAATAAAGATCATCGCCGCTATCAACAGATGCATCAGTGTCGTATGAAGATTGAGAACTACATGATATATTGCTTGGTATTCTCTTGTGTTGCTTAATATCAAATTCGTCACCGAGGCAAACCTGTCTACTGGAATGTATAACTTCGCCACTAGGTGGTTCATTTAACGAGACATTTCGTTTGTAAATAACACCAAAAAAATTTTGCACTTTTATTACTAGAAGAGGATCCTTTAGGTAATCTATATAATTTTCCCACATAATTTAATTTGAACAAAGTTTATGTTAAGCCGTGTCTCCTGCTAGTTGTTTTTGTTAAATTTTACATCTAACACCTAACATCTAACAGAAATGTTAATGATTTTGACATTTAAAGTTAAAAAAACATGTTAACACGTTATCCGAGGCGGATGGAAAACATCACCCGCGTTCGCCTGCAGGGTTGCGTTCAAAAACGAGTAACTTGAGTAAAAAATGACGTCATCGGGTTCCTAACTCTACCCTATAGTTTTTGAACGGCTAACCGAGTTACATCTGTCAAGTTTTAATCAATGTTTCCACTTGTAGGAATTTCGCCCTTGTAGGGGCATTTTTTATTTGAAATACCTATGTAAGGCCTACGGAACACTAAAGTTTAAATAAAGTTTTAGGCTATTTTTTTGACTTTGAGTGAGAACAAACTAACAATTTCCTTTTTGCTTTTTTGAATTAAGTTTTCATAAACTAGGTGGGAACTTGGTGAATTCTTTTGTTTTGATTATACATATATTTTAATAAAACTTACCATTATTATTAAGTATATTATAATACTATTTATTTATCAGTATGTTAACAATGTTTACCTTTTTGTAGTTGTAACGTTGTGTTTGCATTATAAACAAATGAATCGCGGTTTATTTTATTGTTAGATTTTATTTTGACAAAAAATTAAATGAAAATAGGATTATTTCTAAACAGCTAAAATTTACGGCTAAAATCAATATTTTAACACTATTTTAAGGCATTTAGGGTTATTCACTAAAGATTCTAAGAAAAAACTGAACCCTAGGGGTGGAGTGGAAATACTTAAAAATCTTTTATTACTAAAAAACTCCAAAAACAAGTCAGAAAAATACTTAAATACAAAAACAAACAACAAAATAATTTACTAATTTTCTTAATACGGAAACATTGCTTTGACCATTTTAATCAAATATGGCCGCCTACTCCGACGAACCCGCGTCGAGTACGGTTCACTTGAGCCAACCCTAGGGTAACAACTCTACGCGTTTTTGAACGGATTAGGGTTGAAACTCAGTTAGTTTATGAACGGTTCGAGTCATAACTCTACTCGACTCAGTCGGTTTTTGAACGGCCCCCAGGGGGGGTGATTCATTCATTTTGTGTTAAGTATTCGTTGCGTGTTGTCTGATCTGTGGTTCGCTTTGCGCGCTCGCCCGCCATCTTTGCATTAGCTTGCTACTAATGCAAAGCTGTGCTTCTTTATTTAAGTTAATTAGGTAAATTCTCTTTGCTGTGCTTTGGATTTTGTAAAATTTTACATTTGTAGATTCTACATTTTTGTCTAACACTTAGTGGCTAAATTTATTTAGACAAAAGCCATCAATTTCATTTTGTAAAACGTGATTATAAATAATCTCTACTAAACCAAGATAGCTACAACTGCTAACACATCTTCCTCGTCAGAGCTCATCTTGCACACTGAGAAACTAACAAAACAAAACGATACGAAAAAATGACGAGGAGACAGTTTGTTAAAGAAAAGTGTTAATGTTAACATGTTAAGTTAGATGTTTTGTTAGAATTTAACAAAAACAACTAGCAGGAGACACGGCTTTATAATACTATTATCTTTGGTTATAATAAATTATCTATTATTGATATATTGATAACAAAACAAAAGTCTATGGTTATTTAATTTTATTATTATTTTGGCTATGTAGCTTTTATATTGTGCTTCAAGCTTCAAGTGAACAACAGGCAGTATGCGCAATATGGCGCCAATAGCACGTGAGTGGAGTGACTGTGTATATCGCTTTTTTTCTGACTGACTATGCAGTTGGCTGTTGCAGTCATTACTGCTTCACTGGGCTTTTTGGGGCGAGACTCTGAAGGAGCCTCGGCTTGAGTTGTCGCTCTCGGGGGCGTCCCTTTGACCGGCGTGAGTCTCGAACCCGGTGAGACAGCGCCAGAAGGGGAGTTCCCCGTAACGAGGGTGCGGTTGCGATTGAGTGGGGGCGAGAAGCGCCTCGGCACTCTTTGATATCTCGTGTAGCTTTGTGGGCGCCGACGAACCCGGGGACGTCGGCGTCGTGTTAGCGGGGAGGCCCTATTAGGGGAGGTCGTAGAGACTAATCTCGCTATCCGGACAGCGAGACCGTCGTCTAGGGCCGTTAGTACGTGCCGAGGCAGCCTAACGATAGTTTTACGACCGTGCCGAGGTCGGTTGGGGGGATGGAAGAAAATATTATGTCAATGGAGCAAGAACACATTAAATTCGCCTTAACCTCTCACAATTACGCACCGATGTGATTCTTTGCATCTGCATGGATGTAATGCACAACAAACAAACCTTTCAAATGGCTCTGCAAAGGTAAAGTAGAAAACAGATGGATTACATATAATAAGATGAGGAATGCCAATGAAAGATAAGTAACTTATTGCTATTGTCATGTGTATTAAAAAGAGACAGCAATAGCCGTTCTTACACATCTTGTAGCAGTGCGCCCCACCAGCAATGTTTGTTTGCCATCCAGCTGGTTATCAAGGCATATTTTTCTTGAAAATATGTATGTAAATCAAACTTGATTTAATTTTTTGATTTGTTACTATAGTGTACACCATTCCCGGTATCCGGAGTTTATGAACTCGAGGCCGAGGTTTTTGTGCTTATTTGATGGGGGCCAAAAAACTTTAAAATTTATGGACTCTTTTTAATTTTTTGTTTATATCTTTTAAACTTAGTATTTTATGTGTTAGATATAAACGAAAAACTGAAAAAAGTCCCTCTTCCCCTCAAGTTAGTACTAGAGGTCAAAAACTTAGATTCTATTCCCCAAAGTACCCCTTAATGCCATACCAATATTTCATTAATGTCGGAATACTTGTTCCTAAAGCTTTTTTTTAATAGTTTTATTTGAATTTTATTTTTATTTTATTTTTTTCTTTTTTTCATTTGCAACCGCAATGGACAGCTGACTTGGTAGGTTATTAAAAATTACCAGGAAAAGCATCTGCAACGTTTCTTTACGATTGAGTGCGATTTTCTTAAAAACATTTTACGAATATTTTAACGATGCTAAAAGTATCAACTGCATGAACAATTACTGCAGAAAACAATGTCCGGATGAGGATAAATCGAGCCAGACTGGCAATCGGGAAAGCGTCCGGACGGCACGCTTTAGTACTGAATCCCCTACCAAGACCTCTGCGACCCGCGGGATACCGTCCGAACCGGGGAATAATTGCACGATACGACCTAAACGCCATTGCAAGGGCGGTAAATTTGAGTCCTTTAAGAGGACAAGATCTCCGATGCGCGGGGGGTTGGTTTTATCCGTCCACCGAACCCGTTGCTGTAACAAATGTAAATATTCCGCAGACCACCGACGGTGGAACAATTGCGTAATTTGTTGAAGCAACTGAAAACGTATTCAGGCAAGAAGGTTAAAGGACTACCGATCAAGAAATGGCCTGGAGTTAGCGCTTCCAGGTCATTAGGATTCGACGAGATCGGACAAAGTGGTCGTAAGTTCAATACCGCTTCGACGTTGCAAAATACCGTTTGTAATTCCTCAAACGTGAGGACCGTTACGGCAAGTTAGCCTTTTGTGGCTGAGTCAAGGTTCCCTTTAACCTATTACAATGGATACATTTAAAAATAAGGCTCCGAGCTGCTCATCTGGCGGACAAAATCCAAATCTCTCGCTGCAGACAAGCCAGCAATGCGTTGAGACCGGCATGACAGTTCCTAATATGGCGGTCCCTGATCAGCAAATCAATAAAATTACCGCTCTTGGGCAACAAGAGAGGATGCCGAGCCCCATAGGGAAATTCCGAGTCGCGAAGCCTACCACCCACTCGCAAAAACTCTGACTCGTCTAGGAACAAATTGAGACTAGCAAGACTTCCCCGCAATTCCCCGTTCTCTAAACGGAGAAGACTAATTTCCTTCTTAAACGACTGGGCTTGTACCAGTCGAACACAGGTGAAGAGGGCATCCTGACGCTCTTTAGGAGACAAGAATGAAGACGTCCTTGGCTGTGACTTGTTCCGTGAGTTGTGGAGAAACCTCTTAATCCAACCGGTGACACCAACGAGCTTGTTGAGAGAACTGAACCGATTAAGTAAGAAGTTCGGTGAAGTGTCTACAGTCTGCTCAACAGCAAAGAAATTTAACCCTGGCAGAGGGTCCTCAAACTTCACAACTGTGTGAGGCCAAGTGTCCTCAGGAGAGGCCAGCCAGTTGGGGCCCCACCAGAGCGGGTAATTGATAACTAGCGAGGCAATCCGGCCCCGTGAAGCGCAATCTGAGGGATTCCAGGACCATGGCATGTGATGCAAATCCAGAGACACCGCAGAAGTCTGGATTTGGGAGATACGACTGGCCACGAAGGTCTCTAGGGCATGAAGGGACGCCTTGAGCCAAGACAAAATGATTTGGCTGTCTGTCCATGCCGTGACGGAGTCAAATTGGACCCATTAACCCATGGTAGAGAAGTCATGGTTGAGGAGTCGAGTCAGCTATGTAGCTCCTGATAACTCCAACTTGGGAATTGTCAATTTGGTCCGCAAAGGTGCAAACTTACTCTTTGCCACCACCAGACTGACGCGGACATGACCATTGCTGTCAACGGTGCGGAGATAAACGACAGCCGCATAACCGGATTCCGACGCGTCAGAGAAACCGTGAAGACTGGCCCGATAATGACCTGGGGGTAATATCGAACGAGGCACGGAGACATTGAAGGTCCGAAAGTGTTTTATAGAAACGTAGCCAGTAAGACAACAAGTCTCCGGTCAACGGGGAATCCCAGTCGAGACCAGAAATCCAGAGCTCTTATAGGAAACATTTGGCCCAAAAGACTTCAGGAGCCACCCAACCATTGGGATCAAAGACACGCGCTACTGTGGGCAGAACCAGCCTTTTAGTCCTCCTCTTCATTGTGTCTGACGGTTCAACCGAGTCAGTGAAGATATCCTGAACTGGCCGATACTGAACTCAGAGGACCGCGATGTGCTGATGTTCTGACGGCAAGTCTTCCAAGACGGCAGGTGAATTGGAAATCCATTTCCTCAATTCATAACCACCTGCCCGTAACCAGCCGATTAGCTCATTCCTCAGGACTAACGCCTCCTCCGCAGACGAAGCACCCGTATAAATAACGTCGCCGTCGGCGTCAGAAGGGAAGACAGCAGCTGCGCGCGGGAAATTCACACGCCAAGTGTAGCAACGAGCGAATTGCTGTAAAAGGGCTCGACTTTAGCCCGTAAGTATTGGTGTTGAGCTCATAAACCACTAATGGAGAGGCCGGATCCTCTCTTCACAAAATGAGCTGAAATCGCCTATCATCTGGGTGTATCGTGACCTGACGGAACATCATCTTAATGTCAGCCACAAATACAACCTGGTGGCGACGAAAACCAGTTAAGATGTCCGAGATGTCTACCTGAAACTTAGGTCCCGACATCAGGCAGTCGTTCAAGGATGCACCCGAAGACGTAGGTGCCGACCCATCAAACACCACCCGTATCTTACCATTTTTAAAGTGAGAAAATATGACTCGCACTCGTCGTCGACTGGTCGAGTCCGTGACGCCGGGACTTCGATTTCCCAAAAATGCTGACTCCCAGCGAGCAAGAGTCTCACCTGCACTGACGAATCCGTAGACGCCTGAGCGGCGAGAGAACGTGATGGGCCCATAATTACAGATCCGAGAGTAGTCGGAACAGCGACCAACCCACCTGGCTGAAGTAACATGGCCTTGTCCAATCCGAGCAATTCAAGGACATCAGCGCTAAGCAAAAGCACCACAGGACCAGTTAGGTGAAACCTTTCATCGGCCAACTGCAGACCAGACGAGAGATCCAGCACGCCCGTCGGCAGGGGCACCTGAGGGTGATGACCTAAAATATCCCTCAGGACAACAGCTCCTAGTTGATACCGCATACTAGGATGAAGCAAGGAGGAAAAGGAAAACGAGACTGTGCCTACGACATTATCCACCCGTAGACCCCCTCCTCCAGAAATCCCATGACTCCGCGAACTTACCTGTAAGCGGAGACGCTTCACCAGCCACAGCGACATTAGATACCCCTGAGCGCCTGAGTCCAAAATGGCGCACAACCACACCAGGTCCACGCGTAAAATGAACTAGAACCTGCGCGGTGGGCAAAACTGTTGTGACGGGTGGTGGAGAGACTCGTGAAGCGGCTGCCACGAGTCAACGGGCGTTGGCCCGACCCGAGCGCCGTACTTGGCCCCGGGGCTCCTGTGGCTCATAATGCCCAACGCTTGAACCCGTATAAGCATACGGATCCCACGTGGGCATAAGTGGCTGCCGAGACGCGCGTGCCATCGGTGGCGCGCGCCATAGGCGGCGCGCGATAGCCACCCGATCCAGCCCTCAACCCGCGAGTAACGCGAGGAAGCTTCGCGATAGGGAGGAGCAGAGGCTCATTCTCTGCGTAATGTGCCCGTTTCGCAATACCTACCTGAGCGGAAGGGGCACGTGAGGGTGGTGACCAACGACCATTCCGTGGGCTCGCCCGCGGTGAACGGGGCGGGGAAGGTCGATGTCGCACTGGGGACGGGGGCGATTGGGTTCGATTCAGTGGCGACGAACCCCCGCCCGTGCGAGCCGTAGACACACCTCCTTGTGCCATCCGAGGACCATCTTCTCGGATGGGCATGCATAAGTCCGGTTGGTGACCCCCACCACACTTTGTACAAGGTCGCGGCTGTCGACAGTCCTTGGCTAGGTGCTCCCCCAAACAATAATAACATAGGCCTAGCCTACGGGTCAAAAATCGTTTTCCGGCCACCCCTGATTTTCTGAACTGGTGGCAATCCAGAATGGTGTGTCCCGGTTCATAACACACACTACACCGTTCAGTCCGTTCAATTGTCAAAAATCTGGGGGGCCGAAATGCTTCGGTACCTCGCGATGTCCCGGGACGAGGTTGTCGACGGGGTCCAGACTGGGGTTGTTGAGGGGTCCAGACGGGGTCAAAAATCGTGACGGTCCCGATTGTAGCTCGGGGAGTAAATTCTCCAGCTTCCTACTCTGGTCTGGTCCACCAAAAACGACTCTAAAGTGTCAAAAGTAGGTATTGGAACAATATACCTCCACCTATTCGCAATCTGAATAATTTAAAAACTTTTAAGTCAAAATTTAAAAGATATTTTTTGGAATTTCAAAAACAGAGTTTGATTTGCAGTGGCCAAAATCAACTCTCAAATATAATTCTTGCCAAGTTATAGTAAGGTAATGATTTATATGTGTATATTTATAAATATATATATATATATATATATATATATATATATATATATATATATATATATATATATATATATATATATATATATATATATGTATATGTATGTGTAAATGTATTTATATGCACGTATGTATGGATATGTTTATCTTATATGTATGCTCATATTTTTTAATTTATCTTTTATATTTATATGCAATTAGTTATCATTATAAGTAAGTATAATTATATATTTAACCAAAACACACGACTACAAGTCTCGCGGATACACCTCCACCATGGGCGTCGCTGCAAATCAGCGCTGTAACACTCGTGTTGCAGCATATGCTGAGTCGATGTCCAATTTTGGCATCATAGCACTCACAATATTCTGTATAGTCCTGCTTTTAAAATTATTATTTTTTTGGTCGTATGTTTTAAATTTTTTGTATTTTTGTGTTTTGTTTTATATTGTGTGTGTTTTCTGGTGCCAAATAAATGTCTGTCTATGTCTATGTCTATGTCTATGTATATGTGACGCCGAGCCACCTCCGTGCAACTGTTCGAAACGCGCCCTGACGTCATTGGGCAATTTATTCAAAACAATGTGTAACAGCAAAAATGACCACTCGGTGACAGGGAATTTTAGACCGCTTAACGCATTCGTCGCTACCAAAATAGGGTTAAGCAGGTCCGACCGCAGCTAGTTAACCGAGACAGTTGTGGAATACCTAAAATGGCAGCCACATGAGTATCCGCAATGCAACGGTTATTTTGGTACCGCTTCACTAATAACTCCCTGGCAATATTATAATTGACATCGCTGATGTCCAAATGTTTCACTAAACAGAGAGGCTCATTCCCTGATAGATGTTAAAAGGTAACTTAATTTTTGTGAGTCAGATACATCAGTCTGTCGGTGCACAATGCTATCATAAAGTGTGATAAAATTAGTCCACTCATCCAATGATCCGCTTAAATGAGGAATATCCAAAGTTGGCAACCGTTCGTTGCATTTTTGTTCCGAAACCTCCTTCCTACTAGCCGGCTGCGGGCTAGTCTCTAATGTCGACACAGCCTCGTTAACCTTGTCCACTACTGACATACAAAAATCATAGTCAGAATTTACCGCCTTTAGGATAGTTTCGTCATCTGTTAACGATAAGATACCCTGGTATGCCTGTTCCAGTTCATTTACTCTTGTCGGAAACTGTGCTGCTCTTTGCCTTAATGCAAACACCCGATCCTCCTGTGTAACTAAACAACCTGAAAACCATCTCACTAAATTCGTTAAAATAGCCCTGAACTCCTTAACCGATGACGTCATTTTTTTATAACTAAATTAACACAAAAAAAATCGAAAGACTAAATCAGACACACAAACAAACGACTCTGTTTATATATACAGTTTGTAACAGCAACCAATTTGATAGTGTAAAAGTATAAACCCAAAAAAACCCAACTACAATGTACAAAGTCCCGACTACACAATTACACAAATAAATACGATATCTTACAATCTGTCATTAAACAACAATATTTAAAACCTATTTATTCCGATCTATTTTTACCGCAACAACAAAAAAAAAGTGACTAATTAGCTACACTGTGCGAATAACCGACGAACAATGCGATAAGACCGGTTAACTATGCCTATCAACAACGCGACCCAACGTCACGAATCTTAAATTGTAATTTAATGTAAATTTGACGTAATATGACCCAAATACGAAAACAAAGTAACAAAACCGTTTATTATGTTACAAAGGGTGGTCCGAAAAACCACGTATGCCTACCAGCTTTTGTAGTCGAAAATGCTAAGAAATTTTGGGTCACAAGTTAAATTTACAAGAACTTACCCCTTTTGACCTCAGATGTTTCTTACGATTGTATGTAGTGTGTATGTGAATGTCTGTATTGTGTTTCTCTGTTCACTATAACTATAAAATATAGAATTAGATCTAAAAACAAAAGCCGCGACCTTTCAACCAAAGATTATATGAGTGACTGGCGCGCGTACGCGCACAGAGTAAGCTAAGAATGAACTAGCTCGACCGATCCGAATACCAACTAGATGGTGTATTCTTTCCTAAACACATCCATTTCTGTTCTAAAGTGTAAGAATAAATTCCTTGCCGATAGCGAGCGGTGCGATGGAAGAAAGTAGCCGTGGGCATCATTTCGAACCATTTTCTCAGAACACAACCCATTTTATAGGCGGTAGAACACACACAGGGAGGCAAAGTCTCTCCTCAAACTTAAGGGCTCGATACCGCAAGTAAGTTTGGAATCGTCGACAATTCTCACAGCCCGTCGTTGAACGGAGTCAAAAGGTCCAAGCTGGTATCCGGGTGCACCCGCCCATAGATGGGAGCGGTACTCCATATGGGGCCTGACTTGTGACTTGTAAAGCAACAACCTTTGCCCCGAAGTGAAGTACTGCTTCGCTCTATTGAGTACACCAAGTTTTTTTGGACGCCAGCTTCACCTTGTCCTGCAGATGATCTAGGAACTGAAGATCGCTGGAGATGTCAACATCAAGGATCCCAATGCTTTTGGAGATGGAGCAGAGACTGTTCTGGAATTGAGGTACCACAGTGAATGGGGTTTTCTTAGCGGTAAACACGCAGACTTGTGTCTTTATAGGGTTGAATCGAACCAAGTTTTCCCGGCTGCAGTCAGAGACCTTGGACAGAGTGATCTCGATTTGAGACACAAGTTCTTCACTTTTTTCTTCCACAACGTAACGATAAATGCTTGCACGACCCCAGGCCTCGGCAAGACACGACAAGAACTCGATGTAAACAGACGGAAGATTTTGACACGCAGTACCACAATCATGGTATGGTTTTCGGCATGGTTGAAAGGGAAGTGTCCAAACGAGCGATTTAGAGTGTAATCTTGTGTTCAGTGCATACAAAATGTTTTTAAGTATTGTCAAATAGAACGCGCTTGAGTCAGTCGTATTTTTATTGAAATTATCTTATAACTATTAATTTTTACATTGATATTTCGCGTAAGTATAACTGTAATTAGTAATTACCATTGAGCTATTACGTAAATACCTACAAAACTTGTCGACTATATAGTCTACGAAGGTTTATAGTTCTTAAAACAATCGCTAGTAAGTTAGTTTATTTGTACAAAAAGATTTGCCGTCCCATGATAAGGAAACAATAGTACCTAATACAACAATAGTAGTAATAATACAAAAAAAAAAACAATTCAGTACAATTATAAAAACAAAGTTTAACCCGTGCATTCCAGGTGTGTGCTGACATATACTACCGGAGCTGTGCATGTGCAGTGACACCAAACATAGCTGATGAACCTTGGGCGAACCAGCCTCGGTGGGTTAAGTGTGAACGCCAAAGCCTATCGCTGTACGTTGTATTGAATACCTGCTGAGCTGCTCTGGATGTAACAATAGTAATACGGTCAGACACTTACTTATATTTACTTTGTAGAACTTTCTACTTGACTGCCTGTGTTGCCTAAAGGTACTTCAGATAGTAACTATGACGGACGCTATGGATTTAAAAGAGTATACGCAACAAGGTAGTAACAAAAAGGCTAGGATAACTTTTTTTCAGAAATATATTGATGTCATTAAATTAGTGGAACCTCAGCAATTAGTAAAATTACAAATTAGTAAATTACAACTTAAGCTTGTAAGTGGGTTATTAGCTACACTGTGCGAATAACCGACGAACAATGCGATAAGACCGGTTAACTATGCCTATCAACAACGCGACCCAACGTCACGAATCTTAAATTGTAATATAAATAAAGGCTAGGATAACTTTTTTTCAGAAATATATCGATGTCAAATTGGTGAAACCTCAGCAATTGGTAAAATTACAAATCAGTGAATTACAACTTAAGCTTAAAAGATTTCAAGATCTTTTTGCATCCTTTGATGAGGTTCAAAACAAAATAGAACTACTTGCCTCTGACAATATTTTTCCGTAACTAGAAATCGCGACAAAATTCATTTTTGATACCGATCGCTCAGAATATTTTAGAATTGACATCTAGTAAGGGTGAATAACCAACTTGCCACGGCTCTGTCAGCTCTTTAACCGAAAATAATATGTGTAATATCAAACTACTAAATATTAAGCTACCTTCGTTTGATGGTAATAATTTGAAATGGCTGGAGTCAGAGATACTTTCGAATCTCTAATTCATAACAACGACTCCATCCCATCCATAAACAAATTTCATTATTTACGTTCAACTTTCGAAGGCAGTGCATGCATTGTCATAAAGTCCATTAAATTTTCTGCAAGTAACTATGACCTAGCATGGAATATTCTATGCGATCGATTTAACAATAAGAAAATATTAATAAATAACCACATTAAATGCTTATTTAATTTTGATGCCATGGCAAAAGAGTCACACAAATCATGTCGATTATTATTCCAAAAATCTACGGTCACTCGAAGAGTTGAGGGAACCAGTGCAATTTTGGGCTATGTTAGTTATTTTTATTATGACCTCTGAACTAGACAGTACCACAAGTCGAAAATGGGAGGAGTATCGTAACTGTTTAGAGCTTTCACCTACATTGACTGATTTTCTCGAGGTTTTGCGCATCCGAGTAAATGTCTTAGAAACCATACGACCAGGCCGAGCTGATTCTACTAAATTAGAAAAACATAACTCGTATGACAAGGACAATAAGTCTACAAAATCATTTGTCATATCCTTATTACAATTTAATAAAAAATAATCATCTGTTACATGAATGTAATCGATTTATTGGTGGTCAATGTAATGGAAATGTCATTAGGTAAAAAAATAAATACAATCAATAAAAACAAGTTGTGTAAGAATTGTTTACGTCCCGGCCATCATCACTCTCGTTGTCACTTGGGTGCATGCAAAACCTGTAACAGAAAACCTAATACTTATTACACCGAGAAATAGATCATGACAAATTCATACCAGTAGAAAACATTACAACACATACCACTTGCTCGCAGGTATCCCTTTTCGCTACGGTATCTGACCAAGTACTGTTGTTTAAGGCTGAAATTGAAATTGTTGACCTGAAAAATAATAAAACTTACTTAACTAAGGCGTTACTGGATAGAAGTAGTCAGTCTTCCTTCATATCTGAAAAAATAAAAAATAAAATTACCCTTTCTTGCCGTAAACTAACATTCATATATTAGTGGTAAATAATCGTATAACTAATGCAGGTGAAATTTGTGACTTACAAATAAAATCTCGTTTAAACACATTTTAAATTCAGGTCGGTTGTTTAGTTATCCCAGAAATAACAAATAAAGTACCGAGCGTACCGGTAGACGTTACAAAATTAAACATACCATTTCATCTACAACTAGCAGACACACACTTTTTCCTCTCCTCCGAAGTTGACGTTTTATTGGGTGCAGATGTTTTTTGGGACAAATAGACTTTAAACCACATAAGGCTGGGCAAAAATAAACCCACCTTAAAAGAATATATATATAGTTTGGCTGGCTCGTGGCTGCTCCGACCGGTAAAAACCATCATTCTTCAACTTACAAAGTCCACTGTCATTTCACAAAAGAAGTTAAAGAGTCACTCGCCAAATTTTGTGAGTTGGAAGAATTACAATCTAACGTCAAAATTCTTTCAAAGGAAGAAGAGTATTGCGAAACCCATTTTATTGAGAAAACGGAACGCTTACCATCAGGTAGGTTTTTAGTTAAATGCCATTCCGTGAGCCACCAGAAAACGTTTTAGGCAACTCATACAATATATTGAAGAGGCGTTTTTACAATTTAGATAAAATTTAGCCAGAAATGGACTTAAGTCCAGTTATTCACAATTCATTCAAGAATATGAAAGCTTGGGACATCTGACAAAAGTAGAGCATCCAAAATTCGGTTATTATATTCTCCATCATGCAGTAATACGCGAAAATAACGAAACAACGAAACTCAGAATAGTATTTAATGCACCCTTTCAAACTTCAATGGGTAAGTCATTAAATGATGTATTGATGATAGGTCCTGTAGTACAAAATGACTTATTATGTATTTTGTTAAGATCCAGATACAATAAATACGTGATTACAGGGGACATCACTAAAATGTACCGCCAAATAGAAGTCGACAAATCACAGCGGTACTTACAATTGATTCTATGGCGAAATAACGAAAGTGAAACCTCCACTACCACAGAAGTAAATGCTAAGTGAATAGAGTTTTCTAATAACTTTCTAAATTTAAACATACCCCGCACTGTATTATGCGACTATCCGATAAACGAAGAAATTCACGTCTTTACTGATGCATCACAGACCGCATACGGTGCGTGCGTGTATTTAAAAAGTTTTAGAAAGGCAACCAATACAACCGAAGTAAAGTTGCTGTGCGGAAAAACAAGGGTAGCACCAATAAAACCTGAATTAACAATTCCGCGACTTGAACTACATATCAGGAGCTCTTCTAGGCGCTCGTCTATGTTTTAAAGTTTTGGCCTCACTTCGAATGAATGCCATCAAACCGTCATTTTGGTGTAACTCTACGATTGTTTTGGCGTGGTTTAAATCATCGCCAAATAAAAAACCTTAAAACATACGTGTGCAATCGCATAGAGGAAATATGAAAGCTGACAGATCAAAATGACTGGAGGCATGTACCTACTACTCACAATCCCACTGATTTGGCTTCTAGGGGCGTCACACAACAGTAGCTTAGTTGCTCATCAACTATTATGTTCGATTCGGGACCAATTTTGTCCCATAGGTGGTAGAAAATTGGCCTACAAATCTTTACAACAGATTTTGCAGGTCCTTTTCACATATTTAACCGCATAGGCCGTGATGCTAAAACTGCGAAATGTTATTTATGCCTAATCGTGTGATTTACAATAAAGGCTTTACATTTAGAGGTAGTTAGAGACCTTAGTACGAATGCCTTTTTGCTGTGCTTCGTCGTTTTATATCACGCCATGGGAAACCACGCACCATATATTGCAACAACGGCAGAAATTTTGTAGGAACTAGTAGAGAGTTAAACAGATTATTGCATACGACTTAAACCAACAAAAATAATTTTACGTGCAGCGAAGACATAGAATTTAAATTTACACCTGCATACTCGCCCAGTTTTGGTATTTGGAAATTTCACAACAAAATTTCACCTAAAACGAATTTTAGGCAATAAAAACCTTACGTTTGAAGAAATTGCGATTATTTTGACTCAAATCAAGGCGATTCTAAATTCACGTCCTATAACTCCGTTATAAAAAGGTCCTTCAGAATTATCACCTCTCACTCCTGGACATTTCCTAATATGCCGTCCGTTGACTTCTATACCGTCACCAGCTGCCGAAAGACTCAGTACGACATATATCGCCTAATAGAAATATTACGACAACATTTCTGGCAAAGATGGACAAAAGAATTTTTATCAGACCTACAACAAGTCAAGTGGCGCACGAAATGGCGTAATATAAAACTAGGGGAACTTGTCGTGGTAAAAGACGACCAACTTCCGCTGATGAAATGGCTGCTGGGTCGCATCCAAAAATTACATCCTGGCTCAGACGGCATCCCCAGAGTGGTAGACATGCGTACCAAAGGCGGTGTCATAACACGAGTTATTTCAAAGTCAAAAGTCAAAGTCAAAGTCAAAATGGTTTATTCAAATAAAGATTTTACAATCACTTTTGAATCGTCAAAGTTATAAAATATTATTTTTTGAACCCTCCCACCTTCCCGCCGGTTCACAATGTTGTTGATTTCTACCGAGAAGAATCCGGCAAGAAACTCGATAGTTACTCTTTTAAAAACACTATCAATAATACAAATAAACTAAAATACAATTAATGTTTTAAATGAAAAATGTTTTAGGCGTACATTTTTATGTTATTTCCATTTTAATTTGGTTTACCTATGCATCCTGTAATTGAGCATCATCAGTCCCAAGGATTTTTATCATTTACATAGTCTGAAATATTATAGTATGCCTTTTTACAAAGTACCTGCTTGATAAAAGATTTAAATTTACTTATTGATAGATTTTGAATGTATACATTGCCTCATAAAAGAGTGACTTATTTTGTGTAGACGTGTATCATGCACCAACAGCTTATTTTTACTTCTAGTATTTACTTTGTGAACGTCACTTTTCTTGCTGAAACTATTGATATTTTTATGTACATATAAAAGATTTTCATATATGTACTGCGACACTAAAGTTAAAATTTTTACTTCCCTTAACCTATCCCTCAGAGATATCCTAGATCCTAATTTATAAATAGCACGAATTGCCCTTTTTTGTAACAAAAATATTGTATTTACATCAGCAGCGCTACCCCACAATAGGATACCATATGTCATTAAACTATGGAAATAGCTAAAATATACTATTTTTGCAGTGTCGACATCGGTCCATTGTCTTATTTTCTTGATCGCATACACAGCAGAGCTAAGTTTTTTGGCTAGGTTATGAATATGAGGACAGGCGTTATATATATTTTTTAATAGTGCCACTCCTGCATCGGTTGTGGAACGGCCTTTCATAAAGCCAAACTGTTTACTACTAAGAAGCTCATTAATACAGAAATGGCTTAACATTTGACAAAGTATGATTTTTTCAAAAACTTTAATGTGTATAGGTAGTATTGAAATAGGCCGAAAATTATTAGGATCTGTTGAACTACCTGATTTAAAAAGAGGTATAACTTTGCTAAGTTTCATCTCATCAGGAAACACACCACTATCAACACAACTATTAAATATAATGGCTTAGGGTTGTGCTATAACATGAATAATTGAATTTATAGTTTTTACAGAAAGTCCCCAAAGGTCTGTGGTGTTTTTAATTTCTAATGTTTTAAATGTATTAATGATATCCGTAGGACTAATGTTTTTAAATACAAAGGGAACGTTACATTCAGGAATACTAGTTTTTAATAATTTTTCTGCTAAGATTGGACTTGAGTTTAGATGTTCAGTTGTTTTGAATGGAATATTTCTAAAAAACTGTTCAAAGGCAACTGCTACCTCAGAATTTGTTTTAAAACTAGCATCATCTACAATCAACTCAAAGTCCTGACAAGAATTCCTAGCTTTACCAGTTTCATTATTTATTATGTTCCATGTAGTTTTTATTTTATTTGTTGAATTTTTTACTTTATGTCTGAGGTGAATTGCTTTTGCAACAAGACAGACCTTTTTAAAGGTTTTTGAGTATTTTTTTAAATATTCCCTAAATATTTGGCTATTATTATATGTTTTTTCTTTATACAATTCATACAGTTTACGCCTACTTTTATGAATACCTGGGGTAGCCCATTCACTAAAACTAAAGCGACTGGAAATAAGTTTCTTTTTTGCAGTAAATATTTTATTATACTCTGTAGTAATAGTGTCAAGAACAGTATTGTACATATCATTTGGGTCGCCATTATAAAGCAAATCTGGAAGTTTATGCATTAAGTTAGATTGAAATGATTCAACCCATTTAGTTGTTATTGGTATAAATTTAATTTCCTTTTTAGTAATACTATTCTTTCTTTCTAAAACCACTAACTGTCCACAATGATCTGACTCTAGATTGCTTATAATTGGTTTTTGAATTGGTTTTATGTCAGTAAATATATTGTCGATGCAAGTGGCACTGGATACAGCAATTCTAGTTGGTTCACAAAACAAATTATTTTACATTAAAATACTGAAATAAGGCAAGCAATCTGGTGCTTAATGAGCTATTTTCCAAAATGTTTATATTGAAGTCTCCACAAACAATGATTTGTTTATTGGAATTGCTGATTTTATTCAGCACTTCTTCTATAACTAATTCAAAATTATCATAAGTTGCACAAGGCGGCTTGTATACTCTCACAACAATGAGATGCTCAACTTCTATACAGGACAGCTCGGCAGTTCGCTCAACTGAGAGGCTCACAATGTCTTTCGTTCCTTAAACTTTAGCTGTTTATTAACTAAAATTAAAGAGCCACCATGGATAGCATTTACTCGGCTGAACGAACTTCCCACCTGGTGATTAGTGAAATTGAACATAAACTGATGGCTGCGTAGCCAGTGTTCAGTGATACATAAAATGTCAATCTTTTGGCAGTTTATGAACATTTCAATTTCTAGTTCTTTCTGAGACATTCATTGTATATTCTGATGCACCAGGTTCAATGGAATATTATTTTTAGTATGACAAAGTTTATTCTTTTGTTTCTGTTTGCATAAAACTTGAGTTAACATAGATTGTTTAATATAATCATTATTAATGTTGGAATTATATAATATGCCAAAGTGGTCCTTTGTTGTCTGAAAATTTAATTTAAATTATTACATGTCAAATTATTATACTGCTCAATAGAAGCAGGTTGTTTAGCTAAATGATTAGCTAAAATGTCTATTACACTATTATAATTGCACTGCTCAATAGAAGCAGGTTGTTTAGCCAAATTATTGGCTGTGGTATTAATATAAAATGATAGCGACAAGGCTAACACTCTGGTACAATGGTGTTTGAGATAATATTTATGTCTTGTCCTTATATAATTATGTCTAAAAATACTGTTAGTATCTATCTATCAAAGGTTTGCTGTCTAGAAGATGAACAGGTTTAAGGTGGCGTCCAGCATCCAAGTTCTTGAAAGAAGGTCTTTCCAGGGGGCCCGGCATGTTAGCGCACCTATGCTTGGGCTAGCGGTCGGCGGCAGGTCAGCGGGGAAGCGGCGTGGGCGTATGCAGCGCCAGCCTACGAAATAGCTAGAATGCGTAACTAGACAAGGTTCAGATCCAGTACGCACCCAAACTGTTTATCACATTTGTCCTAAAAATAAATATATTACTCAGCAGTTTCCTGGTTTTGACGTGACAACGTCTTATAAATTGGTTTGCCGGGTGACACTTCAAGAAACTGCGTTACGCTCCGCTCACGTTATGCGCTCACAATGAGAGCGAGTGAGAGGCACGCGGCATGGTTAGCCCGCCTAAGAGCGAGAGAGACAGACATAAAAAGTGAAAGGCACAAGTTGTCACGTTACAATGTTAATAATATTACGATTAATAGCAATGGTTTTTTTATATAAATTCCTCATTATAGCAAGCTGTTACCAAGTCTTGGATTAACATATCATATATTTATATAAAATTTAATTATTTTTTATTAAATTTAAGTGCGTTGAAGAACTTAAGTGCGTAATAAAAGGTATTTATTATTTATCACTAAAATGAATAAAACTTAAAATATAACCCACTTATCTAGTTAATAATTAGCTCATTAATAAACGTAAAAACGATAATTTAATTCATACAGACGCGACGCCACGGCATGCATCGCCACGCTAACAATCCTGATTACCCGCGCCTATAGATGTTTCACATCAAAATCTTGTAGCAGTCCGTCGTCGTTGATGGTTGTGGTCGAGTGAAAGGCAAAGCGCCAGGTGTTGGCTGTGGAACGCTGGGTCGGGTTTGACGCCCCCCGCAGCGCAACAGTAAAAAGGTCTAAGACATTGTCTATGATCCTATACATGATATGATTAATCACCTACCAATGATGAGGATGCAAAGTTTTAGTCGGATCGGTACAGAAATTTTTTCGACCGCCATTTTGAATCCGCCATCTTGATTTTTTTTCACCAAGCAGTTGCTCTTCATTGCCCTTTACAATAAACCTTCCTGCTATAGCAAATCGTTTTTGAGATAATACAATGTTTTTTATTCACCATGTTGTTTTCGCCATTTTAGAGATCTGAAAGTTTCGATCAAAACTCCGATACATCATTTTCCCCCCCGAAGACTCCTCTGGCTAAACATTACTATGGCGGCCATCTTGAATTTATGGAAAATCAAAAAATCTAATCGATCTACTCTATATTTAATATCTGACAAATGACTACCCAGAAAACCCTGGATGGAAAGTTTTAGCCAGATCAGAAAACAAATATTTTCGACCGCCATTTTGAATCTGTCATCTTGAATTTTGCTCCTGATTGCCCTTTACAATCTTTGTTCGAGCACCTCTCTCCTATAGCAAATCGTTTTCAAGATATCCTTCTTCATTGAATGTTTTGTATGGCGGCCATGTTGTTTTCAACCATTTTGAAGATCTGAAAGTTTCCCCATACAAACGAGACCATTTTCATCAAACCCCCCATACATACTCTGCTAGGAGATTAAAAAGCTTTAATAAATCATCACTATGTTCGAGCAAATCGTTTTGACGATATCCTTCATTGTATCAAATGTTTTGTATAGTGGCCACGTTGTTTTCCGCCGTTTTGAATATCTGAAAGTTTCCCCATTCTCGCGGGACCATTTGATCGAACACCCCATACATCTTTATCACCCCCGGAGACTCCTTGTAGGAGACTAAAAGGCTTCAATAAATCATTATTGAAGGCGGCCATCTTGAAATTTTGGTAAATCGAAAAATCTACGTTTTATTCCGTATCAGCGACCTCAAAAACCCCCAGATGCGAAATTTCAGCTGGATCGGTGAATAAATTTTTCGACCACCATTTAGAATTGAATGTTTTTTTCACCTGGCAGTTGCTCCTTATTGCCGTCTTCAACATTTGTTTGAACACCACACTCCTATAACAAATAGCTCGCTGATGAGGAGCAGTTGTTGAAGATCTGGAAGATTTTCCATACTCACGGAACAACTTCGGTTGCTTCCCCCATATATCATTTTTACCTCCGGAGGCCTCCTTATGGGAGACCAATTCTGTCAGTCAGTGAGTGAGTGAGTGAATCAGTCCGTGGTTCTGCAGCTTTATGTATAATAATCTATACTAATATATATATCTTTTTCACCCCCGGAGACTCCTTGTAGGAGACTAAAAGGCTTCAATAAATCATCACTATGGCGGCAATCTTGAAATTTTGGGAAATCAAAAAATCTACTTTTTATTCCGTATCAGCGACCTCAAAAACCCCCGGATGCAAAATTTCAGCCGGATCTATATTCTGAGGTTGGCTCACTATAACCTTTTTTATGCTAACCAAATTTGTACTAAAATAATGCATTATTGGGAAGGTGTTTTTATAAACATGATATTAATCTTTAGCCAAATAAATACGTTATTCATCACAAGCATTTAATTTAAAACAAAATTGCCCTGTTCATCATTCAATTTCAATAAATATCTTAGAAGATATCGCACTTTTAAAATAACGTGGCAGCAAATTAATTATAAAGTATTCAGCACGCATTTATGATGTGTGAGGCCGGCGGGCAGTTATGAGGGGGAAGGGCGGTATGTATTATGAGGAGTTGCCGTAAGAATCACATGCCGATAACCAAATTTAAGGCGGGCGAAGCCGCTGGCAAAAGCTAGTAATAATAATAATATTATTAAATAAAGAGTATAATAATAATTATAACAATTCTAGAGCACTGCACATTTTCTACTGGAAACCAAGAAAAACTGGATAATGCAACAAATGGTCTTTGAACGAATTGCCAATTTCGAAAAGAAGAAGAATAAGATTGCGGCAGCACTGCCAGCAGTTGTTTTGTTTTGTTTGCGATATTTTGTATTTGTTTTGAATAGGTATCAGTTTCAAAAGTTTCAATATACTTTTGCATTGTTTTTTGTATATCTTTCTTTAGACAGTAACGTGTAGCATAACTTTTTTAAGTTAAAAATATTTTCACCGGTAGAGTTTTACCCAAGTAAGTTTTAAAGTTATTACAAACTTTATAGTAAAAATTTTTGAACTGCGAATCTTGGGGTTTCAAGGTCAGCTGCGCAGAAAGTAGTGTATGGGAAACAGTGCTGCCACCTTAGCGCTTTCTGGGTTAGATCTAGCTCTTTTTTGGGACACATAGCGCCGAAATTTTAATATTAACTCCTAGCGTAAAACATAGCGCATTTTTATGGCAGACCAAACTTAGTTGTAATCAGGTCGCAATCTTGCTAAAAAGTAGGAATAACGCAGCAACACCGTTATAAGTTGAGCTTTCGTTCCATTTATTTAGGGTATTCCCTAACTAAAATAAATTATTTCTGGTTGTTGGTTTACGATTAGTCTTTTTCTTATTCAGTCACTAAACTGATCGCTCCGTACTAGTAAATTCTTTCAAATGTACTAGTTCAGTAGTACACTATGTAGTATGGATGAGCTATAACAGGTCAATTTTCATATCAGTCTGTATACTTCTGTTACAAGACTCGATTCCGTAGTTTTTTAATTTTGACTATTTTTTCAGCGTCGTACATAGAGGTATTTTGCTTCTTATTTTTAGGCTTCCAACCAAAATGATAAAAACGAACCTTTGTAAGACTTCGATGTCTGTCTGTGTGTCTCAGTTCTTCTTAATATTAATCTCAGTAAAAAGTTAAAAATAAATGAAAAATAAAATATAAATAAAAATGTGGATTCGTTACGTTTGCGCATAGAAACCTTTAGTTTGATAACCTTGTTAAAGATAAACACCATACAAAAATAAATTTGCCATAATTTTCAAATCACCTTTAGTTTGATAACCTTGGTGAGGATAAACACCATACAAAAATAAATTTGCTATAATTTTCAAAGTTCCCTAAATTTTACTTTGTAGTAACGTTTTAGTATATTAGTAGTTTCTAAGCCAAATATTGCTTTGTTTAGGCCTATTTGCTGCTATTTTAAATGTCTAAACCTAACACATAAAAAGCAAAAATCTTTTAAAAAAAGGCCCAAACCTACTAGGTTCCGCCACCAAAGCACTTATCAATCAACTATGACATTGTTTATTAATTTATTTAAGCACACATATATAAATTTACAGTTAACAAAAAAAAATACATATTACTGTGCACATACATTAAAAACTACAGATAAATAATGAATGCAGTAACTTGAGTGACCGACAACAACTAATAAGCCTCAAGCGACAAGTATCAATGAACTATGAAGCATAACTGACTAAATGAATTCAGGAACTAGATTGACTTATACTGTTCTTTTGTAAAATAGATTTTATATTCTGGGTTTTAAAGTTGTAATTAATACAAGGCATGAAATGTTTAGGTCTTTTATCGCCGTCATAGTTCAGACATGCATCCCGCTTTCACTCATGCGTCCATCGTAGAATAACTGAGATAGAAGTAAATTCTTTCCAGCACTGTGACCGATTATGCCAAGCATTTGTTTCATTATCTCTCATCCATACTTTGTTTCTTTGCTGTCACACATGTCCCAAAAAAAACAAGACCGATTACGCTTAGGGAATAGTTCATTCTAGTGCAGTACCGGGAATTAATTCCTTTTTATTCATCATTCATGTACTACAGAAGACTATTTACAATGTGCACCCTGGACCTTCAGGAATTCAGTCAACTCAACCTGATCCTTCTGACATCGAAAGCGATTAGCCACTCTTATTAATATTAAGATTAATTTAGATTTAAAATTATTAAATTGAAATAAAAATCTAGCGCTTTTTTCAACCGCTTCTAGCGCTGATTGGCAGATCAGAGAGTTGGCAGCACTGATGGGAATTTTGTTGGTTTTTGGGCGCGTGTCAAAGGACCTAGTAAGGAGCATCGCGATTAATTGCGCTTTTAAAGCAGTGTGTGGACAGAGAGTGCAACGGTTGGGGTGTACAAAAGGGGGCGCTAAGGAAAAAATACTTATAGGTAATTTTTTACTAAAACGTAAAAATCTCCCTCTCATTTTTGCAAAAAAAAATTATTAAACATCAAGAAGCATCCCCTTATTCCCAAATGGAATGCGGGCTGTAATTTTTTACCTGAAATACTAGTTAAGTAAAGGTTATTTTTGTTTTTCGAAGTGGAGCGGGTAAAGCACACAGAGAAACAAAGCAGTACTTAAATTTAAACATAAAAAAAATTATATATTTTTTTTTGAAAAATAAAATTTCGGCCGCCGATTTCTGCATTCCATCTGGTTCTAACGGCATCTTCATCCATTAAAATCATTTAACACATAAATGATGTGGGGCTGACAAGTAAAAAATTACCATATTTCAGTATAGACTTTACTTTTTTAAACTTTTTGTTTCAAAAATTATTTTTTTCCACAATTTTTTTTATTTCATTTGTGTAAAAGGGGGTGTTAATACATCAATTAAAATAACAGGGTGCAGAGAAGTAAATATTTACCAAAATAAATTTGTTTTGGGCCACCTTTTAGATACTCTCTGACCCACACTTATGATAACTCCAGTTTAGCCACAGACACCTATTGTTGCAAAATGAATGGTTGATGTATACATACTATTATAATGACACACACACTACCATAAACAATGAATTTGTATAGGCATTTTGACAGATTAACACCAAAACCCCACCTCCAGACCCCACAGATGGGTCTAAAGTTTTCCATTTCCCAGTGATAAAAATGACAAAAACTTGTAAACAAATGCTTGATAGTAAACCTTGAAAGGTTTATAAGTTATGTATCAAGTTATGCGATGGTAATAAATAAATATTTGAATTTAAGCCTAATTTAACCCTAAAAAATATTATATTTAGAAGGATTACCCAAATATAATTTATTCTGTTAAAATTCATGTAAATTTAGAAGGATGTATGACCCTGAATATTGTAACAAATAAAATTCCGTTTTTTGTCTTACACCTTTTACAAACAAACTTCAATGATCCGCAGTGTTGCACCGGTTGTGATAACATACTAGCAGAATTGGGCAACTTTGTTGTGCCACACTGCGAAGTTCCGCTACTATATAAAATAAATATTTGGCCAGGACAATGCACGGATGCAACATCTCTGGCATGCATGAAGTCAGAATCTTTTAAAAATTGCTTCTGTGTATTCTCCCATTACTTGAATATCAACATATCAACCAGCTTGAGCCATCTCAACACCATCTTCCAGGCAGAATGTGTTGGGATCACCTGTGTTGCAACAGCGGTCGCCTTTAGAGACATATGTGATCAATCAAATCGTAAAGTGTCGCTGTGAATTGCAAAAAAATTGCAGTGTAGCATTGAATCCCTTCAATGGATATGTTATAGTGGGTCTCTAAGCAATAAAGTGGCAGATCAGTTGGCAAAGAGAAGATCGAACATTTAAAAACTTTTAGGCAAAAAAAACAAACGGGCTTCAAAAAGATGCGATAACAATAATTACTTATTTCCAAAAATCTACTCTGAAGTTGATGTCATGCAAGTGAAGTGTGTTATAAATTGTTAGGTACATAGACACCAACTTCAAAGTGTAATTCAGATCAGATCTTTGGAAATAAGTAATTATTTTTACCTTTTTATTGCATAATTTTAAAGCTGGTTGTTTTTTATCCTTAATTTTTTTTACTTTTTAGCTTAAGTTACTTTTTTTTTCGTGTACACTTAAACAATTGATTGATACTCATAACAAAATTTTATACAATCATCAACATAAAAGGTGTTTCACCAGTTCTTAAGTTTTAAATGTACTACATTAATATGGGACCTCGGAAGTATACTCTTCAAAATAAAAAAAGAATTCTGAAAATTCATCTATATATGATGGAGTTATGTCCAAACATACATAAAAAAAAATATAAAAACATCCTAATTGAGAAGCTCCTCCTTTTTTTAATTTGGTTAAAAAATACCATTCACCCAACACAAAACGTGATTATGTGACAGAACCTTATAACTACACAACAAACAGTGGGCAGAACAAATGGACTGCAGATGAGCCAAGGTTGCCCTTACATCCTTGGACGAAAATCTGTTGCACAAGCTATTACAGCCTAAGAGGAAAAACCTATGCTATATAGTTGGCATAATAACAGGTCATTGCCTATTAAACAGAATTTTTTTCAATATCGGCGTTACTGATAGTCTCCTGTGTAGGGGCTTCTCACATGATCCTACGCTGCAAAAGCGTGAGAGACCAATGGGCCAGGCTCCTTAAGAATCCAGAAACCATGAGAGAAGTACTGAATAATTAGACTAGATTGACTGGGATTTTTTTTGGACAGAGCTGAAGTGGTATGAGTAACCATTGATGTGTAACTTGGTCACCTATGTGCAATGGCCCTATTATGAAGCTAAGTTCAGAAAGCATGCGCCCAACTAATTAACAATATTCACCTATAGGTCCCTACCCGCGCGTGCGTTTGCGCGTTCACGGATTGATTTTCATAAGTGTTAAGTTATTTTAAGTTGCATGTTATATTCCGATGCAGCATTTCCGTTGCTCTCTGGCGCCCATGTTTTCCTGTACTTTCAGGAAAAACAGACACGAAAATATTGTGCCATTGAAGAGGAAAGATTTGATTGTATGTTTTTTATCTATAATTGAGGAGTTGCCGTAAGAACCTACGCCGATGACGAAATTTAGGGCAGATGCTAGTAAATAGAATAAGGGGTTAGGATTAAAGCAATTCCTCTTTTGTTTTTTTCTAGTAAGTAAACACCAAAACTTGTCACGAGCCGCCTCTGATTACAAGCAATTAAATTAAGTAAACCTGGTTTTGAAGCGATTTGACTAAATTATTTCCGGTATAAGGACTAAACGAGTACTGTGATACAATATCGCTGAAACTGAATGAGATACCTTGGTAGAGATTAGTTGTCGAAGAATTTGCAAGTTTAGCAGAATCGAACAACTTGTTTTTTTTTAATGATTTTAACAAAAAACTTTTTAATAAAAAAAACAACCGACTTCAAAAAGATGCACTAAAAAGGTAAAAATAATTACCTATTTCTAAAAAATCTGATCTGAATTATAGTTTGAAGTTGGTTTCTATTTACCTAACAGTTAATTATACGCTTCACTTGCATCTTTTTGAAGCCGGTTGCTTTTTTTATTATAAAGTTTTTATTTTTTACTTTTGAGTGACGAAGTGCTTTTTTTCAAGGGAAAGTAATTTGGAATTGTCTAAAAACTAAACTACTGAGTCGATTTGGATAAAATTTCTATGGGACTAACTCGCAAGTATATCCTGTCGAATAAAAAAAAATTATCTAAATAAATCGGTTCATAAACATAAAAGTTATGGCTGAACATCCATAAATATATATATCTTTATGGATGTTCAGCATTAAATTTTTTTTTGAAGTCGGTCAAAAATACTTCTTGTCTAAGTACTAAACGATTACAACTCACGTTCACCTGAAAATTCTGTTACTAATATCCTATACGAACGTTTCTCAGTCGTTTTCAGCGTAAGTAAGGTAATAATAATCATACGGACCTTAGATCGATAGTAATTCAGTAGAAATCAGACTAATTCAAATTTTACTCTACTTGATCGCTTCTAATCAACTTCCATTACACTATATTTAAGAACTCATCGACTACTAACCTCTACGGACATCTCTTAGTCATTGCTAGTGTAGGTAATATTAGTATAATGCTTTGACCGGAAGTAATTATGTCAAGATCGTTCGTTCCGTACGTTAGTTTATAAATCTATGCAAACTAGTAAGTAAATAAATAAAATCGCTGCAGAACAAGTTTTGCTCAACTTGCTCGTTCCTAATCAACTTTTGTACCACTGCGCTTAAAAATTCGTCTCCAAACCTCTCCGAACGTTTCTGTCATAAGTAATTCAGTCGATCAGTTCTAAAAAAGTCTTCGTCAACTAGATTGCTTCTAATCAACTTCGAATCCACTACTCCTGAAAATTCGTGCACTACCGACCTCTACAAATGTCTTTTAGTAATTTTTATCGTTATTAGTAATCTAATAGTTTTAAGCTGGAAGTAATTCACTGAAAATCACTCTTAAACCAGTTTCACTCAACTTGATCGCTCCTAATCGTCTTCTGTTTTACTACTAACCTCTAAGAAGGTCTCTTAGTCATTTTTAGCGTGAGTAATATTCAATTAGCCTTTTAAATTGAATTATTTAATAATTCAATATAGTTTTAGTAAAATACTCGACAGAAAAAAAATCTGTTTATTTTCTGTTTTACGAGTCTTAAGTTTTCCTATAGATAAGAAACAGACGAAAAAATCAGCTTTTGCGATTTAAGGGATGACATGTTTTTTGTTGTCTTTATATTTATTTGGCACTAATACTAACGAAATTCACTACTATTCACTACTTATGGAAATCTATGAAACAAACCTAAAAAAGTTTAAATTGATTTTATGTAGTTAATATCGTTTTAGAAAAATACTCGAAAATAAAAATATTTCTTTTCTAATATTTCTGTTTTACTATGAACACAAAAAATTGCACAACAATCTACAAAAAAAAAATTCTATAAAAAACAGCCGGAATAGTATTTTTTGCAATTTAGAGTAACGATATTTTTTTGTCGTTTTATTTTTCGCCAATTAGTACTACTAACGAAGCGTACCGTTATTACAATCCACTACTTGTCGAAATCTATCAAAAAAACCTAAAAACGTTAAAAATTAATTTATGTAGCAATATTTTTTTCTTTTTTTTCATCCGGTATATACCGGACGTACTATGTCCAGTTTACAAAAAAACGGTGAAAGATGCTCTGTGGATCATTTTAATTATGATTAAAGAAACGACCTGACTGACAGACAGTTTGCTTACAGAAAAAATCGGTCAACCACAGAAGTGGCACACAAAATTTAAAACTACAGTGCAACGGCTCTGAACGACAAGTACAAGGTGGCAGAATATTCTGCAACCTCTTAAAAGCGTTCGAGGTTATCAATCTTCAGTTAGTGTTACAAAAAATTAATCATTATGGAGTAAATAACCGTACGCTTGAACTGTTAAGATCACTCCTAACAGCTGGGCATCAAACGATATAACAGCTGGGCATCAAACGATTCAAACGGAAATTGATGGCAAAATCGGAAGCGGGAAAGTGGAGGTGGTATACCACAGGGATCGGCTCTCGAGCATTCCCTATTTTCACTATTTATGAACGATCTTCCATCCTCAGTTACCGAGGACCTGGCAGTACTGTTTGCCGATGATACGAGTTCGACAGCGATAGTGACCGTGCGCACGTGCTAGTATACAACCGATAAACGAATTAAGGGCGGGTGGAACCGCGGGAAAATTTGGCGTGGAGATAGTTTGAGTCCCGGAGAAGCACATAGGCTACTTGAAAACGTCAAGTGTGAGTCGGTTCTTTTTAATATAGTTTGGAGTTGCCCTTGAAATCCTACACCGATAACACAATTCAGGGCGCGTAAAAGCGTGGGCAAAATCAAGTAATCTTATAAAATTAAAGCGTGTTTTTACTAAACATGTAGTTGCACATAAGTATGGCGTCACAACTAATTATTACTTGCATAAAACTAATAATTTGCGTACAAGTGACTTTTTAGGTGCAACAACTTGTATATATTGCGCGAATAGATACGTCTTGTCGTGCAACCCTAAATTACATGCAACTGCATACATAATGGGACCCTACTGCTTTATATACGGATCACCTGCATAGTGCTTGTGCAGTTGCTACTTAAAGCTTCTTTTAACTATGGTTTGCCACTGTCTGTCTCCACTCCACATGTAAACTTACTATCCAATAAAGCAAAAATAACGCAATGATAAGGCTTCCCGCTCAGTGACAGTCGATCCGGTAGTGGCGGCGCACGCCCACCGCACAACCAGTTTGGTCCGTCGCGGTCTAAATACCAAACCAACCGGCGTGGCGTTTCTACGTGTATATACAATATCGTCATCAGTGAACAGAAAATATACGTAACAAATCAAATATAGACGCACGTAAAGTTACGTTCCAAATTTTGGGTGTTGCTGTAGAGTATCGCAGTGATAGTTTGCGGCATCGAACGTACTTCTTAAGTAGCTATAACGATAACCCTCGAGAGACGAAGTAGGTATCTCGCTCGTTGATATATATCGAATGTTTGTTTTAAGTTATATGAATGTAGTAATTAAATACACATCTATATATTTGTGTGAATCAATCTCAGAGCTAGATGCTGGAGTCGATGACCTTACGAGATGCTTAAAATAATATGCTTATAATCTCCGTACTTTTGATGTAGATACCCTTTTGGTATATCTTCCGTGACACTACAAAAACTTAAGTTCATCTGTGTATTCACCACCTATCTTGTCGAATACCTAAACGTATAAACTTGTTGGATATTGTCTCCTATTTTATAAGGTCATTGTTATTAAATAAATTTACAATAATACAATAAAAAACCTTTTGCGTTTCGCATCGCCTCCGAAACTTGCAGCCACCGTCCCTTTGAACGTGCCACTAGTTTGGGCTGCCCACTAGTGCCCACGCTTTACCATCCGATAGGCTCGCGGTCTAAACTCTAGGACACGTCCGTTCTAATGGTCATAGTTCTCCGACCGCCGTGACCAGCCCACTGCCTCTTCTGCTTGCTAATTGTGTTCACTATGAGTTTAGTTCTCTTTTGGACGACCTCAATCCCTCAGAGACACTCCAAGTATAGCTCGCTGCATTGCGACCTGTGCAATGTTTTACTCGGGAGTAGCCTCGCTGTAAGTGTTTTGGCAGTGTAAGTTATGACAGGTGGGATGCGCTGGTCAAAAACTTTTGTTCTTATATGGGTCGAAGTTGTTGCGACCAGTTTAGTTTTTCTGTTCAAGGCAGACAAATTCCTGGACTGTCTCGAGTAAGGTACCGACGACTTATACTGTCTTTGGTATGACGTGTTGATTAAACATGACTTTTGTCCTATCAAAATTCATGCCAATGCCCACTCGCCGTTTTTAGGGTTCCGTACCTCAAAAGGAAAAAACGGTCCGTCTATCAAGCCCCTTTTTCTCAGGAAGGCGTGGAGGTATCAAGCTAAATTTTTTATCAAATACTCAGGTCTACTGTTCCTTGGAGCTGTGAAAAAATCAAACTTCTAAGCCAACGCAATCAAATGATTATGCCGCAAATTTTCGAAACTTGCAAGGGAATCAAAACCTACATCAGGGTACTTCCCGTGAACTCAGAATCTTGAAATCTGGTACGAAGCAACCTCTTATAGTACAGATAAAGGAAAAATTGCGAAAACCGTAAATTTTTAAAGATACAGCCGATTTTGCCGCAAATTTTCGAAACTCGCAAGGGAATCAAAACCTACAGGGTACTTCCCGTGAACTCAGAATCTTGAAATACGAAGCAACTTCTTATAGTACAGATAAAGGCAAAATTGCGAAAACCGTAAATTTTTAGTTTCATCATATGAATATACAACAACATATAATAAGTTTGCACGGCACCCTCTGTCAGACTCGCACTTGGCCGGTTTTTTATGCCTTGCCAAGTCTTCTACTAGGGCATTGCATGGTGACTGGTTTCGGGGATATGAGTAATATGACGTCCCTGTCTCACGTTTTGCGCAATACTGTGGCATTTAGAGAAGATCATATATCTTGGGAACTGCACGGTCAATCGCTGCAGAGAATCTAGAATGGCTGAGGTGTCTCAACCTAGCAGTCATTTAATTTTTTTATCGTATTTTGGGTTATTATTAATTATTTACGTAAGTACTAGTCGTTCGAAGATTATATAATGTAGGTACTATTGTTGGTAGTGGGCGCGACAGAGATGAGAGCCTGACTGACAGCATGGCCGAGAGTGACGTCGACCCCCTGCAACTCTACTGGGAACACTTCTTCAAGGCGGAGACTGGCGCATACGAGGTTGGTCGCTAAGTCACTGAACATAGTTGCCACAATCTACAAAGTTCCAACTAAAAATCTTACGTGCTATAACCTATACTGTGCTTTTACTCTGTAGTTACTGAGTAAAACTAAATTGGATTGTAATCGGAATATTCGCCTGATAAAGTTAATTTTCCAACCGTTTTGAAACTGGGTTTTGACAGTCAATTTTACGCTGACAAGAGGGAATTTCAATCATCTGTGGCATTGTAAATATTTTAATTGTAAATATTCAACTTGAAAGTTAAATAATTAACCTGAGCCGGGGGTTCCCAAACCACTTTTTCTGCTTTTTCGTTGCGTTTTGGAACACAAGCTCATAATACACTATAATACTAAATATCACGTCTAATGTCAAGGTTTTGATTCATCTTTGAGTACTCAAATGAGTGCCAAAATTATATTTAAGTTGCACAAATACATGTTTAACTCGCTATTCAAGTTAATTGAATTACTAGAGAAGACTAAATATGTTACCCCATAAGGTACAGTGGGCATTATATCAAGCTACCCCTAGTGCACTTTGACCCCAAAGCGAAACGCAGCGAAAAACACCTGAAAGAGGCATAGACAAGACGTATTTTATTATTTCGTCTCACATTAGATGTCTGCTACTGTACAATATGAATGAATGACAGCCGATCAATGTTACGTCTCTTTTCTATGATTTATCTGTAGCTAAACGTTGTACTTGTAAGTATGTAGGGGTGAGAAGCTCGATATGCTGTCTTCTATCCTTAACTATAAAAAAACAGCCAAGTGCGTGTCGAACACGCATTAAAGTTTCGTAAAATGAGAATTATTGCGGATATCTGAAGGAAAAACTTATAATTTTTTTTTACAAAACAGTTTTCGTTGAAAGTATTTATTATCAAGTTCTATTACTGCGATTTTTGTCGTATTTTTAGAACACGTTGTTTAAAAGTTAGAGGGGGAAACATACACTTTTAGAACACGTTATTTAAAAGTAGGAGGGGGGACACAAATTTTTGAAACACGTTTAAAAGAGTCTTAAAAGCATTCCGAAGACCCAATAGATTGGGAACATTTTCTCCCGAAGTTTTATGTTCAGAGGGCTATCCTTAAAAATATTGTTTACTTAATTTTATAAAAAAAACCTTAACACACCTTTCACAATAGAGTTCCCACTGAAAATCAGCGCTGCGGCTGGCAACTACCACAGCATAAAGCTGAGTGGGAAATCCAATTTTTTTACTATGCATAACATATATTCTTAATCATATTCGTTACGAACGTCGGATGGAAATGACGAAATTTTAAGGGTTCCATTTTTTTATTCGGCTACGGAATCCTAAAAAGAACTAATATTAAACCACTCCGCCGATTTATATTTCAAATGGTATTTAGTTAAAGGTTGTTGACACAAATATGATTCGACCTTGTAGTATCTTCATTGTGCCCTCACGGACGTACCGTACATCAATATGAAACAGTACAACTCAAATATTTAACCGCTTAGGTTATCGTATTATGTTGCAATCTTCATTTAGGTCGTTAGGGATTCTCACCTAAATGGTTCACCATATTTCACCGATCCACCACTAAGATCATTTATTTGTAAACTTGTATACACACCTGTAGCAATTTTGACAGCGCCCCTAGACTCGCCTGAGCGATTCCGAGTCTTAACTGTCCGTTTTGACACTATCGCTTATTTGACAGTGTTCGCTAATCTTACCAGCTCGAGTCGTAGTGAAATAAACAAGAAAGTTTTAACTCAAGGCTCAGAAAGAATAATCAAATACCTAGTCACTTTGTGACAGGTCAAGTCAAATAGATTATACATTACACTTTACGTGTGTAATTTTGTATTTTACCGCATTATCCTCTGTATGATCTTTATTTCGGATGTGTACTTCATTTTCATGTACGTATTGTGTTTTTTGTGTACGAGTATTATATACGGTGTAAAATTTATACTTTTTTCATTTAATTCAATTCAAAATCTTTTTGCTCAAATGGGTTTCCTAGTACACATTTGAATCGTCAAGAGAAATGATAAAGAATTGTCTTTAAAAACTAATTACAATACCAACTGGTTTGTTGCCAGCATACAATAGTGGTCTATTCTTTGTAAAACTACAAACAAAACATAACATCATAGTCAACTAATAAATACATAATTTGTATTGCAACACTTAAAAAAACAAGCTTTACATTGTAAATAGTTAAAACAACAAACAAAACTCAAGCAATATTTTAATCACCTATTGTGTTTCAGATTTGCATACACGGTAAAAAATAATAAGTTGAGCCAAGACAATATCGTTTCATATATCCACCAACGAATATTTGCTTCATCCAATATATTATTTCTTTTAAATATTTCAAACAATATGAAGTTAACACAAGATCAAATTTCTTTGAACCAGTAAATAAAACTCTATCAGTTTGAAACAATATTTAATTCATTGAACAAAAATATGCTTCTTTATTTGAAACACTTAGTTTTGTTGGGCGTAGAACTTCGTGCGTTATTGAACGGAAGAAATTTCTAGTTCACACAAGAGAATAGTGCTCTTAACTTGACTACGGCAGCTCTTAAATTAATAACATTATATTTTAGTTTAAAACAAGAAATGTTTCGGTCCAAAATTACATAGTTATCTGTAAAGATTAAATAAAGTTTTTTAAAGAGCCCTATGCCTCTTTTCTGGAGGCTTTGGCCATATAGAGTCAGTCAGTCTACCAAACTGACTAAGTGTGTACTAGCGGACGTTTGTCCAGGCTAGTCTGCCCTACTGCAGAGGCACAGGCCTCTTTTCTGGAGGCTTGGGCCATATAGAGTCAGTCTACCGCACCGCACTGCCTTTCTATGACTTGGCGGAACGTTTTTCAAGCTTAGTAGCTATTCTCGCCTTTAGCTGATTATACAGTGTTATGTTTAATTATTAATTGTTACGACTATTTAACGATCCTTCTTAAACATGGAAGAAAGAAAAATGTTCCGCTAAGCGGTCCACCCATCCAAGTACTGACCACGGTTGACGTTGATTAACTTAGCTTATCGTTTCAGATAAACGAATGTGACTGGGCCACGAGCTTTTCAATTCTCAGATAATAATTTACTGTAGGTTTCTTGCATAAACTAATACTAATTTGACGCACAAAACCCTACAATAAACAATTATTTAAAATTAAAATCCAACACGAAATCCTATAAAGGATAGTGATGAGGTTCATTCAGTTTTAAAAATGCAGGTATTTACTTAAACGAAAAGAAAATTCGTTCAGAGCGGTAATAGCTGAATTATTTCAACGAAAATGTTTAATATGTAAAGCAGGTATTTTATTTGTTTCAACTAAAACAAGAGTTTCAGCTTAAAATATCAGATTTTGAGTCAAGAATCTAACAAGTTAAAATTATTATTTTCTCTAATTCAAAACAATATTATCTTAACTGAACATTTCACTGGCTTTGATTTAAGATACAATTATTTTGATCGAAAGATATAGTTTTTAATAAGTACTGTCGCAGATTTAAGAAAACCATGATTTTGGCGCAAAATATATTAATTAATTATTTTTTGTTTCAAACGAAGAAAAATAAAATGTTGCATATAAAAAATGTATTTATTTTATACAAGAACATTAACTTTCTTAGGGTTATTAATTTAAGTTTGGTTTAAAAAAAAAATTTGTTTATACGAAAAGAAGTTTATCAATTTCGATTGATAAAATGAAATTTTTTCTAGGAAATAACATTGCCTTCTGTGAACAAAATATGTCCAAAATAATTGGATTTCTTGACTGAATGAAAATTATTTTGGTGGAATAGAACTTGGAAACTCTTTTTTCCTGTGTAGGGGCACATTATGTGATGCGTTTAAAGTCTTCAATTCTGTTTGTGGGATTATGTGTGTTCAAATATCAGATATCAAATATCAGATATCAAATATCAGATATCAAATATCAAGATACCAATCTATTAGGTGCATATGCAATAGTATTTAATCATGTGGTATACTTCTATACACAGTAAAAACAAAGTAGCTTCCAGCCGTCTGTAGCGATGTCCGCTTAGATCTTTTAAACTACGCAACGGATTTTGATGCGATTTTCTTCGATAGATAAAGTGATTCAAGAGGATGATTTATAAGTGTAGTGAAATATTGTTTTGTGTTAATTATTATTCAAGATGTGAGAAAAGTCTGTCGGGCAAAGTTTCTGATATTTGGTTGTTTTGTCTGAGCCTCATGTTGAAACTTTCTTGTTTATTGACTACCGAATTGATTACCACTCGTTTTGATAAGATAAGCGACACTTCGCAAATACGAGCTGGATGATTCAGACATCATTAGTACTGTCTCGTCTACGTCAAACCAATCAGACTCATTGTGCTTAATTCTTAGTGCCAATATGGACAGTTGGGCCTTATAATCGCGAGTCAACGAACAAGTCCGTTTACAAATAATCAATAAGGACACTCGAGACTTGGAATCGATCAGGCGAGTCAGCGACCAGGTGCGTTTACAAGTATACAAAACAGTGAACATAGTGGCTGACCGGCGACCTCTAATAAATTCTGAAATAAATGAGATGCTACTTGCAAACTTGATTTATGTAGCTAAAAATTGTAGAATTCAAAATATTTATATATCGAAAATATCGATTCATAATTAGCGATGATATCGCGTAACATTAACAAAAAATGCAGATGAATTGAGAATCCCTCCTTTTTACCCGACTGACCCAGAAGGAAGGTAGTGTTTTTTCGATCGTATGTATGTATACCAGTTCCATTGTGACCTCCTGTAGCCTAAACGGCTGGACCGATTTCTATGAATGAGGTCTCATATTTATCTTCCGAGTGTTATAGGGTACATAAAATAGTCAAAACTAAAACCAAAAAGCTGTAAATAAATATAAATAATTAAATTAATAAAAAAACCCGAGTGCAAAAACATTAGGACCTAAAAAGCAATAAAAAAGTGCACCTATAACAAACCAAATATAACTAACTGTAAGCAAAACTCATTTTAATGAAGAATAAAATAGTAGTAGTATAATTGCTCAAATTATAGAAGTTACCTTAAACTAAGTTCCTCTGCTTATAGTAAAATTTCTGCTATGTTTTAGGCGCCCTTTTTTATTGCCTTTTAACTGCAAAAAGCAGTCGGATGTTTTTTTAATTAATATTTTTTTAATGCGGTTAAAAATAAAAAAAAACATGTATTAGAGCATGTATAAGTCTCGATTGTGGTGATGGTGATTATTGTCAGACCTAAACATGTTATACAGAAATCTACGTGGCTGGACCTGTTCTTGGCGGAGTACATAGTCCGCCTTAGTGATGGCGCAGCTCCCGAGGAACTTATCAACTTCTGGTGAGCAGCGATTATATATATTGTTATTACCTTACTATTTTTATTTTTCTTCTCGTTTCTCTATTTTATCAACAATATCTAAATTATTTGAACAACTTTTAAATAACATACTTTTCAAATATCTAGAAACCAATTATCACTTATCGGAATCTCAATATGGTTTTCGGAAAGGGGAATCCCACAACTCATGCAGTAGAGGCCTTAACAGAATTCATCGTAGACAAATTTTAAAACAAACTTTAATATATCACTATATTCTTTGACCTAGCCAAAATGTTTGTTGCGGTGTCGTTTTCAAATCTTATTAATAAACTAGAACAAATGCAAATAAGAAACACGCAGCTAAATCTCTTTTAGGATTACATAAATAGCAGAACCCAACGACTCAAATTAATGAAGTTGTTAATGACGATGTTCCAATAAATTACGGTATCCCTTAAGGTAGTGTTTTATGTCCATCACTTTTTTATGCTACATTAATGATTTATACAACTTAAAACTTGAAAATTGTTAAATTATATTATATGCTGACGACACCTCACTTATTTGCTTTGGGAGAAGCTGGGATTTAAACCGATCATAAACTGTGGGCTAGCTAAGCGCGGTCGCGGTAGGTGTAGCGGCATTCAGGTGTGACCGGTGTGATAATTAGACGAACTAATAAAAAATTAAACCGACATCAAAATTGTAATTTATTTTATTAGTAACTAAAAAGGAGGAAATAAAAGTTTTACCTTTTAAAAAATCAAAATTAAGCCAGCTATTTTATGGAGGTCGATAAATTACTGACCCGACACCTACTTTAATTTATACTCGCGCTTTTTATGCCATGCTAGGCAAGCCTAGCCGTTGCAATTTGCAAATTCCCCATAATAATTAGTAATAGTACCAAGTAGCTCGCGTCCCGGGTTACTTTTGTAATGTTCTACTATTTAGATATTTTTTCCTCTTTAGCAGGCCTTAAACTGGAACTTTCTATTAACTACTTATTTATTTTAAGGGTTCCGTACCCAGAGGGTGCCAAAAGAGCTCTATTACTAAACCTACGCTGTCTGACTGTCTGCCTTATCCACCGTTTATAAATTTACTTTTAGACAGAAGTAGGTGGAAGGAATTTAATATGGTGCGTGCTGTTTTCTTTTTTTAACTGTACCTTAGTTTGACCTAACGAGGCTTGGTTATGTAAAACTACCATCTGTAGCTGTTCTATTGTAGCAAGGTGAAAACTTTCCATCACACTTGACACAGGCTTTGGACTGTCAAATTAGTTAAATAATAGCACTTGATGTTATTGGTAAAATCTTGATTTTAATTTAAATCAAAAATACTAAAAAGTATGCAGTAGTGCGTATTACAGTCATTCTGCGTGTTTCAAAGTTAATCACCTAATCTAAACAAGATATTACATTATTATGTACTTACATTGATTTATTGAAATATTTTTGCACAAACTCTTTCGACTCCGCCCATTCACTTTACACTAAGGTTTGAGTTAATGTATTCGCGCACACTGGGTGGGCAGACCCATGATGCCGATAATAAAGCCTGGTTTGAAACAATTGGAGATATATGTATGCGTAGTTTTAAGAAGTATTTAAGAACACTGGATCAAACAATTTTTTACTGTTTATTTATTGTGCACGTTATTTATTTACTCATGCCACCGTCACATTGGTAACGTCGTGTTTTTTTTTTCTATTTTACAGTTTAAATCCTTATGGCGATTTTCTACACACCGCCCTAATCTTATTACTCCCACCCGTTTCAGTTGAGGCACATAATACCTATCCTTACAGTCTATATTAAACCCCGGCCCCCCAATAATCAATACGCTTTAGCCGTCCACTAATACCACGAATTCTGACTCCTTTTGATACCACTTTACGTGCGACATCCCATCTCTACTGCTACCACAGATAATATCTGTGACTGCTACCGACCACTCGATGTATGTCGACCGCTAGCGTTACCTAAAGGGAGCTTCTAAGAATATGAAAAACTATTTTCAAACGATATCCGCTATGTTTTTTCGACATATGAGGTTCACTTAGTCGATCTATCGACTAAAACAGTCACCGCAATTAATGTTCATCATTAATCTCATGGCTTTGTGAGTAACTCAATTAAAAAAAAACGGGTTGCTCTCCGGGAGTGCCGGCAGAGGTGAAAACATACTAGCTATTTACTTCCCATCACTTTTTATACATATTTATTTATTATGAATAATAATGTTTGTTTATTTACGTTTTTGACGTAGTATATTTGGCATCTCAATCTGTCATAGAATTAAAATCCCATATCCAACCTCCCTGTACTACTCAAAATAGCCATTTACTAAAATATGGCGTGGCATTATGGTTTCCGTCTTACGATTTTTGGATCAGCCTGCGCGAGTTTATTATTTTCTACCCATACCAAAAAAGGTGCTCAACGCCGCTAACATATCTCGAATTTGAGATTATCTTTATATATTTATATAGTTATTAGATTTCTGAAGGGTCGGCATAGCGCGAGTGATGCCCCTGGTCTTGCAGGCGTCCACAGGCTACGGTGACTGCTTACCATCAAGCGGACCATAGGCTTGTTTGCTACCTTAGTGGTATAAAAAAAAAATCAGCACAAGAATCAGGCCCCAGGAATTTTCCAAGCACTGCAGTATGGGGCTTTTCAAGAAAGAAATTATTAGATTTTTAAAGAGTGAAACGCGCGAGCGGTGCGCCTAGTGTTGCAAGCGTCCGTAGGGTGCGTTGACCGCTTCCAATCAGGCAGACCGTTAGCTTGTCAGCCACATATGTGGTATAAAAAAAATTAAATATCAATATTTTAGTTGCAAGTACATAAATCACATACAGAAAGTACATTCAAAGCTACCACAGCTTGATGATGGTGTTTTCGGTGAGAATATTATAGTTGAACACGTGCGTGGTGTGCGTTTGCCTTAGCCCGGTGAGCGGCGTGGTCTCGCTGGTGGGGTGCGAGGTACTGTGCGGCGTGCATCGTCTGACCTCAGCGCTGTCGCACCACGCGGGGCCCGCGACCACGGGGACCACGGAACTAGCGCGTGAGTATAACTTTAGAAATTTACAACCAATTTTTATATCATATGAAAACAGTATGAGTTGGAGTGGCGCACTGATTGTATAAAAAAAGAAAAAAAAAACGGAACAAATGTTTTGTTTGTATGTATGTATAATATGTCGATATAAATAGTAGCCTGGAGTGGAGTGGTGCGCGCTACTCTTTGTGTTTTACTAGTTATTATATTTGACAGAGTGGAGTAGCGAGAAGGAAGGTCGCACCTCGTTCTCTTGTGCGGTGACGCAGCCAGCGGGCGGCGTGCTCCGGCAGCACCTGTTGCGCGGTGCGTGGCGGGCGCTGCTGCTGCTGCGCACCCTCGGGGTCCAGGTCAGACGATACTTCACACCTCACGGTTCCCACGGAACATACACACCTTCATATATTAATATCATAGGTGTAGGTAAAACTGTCAACACTGATTTATCAACAGACTTTTGGAATTTCTAATGAATTACCACTTATTATTTTAAAGGTTTGTTTGTTTGTACATACGAACGGGAAATTTCCAAAACTACTGGATTGATTTAAAAATAGTAGATTGTATTATAAGGAAGCCAATTAGTTTTTTTTTTATGACGAGGGCGCAATTTTGAATCCAGAACGTAGCGAATGATTTAATATACGTCGCCCGAGCTAAAAATATTTTGTGACCGAGTGATTTTGTTTAATTCCTGTAAGAAATAAAAGTCGCTTTTACAACTTATAAAAAAAATTATAGTAATAAAACAACCATTAAAATAACATACAACCGAATTGAGAACCTCCTCCTTTTTTAAAAGTGCGGTAAAAAGTATAATTACCTACATAAAATTTAAAATTTTAGTTATATTTACATTACATAAAGATGCTTATGAGTTGTATCTAATTTTTTTTTGTTATGGGATAAAAATTAGTGTATTTTTTGAAGTGAAAATTCTTAAGCGGCGTTGTGCACTTTTTTTGGTATGGGTAAGAAATGTTAAACTCGCGCCAAGTCACTTGTCCTGATCGAACATTTATAGAAAATTCGTAAGTCGGAACTCGCGTCAGATTTATTTACATTAGGTTAGTTTTTTTATTTTTAGTATATGGCGATTATGAGTAGTACAGGGAGGTTGGATATGGGATTTTAATTCTATGACAGATTGAGAGGTCAATACCATACTACGTCTACCACAATACTACGTTAAAAAAGTAAATTAACAAACATTATTATTTATAATAATGAAAGTGCGGATTACACATGTTAAAATGTGATACGATACGATACGAGGTGAGATCAAAGTAATTGTACGGCATAACTTACGTTACACTGGATAGAAGGTATATCGATGTGTTGACGTGTCAATAGGTGATTTTATAGGAAAATAAATAAACAATCTTTATTTATTATGTTAGGTTGTGTCAAAGAAAATAGTCGAAAGTTACAGGAGTTAGAGACGTGTGATAGGATAGAGAGCCAGTTCCATAGTAGTAGTTACATAGTAAAATATTACGTTTAATATAGCTTATTACATTATTAATAAATATAGGTAGGATAATAAATATACATTGGGTCAAGACATGTCTTGTGACATATTTGAGTGTTAAGCGCGAATTGTGTGTTAAGGACCGCAGCCTTTGGTAGCTTGCAATACTTAGGGCATCACTCGAGCTTTGCCAACCCTTTAAAAATCTAATATCTTCTTGCACGAAGAACCCCATACTGTAGTCCTTAGAGAAAACCTCACAGTTAAGTCGCGAGGAAATAAGTAATGCATGTATGTGTATCTATTCCTCTTTACATAAATGTCCGTCCACGTGACAAAACCACTGTTAGCAAACATACCTATCTAATTTACGCGATCGCCGGCGACATAATCGTATTTACGTTCGTTATCCGATTAAACACGGGCGCCACTCGATAATCGAACCTACTACGTGTGCGAACCATAATCACTTCTCACTGTTACTACATACGTACATAACATCACGCATATTTCCCATAGAGGTAGACAGAGACCAATCGTTTTACCTGATGCGATGTGCTCGCATTGTTGGCTGTTCCTCCTAAGGGTACCTGGAATCTTCTATAATCTTATACCTACCTTTAATTTGAAACCATAAAATTTAGTATGCAGGGGTTTCGGGGACGATAAAGCGATCTAGCTAGGTTTCATTTTTAGAAAACGTCGTTTTATCTATGTTTTTATGCAGTGATAAACTTACAAAATATGACTCTTCCTGCAATCTATTGGCGAGTAGTAATAAGCAACATTAAAGCTATTTGACAATAGATGGCGTTATTAAGCAACGCTTAAGCTACTTGACAATAGATGGCGTTGTTTAAAAAAAACCGAGCAGAGCTCGGTCCTCCAGGTACTAATAGTAACCTATGGAACTTTCTCTCGACTCCATTATAGCAACTTTGTTTTTAGTGACACAAAATCACCTTTAGTGCCAATGTAGTACAGTCTGTTTCCTAGTAGGTTTTAATTCTGTGACTAGCTTTGTGGCTCAATTGAGAGTTATGCTGCCTGCCGTACCGAGGTCGCGGGTTCGATTTCCGCACAGGATAAACATTTAAGTGTTTTTTATGTGTTTATTTATTTATTTATATATAATGCACATCAATAAATAAACGTTCACAAAATATCTATACATAAGGCTTTGTCCTGAATGACTGATAGATCAACGCACAGCCTAAACCGCTGATCGTAGAGACCTGAAACTTGGAGGGTGTGTTCTTTGTATGATGTAGGCATCCGATAATATAAGGTTTTACTGAAAGGGTGAAGTGCAAGTCGGATTCACGCAATTAGGGTAAACCGATTGTAATGAAATTTTGCTAAGTTGTTATACACACGCCGGGGAATGTTTCTGAGAAAGAAAAAAGGGTCAAGTGCGAGTGAGACAGGGTCAAGTGCGAGTCGGACACGCGCAATAGGGGTAAACTGATTTTAATGATATTTTGGTAAATTGTTATGCACACGCCGGGGAAAAAAAGGGTAAAGTGCGAGTCGGACTCGCGCAATAGGGGTAAACCGATTGTACTGAAATTTAGGTAAGTTGTTATGCACACGCCAGGGAAGGTTTCTGAATTAGTACAACCCTACTAGGTTGTTTTAAGAAAAGACGTTCGCCGGTTCAGCTATATTTATATAAAAGAAGAAATTGACTGGCTGACTGACGAATTGATCAATGTGCAGCTAAAACCGCTGTGTCTAGAAGCATGACATTTTGCACAAACGTTCCTTAAATGACGTAAGTGTGATTTTTGGAAACTAATCCCCTAAGGGGGTAAAATATGGATTGGCAGTTTGCATGGAAATGGCTAAAACTTGGCTTAAACTTTAAAAATTAAGATTAACGTGATTCACCGTTTTTGAAAAATTATTCTCTAGACGGCAAAATAGAGGATGAAAATGTGTATGAGAATTCCTATGTTATTGTTTGTAAAACAGTATACAGTCAAAAGCTGTTTTTTTTAAAAAAAGTTTACGCAGAAGAAGTTGCGGGAATAAGCTATTGTGAAAATTAGTGTGAGGCAGTTTTGAATATTATTAAAGACTTCAGCTTCAGACCAGATTTTACCAAAACCGTAGTTTTTAAAAATTTAAAAATAAAGTTTATCCAGAAGGTGTGAGGGTATTGTGTGCCTAAACTAAAATAGGAGGTTGTATCTAGAATATTAATTAAGAAAATAACGAAATTTTATTGCATTGACCCACTAATCTTTTATAAAATATAAAAATTAGTTAAACACCTACTTGGTCATTTTTTACTGTTTTTACAACATTTTAATATGGTGCGTGTTGTTTTCTTTTTTGAACAACCTGGAGCAGAAAAGTTTGTGACACTGTATCTTAGTTTGTCCTAACGAGGCTTTGTTATGTAAAACTACCATCTGTAGCGGTTCTATTGTAGCAAGGTGTAAACTTTCTATAACACTTAAGTCAAAAGTCAAATTTTATTTATTCAAATAAGCATTTTACAAACACTTTTGAATCGTTAAAGTTCTGAAATAACTTGACACTTGACTTGGACTGTCAAATTATTGAAATAACAGCACTAGAAATATCTAGCTGGTCAGAAATTTGGCGAAGTAGATGGACCGCGTGCCTACGGGCTACAAATAGAAGCGCAAAATTTGTCGTATCTCCGTTTAAATTTGTCGTATCTCCGTTTAAATTTGTCGTTAAAGTGTGCAATAAAAAGTTGTTTTAACAAAACATATAAATAGGCAAGTATTTTGTCACGCTTTCTAAATACTAAGGCCGGGTTGCACCAACTAACTTAAACGATAACCAAAGGCCGACAGTTTGTCAAATACTCGGTTAAGCAAAAACTGGAGTGCACCATCTGACAATTGTTAAATTACATCATAACTTTAACTACCACTAAGGTGGCAAATAAGTACGTTTACGTTTTTGAGTAGTTTTTTCAGCAGGCCTCTCAATCCGGGATAGTAGGTAGGTACCTATAACATTTTACGACGCGGGTCACGCGATGCGACCATGACCCGCATGACTCGTCGCAAAATCATTGGGCTGTTATAGGCCAGCTGTTAAGGCTATGCTTTTGCGCGGCAACCCTGCCAGCCGCAAACACAAGGTACTAGTTTACATAAGCCAAATAACAAGCGCTCTCCGGCTTATCGTTTTGTGAGCGACACGTAGGTTTCATGTAGGTGATGGCCCGCTCAGATTCATATCTATGACCAACAAAATTTAAGTCTTTACGTCGCGCTTTTGAATGAAAATGTCCCTTCTTGCGTTAACAGTTATAGGGTTGTCAATCTTGTTTCATCATCAAGTTTGTTTTTAGTGACATTAATTATTCTGTGGCCTTACCTAGGCATCCTAATACCACTGTTAAAATAATAACAGGACTAGGTTTTGCCCGCGGTTCCACCCGCCCTAAATTCGGTTATCGGTTCAGGATTTCAACTGCAACACCTCAATTATATAAATAAAATCGACACACACTTGACATTTTCAAATTGCTTATGTTTTTTCCCGGGACTCAAACTATCCTCCCGCGAACGCTTGGGTTGTGGAATGAGCCCTGGTTTTCTCTAAGGACTACAGTATGGGGTTCTTCAAAAAAGAAGTTATTTGATTTCTGGAGGGTCGGAAACGCGCGATTGATGCCCCTGGTGTTGCAAGCGTCCATAGGCTACGGTGACCGCTTACCATCAGGCGGACCGTAGGCTTGTTTGCCACCTTAGTGGTAAAAAAAAAAAAAAAAATATCTCCATGCGAAATTTTGCTTTCATCGGTACTGCGGTTTAAGCGTGAAGAGCTAACAGACAGACAAACAGACATTTTTTTCCATATGTATTTATTCGAAGTCAGTGGCAGCCTCCTTGTTTTTAATTCGGTGGTGGCCAAGCGGTTTGATGTGGTGGTGGCCGAGGGGTTTCGATTTCACCTTGTGTTCTGGGTGGCGAAGGTTTTTTACCAACAAGTCTTTACTAGTTCTATGTTCACCATATGAGCGTGTTTGACTACCGAGCGTATTGGGGAACCTTAGACCGAAAACCGCAATGAATAAAATTTATAAGTTGAAACTTAATATGGTGAAAACATTTCGGTCCCATATTTTGTAGCTGTTTTTGTATGACGTGCATGCATAGTCTTAGAAGGTAATTGCTTCGACGAATATTTACAAATATTAATATAAACATTGATATGTAAAAAAAAAAATGTTTTTACCGTTCCGCGTTCCTCAGACATCTTTTTATATAACGAGTTTAAATTTTGTTCGCAGACAAATATGTAAATGTAGCAAGAAGCAACCAATCTCATTTAGATAAAGTATGAAATATGTAATGATATATGGAAATGACCCGACATTCGCTTATCAAAGACTGGCATTGACAGGATTGTTTTATTAGGCATTTATATTTTGCATAGTGTATCGCGTTTCAGTGCCAAATAAGGAACTGGTGCATATTTATATAAGACTTTGCCCGCGGCTCCGCCCGCTGTAAATTTGATTAACGGCGTAGGATTCTTACGGCAACTCCTTGATTATATTAAAAAAAAGTTTGTTATAGCAAGCTATAGCTGCAGCTATGGTTCGTTCGTGGGATTCGGTTATAGTTACTCCCGCGGGAACTTTTGAATTTTCCGGGATGAAAAATAGCCTATGTCCTTCCCCGGGACTCAGACAAATCTCATCTAAATCAGTTGAGCGGTTCTCGATCCATCCAGTGGTTGAAGCGTGACCAACAACCAAACATCCAAACTTTTGCATTTATTATATTAATGGTATAGCTGGTAATTAATGAATTTTGCTAGCGGCCGCCCTGACCTAAATTTGGTTATCGGCGTGGGACTCCTTTATTTAATCTCAGTATTGATACTGTGATTTATTCCTTAATTACACTAATGAAATTTGCTTTATCAAGCTGTAGCTATTCCGCGGGAATTTCGGGATAAAAAAGCCTATATGGTATTCCAGGACAACCTATATGTATGCTAAGTTTCATCCCTATCCGTCCAGTGGTTGAAGCGTGAAGAAGTAACAAACATACACACTCACACAGTCACACACTCACAAACTTTCGCCTTTATAATATGAATAGGATGAGTTAATATTGATTTGTACTTTTTATTTCGATCATAGCAATGATTTTTTCCTGCCGAGGAAATCTTTGGTTTTATACTTTGCTATAAGTTTTTTATTTAATATTTATCGTAATGATGCTATCAATGCGAGAAGCAAAGCAATAAATTTGGTTTCTTACTTTCCATGTTTTCTAGAAGTTTAAATTAAAAAATGTTTTCTCTGATTTACCTACATTTAGAGTGCTGAATCCGGTGGCAATAAGGAATCAAATCATGTTTTGAGAGATGAAATTGAAAGTGATTCAAGTCATTCCATTAGTAGTGACACAATATTAATGTCAACCGCAAAAAGGCTGCTTAGGTTAAGATGTCACATACATATATAAGTGGGTGTACCTAAGAGTATGCGGTGTTTTGTCGTAATCTTTATGTACAAGTGTAAGACGTGTTGTCTTTACATAAATATAACGGTAAGTGTATCGGTCAGGGGTTGTCGTGTTGCCGACAGCTGAGCTCGGTGCTGATGTGGGCGTTTGGTGAGGTCGGTGCTGGCCCCTCCGCCCGCACCACATCCTCGCCGTTGCCGCGACAGGTCGCCTACTCCCCGCGCACACCCATCCATCAGCTGTTCTCACGCAGGTACTGACACCGGGATACATGTCCAAAAAGTCTGTGAGACATGCACGTTTCACGCAGATGAACAAAAAAACATATATTAATTTTGCCATCTTTACAAGCTTGCGTGTAGGTACTACATAAGTGTACCTATTGATACGTATTGTTTTATTTCAGAATATGGACAAAACCGAAATATTGCAGCTGTAGAATTAAAACTAACTCCACCGTATCTCCCGACAGAAGGTCTACATCTACAAGGTAAGGTCTTATATTCTGAAAATGTGTGTTTTTGGAAATACACTGAAAATGTAGAGTTTATAAATTGTTGTTCTTGACACTATCAGGTTAAGGCACGGCGCTCAACTGAGATCAGATACTGAGAGCAAAACGAAACGAAGCATAATGAAGCAAGAGGAGCCGTCGAGCGAGTCTGCCGAGTCCAACGGTGAGCTGCAGCAGCTCAGCCGCACGCTTACCGTCAAATTGTCTACGCCTGATGATGACTTCCAGTACTTTAACTCACCGCTGCGCTCTTCTTACGAAACCCTTGATAGTGACCCCTCTCTAGCATCCAGGAAGATCAAACCGAAGCCGGACGACTATCTTACCGAGAGACACAAACAGATCATCAACGCTGAAGTATCGGCCTTTGAGTTTACACTGCTAATCATTGACCTCCTGAAAGAATTGTGTCGCGCCGAGAGTAGTTTCTCCGGCGCGGAGGGATCGCAAGTCTCAGTACAATGTATAAACTTCTCCCTAAAAAATCTTTGCTCAATACAGTTCGGTTCGCTTCCTTTAGGTTCTCTACAGTATGACGCTTCAGAAGTATTTAGAATAAAAGTAGCACTCACCGAATTACTAACAGTTTCCCTCGACAGAGTTCTTATTAATGCAGACCTGTGCTGTAAACTTATCAACAATGGTATATTGCCTATGCTACTGCGGCTTCTTGAAGACGTGGTCTGCAAGTCACGCACCCAATACTCAAAGACTGAAGATCATAAACGTGCCAAAGAAACGGAAGTGCCAAACGAAGGTCAATCGGAAGATTTGCTGAAGTTCTTGTTTGGAGTCGCGTTTTCCATCGTGGCGTTTTTCAATAGCCTGCTGATGCAGTGCCGAGGTGTCGATGATTTACATGACTTTACAGAACAATTTAAATTATACAGCGAATGTTTAAAAGGCGACTTGCTCAAGGAGTGCATCGAAGTAATGGTGCGGACGCCGGGAATAGACCAAGAAGAAAACATAACGCTGGTTAAGCAGTTGATAGAGTCGATAGGGAAACTGGTTAGTGGGATGAAACGTGTAAGGAGCGAGGTTGTACATTCGGCGGCGTGCCCGCGCAGCCAGCACAAGGCGTGCCGTGCGCGGGTCTTCGCCGGGACGCATCACCACCATGAGCTGCTGGGCGATCCCAGCCCCGCGCTACCGTTGGCGCCCGCTTGCTGCGTCTCCACGCTCTACGGGACCCTAGCTTCTCTGCTGACCGACGAAGAACTCTCTGCGCGATCTCCGCTAAGGAACAAACTGCTCCGTGTGATGCTTAACTGTGGGGTCTGCTGTTGCTTCTCGTCCGCGCTGCTCATGCAAAACATCGTCCGGCTAATGCTGACGCACAGCAGCCTCTCCTCGCGTTGCCTGCAGCTACTAGAACGCACAGTCTACGGAGAACTCGGGGCTGGAGTGCTCGTCCCCAAAGTGGCTGACCGGCTGCCTTGTGCGGTCTGTGAACCGGCTGAAGAAAAAAGGGACGTGGGTAAGAAGTATTGCCCGCACGGAACCGCCCCGCTCGAAAGAAAGAGCGTGTGGTCTTTTCTTATTCACTACAATTCTTTATTGCAACTTGATAACCACAATAACGTATTACATGCTACCGTTAATCACCTACTTAGGGTCACTCCGAAATGTCGGATGGAAATGAAACACGAGCTGCTCTTCAGCGTCATATACCCGACGTTTATCGTTGCTAAACACAGATACAGTATTCGAATGGAAGAAGCCGCTTATTTTTTGACTGTGTCCTGTCTCAATATATTCGCTAGTCTCCTAAACACGGTGCCGTTCGCCGAGCAGTTCATACAGAAAGGTGGCCTGAGTTATGTTCTCGAGTTAGTCTCACTATCTGAGTTCTCGAAGCAATGCTGCTCGATCCTGGAGATAGCCATCATAGTAGAGATATTTAAGCTGATTAAGCAGACCTCGGAACAGGTGTGTTCTAAAGAAATAAATTCCTTGGCATCTGTGCAGATGCTGTTTGAATCACTCTCTCAAACGACAAACAAATGTTACAAGATCTACAAACTAAAACTTCCTGCTGAAAAGTTCAATGAATTGTGCGATCCGAGCATCGAAAAAGAAGCGTTATCTCCCGAGAAAATGAGAATGGTTGAGACTCAGCCGAGGAAGCACTCGATGCCGAAAACGATAAGACCAACGTACGTGACTAGCGAAAACGTGGTGGAAGAATCGATAGAAGACTTTTTAGAGATATTAAAGAGTGTTTTAACATTTTGGAAGTCGTGCGCGGCACTGTGCTTGTACAGTCCGGCGTTCCGGAGTGCGCTGGTGAGCGAGCCGGTGCTGGTGGACAGCTTCGCGCTGCTGCGGCTACTACTGCACCAGCTGAGCGCGCCCGACGGTGGCGTCGCGGAAATGCGGCTCGTCGTCAACATCATAGAGGCGCTGCTTATCGTGCAGTTCACTGTCTCAGGTATCAGCCTATATATTACATCGATATTTAATGTTATTAACCTAATCTGTTTATCTTTATTATAAAGACGAGAACTCTTTTGTTGTTGGTACGCATTTTTCCGCGGGTGACCCGCAGACGTCATGAATCAAATTTCAGCACAGATGTCGAGAGAGGGACGCAGAATATTAACTGTTTGTTTCAGTTTATCAAGGAATTTCTGTAGATATCTCGCAGCGTTGACCGAATTCCGCGCGGGCAAAAGCTGGTAATGAATAAATGTTCGCTAACATATTTTTCATAACATTTGTATCCATAAATTAATGAAAAATAATACAAAGTTTGTGTCTCAACACACACGTAAGATCGCGAATTTTGAGATATTAACATGAAACCAAGTGAAAATAGCTCTATACTAAACCGTACAAGGTCAGTGACGTCACCAACACTGGCAGTCGTAGAAAATTTGTGTGGCGCGTAAAAGAATGTATGTATGTAATTGTCCCCCTTGCATATGTGGTGTCAAATTTAACCAGTAATATAAAAAAACAAAACAAAAATTTCTAATTTAAATTTTCTAGTGTAAATTTTTAAATATCTGCAAAAAATCGACTATTGAGCTAATTTTAGTATACACTACAAATCGTAATAAGTTTCATCAAAATCAACTTTGTCAACTACCAATTTAGGTAACAGTAAAGGCAACATTTAAAAGTCATGAATTAAGTACCTTTATCAGGCACATAACAGGTGGTGCCCAACGCCCTGTCAGTGAGAAGCGAGCATTTGAAGTCGCTGTTGTATAGGGACTACTCGGTGTTGAAAAGTTCAATTAAAACTACAAAATTTATATATAAAGAATGGTGTATTTTTCTCATTTGAAAAGTAAAATTATTCAATATCTTAGGGCCAAAAAATCATATTTTGCCTTAATTCAATCAAATAGTTTGCAAAGCACAAAATAAAATTCAAGTTTTTCATAAATAAAATGATGAATCTTATAAGTAAAATGTTAAACAATATATTTCGCAATTAAACCTATGTACATTAGTGTAATTGATAAATAACTATTCACAATCTTATGCATTCGATTAAGTTCCATTTTTCATTCTTTATATATATAATTTCCATAGCGTAGGTGAATGTCACAGTAGATTTTTGCAGTAGATCGGGTTTCGAGTTGCGGTTTTCGCGCGGTCTCCAGCACTTGAGTTAGTGCTGGATATTGCGGCGTTCCAGTTACAACGTCTTGTTCAATTTTAAATAACGGGTCGCGGTTTTGTTAATTAAGAGGAACAATATTAAAGTTAGTTAGTTAATGGACACACAAGAAAACAGTGTTTTAGACAAATCTGTGTCACTAACAAGGTGTTTCACTACATTAAGTTACATGCAATTACACACAGTACCTTTAAATTAAATACCGGTGTTAAGTAAGCGCAATATCGGCGATAGGCCTATAATGTTAACAGTTTACGAGTGCGTTATATCTGCAGAAGCGACATCGGGGCGGTCGAAAGAGGCGAGCTGCGCGGCGGTGCGAAGAACGCTGGCCGAGCTGCAGGCAGAGGGCGCGGGGTGTGCGCCGAAGGATGCGGGGGATGCAGAGGGAGAGGGTCGCGCACTGCGGGCGCTGTGCGAGGCACTTATGCGCGTAGCCACGGCCGCGCCCAGCCCGTACCACTCCATGCCGGCCATTGTGCACGCTAAGGTAAATTATTGAAGCGCGTTCACAATTCGTGAAAAACGTGAAATTTGGAATCCCTTTTGCTCTCAGAAGCTCCGATACCGTCTTGAAGAACTTTGTTACTTTAAGGTGCTCAAGAGCTATTCTTATCTTGCCATAGTAACTATCAGGAATTTCCTTGGTGTTGTGTCCATCTAAGGACGTTTTGTAGTACCATTTTCTATAGAACTCTTCGATTTTAGCACGTACGTCATAAATATGTAAATTGGTTACGTCATCAATTGTTTACCTGAACAGTACAATAGACCTTCACAAAATATATCTGGATCAGTTTAAGTTATCCGAGAGGGAAGCCAAGGTATTCAGCTAGGGTGGGCAGCATGCCGCTGAGGGTCTTTGAGCAGTGCGTTCTATCTGTCATGATCTACTCTGCCGAAATCAGGACACCTCCCCACTGCTTAGCAGGTTGGATTGGCAATGGACTGGTGGGCACGTTTGTCAGAAGACCGACAGCCGATGGAGCAAAAAGTCCAATAGTGGAGTCCGCGTATCGGAACGGTATTAAGAAGGTGTACGGCAGTAGCCTGCCATGAAGGCGGCTTGTGTCCAGCAGTGGACAAAAATAAGTTGGTATGATAAAAGTTAGTTAAGGCTCTCTCAGTGTCCTGCTCTTGCATTATTAAGACTGCTAACGTAGCATAGGAATGTGACTATCGGGAACTAAAATATTAGTGCTTTTTCAGCTACCCTCAATGTCTTAATATTTTATGTGGCTAAGAAAAGCCGTTTAATGTAGGGTAAAAGGGTGTGTTATTTATGGACCTTTGCTTTAGGGTAAAGTAGCTGAAATCTGTGTTTTTTGTAAAAGAGGGCAGTACGTTCAATCTATAAATAAGTCTCAATTATGTGAATATGAGAGTGCATATAAATGAATTCTTCTAATAAAAGATTGCTGCTTTTTGAATGTGAATTTTATTACTAAAAATGTATTTATTAATATGTATATCTATATACAAAAATTAGCTTAGTATTCAAAAACCTCGAAAAACTCGAGTGTTCTATGCGTAGTACGAGTGGATTTATATGTGTAGACAGTGTGTGTGGAGTATGAGGAGGCTGACGGTGGGAGCGGGAGCGGGGGAGAGTCGTCTTCGAGCGAAGAGAGCGCGGCGGGTCCGTACGCGAGCGAGCACAGCGACGCGCGACTCGACCGACCCGACGACGGTTACGAGGTAAGTTTGTTTTTGTCACACACTCGTCTCATCTGCTGTACTTTGTCTCCTTCACACTGTTTTGTCTTCTTTATCTAGCATCAGCCACTAGAAATAAAGCTCTAGAAGAATCCTTCAAAAGGTATACGGCCCGTGTTTTGTCTTGATTGGTAACTGGTTTCGAAAAAAGAAGTAATGTTCTTATTTGGAAACCGGGTTTCGGTAGAAGAAGTTAGTTTTGTTTAGTTTTTAGTGGATATTAATTTAGAGTTTATCAAGTGATTGTATTTAAGTGAACACGCCTTGCTTTTCTTTACACTTCGCGGCGCCTCGCATCGAGCTCCATACAAACTAATTTCTCATTTGTTTTTGACATTTACTGATCAATTACTGTGAAATTTCTTAGTCATAATCCCACGCCGAATACCTAGGTCTGTGGTTTTTCCAAAATCTTGTAAAACGTTCTATTAACTAGAAATCTTTTTGAAACCATTTGTATGAAAAACTAGAATCCTGTATAACTTTTGAACTATAAAATTTGATAGAAAACTGGCACACTGCAGACCTAGATATTTATTACTAGAACATGTAATCATGAAGTTATTAGAATTTTGAAGGGTTGGCAACATGTGAGTGATACTCCAGGTGTTGCAAGCGTCCATAGGCTACGGTGACGGCTTACCATCAGGCGGATAATTAAAAAAAATCGTCTCCTAGCTAAAGAGGAAAATAGGGAATAAAAATTTGTTAAAGTAATAAAATGTCCTTACTTTGCAAATCCGCTAAAAACAATTCAGTAGTACTCACGTACAGAAATACACCATCCACATGTGTAGGAGTGCACCTCCCTCCCTCCCTTCTTATGTGGACGATGCTAACTTCACTATAACATTGATAACAAAACTCGACACGTGTTTCGCCTCAACTCGTTGCATCTTCAGGAGACGCAAGTTGTTCGTGCGCTATACCTTTACAAAAAAGTAAGCGGATTTGCAAGGTAAAACAGTTTATCATAATAATGAATTTCCCCTATAAAGACCTGATTATATCAATAATTTGTAAAAGGTTTCCCATATTTTTGTGTCTAGTGACTTAAAATTTTGCAACGAGGTATATATTCAAAATCAAATTAAAATGTTTTATTACTCAAAAATAGGATAGCATATCCCTTTTTTGAAGTCAATAAACTAATCACTTTTTTGAAGTCAATAAACTACAGTAGAGCGTCGATTATCCGAACTAATTGGGGGACTTGGGTGTTCGGAAAACCGGTATTTTCGGATAATCGAACTACCAATGTGTATATTGATTCAGCCATATATATTTACGTACAGGTAAATGAAAACTATACTTACATTTACATATACGTGGGACACTCAGAAAGTTTTGAGAAACTAAAATTCTAACTTCTATGAATAAAATATTTTAATTAAATCTTTTCAAAGAACTCTCCACCAGCCTGTATACAACGTCTGAACCAATTTTTGAAAAAAAATTTACCAGTCCACCGCAGACACCTCTTAAACGGCATTCTCGAACGCTGCTAGCGCGTCTTCCGGCGATGAAATCTGTATCCCTTTCACACGGTGCCAGATCAAGGCTGTAAGGAGGGTGAGCCAAGACTGTGACCGGTGTGGTGTCAAGGAAGTCCCTCGTTTTGAGCATTGACTATGCGGGCGCGTTGCCATGGTGAAGCAGTACCAGAGCCCTGTGTTTGGTCGCTTGTTGCTCATTGCAGTCAAACAAAAATTCTGGCAGGCATTGTGTGGTATACCATTCGGCGTTGATACTACATACGAGTACAATTAACAAGTCAACAAGTCGCGACACGTGCGCGAGCACTGTAACGCGGAAGGCGGGAGAGAGGAACGCGCGGGTCGGGCGGGCGTAATTGTTCGGATAAGCGGTCGTTCGGTTGAGCGACGTTCGGATAATCGACGCTCTACTGTAATCACTTTTTTGAAGTCAATAAACTATAAGTTACTAGTTACTACCGTTTCGAAGTTAAAATGGCGTTTTAGTGAAAAAAAAAACTGCGAAAGAAACTCCCAGCAGTCGCTCTTTTAATTTTGAAGAATCAATACAAAATATCAAGTAAATTATGTTAACAAAATAATTTTTAATCCCATGCATTTTTATCGTTCGAGTTATAAAAGCAAAATGTTAAAAAATCATTCCCTGGGGGGTTCCAAGGGGTTGAAAGTTTGTATAGAAATTCGTCATTTTTGAAGCAAAATATAAAAAAAAATATTTTTGGCCGTTAAGTTTTATAATTAAGCTTGAAGTGTTTTCCTGTCTTGGAAAATAATCCCCTAGGTGCGGAGAGCGTGTACCAATAAGGCTTTTACTTAATTTCTCAAGTACATTGATTATTCACTCCACTGGCTTAACGGTGAAGGAAAACATCGTGAGTAAACCTGAATATGTAAAAAGACATATGTGAAGTTCACAATCCGCACTGGGCCCGCTAGTGAACTATGACCCAAATCACCCTCGGTTAGGTTAGGCCGTGCTCCATTACGTGCCTACGGAGGGCGTCAAAGAACTGGCGATGCTCATGCATGAAACTGAGCATCTGATGTGGGGAGCTGACCTCTTCGTATTCCGCGAACATGGCCTCAAAGTGGCTGGGTCTAAGACCCAAGAAATCTCAATGAGAACTTTGAGATGTTGTTGTTGCTCGGCTGTCTGAGCGGCTTTGCGGGGCGGCGCGAGGGAGGGGCGCGGGGGGCAAGGCGCGTGTGCGCAAGAAGTGCGAGAGCACTTGGCGCAGGCACTGGGCACGGGGGTCGCGGGATGTACCGGGACATGAGGGGAGCGGGATCCGGAATTCCTGTGACTGAGACAGGCCCAGGGTGAGCAGACAGTAGTGTGTCTGTCTCATTAGATTTTGTTTTTCCCGCGTCAACTAGCGCACGAGATCGGCTCGAGGCATTTATCGCGCAAGTCCGAAGCTTCGCGCTTTGTATGTGGCCTAGGCATAATACACAATGTACAATTAATAGCTTCTTTTTAAAATCTTTAGTTTTTTTTATTGGAAAAAAAATTAAAATAAAACAAAATGCAACTATTTTGATGATTTTGTGACTGAAGTATGTGTGGTATGCTCTCCTATATATCTATTCTATGAGGTGTAAATGGTATGGATGTAAATGTAAGGATGGTATTGAACGTGTAATTTCTTGTTTTTGATTCATTTAGTTTAATTAGCAATATTTGTGTCTAGTTGTAGAGTTTGTTTACTGCTATTTGGACATTTTTGCTGTTACTGTCATGTATATTTTTTATACCTACCTCAAGAAACTTACATACCTTGGCTTCACTTTTAATAAAAAAAATGCCTACGTCAAGAAGAAAATGGTTGAATTAGGAATACGATACAAAAACATCCATCAATCAATGAAATCAATCAAAAAGCGTTTATTTAAGTAGGTTTCTAGGAACACTTTTGATTAATTAAAATGAACATAATTACAAAACATATTAACCAAATAGTAAACACATTAATAACTATAACTATAGGTACATTTAAAAAACTTTAAAAAAAAATATCAATTACATTTATGCTAACAGTAGGCTAAATATCCAAATCTTCAAATCTGCGTAATTTAAATGAATTTCTACTTTTGAGATACATCAATATACTATAAATGAATATTTCTGGAAACCCCACACAGCGCTATCTGGTCCCAAAAATAAGTAAGATAGTAATGGGTACTTGGTTGCCTTGTTATTGATAGCTCCGTAAAATATGGCAATAGCACGTCTTTTGAAAGTTGCCAATTAGGGTTACTAACACATTCGAATATTGCAATAAAACCAACTTAACAGTAAAGTTTAGATTTCGTACGTTATATCAGTCTTTATTTCACAAAAATCTATGGAGTATTGCTGAAGTTGTGACCGTGAGAAGTTTTGAGCACTTTTTAAATTTCCAAGATTGCGCGCGCTTGACTCGTGACGTCAGGGTTCCCGTCGATCCGTGTCGCTTTTAGAGTATACATAAGCAAGCTATAGAGCGCGCGATCTCGGGTGGGAGCAGTAGGCACGGGTGAGAACATAGTCTGTGCTCGTTCGATAATCTAGGTAGTGGTGTTCGAACGCCAGCGAAGAGCGTGCAGAGCTAATTCAAAACAGGTTTTTAATTGTTTTAAAGCTGAAGAATGGTGAAATGTGTTGTAAAATCATGTAAAAGCTATACTCATAAACACACTAAGCAGAAATCTGGTAAAACATTTCATCGGTAAGTTGATTTTTAATACTAAAAAACAAATCAAAAATTACGCGGGTAAAGGAGGCACGGGAAGGGGGTACCGCTGCCTCAGCCCGCCCGCCTTCGTGCTGACGGTTGTTGATTAGTGGTGTGACCTTGATTAGATATGGTTATCGATATTATTGTTTTTTTTTTTAATTTATTATTTTTTGTTTTGATTTATTTATTAATATTGTGTTTTATTTGCTCGAGAACATTTTAAACTTTCATTCGAAACAATAGTTATAGTTAACGTTAGTTTAAATTGTCAAATTTCCTTAATTATTGCTAATATAATTATAATAAACTTTACATGTAAATAAATGATTCTGTCATTTTAAAATTTTAAGGATACTTAAGTAAAACGAATTGCAATTTATTTTAAGGTACAACTTGAATGTGTGTGTGTGTATGTTTGTATTTAGCGTGAGAATAAATCAAACATTATGTCTGCCTGTACATATGAATGTGCAAAAACCAAAAATATGTATTTAACCTCTATAATATATCATAATTAAATATAAAAATCTTGTTTTTAGATTTCCGAAAGTTCCTAATTTAATGAAGAAATGGATTGATGCTGTAAAGTAAGCAGAATGGGAACCAAACATCCGGAGTAAAATATGTTCCCTACATTTTTCTGAGTCTTTAATGTACGAAACTGTTGGTTGGTTTGTGGGCTCCGAAAGCTAGTTATTAACGCTGTTCCAACACTTTTTCTGTCTTCATGTCATGAGTACTCACACTCTACCCACCAGTCCAACGTTTCTGTTCCTACTTGTTCAAATATGGTACAAGAGGTGTTCATTGTTGACAAAATAAGCTCCGACCCGCATATTATGGACACACCAAGAAAAAAACAGTTAAAAAAGCAAATTATTCGGTCAGAGGACATAGCAAAACGCCAGCGTTTACGATGTAATGCATTATATGCATCCCGTAGACGAGCATGTTGATCTTCTCGAAGTGTGCAATGTATCAGCGGCAGCACTTATCAAGAGAATGATAAAGAAAAAAAATCAATTTTCACCTAAACTGCGTACGTTTGCACTCACGCTCCACTTTTACTCGCCAAAGGCCTATTCGTACATAAGAAGTACATTTAACACGTGCTTGCCCCATCCAAGCACGTTAAGAAAATGGTACCAGTGCATTGACGCTGCTCCAGGTTTCACTGCTGAAGCATTCAATGTACTGAGTCACAAAGTAAAAACTGACAACAAAATCGTATGCACTATACTATTTCACACTAATTTGAATAGCTCATAAGCACGGTCAAAAGCTTGTACCAACTAAACCCATTACCTTTCTTTTGAACTTCGCCGCAATCGGGTAAAAACATGCAATATCTATATGTGAAATATTACCATCATTACAAAGTTAACAGATGCGTGTAGTAAACTATCGATATTGTTAAGTCGGCCGTGATAAGGTGCTTCACTATTTTAGCTTTATATCTATCTAACTATCTATAGAACATCTGCCTACGGACTGCACTGTGAGCCATAAGGAGTGTTCGCGCTCTATTGTTTATGTATACTCTAAGGTGTCGCTTGTGCCCCGCGCCCCGCGCCGTATGAAAGTCATTGAAGTGAAGAGAAGTGCTGAAGTTATTTTATGTTATTGCTTTGTTACTGTACTTTGTTGTTGTAACAATCAACCTGTTAGTTAAATAAGTGCCTTGTGAGGAAAATCTGCGCCATGGAAGAGGGTTACCAAAAAGGTCAGTCGGATAATCTGTCGAAATTTGATTGCTGGATGGTGGCTCAAATTTTTTATAAAAAATAAAGATTTTACGTCTGCCGAAATATACTACTTCGGTACTTACGTGGGTAATTTACCACATAATGCCAGAAGCACACAATACTTTTCACTTTGCACGACCCTTATGTCGAGGGCATAACTTTAAACTATGCTTTAATCAACGATGAGATTTTTCGATACCAGCTGTTTATCAAAATCAGCTTATAATAAACTTACGGGCCGCAAATACTTTGTTTCCAGTAAAATAAAGTATTTTGATGGTACCTAATGTAGGATGTACGTACCTATGACAAAATCAGAACCAATTTACTGTGATATAGAAGGTAGAAAGTACATATATAAATGAATATTAATGAAAAAGTATGTCTGTGGAAGGTTCAAAATATTATAAAAAATCACGGAATGAAAAGCCTGTTTCACCGATAGTGCTTTTGACCTTAGGTCGACAGGTCTTTATAGGTACGGCCCGCTAACAACTGTAGGTTGATAACCACTGTCTTTCTGAAACTTACTACACTTATAAACAACACACCAACCTATTGTTACTTATTAAGTATTAGTAGTTAAAGGTCATAGTATAGATAGATAATATTCCTACTAATATTATAAAGTGAAAGTTTGTTTGGATGGATGTTTGTTCCTCTTTCACGCAAAAACTACTGCATGGCTTTTAATGAAACCTTAAAATAATGTTGCTTATACATCAGAATAACATATAGGCTATAATTTATGCGCAGACGAAGTCGCGGGCAGCAGCTATTACGGAATGTTATACGGATACATTACATAGTTACTAACATCGAAATGATCTTCACAACAAAATGCAACAATCTTCGGTCCTATTGAATTCTGTCTGCGTATTGCGGTCATCTATTTCTTCATTATAGTTTTTTTAGGTATATTAAAAAACAGTTTGTCGGGTGTAACATTGGAATTAAAACATTTAGGTACTGTATAGTATTTGCTATTCATTTTTTCGTAATAAAACCGCAAGTACGAGCGACCAGCATCGGTGGTTGAATGAATAAGAATGACCGCTGTCCGGGCCAGTGCTGCCACCTCTCTCTTGGCAGCGCTAAAAGGGCTTGAAAAAAGCGCTAGATTCCGCTAGCTTTGCATGAACAAAAATTGCATAATAGTAAGAAGTTTTTATTTATATCAATACAAATTGGCAAATTTTAAATCTAAATTAATCTTAATATTAATAAGTATGGCTAATCGTTTTCGATGTCAGAAGGATCAGGTTGAGTTTACTGAATTCCTAAAGGTCCAGGTTGCACATCGCAAACCAACAACCATAAATAATTTATTTTAGTTCGGGAATACCCTAAACAAATGGTTCGGATGCTAAACTAATTACGGTGTTGCTGCGTTATTCCTAATTTTTGGCAAGATTGCGAGGTGATTACAACTAAGTTTGGTCTGCCATAAAAATGCGCTATGTTTTCCTCTAGGAGTTAAGGCTAAGGTATAGGGTATAGACCGCGAAAATACGCCGTTTTTGTGCAAATTTTGTGGTTAAACTATAGCATCTAAAGCATTGAAAAAAATATATGTTATAAAACTTACTTTTGTCTAGTGCATTACCTTACTGAATGATTTTCATTTATTGTATTTAATGCAATAAAAAATCTGGAACTGACCGTTGTAATGAAAGTTGGTTAAATAATTAGAATAGCTTGTAATCTAGTGCATAGACTCTAAGTTGTAGCGAAAAGTCAAAAAATGTGACTACAAAACGGTAATAACGTTAAATTCCATACAAAAAATTTAAAGTTTCAAGGCGTCATTACAGTATAAATTACTTAAGAAGTATATAAAATATATATATCATAGTGATGTATATGACATTATCTAATGATTTATAGTACATTTACATACACAACGTTAGAATTACAGAAATTAGCTTTCTGGCCTATATCGCCCTCTTAATATTAAAATTTGAACAGAAAGCGCTAAGGTGGCAGCACTGGTCCAGGCCGGCGCGCTTCGTTGTCGCGTTGACAGGAATCGTGACGTCACAGCGCGATCAAACGCCGAGTGCGTTTTAATCATAGGACGCGCAAAAATGCGCACTTTGATTGCTATTATCTCGGTCATTTTTGCGGATATAAAAAAAGTAAAAATGTAGATGTTTTTGTATTTTCGTCTAGATTACTTTGGCATATTTAGAATAAAACATTGGCCAGGTTGATTGTTTAATACGCTTTAATATCTTTATCTGATAAAAATAGTTGCCTAACATTTTGTTTTACGATCTCCATATTTTTTGCTTAATAGAAGATGCGTTCGGATATTTAACTGCGCGAACTTGTCATCGAAAACAAAGCATGACATTTTTAAAACCACCACCATTTTCGTACTAGTAAAAAAAAATAATCCTTAAAATCAGTGACTGAAATGCCTTCCAACTTTTCTTTGTTTCCGTTGACTCCTTAGATATGATTCAAATAGGTAGTAGAATTTTTGACATTCATTTTTACAGCTACGTTCTGTGATAACGCATGTGCTGTGCAGGTCTGCCTTTTCTTTTCTTCGTTCTCAGAAGAATTCTAAACAGCAGCCCCAGAGGCAGACATAAACTACGTAATTCAAAAACGAAGCTACATATGACCTTAATTTACTGAACCAAATCTATTCGTACACATTCAATCATTAACTTTACTCCCAACCTAACGCTCATCAACCATAAAATCACATACAACACTAAAACTGGTCATCATAATTCAAACACACTTATTAGCACATTAGCAAGTATTGCGAGGTGCAAATATTGCAAAAGAGAGCAGTACGGTCAATCTATAAATTAGGACCTTGAATTTATCTTATGGAACTATTCAGGTAAATTGATATTTTAACTGTTCCTTGCCAATATATCTTCGCTTGTATAATGTATGTACGCAAAAATCGACACTTATTTGCTAAAGTAGTGAGTGAGTGTTAATACAAGGAATAAGGATAAATTGGTAGTTCCAAAATGTCGTCTTCAGAAGGTACATAGCTCTTTCGCAATACAAAGTATATTTTTCTATAATAAAATTCCAGAACATGTGTTTAATTCACCCTCAAATAAATTTAAAATATATGTCAAAGATAGTTTAATGAAAAAAAGCTATTACAAAGTTGATGAATACATAAATGATAAAAATGCTTGGAAAAATTACAATCTAATTGATTTGTATTTTTTTAATTATAACAGTGAATGTTATGTTATTACCTAGTGTAAGGTAAGGCTATATTGTATTTTAATACAAAGTAGGTAAAGGTGGTAATTTTTGGTAATTTTTTTAAATAATAATTAAACTGACGATTCAAAAGTGCTGTTTTACAAGTCTATTTGAATAAAAAAGTTTGAGGTTGAGTTTACACTCAACTCAAGCAGGAGGGGTTTTACTCGACACCCAGCTCCTTAACTAATTACACTATTAGTAGAATTATGAACCCTTTAGAAGAGACTAAGTAATTTATGAACCCCTTAGAAGAGACTAAGTAAGGTCAGTGGCCAAAGCTTTAGACATATTTTTTGGTGAGTTGAGGTTACATTCAAGTTACATCTATTTACCCTTAGGCAAGTCAATATCAAAAAACTATTATTTATTTAGTACTTTACCTATAACATAAAAAAAAAACATTGTTTTTCGGTACCTAACTAAAAAATACTTCGATTTTGTTTACAAACTTGAGCGATTCAGCTTATCTGGGTATCTTATTTCCGAAATAGTTTCAATATAAAACAAATATTTGTGTGCAGTACCTGACCTAGTATGTTACCTAGTGATCGTGAGACGATGGTGCCGACCGGACGCGTCGCTGCTGCACCAGTACGATATCTGAACTATCGCGTCCTCGTTAGAATTGATCATTGCCCATTAATTAGTCCTAATAGCAGCCGGACTATCTGATTAGTAGCGAAGAACTCTGTGCCCGGTTCTGTTGAGCATGTGTCTGGTGTCCGACATTGAAGCTACCGTTTATACTTCTGACAAATTTACTAAAATACTTTTGCATATATACATATGTATATTTCTGCGTTTATGTTGCCCGACAAAAATAATAAGGTATGCAGTTTTAAATTTTTCAATTCAATCTTATTTTGTTTACTTTATTTTGTAATAAAACAGATGTGTTGACTTAATTTGAAACTGACGTAAAAGTGAAAGCGCGTTTGATTGTTTACATCAACTAGTCTGGAAGTAGTTTGCCTTGTTGACTATGTACTAACCATACACGTCTTATATTCGAATAACTATTCCGCTCGGCTTCGGTAACTGTGACATCATGATTTGAGTAAATCTAAACCAGTGGTTCGAGTGCATTAAAGCATAGGACGCAAAGCACAGGATGCAACGCGAGGAATTGTGAGAAATACAACACCTAAGAGGATGAAATTCGAATGGGAATGAGGTTATTTTCCTAAATAGAACCACGAAATTAGTACAGTTATTGGTACTTTCAGTTGCAAATAACGAATGAAGTACATCGATATGAAAAAACTCATCGATATGATTGATTTTCCATATCGATGATGAAGTATTGCAGATTTCCCGAAATATCATGTCCTAAAAGGATCCTCATTTCTTGTACCTTCTTTTCTGTAAATGCAAGGAAGGTCCACTTGGCCATCGGCATAGATATGACACTTTAGTAATTCATTGATTCTTAAAACATATTTTTTTCTTTAAAGTTTTTAAAAATTAACCATGAAAAGGTGATTTTTTTAAGTTAAATCTGTATTTGCATTAAAAAATTATAACATTATTTTACGTTACGGTAGCAACTGTACAAGACTGTCTGTCCCTTCCTTGAAAAACATAGACGAAAGAATTTTGATTAGGCAATGGTCTACCCACTGTGTTTCATATATCTGAAAACAGTCTATGACAGTCGACAAAGTTTATCTGAATTTTAGTGCTCATAATAAAATGAAGTATAATTTGTAAAAATATGATAGAGTTTAAAATAACATGGCTACGTTGCCGAAAACATATGTGTCGATCGAAATATGATATGTCTACCAGTAACATCGTTCCGATAAACAAGGACGGGTAAAAAAACATTAACGAAATATAATATTATATATACCGAAGTTCTTAGGACATTTAAACAAGGCTAATGTTTGTTTTTTACCTACTGTGTAATTTACTTTGGTATTGTTTTAGGATATAAACTTCCTAATATTAGTAACTAACGTACTCGTACGTGTAACTTCTCTTTGTTATCGAAGAATTAGGTTGAAGAAAGAATTTTAACTGTGTTCCAACATAAGTTTATAATTTACAATTTACTAACTAAACCGGCAAACGTAGTTTGTTTCAGTACGGCTATGAAAATGATATGTTAAATTATGAATTATACCCTGTTTGGACCACATAAAATTATTGCAGACGACATTGGAAATATTAAAAATCCTGAAAAAAGTTACTGGGATATTTTTTTTAAGTGATTTTTTCTAATACATGCAGCAAAACGCACCGTTATCATGTCACAACAAAAAGCTACGCCATTCAAAAATGGTTCCCGTTGGCTACCAATAATATTAGGAAGTGTAGGTTAAACGATGCATTGACACATGGACACATTGCAGGCGGACGTGGAGGCGTGCCGGCTGGATGCGCCGACGTTTAAACCCTGGAAGCTGAGCGGCACCACCATCGCAGGTCAGTTTATGTTACGTTCATTTATCTAACATGCTTCTGTTCCTGAACATACATTTTAAAAAATACTGAAGAATATACTATGGAAAATTGCGGAAAATTATAATTGTCTGGCAAATGTCCTAGCATTGCGAGTCCCGTGTTTATTGTATTTAGTGCGGAGTTATTATATGCACTCAATTGCCATAAATTAGTGCTCTCTCATATTTAGTTGTGTGTTGAATATTGAACAGCAGTAATTGATGTTGATTATATATTATCTATTGATTAGACATGTCTCCGGGAGGGGGGGCAGGCGCTGAGAGCGTGAGACTGTGGTGCGGAGAGTACGGACGCGGGGGGGAGCTGGCGCACCCCGAGCTGTGTCTGATCGTAGTGGACGTGCTCTCTCAGCTCATCGACAAGTCAGTACGCACTCACTCATCGCATCGACCATTAGGCTATAGTTATTAGAAATAATTATATAGGTGTTCAGAGTGTAAGAGTGTGCCGAAATCACGGCACATCAGTTATATACCGCCAATCGCCAACAATACATGTTATCTACAATTTTATAATCTTACTAACTGACTGATAGCAAAGATGATGTGTATGACGAAGATTAAATGTTGCCAGTTACAAATTTTAATTCCTGTTACGAACACGGTGTTTTAGGAATATATGTTATAGCAGCTTTTAATGAGGAAGTCGATTGAATACATAAGTTGACTGCAGAGTAAATAAATAATAACAATTTGTGGACATTACACACAGTGTCATCTGGTCCTAAACTTAGCAAAGCTTGTACTGTGATTTCAACTACATCTTCATCCCCTTAATTTGTCCCTGTTTTTGATGTTTGCACCCCATAAGAAAGCAACATGCCAAATGTTAGCTTCGTACCTAGGTTAAGTTATTTTTGAAATAATCGTTATTTTTGAATGAATTTGAAATAAACAATCGTCTGCGGTGGATATTTTGCTAAAAATACATTTGATCCAAATATATATTGTTGCTTAGTTATATGTATATAGATCGATTAAATACTTATACGTATTGTTAAATACTGATATAGTAATTTGTCATAAAAATTAATATTAGCCCAGTAGCATAGTAATAGCTACTTCACTAGTTTTTAGTTCTCCAAAATCATCCCGTGTAGCTTAATTTGCGTTATTGTATACATTACTGTTTGATTAGCGGGCGTATTAGCGAACCAAAGATCGAAAACCGCAATGGATGATGTTCATAAATTGAAGCTAAATATAGTGGAAATATTCCGGTTCCATATTTTGACGTTGTTATTGTATAATGTATAACGTAAAGAGTCTTATACCTACTCGTATATATATTTACAAAAAAAAGTTAATAAGTATTTATTTCACATGTCTTGTAATAAGTATGTGTAGGTACCAGACAATAGATCACATGCTCGCTTTGTTCACGTTCTGATTATGGCGTTATGAGATATTCCAAGGATTATTTGTTATTATAATAAAAAAATCATGCAAAGCACAAAGATAAGTGTGGTGTCGCTGGTCCAGTCTCCAGTCCAGTTTACTGTACGACGACGCAACGCGATGTCCGAACTGCAGCGACGATGCGTATCGCTTTCGCACACGCGTTTTTACTGTGTGATATCATGATGCCGCCACAGTGTTCAAACTAGACACATACAAGTGTCATTTGTGTTTAATTTAACCGTTAGGAAACTTTAAAAAGGAAAAAAGTCATTACGTATTATAATCTCGTAGAATTTGTAAGCTAAAGTGGCAGTGGCAGCAACGTAGCTCTAAAAAAGATTGTCGGTGATATTAGTATATATTTACAAGCGGCGACCACATAGGTACATAAAATGGTTAGCAGAAAAGCTAAGGCGACCACTTTGTAGACCCGACGATTTGGTTTGGGTACCTTCAGGAAGTATTGTAAGTACCGTTGCTTACTAATGATAAAAGGAAGAGTCATCGTCGCCACTCCCCACTGACACGTCTTATAAATTACATATGCCACACCACAATTATATTTTTACATTAATTATTTGTAATATAAAAAAAAACTGTTTTGGTGAACTTATTCGCGAGCAGACAGGGAACACATTTAATGTATAACTCATGTGTGTCCATTGCAGCTCTCCGCCGCGAATGCCGCCATTGAATCCCCATGTCCTACCGGAACCAAAAACTTTCGATAGTAAAACATAAAATGTTCGCCCTCTCGGCGTTAAGCAACCCTAGCGTCATGCGCCACCCGCCAGTGCCTTCCAGGCCTACGTTCTTTATAGTAACAACAGTAAAACAAACAAACTAACTTAATTTTTTTTTTCTTAATGTAGATAAATATGAAATCGGTATTATTTTAGTATATATTATGTAGATAAGTATGTTCTATTTAGGTAATAAAAGAGTTTTGATATTCTATCATAATATAATATTATAATTATAGCGACCGGACACGCGGGTGGGTGGCCTCGTCCCAACTGGTCGTGTCCCCTGCCCCGCGCCGTGCCCGCGCCGCCTGCTAGACGAATGCTATTAAAATATTTTTTTTATGGTTCCGTTATAATGTTATATACGGCATATCCTTTTTTAAATTCGACAAAAAAAACCGACCAAATGCGGTGTATTACACGCATTACATAAGTTAGGTTTTTGTATGGCGGAAATAGAAGTTGAGAAAACAACGTATCCGCCATATCTAGAGAATTTATGAATTAAAAAGTTATGTTTGAAGTTAAAACTTGTAGTTGGCGCCTAGTTTTTGTGGCCCTGGAGTCCTCTCCGGGCCTATTGAGGATTAAAGGAAAAAAATGGTGCACACTGGTAAGTAGACGGTGAGCGGGAGCATTCGTTTGACAATAAGGATTTTCATGGTAGGTAAAATTTTTCTATTTTTGCTTACCTGAAGCAGCTTTGTTTGCTGTATATATTTCAGAGCTGATCAAAACCCTGTCGGCTCCTTAGTGTGGCACTCCACTACCTGACTGCTGAATCGAGAGGTGTGGGTTTACCGGACAAGACAAACAATTATTATTTGTCTTTGTCTTGTGACTTGGTGTTTTCTATGTATAATATGTATGTATTTACAATATATATGTGTATATCTATTTGTATCCGTTGTCTGGCATCCATAAGCTTTGCTTAGTTAAAAATATTAATTTACTAGCTGGTTGCCAGTGACAGATCTCTGGACTGAATCTAATTTACTACAAGATTGCCTAATAAGCAATATTATCTTGGATCGCAAGAAATCAGATTTATGCGAGCTCCAGCTAGCTTTTACAGCAAAGGAGAGTACGAATTTTATGCGGGCTTATTAATAAGTTTTGTAAGAAAAAAAAAAACGAGTTGCACTCCGGGAGTGCCGGCAGAAGTGAAAACCTTTACACACGATTCGCGCTTAACACTCAAATATGTCACAAGACATGTCTTTGACATTGTCAAGAAATATTAATGTTTGTTTATTTACTTTTTTGACGTAGTATATTTGACATCGCAATCTGTCATAGAATTAAAATTCCATATCCAACCTCCCTGTACTACTCATAATCGCGAATACTAAAAATATACACAAAACACGGTCATTTTCATCGCATAGTGTGACACAAATAAATCAAAACCTTTCACATAGGAGACTCGATCTCAGTATGGAAGAGCTATCTACGTATTATAACGTTTTTTATTTGTAAAAAAGTTTACGCGGACAAAGCCCCTGGCAGGAGCTAATCGTGTAAATAGATAAATATGAGTATTAAATGTACACACATGTTTGTTTTCAATTTTCTTTACGGACGAACGGACGAACAGACCATTAAATACACATATACATAAAGAAAAGTAAATCACTTACAAACTTACTCAACCACGAAAGAATCATAGGAAAAAAAAAAGGGGGGGGGGATTTGACGTTAAGCCATCGAAATATGTAAGCGGTAAGGCACCCCCACGAGAAAAACACATATAATAGAAAAAAAAAATTATAATAGGCGTGGCATTACGGTTTCCGTCTTACGAATTTCCACGATTAGGACACGTGACCTGACGCGAGTTTATCATTTTTTACCCATACCAAAAAAAGTGCACAACGCCGCTAAAGAAGTTTTCACTTCAAAAAAAGAGTGCTTTATAAGAACTTTTGAATAAACAACTAATGGAAGCTTTCAATGTGGTATTATAAAGTTATTGAATGATTCTAGAAAAATAATTCAAACATACATAGACGGTTTTTAACTTACATATGCGTCAATCGATACCATAATCATAAGAAACTCGGCAGTTTATCTTTTATATTTTTTCAACTTCATATTAAAATACAATATAGCCTTACAATAGGTTATAACATAACATTCACTGTTTTAATTAAAAAAATATTTCAAATGCCCCAATACAAATACAAATCAATTAAGCTCTAATTTTTCCAAGCATTTTTATCATTTATGTATTACTCAACTTTGTAATAGCTTTTTTCGTTAAACTATCTTAGTCATATATTTTAAACAAGCTTCTGCCAGCGGCTTCGCTTGCGCTAAATTTAGTTATCGGCGTAGGTTCTTATGGCAACTCGTCAATTATAGAAAAAAAACAAACAATCAAATCTTTCCTCCATAATGGCATAATACATTCGTGCCGTTTAGTAGTTGACATACTGAAAGAAGCGCCACCTACCGGGTCTAATTGTATTCAAATCATCCAGGAAACCATCGATATACCCATATAAAATTTCAACCCAATCTGTTCAGCCATTTAGAAGTAATGTGAAAAAGATAAGTACGGAAGCATAATTCTTTCTCCCCGTTGTCCTATTACACGTTTTCCCGTAGGAATGAAGCATTTTCCCGCGGTAAAAAGTAGCCTATGCTCATCAGAGATAATGTCTGCTTCTAATGGTAAAAGAATTTTTCAAATCGGTCCAGTAGTTTCGGAGCCTATTCAATACAAAAAGACAAACAATCAAATCTTTCCTCTTTATAATATTAGTATTTATTACTATTTAATTAGCTGACCGTTTAAATGATAGCCGTTGATTAACATTTTGTTAGTTTATATCGATATATGCGAAGATGACCGCATAAGAGTAGCTAGCAACGTCATGTGCTATACTATACAAAAATGGAACCCCTTTTCGCTCGACAGGGTCGTGTGTGGCGGCGCGGGTGGCGACGTTGCGGTGTGCGCTCAGGTGGCGCGCGCGTGCTGTGTGCGACTGTCTCGCGCCGCGCCCCGCCCCCCTGCTCTCCTGCGTCGCCTGCTCGACTCCTCCGCCTCAGCGCTGCTCACCGCCGACCACAACCATTTGCAAGGTAACACCAGATACTTCATAGCTTATTCGAGTATTTAACCATTGATTCATTTATAAAATAGCAACAATCATGAACTGATTAAAGTCCTAATCATGCAAAGTTACAAAGGGACCATTCTTCGATTTTGCGCCTTAATGAAAGATTGGTTTTACAGAGCTTCAGCGCAGCATCCTTGAACTGATAGAGACGCTAGCCGCGCAGAGCATCTCCGCGGGCGAGCTGGCCGCGCTGCTGCGAGTGTTCGGCGGACCGCGGCCGCCGCTCGCCGCGCTTCTACCCACGCTCTATCGTCTCGTGTGCGCTGCAGAACAGAATACGCCTGACTGCATACTCACCTTTCCCGTACCAGAAGACACACCGGGTACAAACTGCAAATCTTCAATTCAATATTGCTTAATAGTATCCAACGTGTATGCATTGTCCATCTTTCTAGACATTTTTCTTTATCCCTGCCGTATCCTGATTTTCAGACAAGATGGCGAGTGTTTCCGAGGAACTTAGTCACCTGGTCCTGAACAATCTGTCCTCGCAGAGCCACCAAGCTGAGCAGACGGCGCGGCGCCTGAGGGACGCACACTGCGCTAACGGTCAGACATACTACAAGCAATCTTAACTTCTTCTTTAAAATTAAAAAAATAAATTGTTATAGATAGATAGTAATCTTATTTTCAGACATTTTATTCCTTTTTAGACATCATTCTCAGTCAGCGACATAGACATCATTCTTAGTCAACGACATAGACATCATTCTTAATCAACGACATAGAAATCATTCTTAGTCAACGACATAGGCATCATTCTTAATCAACGACATAGACATCATTCTTAGTCAACGACATAGACATCATTCTTGGTCAACGACGTAAACATCATTCTAATTCAACGACGTAAACATCATTCTAAGTCAACGATATAGGCATCACTCTTAATCAACGACATAGACATCATTCTTAGTCAACGACTTAGACAATATTCTTAGTCAACGACATAGACATCATTCTTAGTCAACGACATGGACATCATTCTTAGTTAACGACATAGACATCATTCTTAGTCAACGACATAGACATCATTCTTAGTCAACGACATAGACATCATTCTTAGTCAACGACACAAGCTTCATTCTTAGTCAACGACATAGACATCATTCTTAGTCAGCGACATAGATATCGTCCATTTTTAAACCATTTTTAAATGTTTTTAGAAAATTGACCATGTAGAGGTTAAACAACCAAGGTTGACTCTTTACATTTCCGTTACATTACAAACACCTTAACATCTCAACACTTATTTCAAAGGTAAACCAGTCTGTGTAAATATCTACAACTATGTAAATATCTGACTGAAATGCTTGTTGCTTTAAAATGAAAATGAGTTAAAAAATCATAGATAGCATATATTTAAGAATATCGCGATAACGTTCCATTATTATTATATAAGTTTTAATGTGAATCAAATATCGAAAACGAAATGTGTAGGTGTGGTGTCAGCGTGGTCAGTGTGCGCGATGCGGTGCGGCGTGGAGGGCGCGGGGTGGGCGCCGTGGCTGCAGGGGTTCGCGCTGCTTATGTGGCTGCGACCGGCCGCGCCGACCTCCACACTCCAGCAGCGTCGCGTGCCCGCAGACAACCACCCGGGTACCAGACCTCGACAATAAACTATACTTAATAACAAAACTTTTTTACTAGGGGTGCACACTTAAATAACCTGAGGTAATGTTAAGAAGTTTACATGGGGAACAGTGAGTGACTCCTAAAAAATTGTTACACAGCTATTTGTGTTAGTGTGTGAAATTGTATTTGTATTGTGACAGAGTTTACGGAGAGCTGGCAGGAGTCCGGCTCCGAGCGGGGAGCGCGCAAGGTGGCGCCGCGCCGGGCGGACCCCGCGCACGTCATCTCGCTCGGACACGACTCGCTGCTCTTCGAGCTGTGGCTTGAAGTCGCAACCGGTATGTACCTACAACGAAACTCGCCTCCCTACCTAATGACATATTCCATAGTATTCTTGATGTGATTTTGCGTTGAGATTAATAAAGTTGTTGATCTATTAATAAATAAACTAATTAAGTAGTATTTGTATTGTGGAGGCGCGTTCGTGTGCCGTCTGTCGCGGCCCGAGGGCAGCGTCGCCAACAAGACGTTGAGCGAGCGGCGCGTGCCGGCCGAGCTGTCCCCGCAGCGCTGGAGCTGTGTCGCGCTCAACGTGCGTGAGGTCGTGCACAAGCGACGGATACACATACAAGTATGTTATCCGTACTTCTTATTTCTTTTTCACTACACCTATGTTATATTGTAGATTGTAGAAAGAGCGGAGAAATTGACAAATTTCAGGCAAGGACCTAAGTGGAATCCCGAGTGTAGTAAAAGATTCTGTAACTGATTCGCGAAAGTAGCAAGTTGTTTAAAGAATCCGGGTGCGAGATGAAATTATTTTTACAAGAGTTATGCACTGTAATTTTCACTCTAATAAAATTATAGTTAGTCTTAACTTACGTCTCATTTCGATATTCACTAGGAAATAACGATACATATATGTTATACAAAAAAATCAGTAACAATACCTAATAGTTTATTGCCCAAAAAGTACGCAATCACATTAACAATATTACAAATAACGTTTTTTTTTATCCAACTTGCCAGTCAACATTTTTTTCCAAACTTCTTACTCTTTGTCGAGTAATAATTGCTCGATCTCTGGGAGGCGGACGTTCAGCAGTGAACGTCTTTCGGCGGAAACGAACAAATCGCTCGGTACAGTTGACTTTTCAGTTCACTTTCTTGAAGCGTTCTGTAATATGAAAACTAACTTATTACTACCCCATCAATGATTCCACACACAGACCCATACACACACACACACATTTGCGAGTAAATAAATAAAAATATAGGGTGAAAAAATAAATAAACTCACAAAAACACAATTCATATGGCGCGAATAGAAGTATAAACAAACGCCGCAATTTATAAATTGAACAGTTTTGGCTAAAGTTAAAACTTGTAAGTCCTCGCTTGGCGCGTAGTTATTTCTTTGAACCGGATGGCTTTTATACATATATCCTTGAGAGAATATGCGCGTCATTACAGCCCGGGTTCTAGGAACGCGCGCTTTGCTTTGAGGAAAATAAAATTTAGAAGGAAAGTGCGGTGATAATATTTTTCATCCCACTTTCTCGTAAACAGTGTAATGACGTGCAGGAAAAGTTTTTTTTAATCACCGCCGCGGACTGTTTCTATTTCTACTCCCGCCATTTCGATTGTGTTTTGGTGAGTTTATTTATTTTTATTTATATATCGCAAATGTGATGAAAAACATCATCACGGGTAACACGGGTAGTACGGAAATTACAAACTCGTGTCATTAAAGCCTTCGGCCGTCGGCCTTGCTCAATAGCCAACTTAGGCTCAATAGCCTCTCGTTAGTAATTTTCTCCTTACCACCCTTAATACACAATGTACTTCTAATATACAAGTAGACTAATTAAATTTAAAATAATTTTTAAAATAAATTCTCATTTCACTGAATAATGTCTCGTCGTCACACTTTTTATTGTTAAATATATTATTTTTCATAGATAACGTTAACAAATATTAATGGTTTGACAGGTGACGATATACGTCAACGGCTGCGAATGTGAAACAGTTTCGCTGCCATTGCAAGGTAACGTATTGTTGTACATACATAACATGATTACACTTAAATAAGTTTACATAAAGACGGTCCGTTTTTTCGTGCAGGGCTGTTGGTGCGCAAAGTGACCCCGACGAACGTGCTGATAGGTCACGCCACACGCGCGGGTGCGGGTGACGTCGGCGCGTACCACGCGTGCGGTGCGAGCGTGTACCGCGCGCCCGTGCTCACGCAGTACACCGCACTGCACCTGGCTGCGCACCCACCCGACCACTCCTGCCAGGTTCGCACCATACTTCTGCATAAAACACAATACCCACAGTTAAGAAAGGTAGGGCACAGAGAGTACTCGCTCGGATAAGCCGCCCGAACAATTAAAGCGGGGCCGGAACTGTAAAAGTATCTCCACCCTACAGAAAACCGCGGCCATAATAACGCTAACATTAAGTAATGTTGTGTTTCTGGCGGTGAGTAAGGTTGCCAGAGCTCTTGAGGATTCGCTGCGCGGACAGCGGAGGACCGGCGGTGCTTGTTGCTGTCATTGCTCGGCGTAGACACAGCGACGATCAGGGAGACCTGGTGAAACGATTGACCGCTAGCCGCCTGCAGGGTTCAGGGGCCCTTCTGCCGCCGTGCCAGCATTATCTGTGCAGTGAATCCTCATATTTAGTCTTAGTAACTTTTTTAAAAAGAAATGGCCAGAAAAATAGAAGAAAAAGTTTTTACATCCGCTACTCCATCCACATATAATGTGAATTTTTGCAACATCAGGGTTTACACGCAAACCTTAACGCAGTCCACCACCGTTTCGAGACTGCGCAGCCGACCATTACATACACACCATACATTATCCCGGCTACAAACTCGAGTACAGTTTTGTGAGTTGTGCCGATGTATGTATATTCGTCGTATATAAAAAATTCAAGGAGGTACAAATCGTTCTGCAAAAAAAAAAATTACTGCCTTGCGGCGGTATGGCGGCCATTTGGAATCGTCCGAAAAGTATGGCATGGTAACGTTCGTGAATGGCTACTCGACGATGATAAGCTGTGCAAAAAATTAGCTTGGTACAAATGGATAAATTGTTTTTTTTTAAATTAATGTGTTCGCGTCGGTATGGCGAGCTGTTAGTCACACCGGAGAAGTATGGCATTACTCGTACGCTACCGCCTACTTTTTTTATGGACTATCGGAAAATACAAGGATTTTTGTGGAACAAATCGTTCGATACTCGTAATTTATCCGACACGTTCGACTAACGCCCACGCGATTGGGCCGCCGGTACCAGCGCTATGACCATCATTTTTCTTTTCGTCATTACGTAGTTGGATACCTAAAGAACCGCCATAGGTACAAATGACCCAGTATTTTGTGTCACTGTCTCCCGGTATAACACGTGCGGACGGATATTCCGTCTCAGTGGATGCACCTCTTGGCTCCTCGGACCACTGTCTCGTTCGGACTCAAATGTCATGCACACAACCCGATCCTATAAGTCGGCAGACTGGGATGGATTGCGAGAATTTTATGCATCGTACCCGTGGAGGCAGCTCTGTTTTAACTCAAAAGATCCTGACGTCTGCGCAGTCACGGAGACAATCCTCGCTGGTATGGAATATTAAATTTCTAACCCGCGAGTAAGCAGCCGGCGACAAAAACTACCGTGGTTTAAAAGTTCTGGCCGAAAAGCTAAAATACTGAAGTAAACTGAGTATGAGGCGTGGGCCACGGCTTGTTATAAGAAGGATCCGAATATTTAAGAATATTAATAAGATTCAGTAAGGAAGAAACTGCTAGAGCTAAATTCCAATTCATCGGCAAAATAGGTAGGCGACTTGCGAGCTATTCCTTTGGGAGTCGTGCTTTCTGGTCGCTTTCTAAAACTGCGGAAGGGAACCTTTGCCAGTCGTCGTTACCACCACTGCAAAAGAACGATGGTGACTTGGCCCATAGTGCAAAAGAGGAGGCCGATCTACTGGGCAGTCTCTTTGCCTCTAACTCGAATATGAACGATGAAGGCGCTGTACCACCTACTATCCCCAGGTGCGGTCAGACCATGCCAGAATTCTCCATTACACAGCGGGAGGTCCGGCGGGTGTTGCTTTATCTAGACTTCATAAGTCGAGTGGGCTAGACGGTATACTAGCAGTGGTGCTTAAACTGTGAGTCCTGAGTTATGTCCTGTACTCACGAGCCTCTTCGCGCTTTTTTACCACACTAGGCAATTTCCGTCTTCATGGAAGGAAGAGAATTTATCTATAATAAATTTTAGCAACTGAAAAATGAGCTCTATTTGAGATTGTCGGTTTCAGCGTATCTAAATATTAAACCCAAATATTTCGGAAACGTGACGCCTTAGAACAGTATGTTACAATATTTTTAATAATAATAATCATTGGTTTCATCGTGCGCGAAAAACTAACAAGATGGCGACCTAAATTAGGCCAATCTCCATAGTGAAATGTTCCTAGTCTTTTATTACCTAAGATCAATTGTTAATATATACGCTGTGCATGTCGAGTTTGCCTGTAATGCATTTTAAGCTTGTGAGTCGTTCTGCTGTTATAGTTTATAAGTTCACAACGTTTAATCTGTTGGAAGACCAAATAAATAAATAGTTAATATAGCCAGATCGAAAAAGTAATTGGTTAACTCGTATGACGTATTTTTTCTTTGTCACCGGGTCTGACATACGAGTTTCTTTACCGAAAACATATATGTCATATTACCAATCAAGAGATCTCTTGCGCTCCTCCACAATTACTATTAATTAATACTAATAACTTAAAATTCTACTATAAATAATAACAGTAAATAATAGTATAACAGTCTACTCATTAAACGGACCGTTAGCGATCAACCATACGCATCTCATTGCAAATTTCATCACCCCTGAAACCCTCACTATATCTTCCTAACGAACAGCATTAATACCCTGTCGAGGATCAACACTTCTCCGTGTTACTCCTTGCTCGTCGCTTCTGTCGTTACCTAATCCCAGTATTTCGTTCTAAAAGTACACAAAGCTCACTACACAAGAATCTTGATTCCTCGAAGACACCCTGCAGACATAACTATAGTAGCTACTATTGGAGATCTCCCCTTTTATGCCTCTCCACTCATAAATTCTGTCCTAGTATTAAAACAAATCCCACTTAGGTGTTACAGACGAAACGATGAAATTAAAGATTTTAACTACAGCTGTGTCGTTGGCAGGTCAGATGCGAGTGTCCCAATTTCCCTTTATTGCTGAACACGAACGTTCTGGACTCCAACATCGACTGGGATCAAGTGAGTCAATTTTTTTTTCTAAAAATTACAACTTTAGCGTTTCGGCAAATATCCTTAGCTGTGAATATATTACTTACTTAAATGTTTTTTTATATCATGTAGTGTAGTACCCATTTTTTGTAGGTGTATGAAATGTCAGGCGGTAGACTGCGCGAGCTGCACGACAACCTGCTGCTGACCTTCTCAGCGCACGCGCCCTCTATCATCAACCTGTACCACCAGACTGCGTCCACGAACGGCGGTAACTTCATTACTTATATGGTGAAAACACTCCCGGAACAACTTACTAGTATCACGTTTTCTTCGCGTTCTTACGGACGTGCGTTCGAAGCGCCTCGTGTTCCAATAAGTTTTTTTGCTAAGTATATATATTGTTTCGTTTACAGTAGTAGCTTAATTCGGCGAAGAAAAACATCGTGACGAAACCTGCATACTTCGAAAAGTCATACTGTAACCGCGTAATGAACTATGGCCCTATTCGCTCTCTCGCGAGGTGAGGGTGGTAGGGTTGCTCGACAGTGGGGACGTATGAATGCTGGTAATAGCCATACGGATATACAAAAGTTATTGACTATTCTATAAAAACTACTGAAGTCTAAATCACGTAAGAAAAAACAAACGGTCATTGTCAAGATTTCCACGAGAATAAATTTTTTTTTTAGCGAAAACTCGCTCGCCATACATTAGTAGGGTAAACTAAGGCTTATGGTCACTACATAGTTCCGGAACCACGTATAACTCAAGAAAAATTTAAATCGCGGGTGCAGGTAATAAAACTATGGACATTAGAGGAGCTATTTAAATTTAACAGCTTTTCGTAGTTTATTAGAACATTGTCATTTTTTATTGAATTCAGTCGCTAACTCCAGTAATATTATTAATAAAACAGAATAAAATACATCACAAAAATCACTGTGACGTCAGACTGGACAGAAGTTTGCCAACGGATTAGATTTTTTGTAAATTATCTGTGGTCGAGCCGAACGTGATAGCGCGTGCATTGTTGTGACTTCAGACTTGACTCCGACTGGACACAACCTTTGGTTAGGTTAGTATATTTTGTTTAATAAATAGAAAAATGACGTGTTTTTTTATATAAGTCCTGTTTTGTTTTATATAAGTCCACCTGTATTAAGTAGTAAACAGTCAAATACACAAACAAATACAAACACCTATGACCCGGTACAAATATTCGTATTCTTCACACAAACACTAAAAAGGCTAAAATCCTTACATGTCAAAAATATTTTGGTTGGCACCTGTCAATTTTTTTTGGGCGTCAATAATTATTATTATTGAGTAGTAGACGAAGGTTGGCAACATTAAGTAAACATGACTGATTATTACCTCCCCTGTACTAAATTATTATTTCGCATGTAACAATGCCGTTTTTTAAGAATTAGTATAGACGGTGGCGTTAATTACCGTTTATTTTTTTACGTGGTTTGGACTTAAGTGTCATTTTGACACTCTTCTCTTGAAATGAAATCTATTTTTCGGATATTTTTTCCTACTTAGGGGCCGTCCATTAATCACGTGAGGCTCGAAAGGGGGGGGGGGGAGGGGGTGCGGCAAAAATCACGAAATATCACAAGGGGGAGGAGGGTGTAGTAAGATATCACGTGTATTTATTTTTTCGTCGAACGCGCGATTTCTAAACCGAAAGCGGCGTGTAGTGTGACCTTAACTCGCTATTGCTAGGCAACGAACGAAGAATGCCTAAACTAGATGATCTCTTTAAAGACCTATTTGCAGAGTATAAGAAAGGAAAAAAAACCTAGTGTGGCTCAGAAATAATTTAATGATTTGTGGGCTAATGCAAAACAAAAATATTTTTTATTTATACGTAATAAAAAAGTTATGTAATTAGTTACTTAGGTTTTTAATAGTTTTAGCTAGTCGTTGGCGCACAGGAATATAATATTCCATTCCATTAAAAATGATAAAAAATATCATTTGATTGAATCCGATATTGCAGTCGTCTAGTGGCCTATGTATTCCAAAGCCTTAAGAGCATAATGGCAAGACGTTTGCTACAATTCTTCTGCGTCGGTCTCTTGGAATTACCCCAACGCATGAGGGCTTTAACAAATTGCTTTACTACCTGTATTGCCCTAGCCTGCAGAAGGATCGTCAGCAACTTGTGGAAAGGACGTGCGGCGTGGATTGTACTTCTGTACAAGCAAGAAAGTCAAGGAACATGTAAATTCATGTCACAAGCAACCTAATCTGAGCAATAATAGTCTAGAGAGTCGCTATAGAGTCCAAGTCACTCTCTCTTTCCCTCGTCCAATACAAGCAGAAATCCCGCAAGGGTCCGTGCTCGTCCCTATCTTGTACCTTCTGTACACAAACGATATCCCTACAACGATAGCTACCCTTTTAGCCCTCTTCGCGGACGATACCGCTATTTACACCGCTGGTAGGCAAGTGAGTCGAATCACTAAGAGACTCCAATCCGTACTAGGAATAGTTTCGGAAATGGAGAATCGAAGTGAATCCCGATAAAAGCTCTGCCGTTCTTTTTACCACTGGCCTCCCTCCAAACTCTTCTTCCCTCTCACTTTTCGACCGTGCCATTCCTTGGCATAACAAGGCCATATATCTTGCCAAAATAATTAGAGACCGAGCCGCTTTTGTCCTCGGTCGTCTATATACCATGATAGGCAAGTACAGTAAGATGTCGCTTAGGAATAAGCTGACTCTTTACGTCACTTACATCCGCCCCATACTAGCATATGCTATGCGTCGTCTATGCGTTATCTAAACGCAACCTTCATAAACTCCAGACCCTCCAAAACCGCTTCCTTAGAGCGGCCTCCGAGGCCTACATAGGGACTTCGAGCTCCACACGAATCCCAAATTTATTAAAAACCTGGTAGTCCGCTTTTTCGAGCGTACACAAAAAAAAGGCACGTACTAATGGCCATAGACGACGATCTGCTGTGCGGATAGCGAGACTAGTCTCAACCACCTCTCTAAATAGGATCCCCGCACGGATTCACGAGGTATCAAAGAGTACCGGGGTGCCTCCCCCCGCCCCCACTCACTCGCAATCGCAACCGCGTAACGGGGAACGCCAAGCCAAGTGGCTTGATGAAACTGACGTTGATCTTCAACAAAGCACAGTGCCAACAATTGACTTGCAAGATTCTTATCCAGTAGTTAGTGTTGAAGAAAGTCTTTCTAATCCGTGGTCCGAGGCCAATGTATATTAAATATGTTCATGTACTAGTAAAATATATATTTTTCGCATGATTACACCATTCCCTCAATTTTTTTTTATGCCAGTCAAAAACAATCTGCAATATTTTTATCTAAACATTTTTATCATGGCTTACAATTTTCTAGAATAAATTAGATTATACTTTACACCTGTATTTAAAGATAATATTCTGAATTTTTTAGGTACTAAAAATACACATGATTTTGTTTGTAGTCTTAAACCTCACCACGTAGAGGGGGAGAGGGGGGGGGTTAAAAAATGGTAAAAAAAACCTCACGTGATTCATGGATGGCCCCTTTATTTAAGATAAATATTTCTTTAACATTTTTAGAGCCTTATTTATTTTTATTATTAATAATTGGCAATTATTGTTGATAAATAAATTACTCGTACGTTCCTCTAAAACAACTGGGTTTACTACTTATTTAACTCAACGGTTTTCGAATCCTACCACTTTTGAGAATCACGCTTGGACATTAGATTTATATTCTTTCTCATTTGTTTGAGTGATTGCGGATGAGGCTTCGAAGTTTCCTAGAACATTTTATTTCTTATTAATATATTTATATTTTAAAATTACAGCGATAATTACTTATATTTTTTGGATCCCCTTTTTTGTATAGTAGTATAATTTCTGACTCAGACCACTGCTTTGGGGAAGAGCCGGTTTCCCAAATCATGTTAAATAGTTGTGCCAAATGAATTACCAGATAGCCTTTTGCTGCTTTTATTTCTTCGTTTGTTATTTGATCAGGACCTGGATATTTCTCTATTTTTAATCTATTTATTTTTCTCATAATTTAAGTCTCATCGATCCTACTTATCATTCTATCCATCATTTGCTATTTGCGAGTTATATAGGGCATTCCTTCTGAACCGCGTTGCAATTTAATAGTAAAACCTCATTTTAGCACCAACTACCCGTTCCGTTTAAGCGCATCAGATAATTTCAGCGGCGCTATTATTGCCCAAACAAAACGCGTTTCGCGTCCTATCTTGACAATTCCGTGCGTGTATATGTTTGAGTATTTTATTTTGATTTTTTATAGATAATACCAAAGATAAAGAGTTCATAATGCGAAAAAAAACAACGTTATAACTATTTTTCTCCAAGGATTTACTTTCACATTTGACAGCTGTCAAAAAGTAGCGCAAAATATCCACCTTCCGAGATGGGTTTTTGGTAGCAACATTTCGTAGCAAAATCGCTCAGAGGAAACGCTTAAAGTCAACATTCGATTTTGTTACCAAAAGCATGAAACGCAAACCGCTAACAATTTATGGAAAAAGTAGTCAGATGGAACGCCCTAATAGTTGGTTCAGCTTTTCAAATATGGTGCGCTGTACAAATCTTTATGAAAAATTGTTGCTATGACAATAATTTATGCTGTATTAGGTTGAGTATAGTACTAGGAAATTCTCAAGAACTGATATTTCTACGTTTAGACAAGTAGGTCAAAAACTAAAGTAAAGTCCAGTAAGAAAATATGTCCAGTTTTTCGGTTACCGTTTCGGATAAAAGAAATAGATGACCGTAGAAGAACAGGGTAGTGTAACAATTCTGTTTATTTCTATGACTCGAGAGCCAAAAAAAAATATCAACTCTTACTTGTTGCTAATTGAATGAAAACTGTATTTATTTAAGGATGCCAGCATTACGCCATCTCCAGGTAGTGTTAGCTCCACTGTAGTGTTGCTAAATTAATTGGGTAATTTACGTATAGACTCAATTTTATTGTAGGCTAATTAAAAATAGAATAAATCTAATAATGACAAGTAACACGTCGTGCCGAATAATATTGAAAATTTTACACAACAATAAAAGTATTATTGAGCAGAGACGATGCAGGCCATACTATTAAGGTCTCCTGGTAGTAGCGTCAAACGGAAGTAAGTCAATTGCACAACTATTATTTAAAAAATATAAGTACCTAATAACTCGTATTGTGTACATCTAAATCGATGCCGATCAATTGTATTTTTAGTATTTTCCGGGCGCGTGAGCTCGTCCAGTGGTTTCTTGGCCAGTTCTGCGGGCGCTCCGTCCTCAGGGCCGGCGGCGTCCATCCCTGAGACTCTGTTTACGACGTGGACGGGTGCGCCCCTGACGAGCCGCCACAGGGGCCTGCCGCCCGCGCTCTACCTGCTCGGGGGGCCTCCTGTGCTGATGTACCTGTTTGCAAGGGTCAGTCCACCAATCATAACATCGTGCTTAATATATAATACAACTATATTAATGTAGAACCATGAGTTAATCTTGTTTTGGAAGTCAAGGATCTAGAATAAGCTACCAGTTTCTCATGGTACGTTTCAAAGTGTGTATATTTTTTTCACTTATATAAAATGGATAGTAATAAAGTCAAAGAATGGTTAACCACTTTTCTAACCATCAAAGATATGTATCAATGCTTTATACCAATTAAAAGAAAAACAAGACGTCTGTTTACATTATAACTTTGTGATATTAAAACCTAAACTCCTGTGCTGCTGCGCACGCTGAACATTGGGCGCTTAATTTTTACTAGAAGCGGAGAAACGACCTACTTTGAAGTCAAAAAATTAAAATTAAGTCGTATTTTTCATTTCGATCTAAAAAGATCTTCCTGTTTTGATTATGTTTTGAATAAAATTAGGCATATGTTTGTTTATGATTTTTTGTATTTCACATTTTTTAAACGTCTAAAATACTGACTGTAAAACGCTACTTAAGGGCAAAGGGTATACAGTGAAATTATTTTTTAATAAGATTTTTATTACCTAAAAGTTTTATTTTCATTTCACTTATATTCTTGAATAAAGATACAGGGTCCATCCGGAAGAAGTCGCAAGCGTCGGCTAGTATTATATATGATAGAAAACTATCACATAATAGTATTATAAATCTAATAGTGAAAAATGAACTTGGTTCTGGCGGTATTAACAAAGTTGGTATTTTTGCTTGGTGATAATTTTAGTCCTGGACATAGGCTAGTTATAGTCCCGTGATGACAAGCTCCTGTCGAAGTAGCATGCACTTCTCTACAGTCAGAATACTATTTGAGTAAGCCAGCACAGACCAGATTTTTTTGGGGTAGTTAGACTATGTCCAGTCTTTCGCAGGGTACACCAACCCAAGACGAGTTATAAAGAAAACAATGATATATTCCAGGTAGTGGAAGTGTCAGGCAGCGCGCAGGAGCAGGCGCTGGCACTGGGAATCCTGCTGCGTGCGAGTCGCGCCGACGGTCGGCTCTACGCGCAGCTCTACGGGGACTCATCGCTCGACATGTTACACACCGTGTTCTCCTCACCTCTCTGCAAACTGTCTTCGCATCTGCTTAAGGTCTAATCATCAACTCCATCGTCTCCTTTCTCCTCTTCCTAAATACATATGTGACCATATTCTTGTTCCAAGTAGGTTTTTGCACTTTCCGTTTAGTGTTTTTATGCATAGCAGATGGGTTAGCAAATACAGGCAGCCTAAATCCCTCGAGGAACTCACACAGTAGCCTACCATAACCTTACATGCTGCCTAGATAGTCTTCTAGGTTCTGTGGAGACTGCGGTCTGAAATTTGCAGTATAGGAAGGCTATCCACCAAGCGGGCTGCATGACGAACTAGAGTAAAATTGCTGCGTGTAAGCGGCTTGAACGTTTGAACTATCGAGAACTAGATCAAGTGTCTCGTTGCTCACATGATGATGATAAATCGCTTCCGTTCTAGTTTTTCAGATCACTGGGTCACACATCAGTAATGACTGACTCACGGCGCGATGTCACACACTGTTTCCTTTTTATGTTAGGACCGTCCAGAAACTTAATATCATTTTGCATTTATGTTCTTTGTTGACAAATACCGTTATATTATTTTGAAGCATTTAGAGAATGGCTGTAGATTATAGAATATCAAAAAGTTGATTTACATGATCTGATGTGATACATTAGATGTGATGAGGGTGACTCGGTATTTCTTCTAACAAAACCGTTTTTTTAGCTTATGATCTGAAACTCTATTCTATTTTATTTTTTTTCGCAACACTACTCATTATTTCAGTTTATGGCTTTAATAAAGGAATATTATTTTAACTCAGTCAAAGTTTTGCAGACGGTGTTAGACGAAGCGAGCAGCAGTCCGATCCTGTCCTGCTGCGGGAATGTCGTGCAGGTGCTGGCGCGTTCCGACAGCGTGCTGCTCGAGCCCGTGCTGTTGGTGTTCCTTGTCAAAGCCTGGAGACATCTCGATCCTCCTCAGGTATACTGTGGCTACCAATTATACGATATGAGAATTATACGCTTGATTAGAAGACACTGCATTATTTTATTGACTTGTTTTACCTTTACACGAAATCGAGTACAGGTGAAATGGGAGGTGGAAAGTGGAGAGGGTGAGAAGGAATGTGGCGCGGGTAGCCTATGGGCGTTGCTGCTGCGTTGCACGCGCGTGTGGCTGCGGCCCGATCACCCGCGGCATGCCTTTAACCACTATCAGCTGAGCCGCGTCGACCTGCTGCGGCATCTTCTCACCGCCTGCAAGGTAACATCGCATCATCCCACTACATAACTGTAAAGCAAATTTGAAATGATAAACATTTATGTGTGCTTTGCAGGAGAGGTTTCTAAACTCTGAGTGCGGCCCGCTGGAGGCAAGTGCGAGCGCCAGCCTAGTGGAGCTGGTACGCGCGTTACTGGCCGAGCCGCCGCTGCTGTGTCACCTCGCGCTGCTCTGCGATTTTCTACTTCTCATGCACCAGGTCACACTTGTAACATTAATTTTCATCTGGATTCTGGTTATTTGTATCAATTTCTGACGTAACTTGTACACTATCGTTGCAGGCGAGCGACACTTTTGTGACGCACTCGCGTGCCAATTTCCATTTTCTGCTGACCCCGGAGACGCCGGAGGCGAACGATTTCAATTTGCTGAACTTCATGAACAAACGCAAAGATTCCAGACGAGTCAAGCGAAAATCTCGGTCGGGATCAATGAGTTCCAGTGTAGCTGCCGAGGATCCCGGCATTGAACACAGTCTGATCGCCCTCAAAGAGCTTAACTACAATCGCGATGCTCCGGGGGACATGATGGATGCTGAGAGCAGCCTGGATTCCACCAAACAGCTAAAAGGACTCATTAATGCTCAGATCAAGGAGGGCAGGTCAGTAAATTTTTTGATCAAGGTAAATACAGCTTGTTTCTCACAGTACCTTGCTCTTGTATAGAGTCAATGTGCATTTCAGATGTTCGTCTGAACTGAGAAGTTTACCATCCCACATCTAAATATCACGATATCGTCCACAATATTATCCCAAAAAAAGTGTGTCAGAGCAGATATGAATAAACCTAGACCCATAAGGCTATAGGCAAATTTATTAACAGTGTACATAAATATAATATCGGAACGGTTGACTTACCGGTTGGTAAAAGCTTACTCTGCCCGCAATTTATAACTACAGTGTGATTGATTGCCTTATTTTTTTTATTAATATTTTTTACAGTTGTATGGAAAACAAGTATACGGCCCCACTTATAGCATCTTGTGAGGATGAATTCCCAATCGTTGGCGAGTGTTGTAGCGATAATTCGCTACAATTCGAAATATTTTTTTAAAAAAAGAACGTAACTCAATACTAAGTATCAATAACTTAAAAAATCATGCAATAACGATGCTGATTGAATATGATAGTTTATTAGTGACGTTAAGAAAATTTACGAATTACGATTAACTGATTATGACATTTCGCTTGTCTGGAAGTAACCAGTGAATATAAACGAAGCGTCAGACCCCGGTGAACCCTTTTTTCTTCCTGGAGCGAGTTGGCCATCACTCATCGGATATATTTTCTTAATCCTGTACAAAAGAAAAAATAATCCTCCTCTCCTGGAAAGAAGAAATAATTCTTGTGCTCGTTCCTGATTAAAACGGGATTCGTAGCTGGACAAAAAAACCTCCTGGTTCGTCAGTCGAGAACAACAGAGAATTAATAAAATAGCAATTGAACCACAACATACCACTAGCGCTAGTTCGATCATTTTACTGAAAACCAAATAGGTCGCTGCAGTTCCTTACGAGACTGCTCAACCAGGAGAAAGATAAGTCGTCCGCTATCACCAACAAAGACAAAAGATTTTTATTTTACCTCTTCTATCTTGTTCAATACAACCATTTTAAATTCTATTTCTTCTTTTCTTTTTGTTTAACACGCCTCTGGAATCGAACCCACGAACTACAGAAGGAGGCCGTAACAGTGTTGGAATCATTTTTAACTATTCTTTACATTGCACAAGGCATTACACAAGCCGTAGAATGTCGAGAGGCAAAAGTCTCTCCTTAGAAATAAAGGATCGTCGATTATTCTAGTAGTTCGTCATTAAACCGAATCAAAGGGGTCTAGTATGGATCTAGGTGCATCTATTCAGAGAGCAGAACTTTATACCGAAATATATAAACAGAACTTTTGGAGGCGCATGTCACAAAACAACCTGACAGGCTGATTCCGTCTTAGCCGATGCTAACTAGCTAGTTATAAGATATTATGATCGGTAGACGTAGCACGTACGATACATGCTTTGTGGGTTTGTCTTATCACCTAATCGAATTCCTATTTAAGAATTCTATGAAAAATGTATATACACACACAACACTAATAATACAAAAAAGTAAAAATAATGTAAGTCTGGCTTGTGTGTGGGTCATCCGTGGATGGCATCGTGTCAAAATAATGTAAGTCTGGCCTGTGGGTATCCATGGAGTGGATGGCATTCTGTCAAAATCTTTTTCCCAGGGTTAAATAAAATAAAAGATCTTAATGAGTCCGTTAATTAAATTTATTATCGTTTATAATGCTACCACTTTTTACAGTTAAATATTACAATTTTCTAAATTTCCATAAGCAATTAAAATTTTCGGTAATTTTCCCAAATTACCGAACTTTTGTATTTTCTCGTCGACTGTACCGCAAATGTTTTACGGATATCTATCGTAATATGGTGTAAATATGCGAAGGACATATATTTCGAAGTAAAGTTATTCATACTGTGATTCTGTCCAGCAAAATCAAAACCTTCGCCGGCTTTTGAAAATCTTTAAAATTATATTCAATAAGGCGAAGTTGACGATCCCGTCGTATCGAGGAAAATAACCTCACAATTATTAAGTATAAATTTAGTACCTGCAGTTTAGGGTTTGTGGATAACCCCTAGAACCCAAAAAAATAAGTAAAAGTAGAATATTTTAGGTACTACGTTATTCCCCCAACATAAAATATTATCTTGATGTTCGTTATTCTTTATTAAATCCAAACTATACTTATATGTTTTGTTTTTCGCTACGCTTTTCACGTCCTAGCTCAATTTTACAATTTCCAAACTGATTTTACATCTTTACTTTTTCTATACCTCAGTTTTTCAAATATCAAATTTTAAAGTCAACCGGTATGTCAGAGTAAATAAGTTTTACATTTCTTGCATGGATATAGAAATTACAATAAATTTCGGAATTAATCACGCAAAAGGAGAACTAAAGCTATTTACAGACTAAAAATTACATATCATAACAAATCACTTGCTACAATCCAAATTCAGGTGTAATCACGTCAGCAGAACCACGTTATCACTAAATTAAAAATAATAAAACGGGATTAAAGGCGTTGTTATTTGGCAAAATACCTTTTTCCCAACGTTTCGGCTGGGTTACACCAGCCTTGGTCACGGGTAGACTGGCGGTACGCGGTGTCATCGGCTTCGAGTGGAGGCGTCCTGTTGAACTACCCCTCCCCTTACTTTGTCTTTATACTTGTCATAATTGGATGGGTGGATAAACCACTGGATTGAGCTCCACCAGCCTAAGGTATTGGCCACCGATCGCCAATATTACCGTAGATTGGTACGCGAAACGATTGAAATAAAAAAAGGATTAGAACTTCAATCGTGAGGATGAATACAAACTGTCGCCTGCATGGAATCCAGTCATAGGAAAATACGGCTCTCGAGTTTTACCAACGAACGCACCCGAGGACCCCGTTAGTGTTGTGTGTAGTGATTATGACAAGTATAAAGACAAAGTGAGGGTAGTTCAACAGGATGCGCACCGCGCATCGCTAGTCTACCCGTGACCAAGGCTGGTGTGACCCAGCCGAAACATCAGGAAAAAGGTATTTTGCAATATAACGACGTTATATTTCATTTCATCCCGTTTTATTATATTTTAGTAATGGAACACGTAAATCTAAAAACTCACGTTATCACTAGTTTTAGTATATATATTTAGCGTAAGGGAAAATCACAGACTAATCAGCATTGAGGTCTGTGAGCAATCGCGTGTTTGACTTGACTGACTGTATTTGCGACGCCAATAAACCATAGGCACGCTATCTCGCACACATAAGCAAATATCAACCGTGTTGTTATCAAAACGGGAAGCTACAACCGGAGCTCGCTTCTGTGAAATGTGGTATCATATAGAGGCAAAAACTTAACCACGCACTTAGTCATGAGTATGACGTTTCAAGGGGAAGAGGGGTCGTACATTAGGGCGGGACTATATACCGTATATGAATAGACTTAAAAGGGTTACAAAAAATAAAGAGTATTTGTGTAGCAATACTGCTACCACCGACATTGGTTTCCCAAACAAAGCTGCCTCTGAAATCAGATTATTTATTTTACTGCAGAAAACACAGCAGATCTTCAACCTCAGAAAACTCCGAGTCTACCGTCGGTAAGTTGTTTTAGTGATTACGATATATTCTTTTTGTGAACATAATTGTTTAAAATTTTGTCCTATTACTGGTTTACTAAAAGGTGAGAGTGGGGGCGGCGAGGAAACGACACATGACGGGTTGACGTCACGAAACGGGATGTCGGCGCGAGACGATGTGACTTCACAGGAAGGTGTGACAGCACGTGACGAGGTGAGCGTCGCACTGTCTGAGTATATCGTGGTTGAACCGGAAGACGTTCACCATACCACCGTCGAGATGTACTCCAGCGGGATCCTCGAACAGGTTTCTCACCACTTTTCACTAGTATGTCAACGCTTTAGTTCTGCTCCAGGTGTATTTTAGTAGCTTTTTATACAAACATAATACATTCTTATATTGTAGTGTTGTCCGTGTTGAATAGTGGACTAGAGTGTGTAGTATATAATAATAATAATGTTGTGCAGAAGGTGGTGCGTGCGGGCGCGGGTGGGTCCTGGGCGGGTGAGGGGCTGCTCTTGCTACTGCGGGACGCTATCGGCACGCTGCCTGACCACGTGCTGCACCAGGTAACCGCCACGTCCCCTTCAACAGTCTGGTCTTTTTTCACCTATATTGTTATTTATATGCAGAGGTGGAGGTGTAACTAAGCATATATTTCCTACTTGACAAGTACTTCTTATAACGTAAAACGGAAGGTAGAGGGTGCAGTTAGTGCTGAACTGTTATGTTTGTTATGTCGAACCGTATGTATAAATTCATCATTAATGTTCCAGGCTGGCATGGGTGCGATCCAAGCAGAAAGCTTGCTGGTGCTCGCGAACCACCAGAGCGCCGAGGTGCGCGCGGCCGTGGTGCGCGTGGTTGCCGCGCTGCAGAGACGCGCGCCCGCTGACTTAGCGCGTCGGCTGCGCTCGCACCTCTACCTGCATCTTGCTAACCAGGTACTAGCACATACACAACACGGCGGATACCGTACGAACCCAAGGGCTAACTAACGCGCTTGGTACTATGGTGTTAAAAAAGAGTACGGTGCATATGGAGCGGAAATACAAATATAGTTATACCTAGTTTCATGTCAGTATTTAAGCTATTTCCTGTTTTCATATTTTACCTGATTTTAGTACTTTTAAGTACTATTGTGTGGCTCTCACTCTTCGGCCGTGCCATTTCTTGGCAAAACAAGGCCAAATACCTCGGTGTGACCCTGGATAGGCGTTTGAACTCCCGCGATCATACCACAATAATTTGAGACCAAGCCGCTTTTGTCCTCGGTCGTCTATATCTCTATCTATGATAAGCAAGTACAGTAAGATATCGCTTAGAAATAAGTTGACCCTTTACGTCACTTGCATCCGCCCCATACTAGCATATGCTAGCGTCGTCTATGCGTTGTCTAAACGCAAACTCCAGACTCTCCAAAACCACTTCCTCAGAGCGGCCTCCGGAGCCTCCTGGTACGTCCGGAATGCGGCCTCGGCACGTACTAACGGCCCCAGACGATGATCTCGCTATCCGGATTCTATAGTGCTTTGGAGTACTATTGTAGGGTTTGATTGTATCTGAGCGAAGTTTGACGTTGCCGTGGGGTTTCTTCTCTGTCACACTAACGAAATTACCTCCCACCATGACCCGGGCAGAAGCTCAGGGGTGATAACCACCCCCGGTGAAATTGAAGGGAAACGTACTTATCAGGCCCCTGTATGGTCAATATGAAGAATAAAAATAATAGAATAAAAATGAAAATAAAAATTAAAACGAGGTAAGCGCACAAAATAAAAATAGAACAAAAACAAATCGAGCAATACAAATTAAAATAAAATAAAAACAAAACAACGAAATAAAAACGAAGCAAAAACAAACTAAAAATGAACTAAAAACAAACTAAAAACAAACTAAAAACGAACTAAGGATAAAAAGCAAATAAAAACGAAATAATATAAAAAGCGGAATAAAATCAAAGTAGTAGTGAAATAAAAGGAAGGAGGCGGGTGAGTAGGTAAGTGGGTGAATAAATAAAATTATTCACTCCTAGGGATGAGCTCTCGGGGGAGAGAACGACCTTCAGGTGGACGGGCGTGTAACGGGACGTTTGACGTTGCGCCATATATTCGATAATACAAACAAACAGAAAATAAGAAAGTACTTCATAACCGTCTCAGTGCGTTTCTCGAGTCTATAAACTGTCTCTTTAAAAAACAATATGGCTTTAGACCTAAATCTAACACCTCGCTGCAGCTATTGATCTTAAAAAAAAAAAACTTAGTATTGATAAAAAGGAGATAAATTTAGACATATTTATGGATTTAAAAAATCGCGCATGTAGGGTTCCGTATAATCTATAAAAATTAAATGTTTTTTTTATTTTTACATTTGAGTTAATTGAATGAAAGGTAAATTATGGTTAAGAATTAATGACGCATTAAAAAAAGTACTTATTAGATCTCGTTCAAACCAAATTTCTAAAACTATCTATGAGACAGATGACGCAAATATCGCAACAAATAACCTTGTAACAGCAATACAAGGTGCTTTTGATGAAAATTCAACGACTGTCCATCTTTCAAATCGCAAAAAAATCATAAAACCATGGATAACACCGGGCCTGCTACGTTGTATTCGCCACCGAGACATGTTTAAAAAGCTAAAAAGTGATCCGAATAACAAAATTCTAAGTACTAGCTTTAAGCGTTACAGAAAATATTGCAATCAAGTACTTAAATCCGTTAAACAAAGCTATGAATCTCAAAAATTACCGTCGGCAGGAAGAGACAACAAAAAGTTATGGAACACTATCAAAAGTCTTACAAACACAAAGAAAGAAAGAATCACACCCTCTGAATTGCTGCCCCCTTTAATACCACCAGAATTATCGGTCAACAATGTAAACGAGTACCTCGCTAACATTGGTAGAAACCTAGCTGAGCAGTCACAAGCTAGTTCCAGATCACCTAACCTTAACGCTATACCAACAGCAAAATCTACAGTATTAGACTCTTTTGTACTTACGTAAACACGGACGAAACTGAAGTGGATCTCTTACTATCACAATGCAAAAAAGATAATATAGCTGGTTGGGATCGAATACCCAACAAAATATTCAGAACTTACAAAAGCATATTAATTCCACCAGTAACTCATATCTTTAATTTATGCCTTGCCAGTGGCATATTTCCTTCTGTTTTCAAAAAGTCACTGGTCCATCCGATTTACAAGAAGGGGGACAGACACTGTGTCACAAATTATAGACCAATTTCTATCTTGCCAGCCTTATCCAAAATATTAGAAAAAACTATGAATATCAGACTTACCAACTACCTAGAAAAGCTACTATTATCGCTCTTCCAGTTTGGATTTCGTAAAAATCCACATCTGATGCAGTTCATGAAATGACTGATTATATTGTTAGAAATCTAGATGGCAGACAAAAATGTTTGTCTATTTTCTTGGACCTGACTAAGGCATTTGACACTGTCTCTGTTCCCATACTTCTTCAGAAACTTGAAGAGCTGGGTATTCGAGGAAATCAACTCAACTCATTCCGAGATTACTTATCAGAAAGATCACAATGTGTGAAAATTGACGGTTATCTAAGTTCTGATTTGCCAGTAACGTATGGAGTCCCTCAAGGCAGTATTCTTCCCCACACTTTTCCTAGTTTACATAAATGACCTTTTTTCGGTAGACAACATTCATGGAAAAATAATTGCATATTCTGACGACACCACAATCATCTTTACAGGAGTAATTGGGAAAGAGTGTATAAAATAGCACAAGAAGGAATAAACACAGTAAGCCGGTGGCTATCACAAAACCTTCTAACTTTGAACGTAAAAAAAAAAGTGTGTGTCCCTTTTTTTCTAACTAATAAGTCTCAGCCATCTAACCTTAAAATAGTTATACATAATAATCAATGTCAGAATTTACCACACTGTTCATATACTGTTCTTGCTCAAAGTTGTAAAATTAAATATCTTGGAATATCTATTGATCAAAACCTTAACTTTCGGTCGCACATTGAGTTATTATGCACGAGATTGCGAAAACTTATATTTACATTTAAATTACTTTGAAATATTGCAAATAAACCATTATTAAAAAAAGGATACTGTGCTCTAGTGCAAAGTGTACTAGTATACTGCATAAGTTGGTGGGGTGGGGCGTCTTAAAGCATTATGATAGCTCTTGAGAGAACTTAAAGAATGATCTTAAAATTCGACTCTTTTAAACTTTGGTTATTTTCAACAACACTGCTTTATAAATCTTGTGAGTAACTAACTGTCAGACAACTCTTCATATCCAGCATTATTTTAAAACAGCACTCAGTATCTTATTTTAATCAAAACATGTCTCTCATACGAAGAAGTTACGCAGTTAATATACTTCAATCATTCAAAAAACAGTTCACCAACAGATTTTATTGTTTTCTCGGATCTTACCTATATAACAAAATAAACAAAATTTTAAATATCTCCAAATTATCACGCTACAATTGTAAGCAGAAACTTAACGAATGGTTACGCTCATGAGGATACAGAAAAACTTCTTAGAATCTCTCAATAAATTATACCTCCTCTTAACTTGGACCATACACCAACGCACCAATACCTTACCTCACACACACTAACGAAAGTAAGTATCCTTCACCATCCATCCTCACTGTCAGAACACTTACACCGTCCCGCCGCATACACAACATACACACCATGGACACACACACACACCCACACACTTGCACACAAACAAACATACACACACGCATACACACTTTTACACACACGCAACACACATAAACGTACGCAACACCATTCCCGTTTAAGATTAAATAAATTAGTCTGGTTCCTGATACACAGGATTTTACCTTTATTGGGAACCAGGGTTTATCAAATGTAAGTTACGCTAGCATATAAATTTATAGACAAGTTTATACCTACTATTTTACTTGTATTTTGTATTCTATCTTCCATCTGTGTCTGTAATGTGCTTCAATTTTTACAATAAAGAATTATTATATACCTCGCTGCAGCTATTGATCTAAAAAACTTAGCATTGATAAAAAGGAGATAAATTTAGACATATTTATGGATTTAAAATATCACGCATGTAGGGTTCCGTATTATCTATAAAAATTAAATGTTTTTTTATTTTTACATTTGAGTTGATTGAATGAAAGGTAAATTATGGTTTAGAATTAATGACGCATTAAAAAACGCGTTCGTTCTAACCAATTTTCGGTGGAAGTTTGCATGGATTGTACATCATAAATTTTTTTACACACATTTTACCACTTTGGAAGTGTCTCTCGCGCAAACTATTCAGTTTAGAAACAAAGTATATTAGAAACCTCCATATCATTTCTGAAGACCTATCCATATATATATATATATATATATATATAAATATATATATATCCTTAGATTTGATGAAAAAAACTTTTTGATGTTCAGTTCTAAGTATAGGGAACCCCCAAAATTTATTGTTTTTTTTTTCTATTTTTGTGTAAAAATCTTAATGCGGTTCACAGAATACATCTACCTGCCAAGGCTCAACAGTATAGTTCTTATAGTTTTGGAAAAAAATGACTGACATACGGACGGGCAGACAGACAGACATGACGAATCCATAAAGGTTCTGTTTTTTGCCATTTGGCTACGGAACCCTAAAAAGGTCTGTGATATTGTCAACAATGAAATTCTACTATCAAATCTAAGACCCATAGGAGTAACCGGATCTGCCTAACTGCCGGAACTCAACACTGTTCACAGCACATTGAGCATGTTAGAAGCAAGCTAATACCACTGACAAGCGCACTTTGTGACATTGCACAAAGCCTACCGAAAAGAGTACGATAAACCATCTACAAGTCTAGGGATCAGCGGCTAAATCAAACCTAAAGAACTTAAAAACCATCCAAAATAAAATAATTAAAACTCTACTTAGATATGTTTACCGAACCTCTACCACAAAAATATATAATTAAACTAAAAATTATAAATTTATGTCAAATATATAAATGCATAATTCAAGAAAAATCTTAACTAAAAACATACACCAAATCATATTTACAATAAAGGTGGACATACAAAAAATTAGTACTAGTCAAGCCAAAACCACCTGTTTTAAAACGAAACCAAGAACAAATTACGGTGTAAATAATATAATGTTTGAAGGTGCACAAAAATACAACAAATTAACAAAAAATATAAAAAAAGCTAAGTCCTTAATTACTTTTAAAAAATTACTCAAACTACACATGTTAAAGGATTTTATGTAGTATAAGTTTATTTGTATTCCTATTTAACCAAACGATCTTATTGATGCTTTTGGCAAATGTATCATTATTATAGCTTGTAAACATCGCTATTATAGCTTGTAAACATCGCTTCCAAGCCAACTATGACACACATGCCTTAGAAAACTTGTTTATCGGACTGAGTTGACTCGCATATTTGCCTATTGGTCAGCTTAAAGTATTCTGTTTGTGTGTCAGATATCGATATACCCGGGCTCATGGGCGCTCGCAGAGGCGTGTGCAGCGCTGCTCACCAAGTGCGACGTGCCACTCGAGGATCAGCTCGATGTTAGTACCGCACACACACATACACACACACACACACACACACATACACACACACACACACACACACACACACACACACACACACACACGCACGCACGCACGCACGCACGCACACACGCACGCACGCACGCACGCACGCACACACACACGCACGCACGCACGCACACACACACACACGCCGCTGTCGAATTTAAGTGCGAACAGGTTATTTGTTGGTGTAACAGGAGGAGGTGTGGCACGAAGTGTCAGAGGAGTGTCTGTGCCGGGGCGCGCCGCTGCTGGCGCTGCTGCCGGTGAGCCTGCGGGACGTGCCGCTCGCGCACAACCTCACGCTACTAGTGCGGAAGATCATCGACAAGGTACCACCCAAGATGATACTACTTCTTGTACTTCGGAAATATATTGCTGGAGAGTCGCGTCGCAAGTGAATAGAATGTCGAAGGTCCTGGCTATGATTCCCGGTAGGGGTTAAAGATAGAGGCACATATTACTGGTATACAGAAATTTAAAATACTTCAAAAAGGGATTTCCTACTAAGCATTATGCTTAAGGCCAGGTTCTCTTGAGTGAAGAAATAACCACTGTTTCTGCTAAATTACTTGTTATACTGCGCAATTGCGTACGGCGTGTGACATTGACTATGTCATATTCATTTTCTTAGGTTGGGTTGCACCAACTAACTTTGACGTTAACCAGCCGTCAAAGATGGGAGATTGTATGAAAATTTGCATTGTATTTCATATACTTAACCCCCAAAGTTCAGTAAACCACTTGTTTGTTAACTTTAAGAAAAGCTGACGATAGAGGTTTCCATAAAATCTCCCAGTTTTGGCGTAACGTCAAAGTTAGGTAGTGCAACACAGCCTTATGAAGTGAAAAAAAAAATATCATTATATTGTTTTACTTTATGAGAATAAAACAATTTATAGAGTCTACTGATGCCGAAGTTTATGTCATCTTTGGCATTTTTAGAATAAAATAGAATAGTTTTTTTTTTATTGCTAGAATATGGTTAAATACAGATAGCATAACATTGATTTGAGATAGATTATATTCCGCCTCTTCCAGCGTGCAAATATTTACAAATTATTTGATAATTGAATTAACACACATAACGATTAACAATTTAAATTGTCATAATTATCATTCATTAAAGACATTAAAAAACATGCAACTCACATTCTGTATAATGGTACATAATAGAAGAGATAAAATTACAAAAATACAAAATGTCAGACTTGGTAATTGAACAATTCATTAATTAGTTAGGTAAATTATTATGTATCATGTCCGCAAAATTCTATAGTTTATCATTAATATATTCACGAATGTCATAATATAATTTATCTAATAATGATATTTTGTGTTTAATGTTTGTGTGTAATTAAAGCTTATTGTATATTTTTATTTTGAAACAGGGATAATCTTTGTTGCGGTATATCATAGTCTCACCATCCAACAAAATAAAAACCGTATATAAAAAAAAAACCTCATATACTAAAATTCTTAAAAAATGTGTAAATGAAGCTCAGAAAGTGCACAGTATCCAAAAATAGATGTAAAGCTGTTTGGGATATTTAAAAAGTAGAATGTTAGTTACTAAATGTTGCATTGAGGACATTAATGAAATTAGCATTAAAAACAAGATCTTCACAAAACCGTCGGAAATAGTAAACTTTTCAACAATCAATTTATAGATTCCATTACCGATAATGTATCTGATAAAACTCAGCTAAGTCACAGTTAATATCTTTTTATTCAAATTAAGATTTTACAAACACTTTTGGATCCTCAAAATTATGAAATACTATTTGACTAGACACTAACAAAAAGCAACAATGTAGATAGAATATTCTTGACTCCCATTAATGAAAATGACGATATAAAAACTATTAAATTAATAAAAATTCGGCCGAGTGCGAGTTGGACTCACGCACCCAAGGGTTCCGTTCCTACCACCAGTTACGTACTTTACAAACACAAACAAAAAAATATGTTTTTTTATATTTGAGTTGATTGAATGAAAAGTAAATTGCGGTTTACGATTTATGACGTATTAATTAAAAAACTACTTAAACCAATTTTCGGTGGAAGTTTTCATGGTAATGTCCATCATATGTTTTTTTTATTTTTATCATTCTCTTATTTTAGAAGTTACAGGGGGGGACAAGTGTCTCTCGCGCAAACTATTCAGTTAAAAAAAAATAATATTAGAAACCTCAATATTTGAAGTCATGTCCGTAGATATCCCACACGTATGGGTTTGATGAAAAAAAATTTTTGAGTTTCAGTTCTAAGTATGGGGAACCTCCAAAATCTATTGTTTTTTTTTTCTATTTTTGTGTGAAAATCTTAATGCGATTCACAAAATACATCTTCTTACTTAACAGTATAGTTCTTATAGTTTCGAAAAAAAAAAGTGGCTGTGACATCAGACAGACAGACAGACAGACATGACGAATCTATAAGGGTTCCGTTTTTTGCCATTTGGTACAGAACCCTAAAAAACAAGTTCTAAGGGTATGATGAAATTAAAGTAAAGATTTTAAAAGTATGCTCTGAATATATATCGAAACCTATATAGTATTAATCTTTCTGTGGAATAAGGCATGTTTCCGGATAGACTAAATCTAAAATATTCAATTATCAAGCCATTGTTCAAAAAGGGTCTTAGATATCTAATGAATAGTTATAGACCAATAAGGGTAGTTCCAAATTAATCAAAGTTTTAGAGAATTATGTATAATAAATCTATAGCTTCCTAATGAAATTTAATATTCTTAATAGTAAACAGTATAGTTTAGGAAAAAACAGCTCTAGAGCACTTGCATATTTTTCTTGAATAAAAACAATAACTGAAGGCTTAAATTCAAAATAAGGCGTAGTTTCCATAATTTAGATTTTTTGTCAAATCCAAGATTATCGGTACTTAGTTTTAATTCTTTTAAATTTTTTGGGTTAGAATTTTATGTTATGCCAAGGATGTTCGAAAAACCTAAAACAAACATCGCCTTAAAGATAACGCTTACCTGCCACAGCGCTGACTTTCGACGGGAGTCCTATTCGAGCCCTGTGACACTCGATTATTACAACCGCGGGCGCGGCGTCAGGCTCACCACGTCACAACCTGTCACGTTTGAGGAACGAAACACTATGTGCAACCAGGATGTTATGACCATTGTTAACTATTCGCCGCAAAAAACTTTCCGAAGATGTGTCGTTATTATTATAACTTCGAAATATTGTAAGGGATGACTTGTACATTCAGTGCTTATTCTTACAAGCAATTAATAATTCATCAAAACTTACTCGATAAATTCAAACCTCAACATTTCAATAATCGTAGCGTTGTCACAAAATTCCACATGCAATAATTTTGCCTGTATCTCAGTGTCACTTGTGTAACGTTGAGTATTCTTGTTTGCGGCAGGGCACGCTGAAGGCGCTGAGCGAACTGTCCGTGAGCGAGATGGTGGTGAAGTGTATCCGCGAGGTTGGACTGATGGACGATTTCGAGGGTCGGCAGCTTCTGGAGCACGACCTGCACGAGCTGCTGGCGGCGCTAGTTAACAAGGCACTCGCCTGCACGCAGCACCACGCTGTACAGGTAATATTACTTCATTACCTCAGACATCATACCTTGAAGTAAGAAATCACTGAACAAGTAGGGTTAGAAGGCGAATCCGGTGGTGGGGCCTTTAAAAATACGATTTCAGCGATGCTATTCCGGCCGAAAACTGTACGATACTTTTCTCAAATACAGCGAGGCAATTAAAACAGTCTTTAACTATTATTTGTGTACTTAATAATAAGAACATAGTTACTGAAATTATTAATATGGCTGCATATATCTGGTTTATCAGTAAATTATTCATGACTAACTAAACATTCGCTTTTGTGTCAGGTGGACATGGAGTACACTCAATATCCATAATTTCTTCACTTGAATTTAATTTAAATGAATTATAATATATAAATTCTAAGACATTCTTTCTTATAACGGGGTAATGTTGTCCGAAATACTTTAAAAGTTGCTCAGCTACTGTAACAGGTGAGTTCCTAATGTAAACTAGAAGCTGGCCCGGCATACCTTGTTCTGCTCTTAAGTGCGTATTTCGTACGTCCCTTATGTTACTTATGTTACAAAATATATCCTATAACCTGGCTATATAGCATAATTATAAATTAAGAAAAGATAAATACTTAAGATAGTCATAAAACATGCTCAGTAATAAACTGAGCTTTTTCGGTCCTTTAAAACATAAATTAATACTATTGTATAATCCGTATACTTATTAATTACTCACCATGTAGGTAGGGTGCGTTGCGGCGGAACTGGTGGTGGGAACCTAGGCGTCAGTCTTTGCCAATGTTATCTACGAAGGGGCCTACTCTAAGGGAAGGAAACTTACTTTAAATAATCAGAAATCTCCTAAAAAATAGACAAGTAGGGTTTAATCAAAACTGTGAGTGTGTCACCGTGGTGGTTCCTGGTACTGATGATGCTCCACGCAGCTGCTATCTCCAGATCCAGAGGCTGATCAAATCACAGTTCCAGCACATTATATGAGTACTGACTTTTCAAAATTTCTTCACAAATTACAAAGCAAACTAAAAACTACTAACATCGCAATACGCGAGTGTCGCTTCCAACGAGTGTGAGGTCGTCCACGACTATTCCAACACTAATTTTGCACACTGGCCGCGAACGAATCCCGGGCAGTCGTACGAAGAGAAAGGGCGATACGTCATTGCTAGCCCGCTAGGTATGTTTTTTATACATTATAAATCTATTCTATTAATCATAATAAATGTTTCGCCTAGCTAATTGAAATAAGTATATTTTTTTTGTTTATTATAGTTTGCAAACAATAAAAATCACCATACTGCAGTGACCAACCTGGCCGAATGTCTAGAGACAATTTTTTTTCGCGGGTAAATGTAAAATAAATGATTGTAAATTTAATTGATGTAAATTGAATGACAATTTAATTTTTTTCTAGTGTTTTGCTTACCGCAAGTGTCGGGTATTGACGTATTAAATGTAGTCATGACAAATTAAAGGCAAAATATTTTTACTGAAGTAGCTTTGTTGAGTTCATTTGTGAGGCAGTTTTGTATCTTATTTAATGATCTCTGTAATTTCTAAGGATTGAGAAAATAAACGTTTGTTTAAGGTTTATCTATTATAGTAACACTAATTAATAAAACTTAAGGCTCTGTTTGATCGCGCTAGTCTTTAACCAACCACCAGTTAGATTTAAACAATAGTTTTTGTGGTACAAAGCGCATTATCGTGGTAAGTTATAGGCTATATAACTTCACGCTGAAGCTATAAGGAGTGGAGCAGTAATTTATCATAAGAGAATCTGCTGGAAACAGCTAGTTGTAATATAAAACGGACAGGCGCTTTAAAATAATATTAAATTCAATATGCATTAGTTTAGTATTCGATGAAACACGCAATGAGTAAATGTGAATCCTGTAGTTTGAGTAAGGAAGACCAATTTGACGTTTGTCTCCAGACGATAACGGAGCTGCACTATATGCTGACGTACGTAGAATCGTCGTGCGGGGTGCGGGAGGATGCGCGGATTGCGGCGAGGGGGGCGCAGGTCGCGCTCTACCTCGCGCAGCTCGACCGGCTTGAGGACCGCCTGCACTCCGCGCTCCCCACCAACAAGCCAACCAACTACTTCACCACTGGTAAATGACGACATCACAACTCTGTTTCTGTCTCTCTTCACTCACTATCACGCGGCAAACAGCAGTAACTACACACATACTCATTAAATGTACCCCACTACGTTGCAGTATTTATTCTTTTCTCATTTAGTGCATATCTGTTGAAATTTAATGATTTTTAGTATATTTTATGACTTCAAAAACTACAAATTAACATAAATGGATGGGTCCTGGGTCCAAAGCAAGCAATTGCTGTAGCTGAAAATCACTATATTCAGTACTATGAAAACGATTTTTACGTTGCCACCTCAAACTAAATTGACGATTTTGGATCAAGCTAGACTACATTATTTTTATTTTTCCATAACTACAAACAGTTTCTTAAAAAACACTTATGCTATATTAAAATTTTACTCTTTTAGCAACCTGATAAAATATAAATATTATCATTTGGTAAAAGATAACTGCAAAAAACAAATAAAACTACGTGCTCGTAACATGCAACAACAAATGTTTTAACTCGATGGCTACAAATGAATCTACCAAATTAAAATGCTGCGCAGTTTTGTCATCAGCCGTGTCGCTGGGCTCCGAGGGCATGTCTCGCTCTGATTTAGCAGCGCGGCATTTCGCAACCGTTGTGCGGGCCGTCAACTTCCTGGTCTCGCAGTCACCGCACCTACCGCTGCATGCAGAAGTGCCGCTCTTCGACCGTCTGCTCAATACCTTGCTGCTTGGTTAGTCGTTTTGGTCCTTGGAGCCGGATTAAAAACGTTAACATAGCTAAGCCATTGTTAGTTAAGCTATTGTGTTTTTTTTAACGGATATCGACAAAGTGAAGAAACCTGCACACGTCAATAAAAAAAGTATGTGAAGTCCGCAATCCGCACTGGGCCTGCATAATGGACTGTGAAATCGCACTCATCCAAGACGAGAGTAGGCCAATGTCCCAACAGTGGGGAAGTATGAAAGCTGGTAACAATAAAAATATGAATTTGTAGGCAGTATTTTTATTACAGAATATCTCTGACCATTGTGATACTTTGGAGCACAGAATAAATAATAGTCCTACTGCTACTAAATACCTTATCGCATCCCACATGTCCTCGTATAATTTGTTGGCGCTCGTGAGAGGCTTGTGCACGGCCGGCGCGCGACAGTAATAGAGTAGTTTCCAATAATAAGATATATTAAAGCATTAATTTATAAGAACAATTAAACGCTAGAGATAATAAACATTTTCTTTTGAAAACTTGCAAACTACTTTATTCTAATCAAGATTACTTTTTCTATTTACGCAATGATTTTTTTTCAAATTTTTCTATGCTCACGGTACATCGTACGCCAATCAGATCGCGTGATGTCACTCCTTTATTACCAATTTATCTAGGTATGTGGACAAAACAAGACCTCTTGAGAGAGGTAGGGCAAGTTACAAGCTCGAATAAGTCACCCGAACCAATAAAGCGGGGCATAGCGAGTACTTGCTCGAATGAGCGGCCCGAACTGGGCCAAGTACATCCACCTTACAGGAAACTGCGGCCATAATAACACTAACTTTGAGTAGTGTTGTGTTCCTGGCGGTGAGTAAGGTTGCCAGAGCTCTATGAGGATTCGTTGCGCGGACAGCGGAGGACCGGCAGTGCTCGTTGCTGTCATTGCTCGGCGTAGACGCGGCGTGCTGGTCCGGCGGTCAGGGAGACCTGATGAAACGGCTGACCGCTGGCCGCCCGCAGGTTGAACGGGTTCCCGAACCCAGGGATCACTTAATATCCGCCCTAGTAGGCTGATCCGCCAGCCTGTGTAAAGTCTCTAAAGTGGAAGTCGTGCCGGAGAAGGAGACCGGAGTGGACCCGGCTACTACAACAGAGGGGGATCAGGGGCCCTTCCGCTTGCCGTAACCGTATTCTGTGCCGACCTTTAGCAATTCTAGTACCGCACCTTTTGTCATCTAAGCTGTCTGTGCAGTGATTCCTCATATCTAGTCTCAGTAACATTTTTAAAAAAGAAATGGCCAAAAAATACAAGAGAAAAGGAGTTTTTACAGCGGCTACTCCATCCACATATTATGTGGATTTTTGTAACATTAAGGGCATTTCCGCAAATCTTTACGCAGTCCACCTCCATCTGGACACTGCGCAGCCGACCATTCTCTTTCTAACGGAGACGCAGATATCCTGCCCGGCCGAAACATCATACCTTCATTATCCCGGCTACAAACTTGAGCACAATTTTGTGAGTCGTGCCGGTGTATTTATGTTCGTCCGGGAGGATATCTGCTGTCGCCGCCTTCATAGCCTTGAAGACATGGACCTGTCGATATTGTGGGTGTACGCAGATTACGGCGGCCACACTTGTATCTATGCGTGCCTATACAGGTCTCATAGCGGTGACACGGACGTAACTCGACTGATAAGTTTGACGACTGACAAAGTTCTAGAGCAATATCCCACAGCAGAACTCGTTATTTTGGGAGACTTTAACACCCACCATCGTGAGTGGCTCAGTTCTCGAACCAATAACTATGCAGGGATATCTGCTCATGAATTTGCTCTGACCTATGGATTCTCTCAGCTGGTACTTTCTCCAACGAGAATACCAGATATAGAGGACCATACAAGCTCCTTACTGGACCTTCTGCTGACTACACGTCCGAACGGATATTCCGTCTCAGTGGATGCGCCTTAAGGCTCCTTGGACCACTGCCTCGTTCGGACTCAAGTGTCATGCACACAACCCGATCCATCTGGGCCAACTAATAAGCGTCGTGTGTGGCACTATAAGTCGGCAGACTGGGATGGATTGCGAGAATTTTATGAATCGTACCCGTGGAGGCAGATCTGCTTCAGCTCAGAAGATCCTGACGTCTGCGCCTCCGCAGTCACTGAGACAATCCTCGCTGGTATGGAATGTTATATTCCTAACCCGCGAGTAGCTGCCGGCGTCAAAAAACGACCGTGGTTTAATAGGTCTTGCAGAGAAGCTAAAATTCTAAAGCAAACTGCATATGAGGCTTGGTCCAGGGCTCGTAATAATAAGGATCCGAATGTTTCTGAGTTAAAACGCAAATTAAATGCTGCCTCGAGGTTCAGTAAGAAAGCAACTGCCAGAGCAAAATTCCAAATAAATCGGCAAAATAGGTGGGCGACTTGCGCGCTATCTTTCTGGGAGTTGTGCTTTCTGATCGCTTGCCAAAGCTGCCGAAGGGAACTTTTGCGAGTCGTCGTTACCATTACTGCGAAAAACCGTTGGTGACTTGGCCCATAGTGCTAAGGAGAAAGCCGATCTACTGGGCAGTCTCTTTGCCTCAAACTAGAATATGAACGATGAAGACGCTGTACCACCTACTATACCGTGGTGCGGTAGGACCATGCCGGAAATCTCCATAACACAGGGGGAGGTCCGGCGGGCGTTGCTTTTTCTAGACGGTAATAAGTCGAGTGGGCCACCAATACCAGCAGTGTGCTCCTGAGTTATGTCCTGTACTCACGCGCCTTTTCGCGCTTTTCTACCACACTAGGCAATTTCCGTCTTCATGGAAGACTGCGAATGTGCACCCGGTGCCCAAAAAGGGCGATAGATCAGATTCATCGAATTACAGGCCAATCGTTATTACCTCTCTCCTCTCTAAGGTGATGGAGCGTGTGATCAACACACAACTTCTAAGATACCTAGAAGACAACGACCTTCCCTAATGCGGGGGGGACGTCTCCGGGTTCGTCGGCGAACGCACGGATACACGAGATAAAAAAGAGTGCCGGGGCGCTTCACCAACCCAAGCAGAGACTCCGCCCGCGGGGAGCCCTTGAGCGTTGCGCGCTATATGGGCTGAGTCTCGTCCCAAAAGTCCGATGAAGCAGTAATGGCTGCATCAGCCAACTGCAGTAGAAACTTTAGAAAAAAAAAACCAAAAAATAAGATAAAAAAAAATTATATATCGGAGGATCACGACAGTATTAGCCTCGGTAACAGAGCTTTAGGTAAAATTACCTGTTCATACGGTTTGACGTTTATATACTGACAGTTGTAACATCGGATAATATATAATCAAATATTATTTATTAAAGTAATTATCTTGCGAATATAGTGATTTTTTTTATATACTGACCGTGGCGTGGTCATGAGCAGTGTGATTACTTTATATAGTGTGTGGTCAGGTGCTTGTGGTAGTGGGTCGCGCGGCAAGTGGTGGGCAGGTAGCGGTCCGGAGTGGGCGTCGCCGCTGGCAGAGCTGGTATGGTGGGCAGCGAGCCCTGCGGCCGGCACGCGCCCGCTGCAACCTTCGCTGCTCCGAGCGCTGTACCAGCATCCCGCTGCTGCGCAACTTTTGACTCCGCCAGACCCCCAGCAACAAAGAAAGGTACCTATTACCAGACACCAAATAGACAGTTTTAACCAATCATAAAACTTACCTATTATTTTTCCTAAGATAACTGGAATCCATAGTTTGAGTCAATATTTTAGCGTTAGTTCCTTTCGGAAGGGCCCTTCTACTTCCGGCGCTACTGTCACCCTAAGTTTTGGCCTGGAAGATGGCGGCGGCCGGCAACCGGCTGCCAGGCGGTAAGCCCATTGCTTCATTACATTTACTCACGATGTACCAGGTAGGTATTACGTGGATTCCGGATATCTCAGAACAAATAATAGGTAAGTTTTTTTTCATACCAAACAAGCTTACGGTCCGCCTGATGGTAAGCGGTCACCGTAGCCTATGGACGCTAGTAACACCAGGGGTATCACTCGCGCGTTGACGATCCTTCAAAAATCCCATAACTTCTTTCTTGAAGAACTCCATACTGTAGTCCTTAGAAAAAACCTTGGCAGGAATTATGAAAATTTTTTGTCGTTTCTTATGACACTTAATGAAACACCGGTATCTAAAAGGATCTATATTTTAAGTTGTTGACATATAACTCTGAATAATACCCTGACGCTGGAAAATTTGTAAAAATGTTATGCAAGAAAAAGCCGGTTATTGCATTCTGGTTTCTTGTCTTCCTCCATAATATATGCTGTGCACCTTCGAAAATTGGAAGGTTTGCGAAATTGACCTCGCCTCGCGAATTTCTATTCGCGTTTTGGGGTCTCCCCCTTGTATGTCCTTGATGTGTCCCATACCTATTGTAATAATTTGGGTGCCCGGTGTGTGTTGACCTATTGTTATTATAGTATCTGTTACTATTAATATAGTAATCAAAAAACTTACCGCGAGGTGGTGGCTGGATGGGCTTATAATGTGGCGCCCTCGTTGGTGGTCCGTACCCTCGACCTCGCCGCATGCTCATGACGTCACTTGACGTCCTGTAAGATGAGCTAGCCATCTGCTCGTCCTCTACAGCACGGACTGCATCTTTGAGAGTGTCATAATTCCTAGCGGAAATAATTGTCCCTATTCGCCGGTTACGTAGCCCATCAGAAAATCTTTGTTATGCCAATTTTTCATTAATAGGTTGGAGAATGTTATAGGCTTCTGGTTTGCCATCGGCTAGGACAATAGTAAGCTCTATAAAACAGTGTTTCTAGCTGCGTACCATATTCACCTATTGTTAGATCACGCTGTTGCATGTTATTGAGTTGTGTCTGTAAGTACGTGGCCGACTTTTTTGTGACTAAATATTTATTTACATCGCTAGCTAATTCATTAAACGATCGTTAACTACCTTTTAATTCCTTAATCCTAAATTAATTTAAGTTTTGATGGTCCGTCAAGCCTAGTTTTTAAAATAAACTTAATTAATAATTGCTCCTCACTTTTGTCTATGCATGCCGAGTATAAATCACTAGCATCTTTTAATTTATGCAATGTCTCCTGTTTACCATCTAAAATCGGTAACAGCCATGACGCTGTTTTCAGGTCAAATTTCGATATTTTTATTTCTGCTTCACCTGCTGTAGACGTTTCGTAACTTAAAATTTTAATATAATACGCCTCAACTTCCACTAACTCGTAATCTACATTAATTAACTCATTTATGAGTAATAATATGTATTCATATAGACTTTGTGCGTCTTGTAATTGTATATTTACTATCTCAGGTTTTTGGCTTCTTCGTGTTGGTCCTAACTTCCTAAGGTTTATTTGGATACTATTTAAGTCAGCGATTACATCAGATAACTCTTTTTCCATAAATCTATATCTTCTCTAAACAACAGAACGTAAATATAAAACGTTAAATATGAAAACACATGATAAAACCATAATAAAATAAAGTTCTGGTTTACCACTATCACTTGTAAACCTCGTTACGATGCGCGGGTGGACCAAGGCGCGCGTATGTGTGCGAAGCTGATTAATGCTGAGTGGCGGACCGGCACGTCTCGTGGGCTAACCTTTACGCTAGGTGTGGGCCGCGGGCTGATGCGGGTTGACTGCTTGGCCTGAGTAGGCTCAAACAGATGCTTGCTCTGGTTGACCTGTTTGCCTTTTTCGGAAAGATACTTTATCCCCAATTCGTTACACAAGTGCTCTATTTATTCTTTGTTCTAAAGATTTTTCAGAGCAATCTTTCATATATCGAATCATGAAGTACATAACGATGAGTCCGGTGAAAACGATAACTACGATGAACACAGTCGTATTTGTGGATAAATTATTGTTTATTGAAATAAGATTATTAATTAATTAAAAAAAGTTCTCATTTTATGTGCACGGTCAGCACGGCACGGTTAGGAGCTTACGCGCACGGCCCCCCGACGTAAAGCTCGGTTTCAAACTGCACGGTCGCCATCTGATATCGGGCGAGAGACACGTCGGTAAAATTCAAGATTTGTCATGCTACTAATTAGTTATTATTCATTGAATTACATTATACATGCCGGCACCTAAGTTTAGCGCTGACCTTGACTGCGCAGAATTCAGTTTTCAGATGTGTGCGATGTATGGACACGGGGTGCGAGGGGTGCACTTTCTTTCAAAAACCACTGGGGTTCATAAAACTGGTTTTACCGAAATTGAAAAAGTGGGTTAACCGGGTTTACACACATTTTTCTTTATATTTCTTTTATTTTGAATCATTTATTATGTTTAAGATTTGTCAGAATCGTATATTATTCTATCGTAAATTACATTCCAAAATTTTTTCTACATGTATATAAAAATGTAATTTTTTTTGGTTGTTTTTACAATATTTATCTAACTTTAGTGTAGGTATATGACAAAATTTCCATAGAAACTAAATTCTGATTCACTGCATTAAAATCGTAAAACCGATTTTTAACTTACCGGTTTCAATAATTTCATGAAAATCTATACCTGACCAGTTGGGTTAGTTTCATACAAAAACAGTATCTTATGTTAATGCATCCTCTGAACTTAATAAGTATCAAATATATATTTTCAGACCCTAAAGAAATCCACAATATCAATGAGGAATCCCAGGTGAAATTTTCTATGTTGTACAGTGTTATTCACTTTTGGTACCAACTCTATGTAGTCTATACCCAGTCGAATTCTGTTTTCAGGTCAGTCCCGCACTCCTCAGATATACGGTACTTTACTGAAAATTTGAGTTCCTAGTGTTTGTTTAATTCCTAAAACAGTCTAGATTCTAGGTCACTTAGTAAAATTTATATTGTTAGTGCCTTAAATCAACTGAAATTAACAACAGTAACTCAAATCGATAATTTTAGTCTCTAGTGTTTATTAAGCTTCTAAAAACAGTCTAGATTCTAGGTCACTTAGTCAAATTTATGTTTTTAGTGCCTTGAATCAACTGATAATATCAACAATAACTTAAGTTGATAAATTTAGTTTCTAGTGTTTGTTTAATTCCTAAAAACAAATAGATTCTGGGTCACTTAGTAGGACTTGTATTTTTAGTGCCTTGAATCAACTGATAATAATAGCAGTAACTCAAATTTATAATTTTCACCAAGATAAAATATATAAAATTATATATTAATATAAATAACACATAATATCTCAGATACATTCAGTCCAACAGATCAGATATGATGTACTCGCAATAATAACAATTTATGATAATTCTTCAATTCTATCATCAACAAAATGTTGATAGATATGTTTATAGGTATTAGTTCTAAAATGTAGAATGTCTTCTCATTTACATGTATACAAGAAGTGAGATTTTAGTTCAGTTTTAAATATGTGAGGAAACATTGTCTCCTACTATATTTCATACAGTAATTTAAAAGTAATAACTTTTAATTAAATCTCATAAAAAAAGTTATATCAAAATTTACGTCATAAATACCCGTTAAAATATGTAGAAACGTGAGGTTTCAAAACACTTGAAGTAGATTTAAGAAACCATTGTCTCTTTTACAATATAGATACATACTTGTATCACTCTCGGAGAAAAAGCATTTTATGTACATCTCACTAGGATTAAATATAAAGACCGTCAGGTATCTATGAATGACATGAGCTACAATAATATGTTTAGGTAAATTTAAGTACATCATTCTAACAAAAGTGTTACACATACATACTCTCATCTTACTCGTTACCTAAAGTAGTTTTTAAAAAGCTTTGGAACCTATATCCATTTCTCTACAAACAACGTAGAAGAAGCTCGTCTGGACTCCTGGAGAACCTCCTCTCGTACAACCTTTGACTGCTCCGTAGGTCTTCAAATCCCATTTGTGGAATTCAACATAATTAAAAAAGGAACACTGCACAATAGAATATCATAAATCTTGAAGATCTTCTCAAACTTATTGACTGTATTCTTGTGCGCGCGGACCATGACTAACTACTCATTTTAAATTTTGTTTCTACCAAATTTTCAAATTCCACCACCCTCTCGTAATTTCTTCACCCCTTAACCTTTATAGTTCACACCAATCTTGCTTGTCAAACTGAATATTTATGTTTTCAACTATTCTCAGCGTTTTTTACCCCATAAGCTCCAATCTCTTCAAAACCAAAAAAATTTGTTAACTCAGCTTTGTGCTATTTATTTTACAAAGTCTCTGAGTTTTCATATATTAACATCGACAAAGCACGCAGGGTTGTCGCAAATATATAACATGTGGAATTTAAAATTATTCAAAATAAATCAAAAATTCTATCCAAAAATGATTTTAATTATACTCTACTACTCTCAACAAACTAAATCATTAGATTTGTTCTAGTTTTACTTAAAAAATTTATTCTTTTTATGAATTTACTAGCTTATTGTTTGTTTAGCTTTTTTTGTAATATGTTTTAAACATTTTAAGTCACCTTCATAAAACATTTACAGTTAATAATATTGATATTTATTTAAATTTTCAATTTCAAAAAACTACAATTTTCTTGAATTCCCCAAAGATGACTCACATTAATCCTTTATTCTATCTTTAAAATCTTTATTATTTATCGACTAATAAACATGATATTCCCTAACAAAAATTCTAATTAATATACTAATTTAAGATATTGCCAACCCTACAGGTAGACGAATTTCGACACTATAATTTTTAAATTAGCTTTTAGCTTAAGCTTCAAATATGTCAAACCACATCGAATTTATTGCTAACAAAGAAACAAAAGACTATTTTAGTCTACTTTTGTATTTAACTACTAATTTGAACTTTATTTTGATAAGAATATGTGTTATGTAACTCTTTTCTAATGTTTATAGTTATTTTGTTCGCCGCCTTCAACTAAACGTGGGAAATAATTTATATTCCTTTCTCTCTTCTTTTAGTACGTTATTTTTAAGATAAACAAGGTAAGAATATTATGTTTTTAACAAATATGAATTTATTACGAGAAACACCACCAGTATCACTTGAGCTCTGGACTTTTTGTATGCATTCCCAGACTCAAGTGTGCAATGACTGTGTGAAACTTACAATTTTAAGAAAAGTTAACTTTTATGCTTTTTTATAATATTTAGGCTAAATACATTTGTTTATACTGATTGCATAACACGTATACTCATTATTATGAAATACGGGTCTTTATACAATGCAGTAAAAATGATTTACTACAATATCGCCAACCTATACGACATCGCTGCAGAGAATCTACCACAGCCCAGGTTTTGATGGAGTCAAACGCTTTCTCATAATCCACAAACGCCATACACAGCGGCTGATTATACTCTTGAGCTTTTCGTATAATCTGCCGTACAGTATGAATATGAGCTATGGTACTGAAGCCTTTCCGAAACCCCGCCTGTTCTGGTAGCTGAAACTCGTCAAGTCTTCCAGCGAGACGATTCGTGACTACTCTAGAGAACAGCTTATATACGTGGGTTAGAAGGGATACCGGTCGGTAGTCCTTAAGTAGAGTTTTATCCCCCTTTTTAAAGAATAATACAACCACGTTTCCGCGCCTAGCTTCCGATGTAGTTCCGTTATGGATGACAACTTTAAAAAGCTTTGCTAACTCGTTAAGGGCTGGAGTGCCGCAGATTTTTAGAAGCTCAGTCGTAATGCCGTCATCGCCCGGAGCTTTGTTGTTTCTCAGCTGTTCCAGAGCCGCCCTAATCAAACTTTGGTCAACGTCCGGGATATCCTCGGTGAAGTGACGCGTCAGTTTGGCTCTTGGATCTTTGGTTACGAAGGATGTGGGCCCAGCCGCATATGACATGTAGGGTTGTCCATAAAACTATTCGGCTTCTGCTGAGATCTCTGGTTCGGAGGTGACTATTTTGCCATCTGCAGTTTTTAGTCTAGTCAGATGGCTCTTTGCAAGCTGACGCGCAAAAACGTTCGACCCCTTATTCTGCTCAATCGCAAGCTCAATGCTGCGTGTGCTGGAGCGTCGAAGGTCACGTCTAGTCATCTTACCTATCAGCCCGTTTAGAGATCTTGCATCTGACGAAGACCTTTGGGTTGATGATATCTCTCGTCTTTTCATCATAAGTTCCAGAGTCTCAGGCAAAAGTTTGGACTCTCTACTTTTGTTCTGCGGTGGGTAGAATTTGTGTCCCATTTCTTTTACTGTCTTCACCAAGTTGTGGGTCATTATGCCAACGTCGCCTGTGGTTTCGCTGTCGCCCGTGGTTTCCAGCGAATCGAATCTATTTTGAAGTTCCAGGTGAAACTTGTCGGATCCTACCGTAGCTTGGGACTGTAAAAGTCTAAGAGTAGACTTTATTAGACGATTTCTTTTGACCTTGTAATTTATATTTAGAGTGCCTCTTACAAGTCTGTGATCACTGCCGGTATTGAACTATTGATCACTGAGACATCTCTAAATATGTTCCGTCTATCTGCCATAATAAAATCTATCTCATTCCTAGTCACAGCATCGGGACTTCGCCAGGTCCACCTTCTATGGGAACTCTTCTTGTAGAACGATTTCATCGAAAAGAGCCCTTCCATTTCGAAAAAGTTTACCAGCATTTGTCGCCTGTGATTTCCCTGACCCAAGCCATAAGGACCGATTCTAGATTCGTCGCGTTAAAATCTCCCATCACAACGTTGTAGTTAGCCTTGGTGGTGTTATGAAGGGCCTTGGTGATATCTTCATATCTGGCTTCGGCTTCTTCGTCAGAGTGAGACAAGGTTGACGCATACACCTGTACCACCTTCAGAGAGTATCTGTTGGTGAGCTTTAGGACAAGATATGCTACCCGAGTCGAAACACTACTGATTTCCACAACGTTGTTTATGAGCGCTTTGTTGACCAGAAAACCAACACCACCTTGGGATTGGTCATCATCTTCTCGAAAGTAGAATAAGTTTCCTGACTCCAGGGTCAGCGTGTCCTCACCCTGTCTACGGACTTCTTGTAAACCCAGTACATGCCAGTTTATGAGTCTTAGTTCTTCTTCGAGTTCTACGAGGTAATGATCCAACCTCATCGTGCGTCTATTGTACGTTGCCAAATGTAGTCGTCGTTTATGGTAGCCGTTTGTCGTAACCCGGAGATTCCTAGCACCCTCTACCTCACCGTTATACCGTCCGCTACCGTAGCCCGGAACAGTGTGGCTGCCGGGAACTGAGGGCCGTTTTTTTTCCTGCCTTCACCATATTGGGTTTTTCCCATAATTACCACGCTGGGCAGACGGGTTGGTGACCGAAGTTAATTCAGACTACTCCCGGATGTTGCTGCTGTCCAACATCAGTCTGTGTTTGGGGTTGAGAAATAAGACCCCTTTTACCTCTAAGTATTAATTGTGTCATAATGGTCACTTGTTGAGATAGAAACTCAAATTGTAAACCACGAACATGTTTAGAACTTTTCCTTTCAACACTAAAATCTTCCGATGAATTTTTTAGTGATACGTGGTCGTTTTCGCTTTCACCGTTACTTTGCTGTACTTGCGCGTCGTTACAAATATTCGTTCTCCAAATGAAGGGACGAATTTAAATACACTTTATATTTTATATTATTACTGAAAAATAATTTTAATATAATTATTTCTGTGTATAAATATTTGCCACACCGAGGTGTTAACGCCACGAAAGACGACGCTATAATAAAGCAAAGGGCTTACTGCCTGGCAGCTGGTTGCCGGTCACCGCCAAAACTAAGGGTGATAGTGGCGCTAGAAGTAAAAGGGAGGGTGTTGCCCAGAGGAACTTACGCTAAAAAGATAGATGCTTGACTTAACTATGGATTCTGGATAGCTAAGACGGAACAAATAATAAAACAATGCCTATACTAATCACTTAAGTCTCACTAACAATTTGCCTCATCGTTCTTCTTTTCATTCACCCTCTCAACATGCCCTAACTACTTCAACATACCTTTTTGAATCCTCGTCAATACATCCTCTTCTTTAGCTTACTGCTGCAATAATCCTAGTTATTAAATCTTCTTTAGCTCACTGGTGCAATTATCCTAGTCATTACATATTCTTAAGCTCACTGCTGCAATAATACTAGTCATTACATCTTCTTCTTTTGCTCAATGCTGCAATAATCCTTGTCATTACATCCTTTTCTTTAGCTCACTGCTGCAATAATCCTAGTCTTTACGTCTTTAGCTTACTGCTGCAATTATCCTTGTCATTACATCCTCTTATTTAGCTCACTGCTGCAATAATCCTAGTCATTACATCTTCTTCTTTTGCTCACTTCTGCAATAATCGTTGTCATTACACCTTCTTCTTTAGCTCACTGCTGCAATAATCCTTGGCATTGCAACTTCTTTAGCTCACTGCTGCAGTAATTTATGAACTTGATGGTCAAGCTCTGAACATTTATGCGTTAGTAAATCATCGTTATAGATGAATCCTGGGTGGTACAACCTGAACCTAATCTTCTAAAATGTGTCCATAAATTCAAGGAAAAAGCTTAATACGACCGTAAGTATTATTTTCTTAATCGGTAATATTGTTTTGTGTATGAAGTTGGCTGTGTATTTGCTGAGCATGCTGCAGCACATCCACGGGTGTGCGGAACAAGGGTCGGAGGGGTGTGAGGCTGCGGGCGTGGAGTTGGCGATCACGGACTGGGCGCGAGGGTGGGCGGTGGGGTCGCAGGCGGCGCTTCCGGACCGCGTGCCGGCTGCCGCGCTCCAGCACGAGGGCACCGCGCTGCTACGCCAGGACCTGCAGCGCTGGAACCGCGCCGCAGATAACAACAGGCACAAGGCCGCCATCGCCAAGTAAATACACCATCTTCAAACAAAATAACAATATTTATGCATTACATAACTGTTCATTATATTAAACATTGGTTCAGTTTATGGTGTAGGAGGATTAAAAAACAGAATAATTTTCTTTCCAAGGCATGACACATCTCAATTCCTTAAGAATTATGTTATACCGAAAAAGTTGTCTTACATTAAACTTTACCATTCTCTCGTGTCAGAAAAAAGCTATTTATAATATTTTGTCGTATACCACCAAAGTGGCAAACAAGCTTACGGCCTGCCTGATATTACACAGTTACCTTTTCCTATGGACGTTAAGCAACACTAGGCAATTACTCGCGCGTTGCTGACCCAGGTACTGTAATCCCTAGAGAAATCCTCAGCGTCCCACAAACCAAGTGGACGCTTGAGAAAGCATCCCTGAAACCGCTATATATTACCATTATATAATATCAAGGCAGTTTTGCCCGTCATGTATGTCATATAGATTTCTTAAAAATGTGTATGCAAAAGTTTCAATTCGTCATATCGATCTTTTAGGCCGTTTTAAGTGTACATGTATAGCATTTGTCGCACGCCGTTTTTGGATTTGCGTAGGGTCTTCTAGTTTAGTGTTTCGAGATAAATTTATTTATTTATTGGTCCGCCAACAGATATCAATGTGAACTTATGAACTGATAACAAGAATACTAATCTAAGTACATGCAAGGTCGACATGCATAGCGTATATATAAACAATAGACTTAGCTAATAAATTTTAAATCTAAATATAGAAAAGAAATTTAAATAAAAGCAATCTAAATTACAATAAAAAAACCGATAACAAACTAGGTTGCTATAATAGTTTCAAAAAAAAGTTTATAGGTAAGTAAGTTAGGTGGAGTCATATTTATATAAAGCTTTTTTAAAAAAGATAATGATGTCAGGATTCCTGATCTAAACAACTTATTGTGCTCTCGACAGAGTATGGGTATCTCCATGTTTGTTTTAAAAACTTGTATGGCATAGGGATGAAAGGGGATGAAAGGTGACGAACCTCTGACCAAGACGAGGGACAGTGGAAGTGTATTTTGTCGAGTAGTAGAGCCCTATCGAGAATACCTAAGGGAATTATATAAAGAAGTATTTGGTCAGCGGTCTAGTGGAGTCCTTAAAGAGAGTTCATTTTAAAAAAGTTAATCTATCATGGTAATTTTGCGCATAGCGTATGAGCGTATGTAATTTGTGAGCATGAACTGACAAGAAAATACGCCAAATGAAATCTAAAATTTTATAATGTGATCTACGTGTGAGATTCGGTGAAACATTGTTTCGCCTGAATCCTGCGCGAGCGACAGGTATACCTACGAAACACTCAAAACGGCCTGGGCTATAAACAGTTTCTAACAACTTGCATGTTTCTCTCATCAGAGTGGTGTTTAGTAAAGACGCTTTAGCGAGCCGGTTAACCGAATCAGCGATGAGCATCACCCGGCAGGTTGTGGATATTCAAAACGGTGAACGTAAGGCGTTTATGGAGCACCTGCGCCGCGCTCAAAGTGAAGCTGTAGCCGCCGTGCAGCGTTGGCAACGTGTAGTCGATACGCATACCCACGAACATGGTAATGCTCACCATGGATCCGCAGTGTACACTTTTTATTTATTTACTTCTCGTAGTCACCGCACTCAAATGTGACTTTTGCGTCGCACGCAGCTAACAAAGTAGGTGTATGACATCAGTCTATAAAAAAAACTTATAAATGTTCTTTAGTTACATATATATAATGTGGAAGGCAATAAAGTGCCGAAATTGAAATAAGAGAGAGTATCGAGAATATAGATTATGATAACGAATGTATTTTTTTGTCTTTAACGAGATAATTTTTATCATACAAAAAAAAATTAAAAACTTAAATAAAATGATCCCGTTAAGCCACCAAGTCACGTTAGGTTATCCCGATAATTATATCGTTATAAATACCAACGAGCTCACCACGTCAATGTCAAAAGCTACCACCCTCACGCGCCATGCTGTCAAAAGATTACGGATAATATCTATGTCATAGCTTACTGTTAAAACCAAAAAGAAAACATGCATTGTGACGTTGTCAATGTCACTTGATTTGTTAATAAATAAATTGTGGAAACTAATAAAAAGTGCGCGAAAACAATGCACTAACCTAAGGACCGAAGCCAATACTTAGAAATTGTGTTCGCGATAGTAAAGCACGCAGGTAAGGCTGGCAGCGGGAAATGAATGTATGTTTATTTTGCAGGCCAAGAACAGTATGAAAAACTTAGTTGCTTTAATCTGTCGCCTGCAGTAGATGCAGGTAGACCACAGTAAGTATGTCCAACAATTTGATAAATGAGTTATAGTTAATAAAGTTGTATGTGTACCATCTGTCGCGTTGGATTAAACGACAGCAAGCAAGGTAGATAATCAGCTAACTCTGAGAAAGACGTCAAACGTCATCTTAAATCATTCATTAACGAGTGAAAAGTATTTAATCATAGTACAATGACTACAGTAGTATCAAGTCATAGTATCAAGACATAGCAGTTGGTTTTTAAATTAGTTTATTAATTTTTTATTTAGTTGAATCAGAACCATGAAATTTCATTACTTTTTTTAATTAATAATCTTGATATTTCCTTCCATTTCAATTTAGGCACTATATTTCCTTCCACAGTATATATTAATTATATTAATATATTATTAACATAATATATTATTAACAATCAATTATGTATTTTAGTAGTATATACATAACGTATCAACGGAAATTCGTGTTTTTAATTTGAAGATAAAAGGTCACTGTTTTCTAATTAGTACAACAGAAATGCTTTTACTATTCGTGGCTTTATGTTACAATATAATGATTGTATGTATTGTAATAACACTCACGAGTACGTACGTATATGTGTGTATATATACATATTTGAATATATATTGTGTACTTAATGGCTTGGTGACGTCTGCTGTGTAATATTATATGTTATATAAATACATATTTCTCTCGGGAGTAACTTTAAATCCCGTCACAGAATAATTGAAGACTTTTAACGTATTACATGGTACCCCCCTATGCATTCTGAAAAACAATTGGCGATTGAAATATTACCTGAATTTTGATTTTTTTTTTAAATCAAACTATTTTCATTGTAAATCTTGTTTATGTAGTGTTTCAATAGAAAACATGTATTGATTAAGTTGATTCAATATAATATAGTTTTGTTTGTGATTTTACAAAGAGTACCTATTTGACGCACGCAATAAACAGTAGTATAATTAGTTAAAGTTAGTTAGTAAAGCTAGTTGTAGCTAATTAACTTGACGATTCGAAAGTTTTCTTAGTAACCCATTTGAATAAAAAGATTTTGAATTTTGATTAACTTTCTAAAATACTTTACTGTAGTAAACAAATTTTAGTCGAGCATTTTCTTTTTTTTTTTTTATTTTATTATTTTATTTTTTTATCATAAATAGATAAGTAGCAAACTAGCAATATTTTATGTACATTGATATGTATATGTATGTTTGTGTATATGTATGTATGTATATGTATGTGTATGTATGTGTATATATATATATGGATATATATTTGTTATATATGTTTAGTATTTATATACTAAAGGGTATGTAATGTATGTAAGGGTCATGTTAATATATGTTTGTGTATGTATTCAAGGTTAGGCATTTATATTAAACAAGTGTATAACTGTCCTGGTTTATGTAAATTGTTCTGCAATAACATACATGTTTTGGTATGTGTCTAGATTAAAGACTTTAGATCTAAGATATTGGTACACTCATTGTCACATACTGTTTTGTGTGTTGAATAAATAAATAAATAAATAAACAGAAAACAGTGTCATTGTTTGTCCACAAATTACATAGATGCACTTAAACCCAACAAATATGAATCAAAACAAATTAAAATGTTCCTTCCTATATGTTACTTTTAGCTCTTTGGCATGACCCAGCAAGCTATCCCCAGTCCTGGCAACTTGACCCTACGGAAGGGCCAGGCCGCGTGCGGTTGCGGCTACGACGCGCACATCTCAATATTCCGCCGCGGTTCCTTAAGCCCGAATGCAGATACAAAGTTGGTGAGTTTAAGAGTATAATAAATTGGTTTATTAGTATGATTAGTTGAGTCTGTTGTAATACTTGTTTTATGTCGGAGCATTTACCACACTCGCGAGTAAAACTATGAAATCACTTACTTGGAATTGACTCCGTGCGAACTTGAGTACCTTAATAACTAGTTAAGAATAATAAAAATGGTACTGTTTTGAAAGTTTAACTGTTAACTTTAAATTGATACCAAATTCATTTGAATCACATCAGTATTTAAGGAGCTATCACGGATTAAGTGAAGTAGTAAGGAAAAATATATGATTAAATTTTTTGTTACATCGCGAGTTGCGGCCTATAGACCACCTATAAAAGCACGTGTTATCGGATTTTCTTTATCCCCCGCGTAACGGGGAACTCCCCTCCTGGCGGTGACTCACCATCGGGTTCGAGACTCACGCCGGTTGAAGGGACGCCCCCGAGAGCGACAACTCAAGCCGAGGCTCCCCCCGCGGGGAGCCCTTGACGGGCTATACGGGCTGAGGCTCCTTCAGATTTCCTTCGACGGTAAAATGGAGCTTGTTTTCGTGCCTGGCGGGAGACGAGAAGGCAGTCTAACTTCAGAGCGCTACATTTCCGATATTCTGCTGAAACATGTCGTTCCCTTTGTGGGATATATCGGTGATGACTTCCTCCTTATGCACGATAACGCTTGTTGTCACACTTTCCGTGCCACAACTGAATACCTCGAAGAAGTCGGTATCGCCACATTGGACTGGCCAGCGCTCAGCCCGGACTTGAATCCCATTGAGGAGCACGTGTGGGATGAACTGAAGGGGAAGGTTCGTTTCAGAAATCCTGCTTCTTCAAGTGTGAATGAGCTGAAATCGGCATTGATAGAGGAGTGGGAAGGTATCCCGCAACAAGAAGACCTGATTAGGTCAATGAAGAACCGCCTTCGTCAATCGAGCAGTTATTAGGACGAGAGGAGGGAACACAAAATATTGAAACTTGATTTTGAGGCGAAATAAAATTTTCACTTATAATTTTTTGTTGTTTTCTTATTATTTTTTCATATTCCTTATGTTTTCCTCACTCCTTCACTTAATCCCGGAGTAAGGAAAACTTAAATACTGGTGTGATTTAAATGCATTTGGTATAAATTTCAAATTAACAGTTTAAACTTTAAAATGGTACCATTTTTATTATTCTTAACTAGGTATCAACCAAAAGTCCACGACACCGGCATCCAATATGTTTTGCAAGAAATTAAGCTGTTGAGGTCAGACTTTACTTCTATACAGAACGAAAGCCGTGAAACTAACACCAGCTTTAATGATCTCAAATCCAAGTGGAGCAATATGGAGACAAGATTTTGCAATTTTGAAGATTGACTAAGTAATGTTGAAGACAAAATGTCAATAATATTAAAACTAGAGAATGAACTAAAAAGTGGGCGAAAAATAAAATTGATTCTGTTTAAGAGGACAAAAATCAATATGAACAATACTCCAGACTGAACAACCTCGAAATTTTTGGAGTCCCTCTAGTCAAAAGCGAAAACCTTTATACTATATTTAGTCAAATCCGTACAAAAGTTGGCGTAAGTTTCGATGAAAGAGACATGGACCATATTCATCGTGTTCAGCAGAAACTGAATCGACCACCTGCAATAATAGTGCGGCTGATACGGCGACTGTACAAGGACCAGATTCTGGCAGCTGTGCGAACTCGCCGCAGTCTCACCACAAGTGACATCGGAATATCAGGGCCTACTTCTAATATCTATGTTGGAGACCACTCACTCCAGCCAATAAGCAGTTGCTGCGAGGTGTCAGAGAGCACAAGGTTAAACAAAGCTACAAATATCTCTGGTCAGAGATCGTAAAATCCTCGTGCACAAGACGGATGCATCCAAAGTGCTACAGATATTTAAAACTTAAGATCTTTCTAAAGTGAAGTGACTTAATTTACTTATATTATCTAATCAGAATCAAAACCTTATTAAAAGTATTTTTCTTATTAATTTTAAAACAGCATACTTACTACACACATATACTTATTAAGATAGTATTTATCGTAAATACAGTTACAAACTATTCTGACGTAGAAATAAACCTATTTACATTTTGTAACCAACCTTACATAATTTTATACAATATAGCTCACAAATGTGTCTATGAAATTCGTTGCCAAAATATTTACGTAATAGGTATATTTTTTATATTTTTTATATTGTTACTTTCTTTCTACTTTCTACCATCGCACCGCTCGCCATCGACAGGGAATTCATTCTCACACTTTGGAACCAAAATGGTCGCGAACAGTGCGGTTTCAGAGAAACTTCCTCCCGCGAACCCTTGGGTTGTGTAATGAGCTCCCTGCCAAGGTTTTCTCTAAGGACTACAGTATGGGGTTCTTCAAAAAAGAAGTTATTAGATTTCTGAAGGGTCGGCAACGCGCGAGTGATGCCCCTGGTGTTGCAAGCGTCCATAGGCTACGGTGACCGCTTACCATCAGGCGGACCGTAGGCTTGTTTGCCACCTTAGTGGTATAAAAAAAAAAAAAAAAAAATTGTACTTCAACTTGGAAATTTTAAATTATTATCTACTTTTATGCACAGATTGTTATAAACCGATTTACATATTATTATTTACTAGCACTAATGAAGGTTGTTGCCAATGTTTCTATTTATTAACCAAGACCGTATCTTTATTTTTTATACGAAATTCCAAGAAAAACTAAAAACATTCATAATCGACCCTAATATATATTATATATAATATTCACAGAGCTAGTGGATTTACATGGATATTATCAAAACCCTGGACGTTTTGATAACATAACATAACATAACAATCTCAAAACAAAAAGCTTTTCTTTCTTTTTTAAGGTCGCGCTAAACAATTATGGTTTTTTTTGTATAACTGTTAACGTCAAACTTTTTAGATCGCGAATTCTTTGACAGTAGGTATATGATGTATAGGTGGGACAGACTTATCGAAGATAACCGAGGTGGGGGCTTCGCCGAAGCAGTGCGCGCGTCCTGTCGGCCCGTGCGCCGACTGCGTATGGGTGCGAGCGATAATGCTGACGCAGCGGCATCACGTATCACCCCTTCCTGTTCTGACTTCGCCACATCACATCGCGCCTCGTATTTGAATATAACTTGTATTTACATTCCGCCGGGCTCGGAACATCAAGAAACTCTTTCTTATTGATATCGCTAGTCTGATCATAATTGAACGGCCTAATGAACTGTTTAATTACAGGTGACTTTAACATCCCGGATTCTATATTTTATATTTATATTATATATCTTATATTTATTCTAAACTTGTAATCCTTAATCGTAGTAATAGTCGTAAAACACAATTATTAAGTGATTTTTTGTCATTAACTAATCTTAAACAGTTTAACACCTGCCTCAATGTCAACAATTGTGTATTTGACTTGATTCTATGCAATGTACCACTTGTCATTGTGACGTACCACTTATTTGTGAAGACAATCACCATCCTTCTTTAACTATAATTTTTAAAACGTACACTCCCTGCCTTAAACCAGCAATCAAAAAAGTTTATAACTATCGGTCAGCGGATTTTGAATCAATAAGTCATGAACTAAATAAAATAAAATAGTAAAGTATTTTGAACTCCCTGTCCTTAGACAAATGCGTTTTAAAATTTTATGTTATTCTCAATTCCCTTATTATTAATTATGAAGTCCCAACGAAAACTGTTAACAGCTCAAAATCTTATCCATTTGGTTTAATAGATCCCTTATTAAGATTCTGAGAGAAAAGAAAAAATATCACAAATTATGGAAATTATATAAAAACCCCCTTGACTATTATATTAACAGTTCTCTAAGAACACAGGCCTCTAAGGCCGCATCGGAATGTCACCGAAAATTTCTCGAATACTCTGAGCTCAATATAACTACAAACTCCAAGTACTTCTGAACATATATAAAATCTGCACTCTCTGGCAACTAATTACCACATTCCATGATCTACAGGGGTAACATTTCCAAAGAGGGACAAATGATATGTGATCTATCTAACGAGCATTTTTATTCAGTTTTTGAACCGGATTACAAAAATCGTTACTAATCAAGTATTCGCTGCTGTACGCCAGCATATTTCTCCAAGTCAGCATGGTTTTTACAGTCGTAGAAGTGTAGACACAAATTTAATATACTTTACTGAAATTTTACTCAACGCATTAGATGAGGATTGCCAAGAAAATGCAATACAAACTGACTTCGATAATTTTTTTTAAAAAAAATGTCATAATACCCTACTTCAGAAGCTTTTGTGTCTCGGTATACAAGGAAATCTTTTGCGTTGGATCGAGTCATACATAAAAAATAGAAGTCAGTTAGTCAAAAATAGAACAGAAATCGTAATTCATAGTGGTTTCATGTCTAAATTCAAACATGTAAGTTCCGGAGTTCGTCAAGGCTCGCACCTCAGCCCTTTACTTTTAGGGCACTACGAGTACTCGCTCGCATAAGCCACCCGAACAATTAAAGCGGGGCATAGCGAGTACTCGAATGAGCGGCCCGAACTGGGGAAGTACCTCCACCTTACAGGAAACCGCGACCATAATAAGACTAACATTGAGTAGTGTTGTGTTCCTGGCGGTGAGTAAGGTTGCCAGAGCTCTTTGAGGATTCGCTGCGCGGACAGCGGAAGACCGGCGCTGCCCGTTGCTGTCATTGCTCAGCGTAGACTCATCGTAGCGTAGATCACTTAATCTCCGCCCTGGGAGGCTGATCCACCATCCTGAGTATAGTCTCTGAAGAAGTAGTCGTGCCGGAGAAGGAGACCGGAGTCGGAGTCGGCTGTCTGTGCAGTGAATCCTCATCCTTAGCTTAAGTAACTCTTTTCATATATAATGGCCAGAAAAAATAAAACAAAAAGAGTTTTTACAGCGGCTACTCCATCCACATATAATGTGGATTTCTGCAACATAAGGGGTATTCACGCAAATGTCATGCACACAACCAGATCCATCTGGGCCAACTAATTGGTGTCGTGTGTGGCACTATAAGTCGGCAGACTGGGATGGATTGCGAGAATTTTATGAATCGTACCCTTGGAGGCAGATCTGCTTCAGCTCAGAAGCGCTTCCGCAGTCACTGAGACAATCCTCGCTGGTATGGAATGTTATATTCCTAACCCGCGAGTAGCTGCCGGCGTCAAAAAACGACCGTGGTTTAAAAGGTCTTGCAGAGAAGCTAAAATTCTTAAGCAAACTGCGTATGAGGCTTGGACCACGGCTCGTAATAATAAGGATCCGAATATTAAAACGCATATTAAATGCTGCCCGAAGGTTTTTTTTTTTTTTTTTTTTTTTTATACCACTAAGGTGGCAAACAAGCTTACGGCCCGCCTGATGGTAAGCGGTCACCGTAGCCTATGGACGCTTGCAACACCAGGGGTATCACTTGCGCGTTGCCGACCCTTCAGAAATCTAATAACTTCTTTCTTGAAGAACTCCATACTGTAGTCCTTGCAGAAAACCTTGGCAGGGAGCTCATTCCACAACTTAAGCGTTCGCGGGAGGAAGTTTCTCTGAAACCGCACTGTACGCGACCATTTAGGTTCTAAAGTGTGAGAATGAATTCCCTGCCGATGGCGAGCGGTGCGATGGTAGAAAGTAGCCGTGGGCATCATTTCGAACAATTCCTCAGAACACAACCCATTGTACAAGCGGTAGAACACACACAGTGAGGCAAAGTCTCTCCTCAGACTTAAGGGCTCGATACCGCAAGTGAGTTTGGGATCGTCGACAATTCTCACAGCCCGTCGTTGAACCGAGTCAAAAGGGTCAAGCTGGTATCCGGGTGCACCTGCCCAGAGATGGCAGCAGTACTCCATATGGGGCCGAACTTGCGACTTGTAAAGTAACAACCTTTGCCCCGACGTGAAGTACTGCTTCGCTCTGTTGAGTACACCAAGTTTTTTGGACGCCAGCTTTACCTTATCTTGTAAATGATCTCGGAACTGAACATCGCTGGAGATGTCGACACCAAGGATCCCAATGCTCTTGGAGATGGAGAGGGGAGTGTTCTGGAATTGTGGGACCACAGTGAATGGAGTTTTCTTAGCGGTGAACGCGCACACTTGTGTCTTTGTAGGGTTGAATCGGACCAAGTTTACCCGTCCCCAGTCAGAGACCTGGGACAGTGTGGTCTCGATTTGAGACACAAGTTCTCCGCGGTTTTCCTCCACAAGGGAACGAGGGATGTTTGCACGACCCGTGTAAAAAGTGTCTCCAGTACTGTCATCTGCATAGCAATGTATGTTGTTGATGTCCAACATGTCATTGATATGCAGTAGAAACAGCGTAGGAGACAGCACAGAGCCTTGCGGGACACCAGCATTAATGTCCATGCTATCAGAGCAACTACCGTCAACTACAGTTCGTATGCGTCTGCCGGACAAAAAGCTAGCCACCCATTTGCACAAACCCTCGGGCACTCCGTAAGATGGCAACTTCGATAGAAGACCGCGGTGCCAGACCCGATCGAACGCCTTCGCTATGTCCAGGCTACATGCCAATGCCTCCCCCTGACTCTCAATGGCTAGTGCCCATCGGTGTGTGAGATACACTAGAAGGTCACCAGTCGAGCGACCGTGGCGAAAGCCATATTGACGGTCACTGACCAGATCGTGTACTTCTAGGTATCTTAGAAGCTGTGTGTTGATCACACGCTCCATCACCTTAGAGAGGAGAGAGGTAATAGCGATAGGCCTGTAATTCGATGGATCTGATCTATCGCCCTTTTTGGGCACCGGGTGCACATTCGCAGTCTTCCATGTAGACGGAAATTGCCTAGTGTGGTAGGAAAGCGCGAAGAGGCGCGTGAGTACAGGACATAACTCAGGAGCACACTGCTTAAGCACCACTGCTGGTATACCGTCTGGCCCACTCGACTTATGAACGTCTAGAGAAAGCAACGCCCGCCTGACCTCCCGCTGCGTTATGGAGATTTCCGGCATGGACTTACCGCACCACGGTATAGTAGGTGGTACAGCGCCTTCATCGTTCATATTCGAGTTCGAGGCAAAGAGACTGCCCAGTAGATCGGCTTTCTCTTTAGCACTATGGGCCAAGTCACCATCGGTCTTTCGCAGTGGTGGTAACGACGACTGGCAGAAGTTCCCTTCGGCAGCTTTGGCAAGCGACCAGAAAGCACGACTCCCAGAAGGATAGCTCGCAAGTCGCCCACCTATTTTGCCGATGAATTGGAATTTTGCTCTGGTTGCAGTAAGAAAGCAACTACCAGAGCAAAATTCCGATTCATCGGCAATATAGGTGAGCGACTTGTGAGCTATCCTTCTGGGAGTAGTGCTTTCCACCACTGCGAAAGACCGATGGTGACTTAGCCCATAGTGCTAAAGAGAAAGCAGATCTACTGGGCAGTCTCTTTACCTGAAACTGCAATATGAACGATGAAGGCGCTGTACCACCTTGCCTTGCGGGAGGTCCGGCGGGCGTTGCTTTCTCTAGACGTTCATAAGTCGAGTGGCCAAGACGGTAAAACAGCAGTGGTGCTTAAACAGTGTTCTTCTGAGTTATGTCCTGTGCTCACGTGCCTCTTCGCGCTTTCCTACCACACTAGGCAATTTCCGTCTTCATGGAAGTCTGCGAATGTGCACCCGATGCCCAAAAAGGGCGATAGATCAGATTCATCGAATTACAGGCCTATCGCTATTACTTCTCTTCTCTCCAAGGTGATGGAGCGTGTGATCAACACACGGCTTCTATGTTCACCTGGTCAGTGACAGTCAATATGTCTTTCGCAACAGTCGCTCGACTGGTGACTTTCTAATGTATCTCACACACCGATGGGACTAGTCATTGAGAGTCAGGGGGAGGCATTGACATGTAGACTGGACATAGCGAAGGCGTTCGATCGGGTCTGGCACCGGGGTCTTCTATCGAAGTTGCCATCTTATGGAGTGCCCTAGGGGCAAAAGGGTAGCTAGCTTTTGTCCGACAGACGCACACGAACCGTAGTTGACGGTAGTTGCTCTGATAGCATGGAAATTATTGCTGGCTCTATGCTGTCTCCTACGCTGTTTCTACTGCTTATCAATGACATGTTGGACATCAACAACATGCATTGCTATGCAGATGACAGTACTGGAGACGCTTATTACACGGGTCGTGCACACATCCCTCGTTCCCATAATTCCATAACACTCCCCTCTCCATCTCTAAGAGCATTGGAATCCTTGGTGTTGACATCTCCAGCGATGTTCAGTTCCAAGATCATCTGCAGGACAATGTGAAGCTGGCGTCCAAAAAGTAATGTACTAAGTTGCTGCTTTTCAAGTCGCAAGTTCGGCTCCATATCGAGTACTGCTGCCATCTCTGGGCGGGTGCACTTTTCTTCAAGAAAGAAGTTATTAGATTTCTGAAGGTTCGGCAACGCGCGAGTGATACCCCTGGTGTTGCAAGCGTCCATAGGATACGGTGATCGCTTACCATCAGGCGGACCGTAAGCTTGTTTGCCACCTTAGTGTTATAAAAAAAAAAAAAAAAAAATTATACTCAAATAATATACTATCACTCAAATCTAATGTACTTATGTACGCAGACGATACAGAAATATTTAGGAATATTCGCAACATTGACGACTGTGATAAACTTCAGAGTGATTTAACGAGCTTTGAGAAATTCTGTCAAGAAAACAATCTCTTTCTTAATCCTGAAAAATGTAATGTTATTACTTATTCCCTTATGAAAAAAAACAGATTTCAGTTATACACCGGGCGTAAAGCCTCTAAACAGAGTCCATTAGATACGTGATCTTGGCGTTCCTTTGGATTCTAAACTTACATTAGTACCACATATAAATCAAGTAATTAATAATTTTAAACAACTTGGTTTTATACTGCGCTTAGGAAAGTAATTTAAAAATGCTTCCACAAATGAAGTTTTGTTTAATAGTTACGTAAGAAGACTCCAGGAAACAAAGATCCTAAGTATACGAATTCTGGCACTTGTTCGTAATATTGCATTCTGTTACAGTATCATTCCTTTCAAAAACCATAACTTTCGTTTTATTTACATCAACATTCATTCCATTCTTTTTAAATGACTCATACATAATCGTTACCATTTCCTGTAACTTCTCTGCTGCCGATGCAAGAATGACCTAAACATCGGCATAGAGGAGGCACTTGATTAGTAACTCATTCATTCTTATACCACATTCTTTCTCTTTCAAATCTCCAAGACAGTTATCCATGAATAGATTGAACAACCAAGGTGACGCCTCACATCCCTGTCTAACACCTTTTTCGATGATAAACCACTGTGTATAGGTCCCATTTATCCTGGCACAGGTAAAGAGATTTCAGTGCTCGAATCAAGTTGCTGCTCACCCCATACATGGACAATGCTGACCACAACTCATTGCTCTTCACTCTATCATAGGCTTTTTCCAGGTCCACGAAAGATCTTGTTGCAAAAATTCTGTTTTAGCTATAAGGAACTCGAAAAAGTGCTACGTTGGCAATAGCTTCTTTAGACGGTCTAGTAGAAATTATAATGACAAATTTAAAACTCAAATTAAAAGTTTATTGCAATATATTTACTCATATCATCCAGTTTCGATGGCCTCGCTCGCCGTCTTGTCTTCATCACTGACTCTTCTGAGTTTTTCAGTTGGAGATGATACGACAAGCGCAATATTATTTTTTATTAAAATTCATTATGGAAACTTTAGGTCTAGATATATAATAAATACTTGTATAACAGTAATTGTATAGTGACTGTTTGTTTCTAAAAAAATAAAAAAAAAACGGGTTGCACTCCGGGAGTGCCGGCAGAAATGAAAACCTTTACACACGATTCGCGCTTAACATTCAAATATGTTACAAGACAACTCATACGTCATATTTAATTGTACAGAAACAATATCCTTAACACACAAATCGCACTTTACACTCAAGTATGTCACAAGACATGTCTTGACCCATTTTATATTTTTGAGCAATATCCTACCTATATTTCTCTATAATGTAATAAGCTATATTAAACGTAATATATTACTATGCCACCACTACTATGGAACTGGCTTTCTATCATATCACACGTCTCTAACTCCTGTAACTTTGGACTATTTTCTTTGACACAACCTAACATAATAAATAAAGATTGTTTATTTATTTTCCTATAAAATCACCTATTGACACGTCAACACATCGATATACCTTCTATCCAGTGTAACGTAAGTTATGCCGTACAATTACTTTGATCTCACCTCGTATCGTATCGTATCACATTTTAACATGTGTAATCCGCACTTTCATTATTATAAATAGTAATGTTTGTTTATTTACTTTTTTGACATAGTATATTTGACATCACAATCTGTCATAGAATTAAAATACCATATGCAACCTTCCTGTACTAATCATAATCGCCACATAGTAGAAATAAAAAACTAACCTAATGTAAATAAATCTGACGCGTCTTAAGAATTTTCTATGAATTGTCCCGTTTTGAAGTTTTCACTTTAAAAACATACAACCTGGATATAACATTTTAACATGTGTAATCCGTACTTTCATCTTTTCATCAAACCAATTTCCTCTTACGTTTTATTCGTCCCATAGTGTTTAACATTTTTTACCCATCACAAAAAAAGTGCAAAACGCCGCTAAAGACGTTTTCACTTCAAAATTATAATAGGCGTGGCATTATGGTTTCCGTCTTGCTAATTTTTATGGCGTGGTATTATGGTTTCCATCTGACGATCAGTCTGACGCGAGATCATTTTTTAGCCATCACAAAAATTAAGCTAATGTAAATAAATCTGACGCGAGTTCCGTCTTACGATTTTTATACGAATTTTCGATCAGGACACGTTACCTGACGCGAGTTAAGCATTTTGCACTCATACCAAAAAAAGTGCACAACGCCGCTAAATAAGTTGTCACTTCAAAAAAAAAAAAAGGTCGCAGGGAGTCAATTCCTAGTAAGTGATTCCATAGTTTTGCTCGCGAGTGTAGTAATTGAGTGTGAGGCTTTGTGTTAGAGCATACACATAGATACTAGAAAGCGCATTTCCTAGTCAGCTGTAAAGTCAAAGTGCCCAAACAGACATAAGGCGGGCGCGGGTGCGTGTACGTTTGCGAGAAAGGGCGCGGGCGCGCGGGTCTTGGCGCCGTTTCGGCCACACCGTCAGCGCTCGAGATAGAGGCGGGTCAGACGTAATAAAACATTGGACAGTTTATGTAATGGATAAAGAAGACATTTTATTAGTGGAAAATTCATATCTTCAATGGAAAATGAGTTATGTATCATCTGGAATACATAATATAAATAATTCAACACGATTTATGCTGATTTAAGATTGCATCCTGAAAATTTTTATTAATATACAAGAATGTCTGTAGGTACCATAGATCACATTTTAAATAAAATAGGCAAAAGATTATGATATAAATTCCTCTGTATTTATTTCCATTTTTGAGGCGTCTAGATTAGAAATGGTTTATCTGACCCGCCAGTAACGAGAAGCTAAACAATTAACAGGCACCGTCCGGTGTGGCCGATACAGGTGGATTGAACGAGAGAAACATAGTCGCGCAAATGAAGTCACTTGCCACGCTCACCCGCGCCTTCGACTGTCAGCCAGGCGCGTCACGATCGGTGTGTTAAAACTATACGCACCCGCACCCGTGCCCGCGCCCGCTATGTGTCTGTTTTTACATAAACAGTCGCAAAAGTGTAAAAGAGACGAAGCAAATTCGCGGCGAGTAGTTGTATCTTTTTAACGTTTTGTTTTTATTTTAAAGAAAAAAGACAGATAGTTGCAGCGAATTAGGTTTATCTCTTTCTTTAGGATGGTCAATTTTGTATGGCTATTGCACAGTCCGTAGGACAGATTATAGAACTCAAAGTCGATGCTTCAGAGTCGATCAACACCGGTGCGCCGCTGCACAGAGTTCTGGGCGGGTCTTGGGCGCTTCGCGGGGGGCTTGTGGCCCGGCTGCAGCTGAACGAGACGGTGTCGCACATGGCGCGCGTCACGCACGTCACCGTCGCGCGGGACACGCCCGGGGAGCTGCTGCTCAGCGACAGGTACCATCCACGACTTACGAACTACCCACCTCACCGAAACCCCGTTTAGTTTAATACATTTTATAAACGAGTAATTTAGTATCTCATATTTCAGAGACCCCAACCTAGAAAACTAGATACATGTGGTTAAATTTTGTTTATCAACGTCGATTTTAATAATTTTTTAATGTTTGTAATTTTAGGTCTTACTGTGTCTGTTTAGTAGCCGAATAAAACTAAATAACTACCTAACTGCAATTTTGCACCCTTATTTGTTCAAAAGTTATTGAAGCTCCTTAATTATCTTTAATGTATTCAGGCATCCGGAATGTAAGGACGTAGACATCTGTAATCGATAAATCTATTTTTTCTAGATGCATCCATTTCGTTCCCGAGGAATCTGAAGACGACAGTTACAAGAATAAGTCGCTTGGCTCGGAGTACTGCGGCGCGACAAGCTGGTCTCTGGAGGCCGTGGTTAGCGTGGCGCTGCGTCGCTGGTGCCTACAGGAGGTGGCGGTCGAGCTGTTCCTCAGCTCGGGGCACGCCCAACTTGTTGCATTCGCGGACACCGCCGAAAGAGATACCTTCCTCAAAGCGCTGGACAACTGCCATCTTCCTAACAGGTACTATACTGTATAGGCAGCCGGAAATTTTCGACCTTAAAAATTAGGTTATTCAAAACATAAAGTAACACTCCTAACGTCAGTGGTATTGACAGTGGTTGTGTTTCGCACACACAGATCTAAATGAAGTTTTTTCATCATATCTATCAGGTCGGAATCGGAAACCTTAACGGAGGCGATGACCCAGTGGCGCAACGGTGCGATCACCAACTGGGAGTACCTGATGAAGCTGAACAGTCTGGCGGGGCGCACGTACAACGACTTGATGCAGTACCCGGTGCTCCCGTTCGTACTCGCGGACTACTGCTCGCGGGTCCTCGATCTGGTGGACCCCGCTGCGTTCCGCGACCTCTCGCGACCCATGGCCGTGCAGAACAAGAACCGGGAACAGCACTACATAAACACGTATAACGTTAGTTTTGCGGCTTGTTAGTCTACCTTTAACAATCCGCAACACACACGCTCCGATGTTACAAGTGTCGTGTACCCCCCAGGATTTAAAGGCCGCTAAGCGCGACGGTTGCAGCCCACTGCTCTCGCGACAGCCGCATCACTACGCATCGCTCTACTCGAACTCGGGCGGCGTGCTGCACTACCTCGTGCGCGTGCCGCCTTTCACCGAACTCTTCCTCAACTATCAAGGTTCTAAAAACACTAATATAACACACTAGCTGTTCGCAGCGTTTTCACCAACGTTAATTTACTGCTCCGCAACTAAGTGCTATGCCTAGAAGTTATAAAGCCTTTAGCAAGCTATCAAATGCAAAAGGATTTTGTGGGATTTGACTAACATCTTAAAATTACGCAAATTTTAAGATGTTTGATGTTGTGTAAGTGTAAACATTTTATCCTTAACTTCCACCTCTTCAAATTAGTTACTACCCCTTAACTAAAATTTAATATACTTATAACTTTTTTTACAAAGGGTAATTTTTCATGAGACTGTAATTATCGCAAAATGGGTATTTACAGAGATTAACAAAGAATAAAAAATAAACAAACAATCTCTTTAACTTTAATATATTATAACTTTTTGAATTTTCACGTTCCATTACTAATTGAGACATCACTTTTACACCCATATTCTTAGTCGATTACTTAAAGCGTCCTCGACTCGACTTAACCTCAACTTTTCGAACAATTCCTTAGAACACATCTCATTACACAAGCGGTAGACCTCACACAGGGAAGCAAAATCTCTTCTCAGACTTAAGGCGTTGATACGGCAATTGAGTTTGGGATAAAAGTCAGTCAATTTTTTTTTATTCAAATTAGGTTTTTGCAAACACTTTTGAATAGTCAGAGTTATGAAATTCTAGTTTTTGAAGGCAACCGCGCGCCCTCCGGTTCACAATGTTGATTTCTACCGAGAAAAATCCGACAAGAAACTCTGTAGTCTCTCTGAAAAAAAAAATTTTAGTTAACAACATAACTAGTACAAATTATTTAAAAATAATACAATCATCAATGTTTCATTTAAATTTAGTTTACCTATGCATCCTGTAATTGAGCATCTTCAGTCCCATGGATTTTTATCATTTACATAGTCTGAAATATTGTAGTATGCTTTTTTACATAGTAGTTGTTTGATAAAAGATTTAAATTTACTTATTGATAGCTTTTGAATATTATTAGGAACTTTGTTATAAAAGTAAACGTATACATTGCCCCATAAAAGAATGACTCATTTTGTGTAGACGTGTATCATGCACCAACAGCTTTTTTTTTACTTCGTGAACGTCACTTCTCTTGCTGAAACTATTAATATTTTTATTTACATATAAAAGATTTTCATATATGTACTGCGACGCTAAAGTTAAAATATTTACTTCCCTAAACCTATCCCTCAGAGATATCCTAGATCCTTATTTATAAATAGCAAGAATTGCCCGTTTTTGTAACACAAATATTGTATTTACATCAGCAGCTGCAGCGCTACCTCACAATAAAATACCATATGTCATTAAACCATGGAAATAGCTAACATATACTATTTTTGCAGTGTCGACATCGGTCAATTGTCTTATTTTCTTGATCGCATACACAGCACAGCTAAGTTTTTTGGCTAAGTTATGAATTAGTATATGAACCCCATTGAAGTTTGGGCTCCGGCTTTATGCCAAAAAAGATTGTTAAATCAACAAGTTGCTCGCCAGTAATATTAATCATAGACAACATCCACTTGATTCCGAAAGTAAAAAAAAATTTTTGATTCTAAACTTACCAAAAACAGGTATGAGGTGGGACGGACTCATTGGATATTCCAAGGATAACAAATGTCGCCGGCAAGTACGAAGTGATTGATGATAATTTATCGATATCGGTAAATCTATATATATACCGTATATATATATATAAAGCTCAATAACGGTGACTCATTGACATAATTGTTCTCCCAGAAGGAGCCCCCGGAAATGTTTAGTGCCTCATGGTGACCTGGGGAAAAATCTGACATTTCCGAAAATCCAAGATGGCGGCGGTGATCCAAGAACTAACTTTATTGTTTTTCAAGCAAATCTGTGTACAAAACAAAGATTTTGGATTATTATTGATATACCGAAGACGATTTTAGTTTTTGTTTAATTATAAACCAACGACTTAGAGTAAAACAGAACTGGTAATATTAAAACAAAAAATTAAACCCGACGAACATAGACTCGCCTCATTTTTTTAAATCCGTTAAAAAATAATCTTGGTACGTTGATTGTTTCGAGCGTCATTGTTACCACAGATCCTATATATACATACGTACAGACATATGAACGTCCGTAAATATATTTTTTATCAATTTATTCGTTATTTTACACAGAATAAACGTATACCTTAATTATCAATAATATACTAAAAGGATTATTTTCCTTTCTACTGCACGGTAAAAACAGATTACTTAAAACAAGACAAATTGCTTTGTATCAAAGCAAATTCATTATCTCCAAGAAAATGATCCTCTGCCTATAGACGTAAGAGAATATTTACTTAGTAAAAGTAAAAAAAATCTTGAAAATATTTATTTGTACCAAGACAAAAAATATTCAATGCAATTAAACAAATGAATCGAGTCAAAGATAAGTTATTCTTTAAGTGAAAGATGTTTCGATTTCCATTAACGAATTTTTTTTGTTAGAATAAGAAATATTATTCTTCTTTCTAGCAAATAGATTTGATTAATTGATTCTTCAGAATAGGTAATAAATATTTCTGTTTGAGAATATGCATTGACAAATAATGGTACTTATACACAGTACCGACGACTCAAAAACACCATACTAAGGCCGACTTGCGGAAGATTCAGGGTTAAATAAATAACTAGCTAAATAACTAAACCTGGGTCAAATGTATAACTAGATAACTTGTCAAATGTCTTGCAGAAGCAGAAAGTTAACTATTCCTCAGAAGTGACAACATAATAAAAATAAATGTGCATCCTGTTATAAACCGCCTAAATAAGAAATTCCTGCATAAGTATATATGGGTCTCACTCTCTCTTGTTAGAAACAATAAATTTATCTCTTTTTACAATCTTTGTTATTCTTCTACGATGAGTTTTCAAAGATAATACTTTATTATGTCGTCCTTCGACTCCTTCGTGATGCTCAAATGATTGCCAGATGTTTATGAATGATGTTTTAGGAATAAAAGATGCTTTTAAAAATTGTTTTATTCCATGTTTTGCATTATACGCGTACGTAGGTACTCAGTCTGTCGGTTTATTTACTACATACCTATTTATTTAATTTGAATTGTGCAAGTGAAAAGTATTAAAAATGGACCTCCAAATGATCTTTTGTTGTCTTAACGCGTTCGTTCTTGCTCCAATTTACGGTGGAATCTTTGCCTATGTGTATGTGTTGAATATAGAAAAAAACCCAGGTACCTAGAATGCCTGTAGGCAGCAGAAGCAAAAATAATGAACCTCGGAATTCAGTGTTACACATAATTATTATCTGAGAATAGTGAGTAAAAGTTTTGTTCTCATACTTTTAGAATACCTAAACACTTTGTTCTTGCACAGTTCTATTAAAATGGTTTAAGTAAATGTATTTGTCAGAAAAATAAATTTTATCTACCTGCCTATTCATAGTTATAGGTGCCTACTCATAGTCGAAAAATAATATAAATTTAACCAGAAAATCGATATCAACACGAATTTAACTTAAAAATATTGGCGCAATATGACGGAGTTAATGAAATAACCCTCCGATGGAGGCGGGTTAAATTTTTAATATTTAACTCGGCAGTAGTCTTGTGTAGTACATGAATGATGAATGAAAAGGAATTAATTCCCGGTACTGTACTAGAATGAACTATTCCCTAAGCGTAATCGGTCTCGTTCTTTTCGGACATACATGTGCGACGGCAAAGAAAGAAACTATGAAAGAGAGAGAATGAAAAATTTGCTTGGCGTAATCGTTCGGTCACAGCGCTGCGTTCAGCGCTAGAAAGAATTTACTTCTATCTCGGTTTTTTTACGATGGACGCATGTGTGAAAGCGGGATGCGCGTCTGAACTATGACCGCGAAATCTAGGAAATAAAAGACCTAAGCGTTTCGTGCCTTGTATTAATTACAACTTTAAAGCCCACAACATAAAATCTATTTTACGAAAGAACAGTACAAGTGAATCTAGTACCTGAATTAATTCAGTCAGTAATGTTTCATAGTTCATTGATACTTGTCGCATTTAAGTTGATGTCTGTCACTCAAGTTACTGCATTCGTTATTTATATGTAGTGTTTAATGTATGTGCACGGTAATGTGTATTTTAACTGTAAATATATATATACATATGTGTGTGCTTAAATAAATTAATAAATAATGTCATAGTTGATTGATAAGTGCTTTGGTGGCGGTACCTAGTATGTTTGGGCTTTTTTTTAAAGATTTTTACTTTTTATGTGTTAGGTTTAGACATTTAAAATAGCACCAAATAGGCCTAAACAAAACAACATTTATACTCATACCAATACTGATGACGCTTAAAACGTTACTGCGAAAATTATGGCAAATTAATTTTGTATGGTTAACTTATTTACCCTTAACAAGGTTTTCAAACTAAAGGCTCCTATACGCACACGTATATCGAATCGAATCCACATTTTTATACACTTTTACTTTTTACCGAGATTAATATTAAATACTCCTGGGACACACAGACAGACACCGAAGTCATACCATAATTCGTTTTTATCATTTTGGTTGGAAACTAAAAAATAAGAAGCAAAATACCTACGTACGATGCTGTCTTGTTCGCTAATCGAGTCTTGTAATAGGATTATACAGACTGATATGAAAATTGAACTGTTTTAGCTCATCCGTACTAAATAGTGTACTACTGAACTAATAGTACTAGAATAATGTACTAGTACATCTGAAAGAATGTACTAGTACGGTGCGATCAGTTAAGTGACTGAATAAGAACAAAACTACTCGGCAGTGACCCGGGTTAAGTAGTAGCGCAAGACAAATATGACTTTGACTCAGATTAACTTTATAACTTGACAAAAATGGCGCTAACCCTGAGGAGCGCAAGTGGCCCTTAGAGATGTAACTGCGTTCTTAATAAATATCTGATTTGTATTTTGTTCGAATTGATTCCTCGACGATTTGATTATGAAAGTAGTCATTAAATCTTAATAATTCTAAATAGCGCGTTCTAGCTTAGTGTCAATAACTGCAAAACACCATCTGTTGATATTATTTAGATTTATCTTAGAAAGGATTAAATTCTTGATTTTAAAGAAGTCCATCTTTTTTACTGAAATAAAATTAAATCCCAAAATAAGCATATTAATCTTAAAATTACAAAAAAATCTAAGAATAAAATAGTATCAGAAACAGACAGGTGGTAATTTTATAACAAAAATATATTTTTAATCAGGGAATATATATTTTTAGAATAACTAAATATTTTGAGAAAGAAATCCTTTTTATCTTTGCATATAACGTGATTTGTTTTTCATCCTTAACAGACAACAACTTCGACATGCCGGACCGCACGTTCCACTCTTTGGCGACGACGTGGCGGTTGATTACACAAGACTCTCCCACCGACGTCAAGGAGCTCATTCCGGAGCTATTCTATCTGCCGGAGTTGTTTCATAACAATGAAGGTGAAATATATATTTCCTTTTTAAATAAGGAGGTCGTTACTATCAATCAATTGTATATGTTTTTAAAATAAGTTTTTGTTTCAATTTGATCTTTTATCGTAAGGCTGTACGTTACAAGTTTGTAACATTATGTAGCAACGGTTCTACTGTTCTCGTCAAACCATTCTGATGTATACGAAAAATAGATTTCCATTCTGATGTATACGAAAAATAGATATTTGTACAGAGAGAGAAAAAGAGAGAACAACCGAGAGAAATTTAAGCGAAAGAATAAAGCAGGGAATCATAATGGCAACTGTATGTCTTACATTGGACAATATAATACCCTGTCTTATTCTTCACCTCTTGGTTAACGTAAAGTGAAATTCTATTTTCTTCTGAGATCCGGGAAAAAAAATGTATAAAAATTAGTACGCTGTTTAGCTAGCGAATTAAAAGGTCGTGTTGTTTCGTGTTTTGTCAGGTCTGAACCTGGGCGTGCGGCAGTGCGGTCTGGGCGTGGACGCGGTGGAGCTCCCACCGTGGGCGGCGGACGCGCGCCTGTTCACTTTGGCGCACCGCCAGGCGCTCGAGGCGCCGCACGTCACCGACACGCTCCCGCACTGGATCGACCTCGTGTTCGGGTACAAGCAGACCGGACAGGCCGCCATCGACGCACTCAACGTCTTCCCAGCATGCGTTAGTCATCACATTATATATTTGTTGTACAATACAAGCTAGTAGATATAACGTAGACGTTCGCAAACAGTAAACAGTACCAAAACAATGTTGAAAGGAAAACAACTAAACACACGATATTAACTCACTCACGTTGTCGCCTGCAGCTATTTCCTTAGTAAAACGAGGAACCCTTATATAAGTTCATTCTATCAGTGACGTACATATTTTGATCGAATTTGATCATATACACTTCAACATGACTCATAGCGAAAGCCTATAAGGTGCTTGGGTTTGTAATTTGTGAGCGTAATTCTAATACTCTTAATAGAGTTAAAACTTATAAAATCTTGTATTGCACATTTGTTCGCAGTAACCTTGAAAATTGCTGACATCATCTATTTATTAAAAGTCTCTCATGTGTATTAGATTGTCCAAAACTTCTGACTTAAATCCATTTCAATGTCCCAAGGCTTATTATGAGATCTAATCCTCTTCTATACGTTTCTAATTATAGGCAAAATTCTCTTTTGTGGCGTGCATGTAACAACTTGAAAACTTAATGAAAACTTTAAATCTCGACCTATTGACATGTGCGGGCGTCCGTTATTTGATTATGTATTTCTATCCTATTACTACTTCTATCCTACCTTTGGTCTTCCGAATAAATAATTATATATAGCTGTAGACCAAGAGCTTGTGGCGTAAGAGTGTTCTAACGGGTTATTTATGTTGTTGTATGTTATCAAAGAATAGCATATAATAGTTTTCGATGATGGAAAAGTGTTTTTATTAAAATTTCCTTTTACTATAAAGATGTAGACACATGTGTAACACCCACTTGCAATGTTAGGGGTGACACGCTTTGAAGTACGTTAAATTATAGCATAATAACTACATATTTTACCAACGAAATATGACACCAAGGACTAATACTGAACTCTGTATGCGTGTCGGGATATGCTCTTCGGTCAGTTGTTTACTTCTGCTATGGGCAAACTGTGTTGTGCAAAGCTGGTGCGTTATGTGCTGAGTTGTGTTAGACATACTACGGGTTCGACCCCAGTGCGCTGCAAGACGAGGTGGACCGGCTGGCGGCCGCGGCCATGGTGCGCACCTACGGGCAGGCGCCGAGACAGCTTCTGCGGCAGGCGCACCCACACCGCGCGGCCGACCTCACGCCGCGCGCCATGCTCCAGGTCAGCACACACATCCTTACATTAACATAAAATAGTTTAGCGCTACGGCAACCGGAGCTGTGGTGAAAATTTATAAATTAAGCTTTGGCGGTGGCTATCATAATACGTGCATTATTTAAAAACAAATCCTTTTTTTTATTTAAATTAAGGAATGATTATCTTCGTTTTGTCAATGTGTGACGCAAACTCATGTAGCTAGTCACGTATAAGTCAGTTTTGACACGAATCATGCATCAAGCCCAAAAACATAACATATTCCCGAGTGGCTCTAACTCTTTGAGAGTTTCAGCATCATGACTACTATACTAAAATGTTTGTGTGATGTATGTGGGGTCAGACTGCGAGCTTGTTGGGCGGCGTAGCGGGTGTGTCTTGGGGCCGGTACTGTGGGTCCCCGGGTCTGCCGCCGGCGGAGCTGGTCACGCGCCGCTCGTGTGCCCCCGCCGGGCCCGCCGTGCTGCACGCTCTGCCGCTCGCGCGCGCGGTCGCCATCGCCCCGCGCGCCACTGCGCTCGTCGCGCTGCACTGTGGGTACCTACACGCACAAATGACATTGATTACAACTCACTTCTGTTGCAAACGTTTATTGTTGGCATCAAGTAATTTAATTGTAAGCATTTTTCTATTTATTTAATTGTTAGACCAAAGGCACTCAAAATCTAAATACCAAACAGTAATTTAATCGATGCCCCGTGTGAATTAAATATCTATATTATAACAAAAAAAAATTATACAAGAACCGGCTGTTTTTCTTAAAAATAAAATTTTCATTTGCCAGTGTCGGAAATATAAAAATATCCCCATACGTAACGTTTATGTGGACATGATCAGGTGACATGTCGTCGCCGAGCAGCCAGAGCTCGGGCGCGGGCGCGGGCGGGCTGGCGCTGGTGTCCTGGGGCCACTCGGACGGTGCGCTGCGGCTGAAGCGTCGCGACGCGCGCCCAGACCTGCTACTGCACGTGCCGCCCACAGACCAGGTACATACTATATTATATATGTGGTTAATTTACCTCCAAACAAATATAAAATATATGTCAAAGATAGTTTAATCAAAAAAACTATTGTTGAAGAATACATTGTATTAGATTAGGTAGGTTTTGATTTGTATGTGAATAAAAATGTGAAAATATGCGACAAGAAAAAAATATTCCGTTCACTTAGAAGCTTAATTTCTTTACAACTTAAAGGGACCGTAGACCTTAGTATTTGATATTAATTTCAACTTAATACCTTCACGAAGGATCCTAAAGAAGGTTCTTGACAGACACTGACAACAAAGTGATCCTATAAGGGTTCATTTTTCCTTTTGAGGTACGGAACCCTAAAAATATAAAATATTAATTGCCGGTTCTTCTCGGTAGTAAATCATTTCGAAGTGGTGATAAAGTTTTTAAAAATAATAATCATACTAACGATTCAATAGTGCTGTATAAAAGTCTACTTGATTAAAAAAAGTTTGAGTTTGGCTATAAACAAAAAAATGTTTTTTTGGTCAATAAAATAAAATAGTGGTCAAACAATAATATTTATTATTTTGTTTATGTAAATCATTATGGCCAAAAATTACCTATTATGTACCTTGCCTAATATAAACGGGTGGACGAACTTGTGGTTTTGATTAGATAACGGCGGTGGCGACGTCGTGCACGTGGGGCGCGTGCCCTGTGTTCCTGGGACATTCGTCGGGGCGCGTACAGGTGGTCCGCGTGCGCGTGCGGGCTGGCGCGCTGCACGTGCGTACGCGGTCACTGCACGCGCACCACGCGCCACTTGCCGACCTGTACGTGTGCCTGCGCGCCGGCCTGCTCGTCACCGCCAGCACTGACGGCAGGATCGTATTGTGGGACCTTCATAAGTAAGTGGATTACGGCCTAAGTCTGCCTTTCCTAAGGAGGGGCCTGCACCTCTGTAGTGGAGATAAAGTGAAGGTAAACAACGGCCGGGGCAACAAGATATCTTGACACCTATTTATAAGTCTAATTTGTAAACTGTTTTATAATAAAGGTTGTTTGCATCCTGTAACATTGATATAGGATAAAAATAAATAAATATATTTTTCATCTAACTGACTCGGAAAAGCTCCCTTTGTCGTTTAAAATTTGATTAAATCTGCGTGGAAAAGCTAACTTTATCTGTTTACGCGCAAAAGGTTTTTTTTTGAAATGCGACAAAAACAAACATAATAAAACCGTCCGAAATTATATAATTATTAAAACTTTAGTTTATGTTTTGATGCTTTTGCATGAAATATAATGTTATGTTTAATAGATAATTTATATATTAATAATAATTATCTATTTTATTATAATAAAATAGATAATTTATTGTAGTTTGTTAAATTATTAAATACAACAAGAAAAAATAAGTTTTAAGTATAATTTTTGTGCTAAGAATTTTAAAATTGGCATGGTGCAAACTCGGTTTTTTTTTATATATTTGGGTCAACAAACAGTGTTCACATTGAGACTTATCAAATAAATAGTAATATAAAGATTTTATTAGTGTGCCACCAGCACCGACATGGTTAACGGTTAACGGTGGATTTAAAATTAACATGGGAAGTAAGAAAATTAAAAGTGGTTATGAAACAAAAAATGTTCATAAGTAAAATACATGTACTTATCATAAAATTAAAACTAATTAGCAACATTCAGGCTTTTAGGGTCTGACAAAAAATTCAAAATTAGTTAAAAATAAAAAGGCAATGTGTGTAATTATATTATATTGTAGTTTATTATATTTTATTTATATACATTACACTATATTATATTATATGTATGTATGTTTAATGTAAAGACATGAGTCACTCCACCAGTAACGTAAAATACTTAAGTTTACCCGCGAAAAATAGGTTAGTACCTCTGAGCGTGCGGTTTGTTGACGACATGCAGACATGCAAAAGGCGCTCAACATATTTTAGAGACTTATTATGTTGTTATCAATACTTAATTAAACTATTTAAAATAAATATACTTGTTCCATAAGTTATTAACTAATTATTGTTTTCCTTGTATTTTATATATATTTTCCTTGCTGTAGTGAATTGAAAAATTGTGTGTTTCGCACGGCTGGTTTTTTTTGGGTTTCATGCCGTAGAATCCGTCGCTTTGCGGATGTAATTATTGGACCACTTGCTTCGCTTGGAATTCAATATAGGCACTCCACACGAAAAAGCAACTTTCCAGCCTTGCATTGCATAACAAATAACTATTGTTCATTTGTTAAGGTCCCATAGGGCATATTTAAGATATTACATTTATGTATGTTTATACACTTATTAGTTTTAAATCCAAAATAATAAGTATTTTAATTTATTAGTTGAATACGATATTTAAAATGGTAGCTACTACAATGCGTGTAACTCGCTTACTTTACAAAGCTCACAACTACATATTGTGTGTATAAATAATGTTACTATAATAATAAAATATAATGTTACTATCTTGTCCACAGACTTAGCTACATCCGCACGTTGCCTAACCGCGAGATGTTGCCGGTGACGCTGGTCACCGTCAGCGCGACGCTAAGCGACGTGGCCAGCGTACACGACCCCTGCGCCGCGACCCCTGTCACCCCAACGACCCCAGCGACCCCAACGACCCCCGCGTCCCCCGACCACGATGACGCGGACCCCTACGAGAACGATGCCTCCTACAAATACAAATCACTGATCAGGGTGCACACCGTCAACGGCTCATTCGTTGGTACGTTCTTATATAAACCCTTTTTCTTAAAACAGTGTAATAAAAGAAATTAGACCGAAGTATATGACATAACTAAAATGAAGTTATCAATTTATGCTAGAAACTAAAGGTAATTACGGTTTTTCATAATACATGACGTAACATAACCACGCCTGTTTCCCGAAGGGGTGGGCAAAGAGTTGTAGCGGACCATATCGTACCGCTACAAGCAAGGCTGACGTCACGCGTCCTACATCGCGCTATCGAAGTTTCCTTCGCAGTTCAGTATATATAGTAATCGAAGCGCAAGTTAAGCGGACCACGGCGGTCCCCAGGCATAACACCTCGCCTGGCAGGAGATCTCTTCTTCTCCGCCGCTCCACATTGGTGACCCCGAGCTGAACAATTGACGTAACTTCCGCAGCAGTAGCCTACTCCTTCCCACCAGGTACACGGACCAGTTTTCAACCGTACGCTTCGTATCTCAGAGCTTTCATCAGGACCTATCGCAGCACTTCATCGCTTCCTAGTTCCTGCAGCTCCCCTCCGGCGACGCAACTGTACAGCATTTCACCACAACCTGTTGAGGATTCTCACTCCAGCGTGGCACTTCCTCTTTACAGCACTCACACCAGCCTGTCGAGTACTCTCACTCCAGCGTGGCATTCTCTGCTCGTCGCTTCTGCCGCTAATTCAGACCAGTGTCTCGATTCAAAGGGACACACAGCCAATCATTCCATGGACGCGACTCACTGTAGTAACTATACACTACTCAAAAGAGTAACTATCGAGTTTCTTGCCGGATTCTTCTCGGTAGAAATCAACAACAGAACCGGCGGGAAGGTGGGGAGGGTTCAAAAAATAATATTTTATAACTTTGACGATTCAAAAGTGGTTGTAAAATCCTTATCTGAATAAACCATTTTGACTTTGACTTTGACTTTGTGGCCATACGCAACCACCATGCCAGCACTACTCGCTAGTGTCTCGACACACTGCAGACGCACAGCCAGCAACTTTCTAGTGTGGACTCACCGCAGACTACTGATATTCGGCATGCAGTACACGCCTTCCCGACTCACTGTGGACGGCGCATTAAAAACTCGGCATCTCAAGATCGTACGCAAGCATCACTGCAAGTTTTATCGACATTCGGTCTGGGAAGGGAGTGATGTGGCGGCCTATATCGTACCGCTACAAGCAAGGCTGACGTCACGCGTCCTACATCGCGCTATCGAAGTTTCCTTCACAGTTCAGTATATATAGTAAAACGAAGCGCAAGTTAAGCGGACCACGGCGGTCCCCAGGCATAATACCTCGCCTGGCAGGAGATCTCCTCTTTGCCGCCGCACCATAGAATCATTAAGCTCAATCTTATTTTTCACTTTATTTGGTGGTATGTTTGCAATTATAAGCTGCTACGTGCATTACTTAACATATATCACTTTACTGCCGCTGTATGTGTGTTCTCACAATGCGGTTCTCAACTAATTTATATGCGAAGCTCTCAAAGTTCTAATATGTCATGTAATTATTCAAAAAAAAAAAAAAAAAAGTGTTTGTTAGATCTAAAATTCGTAATGCGTTTCTTTGTGCGTACGTATTTGTTTAGTTATAAATAAGTTAAATGATCATGTTGGCTTGTGTGTGCGTAGGTAGTGTAAAGGTGTGTGACGTAGTGACGTGCGTGTGCTACTCGTCTGCGGCGGAGGGGGTGAGCGTGAACTGTGTGGCGGCGGGGCTGCGCGGGGGGGGCGTGCGCCTCTACTGCAGCTGGGACCTGCGACCGCTCGCGTACATCCCGCCCCCCGACCGCGCACCCTCAGCGCCGCTCCTGAGGTACACACACACACACACACCCTCTCTCTCACACACACACACACACACACACACACACGCGCGCGCGCGCGCACACACACACACACACACACATACACATACACACACACACACACATACACACACACACACACACATACACACACACAGACACACACACTAATTCTCGGTGGATCACAAACATCCCACTTATGAGATTTAGGGTTGCCATCTCTAAACTCTAACTATGATAAGAAGCGAAGAAGCGTGACATGCCAAAAAATCTCTTTCTTGTAAAGTTACTCAGTAAGATAAAAAAATAGTTTTAATTGTTATAAATCAACTTTTTTCTCATTTCGTCCAATGAAAATGTTTAAATCAATATTTGTCATTGCGGCGCCATGCAATCGTGTCGAGTCACTCTGAAAAACATCCTCAATAAATTGGATTTTTTACCTTAATGTAATCAGTTCAGAATGTAAAGATCAGAGAAACTTCCTCCCGCGAACGCTTAGGTTGTGGAATCAGCTCCCTGCCAAGGTTTTCTCCAAGGACTACAGTATGGGGTTCTTCAAGAAAGAAGTTATTAAATTTCTGAAGGATCGGCAACGCGAGTGATACCCCTGGTGTTGCAAGCGTCTATAGTCTTAGTGGTATAAAAGTTGCAATTAGTGGCAAATGTTAGTTTGAATTAACTTGAATATGATGTTCTAAATGAATAACCACTTCAGCTTTGCGATTCGGTGAGCTATGTCGGCGACTTTAGTTCTCCTACGGATTTCCTCATTCCTGATTCGATCACGTAGGGAAACTCCGAGCATTGCTCTTTCCATCGTCCGCTGAGCGACCTTGAGCTTTCGTATAAGGCCCAAAGTTAGCGGCCACGTCTCAGTGCCGTAAGTCATCACTGGCAACACACACTGGTTGAAGACTTTTGTCTTCAAGCACTGGGGTATTTGGGACGAGAAAATAGTACGCAGTTTTCCGAACGCTGCCCAACCGAGTTGGATTCGGCGATTAACCTCTTTCTCGAAATTGGACCTACCTAATCGAACAGTTTGTCACAGGTATACGTATTCGTCAACAACTTCGAGTGTAGAGTTCCCAACAGTTATTGGAGTGGGTGCTACATGGCCATTCGACATGATTTTCGTCTTGTCCATATTCATCTTGATGCCCACTCGTTGGGAAGCTCTACTAAGGATTTCGAGCATTGTGCTAAGATCCTCCATCGATTCTGCCATGACCACAATATCGTCGGCAAACCGAAGGTGGGTAATGTACTTGCCATTAACATTGATGCCAAGCCCGTCCCAGTCCAGAAGCTTAAAGACATCTTCCAACACATTTGTGATCAGTTTCGGAGATATGACATCTCCCTGTCTCACACCTCTCTGCAGTTGGGTCGGTTTCGAGTTCTGATCCTGGAGACGGACTGACATAGTGGCGTTATCGTACAAGCATGTTAGCACCTCGATATACCGATGATCAATACGGCATCTCTGTAGAGCCTGTAGCACTGCCCATGTTTCCACCGAATCGAAGGCATTCTCATAGTCCACAAACGCTAAGCAAAGGGGCCGATTATACTCTTCTGACTTCTGTATAAGCCGCCGTAGCGTATGTATGTGGTCTACGGTACTATAGCCTCTTCGGAAACCGGCTTGTTCGGGAGGCTGGAAGTCGTCGAACTTGCGGGCGAGACGGTTCGTAATTACTCTTGAAAACAGCTTATAAACATGACTCAGAAGCGTGATGGGTCTGTAATTCTTAAGAAGTGTATTGTCACCTTTTTTGAAGCACCACCACGCCCCTGTGCCATGCTTGCGGCGAAGTGCCTTCGAGTCTGACGGTGTTAAAGAGCTTCTGAAGGACTATTAGTACCGGTTTTCCACCCGCTTTCAGAAGCTCAGTCGTAACTCCATCATCACCCGGTGCCTTATTGTTCTTAAGCTGTTTGAGAGCCATACTAATCTCGTACAAGCTGACGTCCGGGATGTCCTCGGTATAGTGTCGAGTCAGTCTAGCTCTAGGGTCTTTAGCTGGACTGCCAACTGATTTTGATGTCGACATGTATAACTGTCCATAGAATTTCTCGATTTCCTCCAAGACCTCTGGTCTAGACGAAACAATGCTGCCGTGCTCCGTCTTCAGCCTTGACAGACGGCTTCGCCCAATAGCCAGATCTCTCGCGAACACTTTGGAACCTTTGTTCCGTTCTATTGCCTCTTCAATACGCAAAGTATTAAAGTGGCGTTTGTCGCGTGCAAGTGATTTTGAGATCTGTCTATTAAGGCGCCGATATGATACTGCATCATCCGAAGACTGCAGCCTAAGGTTTCGTCTCTCGTCCATAAGTCTTAGAGTCTGGTCCGAGAGTCTTTTCGTTCTATTTGTACATACACAATCACTATGTCTGTATGTTTCACTTTATTTGATATACCATTCCTATAAAAAACTGGGACCCCGCAATTACCAAGAAAAAGCCTCTTTTTTTATGACATCTTTAGACGTGTGCTATACAAATATAAAAAAACTAATTTTTAAGAAAACAAAAAATACAGACACGAAATAGTTTATTACCCTTAAGGTGAATTATTTTCATCAGATTCGGATATTTGGAATAGGAAAGGGGAATTTAGATGATTTGATTTTGATGAATACGACTCGAGGCGCAGTTGTCCCTATCGCACATCCGTATCTTGGACCTTATCCTAGTGCGAAAGCTTGGTCGTGATATTTTCTCTTAATGCATTAGCGATATCTCAAACACACAACTTTTCCCTATATATCCGTACCAATACCATTGCAGTAAGTAGTACGGTTAGGGTGTAAAGCATTATAACTAAGAAACCAGTTAATATAGAAGAAAGGTAAAAATTAGGTTTCCCTGAAGTACAGGACCCTGGTGAAAATCGTCAAAGCTTACACTTTTTTATAGTATACGAGAAACCGACGGTGTTCTTCATTAAAAAAAATCGTTACATATATATATATATATAATTATTTGTTAATTAATTAATAAATACTTATAATGCAATTAAAAGGTAAAAATAATTATTGCCAAAAATCTGTTTTGAATAATCGTTTGAAGTTGTTGTCATACAAGTGAAGTGTGTTATAAACCGTTAGGTACATAGACACCAACATTAAACTGTGTTTCAGATCAGATTTTTAACAATAAGTAATTATTTTTACCTTTTTAGTGCATCTTTTTGAAGTCGGTTCTTGTTTTTGTTAAAAAGTTTTTTTGTTATCCGAAACGCCATTGGTTGGTACGAAACACTCGGTGCGGGAGTCCGACTTTTTGTTGACTTACGTGGTCCTCATCCTGAATAGTTATCATTTTTTTATAGTTTTGTGTATACAGTGTATACAGTGTCGTAAACAAGAGAAAAGATAGTTACTCCTTTTATATAATGCAGATTATAAAGTTGTTATTGGTTAAGCAAGTGTCAAGCCCCAAGGGGCTATCTGTTGTTAAAAATTCCATTTGAAATTGTATTCATTGAATTGAATTTCTCAGCGTTATCGATAACTTAAGGTTTGTTTGTTTATACAGCATAGCGTACAGCAGTGACTCTCAGGTGTTGTTCGGGTGGTACGGTGACGGCACGGGCGTCGCGTGGGAGAGCGGCGCCGACCGACCCGCGCCCGTGAGGCTGCTGCCCGCACACCAGCTCTTCTGACGTTGACGCCGCCGACGCTGCTGCTGCCGGCAGTAGCGACACACACATACCGGACATCTCGCCAGATACGCTTCTTTATACAATAAGATCCATGTATCATAGAACAACGGATACAATATGTGGCTGGCGGTAATTGTGCCTCACTATATCCTAAGTATTTGTAAGTGGTCAAATACACAACATATTTAAGGGGCGTCAATTAATTACGTAAGGTGATTTTGACCGTTGTCTCCTAGCGCGAATGAGAAGCACCGTGCGGTGTGCGGTGTGCACGACGCACTCGGGCGTGTCCGCACTGCGCAGGCCATTACGACTATCGCGGTAGCGTCAAAACACGTCGAGTATCAAACCCAATACAACATGCACGAATTCGTACCACACTCACGGTGCTTCCTGCAGCGATATCAGATTGTACCTACTTTGAAAGTTTTCTGTTTTCCAATCGCCAATATTTGTTAATATTTTGACGGCCTTAGACTAGATGTAGCAACTTTAATAAGAGAGCCAAATATACAATAAGAACAAGACACGTTACTTTTAGCGCATTTAGACTTCTATTAACTTTTATTCTGTCAAATGACGACAATGAATTATATAAGTGAATTGTTTGATTTTTATATGATAGTTGATTAAAACTTTGCTTGAGGTTATGTATATGCTGATTGTTAACATCTTAACTTAACTTAACTTTCCACACTACATACATATGTATCTGCATATTATTACATACGTATAAGTACGGCTGAGTTGACAACCATTAGATTTTATTACAAGTACCGTACGTTATATTTTGTCACAATATATCGGATTTATTAAAATATGTATAAGTTCGTTGTTTTGTAATGTCTAAAAATGTATGAATGAGGACAATAATTAAGATAATTGAGTCTTCCAAAGTAGCAATTTGGAGCAATACGTTATATTTGGAAAATATTTAAGAAAATATTGAAATTTTTGTAAATAAATAAGAGATTTTACCTTAAATAAATATTATTAATTAAAGAGAATATAGATGAAAAGAAACATATTTCATAACTTTTGCTCGTGGCTCCGCTGGCGCTAAATTTGGTTATCGGCGTGGAATACTTCTACGGCAAATCCTTGACTGTAGCAAGCTGTGGGTAGAGTTCGTCTGCACGTAACTCAGTTCTTGCTGTCGTAATATTTTTCGAGATAATATGATTTACACAGACAATCCTCTAACTACTTTTACTCCACAAGATTACTTAAATATAAGATACCATATATCATCGTGGAAAATAATTACTGTCAATACCTAGTATGTACTCGGTGACAGCGACAGCTCATAGTAAATACAAATATGTAGTCCGTGACAGCAACAGCTCATTGTAATAACAAATATGAAGTCTGTGACAGTGACAGCTCATCGCAATAACAAATATGTAGTTTGTGACAGCGACAGCTCATTGTAATAACAAAAATGTAGTCTGTGACAGTGACAGCTCATCGCAATAACAAATATGTAGTTTGTGACAGCGACAGCTCATTGTAATAACAAAAATGTAGTCTGACAGCGACAGCTCATCGTAATAACAAATATGTAGTTTTTGACAGCAACAGCTCATTGTAGTAAGTAACAAATATGTTGTCTGCGATAGCAACAGCTCATTGTTACAACAAATATGTAGTCTCTGAATACGAAAATTCATTTTAATAACAAATATGTAGTCTGTGACTGCAACTGCTCATTTTAATAACAAACATGCAGTCTCCGACCGCGAAAGCTCATTGTTGTAATAAATAGGTAGCCTGTTACAACTCATTGTATTTAGTTATATTTGTGTTATATGTGTGTGAGTAAAGAATTTGTAAGTATATTTATGTGCATCAATAAATTGTTAGAATGTGATACTGATATTGATGATTCGAAGACTGAACGATTTAAATAAGTAGATATTCCTACAGTATTAAGGCCTGACGTTAAGCATATCTATTAAATGTGTGACTGTTAAATTCATATTATATATCGCTAAGTTAATGTTCCTTATGTAATATGAGTATATAATATTTTAGAAGTGTTAGTCTAACATCTGCAGACAGAATTTAATTGAATTAGCAGGCTATTAAAAAAAAATACTTCCTGCTTGTCTAGAATAGGTACATAATAATTAGTCACAGATGAGCTAGCAACGACTGGGGGCCAAAGACCGAAAGTGCAGATCAAGAAAAAAGATAAATACAAGAGTCCGAAATAGAGTATATTCTAGTTTTAGAATACCCTTGAAACTTATAAGGCGTGTTACGTTACAGTCAATAATAAAATTGTTACCATGAATACCTGGTAGTACTAAAATCGAGTATTCACGGTCAATCTTAAAGAGCTGTCGAATATTTTAAACGTTTTTTTGTGAATATGTGTTTCAAATGAGAGTCGTGGTGGCCGAAGTCCGTAACCAATACTGAACACCGACCACACCGTAGCAACTCACGTATAATCCGGCGCCAGTGTGTTGACAACAAAGCGCCGAACTGTGACGTGCGTCTCCCGAGATTCGGTCCGTTATGCCGAAAGTCGGGAAAGACCATGGAGTGGATGGTCGACCGTGCGCCAACTTAGTTGAAACGCATCACTTAGTGCGTGGGATTTGGATGCCGCGTTGAGAATGCGCGTGTCGTGGACGCACATATTTTAATGTTGAAACTTTATTTTGTATAATGTATTTTAAATAGTAAACTTAGATAAAAAACAAAATGTATAGTATGTAGTGCTAAGTTCATCTCTAAACTGATTGTGCTGACAGTTGTTTGTGCGTGTACCTGAATCATGTAGCTATATTTTAAAATAAAGTTTTGAATACAATCCTTTTGGACTTATTACTACATTGCCACCACCACCATCTTTAAAACCAAAAGAAGTCCATTGTTAAATGTAGCCGTTCCCTAATGTTTCCGCGGCGGCCGCCGGTACAACATATAGGAATTTATAATTTGAAATACCAGTCTTAACCCGCCTGCTACTTGAGGCTGGATGAGCTTTGTTAAATAATGATCGAAATAGTTGTCGACCGACGCGCATTCGACGCTTCGACGGTCTATCTACTGTACTGTTCATTGATGGACTAGTTGTCGACCGACGCAGATTCGACGCTTCGACGGTCTATCTACTGTACTGTTCATTGATGGACTAGTTGTCGACCGACGCACATTCGACGCTTCGACGGTCTATCTACTGTACTGTTCATTGATGGACTAGTTGTCGACCGACGCACATTCGACGCTTCGACGGTCTATCTACTGTACTGTTCATTGATGGACTAGTTGTCGACCGACGCACTATTGAAGAGTATGAGTAATCATAGGTGTTTGTTACAACCAATACCTAATATTATGGTCAGGTGCTGGTGGAAGACTCGGAAACCCTGTAGGCCGGTCCTGTCATAAATTACGATGCAGAGTTTTTTTGTTTTGATCACTTGGCAATTCAGAGAGGAACAAATCACTACAGATTCACAGTTTATTAGTAGGTACATACTATTATACGAAAAGTAAATTGTTATTAGGCAATTATTTACGTATAGTAACATAGCCGACAACATGAAATATCACAGCAAATGCAGTGATCGCCGACAATCGGAATGCGACTTTTAAATGAGTTCTTAAAACTACGTAGAGCTTGCCACGCTGCGTTATCGCAAACAACCTACCTACATATTTTGGTACAAAACAATACCCCACTCCAGGCAGATCACAATTGTCTGTATTATTTGCCAAGTTCAAGAACTGTATCAATAGGCTTAACGACTTGGAGATAATTCGTAGCTGCATAACTTGAATGAAGCATCACTGAAGCCGTGGAAGTTGACGTTACAATCACCAAGCGGTAGGAAACAAATATCGATTCGTACTCGGTGAGAATCAACCACGGAAAAAAAATCGCATGCAGGAAGCCAATAAATCGCCAGTAAGCGTGGCGCCCTAGGAAAATCACTTGGCCCAAAACACTACGGGGGAAAGCCATCTATTGGAATGAAAGATCCTTGCAATCGTCGACAAGATAGTCCGCTTGATCCAAATCTTGGAAGCTGACACATCTTCCAACTGAAAGGAAAATGAATCCGTAATCGACTGGTATTACATTTCAAGAATGGCTGTGGAAATCGGGGAAGTTGATGTTCTGTAAAATGAGAGGATCAAACTTAAACGTAAAGCGTATCGGTATGTCAACATTGTTGTCTGCAAGTGTAGGTACCAATATTAGTTCTGAATTATGATCTTGCTGGGAGTCTCACAACCAAAGATAACTTATACGTATACTTATACTAGATACCGTGTCTGAAACAACATCACACGGAGTATTGCGAGCCATTTTGCTATCACAGATAATAGTAGGATAATGTCCATGCTATCAATTATTGTGTAAATTAGCTATTTTTTTACATCTGTGTGCATAGTTTTGGTGTTACCAATCTTAACGTGATTACCCCAAATTGGGGAGTTCTAATTTTTTTTCGGTACTTAATTTATTTTCACTTGATGACCCCTGTGGTGATACATTACATATATTGAGATAGAACGTAAACCTTTGCTATGTAGGTAGCAATTCGTTTACCATTACCACAAAATGGATGTTAAAGCCTTAAAGTAGGTTCCAAATATTGTATACTGTAGTTCTAAAATATAGATGGATGCACGAAATAAAATCTGTCCTTCTCTTCTGTCTGTGACAATAGTCGTGTGTGGTTAGCAAGATTTTTTTAACATAGAAAGCAATCATAGAAAATGTCCACAAACAAAATAGGTGTTTACTATTTTTAAAGAACATCCACTGTTCTACTTCCGGAGCTTGTGCAGCTAATGCTTTAAATGCGGACCGTAAGTGCCGCCATATTTTACATAGAACGCATTCATTTTTGGTCAACAGCACATTCATTGTGTAAATATAAGACTAATGACTTAATTTCTTTTGCGAAAGCGATATTGCTGTTATTGTTAGAGCGGCCGCGTGGATCCGCAAGAATCGGATTACAGTGCTATTATTTAAATGTGTACAATTTTCTCAATTAATATTTATTATAAACTTCAAACTCGTCAGTATTCTGTAAGTTACGGTCAAAATTAAAGCCCTCTTAAATTTTTAGTTTTTGCTTTTATATTTCTATAATTAGTTAGCCGCCTATATAACATATTCTGAGAAAATTTCAGGCTTTTGCCTACTTTGAGCTCATAAAGGACCGTGTAGGCTTAGCAATAGGCCTCCGTTGAGACCCTTCGGGCACAGATTATATAAACTATTCGGGTAAGGAAAAGACTATAGTATTAGTATAATATGTTTAATCTCAATTTTCATAGGAAATGTAAAGATTATTTATAATACGAAATTTAAAAATTCATATATAAAATTAAAAGGATTTAGTATGACATTTTATTATTTTTCAAAAGAAAATTAAAATGAAATCATTATAAGTACATTACTTATATTCATATTTGTTTTTCTAAAGACCAAATAATTCTATCGTTGTAATTTTTTTTATTTTTTTTTTATACCACTAAGGTGGCAAACAAGCTTACGGTCCGCCTGATGGTAAGCGGTCACCGTAGCCTATGGACGCTTGCAACACCAGGGGTATCACTTGCGCGTTGCCGACCCTTCAGAAATCTAATAACTTCTTTCTTAAAGAACTCCATACTGTAGTCCTTGCAGAAAACCTTGGCAGGGAGCTCATTCCACAACTTAAGCGTTCGCGGGAGGAAGTTTCTCTGAAACCGCACTGTACGCAACCATTTAGGTTCTAAAGTGTGAGAATGAATTCCCTGCTGATGGCGAGCGGTGCGATGGTAGAAAGTAGCCGTGGGCATCATTTCGAACAATTCTTCAGAACACAACCCATTGTACAAGCGGTAGAACACACATAGTGAGGCAAAGTCTCTCCTCAGACTTAAGGGCTCGATACCGCAAGTGAGTTTGGAATTGTCGACAATTCTCACAGCCCGTCGTTGAACCGAGTCAAAAGGGCCAAGCTAGTATCCGGGTGCACCTGCCCAGAGATGGCAGCAGTACTAATTGAATAACTTATATTACTGATATTTCACAAACAATGCAAATTACACTTGGTTTAACTGTGTTCATACAAAGTAACTTAATTTATAAAATCAAGATTAAATGCACCCGTGTAGCTGTGGGTGCGCCTTTGACCGACCCAGGTGGGGGCGCTGGTACATGACAATAAGACACTCCTATATTTTACACATCAAATGGAGCGTGTGCGTACCCCGTCTTGCTAATAAAGTACCTAGTATTAAGTAATTTAAGTTGAAATTGTATATAAATAGTCCAAAGTGTAAAGTTACAGTTCGTTGCAAAGAGAAGATAAAACTTTTTACTTATTTTAAGATACGGTAATTAATTAATTTCGTAGTTCATAAAATACATGATAATACTTATTCTACACACAGATTACGTGTGATGCAGTGTTGAAGGCAAGTACCTAAAAAGTCAGGGTCTCGGATCGGCTCGTTTTTTGTGTCTAAACACGGTATCTAGACGTGTAAGTCATCTTTGCTCACAACAGCTTAAAATTTTCACGAAAATCATGTCAGTAAAGTAGGTAATAGTCTTTAGGGAAGGGTATCAAAATGGTAAAATTGGGCACCCTCATGTAACTTTTAACTACAGCGCACTGCTGCTCCCTGGCAACACTCTATTGCTGTCAATGTCAAATAACCTTTCTATACTGAATACTTGCTAAACTATGCTGAACCCACAGACCTCAGACCACGTATTTAATTTCATGTGGCATGTGCACATGTGGCTAAAACCAAGATTTTTTTTTTCCGCGGTTTCACGGTCCGCCTGATGGTAAGCGGCCACCGTGGCCTATGGACGCTTGCAACACCAGAAGTATCACCCGCGTGTTGCCGACCCTTCAAAAATCCAATAACTTCTTTCTTGAAGAACCCTTGGCAGGGAGCTCATTCCACAACCCAAGCGTCCGCGGGTGGAAGTTTCTCTGAAACCGCACTGTACGCGACCATTTCGGTTCTAAAGTGTGAGAATGAATTCCCTGCCGAAGGCGAGCGGTGCGATGGTAGAAAGTAGCCGTGGGCATCATTTACAACAATTCCTCAGAACACATCCCATGTACAAGAGGTAGAACACAGACAGGGAGGCAAAGTCTCTCCTCAGACTTAAGGGTTCGATACGGCAAGTGAGTTTGGGATCGTCGACAATCCTCACAGCCCGTCGTTGAACCGAGTCAAAAGGTCCAAGCTGGTATCCGGGTGCACCTGCCCAGAGATGGCAGCAGTACTCCATATGGGGCCGAACTTGCGACTCCAATTCCAATTCCAATTAAGTCGCTATCCTATATCTATGCCTGAACCGCACTCTATAAGTTATATTCCAAACCCCACCAAGTAATTATCGCTCGGTAAAGTTGAAAATCAACCATTTTTGGAACGGCAGTTTGACAGTTAATCTTCACACTGACAGTAGTGAATGTAAACTTTTTCTGTGGCATTGTAAAAAATTCAACTTGACAGTTGGAAAATTACTCTTCCGCGGCAGGCGTCCCAAAACCACTTTTTTAACTTCCTCGTTGCCATTTGGAACGCACCCTAATATTCTGTCATATCTAATTTTTTTATCATCTGTGTTGAAATAACCTTTATTTGTTTAACGAAAAGAAAAGTATAGTAGTATTTTTGCAAGTAGTAGTTATATTCTTTTTGATTTAAGCGGTTTTAGGAAAAGAAAACAAATCATAAGAGCGTTTGCATTCGTCATAAATTAATTTCAGTTATTTTGGTTTAACAATGGGTTCTAAGAAACACAAAAAGGACTCTAAAAAGAAAAAGCACAAAGACAGATCTATATCACCTTTAGACGGCGAAGAACGGGAACGTAAAAGACACAAGAAACATAAAGATCGTCGGAAGGATCGATCACCAGACGGTAAGTTTCTGTTATTTTTACTTTTAGCTTTCAAACACCGATTTCTGATGATGATCTCAATCAGTGATTTTTGTGCTTTACGTACTTCGGTGCTGTGATAATATTAAACTGAACGAACATAGTACCTTTTCTGTAATAAAGAGATCATGATTGGTATAGGTGGATCACCCAGTTGACATGATAATGGCATATTTTGGTCATTATTTCAGACTCGGTGGCATACGAGAAGGGCCACCGCGTCCCGAGTGCGGCTTCGTCAAGGTGGGTAATTGAAAAATAAGTATAATTTTTTTGGATCCAATGCAAGGAGGTATGAGGAAAGGGTGTAATAGTCTTCATTAAAAGTTCTAGTCAAGTGTGCGGCCTTAAAATCATAAAACCATAACCCTTAAATAAATAAAGAAAATATTTTGAAGTGATCTTAAATAATATGGCTCCCTCTCTTTTTGGCTGGGTTCAGTGATCACTATTGCTTCTATGCTTACTTGGCTAGCACCTTAGATATCTTTTGATTCAATAATATCCCACTTTTTGATAAAAAAAATTATATTAGCCAAAAGTGGTATGCTACCTCTAATGTTAGTTTGTCAATTACACTGTAACTACTGAATGGATTGAAATGGTTATGTAAATGTGTTGAGACATTTTGAACCAGTTGTTACTTAATGTCTTTGTAGCGGTACAATATGATCCATTACTTATTGTCTGTTGGGACGTCATAGCTTACGTCTACATCTTAAATGTATACAAAATATTTGGTTAGGTCTGAATTAGGACATTTTCTCTCTTCTGTTGCCCAATCAATGACTTTTTGACAAAGACTTTGTTATATGGGGTTTACAGTGTAATTAAGGTTTAATAGCTATGCTCAGTCTTTTTTGTCTGCTTAGTTTATATATTTGAGCCTGTGTTATTCATCAAATCTTTGACAACTTAATGACACATGTCATAAGAACCTAAAAATATAATATTTCTTATATTAAGGAATAATTTTTTAATTATGTTGTATAAGCTGTGCTCCACTCCTGCTGATGTAGTTCCTGTGTGAACTTTTAAATATTGTAATATAGTGCTATTCCAAGCTATGTTTGTGAAGTCATAACAAATTGTAAATTAAACCATTTTTGTGAATACATAGCTATACATGGAACATATAAAACACCCCAACTACAGACAAAAATAAATGTTGGGCTGGTATGCATATCAAACCCACATCCTGGATTTAGTGTAGTCAAGCAATGCACAGAGTATCAATTTTTATATTACCAAAGCCTAGATATGGTAATTATGTTCAAACTGCACTTGGTTGGTTTTATTGGCTTTTAGGGTGAAGATGGAGCCTTATTACGGAAGCCCTGTCTGTCCGACCATTAAAGGACGCTATGTTTGAGATCAAAATAATAAAATAAATAGAATAATGTCAGATTATATGATAAAAAGTTAAAAGGTAATTTAATGGTGACCCATACTAAAAACACATTTTTGTTGTTTTAGCACTAGTAGTAGTAAGAGAGTAATACATATGTGACCTCTAAAGTGTAAGATAAGCTTGAGCCGTGAAATTTCATTTTTCGTGTCAGCTCCATCTAGCAATTATTAAGAAAAATAGTAATACATATGTTGGAAACAATTTTTATTATACGCTAAGGTGGCAAACAAGCTAACAGTTGGCTACGGTCATCTCAGCCTATGGGTGCTTGCAATACCAGGAGTGTCACTAACACATTGCCGACCCTATAAAAATCTTATAATTTTTTTTTGCAGAACCACATATTGTGATCCTTGGCAAGGAACTCATTCCACAACCTAAGCATTCGCAGTATAGTCCATTGAAATGTTACATTGTGGGCTTAGCATGTGTTTGTCACAGGACGCAATTTTATTTCTTAGATATGATGGCAGGGTAGTGGTAAGTTAAATCCAAGCTTGTGGGGTTGCAACCCTTGTCCCACAGCCGCCATCTTGGAAAAAGAGGTTCAAATAGTTTTTAGGGTTTATCTGCCAAAAAAAAAAAAATTCAAACTTTTTGGTTGCAAATAAAATTAACTTTTGTTCAGTAACTTTTATTTGTAAAATCATAAATAAAAAAGTTATAAGCAAAAATCCATAAGAAAATTTTTTTTCTTATCATTTTACAAAAAAATAATATCAGACCATTTTTGTTGACAGTCTTTAAGAAACAATTTTTATTAAAAACATTTTTAAATTTATTTATTATTTTACAGCACTCCAAAACGAATACTATTCTTCAGTATTCATAGCTATATGTGAATAAAAATATTAATGATTTGCCATAATTTTTAATCATCTTGTTATTTTTTTATGATAATGTATAAATTAATTATTGATTTGACCATCCATCACAAAACTTTGGAATCATTGATTTTTAAAATAATTTCAAATCAGTGTCATTACCAAGAATAATGCACAGGTTACAGTGGAACGGTGTTGTTCCTCAACAAGATAGTTGACCCTGTCATTGGTGAACGTTTTTTTATCTCTTTATATGGTGGTAATAAAGATGATAAACTTTTTGCAACATTTGTTTGAGAACCCCCCTCCTAAAGCAAAAAGTTTCCGAGATATCCTTCGTTGAATATTTGTATGGAGGCCATGTTGTTTTCTGCCATTTTGATTTTTTTTGACCAGTGATCATATTTGTCGAGGGTGTCTGTTCACAACGAAGAAAAAGTATGCTTGAAATGCCATAGTTTAGGCGAGCTGCACCCTAACTCTCTGATAAGGAGCAGTTTTCAAAGGTCTGAAAGTGTTGCCATACTCACGGGACTATTTTAATCACTTTCCTCATTCACCATTTTCACCCCTGGAGGCTCCTTCTGAGAGAACAATTCTGTCAGTCAGTGAGTGAGTGAATCAGTCAGTCAGTGGGTCTGCAGCTTTATATATTAAAAAAGTTACTGAACAAGAGTTGTAGATAATTTTATTTGCAACAAAAAATGTAAAATAATTCTTTTTGTGAGACTTATAATTTGGCAGATAAACCATTTGAACCTCTTTTTCTAAGATGGCGGCCGTGGGACAAGGGTTCAACCCCACAACCTAGAATCTAACTTAAAAGTAACCCCCATCATAACTCAAAAATAAAATTGCGTCTTCTAACAAACCCAACCCCAAATGTAACTTTTCAATGGACCAGTAGGAAGTTCTACCATTAAAGGTTCTAAGGTGTGTGTAAAAATTCCCTGCCGATGCGATGGTATTTTTTGCGCAAGTGTAGGTGTAGAGACAGAAAATAACGCAAATTACTAATTTTTATCCCAGTTCATTAATGGCTAGGAATCTCACGGCGATGAACGAATTTGTCGCGGGCAAAGCCGTAGGAGAAGGATTGTTATTCAAAAATTAAAAATATTAGTGCAACTAAAATTTTCCTCCTTCAAACCAATTTTCGAGATTGATTTTATTTGAGACCTCGGCTTATTACTAATTTGTGTATAAAAATCCTGTTGGCCGCCAATTTTACTGGATATGAAGGTAACTATTAGTAGAAACTTTGGATTCAAAACCTAGTCAAAATCCAAACATAACTTTGGTAATACGTGAACACAATAGAATTATACTTAAAAGTTATTTTTTAACTATTGAGAGTAAGTTCTAAGTTTTTAATCGCTTCTAATTCCTGTCTCACAAAATACTTCTTGCAAGCAAATTATATCTAAGTAATAAATAACTTATATAATTATATTATACAATCATAATATATATTCATACACTCTGCTATGCTATGCACAATACTACGTGAAATGGAATACTGGTGTCAACTAACTATAATGAATTTTTAACATGTTTCAAATAGAAGTAGTTTAAAGAAGACTTTACAGTTAAGTATAAAAATGAAAAACTCTTTCTTGCATTAAATGTGTACACAGGGGAACTTAATGCCTAAAGGAATATTATTCTTGTTAACTTTTGTAAACGAGGACAGATAAAAGGAAAGTTAGTGGAGTATAGCTTCAATAGAAGAATATACCTGTATATAGTGTAAACGTCTTTAATATATGTTTATGTATTATGAGTGAGGTGTAAAATATTACTGTACTTATAATTACTTATTGATTTTTTAGTTAATTATTTTGTAACATTAGGGTTTGTACATTGGGCCGCAAAGAAAGCGGGTCGGTAACAAAAACCTGAATAACTTCCAAAATATTGTGCTAGCATTATCAATTAATTGAAGTGTTCGATGAAGCAAATTGGTGTATTAGATCTTGAGATATCTTCACCTTAAATTTAGTTAATTAAAAGCTATACATATATAATAGCTTATAATTTTATTATTTTGATAAAATACACTGGGCCACGAAGAAAGCGGGTCGGTAACAAAACCCTCAATAACTTCCAAAATATTGACGCTGGCTGTAAGAAATAAAATCATATTTCTTAAAGCTATAGTAATATAGACAATTTTATAGTGCTTAAATCAAAGTCTTTATGACTTTGTTCAAGATTATGAAGTACATTTTTAATAAAAGTAAGTGAAGTAAAAATTACAATTTTGCACTAGATTTCTAAAAATGTGCGACGGTATCAAAAAAGTGCTACGGTATTAAAAATGTGCTACGGTACCAAAAATGTGCTACAGTATCAAACATGAGCTACAGTATCAAAAATGTGCTACAGTATCAAAAATGTGTATTTTGTATTCCAGCCCCTTTATTCAAGTCAGTAAAAACATTTGGTTCCGAGATGACTGCGACATGAGTTGTCCATTTACTTTACGTTTTAATGAAAAAATATGTCAAATAATGATTTAATCAGCAATGTAGGATGTAGGTCATAACCATCAACGTATTCCACACATTTTATATATTATTAAAATGTAAGTAACCGGACAATGCATGTCACAGTTATCTCAGAACCAGATGGTTTTTACTGACTTGACCCCCACGTCTTCTGTTCCCAAGGGTTTTACTAATTTCTGTATTTGTAAAAATATAGTCTTTATCTTAAAAGGATTGTTGAAATATTTTAAAATGTTATCACATTTTTTACCCGTTTTCTTTGCTGCTCAGTGTATGTGATATGTAATTGAGGAGTGTTTTTTTTTGCAGAAGTAGGTCAGGTATTTCTTTGGTATTACTTATATAATATTCATGTAGTAAGGTTTTAAAGTTTCATAGTCATTTTGCATTGCAAATATTTAGTATTTGCAATTGCAAAGTATTTCACGACATTTTGCTGTAACCGTAAACTAATTCGAATTAAAGTCGAACATTGATCAAGAATACGGAGGAGATTACAATCTTCAGAATCTTCAAAACAATCTTGAGAACACAAGGGCTCAGATTTTTCTGTCAAATAAGGAGGGGATACAATAAAGGAATATTCTAAATAGAATACCATAAAGGCACGTGAGAAGAATTGCATACCGACGAAAACTGATGTTGAGCCACATTATCTGTCTATTATATTGGTAGACGTGTGTGCCTATAACTCTACTATGTCTATAAATGTATGAAAATACGGATATAAAGTCCATTAAAGTCCTAACGGAAGCGTTTAGAGACGGTTTTATCACATATAGGACTTTATGAATACACAAACGCGATATATCATACTTACAATAGCCGAAAGTATAACGTATGCACAAGTTAAAAAGCGCGATCGAGTTTGTTAAGCAGCTTATTATATTTATTTATTTATATTTCACACCAAGCCAAGCCATACGTTTTTATTAAGATGTAGAGTTTGAAGAGTCAGAGCTCATAGGTAGAGTTATTTGTTATTAATAATTGTACGGTCAAGAGCACTTAGTGCTATATACTTCGGTCTTGCACGGAGAAAATACTTTAGTAGCTACAAGTAAATAATACTAATAACCACTAAAATATTAGTAATTCCGAGGACAAGTAAATTACACTGACGGTTACCAATGAGTTTTACTTATTGTATTTACTAACAGGAATTAAACTACTCTTGGTGGAATAACAGTGTTGTTAACTAAAAACAAGTAAAAGTTAACGGAATGCAAATAACGTATAAACTTTAAAAAAAGAAAATTTTTAATCAATAAATTTTAGTATTAACGCATTTTAATAAACAGTTTTTTAATTCGAACAATTTTTTTTTTCTCCGTGTGGGACAGGCCACTTGGGCTACGATGTGCAGCACAAAGAGAGCTCAGCTAGGGGCTTGGCTCTACTAGAGATCTCATAACTTTTGAACTGTGAAAGCATTTTAAACTCGCACTCGCTGGAAACCAACTTTACATGAACTGATTTTAGTGAATTTGCAAAGTTTAATGAGGATCAACGAGGTTTTTAGTTTTGAATGTAGTATTAAAGTACTTGAAAAATCAAAAATATTGGTATATTTACGTCATCTTACTCAAAGGCCGCCAGTAAGCCGTTGGCAGTAACATAGCGCGCAGTGTTTATGTTTGATTCACGGACTTAAAAAAGAATTAAGTGACCAATTTGTGCACGGTTCAACTTTGTAACCATAAATAGATATTGTATCGTGCCGAAATGTACAAACACAACAATTAAAACGCTAAGAAAACTATTTTTTTGCGTGCCAAACGCTACGCTATGTTTGCAGCCTCCCTTTTGGGCAGCACAGTCATGACAATCCACGCTTAAAACTATCTCCTCTTTTTCATCACACCTAAATATGCAACATTACGCTTTACTTTTTATCCAGGCGTTATTTTTGCTTTAACAAATCTCACGGCATCATCTTCATAGGTGTCACGTGCCGATCTTTAATAAAGAAACTAAATCGGAATAAATATATAAACCTCAAAATACCTAGGTATCCTAACAATATGTACTTAATATTCACAGTAAAATTTGGTTTTATAGTCACTGATTAATGAAAACCGGCCAAGTGCGAGTCGGTCTCGCGCATAAGGGGTTCCGTACCATTATCTATAAAAAACTGGTTGCCTGTAAAGTCGGTATACGGGCGAAAGTTTTACGTGACAATGATTTTATGTCTGTCTCTCTCGCTCTTAGGCGGGCGCGTGCCTCTCACTCGCTCTCATTGTGAGCGCATAACGTGAGCGGAGCGTAACGCAGTTTCTTGAAGTGTCACCCGGCAAACCAATTTATAAGACGTTGTCACGTCAAAACGACAAAAAAAAACCTTAAATAATTTTAATTTAATTATTTATCAACTTCTCTCATATCAACTTCTCTTGAGAGAAGTTATTATAATAGGTCCAAAAATCGAAATAGCCAAATTTGTGTTTTCTTTACGTTTTGAAACCTGGAGAATCGTTTTCAATCGTGTTCAGAGTGATGTGTGTGTGCGTGTATGTATGTATGTTTGCTTTTTTGCCCCTCGATATCTCAAGAACTAATGGACCAAATCGCTCACGGACCATTTTAATCGATATACAACGTCATGGCTTAGATCTGAAAATATTTTGGAAAAAATCTGTCCAGCGGTTGTTTTTTATCCTTAAAAAACTGTTTTTTTTGTTACGCGATATCTTCGCGGATTGAGAACAGATTTCAACAATCTATACATATATGAAAGGACTAACACGCAGATTGGTTCCATTCAAATTTAGTAAGTATTGGTTCATAGAAACTAGGAATTTAGTATTTGTGGTTATAGTGGCAACAGAAATCACATCATCTGCGAAAATTTCAAGTCTTACTATCACGGTTCATGAGATACAGCCTAGTGACAGACGGACAGATGGGCAGACAGACAGCAATGTCTTAGCAATAGCGTCCCGTTTTTACCCTTTGGGTACGGAACCCTAAAAATGAGCGAGACGGCAAAAAACAGCCATGACAACCACACTCAACAAACATACTAATAATTCCGTCATAGATCAGCATGTTTAGTGTATTGAACCATACTTAATAAATCACAAGTAGGTACCTACCTAGTTGCTTTAGTTCAAAAGCCATCCGCGGATGCCAATTTATCGCAATTGTCGAATGATCTTCATATAAATGAACAAAGATAACATTCGTTATTCAAGATATAATAAATACTTTATTTATAACTTCCAAATACGTCCCTTTATTTTTACTTTACGTTCATTTTGATACTTAGCACATACAGTCAGGCACAAATCCAAACTTTTGTTTCGGGGCGGACCAAAAACATTAAATCAACCATGAACTCTAAAAAATTCAGTTTTCATGGGGGAATAAATCCCAACTATCCCCCCCTCTGTATTCGTTCCTGCATACAGCTTAGAGTCCGCACCACCACTCAAGTCCTGTCATAAAAACTGGAACTATTGCAATAAAATTTAATAAAACATCGGCGAATCTGTTTTACCTTATTGGAACCAGAGAAATAAGTTATACTTTAATAGGGATAGCACTTTGTGGAATAGGTACCTATAGGTATAATTCTTATTGACAAGATTTAGTAACAAGACTACTGGTATCCACTCGATCTTAAGTAAAGTAAGTAATAAAAAGAGTAAATTCCTTGCCGGTGGCTACAGATAATACATACCTAGTATACGTACCTAGTTATCGGACTTGAGTGGTGGCGTGGATTCTATCTAACTAAAGTACTAAAGTTACAATATATAGGCAGATAAATAAGGTGGAACCTTACTTCTGTAGTTTCCAGCCACGGATCTCAGCACTGGTAAACTTCGAATGATTTACCTAGGTATTCCAGTACCATAAAAGAATCCACTTTCGGAAGGTTATCTGATTGAGCTTGTACAAAACCAGCTTCAATTTTAATAATACTCATAATGTGTAGGTATTGGACTATACTAATTATCACAAATTTACACTCTTTATATGTATCGACACTTTATTTCGTTACATATCGCGTCTCAGCTCTGTCGAGTTGTGAGCGACTTGTGAATGAGTGCACGAGCGCGCAGTCCGTTCAAGTACGATGACGTCACACGTAATCGCAGCGCATTGGCTTTTAGCGGTACGGAAGAGTTATTTTATTATTTAATATCTCTATAAGTAATGGTCCGATTTTAATAATTCAATTCTTATGTTATAAAGAACAACATAGGTACTAATTCTATTTTATTTGTTTTAACTGTACTGATCCTCATTACATAAGCAGAAAAATAAAATCATCTGATAATGTGATCGAAATTGATTGGAATGTGATGAATAATGAAAATATTTTCAGTATTGAAATTCGTTTTCTACGAAGAGAACATTGAGTAAATTTAATGGCGGAGCTAGTTAGCTACTATATACACCTAAAGCGTGAAGCGTTAAGAGGTAACAGACAGACCGACAGAGTTACTTTCCCATTTCTAATATTAGTATGGATGTGGAATTAGCAGCTGATTTAAAAAAATGATTGAATTGTAAAGATAAGTCGGAATAAACATTTAAGTGTTGATTTGATTTGTAACAACACTCCAGGCAGTAAAAATCTTTTCTCAAATTTGCCTTCGTGCATAGGGAGTCGTGCTTGACTGTTCGGTCAATATATTGTGCAGTAGTCGTGCTCGTCGACCGGTTTAGGTTCGTTTACAGATATTCTTTCCCCAAACACTTCTGATGATTCCACACTGTTTTAATGTACATTATTCCCAGTATTAGGTATATATGTTAAAATTATGACATACCTTTTATTGTATATTATTCAACTAGCCGCTAGAAAGACTAACACCGCCCAGATCTCGATAGAATCAGAGACTTTTTCATGTTTCATGAACGCTATGCTTGTATAATCTGGTGTAGTGTATTTATGTGCTCCATGGTATAAAAGCTTGCGGTAGCCGGCTTGTTTGGGAGACTGGAATTCGTCAAATTTGCGTACGAGACGATTCCTGGCCCTGGAAAATATGTTACCGTCATGGTTCAGAAACAAAATGGGCCAATAGTACTTCAATAAGATGGGATCTTATTTTTTAAAGTAAAGTATTACCGCACGTGTGTTCTGACTTATCCAATAAATACTGCTAATTTATTTCGCACCGTACCTACCTTCAAAAGATTGAAAGTCACTACAAATACATACCCAAAAAAATAAATTTGACTCTACCAAACGACCCGTCTCGAGCTAGAGGTTAACATTTAACGTGCCTTTTACCATTGGTTGATCACATCCCTGTTCATTCAGGTTCACTTATTGTTGGTTGCTTTTGTAGAAATAATTTATCAAGAGTCCTTCTTTATCCGTTAAGATGAATAACTGATGGCCTCTACGGTTTCGTTGCACATAAGAGTAGTGCTGCTTGCGTCACAAAATAAAGCCACTGTCTAGCCATGTTGGCTACCGGTAAAGCCACTGTCCAGATTCCATGTTAGCTACCGGTAAAGCTGATTGCTTTAGTGGTTTGCTTCTGCGTCGACGTAGATTAATTAATCTGGCACTGTGTTTGTATTTCCATGGGCACATGTTCTTTTATGTACGACCTCGTACATACATATATTGTTGTGTACGCCACCGCCACCGCCATCGGCAGGAAATTTACGCTTACAATTTAGAACATAAATAGTCACGTACAGTTCACAGGACCTTCATCCCGCGAACGCTTAGATTGAGGAATGAGCTCCTCGCCAAGGTTTTCCTTAAGGTCTCCAATATGGGGTCTTCAAGAAAGGGTTGGCATCGCGCGAGTGATGCCCCAGGTCAATAAGCATAAGCTGTGGTGACCGCTTACCATTAGGCAGACCGGTAGCTTGTTTGCCATCATAATGGTATATAAAATGTAAGTAGTCTTATAATAGATTTTAATTTTTTTACAGTTGAGGAGGTGCCAGTAGACTCCCACCTGCCGCAGTACCAGGCGCGTGCCACCGCCCCCTCGCCGCCGGCACCCCCCGCGCTCTCTCGCAGCGCCACCGAAGACCCCGTGCACCCCACAGAAGACTGGACATATTTGTAAATATTTGTTTTATCATTCTTCGATTTAACCATATAAATGCAGAAGTAAGTTCGTTTGTTTGTTTGTTGGTTCTTCTTTTACGTCGCAACGGACCATACAAATGAGCTGAAATTTAACATAAGGATAGTTAAAGAGACGGAGAAATACATAGGCTAATTTATCCAAGAAAGTTGTTTTTTATTTGTTGGAACTATTGACTACGCTTACACGGAACGGATAGTTGATGCTAAAATGAGGTTTTGCTATTAAATGGCAACGCTGCTCAAGGAATGCGCATGTAGTCTACTTATGCCGCGGGTGAAACTACAGGGCATAGCTTTTTCTAGCAAAATTTCAATTTTAAATAGCTTACATGTATCTTTTGCTTAAAATAATTTTGTCGTAAATTTATCAGAGAAAAAGGCGATAGAGATAACGACCGTCAACGTGAACAAGTGCGAGAACGTGATGATGAGCGTGAACATAATAATTATGAACGTGGACGTGAGCGGCGCGAGAACTTGCGCGAGCCGTCCCCGGTGGCGGCGTCGGGGTCGGCGCAGGAGAGCCTGTCGGTGGAGGAGACCAACCGGATCCGCGCCAAGCTCGGACTGAAGCCGCTCGAAGTCAACGACAAACTACCGGCTGGTATGTACCGTTCATTTTATAATTGTATGCTCAATGCATTAAACTAAAGCGGTCAAGTGCGAGTTGAACTCGCGCTGCGATAGTTTCCTAGTTAGTAGGATTCTTCAAAGTTTTAAATAAGTACACAAGAACTGTTGATTCTGTAAGTTTGTACCTACGCTATCCCTGGTGTTTAAGTAGGATACAGATGGCTACATAGCTATCTATATATAAATAGCAAACGTATATACATAACTAAATAAATAAAGTGTATAATGACATGGAATAAGCAAATTACTAACAAAATATTATATTACCTACTGTATAAAACAAAATATTTGAGTTGAACTGAATCATCTATTGGCGTTACACGTCTGTGTTTAGGTTAAATTTGAAACACACAATAATGTGTGTATTGTGTGTTTCAATTTTTAACTCAATCGGTCCCATAGATTCGTAGCAAGGCTGTAACAGACGGACAGACAGACACACGAGTGATCCTATAAGGGTTCCGCCGTTTTTCATTCGGACATACGGAACCCACAAAACAGAAAAAATAATCATGGACATATTGTAGATGACGGCAAGTTAAAGGATGATCTGGGCGAGTTCTACCACAAGCCGGCTGCGAACATTGCGCAGCAGCAGCGAGCGGAGAAACTGCGCCAGAAGCTCGAGGAGCGCAAAGAGAAGCGGAAACTCGAACAGAAGTCAGTTACTTACATCGTAGCTTTGTGTTTTACTTGTAACTTACACTTTAGTCTATGCAACTTAGTGCAATCACTCTTATTTCATCCGCTGCCATCCGGCTGAATACATTCATAGAAGTTTATAAAAAAAAACAGAAAACATAAAAACTAATTGTATCAATAATGTAGCATTTTTAAAAATAGTTTAGGTATTTAAGTCGTTAAAATTATTAAAATCGCTAAACGTATGACATTTGAGCCCATGACCTCCTCATCTATCTGGCGGTGATGGGAGCTCTGCGCTCTGTGATAAATGGTAAGTGTATCCTTATTATTTATTTAAAACTATTAATAGCACAATATTGGATTTACAAAAATAAAATATCACAGAAATATTAAAAAAGTTTAAATGTATGAATAAATGAATGAATAATTGTTAAGTAGGAGATATTGCAAAATTTAATTTTTATTTAATTATAAGATTATTATTAATTTTTAAACTTGAATTAATTAGATGCAAGTAAGTACACCCTACGTGCTTCATTAGTTTTCGCTATACAGATATATCTACTGGTCGTTTGCTGTTGCACAAACATGAAATTTGTTGTAGTACATAATAATATATACATACATGATGTTAGTCATTTCCGTTAAACATCAATTATATTGACCATACTCTTTCATCACTTTGCTCAACACTGTGAATATAATCCTAATGTATGTCTTTAACCATTACAATGTCACATAATCACTACTGTACCACTTTACTCAATCATCATTCCAGCTTATCCTTTATGGCATGATTATTTAACTGCAACAGACCGAACCTTGTTAAATTTATAGTTAGCATTTCACACTTGACGTTATATAGGTATTTGTGCTTATCCTACTATGCCTTAAACTGCTTTACAGTATACTATCAAACCCTGTCTTGTTACTTTTTTTTATGTACCTAATGCATATCAATTTTCTACTAAAGTGACTTTTTTGACCTTTTTTTTTTTCATAGTCAATACTTTTCATCCCTTAACATTTTATATTTACTATTGAGATATGGCTTAACGTAACACCTCCACCAAATTTGGAAATTTTCCCCCTCCGTCAAGGCAACCAGTTAAACTTGGAGATAGCACTCTGTCGCACAGTGATTGTGTCAAATATTTAGGATTGCACATTCAGCTTCGCCTTATAGAGAAACAGCACATTAAGGCCAAACAAGACGAAATTTCAATAAGACACAGAACTCTTTACTGGATGTTGGGACGGTACTCAAAACTATCACTAGACAACAAGCTACTTATATACCAGACTATATTGAAACCAATCTGGATGTATGGTACCCAATTGTGGGGCACCTCAAAGTACTACAAAACCGACAGTAGCGCCAGGCTACAAATATGAGTAGGTGCCCTCTAGGAGATAGAGGTAGGAGAGCACACTCTGCACTTCAAGTTCTGAAACAACACATCTGCTCTTAGTCCTGGGACTGATTGCCAATTCTATGATATCACAAAAAACCATACCACCAAAGTGGCAAACAAGCATCTGGGCTACCTGGTGTATAGTGTTCACAGTAGCTTACAATTTATTTCTTTAACATTTCCAATGCTTCATATAGAAGTTTTCATTATACAATTTACTAGTATAACATAATAATCTAACTTTTATTCCTACATCATTTCCATTTTACAAAGAAGGTATGTAAAATGCACATATATATTACTATTCAACCCATAACAAAAAAAACTCAATTTAAAATGACATTTAGTGTTTCGTCGATGAGTTCGCGTCTATTATGTGTAGTTTAACCACCATCAACCTTAACCTCATTAATTCATAATTTGTACTTTGCGATTCTCACACACATAATATGGAGAGAAATAGTTTAATAAATAGAAACTAGATGCTTAGTTATTTGCTTTAACCTTCTATAGGGCTGAAGTAAATGTTTCAGACCCGCTTCAGTACACACAAAATGTGAAATAATGGCATTCGTTTTTACAATCTTTTTGTATACTTCACAATATATATGTATTAAGTGAAACGATTTTTATGTAAGTTTAAAGTTTTGCAGTATCTTTTAAATTAATAAAATAATCATCTAGACACACTTGACGTTCCTACTCTGCATAATTGTTTACATTCATGCGCTCTATTAGACTGACATGTGACACTGATATTGTGACAGACTGAAGACGCAGTTGCTCGCGGAGGAGTCCGACGATGATGCCGGCGGCGGTGGCGCGGCCGCGTGGGTTCAGAAGTCGCGGGAGATTGACAAACAGAAACAGGAGGCCGCTAAGAGGGTATACTGGTTTCTTACTACTTTTGTACTAGACCTTGCTAAAATTACTACTACATACTACTACTAGTACATATTTTTGATCAAGTATTTAATTTATATAATCCGAGTCACCCTCGCTTATGAGGGTAGGCCGTGACCCAATAGTGGGGACGTATGAAGGCTGCTTAGCATTTAAGTTACGTGTGTGGTTCAGGCGGCAATGCTGGACGAGATGGACCTGGCGTTCGGAGTATCCTCGCTGGTGGCGGAGGAGCGGCGCGGGGAGTTGAGCCGCGCGTACACTGCGCGGGCGCTGCGGGGCCTGCGCGTCGCGCACGACATCGACGCGGTAACGTACACTATACACACCGTTACACTCGTCACCTTACTGCACTTACTGCACTGAAGATCGATCCCATGTAGCAGTAACAGCCTCAAATGTTTGTCACACTGCTCATAACTAATAAATACAGAAAAACCACAAAAAACACACACGCAAACGTCGTGTAAATACAAAATCAAGGAGTTTTTAAGCAATTTACGACGAAAAGTCAGTTGTGATACGCGATGATAGGTACTTTAAATCAAATTCATCGTGAGTAGACCTTCTGTACCTATAAAAGATAGTTATAGTGAGCTAATTAATACGATTCGTATTTGTTTTTGAAAGTAATTTGTAAATTTAAATCTGTATATGTTGGTAGCGTCAAACATATAAATTGGTCTACATAATGCGTTTCGTAACTAGTTTGTATATGTAGGTATATCTAGATCAATACTACGTCTAACACAAATATTAACTTTTTTCTGAGATGAAGTTGTCATTGGCAGATCGACGAGGAGCAGGAGACGATCCTGACGTTGGCCGACAAGGAGGTGCTCGCTGAGGACAACGAGGACGTCCTCGTCAACGTGAACATCGTCGACTCCGAGCGGTACAAGAAGGTAACAACATGCGAGATGCACTTGTTGTATCGTTAACTTAAATATCAATCATACAAAACAGAAACAACGGCTGAGTTTACGGTAAAGTTGTCAGCATTACGTGAATGTTTACATCGCGACAGTTGTAGAAAATAGTTAAGCGTGTAATTTATAACGTGATAGACAGTTTATCACAAATAATTGTATGGTAAACACCATATACTGCAGGAACAGTGAATCTCAAACCTGATAATAAATCTTATCAATATTAAATTAACATAGAATGATATCTGACAATGGCTTCTTACAGCAACTTCCATTTTATATATTTACATTTTTATTTTTATTTCTTTCTGTTGCTATTTAACATTATTTAATCGATTTGGTGCGCTGTTAAATTTTTAACATGTAATTTATAATTTCTGTAAAAAAAATGTAAAAATTATTGTTAATATTGACTTAACTGAGTGTACATAAAAACTTTTCCTAATCCTAGTGATAATATAGAAAATACAAATACAACTGGATGAATGTTTTTTAACGTTGTACTAATTACTGTTGTATTATTTCGTTTTGTGTAGAACATAGAAGATCGCAAGAAGGCGAGGGCCGGGTACCAGGCGTACGATGACGAGGCCGAACTGGAGGCTGCGGCGCTGGGACACCACAAGCCAGTGCTCTCCAAGTACGACGAGGAGATAGACCAGGCGCAGGCGAGCAAGCGGCGAGGCTTCCTCATCGGCGACGAGGACGTCCTCGAGGCCAAACGGTTCCGGGACATGATGGTCAGTCTCATACGGAATCCTTATATTACATACGATACGTACGTGGTACCTGCTATACAGTACAGTAATACCTTGTAATAACGTATTATTAACGTAGTAGTTAGTACTTAAGCCGACACAAACACGCGTCCCCTACGTTCACTCGTACACAGAGATCTCGCACCATTCATATGTGTGCTTGTCCTCTCCACAATGTTTCGCGGTAAAGACACAAAAGAACAGAAGCTCTTGAGTGCGAAACAAATGGCAAATCTAGTGCTGGCCTCACCATATTAGCGTTGAAAAGAGCGGTTGTTTGAGAGTTCTCTTTCTCTACTCGGATACAAAGTTTCTAAACGGTTACCGTCACTTGAAATAACACCAAGTAAAACTAGCGTCCGTCCGTCTAAAAATCTACTAATTCCTTTCCTAAAAATCCTAGTAGTCCCTTATAGCAGTAGTAGTAGTGGTGGTAGTAAGAAAAAGCAAAGAGTCTATTCTAAGGGTGAAACCGAACAGTGAGAGACTATTAAAATGAGAGGAAGAGGTCACTGCAAGTGGAGTGTCGTATGAACGGGTTTTTTTGTTAATTGCATAACTTTTTTTATATGATGTGTGACATAGTTTATAACTTGGGTCCAAAAATTTACAAAGTATTACTTTCTCCTCTTTTACCTCCGAAGTTTGTTAGTTTTCTAATTGCAATATGTATTTAACAATAAAAATCAAATTAAGTTTTCAAATATAACCTTACTTACTTGATAAAAAAAATATATAAATGAAAAACTTTTGGTTAAAGTTAAAACTTTTTGATTGCTAGTGTTGTTACAAGTTCACACAATTTCAATATGGTGACTGTAGTTTTGATTTTTGACCACCGGCGGGTCAAAACATTTGTTGCACCATTATTTCTAGCTTGGCACCTAGTGTATATCTTAAACTGCAGATGGCACTTTTGAGCATAAGTGATAGAATAGATAAAACAGTACGTATATTTTAAGTAAATCATATCGCCCATGGGTTTTATAAACTCCGGCTATGCCTTGAAGAAAAAAAGTTTACAAAGAAAAAGCCCGTGGGAGTAATTAAGGTCTTAGCACCCACTTTACCATTTTTGGCACAAAACAAGTTAACAGATTACCTCTGTACATATTCCCCATACTATTGAACCCTAAGTTGATGCTTGTAAGAGACGCACTCGGCCGGTTCGTAACCTTTAGCCTTTCCCATATCGTTTTTTATTTCTTTCATTTTATTTTCTAGTGATACAATTGACTTTGTTTCTTTCATTTCCCTTTCTTACATTTGATAGTGACTTAGAGGATTCAGTTAGGCATTTTTCTTTTTATATTTTTCGTAGCTCCAGTGCTTACCACGATTTTTTTACTGTAACTATCTTGGTGTAAACAAGATAATTAATAATAATCCATAATCAAACGATCAATAGACGAAGTTGAACGATATTGTTTGTTGTGGGACAGCGGCAGGAGAGGGTGCAGGGCGGCGTGGAGAAGCGGCTGGAGTCGCTGCGACTGCCCGAGTTGCGCGTCGCCTCAGACTATCTCGACGAGTGGGAGATCGAGGCCAAGTTCAAGAAGGTTAAGAAAAAGGTAGGGGGAGCAACGGGCTGGACAATATCAGCTACTTTAATTAAGTGTTATTGACGTCTCAAATTTTGTTGATTGCACAGCACAGGTTACCCGTGATTGTTGTTAGAAATCAAGAAAATGACGATTTAGTTGTTTTGTGAGAGTGAAACACAAACCTATATTGAAATTAGAACGATGCTAAAACATTGACCTGACTCTTTAATTCAGTTGTCGAACATATTTTAAACTATTGGGATATAATCCCAACCTAGGTTGTTACTAACAGTGTTGTATGGTGTCAGGGCAAGATCCGTAAGAAAGCGAAACAAGAGCCGATAGATGTGGACGACTACGACGCGGGACTGGCGCCGCTCGACACGGACGACACAGGTAACTGTATGCTTAGTGTTAGTTATAAACTATAACTTCACTTACGTTAACGCGAACTTTGTATGGAGAAAAAAACAGCGCCCCTGGCGGACGGTTTTAGAACTGTGTGACGCAAGTGTGTTGTCAAACGTAAAGTTCACTCTGCTACCGTTATTGTTGTTTATGTTATCACGTTTTTCATAGAGTGGCATTGTTTTTGTGAATTCAAGATACAAATGTAACAGTAACCGAAGTAAATATAGCTTACTTCGTATTTAAGTTATTCACTAGTGATTTTTGTTGTAAGAAGAGTGTTTTTTGCTTATATTTTCGATTGGTTTGTTAAAAATGTACGGTGTAGGCAATGCACGGCTGTTGCAGGCCTGTATAGTGTATTTTACCTCTGAGGTTTCCCGAGGGTTTGCTAAGTACCCCCTATTAAATATAAGTAAAAAATTATAATAGGTAAGTAATAGCACTACTTACCTACATGTTGAAGTTATACTGCATTGTTTAATTGTATAAATACAAATTCCTACACGAAATAAAATATAGTAATCACTTTACTTAGAGTTCTATATAGGTCATCATCGTATCGAATTGGTTTAGGTACTGGTAAAGTCGGCTTTACAAGCAAAACTAATTAAAAATATAAGTAGGTAAACTTCATATAAAATCGTAATTGTCACCAAATGCGCGAGTTTACTCATCACACGCAACATTCACTTACTTGAAAATCTATGTTTCTCTTTTGCTGTAATACACCAAAAAGAGAGACAATCTTAAATGATGTAAGAAAAAAAAACAGTTAAATTCAGTATTCATATGCTCAATACATTAGAAGTTGGCTTTGCAACTAAGTCGTGTATTATTTCGTGATTATAAATTTTTACTTTACTTTGGTTGAACTATACTGACAGTATTTAGTTTAGAAACTCGAACTCACGCATTTTAAACGCCGACGCGACAGTTACGTAAACTACAGTGTATTGAAAAACTCACACTAAGCAGTGGACTGATCTTCCCTGTAACACAAACTGTTACAACGACCTACGTAAATATATCCGACTCGCAATAGATTGATCTTTGTATTTCGTAAGTACCTAATCTGAAATTGTTTTACATTTTGGTTGCGGAGGCACACTATGGATCAGGACACACTGAAACAAAAAGATATTTTACTCTATTTTAATGTGTACTTGTACTTTATTGTGTAACTACTGCTATCAGGTAAGTCATAATGTATAAATAATACAGTTTTGTTACTCACTTTGTTTTAAATAATACATAGTCGTCGAACAACTAAAGGTAATTTAATGAAAAGTACTATTTACACCCGACAATGCGGGATTTTCTCGTTGATCCGATTGTTATGTCCAACTATACTCGTCCTGATCCGTGACTTTAAGTATTATGTCTTCGTCCTAATACGAGTTATTAGATATACAAGCAATATATTTTAAATTGCGCAACAAGTGGAAAAAGGGAAAATTTCACGTGAGGATTCAATAGTTGAATTACGAGTGGTTTAAGAGAAGAATCTTGAATGGAGCTAGTAATTCAAAGGTGCGAGGTGAAATTATTTTTTTACGAGTTATGCACTCTCATTTTTACCAAGACTATGAGAAAATAGTAGTTTTACTTAACTTACGTTTCACGCGATGCGTGCCTGCTCTTTCACTGCTCTTTTCTTGACAAGGGGTGGTCGGCGATAACGGACGTGTCAAATCCAACGAAAAGCACAATCCAATAGGTGTAAAATTAAAAATGAATTAATCTAAAAACTCGCGTCAGTGGCAAGGAAGCTGACAGAGTGGTTTAACGCAAATGGCTTAGCACCTTAACAATACCTGCTTTATTACATTTCATTTAGGTGGGAAAGTTCCTCCTTCGCTTAAAATGAAGGTGGCTGATAACGAACTGACCCAAGTTCAATCGACCACGCTCCTGGGCTTCCATATCGATAGCGCTTTATATATAACACATAGATAGCATGTGCGGGCGTCTGGGTTCCGCGTGTTTTGCGCTTAAACGACTCGCAGCCACCGCGTCCATCGACGTCGTTGAAACGTGCTATTACGCTAAAATACATTCCGTACTTGGATATGGCACAGACTTACGGGGACGCGCTGCAGATAGACACAGAGCATTTGTGATGCAGAAGCGCTTAATTCGGGCCATAGCTGACGTCACTAATGAGTTAATGACGTATCTGTCACAGAATTATTTGTAAAGTACAGAATTATGACATTGCCATAATTATTTATTTATGTTTGCTCGCAACAACATAAACTCATTTAAGTCCGTAGTGTCAAATCACACCTACAACACGAGAAACCGTGCGGCAGACAGCGTACAGTGGAGCACAAACAGGCAACATCTGAAAGATACGTGTATGTAATAGTGTATGGTCCGGAAATATATATTAGATTACCCAATTACATCAGTATTGATTGTTCCGATATTAACTCTAAACATAGACTAAAGAACGGGCTCCTAGTCAAACATTTCTATGACATCGAGGAACTGTTAAGACTCCATAAGCAATATAACTCGTTTGCCTGTCTGTACTAGTCGTTTGCCTGTCTGTACTAGTTATAAATTAGAATATTAATTTCGACTACATTGTTTAGAACTTTTTTACATATTATTGTTGTTCAATAAATAATTGTAACTTTTTTATTCTCTTATTATTTATTATTCTTTATTGTAACTTTTTGCTATTAAATACTTTTTTTTTTAGCTAAAGCTAACATAACGTATTATCGATTAAATATACCTAGGTACGTCATTTGACATGTAACAACTGTTATTTAAAAAAATATTGTATTGCATAACGATATTATAAACGACTGCTAGACAACGATAGTTACATCTTAAACAAGAAAAATCAGTAAAAATAACTAAAATTTTTTTGCACCAAAAAAAAAGGCAATCACAATAAATACATACAGAAACACAATAAGGACACAATTCTACACAATAATAACGTCAGCCATTTTTAAAAGGTAATTATGTCGAAGAATAATCGCTCGGCACAGTTGACTTTTCAGTTAACATTCTCATAGCGTTATGGAACGGCCTAAGGTGATTGTCTCTTTCTGCCGAGTGGGGTCGTCGGAGAGGCAACATACTTATTGTTTTCTGCTGATTCTAAATTTAATTAAGCCCTCGTTGAAAAATATGTGTTTGTTTACACGCTAATCCGTGAAGAAAATGTACTTTTTCGAGCTGGAGTGGTAAAATATAAATTATTGTATGTTTAGAGGTGAAACCAGAATTGTTAAAAGAGGAGCTCGCCGTCGACGACGAAGAGATCGAGCCCGACGGGGAGCTGCAGAGCGCTCTGGCACGGGCGCGACGACTGCGACAGCAGGGTGCCCTCAAAGAGATGCCCAAGGTACAAGGTACAACGTCGCACACGAGCCGTTCATATATCGCGATATAATTATGCTACATTTATATTATATCAGCTTGTATGACATTTTTATTATAAAACACAATATGTATGTATTGTGTTTTGAAATTGATCATTATTATCCTGGCCCCGTTCTACGACGCAACTCTGCATGATTGCACTCTTTATTCATTCTTCATAAAAAAGTGCAGAGTGAATAGTTGGCAGCTGACAACTTGACTTCGAGTCTTGACAAGATTATTGAAACAGAAAAAATATCGAAGTGTGAACAGTTTTAAGACAGCTTCGTGCAGCAGGCCCCTAAAAATTAACAGTTTTATAAATTTTTCCTTTATTTGTGCTATAAGACGTTGCTTCGTACCAAATTTCAAAATTCTGAGTTCACGGGAAGTACCCTGTAGGTTTTAATTCCCTTGCGAGTTTCGAAAATTTGCGGCAAAAACGGCTGTATCTTTTGATTGCGTTGGCTTAGATTGTTTTTTTTTTTACAGCTCCAAAGGACAGTAGACCTGAGTATTTGATATAAATTTTAGCTTGATACCTCCATGCGTTCCTGAGAAAAGGGGTCTTGACAGACAGACAGACGGACGGACGGACGGATGGACAACAAAGTGATCCTATAAGGGTTCCGTTTTTTCCTTTCGAGGTACGGAACCCCGAAAAACGACAGAGTGATTATGTCTTGTCCCACACGTAAACTATTATCGTTGTTCGAATGCTAATTATAATGTTCGTGTTCTCGAATACTATATAACTAACTGCATAGTAAAGCTAGTTAACCTGATTAAAAAACTATCTTTATTATTTACTAGATTTTGCCAACGGCTCCGTCCGTCCTAAATGGCCGCTCGCCACCCACCTGAAGTGTTAGAAGTACCGATGTCATTTGAGTGTTTCTAATTTCATAATCAAACTACAAAATAAATTAAATTTCAAACTGTGATTTTATTATGATTTACATAAAATCTGTTAGTTAAATTAAATTAAATATATAATCTCTAAATATAATAAAATGATATTTTAAGAAATGTGCCCATTGTTTGTAGGTGGAGGAGATCCTGGGTCGTGTGAAGGAGGAATCGGACAACCCTGAGGAGGAGGGAGCCGGCGGCGTGGGGATGGTGGTGGACGCGACGGCCGAGTTCTGCCGCACGCTGGGCGACATCCCCACATACGGGTTGGCCGGGAACAGAGACCATCACGCAGAGATCATGGTTGGTAACTAGTAGACTTTGAGTTCGCGTAGTTAAACTGTGAGCATTATATGTCGTGAAAAGGCAGCGGGTCAAAACGGCGACGAACAGCACAAGCGCACAAGACGAATGGTATTAAGATATATCTGCTTAATGTAGCTACCTGCACTACTGATCTCCGCAGTTCGTCCGCGACCTCGGTGCATGAAACTGTGTCGAAATATCGGAAACAAAATAAAACCTATCGTAGTAAGATCCGTTCTAATTTAATTATAATGTTAAATAACCACGAAACTACTAAAATTAATTAGTAGTTAATTTAAAAGAGTTAATTATAATAGTTTACTTCAATATAATTAAAATATATCCAAATAGCGATAAAAAAACAATATAAGTAAGCATAGTGTTTAGTATAAGAATAAGAAAATAGGACATTAATAACGAGTAATGGTCTGTAGAGATGTTTTGATGGTGAAAAAACGCTTGAATAATTCTTTAATTTAAATTGAAAAACATGTCAGTACAACACAGGAATCTAAAAAACTTTTTTAACAAAAAAAATCAACCGCTTTCAAAAAGATGCACTAAAAAGGTATAAATAATTACTTATTTCCAAAAGTCTGATCTGAATTACAGTTTGAAGTTGGTGTCATGCAAGTGAACTGTTAGGTACATAGAAGAACTTAAATCACTTTTGAGTTTTTAATGAAATTTAGCTTAAATAAATCATGTTCACTTATTATTAAAAATATTTGAATGTGCTTAAAAAATAATGTATGAGGTTCTTCAAGAAAGAAGTTATTGGATTTTTGAAGGGTCGGCAACGCGCGAGTGATACTTCTGGTGTTGCAAGCGTCCATAGGCCACGGTGACCGCTTACCATCAGGCGGATCGTGTGCCTGCTTGCCACCTTAGTTATATAAAAAAAAAACAAATAATGTATGAAGTAACTTTAATTTATCACTAAATAAATTTCAGCTGATATAAGAAATTTAGGAGTTACAACTTTGAAGAATAAATAAGGATAGTAGTATCCCATAGATTTCATAAATTCTCGGCAAACACATAATGTATTTGTTAGATAAATACATTATTATGTAACAGTTGTATATTTCTTTCGAGTTAAATAATACAGCTGTAACTTTCAGTTATCAGTTTTTCAGATGTTACATCTTTTATTGTTTATTGGAAATTCAGATTCAGATGTTCTTGTATATATCTTAATTATTTATCTTTTCAGATAAATAACTTTAATGGAAATACACATCAAACAAAATAATTTGATAACTTTCATCCAGTACATTTCTCATACAGTATTTATGCCTAGTAGCCAAAATAAATATAGTCTGTCCCTAACCCAACTAAGATAAATAAACTGAACATTACGCGTTCAGCGGCCTGAAGTCCACTAGTTTGAATAACCTATATAAAGAAAAAGGTCCTAGTTGAGACTTTTCATGATTTGTCTTGAGATGCCTAGACTCTTATATTTCATAACCCATTAAGAATAAAAGAACGACGACGATAAAAACGCAGGAAAACTAAAGATAATTCGTACAATCACGGTCGTACAATACCGCATTCCGGATCTGTTCTTAAGCCTAAAGTTAAACACAAATAAAGTGTTATGATATTGTTATATAAGCTATTTATTTATTATTTGAACATTTCACTGCCTGGTACACTTTTGTGTGTGTGTGTGTGTGTTTCGGTACATATTGTATACTCTTTAAGCATATTTATAGATTTTGTATGATTTTAAGGTTTTCGTTTGGGGGTCCTTGTGCACATCTACATCCTCCGATTTGACGGATATCCTTCTTCTTTGTGTGTCAGGAGTTGGAGCCCGAGTTGGTGGAGGGCGAAGGCGAGGCGGAGGTCCCTGCCGGCGCGTGGAGCCGCGTCGATGTCGACAGCGAGCAGCCGCCGGACCTAGCCGCAGGTTGGTGCGACAGTACAGTACAGTACAGTATAGTACAGTACAATACACACCAACTGTAGTGGTAGGTGTTAATCACCAAAGACGGATTATCTGGTTTTGTGCGAACATCATATTTTGTTTGAGAAGTTGTACGAAGTGCGTTTAACTTGTTTAGCATACGTATAACAACCGGGTTGTTTGTGTTTGTCTTAGATTTATACATTTTAATAGAATTCAGGTTTTATATAGTAAAAAGTAAGCTAAATCGGTTATTGACCCGAACTAGCGAGCGAGTACCCGGGGGTACTGAAGGCATATCAAATACGACAATACGACATCATACAACACATTTGTGCGGAAAAGCTACAGCACATTATATTCAAAGCCCCAGAGCCCACGCAACGACTATGTATGGTCGTTTATAACTATCTATCTTGTTGTGTTGTGTTCAGGGTCAGTGGTGGGTCTGGAGGCGGAGCCTGCGTTGGGTGCGGGTGTTGCGGGTGCGCTGCGTCTCGCGCTTAGCAAGGGGTACCTTGAGCGGAGCGGTGCCGCGCCCGCACCCCGCCCGCCACCCCGCGCCGCCGACCTCACTGCCCACCATTACTCCATCGAGGACAAGACATACGGGTACCGACGAATATACCACACACACACACAATACACAACACGTGAGTCGTGTGTCGACGACTGTTTACAAATATATAAGTATGGGATCTTTAAGAAAGAAGTTATTCGATTTTTAAAGGGTCGGTAACACGCGAGTGATGCCCCAGGTGTTGCAAGCGTGACTGCATACCATCAGGCGGACCGCATGCTTGTTTGCCACTTAGTGGTTAAAAAAAAACAACGTCTTCCCTAGTGTTGATAAACTATTAAATGTGACGGATTAAGATGACCGTTGTGTTTAAAATATAATATAGGTAGGTAGATATATAATATTCTTCAGACATCAAAACATTTTAGTGTCCTGTCAGAAACAAGCTAACAACTTAAAGTAAAATACCTATCAAAACCATCAGTTTACTTAGTTTATTGTTATTTCAACAAAAAATTACGCATTTTGTTATAAAATTAATGTTAAAATGTATATTAGATGATAGTTATCGCATTATTATAAAATCGCTACAGTAATGAATACTTGCTAGTACCCCCCTCCCAGTCCCCTCATGTCCCCAGTACGAGTATGCCAACTCCTCTCGGTGATAATAATGGTAACCGGTTAGTTTAAGCTTATACAAAATCACGCTCGTTTCGTCTTGCTTGCCTTCTTTCCTTATTTTATCACCGCTCCCATGGGTGGTACACACACATATACACACAGAGAGAAAACTATAATAAAACAGATTTTAGTGTATGCTGCTATGAAAGACGTAATTTATTTTATTATATTCACAATAACATTTTGATATCATACATTGCTTAAAAATAATAAAAAAAAATGTTTATCTTTAAACGTGGTACAGTGGTGAGGACGACAAGCATGGTCGTCGCGAGCGGGGGGGGTACTCGGGGCCGCTGCAGGACTTCCGCGAGAAGAGCCACTTCCGGCCGACCATCAAGCTAGAGTACGTGGACGACGACGGGCGCCCGCTCTGTCCTAAGGAGGCGTTCCGATATCTCTCGCACAAGTTTCACGGAAAGGGGCCCGGCAAGAACAAACAGGAGAAGAGACTCAAGAAGGCCGTGCAGGAGGGGGTAACACAACACAACACATTACTATTACTCCTGTAAACTTTCTAATTATGGGTGAATGTAGATAGCTAGCTTACAGACACAAACAATTTAATAGAACTAATTCATGAGCTTTTTATGTCAAAACAAGTAATTTTTTCGAAAGAAGTTTTAAGTCCAGACTTACTACCTGCTACCTATAATAACATTAACTTACTTCGTGTACAGTTGATGAAGAAGATGAGCTCGACAGACACGCCCCTGGGCACGCTGCAGATGTTGCAAGAGAAGCAGCGGGAGACACAGTCGCCCTTCGTAGTGCTCAGTGGCGCCAGGCGAGACCAGAATAAGTGAGGGTCGCCATGTTATGCTCAGCTAGTTGATAAGCGTTAGCATGACCCCCGCACCTGAAACATCTCCAACATAACGTTACATTCAAATATATGTATTATGTTAACAAATCACAATTGTATTAACACGTCACCCATCTTCTAATATCTGAAATTTGATGAGCTTTAATATGTTTCTGATGTCTTGTCTTGACTCTCATGTTTCATATGTATTATAATCAAAAACTACAATCTTTTATTTTCGGTGTCTTTAAAAAGTTATTGTCAAAATTACAGCAAGTACGTATTTACAATTGACAAAGTTCTTTTAAAATAGTTCCGCAGCTTGTGGGCGGGACGAGGCGCGGCCCGTTTTACTCTAAGGCGTGCGCTCTTGCCGCGCAACAATGCTTCAATCGTTCTTAGGATCGCCATTACGTTTGTATTCAATCACTATTTTTGCACTTAATACAGTAGTTCATCATTTTTACATTTAGTTACGTTACTACCAGTTTCTATTATTTAATGTTTTACACATGCAATTATAAAAAAACTGCTCGAACCTATTGATGATTTGATCTAACCGTGGTAGAACTGCGAGATAATAACTGTGGTAGAAGTGCGAGATAATAACTGTAGTAAAACTTCGAGATAATAAATGTGGTAGAACTGCAAGATAATAACTGGTAGAACTGCGAGATAATAACTAAAATCTATATGTTTCTTTTTGTAATTTGATTTTTAGGTCTTTTATCAATTTGATTTTTTTGTCTTTATCAATTCTGTTCCTGAGTATGAGTCACTGTCCGTTTTATAAATGTGTAACCATTCTGTATAACGTGGTGATCGAAATGTGTCGGATTCATTCATTAAACAATTTACTGGAAACTCGAGTCGTTTTATTTATCTCAACTTGCAACCTTATTTTCAAATAATTCACTACAAAACGGTTATAGTTTAGTAAGCAGGAAAAAAATGGCCACGTGAAAATAATAATAAAATACGGGATTAAACGCGTCATTTGGCAAAATACCTTTTTCCCGACGTTTCGGCTGGGTTAAACCAGCCTTGGTCACGGGTAGAATAAATTTAAAAACTTATATTGCTAAAAATACTAGTTCTTTTTTCTGTAAAATCAATATTTATGCGAGCTTTTGAGAGTCAAAGTTAGAACTGTATAATATATAGGAAGCTATTCAATGTATATAATACACCGTATTACCCTATTTCCGCGTAAGCACTCTTGTCAAGGATAGGACTGTTCTAAGTGACGGTTCGACTCCACCTCGACTATCGAACATTATAATTTTAATAATACTACATTATAATATTGTTTAAATAACGCATTCCGTGGAAACAATGAATCCTACGTTTTTATTTAAACATAATGCTAAATATATTTAATTATCTAAAAAAAAGATCTTTCAAGTTCGTCAAGCCGTTTACGAGATAATGACAAAATGCGTTTTCAAAGATGGTCGCTAGTGCACAGCCACAGTATACTCTACTGGGAGGCGGCCCTATCACGTGGAGTTAGTTAATACAGAAAAAAAGTCCTGCCCACTGGACTGTAGTATGGAGTTACCATTTGTATGTATAATAAAAACTGATAGTAGGTTACCTATCTCTTTTATCGCCATTTGCAACGTCGCAATACATCCAAACAACTCACTACAGAACATGTAGGTACTATAGGGTTGTCACTAAATAAATACTTCTATCTATAAGTGGCGGATGATGGTTTGTGTGTTTGTATGGGCATGCAATATGTCTTAGTTGTGTTAACCAAAAAATTTCTTACGTTAATTAGTATTCTGCAAGAATATGAATACAAATAACAGTCCAGTCGGTAAAGGTCAAAATACATCAAGAGCCCCGAAAAACGTGTAACAGCAACGTTTCTTGACAAACTGTAAGTGGAGGTACATAAACCATATAATCCTGCACACGTTGTGCGCAGTCATCGAACAAATTAGGTTATTGCACAAAAACTAAGTAAGCAAGGATAAAAAAAAGAAATTGCGTCTATTTGTCCAGTTGCTGCAGGCGAATCTCAAGGTGGCGTAATTTTTCCTCTTTTATTTTCAATATTTGTAGTGTAGCTTCGACTGCGACGTGAGCCAAGCCTCGCCTGTCACTATGCTACCCGCTGTAGCTAGATTTGCAGCACATGCTGAGCGGCGTCCATTTTTCACATTGCACTAGGCCTCAAGATGCAGAGACATATTTACTGGGTTAAATGTATATTTTTATCTGTTTGTGTTATTTCCGTTTCTGTAGGTATTGTTGTGCTAAATGATATTTTTGTTTGTTTTGTAATGTGATATTAACTAAATGTCTAGTACACAAACATAAAAAAAATCTAAAACTTGAAATTTTTACCCCCAACCCCAGGATTTTTAGTCAATCACCCCCCCCCCCCCACCCTTTAAATTAATTGGAATTTGTATGACTTTTCCCCCATACAAACTTAATTTAACGATAAAGATTGAAGATTATACAAGTAAACAATCTTATTACAAATTAAAAAAATACGTGTTTCAGGTTAAAAAAGTAGGTAACGCTTATTACCTATCCTTTCATTTAAGTTTGGGGATAAAAGTGTATATGGCGCTTTTGTCAGGTTTCAGAATATTACTACATTATTATACGAATAATATTACTACATGAACTGCGTTAAAAATTAAAATGTAGTGACAAGTATTCACAAAAGAAAACTTCTGTGGGGATGGGAAATCACAATGGTGTAGGCCTCGGTTGTTATCTAAGCAATAGAGAACAATGTGTTGAGATATCTCGTCTCATGGGAAATCATAAAAAGAGGTATAGATCTGATTTCCTAAATAATAGATGTGGTGTGCCACAAGGCAGTGTTCTTGGTCCATTACTTTTTTTGGTTTACATTAACGATTTGCCAAAAGTGTCAAAACATGACTATATTTTGTTTGCAGATGATACCACAGTCATAAATAATTCTAAAAAAATGAATGAATTACAAGAGAAAACCAATAAGACACTAGATAAAATACTGAAGTGGCTGGATGCAAACAAATTAGCATTAAATATTACTAAAACTACAATAATGCAATTTCAGACTCACAATAGTAACATTTTCGATCTGGAAATTAAATTAAATGATTTTATAATAGATAATGTAGAAGGTGCAAAGTTTGTAAGCATTCCCATTGATAAATATTGTAGCTGGAAGCAACATATAGAAAAACTGTGTAATAAGCTAGACAGCTTCGTGTATGTGCTAAGAAGAACTAGACAAGTGGCAACTGAAAAAGCAGCACTCCTTGCATACCACGGTTATGTGGCTACAATATTGCGATATGGCATTGTACTTTGGGGAAACTGTCGATGCAGATAAAGTATTTCAATCTCAGAAAAAGTGTATTAGGTCGATGTGTGGAGCTGGCTACTTAGAAAGCTCTAAACAGTTGTTCAAAAAGTTAAATATTTTACCACTTCCATGTCTCTATATTTATGAAATGTGTCTGTTTGTTTTTCAAAATCCAACTTGGAAAGAAATATCAGGTCGAGATAGCATGTCAACCAATTATACACTCCAACCCAATATCAAAAAAACTCTTTTTGTATGGCCATACAAATATTCAATCATGTTTCAGATGATTTAAAAAATTGCCCCTTAGAGCCAAAATTCAATTTCGCAGAATTTTTAGCAGATAAGCATAAAAGACTTAATTATTTTGATATGGTCATATATTTTTTTTTTAATTATTTATTTAATTCTATTGATTGTGTTTTGATTGTTTTATTTCTTTATTGTTCAATTAAAATTATTATTCTGACTAGTTGGATATTTTATTAATTGTGTCATTTGAATTTGTCATTTAAGCTCATTTTAAACTTGATAATACATTTGGCACACCTGAATGTAAAGGTAGGATATGATGGAACAAATGTTTAATATATAAGACCAATATGTAACCCATATTCTTGCATATAAATCATTACTCATTACTCCCAATAACAACTAAAATAACCCTTTCCCTAACTCTTTTGCTTCCTCTCTTAAATTATGGTGACGTATGCTACTTAGATGCCACTGAGGAGCTGCTAGATAAGCTTGAGAGATTTCAAAACTTGAAACAAAATCCAAATCATTTTTGGTTTGCGTAAATACGATCACGTCTCAAAATATAGATCCAAACTCAAGTGGCTCCCTATCCGCCTTCGCCGGAACACTCACAACTTTGTTATTTATATAATATTTTGTATAACCCCTCCAGTCCTAATTATCTACATGAACAGTTTAACTTCCTCTTCTCTACTATAAATAAGCCTGGTAGATCTCATACTTCTCTTAAAAGCACCTCAACATTACCTCCGCTGTCTACAGTAAATATTTTATCGTTCATGCAGCTTCACTTTTTGCCTAATACCATTCGTTCAACTATCGCTATCTTCAAAAAGCGCATATAAGAACATTTATGTATCTTTTTTGTAGAAGTATTTCTGATCCAGTCAGTGTACAACACTGTACTTATCATATATATATATATTCATTTTAAATTATAAACAATGTTATATGTATATGTATTCATGTGTAATTTTGTTATTGTATAAGTGTTCCTTATTTGTACATCACTTTGTTGTTTTACTAACCCTGTGTACAATAAATGATTAAATAAAATAAATTTTACTTTCATTTATGACATTATTTTAATGAATATAATTCATAAGTATATAAAAAATTACAAAAGCAGGAACTGCTTTAAATTTTTTTTTTAATTTTGCGATATGAAGAGGCTTATGAAAAATCACCCTTTATCAAAGTTGGATATTATCCTAACTTTTTAACCTACCTCTAATTTCAAACCTTTTAAGAATAAAAATACTGGTCAAGTAGGAGTCGGGCTCGCCAACGCAGACCGATTCCGTGTGTATGGAATAAGATCTAATTTAATTAAATTACTCAAAAATATATATTGACAACTTAATCTGTGACTTAATTATATTTTCCCATCAAATGTTAGTTAATTTTATTTTTCCTGTAAAATATTATTTATTTCATTCATAATTTTTTTTTGCTTGCAAACTTCGCAGTTTAGTGTTTGGCCTAATTAAAAAGCTCGTTACGTAAAATTATAAAATAATTAGTTTGGAGTGTGCAGACAAAGCCTGTTCCTATGACAGTACATTTCTTCGTCCCGCTCAACAACGTGATGAACACTCCTGAACCCTTCTGCCCTGACGCGGACGACTGAGCGTCTCCCGTCTCCCGAATGCGTAATCCCGTTTTGCGGGATTTCAATCCCTATTTTAAACACGTAATTTATTTTAGTCTAGCTTGCAGTTTTTGTACCAAATATTTTATCGTATGTAGATACGTATGCACGATTCATGTACCTAAATAAAACAAAAAACTAGAAATCTTTTCTCAACTTTTTCCAAACCTATTTATTTTCGCTTTTAATTTCTAGCTTACTTTTTGTAGGTAGCAGAAACATATTTCATTACTTTAACGAATAGAGTTAGTAGCGGAACAAGGCTTTTTCATGAGGGGAATAGCATCCAGGACTCATTTTTGTGTATTTATGATGTGTAGTAAACCTCCAATAACAGTTAATAAAGAAAAATTGCTGTTAAAGGTTTTTAATGTATTTTGGCCTTTACCGACTGGACTATATATAGAGGAGTCCAAAGAGTGCCCAGGTGAATGACTTCAGTTATTAAATAAGTCGATAGAGGACTATTATAAAAGAAACAATCTTGGCAAGAATTTAGTATTTTACACGAAGCTTCAGATTTTTTAACTTTAGTCAGACTGACCGCTAAGAATCCACGAGTAGTGTTATTTAAAAGGACGAAAACAAAGGATCATGACGAGGTCATCATAGCTTATTAAATAATTATCTTCTTATACCTTTAAAAGAGCAATTCTTGTATATATCTATGTATATTCTGAATCTGAATCTCGGAACCGCTTTATATCCGAGTTTTCAGGCAATGATAAACTGAAATTTTACTCTTCCCGACATCTATAAGCGAGTAGTTATATACTATTATTTTTACCGACAGAGCAACACTAAAGCTACTTGACAATAGATGGCGTTATTAAAAAAAAACGAGCAGAGCTCGGTCTTCCAGGTACTAAGTTAAAAACGGACACCGCAGCACATGGATTTAGTATTAACGTTCTAAAAATAGTTTTTCTCTATGTCCATGTGTTGCAGAGTTGTATGTACTGTCTTCCATACGCAAGTCCCAATCAGAAGGACCTTGAAGATTTTGGATAGACACTAAGGCCTCGCCCCGGACACGTACTCCTGGAATCCACCTTAGAAAAAAAATATGTTGAAGCCCCGAATTTTTCATTTCAGTAGTTGTCCTCACAACAGTTTTTATTATAATTTCCCTCGAACAACAAAATATATGGCTACTTTTATTTTAATCTTGAATTGTTATAGTTTTATCACAAAATATTTTATACTAACATCTACCCAGTTTAATAACTGGCAAGTAAAAATTCACTTGTCCCAGGAAGTCCTCTCATTTCGGTGAGTTAAAGTTAAGCAGGAATAGTTTTGCATGGAACAACCCTAGCTTTGCATGGAACAACCCTAGCTTCCCCCTCATGCGCTGAAAACTTTCGTATCCGTGTCGCCTTTCAGGTATATATATTGTAGTGTTTGGTGTCGCCTAGTGCTTAATTGTGTTAGGACGCACGTAGCTTGCCTGCGTGTTCCCGCCAAAAACATAAGTATTTCATATCGGTGTCTCCGGACAAATATTCCTTCATTTCCGTGTATAGTTATAACTTGTCTTCCAATGAGCCAGGATATTCATTCAGTATTAGTGAGTGCAGTAATTGTACTACTTTTATTTGTGTAGCATTTATCACCTCCTATAATAAATAGTTTTAATGTTATGCTAATTTTTGTGCTTGGTTTTAATTTCGGTTGATTCGGTGAAAAATGAACCGATATGAAATTTTAATCATTTCGGTTGACAGTTCATATCGGTTCATTTTTATTATTTCTGACTTTAATTTTTTCATTCCGGTGCGTAGTTTTATCATTTCAGTTGATCATTATTATTTCATTTCGGTAAAAATCTAGACCAGCAGGTGAGTTTTTAAAATATTTTCTAATATGTTTTTTCCAAGACCTGTACTTTTATACGATACTGATTTTGAATACGGTTATCACGGTAAGAATTCTAAGTTAATACTCTAGACTAGAAAGACACAAAGTAACTATAGCTATCCCTGGGCTAAAAATCTACTCGCTGATCAGTTGAAATGTAAACAAATAGTTTTTCGTCGTATTGTCTTCGTGAAAAAAACTCCCATGGGAACTTTCGATCGGGATAATAAGTATCATATGTCCTTTCCCGTTTTAAAAGCTATCACTAAGACAAAAATCAGGGTACCTTCCTGGCCCGTTGCAATATAGGCCTGACGGTATATGGTATCGGTGGATTTTAATTTCGGTGGACAGATTCTTTCATTTCGGTGAACTACTGTCTCATTTCGGTGACATTCAATATTTAAACACTAATATCTTATAAGTTTATTAAGATATTTCAATGTCATTAAAAACTAGTATCAATATAGTCAAGAAGTATATTAAACCACATTTAAAATTTGAAAAATCTTAAAAACAAAAAAATCCACCGAAATGAAAGAAAACATCGGTAGATACAGACGTGCTAGCTGTTTCCAGTTGTGAATCCATATCGGCACGGGCAAACACCACAATTTTATTTCATGCCACTCGTTCGCCACTGCACTTGCTAAAAATGATATATTTCTAAAATAAATACCTACTAACTTACTATAAATATTTCAGAACCAGAATAAGATTGCCAATTTTCCATACCTTGACAGGATACGACACAGTATCTTCTTTGTAAGAAAGATGTAAAAAGCACTTCTGATTCCTGGAATGCTAACCCTGGCAACACATGGATTCAAGGCGATAGTAGCGGAAAATTGGCAGAAGCAGACAGTTTCGTTTAAAAATTTACTACATTATTGAACAAGCGATAAGTCTAGTGTTTATATCTATTTTGTGGCGGGCGACAAATGAATGAGTATATGTTTAAGCTTAAGATATATCTGCTCTATAATAAATAAATGCAGAAAATACCTATTTACTAATAGAGTGAAATAAACAGGCTGGTCGTAGGATTGAAGGAAATACATTGTTCTTATAACTTGTATAATCACTATTGTCGTATAGAGATTAAATAAAGAGTGCAACTAGAATAGGGTTGCCATACTTCCCGGTACGCCGGGACATGTCCCGGTTTGTAGCATGGTGTCCCGGCGTCCCGGCCGATAAGCAAAATGTCCCGTTTTAAAAATCATAGTTATTTAATAGAGGGCTGGACTTGGTAAACAGTAATATACCTACAATAAACCCGCTCTAACTAGCTAGGCTAATCGTACGTGGATAGAACGACGTAAGCGTTCCCGTCCCGTTCACGGTTCACGAATTTACGTTAACAGCGTTGACAGAGCAAGAGCGCATTGGCACACTATCAAGCCCTCTATGTGACTTAGAGATGTTTGATACAAGATGGATTTTTATAAGTATCGATATTACATACATACAATACAGCCTCCACTGCCGCTGATGTAATGTCAATCGATGTGGAGTTCATGGTACTAAAAATTTACAAATATTTTTCAATATTTACTGTGAGAGTTGAGCGCCTCAAGGAATTTTGTGAGCTAGCAGAAGTAACATATAATAATATACTGTCACACTCGAAAACACGATGGCTGACACTTCTTCCAGCTGTAGAACGCATATTAAAGCTTTGGGTGCCACTGAAAGATTTTTTAGCAGCTGAAGCAAGAGCCCCGAAAGCAATAACCGACTTTTTGAGAACCCTATATCTGAATTGTACACTCGTTTTGTGCACAGTCAATCATCTTTAATTGAGAAGCAAATTAAAAGGATAGAAAAATCAGTGACTACTGTTATTGAAGTGAAAAGTGTTGTTTAAATGCTACAACGAAACAACTGAACGACCGGTCAATAAATATTTTCTTGTGTAATCAAACAATCAGAAACATTTGACAAAGACACAGGCGATTATTTCCTCGCTGCTATTGAATATCTCAAACAATGGTCTGAGCCTATGAAAAAATTCGAGATTTTTGATTAAATGATGTTGAGCGAGATTCCACAGTGGTAACAAATTGATAAAATTACAAGTTATTTAAGCGAGAAATCTATACAATTTAGTGATTCAATGTATGAGAATTTTATGTACTTAAAATCATTCCTACAAACTGAAATGTCTGATCAATGAAAATGTAAAAACGTACGAGATAGAAAGAATTATTTTTTTCAAATGACAGAGGAAAGAGAAAGAGAAACTAATTTACTTAAAGTATGTCAATATCTCTTTGCAATCCCTGGCCCTAATGCACATGTGCATGGAGCGGGTATTTTCATTGATTACCTCGCAGTGGACTAAAGAGAGGAACAATTAGGTTATGTAACTTCCTTACCGCTGGATTTTATATTTGTGGATTAATTTATTATATTTATACGAATAAGACAAAAATGCCATGCATAAATGAGGATATTTGATGGTTATATTTTGTGTCAATTTAAAACTAACAATGCCTAGGATAGATGAGAATGTTATATTTAACCTTGTTGATTATATTTTGGGTTTATTAAAAAAAATAATTTTATGTTTGTTGATTACATAGTGTGCCAATAAAAGAACTAACACATTCAGCGGCAGCGCATGCTACACGCTGCGCTCGTAACCGATAACAAGCATTTTCGCCTATGTAGCGAAAAGCGCCAACAAACAGAAGGGCTACCGGGAAGCGCTTTACGATATCTCTCCTCTCTTTCGCATCTCAGATAATTCACTTGAGAACGAATGAGAGGAGGAAAGGCAAGGACTAAAACTTTAAAGTTATCTATTGTTGTAATAAAAGTTCCTTTTTTTCCACCTTTACTAGTTTTTGTTAAAATGTCCCGGTCGGGGTCCTCACACTTATGGCAACCCTAAACTAGAATGAGCTCTGTACAATATAGCTTTTCTTATATACTAATCATTACTACATTAACTTAACTATACGTATTGGTACGTGAGGGAAAAGGGATGCTGGCTAATCACGTTCTATGCGTAATCGCGTCGGCAATCGAGATGTAGCGATAAACTATGGACAGGTAATGAGTATATGTTACAAGAGACGTACACTTAAAAAATATTCCTCAATCGGAGGCTGCTCTTTGCTAGCGCACACTGCGAGCAATATACCTAAGTATGCATGTCTGGGACCAATAGTAGTAAGTGTTTGGACTCCTCATTGGTCAGACTCACCGGATTTCAACTGTATGTCTTAAACTTATCCGGCGGATGCTTAAAAAAAATAAAATTTAATTTAAAAAAAAGAAAGTATAAAAAATTTAAGGGTGCAGGTTCAAGAATTTTTGCAAGTACACGAAACTAATCTAGTAATTTTTTTATCGTCCTTTCCTTTTTTCAAAACATAAATAATAGTTATATTTTTACGTTGTGGATGTTTTTACATAAATTTAATCACATCAGTTCATGTTAGTATTGGTCCACTGCTGAACATAAGCAGCCATTTCTTACGGTCCTCTGCCTTTCGTATCCACCCACCACTTTAAGGTCGTCGGTCCACCGGGCTGGAGGGCGTCCTACGCTTCGCCTTCCCATACACGACGTCTGCTCCATCAGCCATCGGTCCTGCGACAGACGTGGCCAGCCCACTGCTGCTTGCTGATTCTGCGAGCTATGTTGGTGACTTTAGTTCTCTGAAGGATGTCCTCATTTTGAATTCGAACCCTCAGAGAGACTCCGAGCATAGCTCGCTCTATTGCGCGCTGTTCGACTTTGAACTTGTGGACCAGCCCTGCTGTAAGTGTCGTTCTCGTATATAAAATTACTGTAAACATTTACAGGCTAATCAAAAATTACATCAACTAGTAGTGTTTTGATGAAGTGAAAGTAGAAAATAAAATTGTATACATTTACATAACTTCAAGCATCTTAAAATTTGTTATTTTTCAGCTGCTTCTGTATGTTAAAATTATTCCAAAATATACCATACCTCCCCCCTTCGCGATTATGCGTTGATTTTTTAATAAAGACTTTATGTATATAAATTTTAATTTTATGTTAATTACCTGCTGCGATCTATACACACAATTTTCCTAATTCTATGAATGGTTTTTTTTGAGTAGTGACACAAGTCAGTGACGGTAACGTAGTGATTATACTCTTTCGTGACGGTCACTGACAAACGTAGTGATTAGTGATTCTCTTTGTCACTGACATTGACAAGTTCCAACTGTGCTGTTGTGATATTTATAAATAATTATTGATTGTGTTGTTTGTTGTGAGAGTGGGAAAGGTATCGAGGATGGCGCAACAGGAGAGCGAAGTGCGGTCTCTGATGTCGACCTTGACGCACTCCGAGCTGGACGACAGCTCGTCCCCCCGCACGCGCTGGCGCAACCCCGCGCTGCACGACCGCTGCACCATGCAGGACATGGTGCGACTCAAGGAACTATTCCAGGTTATACCTTTTATATAATTCCGGTAAACATTTATTTCTCTGCAACCTGTTCTTTTTGCGTAAATTTTAATCAACAGAGAAGTACGCCGCGGCACATAAATCTAGCGGTGAGCGGATCGTGGAGGGGATGTTTGCGCACGAGTACTGTCGCGCACGAGTACTGTCGCGCACGAGTACTGTCGCGCACGAGTACTGTCGCGCACGAGTACTGTCGCGCACGAGTACTGTCGCGCACGAGTACTGTCGCGCACGAGTACTGTCGCGCACGAGTACTGTCGCGCACGCAATAGTTTTTAGTTTATAACAGCACATATTTTTGTATGTAGTATGATCTTTAATATTATAACAATTGTAAACAAAATAGGCTAAATCGCGTAAATACGCAAATTTCATAAAAAAGTATCTGAAGGATTGTATAAAACATATAAGTTGAAAAACTTACTATTAAAAGTAAGTTTTAGTTATTGGCTTCAGTGTAAAAAAAAAACCTGGAAGTAATTACTGTTTTAACACTCGTGCAAATTTTAAACTCTTTATTTAAGTACTAGCTGCTGCCCGCGACGTCGTCTGCGTGAACGCTATACAGCACCAAAAATACCTACGATTATACCTTTTAAAATAACATTCATTTACTCGTTTCTTGGTCACATTTTATATCTACAGGAAGTGCAGTAACAGAGGGAGACTGTCTTTTGTAAAATTGACCTTCAAAAAGTGCTGATTTTCAGCCTGCTTTGAATAAATGACTTTATGGTGATTCTGCTGAATTAAGTTCTTGCGATAGATGAGCAGACGTATCGCCACGCACGTCGTGATATCGTTGCCGAGCAGCTGCACGACGTTCTTCACGCTGCTCATCGGTCTCCAACGACTGTGAAAGGGCATGCTGAGGGTGATCTCTTCTTAACCGGGTCTCCCGCTCTTCATGATCTTCAATCAACCGAGAAAGAGAAGTGCGACTCCGCTGCGAACTCAACCTCGTCTCTCGCTGCGTGTATGTCTCAGTGTGGCGCTCCCGGTCGCTTTCCAGTAGAGCTTCTTGCGCTTCGACACTCTCACAAAATCGAGTGGCATCTGTGCGAGAGCGCTGTAAACTCAACCTCGTCTCTCGCTGCGTGTACGTCTCTGACGCACGAGACTCAGCGTGGCGTTCCCGGTCATTTTCCAGTCGACCTTTTTGCGTTTCAACACTCTCTCACGATCGAGCGGCATCGGTGTGGCTGCGCTGCAAACTCTGTCTTGTCTCTCGTTGCGTGTATGTCTCTGACGCGCGAGACTCAGCATGGCGCTCCCGATCATTTAATAGCCGCATTTCGTATGCTTCTATACTTTCCAGAGACCGCAAGATGCATTTTGAGTGCGCATAGTATCTAATCGGGACTGGCGCGAGTCGAATTTCGGCATTGTGTTCTCGAAGAGTAGCCAAACTTGCCTCACGCTCAACGGCGGTTTCAAGACCTAACATTTTCCTTCGAAAATCGTTTGAGGATTGGGGTAGATTAGACCGTTTTCTAGGCATTTTGATTATTTTAAGTTTGAAAGATAACAGAAAATAATTACTACACTGAGAATATACACACATATATTATGATAGCTAAGCAGTAGTCCGATTGAAGTTTATTTAAGTAAATATTTATTTATATTTCAGGAAAATGTTTTTACGTTAATTTAAAGCACACGATAACTTATAGCAACGCAGGTAACACCAGTTTCTATAGGTTGAGAGGGCAACATCTGTACTCATAACATCACTTTTTGTGAACGAAACCATAGCGCGATCTAATTCGACGCCAACGCCATCTAGTTAGCAAATAGGATATATTTTTATTTGGTGAAAAATTATAACACATCTAAGTAATGACTTTACACGATTTTTTTGAATAAAATAAATGGCTATGTGTGAGTAGAAAAATCTAGCTAGTTCCACATCTCACTTAAGTTTATATGCGACATGAAATTAGATACACGTTGTTACAGAATGCGTTGAAGAAATAAAGATTCACTGCTCGTTCCCCGTAGGTGATAGCTTGATAATATGTAGCCTTTATGTTGACCCGACTTCTTAATAATATTCGTGACAAATTTGAAGTAAATCCATGCAGTACTTTTTAAGTTTATCCCGGACATACATACAGACAAACAAACAAAAATTCTAAAAACTATATTTTTGGTTTCGGTATCGATTGTAGATCACACCCCAAGTATTCTTTTTAAAAAATATTCAATGTACAGTTTTGACTTTCCTACCATTTTATTATAGATATAATTACATTGAGTTCTTATAAAAGTTAGTCTAATCTTTGGAATTTGTTATACCTCAAACTTTAAGCATAAATTAATTGAACATGACTTTCAAACAAACTTAAATTTCCATACAAAAAACGAGGAATTTCAAGACGTTGCAATTAAAATTATAAGCGGTATGACGAAAATACATCTGATCGTTATTTTTTTTTAAATGTTCTATTATAACAATTTTTCGGATTCTAAAAACTAACGATAAAAAATCGGCCAAGTGCGAGTCAGACTCGCGCACGAAGGGTTCCGTACCATTATCTATAAAAACGGCAAAAAAAAACACGTCTGTTGTATGGGAGCCTTCCTTAAATATTTGTTTTATTTTAATTTAATTATTTATTTTTAAAGTGACTATATACCGAATATTCTGTGAATATTTTAAACGTCTACCGGTTGCCGTTATCAATATCGAGCAAAAAAATCACTTCTGTTGTATCACGGTTCATGAGATAAGGCCTGGTGACAGACGGACGGACGGACGGACAGCAAAGTCTTAGTAATAGGGTTCCGCTAATTACCCTTTGGGTACGGAGCCCTAAAAATTAATAAAGGCACACAACATTTCACTTTGAAAGATAATAATTTGTATATTGTGCACATGAGAGAAAATAAGTTACCTATATGAAAACCTCAAATGTTTTTATGATCTATTCGCCGATGGGGTACCGCAGTAAAAAAATTATATCACGGTTCGATATTTATAACCTACATAAGACACCTTTTTCTAATTTTTTTTTAATCGGTGCGAATATGACGTTAATGTAATATAACGGTTTAACATACGAACATAGGTACGAACAGACGAATAAGGCAAAATTATATTTTTTATTATAAATGCTATAGATATTGCCCTCTAAACAAACAACTGTCGCAATTCAAGGTTTTTATTTAAATATAAAATTATGTACAGTGCAACAAACTTTTCTAACCTTATGACCTTGGGTGTCAGGTCGCTACTGTCGTTATAAGCCAAAGTAGCTATGATCCAGCCCTCTTGTCTGTTCCTCTGGATCCCGGGATGCTCAGGTGGTCTGAAGTGATGTGGCTTCAGGTCACTAGGTTCTTAAGATTTGCTTATAAGAAGTTTAAGTGGCGATACCAGCTACTAAACACGTTTAAAACATTATCTAGGTATATCCTCGCTCCCTTTTTTAATTAAAACGAAATCTAAAACATTTTTTCTTGTCAATAATAATAATATTGTGGAAACACATAAAATACAGTAGGTACAACACACAATACTAAATAAAATATGAATACTCTGGCATGATAATTTTATGTGAAGGAATTTATGGCCGCCACAGTACATATAATGATGAAGTCTATAACACGTCATAACTAGGGAGATGTTAAAGAATCGGTTTTACGATTTTAATGCAGTGGATCAGGATTCAGTTTCTTTGGAAATTTGGTCATGTGAACTAAAACTCACCAAAGTTTTAGGGCAATTAGATAAATATTGCAGAAAAAAACGCAAATAATACATTTTTATATACATGCAGAAAAAAATTTGAAATGTAATGTATGATAGAATAAAAGAAATAAAAAGAAATTTGTTTGTAAACCCGGTTCACCCACTTTTTCAATTTCGGCGAAACTAGTTTTGTGACCCCTAGTGGTGATGATTTGAAAGGTAGTCTACCCCTCGCTCCCCGCGTACCTAAATCAAACACATCTAATAAATGAATTCTACGCATTCAAGGTCATTGCTAAACTGAAGTGCCAGCATGTATACTGAAATGAAATAAATAAATCGGCTGATAGTTATTCCTAAAAACAAAAAAGTCTAAGTATAATGAAGAAATACTGTGTAAGGTTATCTTTGTTTTTTACCCGAGCGGAGCGAAGGCAACAAGCAAAAGGTAATATTTGAAATGTAACATTTTTTTTTAACTCATAAAAAATAAATAAAAAAAATCTGATTACGATTGGAGATGCTCTTTAATCGATTAAAATTGTTTTTAGACGAAAATTGTGATTCTGTGGATTGGAGCGAAGTAAAAATATATTAATAGGAATGTTAACATATAAATTACCCCCTTTTATCTCCTAAGAAGACTCCCGATCTAGAGGGAGGTGTTTATTTAATCTTCCTTCTTACAGGAGGCGTACGGCAACAAGCTGTTACCGAGCCAGTTCCGGGAGGCGCTTCGCTCGCTGCTCAGTGTGGACTACGACGACGAAGAGTTCAACATATTGTTCATGAAGGTCAGAGGCGGCTGATTTTTAATGGGTGTTCACCAAAAAACATAGGAATTGCTTAAAGCTCACCTTTTATTATTCTAGTATTCTCTTTAGTATTCTTGCCACATTTTTGTCACCCTTTGCCTTTATTTCAAGCTGAATTACTAGTCTTTTCGCATTGTTTAATCACATCACAATAATAACATTTTATTATCTTATTAGATAACTAGAAACTGTTTATGTAGGTAAGTATGTATCTACTTATTTAATCTATTAAGCAAAAACTCGCGCGCACGAACTAAAACATTTTTTGTGATTGGCCGGACCGAAGGCGGGGTCAAACTGGCAACAGTACTATACTTTTTGTAGCCAGGAGCGGCGCTCCACATTTTGCTAATTTTTTATACAAAATCTTCTGTTTCACGTGTGCGACTGTGTCGAACTTTCTCTTTCACACTCGTTGATTTTAGCTCTAAGTCTCTTTACTGAAATTCGATCTATATGAGTGCAATTGCTAGCGCTCTACTTAGTTTTGCAACCAAAATTTTTATAGGTAACGTTTCAAAGCTACACGAACGATTGGTGTCGGTGGCAAACAGCGTTATCAAAAGTGTGAAAAGTATCAATCGTGGGAACTTTTAATCCCAAAACGAACGCGCCCATGAAAAGAATTTTAAATAACGGAGACATTTTAATTGCCTTCTTATTCATGTCACAGTATATACCTACTTATAGCACTTGATGATAATCACTACCTTTTGTTTCGTTAAGGTATGGGTAGTTAGCAAAGCAACCAAACTCTACTTGAGTTATACATTTTAAGGAGTTTTTCGTTTAATATAAGTATTTATTGTTTACTAGCTTTTTCCCGCGGCTCCGTCGACGCGACATTGGGTTATCGCCGTGGGATTACTATAACTTCCTAAATAACCGGAATAAAGAAGAAAAAAATCATGTTATTTTCTATCCCTGCAAATACTCCTCATGACAAAACACAAGTTCGTGTATAAATGTTGTACCGCGGTTTCGTGCCTGGCGGAAAAACCCCTTCATTTTAAAAATAAGTACCTACAAAAAAATAGAACACGTGTTAGCTTATTTGTTACAGCGTCTACGCATTGATAATTGTTCATTATGTGCCCTTGCAATTGTGTTTATTGTTAATTACGTGCACTTGCAATTGTGTTTATTGTTCACTACGTGCCCTTGCAATTGTGTTTATTGTTCATTACGTGCCCTTTTTTTTTTTCTGATCTGACAATGCAGTTGGCTGTTGCAGACATTACTGCTTCACCGGGCTTTTTTGGGGCGAGACTCTAGAGGAGCCTCAGCCCATATAGCGCCCAACGCTAAAGGGCTCCCCGCGGGGGGAGCCTCGGCTTGGGTTGTCGCTCTCGGGGGCGTCCCTTCGACCGGCGTTAGTCTCGAACCCGAAGGTGAGTCACCGCCAGGAGGGGAGTTCCCCGTTACGCGGGTGAACGTGCCCTTGCAATTGTGTTTATTGTTCGTTACGTGCCCTTGCAATTGTGTTCATTGTTCATTACGTGCCCTTACAATTGTGTGTATTGTTCCTTATGTGCCCTTGCAATTACCGTCGACTATTATTGTGCATACCAAGCGCGCGAGAAATAAAAAGTTCTGATCTGAACCTTGTCTTGATTCACCGAATTTCAAGTGGAGCATTCGAATTGGAGATATTCTCAGCTTAAGAAAACGGAATTTAGACTTACAGTGCGCAACCCCTCATACAAATAGTAACTACAGCTACTTCGGGTCGACTGCTCTCGGATTCGGATCTGATTTGATTTGGATCCGATGCAGAGCTTAGACCCCCTTTATCTACGTGCAAACTTATTGACAATATTCAATCTCCTACCATGTACCTATTCGTTGTTTTAACCTGGAGGTTTTGGAACCTGTCCTCAAAATTTGACGTCTCTATCAACTCTGGTTGATTCTGTGCGTTGTTTGTCAGTCAATTAGTGAAACGATTGATTGAAACAATGGTTTCATATACCTGATGATATGGCCACCTCAAGTTTTAGAAGAATACTTTAAGATGTAGATAAATCAAAATAAATACCATGTAATTTTTCACAAACTTTTAAGAATAAGGTTTTTAATGTTCTGTCCTTTTAACCGCGGTTTACCGACCGGGAATATTCATTTTTCATTGTGTACGCAGATAAATACGGAACGCGACGGCGAGATCAACTGGGACGAACTGGTATCGCACCTGATCCTGGGCTACTTCACAAACGACGCAGAGAACCAGCGCGCCATGCTGCAGCTCCCCATCATGGGTCTACCCACGGTCATGCGCTCTCAGCACCGACACCCCATCTCGAGGATACGCTTCTGTCCCGACGTCGCTAAGGTAATGGTAAAAAAAGTAAACCGCGCTTCAATACTATAGACAATAGTTAATATAAAAATATCCCTCATTATTAATAACTGTGATAGAAGCATTTTTGTTTTACCTAAGATTTTTTCTGCGCACAATTTTTTTCCTGACTTTACCCTGAACACTTTACGCTTTCCTGACCTTCCCTGACTTTACTTTTAGGGTATTGAAGGCATGTTATTATGATTCTTTGAGACTTAATTAAATTTCTCCGTTTAAGTAAACTACTAAGTTGAAGTTTTTGATCAAAATGGTTTCCGTTTATTACAGTGAACATATGTGAAGTGATTACAAATGTACCTATTCGTAATTACTTAAGAAGGAAACCAATTTTTTTTTCTTCAAATCTTATCTACAGTGGGAGGTCCGGCGGGCGTTGCTTTCTCTAGACGTTTAAAAGCGAGTGGGCCGGTATAGCAGCAGTGGTGCTTAAGCAGTGTGCTCCTGAGTTATGTCCTGTATTCAGGCGCGTCTTCGCGCTTTCCTACCACACTAGGCAATTTCCGTTATCATGGAAGATTGCAAAAGTGCACCCGGTGCCCAAAAAGGGCGATAGATCAAATCCATCGAATTACAGGCCTGTCGCTATTACCTCTCGCTTCTCTAAGGTGGAGCGTGAGATCAACATATTGCTTCTAAGATACCTAGAAAAACACGTTTTGATCAGTGACCGTGGCTTCTATCAAAGTTATTACGGGGTGCCCGAGGGTTCGTGCAAAATGCAAATGCGTGGCTAGCTTTTTGTCCGGCAGACGCATACGAGCCGTAGTTGACGGCACTCGCTCTGGTACCAAGGATATTAATGCTGGTATCCTGCAAGGCCCTGTGCTGTCTCCTACGCTGTTTCTACTGCATATCAATGATATGTTGGACATCAACAACATACATTGCTATGCAGATGATAGTACTAGATACACTAATTACACTTCGTTGACCTCTTTGACTGGGGACGGGAAAACTTGATTGACACTAGTCGTCGTGCAAACTTTTCTCGTTCCATTGTGGAGGTCAAGCGTGAAGAACTTGTGTCTTAAATCGAGACCACTCTGTCCAAGGTCTCTGACTGGGGATGGGAAAACTTGGTCCTATTCAACCTTACAAAGACAGAACTTTGCGCGTGCACCGCAAAATAACTCCATTCACTAAGGTCGCACAATTCCAGAACACACCTCTTACCATCTCCAACAGCATTAAGATGCTTGGTGTTGCCATCTCTAGCGATATTCAGTTCCGAGATCATTTGGAAGACAAGGTGATGTTGACGTCCATAAAACTTTGAGTAATTAACTTTACCTCGGGGCAGAGGTTGCTGCTTTAATAGTCGCAACTCCGTGCACCCGGATGCTTGGCCCTTTTGACTCGATTCAACGACGGGCTGAGAGAATCGTCGACGATCCAAAACTCACAATGCACACCGAACCCTTAGTTCTGAGAACTTTGCTTCCCTATGTGGCTTCTACCGCTTATTGAATGCACTGTGTTCTGAGGAATTGAATTAAATGATTCAGAACCTAAAAGGTCCCGCGAATGCTTAAGTTGTAGAATAAGTTCCCTGCCAAGGCTATCTCTCAAGGGAATCAATTTAAACGTGTGATATTTTAAATTTAACATACTACAAAGCTTTCATAAATATTATTATTTTTGGTCAGAGAATTTTGAAAAAATGATGAGATAAAGTCAGGGTTTTTTTTTGGATTTTAAGTAGACACCCTCTAAATCTATTTATTTCCTTATTTAATTGTTTTAAGTGCCAGAGGGAAAGTTCGCTAAAGTACTATAATGGCCTGACGTTATTGCAGGACCGCACTACAAACCCGATCCAAGGACTGTACTTAACGGCGAGTCGCGACGGAATGATCAACTGGTGGTCGCTGGACATGACGCTGCTTCGTACAGCCTACTCCTCCAGCCGTTAGTCTTATCTGTGTCGTTGTGAAGTGGTGTGAGGACCTACCGTCCGTTAGTTACTGTGTGATCTTGTGTGTGTGTGTGTGTTTATATGACAGCGCAGCTGAAGGTGCGCTCGACGTGGGTGACGGACATGGTGTGCCTCCCCGACGTCAACGTGATCGTCACCAGCTCGACGGAGCGCGACCTGCGCTTCTACGACTGCACTGCCAAAACCTTTACTCTCAAAATAATCATCACTAGTTGGGAATACATGGTGCGTCAGCTTTCTTTTGTCTTATTCCAATAAAAGTCCCATAACGATGTGGTCGTGGTTCAGTTACCTACCAGTTGTCTAGCATACATAGATAATAAATAAACGATTATATCCTTTATGGGACCAAACAAACAAGAATTAATGAAGTACAATAGACGCCCTTATCGCTAAAGAGCCACATCTAACATGAGAGTTATCACATAGAGCTCGTGGCGGGCCTAAGTGCCCCGCAACACTACCTATAGAGCTCGTGGCGGGCTGTAGTGCCTCGCAAAACCGAATGACTGATGAAGGAGTATTATTTGTAGATATGTACGATGCACTACTACTTCCACCGTGACCCGAGTGAGCAGTGCATTCTGATCTGCGGTGATGTGGGTGGCAACCTGCGGCTGCTGCTGTTCTCGCCTGTGGACCGGGGGCCCTTCCGCAACCAGCCGGGCCGCGCGCTCATCACGCTGCGGCACGTCGACCTGCAGAAACGGGTCAGAAACATACCTTAGAGTTGAAGTACTACGTGATGTTAATGGCTCACAATACTATGCTTCGTCCCACAGCCAAAGCTGCTCCCGGAGATGAGGCTGGTGGAGATGGTCCGCGTGCACTCTGAGTGGGTGCGACAGGTGTCGTTCTACGCGGCGCTGCACTGCGTGGTCTCGTGCGCGACATGTCCCGACGCGCTGCTCATATGCGACCTCGCTGGCTCCCGGACCCACAACATGTTCCGGGTCGAAAAGGTTCTTTCTATAAACGTTATTAATACTGTAAAAATAGGTTCTTGAAATATTATTTGAAGGACTTGTCGATGATAAAGTAAAGCCATCAATTGTGTGTATTTTAGATAGCAGATTGTTAATGCAAACATTTAAAATTTAAGTGTTTTACAAAACGGCTACACGGTAAAAATAGTATTATAGTTTTTGTAATCTTAACTTTGAATAAGCAATATCTTAGTTCGTTCTTTATGTGACAAAAACGGTTTTCCCCTAACACCTTCATATCACAATCACCAGATATCGATGATCACAAGTATGTAAGATGATATATACTTACCGGGCGAAACGCGCTCTAGGTACTTTGTCTATATTAATTATTTCAATTTGTCACACATTTTTTCGCTCAAGAATAGACAATCTGGGTTCCCAGTAAAATAAAAACCAATCGGCGAACGCGAGCAAAGTTTTAGTTCCAATTAGTTGGTATATATACTTCAGGCTCACTTTAATTTTTTTCGAATGCCCCTCTTATTACTTACTATAGTGTAGCCTGAGTGTCTGTCTGTCCGTCCAGGGTATCCAGTGCTTCGCGTTTGACGAGGAGCGCCACGTGCTGGCAACGGGGGGACCGGACTGCACAGTGCGCGTGTGGAACCCGTTCGTGCCGAGCAAACCGAGCGTCGTGTTCGTGGGGCACCACGCCGGCGTCGTCAACCTCGTGCTGCAGAATGACGGACAAACCGTCTACTCTCTCGCCCGGGATCGCATCATCAAGGTGTGGGACGTGCAGAGCCAAACATGTATACAGGTTTGTATTAGTAAGAAATTTATATTTCATATTTTTTAACAAATGCAGTGACCGCTTACTATCAGGTGGACCGTAAGATTGCTTGCCACTTAGTGGTATAATATATAAAACTTTTCTCAGTTTATTTTTTTCTAACGACCGACAGCTAAAAGTAGTCGGTTTGTTTAGACGTATATAGACATACCGTCGCATCTGGGCGAGCGCACCCCAATCTCGGCGGTGTACAACACTGCGACCCGGGAGTTGATCCTGGCTGCCATCAAGATCGCCGTCCTAGTGCTGGATGAACAGCTCAACCCTCAGCACACGGACGGGTTTACGCACTCCCGTGCCGTTTCCAAGGTCCTCTACAATTCTCTATTCAAGGTCATCATCACGTGTGGCATGGACAGCATCATCATTAACTGGGATCCCCTCACAGGTAAAACAAGTGCTAGTTATATTGCGTGCCGACACTTATGGCGTATTAACCTTTTTGGTGTCCTACATCCCATTTTTTCTTATTAAAAAACTGGTACTTACTATGTCTCTGGTTTATCTTAACCGAACTTATTATAGTGTATCCTTAAGTATAAATACCAATTTGAACTAATATAAAATGTAAACGCAGGTCACAAATAATAGAAACCTCGAAAATTATTTTATTAATTAAATCTGATCTAAATTACAGTTTGAAGTTGGTGTCGTGCAAGTGAACACTATGTGAGAAACCTTCAAGGGTTTCGTAACCAAATTTTAAAAACAGAACCATTGTAGTCATTTAGTCTGAATGACACAGCCTTATAGTTCCACCGCCGTCTGTGAATCGATCCTAATGAAATTTACCAGAGAGGTATCCTGAGTGAACTGTCACTGTAGAGTTTTTTAATGAAATTGAGAACAAAAGAAATGTAGGGCACATCGAGTACTCGCTCGAACAAGCCACCCAAACAATTAAAGCGGGGCATAGCGAGTACTTGCTCGGATGAGCAGCCCGAACTGGGGAAGTACCTTCACCCAACAGAAAACCGCGGCTATAATAACGCTAACATTGGGTAGTGATGTGTCCCTGGCGGTGAGTTAGGTTGCCAGTGCTCCTGAGGATTCGCTGCGTGCTGGCCGCACGCAGGTTGAACGGGTTCCCGAAACCAGGGATCACGTCATCTCCGCCCTGGGATGCTGAATCGCCAACCTGTGTAAAGTCTCTGCAGTAGTAGTCGTGCCGGAGCAGGACAACGGGGTGGACCCGACTACTACAACAGAGGGGGACCGGGGGCCCTTCCGCCCACCGTGCCAGCTACCGTATTATCTATGTCGAGCTTTAATAGTTCTAGTACCGCACCATTTTGTCCTCTAAGCTGTCTGTGCAGTGATTCCTCATATCTAGTCTCAGTAACATTTTTAAAAAAGAATTGGCCAAAAAATACAAGAGAAAAGGAGTTTTTACAGCGGCTACTCCATCCACATATTATGTGGATTTTTGTAACATTAAGGGTATTTCCACAAATCTTAACGCAGTCCACCTGAATCTGAAGACTACGCAGCCGATCATTTTTTTTCCAACGGAGAAGCAGATATCCTTCCCGGCCGAAACATCATACCTATATAATCCCGTCTACAAACTTGAGCAAAATTTTGTGAGTCGTGCTGGTGCATGTATGTATGTCAGGGAGGATATCTGCTGTCGCCGCCTTAATAGCCCTGAAGACAGGGACCTGTCGATATTGTGGGTGCGCGTAGATCATGGCAGACACACTCGTATTTATTTGTGCTTATACAGGTCTCATAACGGTGACACAGACGTCGAGCTACGTTTCACGTACCTGAGTTTGACGACTGACAAAGTTCTAGAGCAATATCCCACAGCAGAACTCGTTATTTTGAGAGACTTTAACGCCCACCATCGTGAGTGGCTCAGTTCTCGAACCAATAACTACGCAGGAATATCTGCTCATGAATTTGCTTTGACCTATGGATTCTCTCAGCTGGTAATTTCTCCAATTAGAATACCAGATATGGAGGACCATAAGAACTCTTTTCTTGAACTTCTGCTGACTACACGTCCGGACGGCTTTTCCGTCTAAGTGGATACGCCTCTTGGCTACTCGGACCACTGTCTCGTTCGGACTCAAGTGTCATGCACACAACCTGATCCATCTGGGCCAACTAATTGGTGTCGTGTGTGGCATTATAAGTCTGGGTCTTCTATCGAAGTTGCCATCTTACGGAGTACCCAAGGGTTTGAGCAAATGGGTGGCTAGCTTTTTGTCCGGCAGACGCATAAGAGCCATAATTGATGGTGGTTGCTCTGATAGCATGGGCATTAATGCTGGTGTCCCGCAATGCTCTGTGCTGTCACCTACGCAGTTTCTACTGCATCTCAATGACAATTTGGACATCAACAACAGACATTGCTATGCAAATGACAGTACTGGAGACGCTTATTTCAGGGGTCGTGCAAACATCCCTCTTCCCGTTGTGGAGGAATAGCGCGGAGAACTTGTGTCTCAAATCGAGACCACTTTGTCCAAGGTCTCTGACTGGGAACGGGAAAACTTGGTTCCAGAATTCCAGAACACTCGCCTCTCCAAGAGCATTGGGCTCCTTGGTGTCGACATCTCAAGCAATGGTCAGATCCGAGATCATTTGCAAGACAAGGTGAAGCTGGCGTCCAAAAACTTGGTGTACTCAACAGAGCGAGGCAGTACTTCACGTCGAGGCAGAAGTTGCTGCTTTACAAGTCGCAAGTTCGTTCCCATATGGAGTACTGCTGCCATCGCTGGGCGGGTACCAGCTTGGCCCTCTTGACTCGGTTCAACGACGGGCTGTGAGAATTGTCGACGATCCCAAACTCACTTGCCGTCTCAAGTCCTTAAATCAGAGGGGAGACTTTGCCTCCCTGTGTGTGTTCTACCGCTGGTACAATGGGATGTTTTCTGAAAAATTATTTTAAATGATGCCCACGGCTACTTTTTACCATCGCACCGCTCGCCATCGGCAGAGAATTCATTCTCACACTTTAGAACCAAAATGGTCGCGTACAGTGCGGTTTCAGAGAAACTTCCTCCCGCGAACGCTTGGGTTGTGGAATGAGCTCCCTGCCAAGGTTTTCTTTAAGGACTACGGTATGGTGTTCTTCAAGAAAGAAGTTATTGGATTTTAGAGAGGTCGGCAACGCGCGAGGGATACCCCAGACATCTTTAATGTAACTAAAGAAATGAAACAACTATTCGCGTACCCCATTGTGTGGAGTATCGCTGAATAAAAGACTTCAAAAATGCATAAGAGGTCTCTAACTAACCTTTTCTGTAACTTTCACTTTGCAAGTTCTAATAAATCGTAGCTTATGGTTGTCTTTGCTCTCTCCTACCCCTGTCCGTATTTCACCTGACAACCTTGAGAAACTGTCTGATTTTACCCAAATATCAAATATATTATTAGAATAGTGTTTTCAACCGACAACAAACAAAAGGTGGACTTTCTAAATTCATACGCACGGGCCGTAGGTTTGAAACAATAAAACAAATGTTTAAAAAACCTTTATCTTACTCGGCCTGGAAATTGAAGATGTCCAACGTGCTCTACAGTTGTACCTTTCAAAGCCTAATTTTTTTACAATAGCTTGAGAGATAATAAAGTTTGACATACATACAGACAATTGGCCGGACGACTAAGTACGTAGTTATCACCACACTATGGCTACTTTTTATTTTTACCCTTAGGTTACGAAAGTTAGTTAAGTTAGCTTCCATTGCTGAAAGTAAGTAATTGTAGGCATCTTTTCCCAACTACGAATTTACATTTGACCTGATCGTTTACTGTTATCATTCTGTCTGGCAACAATGTGTCTTCACAAAAAAAAGCTGCTGTTTAGCTGAGTAAGGCAAGAGTTTAGAGAATAGGATTAATTAATGAAAACAGAAGCGAAGACGGTTAGTGATGCTTGTAAGGTAAACGGAACGCAATGATCCGCGACGCGCACACTAAGCTGCTGCACGGCGAGCTGATCCCGGTGGAGATCACGGCCGCTTGCTTCGATCCTGGGTACCAGCTGCTGCTCACCGGCGCCCGAGACGGCACTCTCAAGGTGACACATACCCCCAACCTCTTACTAATCATATTGTGATGAAGGTACCTATTTATTTGTCCTACTTTAATCTAAAATATTTCATTATAATTATTAAATATTATCTAACTTTTGCCTTTCAAACAAGATCAGGAGAAATATGCTAAGTATTTCTTTGCACGATTTAATTAGTAACGAGGACTTTCGTCGAAGAAACAAAGCTTAGTCCCCCCTGAAAACTATTTTCCCATTCCATACCCATCCATTGCATCTCATGACAGGTTTGAGCCTTTTTCCATGAACGAGCTGGAGTGTGTTTTGTCTGTCCTAAAAGATTTAAGCCCTGGAGCGGACGGCATTCCTAATGCTTTCATGACTCATCTTGATAACTTGAGTAAATATATTTTTCTTAAAATACTTAATAATATATTTATTTCAGGCATCCCCCCTAAAGATTGGAAATTACAAATTATCATCCCCATTCAGAAACCTGGTATGGATCCTTCCAAAGCTGCCTCATATAGACCAATTGCTTTATCCTCTACCCTTTGTAAAATTATGGAACACTTAATTAAAAACCGCCTGGAGTGGCTTATGGAGGCTAAAGGCATACTTGCTAACACTCAATTTGGTTTTCGTAAAAGAAAAAGTACTAGGGATAGTCTTAGTATTCCAACGACAGACATTCGCCTAGCTCTCTCTAATAATGAGGATGTAGGGCTAGTACATTTTATCTCTAACCTTTTAATAGCTAGATGCATTAAAATTCGCTCCCTAGATAAACCTCCTGCTAGATTTGTATGGATAGGCTTACCACAAGGGTCTGTCCTATGCCCACTTTTATACAATATTTATACTTATGATCTAAAACATTCTGTTTCCTCCTTTTGCAATATCCTTCAATATGCCGATGATTTAGCCATCTACTTTTCTTCCAAAAATATTAATGATATTTCATATCGCTTAAATTCTGCCATACATTACTTAAAAAATTGGCTTGAAGACCACGGCCTCTTTCTTTCCATTGCTAAAAGCAAAGTTGTTACCTTCTCTAGAAAAAGAATCACTGCTAATATAGTTATCAGATGTGTTGACCAATTAGTTCCAAAAGATGACAAGGAAAAATTTCTAGGTATGATCCTAGACTCGGAATTTACTGGATCCCCCCATTTTAACTATGTTGCTAATAAAAGTGAGAAGGGAGCCAACATACTCAGAGCTCTTGCGGGCGCTTGGTGGGGCTCTCATCCTTATTGCCAAAAGCTCATATACAACGCTCTTGTCCGAAGTTACCTAAACTATGGTTCCTTCCTTATGGAATCTTGTAGTAGAGCTGCCTCAGATAAGCTAAACAAAATACAGAGTAAATGCCTACGAATTATTATTGGAGCTATGAAATCTTCTCCTACAAATGCCGTTCAAGTAGAATATGTTGATCCCACTCTAAGATGACGCAGACAGTTTTAGTGCGACAGATTTCTATTTAAAACAGCCCAAGTTTCTTCCCACCCTCTTATTGATCGCGTACGCTCCCTGACTAATATAATGACATCATACCCATATTGTAAAAACAAAGTCCCTCCTAGGCTTGTGAGAAGCTTAAATAAATTACCCATCTTTCAAGTCCATTAGCACAGTCTTCTATCCTTCCCACCTATGAAATAGACTTCGAGGCCCTGCTATTCCATCCTCAAGTAAATCTTGACTTAAGCATTTTTAACGGTGACCTAAACGCCAATAGTATGTTCAACTCTTGTATGGAGAGATCATTCCAGGGTTACACTAATACACTTTGATATTTACTGATGCCTCCAAACTCTCTGAAGACAGCTGCGTCAGGTCAGCAGTCTGGATTCCAAAACTTAATACCGTCTTGAGTTTCAGGTGCTCGCCCCAATCTTCTGTTTTCACTGGTGAAGCAATAGCTCTTTTTGAGGCCCTCACATATGTTGTAACACAACAGCTGAAAAAATCTATTATAGTCACGGATTCTAAAAGTTGCCTTCAAGCCATTTTAGCAAATCAATTTTAACACAAAACCATTTCACCCATAATTTTGCAAATTAAGAAAATTTTATTACAGTGCCATTCCCAGGGCTTAAACGTAATACCTGGATTCTGGGGCACAGTGGTATAATAGGTAACGAATGTGCAGACCAGTGGGCTAAAGAGGCAGTACAGATTGGTTTACTTGATCATTTTAATATTTTTTCATTAGGTATACAAAGCCTAGCTAAAAAACAGTTGGAGACTGAGTGGGATAAGATATGGACTCAGTCAAGAACTATCTAGAAAATGCAATTCCTTTTAACCCAAGTTAATACCCTATTTATTAAATGCTTAAAAAAATACATTAGAACTTTTTACATTAGACTATAACATTTATGTTTCATTAATTATATTTATAACCCTTAACTATGTGTACACCTATGTTGTGTGTTGTCTTCTGTGGTGGTGGTATATTGTTTCAGGTAGTGGTCCCTATCCAAAATTTCAAAATTTCAAAATTATTTATAAATCTTATGTAAACTGGCCATACAAATATACACGTGCTTCCCTCTCCACAGTCATTGGCAAAGTTATGTGGCTTAGTCCACAATAGAAGCCACTAAAGAGAAGAACTTGAACTAGAAAATCTTTTCTCAAAGACAAAATATATTAATTAACTTTTAACTTTAATTTAGTAAGTTAAAATACTTTAAAGAAACAACATAATTGTTGGTTTTATACAATCTAACGACCGTGCGCACAGTTCGAAGAACGACGCAACAATTACAAAATAACATGGCGGCTTACATAAGGTAAACAATTAAATGAGTTCACAGGAAGTAGGTTTACTTACTTGCAGCAGCGCTGTTGGCGGAGGTCACGTGACGGAAAACAGCAACATCTAGTGACGAAAGGTTGACGATGTACTCTCTCATATTGGACGTCAAACGGAAAACATAATAACACTGTGAATAAGGTGAAGACTGACACGAAAATGGCAAACGATAAATTACTTCGCCTGCTGTCGGTGGAAGGGGTAAATAACTAGAACCCACAGTAACGCCACCTGTTCGCAGTAAATAAAAAGTTTGGGTATCTTGGGATATAGATTCAAAAGCTTTTATAACAGCAATGCTTAATGTTTTCAGTTTAACATTAAATATTGGTTTTATTTCTTGTTATACCACCATTATATTATTTATTATGCTCATTTATCAGTTTTTCAAAGGATAGTTCTGTTGAGTACTTTAGCACCCTCATCATGACAGAACAAGAAAACTCTGAGTAGATCGCCCTTTTCGATGACAATGTGGGGAAATTAACATATTGTTTACGTAATCTGTAATTTATGGTGTCTGTTTAGTCCTAGCTCAGCGTAGATATAATAAAAGGTACTGGACTGTAATTAAATAAGGTATATTTTGGTAATTAAGTTAAAATATCGTGACAAAGCGTTTTGTTGGTATGTGTTTGCGCTAACGGCTTGTTAAGTTGAGGTAGGTGTCGCCACTTGCGCCCGCTCCAGCGTTCCGGTTCGCGCATGAACATGCTCCCCACTTTGGGTAGATCCGACGGGATCGACTTGTGAATAAGGATTAGATGTTCTGGGTGAGTTCGTTCCAATTATTTCCTTGTCAAACAAAAACTTTTAATTTTCATCCTAATTTCACCTACATTTCATGGCTCAGGAAGGTATTAAATTTCTACTTTCCCCAGCTTACTCTCCTCACTTTAATGGCCTTGCAAAAGCTGCGTTACGTAGTACAAAACAAACTTTGAAAAAGCAATTAACTCATTTCGTATACGAGGATATGGCTACATGTTTGACTTCTATAGAGGCAGTTCCTTTTTCTCGTCTCTTGACTCCCTTTTCTTCAGATCTTTGTGACTTAACTGCTCTTACTCCTTTACACTTCCTGATTGGAAGACCACTCACGGCTGTTCCACACCCGCAGGTGATTGACGGTTACCTCACCCGGATGAAGCGCTATCGACAAGTGCAGTACATACAGCAACACTTTTGGCAGCGCTTTAATTTGCAAAAAACTAAATGGCACAGCTCAACAGCAACACTTACTGAAGGAACCCTGGTACTCATCCGAGGCAAAACTCAACCACCACTTCTTTGGCTTCTTGGGCGGATCGCGCGGAGCTTTCCAGGACCAGATGGCATCACAAGAGTCGCAGAAATAACAACGAAGAGAGGAGTAACGTCATACCGCCTACAATAATATTTGCCCATTACCAATTTATTGACCATATTCTGTCGGATCTACTCAACGTGGGAAGCATGTTCACGCGTAAACCGGAACGCTGGAGCGGACGCAAGTGGCAACACCTACCTCAACTTCACTCTGCATCAAGCTGTTAGCGCAAACGCATACCAACAAAACGCTTTGTTACGACATTTTAACTTTATTACCAAAATATACCTAATTTAATTACAGTCCACTACCTTTAATTATTATATCTACGCTGAGCTAGGACTAAACACTGTCTATCGTTGAATAGACGATGGTTATTTTCAGGTTTGGAACTTCAACACGGGGCTGTGCCTGAAGAACATGGCGATTGAGCACATGTGTGAAGTCACCAACTGCTTTTGGGTTGAAGGCAGGTAGGTATTTTTTTGAAATTAAAAGCACGAAATATCTATCTAGGTTCTAAAACTTGACACTCTCCGTCTGTATCCAGAGAAGTTCAAAGAATCTGTAGCGTGCATGGGCGCCGGCAGAAATAATTTCCAGGTGGTGCAGATTTTAGTTTTCTTACAATCTTCGCCGTATTATGATTGTTAATAAAAAATTGAAATTATAGTCGGAAACATCTGAAGCCCGGTTTATTTTATGTTCGAGACATTTACAAATTTCTGACTATTATTAGAACTATAATATTTCTGAATATTTTGAATTCATAAATTTATTTTATAGGTACCCGTCCTCACGGCTCACACCTATTTGTTCGCGACGATCGAAATTTAAAAATTCTAAGTTGGTGGGCCAGGAATAGCGGGTTCGATATTAATCGATTTCCATTACTTCTCTGAACGAACCCCTTTAAAGTACCGCTACTCAACACGAGATAGCACCAGCATAAATGGGATGAACTTAACAGAGAAAGCGCAATACAGTTTCTAAGCAGTGCGAAAGAGACCGACTCTTGTCAAAGTCAATCGCGAATGAACTAGCAAGTTCATAAATGTGAAAGAGACATAGAGTTCCGAGTCAGTCAGTTTTCGATTGAAGTTCGAACAGTTCGTTCCGAGTTATCTTCAGTGCACAGTACATTCGTTTGAAAAATTAATAGTTCCCGCCATATTCGTTTTCATAGATTAGTGTTTTTATAGTGTTTCTGTATTTTAATTTCGAAAATATATTGATAGTTAGTTCATACAGTCCAATAGGTCAAGAATGATTGCTTGACTTGATTACATGTGCAAGAGCGAGCTAATTAATTAGTGTCAGTGCGCGCCGTAATTAATTAATCAGTGCAAGCAAGCAGTGTGTTTCTTTTCTTTATTTTCAAAGTAAAAATAATTATAATTTTGTTATAAAATATGAGTGACATAAGGCGATTTTTTTGCAAGAAAAAAAATATTCAAAATGAACAGTTTAATGCTAAAGATTGTCCAAGTACTTCGGCACAGCAAAGTACTAGTAAAACTGAATTAACAAGACAACAAACTTTAGTTAATATTTATGATGTGGGTTTGAATCTGGATTCTAACGTACCTATCAGTGATGAAATACGGTTTAAAGTGCACGAAACAGCGTGGAAACCTCCGCAAGATTATGATTTCAAGCAGGACATCGATCATTAAAACGAACACAACAACATGCATTTCGCCACGAGTGGCCCTCAGCATACCCTTGGTTAGCCTATTCTGCTCAGGCTAAAGGACCACTTTACCGTACATGTGTATTATTTCCCGCACAAATTCATCGAGGCAGTACTCAGGGGCCATTTATCGTTCGGCCATGCAAAAAATATCAGAAATTTCATGAGAGTGCGAAATCTCATGCAAATAGCCAGTGGCATCGTGAATCGGTTATACGTTCTAAAAATTTTCTGGAAATCATGCAAAGAAAAAAAATAACGTTTATGAACAAATTGATACTGAATATCACAGGGAAATTTAAGAAAACAGAAAAAAACTTAAACCGGTCTTATTTTGTGCTACGCATGATTTACCCCTTCGAGGAAAAACAGAAGATGGGTCAGTTTTCAAAGACTTACTACATTTCCGAGTTGAGGCAGGAGATACGGTTTTAGAAGACCACTTTGCGACTGGTTCGAAAAATGCCCTATATGTATCCTATTAAGTACAAAACGAAATTATTGAAACCTGTGCTGATGTTCTTCGTGAAACCATTACTGATGAAGCAAAAGAAGCGGCATACTTTTCAATCTTGGCTGACGAGACAGCGGATATAAGCGGGACTGAACAGCTTTCAATGGGTATAAGATACGTCGAGTTTGACCAAACTAAACACAGTTATTTAATACTTGAAGAATTTTCGGGGTACACACCACTTCAAAAATTAGATGATGCATCGATTTCTGAAGTTATAATATCTTTTTTGACATTATGTGGTTTAGATCTCAACAAAATGGTTGCGCAAGGGTATGATGGTTGCTCCACGATGGCTGGACATGTTGGTGGAGTTCAGAAAATAATTAATGATAAATATCTTCAATTAAAAATTTCACCAAAATTGTAGAAGCATTACAAGAACTCTCAGACGATCAAGCCACTAATTCTAAGACAAAGGTTAGAGCTTACCAACTGCGCACTGCTTTGACCACCACAAATTTTATTGTGGCATTGCATATTATTGCTATTTACTCGACAAAGCTTGAGCCTGTCTGCAACCAGCTTCAACAAGTGGATTTTGGCATTAATTCAGTGAATGACCACATTTGCAAACTCACTAAAATAATAGAGGGTCACAGACAAAACGCATCGCAGGAATTTACTGCTCTATTTGGAGAAGCTAAACAAAGTTGCGAAGATCTTAATATTGAGATTAAATGCCAACGAGTTACGAAACGACAGGCTCATCGATCCAACCAATCCAACCACCCATCCGAAAACGTTGAAGAATTTTACAGAAGAGCTTTCTACATCCCTTAACTTGATTCGATCATTTCTTCTTTAAAAGACAGATGTTCTGAAACACTTAAAAAATCATTTTCTCTGTTACAACTACACCCAAAAATAATAAAAGGCCTCAGTAAAGAAGAATTTCTTAGAGCTGCAAAAGACATCGAAAATTTGTATGGCGATCTTTTACCTAATTTTATTTCAGAAATCACGACTTGGTTTGAAATGTGGAAATATCTACAGCCAGCGGAAAATGATATCAGTGGAGTTGATCGATATGAAAAACATCTAATAGACTACATTGTCGAGGCAAAAGATTTCTTTCCTTCGGTAGCATAAGCGATCACGATTGGCCTTAGTCTACCCGTCACAACGTGCACAATAGAAAGATCTTTTAGCACACTGAGAAGAGTTAAAACTTGGAATAGGTCCACAACAGGTGACGAGCGACTGTCTGGATTATGCTTGTTAAGTATCCACCGAGGCAAGATAACCAAGGACAATAAAGATAAAATTATAGAAAACGTCATTAATAAGTTCGGTCAAAAACCCCGCCGGCTGCAGTTGTTTTTTAAATAAGAATTGTCTAATTACTGCCTACTAAGTATTGTGAATAAAAAAATGATTTCCAACAGCCGGCTTTTTATTTCAATAATTCCTGTTGATCCCGAGATTCCTAAGGGGTGCAAGTGCACCACCTGGCACCCTCCTGCCGGCGCCCATGGTAGCGTGGAGAAATTACAAATACTAAAATGTCTAACGCAGGTATGGCGTTTCTTTCATTCCCTATTTGTTCTGTGCAAAAAACGAACAAGACAATGGCATTTATGTGTTTAAGAGACACGAGACGCGACTCACTTATGTCATTTCCTTCGCATATCTTATAAATAAGCATGCGTCGTTAAATATTGCGCGACAGCTTGCTTGCCGAGCATTTAGTCCCAGACCGTCAATTATCGTAAAAATTCACGAACTTGACTGATAATTTTGATGTTCTAAAGATGCCTTAAAAGAAAATATAGCTATGATAGAAATATAGAATTGACCGTTTTTAGCAGAAATTCCTGCTCCCACTAACACAGATATGTTTTACACAAAATACAAAACAGTCAAAAGATTGTCTATGTCTAGTTTTATGTCTATACATTTATAATTTTAAGTAGCTTTCTACGAGATGAAAATACGGCGGCGGCGGCGCTATTAGAAACCGATTTAATCCAATGTTTGGACTGGTCAAATTAGTTTTAAGACTTGCATCAGTAGTCAGGAACAATAAACAAAACAATTTTAAAGATATTCGTTTTATTGCATACTTGACTGTAGGATGCTGCGGCGTGCCATGCTGTGTGCTGTGCCTAGCCTCTGCGTGGCGATATAATTGGAATATGAGTAGTTAGAGAATTATAGCGCCCATATAGCGCCCAACGCTCAAGGGCTCCCCGCGTGGGAAGCCTCGGCTTGGGTTGTCGCTCTCGGGGGACTTGGGGGTTAAGATAACGCCATAAGTGGTATTATATAAGGATCCTGGCGGTGGGTTGGAACCGGCACGTGACTGAGTTTGAGGAGGGTGGAGCGGGTGGCGCAGGAAAGGCGTGGGAGACTCGTCACTGCGACGACGTGCTCGCGGCCGCCGCACGCACCCCCCTCACGCTCGCCACCTCCAGCTACAGCTCCGAGCTCGTGTTGTGGAAGCTTGAGACCGGACAGCCCTACAGGTTACAAATAACGACATAAGTAAATATTTACTTACTATAACAATACCTCTAGATACAGGTAATTCTTTCGTTACTCTGCATACGGATGTCCCACAAATAGGTAATTCTCTCGTTACTCTGCATACGGATGTCCCACGAGTAGGCTATTCTTATCGTAAATTTGCATACGGATATCCCACGAGTAGGTTGCTGCTTTTGAGAAAACATTTTATTTTTATAAACATTACTCTCCTCTCCAAGGTGATGGAGCGTGTGATCAACACACAGCTTTTGAGATACCTAGAAAAACACGACCATATCAGCGACCGTCAATATGGCTTTCGCCACGGTCGCTCCACTGGTGACCTTCTAGAGTATCTCACACATCGATGGGCACTAGCCATTGATAGTCAGGGGGAGGCATTAGCATGTAGCCTAGACATAGCGAAGGCGTTCGATCGGGTCTGGCACCGGGGTTCTCTATCGAAGTTGCCATCTTACGGAGTGCCCAAGAGTTTGTGCAAATGGGTGGCTAGCTTTTTGTCCGGCCATAGTTGACGGTAGTTGCTCTGATAGCATGGACATAAATGCTGGTGTCCCGCAAGGCTCTGTGCTGTCTCCTACGCTGTTTTACTGCACATCAATGATATGTTAGAGATCAACAACATACATTGCTATGCAGATGACAGTACTGGAGACGCTTATTACACGGGCCGTGCAAGCATCCCTCGTTCTGTTGTGGAGGAAAAACGTGAAGAACTTGTGTCTCAAATCGAGATCGGTCTGTCCAAGGTCTCTGACTGGGGACGGGAAAACTTGGTCCGATTCAACCCTTCAAAGACACAAGTTTGCGCGTTCACCGCTAAGAAAACCCCATTCACTGTAGTCCCACAATTCCAAAACACTCCCCTCTCCATCTCCAAGAGCATTGGGATCCTTGGTGTTCACATCTCCAGCGATGTTCAGTTCCGAGATCACTTGCTAGACAAGGTAAAGCTGGCGTCCAAAAAACTTGGTGTACTCAACAGAGCGAAGCAGTACTTCACGTCGGAGCAAAGGTTGCTGCTTTACAAGTCGCAAGTCCGGCCCCATATGGAGTACTGCTACCATCTCTGGGCGGGTGCACCCGGATACCAGCTCGGCCCTTTTGACTCGGTTCAACGACGGGCTGTGAGAATTGTCGACGATCCTAAACTCACTTGCGGTATCGAGCCCCTAAGTCTGAGGAGAGACTTTGCCTCCCTGTGTGTGTTCTACCGCTTGTACAATGGGTTGTGTTCTGAGGAATTGTTCGAAATGATGCCCACGGCTACTTTCTACCATCGCACCGCTCGCCATCGGCAGGGAATTCATTCTCACACTTTAGAACCGAAATGGTCGCGTACAGTGCGGTTTCAGAGAAACTTCCTCCCGCGAACGCTTAGGTTGTGGAATGAGCTCCCTGCCAAGGTTTTCTCTAAGGACTACAGTATGGGGTTCTTCAAAAAAGAAGTTATTAGATTTCTGAAGGGTCGGCAACGCGCGAGTGATGCCCTTGGTGTTGCAAGCGTCCATAGGCTACGGTGACTGCTTACCATCAGGCGGACGCACCCCCCTCACCCCCCTTAGTGGTATTAAAATAAAAAATAAAAAATCTCAGGAGTAACTCAGGTAAGTTAGGCCACATCGCTAGTCGAACCGATAACCGATAGATAAAAATGTTCTCGAGTGGCGACCACGGGTCGAAAGATGCAGCGCGGACGGAAAAACGCGAAAAGTCTACGTTCAGCAGTGGCCGTCTTCCGGCTGGGACGATGACAATAAATGGCTTACACAGTTCAGGCAGGCAGTAGTAACTCTGTCGAGACTTCCTGTCTAGGTAATTATTTTGTGAATTACTTGTATGGTAGATAACTATAATCCTACCTATAATTTCAGAGGAAGTAGTTTTTTAACGCTGTGCGAGTGTGGTATGGTGTGATGCAGGCGCTTCTCGTGCACGGAGCCCATGCTGCGTATCAAGATGTACTACAACAAGCGGGAGCGCGCCCCCTCCCCCGCAGCCACCGCCGCAGCCCCGCCTCAGAGATCGGTCATAAAAAAATTCAGGTAATTTGGATACGATTGTTTATTACCCTTAAATAGGCGAGTTAAAAATCTAGGTCTATGTCTATAAATTGAAATTGACGAGTATTTCCATCAAACAAAGATGGAACCTTTATAAGATATGTAATACTAGTAGGATGGTAGGAACCTAATCTACCAACAATTTATAGGTGCTCTAATCTAGATCGTACCAGATTGTACCACACAATGTGATCGTACTAAATCGTACCAGAGTGCATCACACGATGTGATCGTACTAGATCGTACCAGACTGCACCACACGATGTAATCGTACTAGATCGTACCAGAGTGCACCACACGATGTGATCGTACTAGATCGTACCAGACTGCACCACACGATGTGATCGTACTAGATCGTACCAGAGTGCACTACACGATGTGATCGTACTAGATCGTACCAGAGTTTACCACACGATGTGATCGTACTAGATCATAACAGAGTGCACCACACGATGTAATCGTACTAGAGTGTACCACATGATGTGATCACTACCTCTCAACTTCATATCTCAGCATACACATTTGTTTGTACCTCGACCATGATCAAAACTTTTAAACACCTTTTTTAATGTATGTAAATAACAATCGCAACGCCCCCTAACCCACAACGACTGTACGTGGTGACATAAACATATAGTCTATTCTCAGAATTAGTTCAGGCAGGATCGCTTAGTACTCACTCTAACATCACTATGGTGGCAAGCAAGCATACGGCCCACCTGTTGGTAAGCGGTCACCGTAGCCTATGGACGCTTGTATCACCAGGGATATCACGGTAACGCCCCCCCTTTTATTTCTAAAAAAAAATGTTCTAAGAAACTTTGAAGCCGCGTCTTCTATCACCCAACGAGAGAGATCAAAAGAATCTAATATATGATGTAGATATAGTACATTGTTCACCAAGGGGTGAAAGTGACTGATTACAAAATCTTCCCTCTTAACGGGCAAAAAAGTAATAATCTCTGCAACCATTGTGTTAAATAGGTAGTAACCCGAGTTGTTTTAGAGGTACGTCAGAGTAATATCAATAGTATACAAATTAAGCATAAAAGAATATAATCAGAAAATAATCAAGAAAATAAATTGAGCTAAATCTACGATAATAGATAATGCCACTTTGAGTTTTTACTATTTCTAAAGTCAGTCAGACAAAGCACCTAAACAAAGCAAATACTCGAATATCAGAACTAAAGGACACAAGTACGAAGGAGTAATATGATTTTTCTGTTATACCTACCGCAAAGGAACCCTAATTTTTGCTATTTCCACATTTGAAAGTAAAATCCATACGAATGCTAACTCCATTCGTTTTGTAGAGTGGGAACTAGGTAGCTAAGCGTTCAGGACCTGCGACCTGAAAGTAGGTTTAAGGCGCGCCCCCTTACGATGTTCATTAGCCCTCACCTACACTAGCTAACCAGCCAAAATAGTATAACCCTACTAACGCCGCTAAGGATGGACATGGATTACACATAGTAATTACTGTATTTCTTGGCAGACCTAGTTCCTAAGTGGGCTATTTAATTATTATGGTTGGTATAATCTTAGTTCCCACTCCTATTTTTAAAGAAGATTTATCTTTATACATACATAACATCACGCCTGTTTCCCAGATGGGTAGGCAGAACACAACCTAACTGCTACATAATTCTTAAACGATTTCACTGAAAATATTTGGCCTCAGCACTTACTTGTATAGAATTCCCGGTAGCGCCTTTCTTCCTCCTTAAAGCTTTCCGGAAAGAATTTAAAATTAGAATCTACCACAGTTTGCCTTGAAGTTGTAGATCTGACCTTTCCCGGTCTGCAGCTTCACCGCAGGTTAAAATCCACGTGGTCGATTAGCAGCTTCCCGTGGTTCAGTGACGTCCTCCTCTTTCTCGGGCAGCGTTTCGGCAGTGGTAACAGAATGTTCAGTGTGCATGGAATCGCGCAATTTTATCACCACCTACTACTACTTTTATACTTTTACTTTTTTAACACCGCCCCCCCATCCTGTTTTTTATTCCGGACGGATGTCCGGCCTTAAATTATTTTAACAAAGAAAAAGAAAATCTTTTAAGTATAATACTAGTTATGTTGGTTGAGGTACTATTATAGAGTCCTAGATTAATATGAACGGTCTATATAAAACTGCCTACTTATCCTAAATTAATAGAATTCTCATAGAATATTAATATTATATTCTAAATGTTGCTAAAGTTCCAACAGCATACACGGTACACGGCACCATTATACGTTATAAAACCAAGAGAACTACCTTTTATCATTGTTAGATTTTTTTTTGTACGAGGCTACTCTTATGGTCGTTAAACGACTTACGTAAGTTTTGCGGGTGTTTTTAATATTATAAAAGTTCTAAGTAACTGAAACCTTCGCGGTTATATTCAACATTATAAACTCCCAATAACAGTAGCATAACTTTTTAACTAAAGGCATTAAAATAATAATAAAAGAAAACCGCGGATTACAAAACATCTTGAGCGTCTCCGATTTATCCTACGTTTAATTTCCTGAATAAAATTTTATTCGAGTAAAAGTTATGAAACTACCTTTAAAGAGCAAATGAAACGTGCTTCCATTTCTATATCACTTAACCAACAATCAGCTCTTGTCTTAAGACGTCCTCCAATCAACTTTAGTTCCAAACAAACACCAAATTCAAAATTTTATGCAACTTTATTTTGTCCGAATTCATAAATCGGGATTACTACCTATGTTTAACAATTAATTTCGTGTCGATGTTTATGATTCGTAAGTTTATAATTTAATATTTTACATTTAAGTCGTTTGTACTTTTATTTTGTTAGCTTTAAACCTTTCATAAAATAATTCATAATTTCTCCTCTGTGGAATTTATAAAATTACTGAGCTTGTATGTTTTATAATTTAAAACACTATCACCGAAAGACACGAACCTTGTTCCTTCTATATTTATTCGCTAAACTTGAATCGAAAACATTGCTTTGCAGAAATGTGAAGGCACAAAGGTCGCATCGTATCTTCACATCATTTGCGCGTTGCCGACCCTTCAGAAATCCAAAACCATTATCGTTGGCCAGAAATACCTAATTGCTGTTGCCAGAGTACACCGCTGTACAGCATTACATGATGTATGTATGTGGAACAGCACGCGCCCGATGGCGGACACGTCGGCGGTGGTGAGCAAAGCGCGCGCGCGGCACGTCACAGCGGTGGGGCTGCCAACGCGCGCGCAGAGCATGCGCCAGCTCGCCGTGCATGCCATGATCTTCCTTGAGACCCGGCCCGTACACATGAAAGTGGGTTAGTACAACAGTACCACATAATAGCCCCTCATGTTAACGTTGGTTAATGCACCAGTAACACACAATAGCCCGATATGTTAACGTTGGCTAATGCACCAGTACTACACAATAGCCCGATATGTTAACGTTGGTTAATGCACCAGTATCACACAATAGCCCGATATGTTAACGTTGGCTAATGCACCAGTACTACACAATAGGCCGATATGTTCACATTGGTTAATGCACCAGTACTACACAATTGCATATACTTCCTCTTAAAGCTACTCACTTTTTTCCCAACTGTTTACCTTCTCTTTTAGACAGTCTCTTCTCCTTCACATGTTACTAAGCATGGTCAGTGCGCTGCTGACGCTTCTTCCTACCATGACTTGGTTTACCTATCATGTAAGTCTAAGTCTAGAACACTTCTGCAAAGTAATTTTAGTGGGATAGATATTCATCGCTTATGTGATGATGCACAAAAATCAATTGGGATTCGGTCATAATTTTTTTTTTTCTCTTTATTCCACAAACAAAATTCGTTACAATATGTACTATTCTGCCAAACTGCGAAGCCAAATGCTTCAACAGTTGACAAAAAAATTGAATTATTTAATACATTCGTGCAGTAAAAGTAAAGCACCTTCCTGCTCCTTGGCTCACAAATGAGATTAAAACAATAATGATCAAAAGAAATCGTGCTAAGTCAAAATATAAAATTGACCCCTGTGATAGCAAACTCAAAATTTAAGCTTTTGAGGAATCGCTGCAATAGGATGTGTAGAGATGCACAACGACGCCATATCCATAAATCCGTAGAAAACGGTGATCCAGCAAAGGTCTAGAATTTTCTAAAGTCATTAGGAGTCGGAAAATCTAAACATTCTTCTATTTCAAATGAAATTAATATCAGTATCCTAAATCAACTATTTTCCTCTAATGTTATCATTGATGATAGCAAAAAAACTTCTACATTAAATTCACTTTCGAAAACACCGACTCCTGACTTTCCTCCTTTTATTGTAAGTCGATTTGTGATGTTAAGAAAAACATACTGTCTATTTCTTCCAACGCTGTTGGAAATGATTGCATTAGCCGTAATATGATCACTCCTATCCTTGATAACAAATATCCTCAATCACTCAATATCCACCTGTACCTTTACTGAATCATGGAAAAATGCCATTATTATTCCTTTGCCAAAGAAATCCAATCCTGCAACCTACTCCGATTTTAGACCTATATCTATCCTACCCTTCCTGTCAAAGGTACTTGAACGTCTTGTTCAGCAACTATTATCTTGTTTTTTGACAAAAAACAAGTTGTTCAATCCTCTCCAATCTGGTTTCCGTCCTGGTCATAGTACGGCTACTGCACTTGTTAAAGTAACGGACGATATTCGTCTAGGCATGGAAAAAAGCAGGTCACAGTATTAACATTGTTAGACTTTAGCAATGATTTTAATACAGTTGACTTCGATATTTTGCTACATCAACTTCGTTCTCTTAACATATCTCCAACAGTTATCGATTAATTTCATAGTTACTTGCAGGGACGCCGGCAACGCATTAAGGTCGATGATTTATTTTTTACCTATTGTGACACTTTTGCTGGCGTTCCGCAAGGTGGCGTGTTGTCACCACTTCTCTTTGCAATTTTCATCAATCTAATTACATCTCACATATCTTCTCTCTACCATCTCTATGCAGACGATCTTCAGATATACACGCAAGCTTCTATTAATGAGTTGTCAAATGCTATTACAATAATTAATAGGGACCTGTCTTGCATTGTAGACTGAAGTGAGTCACATGGTCTTGTTGTAAATCCGAATAAAACACAAGTCATTATCGTGGGTAGTAAAAGACTAATTTCCAGGATTGATAGGCAACAAATTCCACCAGTTTGTGTAAATAAAGTTCTTGTTCCATACAGTGATACTGTAAAAAGTTTAGGTATTCTTATCGATGAAACTTTATCATGGGGTCCACAGATTAAAGAAGTGAGTAAGAAAATATTTGCTACCGCGAAGTCTTTAAGTAGATTACGCAATTCTCTACCTATTCCCACCAAAATTGCTCTTGCTCAGTTGCTTGCTTGCTCAGTGCTCTTCTTCCTGTTCTCGACTATGCAGATGCTAGCTATCTTGATCTCACTGGGGAGCAGCTTGATAAGCTTGAGCGGCTTCAAAACTTATGAATTAGATTTATATTTGGTCTGCGAAAGTATGACCACATATCCAAATTTCGAACAAACAAACAAAGCTCAAGTGGCTCCCAATCAGTTGTTCGCCGGCGTACTCATGTTCTATTTCTTCAAAGTCAAAGTCAAAGTCAAAATGGTTTATTCAAATAAGGATTTTACAATCACTTTTAAATCGTCAAAGTTATAAAATATTATTTTTTGAACCCTCCCACCTTCCCGCCGGTTCCGAGAAGAATCCGGCAAGAAACTCGATAGTTACTCTTTTAAAAACACTATCAATAATACAAATAAACTAAAATACAATTAATGTTTTAAATAAAAAATTTTTAGTCGTACAATTTTATGTTATTTCCATTTTAATTTGGTTTACCTATGCATCCTGTAATTGAGCATCATCAGTCCCAAGGATTTTTATCATTTACATAGTCTGAAATATCGTAGTATGCCTTTTTTCGAAGTACCTGCTTGATAAAAGATTTAAATTTACTTATTGATAGATTTTGAATTTTATTGGGAACTTTGTTGTAAAAGTGTATACATTGCCCCATAAAAGAGTGACTTATTTTGTGTAGACGTGTATCATGCACCAACAGCTTATTTTTACTTCTAGTATTTACTTTGTGAACGTCACTTTTCTTGCTGAAACTATTGATATTTTTATGTACATATACAAGATTTTCATAAATGTACTGCGACACTAAAGTTAAAATTTTTACTTCCCTAAACCTATCCCTCAGAGATATCCTAGATCCTAATTTATAAATAGCACGTATTGCCCTTTTTTGTAACAAAAATATTGTATTTACATCAGCAGCGCTACCCCACAATAGGATACCGTATGTCATTAAACTATGGAAATAGCTAAGATATACTATTTTTGCAGTATCGACATAGGTTAATTGTTTAACTTTATTTTCTTGATCGCATACCAGCAGAGCTAAGTTTTTTGGCTAGGTTAAGAATATGAAAACCCTATTGAAGTTTGGAGTCCAGCGTTATGCCAAGAAAGACTGTTGAATTAACAAGTTCTAATTGCTCGCCATTAATATTAATACATATCTGTCTTTGACTAACATTTGGTAATGTAAATTTAACACATTTGGTTTTTTTTCATTAAGTAACAAATTATTAGCGTTAAACCAATTTACAATTTTAGAAAGTGCATTATTTAATTCATTATAATATGTCTGTCGTCTCTTCACTTTAAAAAGCAAAGAGGTGTCATCAGCAAATAAGACAATGTCATGGTTTTTGACATTATATGGGAGATCATTAATGAAAATAAGAAATAGAAAAGTACCTAAAATTGAGCCCTTAGGGACTCGCATAGTGACTGCTGATCCCGAAGATCTTTCACCGTTGACATCTATTTTCTGTACTCTCCTACTCATATAGGATGTTAAAAGGTCGGGAGCTTTGCCTCTAATACCATAGTGATGTAGCTTCCTGATGAGATTTTCATGTTGAACACAGTCAAATGCCTTAGATAAATCACAAAACACTCCAAGGGCGTCATGCGAATCCTCCCAGGCGTTATACATATTTTTTAAAAGTGCCACTTTACTTCTTTATAACGTCCTGTTCAATCCTAAATCACCGGTATATTTAAAAGAATGCTTCAGTTTTATTGGTTCTCGATTACTTCGTGACTCCACAAGCCTGTTGTTGAAAACTCCAAGGCACAATTCACAAATGTATGATCACTCATTTACTGTAAAAGCGATCAGGTTGTGGAATACATTACCTTTGGACATAAAACGAGCGCAGTCCTTGAGAACATTCAGAAAACTAATAATTGACCATTTGAACAAATAAATAAAAAAACTAGTATATTAACATCGCAAGTATGATTTCTATCATTTTTACATATGTTTATTTAAATATGTCTATGTAGGTATATATAGTTATTTAATATTTATGCATATTATTATATTATATAAATATTTATAATATTACATTGTTTAATAATTAATCTACACTTATGTTTGTTTATTGATTTATCTCAACACACACACTATCCTGGAACTTTTAACGTTTTTTAAATTCCTTCACCGAAAGGTTATCTGGGAGAGATCGCTCCATAGCGATAACATCGTCATTTATACCTGTATAGTAAATACTGTTTTTATGTTTGATTTTGTGCAATAAAGTGTTTTTATTATTATTATTATTATTATTAATACCCGATATGTTAACGTTGGTTTATGCACCAGTATCACATAATAGCCCGATATGTTAACGTTGGTTTATGCACCAGTACTTCACAATAGGCTGATATGTTAAAGTTGGTTTATGCACCAGTATCACATAATAGCCCGATAAGTTAACGTTGGTTAATGCACCAGTACTACACAATAGCCCGATAAAGTGCAAAAATCATCTTAACTGCTTTCGACGCAAGGGTCATTGCGCACGAAGTAGCCTAAAACCGAAAATTGAAAGCGAAAAATTGATCTAGTTAATTTATTAAAAATTAACTGATACGAATATCGAAATCTCCAGCTGTTGAATTGTAGAAATTGTTGTTAGCTACATCATTAAGCGATTTTGAAGTATCTTATTTAAGGACTTAACCTTTACGTTATAATAATAATCTAAATTTTGATGATTTTGAAAAGGTAATTTTGAATTAAAAAACTATCGAGCCAAAATCATCAAATCATGTTTTTGAGCTGACAAAGTTGATCTGTATTCTTCTTAAACAAAAAACTACCATTTTATCAATGCCTCGTCTTAACGTTGGTTATTGCACCAGTACTACACAATAGCCCGACATGTTACCGTTGGTTAAGGCTGCATATACCGTAATAGAGTCTCCGTTGACGACGAAATGGCTCCATAAAAAGCAATGAAAAAAATGAATGATTCAGCATGAAATTTTAAAGATGGCTATTTTTGCAAAAACACAATTAGAAATACTTTTCTCTATAGAAAAAAAACCCATCAGCACGCAAGAAATATATACTTTATTTTGACAGTCTGGGCTGTAACATCGATATATATCTGCAAATCATTTCAAGATATTGTAAAACATCTAACAGTCAATAGGTGTTTTTTTTACTTTTTAAATAGGTCCTTATATAATTTTTTTACGATGTGGCGATAAGCCATGGAAAGATAATAAATCATCTATCGCTATGTTGCACCACTCTATTATAGACTTCCACAAAGCCTTCGACACTGTACTAAAGCCCTGAAAACACAAAACTTAATACACCAAAGTCCTGAAACACTTCTACGACAACAACACTAGTAGAGTAAAGAGACAACAGAACGGAGATTTAATATTTAAATTAAGAGGCGAGTAAGGCAAGGCGAACTTTTGTCACCTAAAATCTTCATCGCATTGCTAGAGTCAATTTTTAGGAAATTAAATTGGAACACAGTTGGCTAAAATTTAAACGGAAAACATATCAGCCGCCTGAGGTTCGCTGATGACATAATTTGGCTAGCTGGAAAAAGAACTGAGCTAGAATACATGATAAGCTCTCTACAAAAATTGAGTAGTCAGCTACCTGACCTAGAGATCAACTGTAGCAAAACAAAAGTGATGACAAATTCAAATAAAAATCAAATATACGTCAACAGCGTACCATTAGAATATGTCGACTCTTACATTTATCTAGGTAAACAAGTCTCCTGTCAAAAACAAAGAAATAAACAAGAAATCGAAACAAGGATAAAAGGGACATGGAAAAAGTTTTGGAGCCTTAAAGAAATGTTTAAAAGCCAGATGGCGTTAAAAATTAAGGAAAAGACCATGGATACCAGCCTACTACCGACACGGAAAGACACAATGGACAACATGGAAATTCACCCGTCGTGTAAAAAACAAAATGACCTCCTCCTACAAAATATACTGTCAGCGGAGCATGGAAAGGAGCATGATGAAAAAAAATCAAAAAATTTGCTATTCCACTATAAGAAAAACATCAGCAGTAATAGACGCTCTGAGAAAAAACTGAATTTGCGGTGGGCAGGCCACGTAGCCCGAATGAGTGACGGCCGCTGGACAAATCGGCTGATGGTAGGGCCAGGCCCTTCAGGCACTAGGAAGAAAGAAAGACCTAGAACCAGGTGGGCAGAAGGTATTGTAAAAAATCGCTGGAAAACTTTGGATCTAATTAACTTAAACAAATTATTTTATATCTAAAGCAATATCTATCATCTTGTTAGAAATTTGGATTCCTAAAATTGTACTTATTACTTATAAATTAGTGTAAAATAAAAAGCTTTTTTATTGTATTTTAATAATACCTACACCTTCAGATAAGTCACTGACCCGACGCGCGCGGGGCGAGGGGCGACGCCCGCTCGAGTATAAACCGGTTTCAACTGGCTCAGTGCGCGTGCGCACCTCAGGGCTTCGGGTATCGTGTGCGAGTGCGAGCGATTAAAATAATAGTTCTTTTAGCGTTTGCTATCGATTAGTGCAAAGCTTTTTAGAAATGCCAAATACATGTACCTACTGTGTGTATGAACAATTCTAATTAAAAAAAGGAAATTTCCTTTTTTACGTACCCAAAAGATCTTAACAGGTACCTTAATAAATAAACAGGTATCTTAATAGGTAACCTATATTTTTTATCCTAAGTTGGCTGAATAGGCAGGTTAATCTTAAAAAATATATGTACATACCAACAATAATAATGATACAGATAAGAGTAACTAAGAGGGGGCGCAAGGGAAAAAAAAATTCTCAGCGCCCCCTTTTGTTCACCCCAACCATGATACATATAAACATGCATATTTTAATGTATACACATAAATAAATAATATATATTATATTAAAAATTATATTATTGGTACCTCCCTACTGAATACAAATAAAATCAGAGATCTTTGTTAGGGTTCCATAGCCAAATGGCAAAAAGGTCCCTTATAAATCCATCATGTCCGTCCGTCTATCGGTATGTCACAGCGTTTTAATTCCGCTATCTTTGCATATGTATATTGTGATGAAATTTTTCAGGAAAGTCTTATGTGAACCGCCATACAGATTTGTAATGAAATAAAGAAAAAATATTTAGGGGTAGCTCCATACATTTTTTTTTTAGGTTTCAGAATTCTTTATTTTCCATAAGAATTTTAACAAAATTCACTTACATGGAAAGTTTCACAATCACAAACAATTACAATCACGAGTGGATATCAAATATTTAAACATTATCGAAGTATTTCGATTATCGAAGGTAGCAGCAAAAAAAATATTAGCTAAAAAGACTCGTTGCAACTCAATCGTAGCAAACAGTACAAAGGGCGCGTTCGTTCTGGGATGCAGATACATTATTTTCATTACTTTTGCTACCTGTCATCCGTTCGTTTAGCATTGGTATCAAAAATATCAAAATTTTAGTATCATCTGTGGCAAACTGTCATGCGTTCGTTTACGATATTTTTGTTATTATTGTCACTTTTGCCACCGAAAAATGAAACTTTACACCCATGTCTGGAGGTGGGGTTTTTGTGTTAATCTGTCAAACTGCCTATACATATTTATTATTTATGGTAGTGTGTGTGTATTTTATCGTAGTGTGTGTACGTCAACCGTTCGTTTTGCAAGTTTTGTAACCAAAAATTTTGTTAGTAACGTTTCAAAGCTAAACGAACGGCAGGTGTCGGTGGCAAGAGTTGCGTTATCAAAAGTGTGAAAAGTATCATTTGTGGGAAATATTATTCCCAGAACGAACGCGCCCAAAGGCACATAAATTCCAGTTCATCGGCTCACATAGAAAAGCGTTACTGGACATTTATGGATTATTACGTTGACCTTTTAATATTTGAGAATTGAATTTTTTAGTAGTAGGATAAATTATATGGTTTTTGTAATTACTTGTTGTACATTTTTATGCACTAATTTATTTAAATATTAGATACTGATATATAGATTACAAATAAAGAACTAATCAGATTATTGATATATATAATATACACACCGGCACAATTAGCGGAACACAAAAAAAGGATTTGAACGAATGGCAGCAGGTTTTCTTTACTGATGAGTGCAGAGTTCTTTTAAAACAGATCGATGGGAGACAGCGAATATGGAGACGCAAAGGAGAACGCCACATACAGTCTAATTTTGAACACACAGTGGCTTATATACAGTCATGTGGTAGAGTCGCGGTACGTAGCATCGGCTTGCAACACGTGTGCGTCCATCACTGACGAATCGGGGCGGTATGTGGACAGTCTTAAGCAAATAGTCATCACACGTCTTACACGTTTTGTTGTGATGTATGTACATGATGGACAGCTCAGATGAAAAAAAATTTGTTACTATTAATGATGACGAAGAGAAGTGTGAAGCAAATGTCTGAATAATAAGACTATATAGTATTACTTAATATATTTTGAATAAAATCATAGTGTTATCAAAGATTGTCTCAAAATTGGCCTTAAAAGAGTCATCATGTGTTTGCTTCCCCGCGTCCTCTGAGGCGCGCCAAGTCGAACCGTAACGCGTTTTGCCCAAGAAATTAGGAGTTCAATATGTAATCAACAAACAGGAAGTGAACGCTCGCGATTTGACTCGACTCGAATCGGCGAGACTAGTGCAGTGCTATAAATAAAAAAAAATCATAGATGAGTCCGCCGATTGGCAAACTTCTTGGTCATCAGGCTAAACAAATTGTTTATAGTGTATACCAATATAATTAATATTATTAAGTTTATGCCAATAAATATAATAGAAATATAAAAACATGTTATATGATGCTTAATTACATAACATTATATGCGTATTATTTTTTCATAGTATAACTTATATTTCATAATAAAATATTGTTTAAAATAAAGTAACAAATCTTAAAAATATATCACAATATAAATATATAATAATGAATTTACAAATAAAATTATTTTAATATTAAACAAAATAAGACCTTCATATAATATTAAATTATGGTATGCGAATTATCCTATAGGGATATCTGCAGATATATCCGTGCTGTAATTTACACCGCGTGCGGTCCGTCCTGCCCACCGTCACCCGCAGACAATTTGTCAGACTATATAGTCTCTACATTCACATTTTGTTATATGATGTTCTCACACATATATAGTGTGCATATTTTATCACCACATAATTTTATGGACAACTACTCAGTATTTTTATATTTTGCTTCTGGCGTTTTGTTTAAAAAAATGCAGCATCATTGATGTTGTCGCTGGAGAGCGGGCAGATCCAGGGATGGTCGGAGCACCCAGCGGGAGGGTTCCAAGGCTCTTTCCATGGGATCCAGACCTCCGGCGACTACGTCAGCGCCTTCACCACAGACCTTAACAACCACTACCTCTTCACCGGGACCACTTTCGGTTACATCAAAGTGTGGCTCATGACCAACTTCCTCAGGAACGAAGAGGTGCCACGTCTAGTTTCAGTTTGGTTCAGATATTACCAGGAACTCGAGGTTGGCTGGTGGTAAAGTGTTGATTGACGGTGGTCTCAGGTACACGTCTGTATGCCTGAACTACGGCTTCAGTTTCCGTTCCTGTGGCGCGACCGCATCGAGGGCCGAGCCAAGCGCTGCGTGCGCGACCAGCGTCTGCCACTGCTGCTAAACAGCTACCGCGCGCATCTGCGCTCCATACCCACCCTCGCATATCTTGACGAACATAAGTTGCTCTACAGGTATTTACTGTCAACCTAACAGCTAACAGCGCTTCGCACACATTGCACCTGCGCACGTTTCACCCGCATTACTAATGTTACAATACCTTTTTTAAACCTCATATTTTCGCTGGCATAATTGATTTACAATTCTCGTATTTAGTGTAAACTTTACTGTAAACACGGTCTAAGTATTTTGTGTGTTGGAAAGAGTGATGTGACTTGTGACGGTGTGCAGCGGCAGCGCAGACTACAGCGTGCGCGTGTGGCGGCTCTCGGGCGAGTACCTCCAGACGCTCGGCAGCTTCGTGCCGTGGACGCTCATGCAGACGCGCTTCCCCCCGGACGTGCTCAAGGTCGCCAGCTTCACTACCTTCAAGGTACACGTTATAGGGTCAACTTGTCTTATTAGGACTCGTTTCTAAATAGTACCCTATTATAGCAGTAGCGATACAAGTTACAAAATATCGGCCAAGTGCGATTCGGACTCGCACCGTAGTATGGTAGGGAGAGAGTGGGGTTCCGTACCATTATCTAGATAATTAACTGAAATTTATTAATAAGGGCCAAGTTGTAGTATTATTGAAATTAATGTTTTTTTAAATGATAATCAAATCGAATCATTAAAAACTGAACTTTTAAAGCGACAATTGCAAACTTATCTAGGCGTTCTTCATCTTCGAGACATCCAAACAACAGGCGCGCTTATGAGCGCAGCTACCTGTCACACGCTCGATTCGATGTTGCGCCAAGCGCGCCGGCTAGTCCAATACGTCATTTCAACGTTACTATTGTTAGCAATTTAAGAAGAATAGTCTTTAGAATGTTATTTTTTTATTTTTTTATTTATACATTGTTTATTTACTAATTTTATACCTGTTTTACAGATGTACCTACTTCATATAAGCAACTTTTAATGAAATTTGAACGAAAATTTCACTTTTCCAAGTACATTTTATAATGTGGTCGACTATTACTCGTTAGCTTGTAAAGTGTACTTACCCGTGATAGTTTTCCTTTTAAATTCATTATATGCCCTACCACCGTATTTTTTTACATTAGTATTCAAATTCAAGATCAAAAAAATTAGTTTTTCGCGATTTTCACCAAAATTGTAAGTTTTAATATAAAATACTTCAGACAAAAATTGTAGATCATAAAATTATCTACAAAAAATGTGTCCATACTTTTTTTTCTACGAGCCACCGTTTTTGAGATATAACGATTAAGAAAGTTAAAAAAAAACACGCTAAGTACACTACCTCATAGGTGGCGTGGAAACAAGCAAATTGCTCTTATAAACAGCAGCTTATAATGCAAGAAATCCTAAAAAAGCCACAGAATAGTTTTGGATGATGTTTCTATTCTTGCTATTGCACTGCTAAATGCTAAAAGAATGCCAAGACTAATAATCTGCTAAAATAAGTCTCGAAAGCGCATTACAGATTAAAATTTGTGATATTCTCAAGTGCTAGTCCTATAGTAGCATGATATGGGACTTTAACTCTACGGCAAGTACTTAAGTCTGAATAAAGTCTTATCCAAAACTAACAGATCTCTACAAAAATGTGTTGTTAGGATGCGTACAAGCCTCGTAGTTTTGGGAACGCCATTTGTTGTACAAGCTATGCTATAAATCTTGCATAAGCAACTATCCTGGCTTTTACAGGTATAGAAGCATTAAATTGGTGCCTCTTTGCTCTCATATGTGATAAGAAATCCTGAATCAGTCCTGTATTTTGAAACAAGTGCAAACATGAACCAAGAAAAGTGCGCAGTGCTGATAAAGATAGTGGTTCCGTACATTTAATGTTAATGATGACGAATGAGCACGACTATGCTCCATTTTGAATCTTTTATGTTATCGCCACAAAAGCGAAATAAATGGTTTTTAAATAAAGATGGTCACATCTTAGGGTTAAACTGAATTTCAACGGATGAGACCAGAGGTGAAATATTACTGAAAGCTGTGCAGGTAAAGAATATTTGTGACGTTTTTGAAACGCCTATAAAATCGTCTTAATAAGTATTTTTAAATGTTCTACTCGGGATCTTGAGCATTGTGAAACTCAAATTATTTATAAAATAACTGATGTACAATGTAAGATGGTATGTATTGAATATCAAATTAATGTATTTTTCATACCTCAGTTACATGCTTTATAATAATTCCTCGCAGCCTAGTTGGTAGTGTGGCCGACTGCCGCGCAGAGATTGTGGGTTCGATTCACGCATTGCACATTTATGTTATAAAAAAAAACATTTGTGTTTGTCTTGAGTCTGGGTGTATTTATGTATAATATCTATGTATTTACAAAAAAAAAGTAATATATGTATCCGTTGTCTGGTATCCATAACACAAGCTTTGCTTACTATGGGGCCAGACGGCGCAGTGTTATGTCCAAAATTATTTATTATTATTATTATTATTAATTATATGGAAAATTTTCGTCATCCCATACAATGTAGATCAGTTGACCGGGCAGTTTCTATCGGAGGACGAAATTTATTTTCTTACTTTCAACCATGTTTTTTTGGAAAAGTTGTTTGCAATCAAGAGCACCATCACCCCTTAATAGGTTCTTTACTAGAAAATTAGGACCTTAAATAATGTACTCATAAAGTCATAATGAAAACTTAAATTTAATTTGTACTCGTGTTATCTTTATAACAGATTTTTGTTAGTTGGGGGATAAATCCATACGATTTAACGCACTTTTTTTAGCTACCATACGGCTCGGTTTTTAAAACTCAGGCGGTCCGATCGATTCAAGGAATTCCTCGGTTGGTTGTTTCTGAGACAGGTGTACTGAGTATTCCTACTAAGATATTTTGGCTTATTTCGTGTCTTTTTTTGTAAAATTATAATTAACTATTAACTAATAACTATTGGGACTGTTATTAACTCCTTGTGCAGACTTATGCTTTTGCGATTTAAATTTTGTTACTGATGTGCGTTGTTGTTCACTTTCACATCTTTGCTGTGTGTGTGTGATGTCTTTCTTAAAAAGATTTTAAAATATTTTTTTTTTGCGTTTAAAACAAATATAATTTTCTTTTACTTCTGGCCGTATGTGCACTTTTTTAATCAATTCTTCGAATTGTGTATTAATATTTGCTAAAGAAAGTAATATATCTTGCTGTGTATTATACAGTTGTTGTTGATTATTTTGTACCAAAATTATATTGTCTGACATTAAGTTTAATTTTTCCGTCAGACTGTCTATTTTAGAATAACGAGTGGTATTTAGCGGGGGGTTTATTACTGGGATTTCCGGGATCGAAAATTGCACAAGTCCAGAGTCTTCAATATATACTACCTCATTTATCTCATTTGCCACTGGATAGTGTTCATTATTCTGAAATAAAAATATTTTGATTAATTATACTATTTTTAATTTTTTAAACACGACCTATCTTATAATGGAAAACTAACACAATACCTTCGGTCCGTGAATTCTGCATGAAATAATATTTGTATACCTATTAATATAACCTTTATACTCAACATTGGCAAAATACAACAGTGTGATAGTATCTTTAATTTATTTGCGTCAATATTCTCTTCTAATCCTATATTCGCTTTATTCCTTTTTCTTAATGTATTATTTTCGAGATCTGCTTCTGTATCAGATGTTTTACACATCTTTTCAACTTCTATTTCAGCCTCTTCATAAGTTAAATTTATTCTTTTTACAATACAGTTCATGGACACCCAACTTTCTTTAGGGATAGAGTTCTCATTTTTTCTTAGGTTTTCTGATTTTTTGTGAGGATATTGAAAAATTCCCCCATGTCCCACTGGTGCAGCTGTAAGTTTTATCTCACCGGTTTCAATTGTTTGTACAATTACCATTAATACATTTTCAAAACCTATAATATAAAATTACCTATATTATTTTGATAGCCGATATAGTAGATGGTGGATAGCGGTTATAGATTGCTTGAATATAGCAATTTTCGTACCAGAAAAAATTAAAATTTAACAAATATCTAATCTCATAATCTAAAAGGATAAAATGTTGTGGCTTTGTAGAAATGGGCGTACATTGGCATTTAATGCATTTTTCGTCTAAAATAAAATGAGTAATTTTCCATGGCCATCTCTTACACCCTTCAAGTAAATAGAATTTTGTCAGAAATGTATCTACATCTAAGTATTCTAACACCACCATATTTAGTCACTTCCCAGGATGAGAAACTGAAAAGGTAAATACCTAACTTTATCACCGGCAACAACTAACAAACATCCATTTCACTTTATATTACATACACTTTTTTATTCTTAGTTTGTACCATAATTAAAGAATAAAGAAGATTAATACAAAAAGGTAATTTTTTAAAATCATAAGTAAACCCTTTACTGCTATAACTTTCTATGCAAGGAACCCCAAATTAAAATGGTAATATAAACTGTGACAGTCTAAATCGGAGTATAAGTCTTTTAAAAGCAAGCAACCACCTTGTAATAGTTTTGCACGCCTCATAGCGGAGCGGTGAGGTAGTGCTCTACTCTCGACATGTCAAAAAACCCAGTCTTTCGAAACTTAAATGAGGTTTTTTTTTTTAATATAACACTTACAGGATAATATGAGTGCACTAATATGAAGTTAAATAATCTGTCTAGCACATATGGTACATTTTATAAACAATTAATTTGTTTAATATAATAAATAATAACATTAAAACTAATCATTCTTGGACGTCCGTGAGTCTGTGTTTATGTGGCCATGTATGTGGCCGAGAAATTGGTCGAAAAATTCATCTTACCGGAATACTTTTGTTTTTAATATATAAAGTATTACACTGTGCTGATTCCTAGTTAATATTAGCGTTCTAAGTACTGTCGTTTAATTATAATTTATAAAAAACTAATATACCACTGTATACTGTATATCTATATATATATTTTTTATTTTTATTTTATAGTATATTTTTTCCTCACCTTATTTGTTATTTTATTTTAAAAAACTTGAGTTTTTGTTTTAGAATTTTTTTTTTTAAATGTGAATGACCGCTATGAGGCGTGCACTTTTGGATTTTCCAAATTTTTTATGTATGTACACCAAAAAAATATATTTAAATAAATTTAAAATTAAAAAAAACAAGAGGGCATTAAAAATCATCACATATACATATGTATATCAACGAAAAACTTACCTTAGTACATTAAACTGGTTGCAGTTACTCACAAACACTTTTATTAATGGTGTGATGACAGCTTGTTTTTAATTATTAAAATATTAGACAATCATTTATGAAATTCAATATAATTTATTCAGTTTAGGCTACAATAATGAGCACTTATGAATGTCACTACGCCATCGGTTCGTAAGTTTATAGGGCGGGAGACCTTGTACTGAGAAGAACCGGCAAGAAACTCAGCAAGGGCATTTCTTTTCTCCCTTTCTCTTACAGCGTCCAATTAAAATATTGGAAAATACCCTCCCTATCATAAAAGGACACTTCCCATTACAAACATAAATGACATGAAATATAAAGCACAAGTACAAGATAAAAAAGTATCTAATATAAAAAAAGACAGTTTATGTATTCATCACTAAGAAATAATAAATGTCTTACAGTATTAATAAACAAAACAAAAAAGTAAGACTAAATTCTAAGAATACAAAGAAGTTTGCGACAGCAGACCAGCCTCCACAGGCGGCACCCGTTCATTAGAAATTGACAAACGCGTAACAACACACTAAGTTTGGTTTTGCAAATGGCTGTTAGTCTCATAACGATTCTAGTTTAGCAGTGTACAAGAACTGTAGCTCGATATAATGCGTTCTGAAGATTAAATTGAGGACAATTAGCATTTTCCCTGACCTGCACAAAACAAATTCAAGATCCTGAATTCTATGCCCAAACGCAGTCTTATATTAGTCTACGTGACTATTCTAAGACTTCTTCACAATGCATTAAGTCTTTCTAAAAACGCATTTGTGATTTATTTATAACCAAATTTTGCTAGTTGGGCGTGTGCATATTATGACGATTACAACTTTTTGAATCGTTATATCTAAAAAACGGTGGGTCGTAGAAAAAAAATAATTGATACATATTTTGTAGATAATTTTATGATCTACAATTTTTGCCTGGAGTATTCTTATGATAAAACTAACCGTTTTGGTGAAAATCGCGAAAAACTCATGTTTTTGAAATTTGGAAAAAAAAATTCCATACAGGGGAAAGATGAGGAACTTTCAAATTTTATTTTTGATCATATTTTAAACAATCTTACTGACTTTCAGCTTGGTGGGAATTTAGGTAGCTTCGAATGTCTAAATTGACCGGACTATAACTGATGTCAAGGCCCGGTGAGTTTAAGCGAGACAAAAGTATTATCAGTAAACGTGAGCGTATCTTTATCAGTAAACCTGAGCGTATCTTTAAACGTGAGCGTATCTTTTGAAAATCTTATTTCTTTTAGAGGTTCACAATCTGCTCATTTAAATTGGTGCAGGTATTAATAAGCCAATTAACAAATAACCATAAACTAAATTTCTATTTCTTTTCTATTTTTCCCAATATTAGTCCTTTTTTTAGGGAGTACAAATTTGGCAAGTTTATCCTAATAGCAAAGTAAAGTTACATAAATATGACAATCACAAGTAAGCACCTTTCTTTTCTTCGTTTATATATTTACTAAAAGAAAGCATTTGGTATGTAAGTGGAAGCAATTCTAAAAAGGAATTTTGAAAGCACGTCCTTCAACTCCATACACAGTTAAGTGTACCTACTGATAGAATTAGCGTATTATGTTGTATTTGTTTAGGTGTGGCGCGGAGGGTACGTGTCGCGGTTCGTCCCGGGCCAGGTCCCGGAGGACAAGCTGCGCGACATCACGGCCCGTGAGCTGACCACCAGCACCTTCGGCGCGCCTCCCGAGGACCCGCTGCTTGGCCGCTACCTCCGCTTTCCGCCGCGCCCCGACTACCAGCCGTCCCCCGTGCTCGACGACTCGCTGCAAACTGTACCTACTTACTTACTGCACACACTTTATACTCAAACCAAGGGTTTCTTCAAACAATTTGACGAATTATTTATGAGTTTGCGAGAGTTTTAGAAATGGGGGGTAGTGAGGAGAAATAATTGGGTGTAACTGGACGAAGTCAATTGATAAATTGATTTTATTCTAAACTTAAGGCCTTTCATGCCAGGAAAGAAATGTTCTCCAGATCGAAATGAACCGTATTTTATGGGTATTCTTTTCAGTCACAGAAAGCCAGCTGTCACTGCGCCAGATATCAGGCCACCCTGTTGCTTTTCTGTGTTGTAATGTAGGCACATTGCCCTGCGGTAACAGTTTAATTTATGGAGGAATTCTAAATTTTAGACAGAATTTTACAGTGGCTTACATAAGACATCTTTCTGTAAAACGTTTACAGATTTTTAACGTTATTTCTCTGAAACTGTACAGCATTGCGTAAGAAGCTACTGGAGCAAAATATATATCTAACTTTTAGAGAACTAGATAATTCGAAGAAATTACGAAAGATCTTTTCGTCTAAAATACTTCAGTGCCTACAACCGAGAAACAACGAAATCATTACTTAAATAGTTAGCTTCCTGCAGTGGCAATGTGCAGGTCGTCCCAGGTAGCACAGGGTCGTCAAAAGGACGTCATTTATAATGCCAGTCGATGACGAGCCGGACGTCATTAAGTCTTCCATAATGACTTCTTTGGTACGTCCATAGGACTAGATAAGTCAGGTGATAATGACGTCATGGTAATGACGTCTCCAGGACGTGATGGTAATGTCGTCTAAAGGACGTGATAGTGATGTCGTCTAATGGAAGTGATGGCAATGAGGTCTAAAGAAATTAATGGTAGTGTCGTCTAATGGACGTCATAATAATGTCGTCTAATGGACGTGATAGCAATGACGTCTAAAGTACGTGATGGTAATGTCGTCTAACGGACGTGATGGTGATGACGTCCAAAAGACATGATAGTGATGATGTCTGTAGAACGTCATTTATACTTCCATAATGACCTATTTGGTACGTCCATAGGACTAGATAAGTAAAGTAATAATAAAGTTCTGGAAATGTCGTCTAATGGACGTGATAGTGATGACGTATAAAGGACTTGATAATGATCAAGTCTGTAGAACGTGATGTCGTCGACGTCTGTATAGCGTAATGGTGATGTCAATAGGCTGTGATGATTACTATACGATGTGAAGACGATATCACAAGACTGAAGACAAGATAAATAAAATAAAATAAAATAACAAAGTATTGTTAACCTATAACAGGACAGGTTAAAGCAGTAGTGCCCTGTTACCGAATGCACCGGCTAGGTGCTCAGTAGGAGGAGAAAAGATAGAGGGAGTTCAAAGGCGAGTAAAGAAACACTTTTCAAGGGTAAGGCAGGTTATATTAGTATACTCTTTCAATATATAATAACAGCTTTTAATGCACAAAATCCTAATCACATAGGGTGATTCGTAACACTTAAATATCTAGATCACAGCTACCTAATTCACAATCATAAAGGACTACCTAAATAAATAGAAAGATAGCCAAACGCAAGCCTGCCTACACAGATTTTAAGTGTAGTTTTTAAAAGCTTTTATTAGGGAACTAGTACACTCAGGTCTCTTCGGCCTAGAGCCCGATTTGATGTCTTGCTCGCTGTGGGCACCCCTCAGGTCAGCACCGCCGTAGAAAGAAGATGCGGATGGGACTGATGTTACGTGGCCTAACAGCGTGTGGTGAGTAGTGAATATGCCGCCCGTGGCAGGCACAGGGTAAGGCCGCACGTGGACGTAGCTCGCCAGTAGCTTCGGCGTAGAGCAGGTCGCCCCGTAGCCTTGGTGTGTAGCGATGTTTTAGATAGCACCACTACTGCACAGGCCGAAGTTTTGGAGTCAAGGAGACTCCGGACAGGCCGAGGATTTGGAGTTCAGTAGACTCCGGCCTCCCACAGTATAAGGACAGCAAAGCAGCTGCGGTGCGCCGTCGTTAGAAGACAAACGTGCACCAGCCCACAGAGAAGTCTTCTCGAGGACCTCAGTTACGGCGTAGAGCCGTAGTAGAGTAATATATATACGTTGTATATATAAACTAAGAACCGTACGAGGACGGTTTTCTTTTATAGAAGAGAAGTGGATATGCAATTAATTTGCAGTTTAGAAGAAGATCGCACAGTTTACTATCCGTAAAAATAATTAGTAGTAGAATTTTTACAACCACGTCAAGCAGAACGTAAAGTAATCTGTTTTTGACTTACCGATGTCAAACATCTCTCTTTGATCTCTAAATTTAAATTTGCACCAGCCCACAGAGAAGTCTTCTCGAGGACCTCAGTTACGGCGTAGAGCCGTAGTAGAGTAATATATATACGTTGTATATATAAACTAAGAACCGTACGAGGACGGTTTTCTTTTATAGAAGAGAAGTGGATATGCAATTAATTTGCAGTTTAGAAGAAGATCGCACAGTTTACTATCCGTAAAAATAATTAGTAGTAGAATTTTTACAACCACGTCAAGCAGAACGTAAAGTAATCTGTTTTTGACTTACCGATGTCAAACATCTCTCTTTGATCTCTAAATTTAAATTACCACAGTGGTAATGGACCTAAGAGCGAATGTCTAGAAACTTCTATCGTTTCCTACATCATCCGGTCCTTTACCGGAGACGGACCACCGGAAACGGTCGTTCCGTTACAAACCGTATATTAATAGGTAACTAATATAATATTTAACTAAGCCTTAAAGTTAATTAAAACAATTGTACAGTTGTAGTTAATTAACCTGAAGAGTTACCTAACCGTTCAACATCATCTTTTAAGTGTATTAAAACATAAATAATTTTTTTTACAATGATTCACAAAAATAAAGCCTGTCAGCTTTAGTAACCCCAATAGTAGTAATGTGTTTTTGGGATAAAAGTATAGTGACAGCACAATGAAATAATAAAAATATCTCATATACTGCAACATCTAGTAATCCCTCCAACACAAGTGGACCTACATATATCAAGAATGTTCTGAACTCAGTAGCTTTCCATCGGGCTAGCTCTACAAAGAACTTGGCTTTCTGTTAAATGCAACACACATATATTGTTTTAATGAAACAAGCCGTCGTGATATCTTAGCAACTGTACGACTATTTAGCCAACATTAAAAGAAAGTTTTAAAATAGGTCTCTTAGAATTAGACTTAAATTCCATCAAACTGTTGAATCCTATTTCTAACCCTTTATGACAGTAGGAACCAGTATCAAACTTTGTTTCATTTAAATTTCGTGGTTTCTGAACATATATTCTACTGTCTAAAGTTAGTTGAGAATGAAAAGGTTTAAATATATGAAATAAATCAGAAACTGCGGAATGTGTAATATTGTGTCTGGTACTTCATTCTACCAGTGATAAGCCAATATCAGCTATTTCGTTTGCATATTTGCAGGTAAATCTATTTTTGAAGTAATGCAGATACTTTTGTACAGTGTGCAGTGTGCATATCATTTAACACATATTGTCTATAGGTATGTAAGTACTTATCTATCATAAATTAAAAAATGTCAAAACATTATCACTTTAATTTTCTACACTAATGCAAACATTTTACCTCTGATGTTTATAAAAAACACCTTTTGAGTACTTATTGTCTCAGAGTAAGATTCAGATCAACAGAAACCTACTCAACGCTGCTCTAAGCTGCTAACATTTAAGTAAGTCAAACAAAAAAATTGCTAATTTAATAACTTTGTTTTGGAAATAAATTAAACATAAATAGGTTCAAAGGTAAAATAGATAAGAATCAACAATTTTTCTACTTATAATATTTAATAGTCCAATAGATAATTAAAACTCCAGACAGAGTAGAGAAGTACCTACCCCGGCAACACTATGCCGTATGCTGGCGGTAGAGTGACGTCAGAGGGTTCGTTATCGTTCAGCGTGCAATAATCCACGCGGACCAGCTCTTGGGAAAGGTAATTGTCAAAATAACGGGATTTGTATATGCAAAATATGTATTTTAGAAACGGAACGCTTTGGTGTTTGGAGAAATTCCGTTTAGAGAAATCTGCTAATTTACCGTTAGGTACTTGTCTAAGGCCGCGAGGCGTTGCATGCATGATGGGACCATTTTAGGACGTCATTATTTGTCACATTATTATTATAATTTATGGTCATGTATGTTTCTTTGTAATTTTTAATGTTTAAAAAGTCCAAATCAATTAAAAAATTTCTGTTTTTGACCTTTGAATAATAATAATAAATGTTTTGTACGTACGGAAATCATCAAAGAACGTCCTCTGTATAAAGACAGGACGTCTTTTGTACGACCTATTGACGTCGACGTTTGACGAAAAATTATGATTAGATACACAGACATGTATTATAGCTTTATTATTTTAAATTGCCAAACAGTGAAAATCAATTCTAAGATTTTAGTTTTTGGGGTTTGAATAATATATTTTGCACGTCCGAAAAGTCATTAAAGAACGTCCTCTGTACGACAGCAGTTTGACGTCGAGAAGTCGATAAAGACCGGACGTCTCTTGTACGACCTATTGACGTCGATGTTTAACGGAAAATTATGATTCGTTATACAAACACGTATAGTAGCTTTATTATTTTAAATTGAGAAACAGTCAAAATCGATTCTAAGATTGCAGTTTTTGGCCACTGAATATATTTTACACATCCGGGAAGTAATCAAAGAACGTCCTCCGTACGACAACGTTTTGACGTCAAGAAGTCGATAAAGATAGGACGTCTCTTATACGAGCTATTGACGTCGATATTTGTCGGAAAATTATAATTAGATACACAGGCACGTATTTTATCTATATGATTCTGAATTGATAAAAGGTCAAAATCAATTCTAAGATTATAGCTTTTGGCCTCTGAATAATATATTTTACACGCTCAGAAAGTCATCAAATAGCGTCCTCCGTACGACAACATTTGGACGTCAAGAAGTCGATAAAGAAAGGACGTATTTTGTACGGCCTATTGACGTCGATAGTTGACGTCAAATTTGAGGTGATTATATACACGTACTGTGGACGTCTATTTATAGTCAGGTGACGTCTACGTCCTAAAATGACTAGAAATCGACGTCATTTTGACGACCCTGTGCTACCTGGGGTATCGCTTCTCGAACCGACAAAGGTCGGGTAATAAAAGTTCTCGAGTGGTGTCTACGGATTAGGCGTACCGTGGGACGACCTCCTATTATGTGTAAAGACTGCCCTGTCGCAGAAAGTAAATGGACGCAAGCGGTGGTTATACAGACAAATATATTCGGCCGTTGTTGAAGTCTTACAGGGGAGGCCTAACTTCAACAGTGTACGTCTGCAGATGGTGGTTAAGATAGCGAGTACGACGACGGCGAATATTTGACAACTTTAACGTTTATGTTAGAATAGAATTCTATTTAAAACGTCTAGATACCTCTGTACGCGCATCTGCGCATGGCCTCGACGCAACCAGTACGCCGTCCGCCGACACCGGAGCTGGTGCGGCTGACGCGGCTGCGGCGCGCCCGTCCGCGGCACACGCACTTTGACACCGGCCCCGCCGTCCCAGCACCCGCTCCGCGTGACTCCGCCGTCCCCCGCGACTCCGCCACCGCCACGCCTGCCGCCCGTGACTCCGCTACCACTGTGCCTGCCCCCCGCGACTCCGCCACCGCCGCGCCTGCTCTACGGGACCCCCACCCAGCACCGTTAGTATTTTGACAGCTTCTTACTGGTGGTTGCAACTTTAATGCTTGTAAGTAATATAAGCAAGTAAAGATTATTTAAGGTTTAAGTACCAGCAGGTACCTTACTGGACCTTCTGCTGCCCACACGCCTGGACGGATATCCCGTCTCAATGTATCCGCCTCTTGGCTCCTCTGAACACTATTTCATCCCGAGTCAAGTGTCATGCACACTAACCGTTTCATCTGGGCCAACTAATTGGCGCCATGTGGGGCTTCATGAGTCGGCAAATTGAGATGGATTGCTTGAATTTTATGCATCGTACCCGTGGAGGCTGCCTTGCGTTTTCGCAGCCGCAATGACCGAGACAATCCTCGCTGGTGTGGAATGCTTTATCTATAGTAGTTGCCGGTGTCAAAAACGACTGTAGTTGATTTGGTCTTGCAGACTAGATCTAAATCTCGACTGCTTATGAGGCTCGGACCACGGCTCAAAGTAATAAGGATCCGAATATATCAGAGTTGAAACGCAAATTAAATGCTGCCTCGAGGTTCAGTAACAAAATAGGTGAGAGGTAGGGCACTGCAAGTACTCGCTCGAATAAGCTGCCCCAACAAATAAAGCGGGGCATAGCGAGTACTTGCTCGAATGAGCGGCCCGAACTGGGGAAGTACCTTACAGAAAACCGCGGCTATAATAACACTAACATTGAGTAGTGTTGTGTTCCTGGCGGAGAGTAAGGTTGCCAGATCATAGTCAGTAATTTGCGTTTTAACTCAGAAATATTCGGATCATTATTATTACGAGCCGTGGTCTAAGCCTCATACGCAGTTTGCTTAAGAATTTTAGCTTCTCTGCAAGACCTATTAAACCACGGTCGAAAGAGACTGCCCAATAGATCGGCTTTGTCTTTTGCACTATGGGCCAAGTCACCATCGGTCTTTCGCAGTGGTGGTAACGACGACTGGCAGAAGTTCCCCTCGGCAGCTTTAGCAAGCGACCAGAAAGCACGACTCCCAGAAGTATAGCTCGCAAGTCGCCCACCTATTTTGCCGATGAATTGGAATTTTGCTCTGGCAGTTGCTTTCTTACTGAACCTCGAGGCAGCATTTCATTTGAAAAGAAAAAAGAAAAGAAAAACTTTATTTGACGTAAAAAAAAAAAAAACTATAAAAACAAAAACAAAATGCAAATACAATTCAGTTTAGTCAAAATGGTGCCAACTCAGCATAATTATGCTGCGACCTGTAAGGGACACGGCGCTAATTTTCAGTTGGCCCTTGTGAGTTGTTATTCACGGTCAGACGCTCGTGGTGCTTCTGCATATAAAGTTTTACTAAAAATAAGCAGACACAGAATCCATTTGACCACAAAAATGTTTTAGAAAATATTTAATAAAGGGGGTACACAAATGTAAGACTTACATACTACCTATATATATAAAGTATTTTATATTACGGTAATACCCTATGTATAAAGTATTGTATATTTTTTTTTATTGTATGAAAAACAAGAATAAAAAAAAACAAATCTACTGTAACTCCTAACATATTATGTGAAGTGCCTTTTAGAAAATTATTATTTAACATTATATTTAAGTGGCACAATCAAACACACACACAACAAAAGGCAATTTATTATTAAAAATATAAGACAAAATAAATTATAATAATTGTTAGTTAATTCATTATAGATTGTATACTATAGAATAGATAGATTACATAACTTAAGATAAACTAGAATAAGTAATATGTTAGTTTAGATAAAAGTAATGAAATATTTATAGAGTCAAAAGCACGGGAAAAATCTAGTAGAGCAAGTATTGTGCCCATGCCTGTGTCTTAAGCATTTAATATGTTGTCGACTACATCTAGCAGTGCAGAGGCTGTGCTGTATTCTTTCTGAAAACCAGACTGAAGAGATGGTAAAATATTGTTTGCCTCCAAGTACAAAGTGACCTGTTCAGAAACGACCTTTTCTAAAATCTTCGAAGTGTTAGGTAAAAGGTTAATTGGTCGAAGTTCTGATATAAGGACAGGATTTTTTTTTTGGGTATAGGTCTTAAAATAGCTAACTTCCATAGATCTGGAAACAAAGAGGAAGTAAGCGACTCATTAGCTATGTGGGTAATGACTTCTAGAGTTTGCGGTAGTGTCAGCAACAATATTGATAAACTTAATCGATCTACTCCCTGAGCATTTGAATGTAGCCCTTTTATTATTTGAGCAACTGTGTTATTCGTCACTGGTTTTAGGCTAAAATTAGAACATCCAAATCTGTGAAATTCATAATAGGTTAGATTGGATATCTCGACGTTGTCTCTACCTGGTACATTAAGAAAATGCCTATTCAACTTATCTGGATTGTCAAAATGTACAGGTAAGGAAGTTTCAGCGTGTTTACGAATCACTGTCGATTTAAGATTTTTCCAGAGCGTTTTCGAGTCATTTTTATTTTTGTTGATATGTTGTTCAAAATAAGCTCGTTTTTCATTAAAACTAGCTGTATTTCCTATGCTTTTTAAATCTTTGTAGTAAATTTTATGGATATCCAATTTTATTTTTCGATATCTTTTATATGCCTCATCTCTTAATTTCATAATTAATTTTACGTTATCTTTAATCCACGGATAACTTTTTTCGCGAATGCTAATCGTTTTTTTCAGGGGCGTGGAGGTCGAATATCAAATTCATAAAATAATTAAAACCATATCATTTTAAAGTTAACCATATCATTTACGTTATTTAAAGATTTTATACAGTCCCAATTAATCCTATTTAGGTCTTGATTAAAGTAATTTAATTGTATGTCTTTTAATGGTCTGAACGTTAATCGACATGAGGTAGGCTTTATTAGTTTGAAATTACACTCAACCGTAATAAATGCGTGTTTACCTAGCGTCGGCACATGATTCACATTCACACTGTGCACTCGAGTGTCGGTACACACTAAATCGATTAGTGTTTCACTGCTAACTGAGAAGTGGGTCGGCTCCGTGATTATTATTTGGTTTAGATTAAGATAAGTCAGAAACGTTTGGAACATACTGCACTTATTGTCATAATTTTTCATATTAATATTAAAGTCACCTAATATAATTATTTCATCACACTTTTTAAAAGAGGTTACGGAGTCAGTTATAGCATCGAGAAATGTAGCCACGTCCTGCCATGGTGGACGGTATGCAGTTCCAATAACTAACACAGTTGAGTTAATTTTTAAACTGAACCACATTTGTTCAATTGATGGAGCAGGAGGATGGTCGCAGACTCGCACCTTCAAGTTCTTACGAATATAGAATCCTACTCCACCACCACGTTGGCGTTTACCACTGGGCCGCGGCGTGTGACGTACAACGGGGGCGCGCCCTTCTTCACCTTCGCGGAGCCAGGTCCCGTTTACAGCTAACAAATCAACCCCGTGCTGGTCCATAGCAGTGATAAATTTGTTGTGTCCGGTTCCTAGCGATCCAGCATTCAAGGGAACTTTTATTTTTTTTATTTTTTTCGACATCTTGAATAATAATTAGTCATACTAAAACCGGTAGCCATGCACAGAGTCCTTTTTAACAACTTATAAGATTTTTTACTTATTATATAAAAATACAAATACAAACTAAAATTGATGATATTTATAAAACTGCAAACCTTGACAAAAGTTTTATATTTATAAATAATTTTCAAAAATAAACTTAACTTCATAGAACATACATAAAAAAAATATCTATATTTAATGTTCCAATAGTGCATGAAACACAACATAATGTTTAATTTGCATACAGAGACACAAGTTTTAAATCCGTGGTAAATGGTAATTACATTTAAAAAGAAAAGAAAATCGTAATATGCACATAACTGACATTCCATACCTTATTCCATAAACTAAAATTAATACCTGAACACATAAATTATATTTTTAATTTTCTTAAATTTGAAATTCGCAGTAGTATGACTAAGCCTCCAATACTTTTCTACGTTAGTAATAATATAAAAATAACAGTAAATAAAAAGACAACTTATGAACCTTGCTGTACTAACTATTAGGACTATAGTTGAACAAAGAAACATAAAGATTTTTTTAGTAATATTGTTATGTAAAAATACGAGTAACCTATGATCATTTCCATAATCATGCATCTCTAACTGTGTTGGTACCAAAAACCCGGTGAATATCCTGCTCAGATCCCTTCAGATTCCCCTGCTGGCCCTTCACTCGCCCCCGACGCGCCCCTACGCGCTCCACAAACACGATGTCCCGCTCCTCTATGTTCATTCCTAACTTCGTGGCGATCGCCCTGGCTAAATGAACTGGGTTTTCTACACTCTGTTCTGGGATATTTGAAATTTCAATATTGCTCTCTAATAACTTGATCTCTCTCGTTTAAGTCCGTTTTTAATTGCACGATAACAGATTCCAATGCAGAAATTTTACTTGAAGTTTTTTCCTCTGTTTGGCTTTCTAAACTTTCCACTTTAGCCTCCAATACGGCCAACCGCATGTTATTAGCGGATAAAGAGTTTTTTAAGTCGAGCATTTCGGTGCGAAGCAATTTTATATCTTCTCGAAAGCCTTTCATTTCTTTGCGAAATAATCTAATTTCTCGTCCAATTTCAGTTTTGCACTCGGCAGCAGCATTACTAGCTTTGTCCAAAACATAGACATTTTGGCCCAACAGCTCTAAGTTGTCGTTAACTTTCGTTACCGTAGGTGCGGGTTTCGACTCTGTACTAGAAATTCCTCGCACAGGCGTGCTTGGGTTGTTATCTCTTGGTATATTTTTTTTGCACTCTGAACACATCCACTTCTGACTCATAGAACCCGACTCCGGAAGTCCTACGCACCCGCGGTGATAAACATGTGAACATTTTCCGCATTTGGCGCCATCTGTTGTCGATATGAACTTCCCGCATCCACCGCACTTCAACATGTTTGATAGGCTCGTAACCGTGGTTTGAATCTTGGCTGGGTTATGAAACTACTAGACTCACGGACTAGATGTCACTATATGTCCTCACTTATCGTATAATATTCTTCAGCACCAGATAACTACCCACCAAGCGAAATTGTTATTTGCCGATAACCAAAAATTTTACTGGCTTATTATACCACTTATAAACACACAAATCACAAGATACCAATACACCACTAATTTCAATATCTGAGCTGTTGAGGTACTATATTTTTTTTATGAAATGGTCACTTTTTCAAATTTTAAAGAATTATTGACATGTAACACATACAGTATCACCACGGACGTCCGACCAAAAGATGATATAAATTAGTCGTGCTTTCTGGTCGCTTGCTAAAGCTGTCGAGGGGAACTTCTGCCAGTCGTCGTTACCACCACTGCGAAAGACCGATGGTGACTTGGCCCATAGTGCAAAAGAGAAAGCCGATCTATTGGGCAGTCTCTTTGCCTCCAACTCGAATATGAACGACGAACGTACTGTACCACCTACTTTACCGTGGTACGATAAGACCATACCGGAAATCTCTATAACACAGCGAGAGGTCCGGCGGGCGTTGCTTTCCCTAGACGTTCATAAGTCGAGTGGACCAGACGGTATACCAGCAGTGGTGCTTAAGCAGTGTGCTCCTGAGTTATGTCCTGTACTCACGCGCCTCTTCGCGCTTTCCTACCATACTAGGCAATTTCCGTCTTCATGGAAGACTGCGAATGTGCACCGTGTGCCCAAAAAGGGCGATAAATCAGATCCATCGAATTACAGACCTATCGCCAATACCTCTCTCCTCTCCAAGGTGATGGAGTGTGTGATCAACACACAGCTTTTGAGCTACCTAGAAAAACACGTCCTGATCAGCGACCGTCAATATGGCTTTCGCCGCGGTCGCTCCGCTGGTGACCTTCTAGTGTATCTCACACACCGATGGGCACTAGCCATTGAGAGTCAGGGGGAGGCATTGGCATGTAGCCTAGACATAGCAAAGGCGTTCGATCGGGTCTGGCACCGGGGTCTTCTATCGAAGTTGCCATCTTACGGAGTGCCCGAGGGTTTGTGCAAATGGGTTGCTCTGATAGCATGGACATTAATGCTGGTGTCCCGCAAGGCTCTGTGCTGTCTTCTACGCTGTTTCTACTGCACATCAATGATATGTTGGAGATCAACAACATACATTGCTATGCAGATGACAGTACTGGAGACGCTTATTACACGGACCGTGCAAGCATCCCTCGTTCTGTTGTGGAGGAAAAACGTGAAGAACTTATTTCTCAAATCGAGATCGGTCTGTCCAAGGTCTCTGACTGGGGACGGGAAAACTTGGTCCGATTCAACCCTTCAAAGACACAAGTCTGCGCGTTCACCGCTAAGAAAACCCCATTCACTGTAGTCCCACAATTTTAGAACACTACCCCTCTCCATCTCCAAGAGCATTGGGATCCTTGGTGTTCACATCTCCAGCAATGTTCAGTTCCGAGATCACTTGCTAGATAAGGTAAAGCTGGCGTCCAAAAAACTTGGTTTACTCAACATAGCGAAGCAGTACTTCACGTCGGGGCAAAGGTTGCTGCTTTACAAGTCGCCCCATATGGAGTACTGCTGCCATCTCTGTGCGGGTGCACCCGGATATCAGCTTGGCCCTTTTGACTCGGTTCAACGACGGGCTGTGAGAATTGTCGACGATCCTAAACTCACTTGCGGTATCGAGCCCCTAAGTCTGAGGAGAAACTTTGCCTCCCTGTGTGTGTTCTACCGCTCTTACAATGGGTTGTGTTCTGAGGAATGATGCCCACGGCTACTTTCTACAATCGCAACGCTCGCCATCGGCAGGGAATTCATTTTCACACTTTAGAACTGAAATGGTCGCGTACAGTGCGGTTACAGAGAAAGTTCCTCCCGCGAACGCTTAGTTTGTGGAATAAGCTCCCTGCCAAGGTTTTCTGTAGGGACTACAGTATGGGGTTCTTCAAGAAAGAAATTATTTCTGAAGGGTCAGCATCGCGCGAGTGATGCCCTTGGTGTTGCAAGCGTCCATAGACTACGGTAGCCCGTAGGCTTATTTGCCACCTTAGTGGTATAAAAAAAAAAAATTTGGGCGACTTGCGAGCTTCCCCTTTGGGAGTTGCAGTCACGCTTTCCGGTCGCTTGTTTAAGCAGCCAAGTTAAACTGTCAGTCCTCGTTACTTCCACTGCGAAAAACCGATGGCGTCATAGCCCATAGTGCTGAAGAGGAAACCAATCTACTGGACAGTCTTTTTGCCTGAAACTCAAATTTGAACGACAAAAGTGCTGTACCACCTACTTTACCGTGGTGTGGTAAGACCACGCCAGAAATCACCATAATACAGCAGGAGGTCCGTTAGGCGTTGCTTTCTCTAGACGTTCAGAAATCAAGTGGGCCAGCAGCATTCAAGCTTTCCAAACTAGGCAATATCCGTCTTCGTGGAAGACTGCAATTTTTTTTTTATACGACGAAGTTGGCAAACAAGCATACGGTCCGCCTGATGGTAAGCAGTCACCGTGGCCTATGGACACTTGTATCACCAGGATATCACTCGCACGTTGCCGATCCTTCAAAAATCCAATAACTTCTTTCTTGAAGAACCCCATACTGTAGTCCTTAGAGAAAACCTTGGCAGGCAGCTCATTTCACAATCCAAGAGTTCGCGGGAGAAAGTTTTTAAAGAGAAATGTACATCCGGTGCCCACAAAGGGCAATAGAACAGGCCTATCGGATTACAGGCCAATCACAATTACGTCTCTCCTCTCCGAGGTCATAAACCGCTGATCTTTTAGTGTATTTCACACACCGATGGGCCCTATACATTAAATTTATATCAAATAAATAAGAGAAGACAAAAAATCGGTCAAGTGCGAGTCGGACTCGCGCACGAAGGATTCCGTACCATTATCTACAAAAACGAGCAAAAAAACTATATATATGTTGTATGGGAGCCCCCTTAAATATTTTTTTTTTTCTGTTTTTTAGTATTTGTTCTTATAGCAGCAACAGAAATACATCTTCTGTGAAAATTTCAACTGTCTAACTATAACGGTTCATGAGATACAGCCTGGTGACAGACGGGCGGACGGACGGACAGCGAAGCCTTAGTAATAGGGTTCCTAATTACCTTTCAGGTACGGAACCCTAAAAAGTATGGACGGTATCTGAATTGAAATTGTAGTATAAATGGTAGAAATTTACCAACTAGGTATGTACTTTCTTGGTCCAAAAGTTTCTTGCACTGGCACTTTTTGTATATTTCATATATCACAAAAAGAAGTTATTTTTACTTATTTTGGAACGCACTACTTTACATATTTAAGCGCTTTAAATATAAATTTATCGTAAATATACAAAAGACAACATTAAATTCTTTAGATAATTTGACTGAGTATGAACTGACAACCACACAGTATTGCCACGAACAAAAAGGCTACATTCGTCTTCTAGCGCGTTGCAGAAAGTTGCAACGGGACGAAACAACAAGTAAGAGTCTCTAACAGTCCAATTAGCCCTGGGCCAGCGCCACGTGGACTGTGCCAAGCATCCTTATCCAAGGAGGCTTAGCAGTCGTTAACCAAAGTCAGATGCTCTAACAGTCCAATTAGCACTGGGCTGATGCAGTGGACTATGGCCCAAGCCTTCTTCTTCAAAGAGAGGCCTGTGTCCCTGCAATGGGTGCTTAAGAACTCTAATTCTGAAGGTACTACAACAATATTTTAAGTTGCTAACAAAATTTTCCTCAGTCCATAGCCGTCCAGCGAAGCAAGTGGATGGTGATGGGGGGCACGAACAGCTGGAGCTGGAGCTTGAGCTAAACTAGCTTTACACATCTTTGTAGTCAATAATTGTTTAACGTTTGGAAGGATAAATCATAATTTTGTAATAATTTTAATTAATTACGTTTTTATATTTGTTTACTTGACAACAGAACTATAATAAACTATTTATGAAATAAATACTTAATGAAGTTTTATTAAAATTATGTTAATAGTATTCATATCGCAACAAATATAGGTATGTACATATATCTACGCAACTAATTAGATTTTTAGTTTGCGACATTGCCGATGACTGTAAGGGTTGGGACACAAGCGCCGGTATTCGTTGCCGCAGCTATGCCTCTTCTCTATAATAAAGCTAGGCGAATGCCGCAGTCCCGTGGCGGCCGGTGCTGAGTATCGACTTGATGCGCTTGGGAGCGGCAGGGGAGGAGGGGCGTGCCACCCGGTCGCGCACCACGTCGAGCAGAAGGCTGTCGACCGCGCGCAGGTCCGCGCAGCCCGGGCTCGTCGCCGCACCCTCGAGCACCACGCGCACCAGCGCACCGCGACCGCATCCCGCCCCCGCCTGCGATTGGTAGTGCAGCACCTCGCGGAGCTGCTCCGCACTGCCAGCGCCGAGTCCATTGTGCGCAAGGTTAAGATAGCGCAGCGTCGCATTGCCCAAACAGTGCGGATAACCTTCACGCCGCACCGTCTGTTCTTCGTTAAAAGGATCCTCAAAAGCGCCGACTATCTGCTGCGTCACTATTTGCGAGCGACGGGCGAGCCCCCCCGCTGCCCCGCCGGTCCCCGACCGCCGCCCGCCCCTCCCACGCCTTCCCTCCAGACCCTTCTCGGAGAAGACTCGGCTCAACTCGTTGAAGCACCTGTCGTACACTTCCCGCACACGCTTTAAATAAGTCATGTGACGTCGTTTCTTTTCGATCACTTCATTGGCGGTGAGGTGAAATTCTACAAGGCTTCCGAATATAGAGGCGGCGCCTTCGTCAGTGATGCGATTTCCGGCAAGGTTGAGGTATACCAGGCTGCGGTTAGATCTAAGGGCAGTCGCGAGCGCACGCGCTCCCTCGTCCGAGATGCAGTTGCAGGGCAGCGAGAGCGTGAGCAGCGAGGTGGCGATGCAGTGCGGCAACGTGAGCAGCGTGGCTAGCTCGACGCACGCGGCGTCGCCCAGCGCGCATCGCGCCAGCACGAGTACACGCAACCGCGCCGCACGCCCCACTGCCGCCGCGTGGTCGCCACACCTGGCGGGCGCATCCTCCAGCCACAGCTCCGTCAGGTTCGCGTGTGCGGACAGAAGCTTTCCCAGTTCGTAGACGAGCTCCCCCGAGAGCGAGGTTTGCACGAGAGAGAGGCGCGCCAGGTGCGGCTGGTGTGGCAGGCACAACGCAATGACGCGCAGCAGCAGACGCGGTGGGTCGCAACGCCGCCATTCGAGCTCCACCACCTGTCCCTGTGTGTCCACCACGGCAGTCACTTGCACCACGTCCGTGCCGTCCGCGATGCACTGTCCCATTCCTTCTGTCGTCGAGGACTCCTTTTCCTTCGAGTGCGGATAAGTTAGCGACACAGCTGTTTGTTTTTGTTTTCCTTTCTTACTTTTGTCTTCCTTGCTTCCGAAAGTTTCTGTAAACGAACGATATAAATTTAATGAAATAATTATAAATAAGGAACACAGCTCCGAGCTCAGACCATCTATCTATCAGATATCGATAACGCAGATCTACAGTTGTGTAGTGGAAAATAAACAAAACACAAAACAAAAACGAATCTTTTCTACTAATTGTTGTAACGTATTTCTTATCTCATAGTTCCCCCGCCAAGACGAGCCAAATGAAGCGCAAGGGCACTACCTACATTTTCCGGAAGCGCTACGTCGTTTTTTCGAATCCCCATAACTTAGGTCTGGATTATACACAATAAAAAACAATAACTTATAAACAAAATTCTCGGTATATGATGTCAATAGTGAACTTATTAAACATATAAAGTTTCAATTGCATAGCTCTTATATACTTTAAATTTTATTGTTACCTAGGAAACACCAAAACACTAGGGGATGGAAGTTTCTATGAGACTTCCGCAAATTTCGATGCTAGAGGTCTGAAAATTATACAAGTGCACAGACTTCTTATTACAAATTAAAATAATTAGTGTATCAGGTTTTTAAAAACAATTATTCCTCAACCCCTAAATTAGGGGATAAAAGTGTTTAATGGGGCTTTTGTCAGGTTTCAGAATATTACTACATTATTACACTTATATCATACGAATAATATTGGTATACTTATGTCATCATATCAGTTTATATTGGTCCACTGCTGGACATAAGCCTCCTTTTTGGCGCGCCATTTCTCCCGGTCCTCTGCCGTCCGCATCCAGTCATCACCAGCCACCTTTTTTAGGTCGTCTGTCATGGCATGACATGGCTACCACTGCCACTTCAGCTTGCTAATTCTGCGAGCTTTGTTGGTAACTTTGGTTCCCCTCCGAATGTCCTCATTTCGGATTCGATCCCTTAGACGCACTCCGCGCATAGCTCGTTCCATTGCGCGCTATGTACTTCGTTGAAAATTAAAATGTAGTGACAAGTATTTACAAAAGTTGTTGTAAGATAAAAGTCGTCATAAGCTGTATCAGAGGTCGGACTTAAAAATCTATTTTCAACTCGAGGAATACGAGTATGAGATTTTATATAGAAAAGGCAAATTAAATTCAGCAGCCCACGCACTCTCACGCTATCCAAGTAATCCTGAAAATCCTATCTATCCAATAAATCCCGTCAGTGATGAAAACGAACTTATAGACTTTGGTCCTCTAGAGTTTAGCCCATTCGATAACCAAGACGTTGACTTTAGTCCTTTAACCATTCCCTCACCGACTCCCGTAGAAGCTGAAATTCCGCCTTACATTCCAATCCCGGTATCACCTGAAACGCAAGAAACTCCCGTCCCGGCAACACCTGAAATCCAAGAAGTACCTCAACCATCCACTAGCTTCCAAAACTTGAGTCCAATTCAGAGACCAGGCCCTATACTTAACCGACTAACCGACTCTTACACTCAATTCCTAAAAAACTCTGCAACGACAACACTCAACACGTCTATAATAGAAAATAATGACAATCTGCTTAAAACTTCACATAAGATCCTAGTAATCACAACGTCTCTAGACCTTGATGAATCTATACCCTACGTCGAAGAAGCTCTATCCAACTACCCAGAATCCCAATCTCTCATTCAGTCAGAAAAAACTCTACATACATTTAAATCATGCTTTCACAGTGGGAAATCCTATTACTTTCTTTTTACTAAAGTACATCATTTTGCCGACTGTAGTTACAGTGATATATACGAATCCCTTAAAAATCTCAGAAACCACTTAATTTTCAATACTGATCCTGTAAACAAGTTAAGCATAACTGATTTTAAAATCCCTTTGACAAACATAGCTATGTTAAAATCTATAATATGTTGACATACTTATTCCACGACACAAACATTGAAATACATGTATACCGCAACAAAATTTATTATCCTAGTCCAAGTGAAATCCCAAAGATACTCAAAGAAAACCATGATATCCCTGTCGCAGGACACCTTGGTTGCAACAGAATGTTCAATAGGATCAGCGAACAATATAAATGGAAAAATATGCGCAGTGATATTGAAAAATATATAAAAAACTGCTCATCCTGTCAAACAAACAAAGCCCTGCGAAAATTAAATAGAGCACCCATGCAGATAACAAGTACTTCTTGCACTCCCTTTGAAAGGATATCCTTAGATATAGTAGGTCCACTTCCAGAATCCGGTCCAGCCAAATTAAAATTCATTCTGCCCTTCAGGACGACTTGACTAAATACTCGACTGCTTATCCAATTAGAAATGCCACAGCCGAAGAGACAAGTGAGTGCTTAGTCCATTTTATATCTCTGTTTGGCATTCCAAAAACTATCCTTACAGATCAGGGAACAAATTTTACAGCTGATCTGTTTAAACAAACATGCAATTTTTTAAAGATTAAACAGCTATGGTCTTCCCCTTATCACCCGCAAACTCAAGGAGGCCTTGAAAGGTCCCATTCCACATTAAAAGAATATCTCAAATCATACGTTTGTGAAAATCAAGACAATTGGCCAAGATATGTTTATACAGCAATGCTAGCATATAATACCTCTATACATACCACCACAAATTACACACCTTATGACCTGATATTCGGTCACAAACCGTTCCTCCCAAATTCCATCTACGAAAACAATCCAGATACCACGTACCCAGACTACGTGAAAATGTTACAACACCGTCTGAAATACACCAGAGAAAAGGCCATACACCAGAGAAAAGGCCATAGAAAACATCCAGAAATCTAAAACATCTTCTAAAACCCATTATGACTCACGCTCACGTCCAGTTAGTTACCAAGCCGGCGACTATGTCTTCTTAAAGAACCACCTTCGATTACGAAAAGCCCTGTCTCCAATATGGAAGAGCCCTTATAAAGTTATTAAAATAAATGGTAGAAATAGCCTTACGCTATTAATAAACAGACGACACGTGACTCATCATTTTGATGAAGTCAAACTCGCGCGACGCCGTGACTCTTACAACACTTATTTAGGTATATACGTATACATTTATAGTATATTTATTACGATAACCACATAGTTATAATTAGATTTAAAATGTTAATAGTAAAAGTAGTAGATTTAAATCGTTTGTTAATATAAGTTATTTATAATTTTATTACAGCGGCCTCACTATGGCACAGGAGCAATTCATTGAGCCTCTAACACATAGCCCTGGGATTTATTTTGACCCTTTTGGATCACTAAAAATAACCGACGGCTATCTTAGCGTAGTAATGCCAATAGATATATCATTCATTAAACCACACTCCGACAACCTGTTCGGTGTAATAGGAACCCTTCAACGCTTATGCCAACAAAGTGATACGTACAGCGACATTGAGTGCAGTAAAATGATTCAACCTTTGTTAATTAGGTATAACGATAAACTTCGAGATTTTGAATCAATCTCACATCTGACTGCAGGTCGCTCTCCAAGGTCAGCCTGTTCGGTGGCGTAGGTACCGTATTTAAACATCTCTTCGGTACAATGAATGAGGATGACGCTATAAGAAACAGCAGGGCTATCCAAATTGTTGAAAATGAGGAAACTAAATTGTCAAAATGGGTTAAAGACAGTATACTAATAACAAATTCGACCTTATCGTCCTTTAAAGAATTGATAAGTAAAATAAATTTAAATGAGCAGCAATTGGGTAGCGCTGTGGAGAGATTAACTCGTGACATCCAAAAATTGAATGTGATTACAGATAATTTAGTGATAAGATCTAAACTTAGTGAATTGTTTCATATTTTAGAAGGTAGCTTGTTAACTTTATCTTTTAAGTTGGAAGACATTGTTAATGCCGTAATGTTTAGTAAATCCAACACTCTGTACCCCTCAATTATAACACCAAAACAACTTTTCGAAGAATTAGCCCAAAATTACAGATTTTTGCCTAGTTTTAGACAATTCCCCTTAAGTCTATCTTTAGAAAATTTACATCTGTTACTTAATATATCCACATTGTCTAGTTATTACAGTGATAATAAAATTGTTTTTGTAATGAATATGCCATTAGTGTCTCCTGCAGAGTATGATTTGCATAATTGTGTACCTTTTCCAGGTACGTTTCCAACAGAAAATAACATATATACCACCATTATACCTTTAACTAAATACATAGGCATAACTAGAGATAAGTCATTTTATTGTAAGCGAAAAATCAAAACTATCCATTGACTGTCATAAAACTGGCACTAATGAAATTGCTGTTTATGGTTCAGGTATACTGAACCTCCCTGCTACTTGTATAGCCTATTTTAAAGACCTGAAATTAGTACCTAAATATACAAAGGTCATTAATATTCAACCAGTTAAGGTCAACTTTAACATCATAAATGACTCTTGTTGCAATTCAATTAAATTCCAGAAAAATAAATACGGAACCCCCACTTTAAATTTGAGTTACGCTAACAGACACCCTGTTATCAGAACACGCTAAAGCCTCCAGCCAAATCGTCAAAGATTGTATTATATATTGAATATTACTCATATGTTACTAATATTATATCTGTCATAGTTTTTATAATAATACTGTATTACTTATACAAATTCTGTAAATCTGGCACGTGTTACCCTCTTATGAAGAAACCCTTTAAAGAGGATCTACAGATAGAACCAGCCATAGAATTATCTCATGTAACAGAACCCTCTGTGTCTCCACAACCTAAGTTCACCCTTCAAGTGGAAGTTTAGTCTCGACCCCGGGGGCTGTTATATATACTCCCTGTATATAGTAAGGCTTACCACCTTATTTCCGCGTCAGTACTATTGCCATGGATAGGATTCTCTTTGTTCTAAGTGACAGTTCGACTCTAGCATCCAGATCGGTAACACTTGCCACATAATAATTTCATTTTATGTACTTTGAGTTCTTTTTATTATATTATATTCATTTGTGAAATAAATCTTTTTTTTAAAAACTCTGAATCCGAAAATCGTATAACAGTTCGTTCACTGATTGCAACCTAAAATTTTATAGCGGTCCCGGCGAACGTTGTTCCGCTGCCGTCCGTCTGTAACCCGGCGAAAGTTGGTTTTTACCTAAAATGCCCGAGTCCGGCTCGCACTTACCAGATCGAGATAAAAGCTATCCTATCTTGTAAGTTGGATCAAATAACAGATAGTTACGAAGTTTGATCAAAATCGGTTCAGTAGTTTAGGAGTCCATCACGGACAAACAACGTGACACGTAATTTTTTATATATATGAAAGATTATGATATTAGAAATTACTTTTACTATGTTGACTCAGAATAAATAAATAACTTAGACAATATTAATATTATTGCTACGACAGAGACACACAGCACATGTATCTTTTTGGCGTGGGGAATAAATACGGGGTCGATCCCGTTGTGAAGTTTCTTTTCTAATAAAAAAAGGACAACTGCGAGTCAGTCATTAGTAATAGGGTCCCGTTTTCACTCTTTGGATAACGTAACGCCTTTTATTGCTTTTTCAACCCCTTTGTTACCCAACTACTCCCATTTTTGAGATAGCTACACATTATATGGACCTTGTTTACTAAACAAAAAGATACAAATTATAGTGTGAGCACAAAAGTGAGAGGTAACGTGTCGAAGTACACCAAGATGCATCGCGCGACGTTGGGATGCGTATCTTTTTGTTTAGTAAACAAGGACCATAATGTGTTGCTATCTCGAAGATGCTGTGTCGCGTCGCGCCTCGATCTGAGCTGACACTTGACGCTTCGGGGACTTACAACCGTGATGTTATACATACTCGTACATACATAAATTAACGCGTGGGTTTTGCCTTTTATTTCTTCAAAGTTTAGAATTCGACAGGCTCGAAACGATAACAGGTTTATTTAAAGCAAATCTGATCAGAAGAAAATTAAATAAATTAATTAATTAAATCAGAGTAATTTATTTATTGTGAAAACGTCTTATCTACGTGGTACACTTTTATATGTCCTAGGTATCTTTGGGACGATTCTGTTTTTACGAATGTTATAATGTTCCATGCAAAAGTGAGCATCAGCATCTTATGATAGGCAACTCGTGAATACCTAAGTTTTCAAACACATTGTTGACATTGTGTATAAGTATTATATACTAAGAATACACGGCTCTGCGTTCTGCATTACCTTGCAAGCGAAGAGCGACTTTAACGCAAAAGCCGGCGCCGAACTGCCGGCACGCGTACGGCAGGAAGACAGACAGGTCCGCAGGGCTGGGCGGCTCCGCACCCGCGTCCGCCGCCGTCGTCATCAGCGACGGCTTCGGTTCCGTCATTCTTTCTTAACTTATTACTGGATTAGTAGATAGGTGTAAGAATAAAACTTCAATCACTTAAAATATTGAGGTACCTAGTTCAAAAATATGTAAATTGATAGCAAAGAGATGATGGCTAGTTTAAAATATTTTCTGAAGTTAAAAAGTTTGTGAGTTGGCAATTGATTCATTTACATTCTCCTTTGAAGTATGTAGAAGTATAAATAGGTAAGCTCTTTAGGCAGCCAGTGTTTTAGGCGACAACCGCGAGCAAAAGTTATAAAGTAGGTAGGTACCTACCATGAAAGTGCCGATTTTTTTGACGTCCGCCCTCGGCCTTAAAGTCTCAGTCACACGTAGCGATATATAGCTGCTATTTTCAGCTTGCGATTACTAGCCATCAATCACGCTATCGTGTGACCGATTACACCTACTGTCGACTACATGCTACTTTTAGCAGCTTAAAATCTCATTCGATTGGTGACGTGTAGTCAAAATGTCGTCACTAAGTCGTACCCGCCCTGTAAGACATATAATGTTTGGTTGTTTGTTACTCAATCACGCTTCAACCACTGGATGGATCGGCAACCACTGAACCGAATTTAGATAAAATTTGGTATGGAGATGGTTTGAAACCCGGGGAAGGTCATAGGGTAGTTTTTATCCCGAAGAATTCAAAAGTTCCCACGAGAATAACTATAACCGAGCTTTACAAAGTAGAGCTTGATATAGCAAACTTCATTAGTGTAATTAAGTAGTTGACGTAAAAATCTAGGTCAAATTTAGGGCGGTTGGAGCCGCTGGCAAAAACTAATTTTCTATAAATGACCAAAAACGTAATTAATTCAGAGTTCCCCATTTTTCTTCGACTTGCGATGCCGCCATTTTGTCGCAAGTCAATATATTAATACGTTTACAAACTATCACAACACTAACCACATATTAAAAAGACATGAGCACAGTATGAGGTTCTTCAAAAAAGAAGTAATTAGATTTTTGATGGGTCGGCAACGCGCGGGTGTTACAAGCGTCCATAAGCCACGGTGACCGCTTACCATCAGGGGGACCGTAAGCTTGTTTGCCACCTTAACCAGCCAGGAATGGTTTCTGACTACTTATGCTAATTTTAGCAATTGTCACACGTAGCTATTTATAGTTCGGCTATTTTAGCAATCTAAAAATGTATTAATTTTATAGCGGCTATAAATAGGGTCAGCGGTTTCTAAGCTCGTATAGCAGCTACATATCGCTACGTTCCACTGAAACTTTACCAAATAGAATGGATAACCAAGTACTACGTCTCGCCTGAATCATGCTACAATATCATATGTATATACTTAGACAAATATTGGTGTATTCCTTACATATGAAATTGATTTTTTATAGAACTGGCCACTTTGATCTCAAAAAGCCGGCGTTTAGTTAAGAAGTCTATTTGAGTTTCGAATGTAATAATTCATTTGTTTTCGCGTCATTCAATTTTGCTTTGACATCGTTCTGTGCTCAATATGGAAACCATAAAATATCTCATTATTTTCGAATACGAATTCCATCGTGGCACTAGCGCTGCAGAAACAGCTCGTAGGATTAATGATGTGTACGGAGAAGCCACTATAAAAGAAAACACAGTATGTTTTTGGTTATATTACAACGCGTTCGTTCTGGAAATTTTGACCTCCAGAACAAACCTCGTGGACGGCCGGAGACCCTAGTTTTCAATGAAGAATTGAGAGTGATCGTGGAATCGGATCCATCTCAAACAACGTCAGAGTTTTTTTTTTTTTTATACTACTAAGGTGGCAAACAAACTTACGGTCCGCCTGATGGTAAGCGGTCACCATAGCCTACGGGCGCTTGCAACACCAGGGGTATCACTTGCGCGTTGCCGACCCTTCAGAAATCTAATAACTTCTATCTTGAAGAACTCCATACTGTAGTCCTTGTAGAAAACCTTGGCAGAGAGCTCATTCCACAACATTCCACAACTGGGCTTGGCGGGCATAAATATAAACGGCGAATACATCGCACACCTAAGATTTGCCGACGGCATCGTAATTATGGCAGAGTCATTGGAAGAACTGAGCGAAATGATGTACTCCCGAGATGAAACCTCTCGACGTGTGGGCCTTGGCATGAATTTGGATAAGACAAAAGTCATGTTCAACCAACACGTCGTGTCAATGCCAGGATACGTCGCGGGTACCTTACTCGAAGTTGTCCAGGATTATGTGTACCTTGGACAAACAATCCAACTGGGCCGGAACAATTTTGAGAAGGAAGCCGACAGGAGGATCCAGCTGGGGTGGGCAGCATTTGGTAAACTTCGTCAAGTCTTCACGTCGCCTATACCGCAAAGTCTAAAGACGAAAGTCTTTGAACAGTGCGTACTACCAGTCATGACTTACGCCGCCGAAACGTGGACACTTACAGCAGGGCTGGTCCACAAGTTCAAGGTCGCACAGTACGCAATGGAGCGAGCTGAAATGAGGACATCCGGAAGAGAACCAAAGTTACCGACATAGCTCGCAGAATTAGCAACCTGAAGTGGCAGTGGGCTGGCCACGTCTGTCGGAGGACCGATGGCCGATGGAGCAGACGTGTCCTAGAGTGGAGATCGCGAATGGGAAGGCGAAGCGTGGGACGCCCGCAGTCAGACTTGTGACTTGTGACGGTGGACCGACGACCTTAAGAAGGTGGCTGGTGGTGGCTGGATGCGGAAGGCAGAGGACCGGGAGAAATGGCGCGCCATAGAGGAGGCTTATGTCCAGCAGTGAACCAATATAAGCTGATATGATGATGATGAGTCCAAAACACCTTTAAAGATTTTGTTGATTCCCGCTCCCGCAATTTTTTCAGCAAAGGATTGAATTCCGCAATGAACTACCTTTAAAATGGCAAAAGTGCATAGATCACAACGGTACCTACTTTGATTGATTAAATAAATAAAATGTAAAAAAAAAGTTTTGTTTTTTCCATATAAAACATTAATTTCATATGTAAGGACCTACTATATCTATGCATATTACATTTCATTTTATAGTATTCTTTTCCCGTGTCAGCTAGTCACATAATTGGCCCAATCATCTGTAGTGCGGTTCTCAAATCACTAAAGAAAGTATGATATAGTTATAGTACATTGTGTACCAAGGGTGGTAAGGAGAAAATAACTAACGGGAGGCTATTAAGAAGCTTTAGACCAGAGTCTTTATAATGACTGGAGTTTGTAATTTCCGTACCTCCCATGTTACACACAATCACATTAAATAAAGTTTAAAGATTAAATAAATTACCACCAAAACACGATTGAAATGGCGGGAATAGAAAAAGAGAAAACAACGCCACCGCTAGATCCAGACATGATCCAGAGGACTTGGCAGCGCTATCAAGAGTCAGGTTAAGTCAACAGTAGATCAAGTTCGGGCAGAAAGCGATGCAATTACTCCGTGAGCACATTCATTCGAAATGGGGTCTTGTGGTCTCTAGAGGACTGGAGCAGATACCCAAGTCTCCGATGAAGCTAGAGTTTTACAATGTGGCGAGGATCGACGCAGGCGAGTACTGAGAAGACCAGAAGAACAGTTTGTAGACGTGTGTTTACAAGAAGTCGAGTGTCTACCGAGGCTAATCATTTAATGTATTGAAACTTTGTGAATTACTTCTCGTATGAATACATATCTATACATATATATATCATCAATATAAATAATTATACTTTAATATCAAAGACGCAGTTAAAAGATTAACCTCGAGCCAGGACTTGAACCTGCGACCCTTACATTCCGTGTAAGTGCTCTACCACTGAGCTACTGAGGCACAAGAAAATCCCAACTACATCTTTGATTTGGAAATACGCTCGTAACGAGCGTCACATACAGCTCCTAGTGACTTATAAAGTCCTAGTACATCAATCTTATAAACACACAAAATCTTCATTGAAGTAAGAAATACAATAAAAATATACATACATAGAAATAATCTCTCTTCGTTTATGACTCCCTGAAGGTTAAAATTAGTAACCGACCGAAACATGTTATTTTGCCGAAACCGAAACCGAACCTTTTATAAAAAAAAAAAAAGTCCTTAAAAAGTCGAAAAAATGTTAGTAAGCCCGTTTTTTTCTAAAATTAATATCTCGCCGACCTATAATTACAGGTTTCTACTTTTAAAGATTTATCACAATGAAATTTCAGCACAGTTACAGAGGTTCTGTTTGAAAATTTAACTACCCTATAAAGTGAAAAAAATAAATTATTTGTAACACAAGGTTAGCGATTTTTTGTTAAATGTTAACTATGACATGACGAATTCACAACAAAAACAAACTAATATACTTAATCAAACTACTTACCATTATTCGCGAAACAAACACAACACGTATTGACACGTCTACACGAGCAAAGCGCACTGATTTAGGTAGTTGCCGGCGGAGTCAGGCGAGCGACGCCATATTGCCAGCCGTGCCAAACGCGCCCGACGTTAGCCGAGCGCGACCCGAAGGTACGATGTTGTAAGTTTCGGCGCGGCCGAAAGGTTCGGCCGTTTTTGGCCGAAACCGAAACCGAAACCGAAATTTCGGTCGGACACTAGTTAAAATCTTAGAAGAAAATATAATACACATGCCATATCCATGGCTATAATATCATCAATATAAATAATTATACTTTCATATCAAAGATGCAGTCAAAAGATTAACCTCGAGCCAGGACTTGAACCTTATTTAGACGATGTGTATATTTTAGCAATGTTTTACGAAAGCATGTTGAGAATTGTGCACCGAAGGCTCATGAATTATGAAGAAATAAGCAGGACATGACGCGCAATTTTCGAAGGATACATACCAAAACTCCGGCCCTATTCTGGGACATGTAAGCGATCGCCGCGATAAAACTTGAATATGGCGCTTCGCCAAACTTAGGTATAAGCACAGGACTATATTTATACATGACTCTGGAGAAATGATATGCAATAATGCGAAATCTGGTCTCCAAATCGAAGAGGGAAGGAAGGAAGGACCTCTGGAGTTTTGGCGCGAATCTGAAGGAGTGGTGTTTTTTTCTGTTTAATTTTTCTAAATTCATTTAGTGACTTTCGATGTATATATTTTAGCAAAGTTTTACGAAAGCGTGTTAAGAATTGTGCAGCGAAGGCTCATGAATAGTGAATTATGAAGAAATAAGCAGGAAATGACGCGCAATGTCTGAGGATCCACACCAAATCTCCCGCCCAATCTTGGGACTTGAAAACGAGGATGCACGGTAACGCCCGCGCCACGATACGATATAATATAATTGACTTTGACTCTGGCAAATGCATAAATGGTCTGCTAAGACCGTGCGAGCCCATTATAAGATTAAAAAAAAAAAAAAAAAGAAGGACCTGAAAGATAAAAAACAAAAGAAAAATAACCTGAAAATATATGTTAAAAAGAGTCCATACAAAGTTCACCCCAAGAATGTACACACCGAGAAACATTCGACGCAAACTGTACGCTCTGTAATGACCACCCCAGCAAACTTTAGACGCTGGTGTAAACATTGCGGGGTGTAACTTTAGCAGGCCGTGCCAGTAATGATCACCCCAGCAAAGATTAGACGCGTGACGTCACATGTTTGACCACAGCGAGAAAGTTTCCCCCTTCCCTATTGGCTAGGATACTGATGATTTGTTATTGGCTGAATTTCCTACTATTTTGTTGCCATGTAATACTACCACTAAAGTGCGTTCTGCACATAGCCTTTAAATTTAAAAACAGCCCCGTTTACTAAATATTTGCAATAAAAAGTGCGAAAAGGCTTCTTAAGATTTGACGAAAACAACTTTTACACCAACTCTCTTATTAAGAAAATCTATGTTTCATTTAATTTTGTGTTGAATAAACAATTATAAGCAAACAGAGGATAACAATTTCCGAAGTAACACTCAGCTACAGATGCTGAACGTTTAAAATGGCTGATTTGTTTACAATTAAAAAATAAATAAACGCTCAATGCTATTGTGAATCGAGTGCTCTCATTATTTTTGGAACAAGAAGAAGCGTCACTTTTTAGTATCACCGAGATAAGAGCTCAAATATATGTACAAAACGTCTGGAGCTTATTCATTATCATAATCAAAAAGGAAACAAATACTATTACGCCGTTATCGTACAAAACACATGATTTTATAGCGTAAAATCTCAGAAAAGGCGCTAGAGGCGAAAAATGGATTATGAAATATCAGTCTTTTATCTTCAAGCAAGTAAACAATTGCATGCATTGAAAACTGAGCCAAAGCCAACGTAGGTACACGGATCAACGCAAGGCTGCCTGGCAGCCGTGATAATGGTGCTCGCACTCCCTAAGAAATCTTTCGACTAAGAAAAGGCTAGTGCTGTAGACCACCTGCAGGACATCCTGGTACTAAATTCGAGAACTACATAGTATTACTATAGTCATTAACTAAATTCTGTCTTAATCAGTAATGTTAAATAGTTATAAACTTTAAACCCATTATATGAAGACATGAAATATACCTGCAGTGCTTAAAAAGGACTATACATGTCTAATTTCAACTTTGGGAAGAATTGTAGGAAATCATGACTGGGTAGCCTTGCTTTCCTAATTAAGTAAATGTACTTGAAATTTTAAAGGATAGCAATTGAGATGTTAATAAAATGAACTATCAAGACACATTGGTCAGAGTAACTAAAAGGGGGTGGGAGAAAAAAAAATATAATTTTATATAATTTTACCTATTAATGATAATAATAAATATAAGGTATTTATAGGTAAATTATTTATTTAAAGTAAGTTTCTAATATACATATATTTATCAATTATTTTTGATGTTTTTCTTTCTAATTATTCTGACTTACACATTCATAATTATAACTGTCAGATTTGGTGTATATATTGGCATTAAAATTAAGTGTTATTTTTTCATAATATTCTAAGCCACACATCTGTGAATATAACATGTCCTCAGAAAACTACTATGTCAAGGCCTAAAGATTTTATCCTACATGTGCAGTTATTATTACTAATGCTTGGGTGTACTTCACATCGCTTAAAGCATTGCTTTGTGGTGTCCCCTTAGGGAGGCGCAACAACATGTAAAAAGGGGCATGGGCACTATCTTCTGTTGAACCTAGAATTGGAAATCTCGTCAAACACATGCAAGCACATCAGTCACATTGAATCTTTTTACAACAAGTGTGTGAAAACATGCTCTGCTTTTAAATAAACCATTAAAATAAAAATTTTGGACTTTATTTCCCTTATTATTTATTACATTTGCGTGGCAAGCCCACTTTGCTGCACCTAGGCTAAGGGTGTGGGCATTTTCATTATTGGCAGAAGGAAGGCGTTATAACAAAACAATTGTATTAACATATTAGACAAAATGTATTATTTTTATAGCACTGCGAAGACTGCTTGAGACCAAGCCCAGTGAAAGAATCTGGAGGAGGCCAGTCAGTATTAAAATTTGCTACCAAAAGCTAATGATTGTAAACCGCGAATAATTCTGACACTTAGTAATAAGACGGAACAATCCTATTATTGATTTTTACTTCTGTCAGTGTAAAACTTAGTCTAGGTAGTTCGTGAAGGGGAAATGTTTTGGTTTAGACCGAAATGAAAGCCATTCTTCAAACAATTAATTAATAATAAAGTTTACTGAGATATTATTACTCTATAGTTATAGTAAATTGGAACCCTGCCCATCTAGAACAATGGATTACAAGACTAGGTATTAAGAATCTAAAATAGAGTTCGAGTAAGAAATCCTTCCTAATGTTGTTAAGATTCTCAAATTTTTTAATACAGAGAAGTGACTGTAAAGCATAGGTTACAAAAGGGATATCTGCAGTAAAAGATGCTAAATTCATTTGCCAAAATCTTAATAAAAAATTTAACAAATCTAAACTACTAAGTTCCTAAATTTATGTCAATTAACAAAAGGTCATTGCAATTAACTATTAACTGATGGTTTTATATTTAACTATTATATGGGCGGTAGCCCACATTTAATTCCTTATTGGCATAATATGCTTTTCTGTAAATATCACAATCTCAAAATATTAATGCATTTTTAATACTATAAGTAGAACATCTTTTTGAAAAAAACCAGTTAAGTGTGCTGAGGCGGTGCAGTGAGCAAGGTGAGATGGTGCAGCAAGTAAGTGGGTGCTACTCTTTATATTGCATACAAACCAGTGTACCTTACTATGGTTGATGAATAGATTATTCCACTGGTTGATGTCATGTATTATCTACATATACTTTTATGACAATTATTTTATTTGATTTTATGAAAAACAGGTGATAAAAGTGTATTGAGGCAGTGCAGGGAAAGGGGTCATGTTTCTTTATATTGCATACAACCCCAAGTGAACTTTACCATGGTTGATTTATGTCACTGGGTGACGTCATTCTATGTACACCTTTTTTACAAATAATATATTTTCATTTTATAATATAAAAACACAACATAACATTCAACAGCCCATTTTGAGTTTCAATTTTTGTAGAGTCACCAGTATGTAAGATGATATACTCACCAGGCTGGGTGTGCACTTATTACTTACATTCAATAAAAGATGTCTTCTGGTTGAGATGAATGAGCTAACCACTATTCTTTCTTATATATCTTAATAATAAATATCAATATGAATCCATCTATTTATTGTCAGCGGTCAAAATGTTATGTACATAAATTGGTCTCTAGAAGCATTAATATTAATTTTAGTGATACAGTATTCTGCTATTAATGTTAAAAAATCTTACATTTTATTTTTCCCTGTTTTGTTTATTATGTACTTTTAATTTTTTGTTTTTTTTTGTCCTATACGTTATGCTGTTTGAATATTCAGAATAATTTAATAACTATGACTAAAGTTCTCATCTAGATGAAAAAAATAACCGCAAACAATAACAGTTGCTGTAAACTGTTGAACAAGTACCCTCGACTGTCTGCCAACTCCATCATCATCCTCCATTCCATCAAAAATGTTGGCTTCAGTGTTCAGAACCTCCTTTACTGACTAAAAATTATCATTTTATTCCCACTGTTTCAAGACATTTGAATACTGGCAGATTAATCCTAAAATAATGTTAAGTAATAAGTAACCCTAATGAGGTTCAACAGTGTTTGTCCATCATAACTGTTTCCCTTTTAGGCAGTAATCTGCAATTAGGTGAAATTATGATTTTATATGTAAAACCATCTTTTGCCAGTGGTTTCAAATTTGGTTATCGGCGTAGCATTCTTACAGCAACTCCTTGATCATACCAAAAAAGTTTGTTATAGCCCGCTACAGCTGCAGCTATGGTTCGCTTGTGGCATTCGATATAGTTACACCCGCAAAAACTGTTGAATTTTTCGGAAGAAAAATTAGCCTTTGTCCTTCTTCATATCTTCAACTATCTCTGTGCAAAATTGCAGCCTAATTGGGTGATCCATTGCAGCAGGATAGAGTAACGAAGTTATAGTTATTCCCATGGAAACTTAAATTTTCAGGGATAAAAAATATCCTATGTCTATGTCCTATTCCAGGATCTAACCTATGTCTGTGCCAAGTTTTATCCTGATCCATTCAGTGGTTGAAAGGTGATTGAGTAACAAACAACCAAACTTTCGCATTTATAGTATTAATGGGATTGCTGGTAATTATTGAATTTTAACAGCAGCTCCACCCACCCTACTTTTGGTTATCGGCGGCATGGGATTCTTACGTCAGCTCGTTAATTATACTAATAAAGTTTTTTTAGCAAGCTATGGTTCGTTTAAGCTTGGTTATAGTTATTTCCACAGGAATTTATGAATTTTTCAGGATTAAAACTATCCTATGTCCTTCACCAGAACTCAATCTATCTCCACACAAAATTTCATCTAAATCAGTTCAACGGTTAAGTGTGAAGAAAAACATTGTTTAGCTTTTAAGGATTAGAAAAAAACAAGTAATAAAAATTAACATATTTATTGATCATTTATTGCACATATGAAGAGGATCATTCTCACTAGATCCATTTTCCAGATCCATAATGGATCTAGTGAGATATTATTTTCTCAATAGATCCATTTTTAAAAGTGTGTATCTACTGAGAAGTATTTGTCTCGCTAGATCCGTTAACCAGAACCAGATTTGAAAGTGTGGGTCTACTAAGGAATTTCTTTCTCACTAGATTCAGTTGTGGATCTGATAAAAAATTTGGTGTCGGCTAGGCTTGTTGTCCCCTAGGCTGGGGAGATAACGGAACTTACTTTCTAATTCTATTACTCGTATTTCCCCTGTCATATTCTTATTTTTACCAACTTTAAAAAAGGAGGAAGTTCGCGAATGGTCTGTAGGTACCTATTTAAGAGATATTTTTAATTCAAAACTAAAAATTAACCGACTTTATAAAATGAGGATCCATACTAATACTAATATTATAAATTCGAAAGTGTCGGTGTCTATCTGTCTATCAATCCGTTAAATTTCACGGTTGGACCAATTGTGATGAATTTAATATGGAGATAGTTTGACCGCAAAAGACAAGAAATATACTGTTTTTCTTAATATATATTTTATTTTATATATTAAAAAAAAATTAAACTATTGATCTTACACGTGTAGTTATTTTACAAAAGTTATAGATCTCATCAAGACCTTTATTTCAAATGACAGCTGTCAAACTAGAAAGGTCTATATCTCTGTAACTATTGATCGTAGACTAGTAGTTTCCCTAGTAGAAATGATAGATCTCATCAAGATCTTTATTTCAAATGACATCTGTCAAACTAGAAAGGTCTATATCTCCGTAACTATTGACCGTAGACTAGTAGTTCCCCTATTAGAAATGATAGATCTTATCAAGATCGTTATTTCAAACGACAGCTGTCAAACTAGAAAGGTCTATATCTCTGTAACTATTGATCGTAGACTAGTAGTTTTCCTAGTAGAAATAATAGATCTCATCAAGATCTTTATTTCAAATGATAGCTGTCAAACTAGAAAGGTCTATATCTCCGTAACTGTTGATCGTAGACTAGTAGATTCTCCACAAAAATTATACGTCTCATTAAGATCTTTATTTCGGATGAGACCTGTCAAACTAGAAAGGTATATATCTCGGTAATGATTGATCGTAGACTAGTAATTTCTCCACAGCAATGATAGTTCTCATTAAGTTCTTAATTTCGGATGACAGTTATCATCTAAAACCTTTCTATTTTTGACTTGTCATTTCTGTAGAGAAACTACTAGTCTACGATAAATTTTAGGTACCCGAGTAAGTTTTAAGTTACCGAGATATATTTCTTTATAGTTTGACAGATGTCATTCTGAAATAAAGATCGTATGAGACGTATCATTTCTGTCAAGAAACTACTAGTCTACGATCAATAGTTACGGATATATAGACCTTTCTAGTTTGACAAACAAACCCTAGGGCAGAGATGGCGAACCTTTATTGATGAATATGCCTTTTTTATAAAAAAAATTCTACTGTACCTATGACGTGCCGTCAAAAAATCTTGGTTACTTAATAATAATGGAGAAAAATTAAACGAATTGCTGTTAACTTAAAGCTATTTAGATACTTGTAGCTTGAAATGTTTACAGCAATCGAAATGTTTAATAATTTATATTTATCCAAATTAAAAATTTTCATTAATAATTAAGTATAATTTTCGTTAATAATTAGGTATCATTTTCTATAATTACATATTTTTTCAAACATTCTATGTAGTGAGACAATATATTATCATTAGATCTAATTTATTTTAAAATTATTTTTAAAATAGATCTATTGGCAATGAAAATTCTCATTAGATCCAGTTTATTAGAAAACAGATGTACTGAGAAAAAAATATCTCATTAGATCCATTATGGATCTGGACAATGGATCTAGTGAGAATGATCCTATGAAGAAGGCCAACATTCAGCTGTGGGATGTCTTCCTGCTGCAACACTGATGAGGTGATTATTTCACAAATTTTAATTCTAGGCCTTTTCTGAAATTCATGTCTTCCTAAAAACAGTCAACTAATCCCAGGTGGATTATAACAAAGCAGCCCATTATGCTTGTAATGACCTGAAAGAAATCAAATATTTTATTATTATATGTTACAACACCAGGCGTTCAAATGTTTTATTTAAAGTACAACACACAACAACAAGTCATAAACAAAAACACTTTATATGAATAGTTAAACCCACCACTCTAAGTAATGCAAAAAATTGACCCAACTACTCTCAGCTGTCTAGTCCCTTCTGAGTAAAGTAATCAGAATTGTTTGGCAGGACGAGAGTTTGAAAGAGGTGGTGGAAGAGGAGTAGGTAGATTATTACTTCTTTTATAACTAGACATACTATTGGGGGCAAGGATACATAGAAGAATGGTGTGTTTGTTTTAAATACATAAAAAAGTTTACATATGTTGATTATTACAGGTGTTTAGGGGCTGCATGGAAGCCAAGGAGACACCATCTCATATGTAATTTAAAAATATTAAAACGGGATTAAACAAATAGTTATTTTTAAAAGGTATTTTGCCAAATAACAATGTGTTTATTTTTTTTAATGTCAGCAAAAATAAAAAGACTTATACCTTCTCAAATAATCCTACACGGCAAAAGCTTGAGTGACCAACAGGCAAGGTTCCTTAAGGATCCACAAACCATAAGAGGGACAGACCTGACATGGCATAAGTAATCACTGACGTGTTAGTTAGTTACCTATGCACAATTTAACAACTTCCTATTATGAGGCTCAGTGTGGGAAACATAAGCCCTGTTGGAATATTGGCGAAACTTTTTGATATCCTTAAAAATAATGCCTTGAGCATGGACCACGGCGTCACTGGCAAGATTAACTAGTGGTTTATTGACTGGCATAAAACACACTAATTGCAAAATAAATTTACTGTTTTTAAATAATTGGTGAGGTAGTCCGCCATAATAAAGCGTTTTCTGTGAAAATGGCTTGGTTAGAGTAACTTAAACGGGGCGCAAGGGAAAATAACTTTTGAACACCCCAACCAACGGCTTTTACCTACTGCGGTCGTAAAGATAGATCCCTTTCAGATCGGACAAACAGACAGAAAGCATATGCTAGTAATAGGTCTCCGTTGGCACCCTTTGGGTAAGGAACACTAAAAAGGATGAGAAAAGTAATCTCAGCGGAAAGATTTACAAACTAACCTCAAAACACTTATAACCAACCAGCAAAAAAGTACCATTGAATAGCCCCTACGGCAGTTTTGTATGTATACTACTCAATTACTTACAATAAACAATGAATAATTATATTCCAAAACGACAATATTCAAACCTTAGAAATTTTAATTTTTTTTAAACATTAGGTAGGTGCGTTCATAGAGGAAACAAGTATTACGTAAGTGGGTGCGTTTCTTTTAAATTCGTTGCTCACTAATTTTAAAACCACATTTAGTCCGACCGCATATTACAAAAATACTACGAAATTGTCGTACGCGCCGGACGGGGACGGGACTCTTTGCATACATAACCATATAAACATAAAATAACGTAACCTGCGTGTATTACTGCTAGGTTTAAATTTGAATAAAAGATGAAATTTAATCATTTATAAATATATTGAAAATTGTAAGGAAAAAAATTCTTGACAAGCATTTGACAAGTAAAAAAGGCATGTTAAAATTAAAAGAAAATACTTAAACCAAAAAGTTCTTATGTCGTTGACATAATTGCGCCCACGCATGAAACCCAGACAAAATTGACTTACTTAAACTTCAAACAAAATACTTCAACAGAAGACACATTAAAATATAAATAATCAATTACAATTATTGACGTGACGGAAAGTCATGGGCAATTATGAAATAATTACGTATTAAATTATACGGCATTACTTATTTAAATAATAATAAACAATGCATACAATTCATTCGAAATACTTAGAAATTATTCATTATATAGAACTTTAAATTACAAAATTCTTAACAATACTATAAAATATCAATAAAACTACACATCAATTGGCAAAAATATTACTTTAAAAAAGGCTCTAGAGTGCAGTTTTTTATCTGACGTCATGACTTCATCTATTCTAACTTTAGAATCTTTGACTGAAAACATTCTTACTACGCGACCTAACGGCCAAAACTGCGGACGAATCATATCATCCTTGAGCAATACTAATCCTCCTAACTTGATATTCGGTTGAGTAGTTTGCCATTTGGTTCTTCTGTTCAAAATTACTAAATAGTCCCTTGACCATGCCTGCCAAAAATATTGTCGGAATTGTTCAACGGACCTCCAAAACTTTAAGCGGTTATTTGGGACTTTTAATAAAGATTGCTGAGGAATCGAAACCAATGGACAAAGTACCAAAAAATTACCGGGCGTCAAGATACTAAAATCTGACAAGTAATTGACATTGGGCAACTTGGACGAGAATTTAATATCGCTTCAACTTTAGTCGTAAGTGTGACTAACTGTTCAAATGTGAATAGTTTTGCACCTAAGACATGAAACTTGAAAGATTTTACAGGTGCCTCCCACAATCCACCTTGGTGAGGGCTGTAAGCCGGAATGTAATGAAATTGGATTCCCCTATTGGAAGCATAGTCAGTAATTGTTCGTTGAAAAGTGTTACTATTGTGAAGGCTGTAGATCTTCTTAACAGTTTATCAGCAACGTTTGAGCATTGTCACAGTAAATGTCTGAAGGTATACCCCTCCGCGAAGTGAAACGTTTTAGTGCTGAAATAAAGGCGTCACTAGTCATGTCAGACACAACTTCTAAATGTATTGCTTTCGAGGCAAAACAAACAAACACACAAATGTACGCTTTACTGACAATACTTCTTCTTATTGGTTGAATGTTTGATCTCAAACGGTCCACAATAGTCTATCCCTACCCTTTCAAAAACTCGCATTTGTATTGCTCTTTCTTTAGGAAGTGAACCCATTATCTGCTTGGCAGATTCGGCCTTGAATCTCGTGCATGTAACACATTTGTAAAGAACCGACTTTATTTCTCTGATCGAATTTAAAATGTAAAATCGTTGAGATAGGTTACTAAATACGATTTTTAGTCGACCATGCAATAAAAGCAAGTGTTCATTTAATATAATGAGCCGTGTGACGTAACAACCTTTAGATAAAATAATTGGAAATTTCTTTGTAAACGGGATATTAGCATTTTGTAATCTCCCAACAACTTTCCTTCTTCTTCTTCTTCTATGTATCCTTGCCCCCAATAGTATGTGTACACATATTTGTATTTCAACAGTGGACGATGGCGGCGTGGCTTCAACCCTGACCTAATATTTGTTAGAATGAAAATATCGGCCCCTAGTGCTCAAAATCCACTTGTAAGCCTATTCCGAGAACACAACATAGGCCCATAATGTCGTATGTAAAAAAAAAAAAAAAAAAAAAACTTTTGAATTTTCGGTAATAAAAACGTTGAATAAAAGATGCACGAAACCAATTTATGAGGCAAAAATAAATTAAAAGCATTGAACAAATGTTTAAATTAAAACCGTTCTCAGAAAAGGCGAGGACATGAGAAGATACGCTAAACCATCGAACGTTTATAAACCATTTTTTATTTACTTCTTGACCGGGCTTTTTGGGGAGAGACTCTGAAAGATTCTCAGCCCATATAGCGCCCAACACTCATGGGCCCCCTAGGGGGAGCCTCGGCTTGGGTTGTCGCTCGTGTGTCTTTGATTCCTCGTATATGAGGTAGGGCCGTACTTTCGCAGACGAACCCGGGGAAATCGGCGTCGTGTGAGTGGGGAGGCCCTATAAGGGGAGGTCGTTGAGACTTATCTCGCTATCCGGATAGCGAGATCGTCATCTGATCCGCAGGTAGGTCCGCATTCCGGACGATCCAGGGGGCTCCGGAGGCTGCTCTGAGGAAGCGGTTTTGGAGGGTCTGAAATCTTTAGAGTTTGCGTTTAGACAACGCATACATGATTGTCGTGTATTACCTCTCTTCTCTCCAAGGTGATGGAGCGTGTGATCAACACACAGCTTCTAAGATACCTAGAAGAACACGACCTGTTCAGTAACCGTCAATATGGCTTTTGCCACGGCCGCTCGACTAGTGACCTTCTAGTGTATCTCACACACCGATGGGCACTAGCCATTGAGAGTCACGGGGAGACATTGGCATGTAGCCTTGACATAGCGAAGGCGTTCGATCGGGTCTGGCACCGGGGTCTTCTATCGAAGTTGCCATCTTACGGAGTGCCTGAGGGTTTGTGCAAAGCTAGGCTAGTTTTTTGTCCGGCAGACGCATACGAACGTTGACGGTAGTTGCTCTGATAGCATGTACAATAATGCTCGTGTCCCGCAAGGCTCTGTGCTGTCTCCTACGCTGTTTCTACTGCATATCAATCACATGTTGGACATCAACAACATGCATTGCTATGCAGATGACAGTACTGCAGACGTAAGCGTAATAAGTTACACGGGTCGTGGAAACATACCTCGTTCCGTTGTGGAGGAAAAGCGTGAAGAACTTTTGTCTCAAATCGAGATCGGTCTGTCCAAGGTCTCTGACTGGGAACGGATAAACTTGGTCCGATTCAACCCTACAAAGACACAAGTCTGCGCGTTCACCGCTAAGAAAACCCCATTCACTGTAGTCCCACAATTCCAGAACACTCCCCTCTCCATCTCCAAGAGCATTGGGATCCTTGGTGTTGACATCTCCAGCGACGTTCAGTGCCGAGATCATTTACAAGATAAGGTGAAGCTGGCGTCCAAAAAACTTGGTGTACTCAACAGAGCGAAGCAGTACTTTACGTCGGGGCAAAGGATGTTACTTTACAAGTCGCAAGCTCGGCCCCATATGGAGTACTGCTGCCATCTCTGGGCGGGTGCACCCGGATACCAGCTTGGCCCTTTTGACTCGGTTCAACGACGGGCTGTGAGAAAAGTTGACGATTCCAAACTCACTTGCGGTATCGAGCCCTTAGGTCTGAGGAGAGACTTTGCCTTTCTGTGTGTGTGTTCTACCGCTTGTACAATGGGTTGTGTTCTGAGGAATTGTTCGAAATAATGCCCACGGCTACTGTCCACCATTGCAGCGCTCGCCATCGGCAGGGAATTCATTCTCACACGTTAGAACCGAAATGGTCGCGTACAGTGCGGTTTCAGAGAAACTTCCTCCCGCGAATGCTTGGGTTGTGGAATGAGCCCTGCCAAGGTTTTCTCTAAGGACTACAGTATGGGGTTCTTCAAGAAAGAAGTTATCGGATTTTTGAAGGGTCGGCAACGCGTGAGTGATACCCTTGGTGTTGCAATCGTCCATAGGCTACGGTGACCGGTTACCATCAGGCGGACAGTAAGCTTGTTTGCCACCTTAGTGGAATCAGAAGCGTATGCTAGTATGGGGCGGATGCAAGTGGTGTAAAGAGTCAGCTTATTTCTTGTTTTGCCAAGTAATGCCACGGCCAAAGAGTAAGAGGCAAGTTGGTCTCGGAGGCAAGCCAGTGGTAATGAGAACGGCAGAGTTTTTGTCGGGATTCATTTCGATTCTCCATTTCCGAAACCATTCGCCTAGAGCGGTAATTGCGGCCTGGCAACTGATAGTTGTACAGTTGTGCCAGACTTTGTAAAAGGCTTTCGCTTCATCTTAGACAGCGCCCGTGTGACGGGGCTTACCTAATACTGGTTGGAAGCCAGTGGGAATGTGTTCCGTGATACGGAGGACTTGGTGGACGCACGAGTGTTTGTCGCGGAAGTCGAACTGCTCGTTGATTGAGATGCTTCTGGAGACTATAGCGTTCCGAAGGCGAGCGAAGAGCTTACCAAGGGCCTTTAGTAAACTTATAGGGCGGTAGGAGAAAAATGAGTTTCCCTGGCTTATGAATGCCTATAACAATTGCGTCTTTCCATTGAGAATTAAAGGTAAAACCATCCGCACCTGGGGCTTAACAGGGGCGTAGGTCTTTGATGACCTGTTTGACTTCGTCGACTGTGACGGGGGGCAGAGGGTCTTGTTGGGGCAAAGAAGTTCTGTTCTCCACTTCCCCGTCTACATCTCGCACGTGATCGGGATTGAAAGGTTGTGTCACAACTTGTGTGCTTAAGGCACATTGGGCTTGGAGGCTAGATGCAAGGCAATCCACTTTTTCGTCGTCATCGAACGCGGGAACGTTGTTGGGACGAGTTAAAGGAGGAAGGTAGTTAAAAGTGTCTGATTTTAAAGCTCTGTCTAGGCACCAATAAGCTAGATGAGAAGGAGAAATATTCTCTATTAGATCACCGAAACGTTGGGTGCAGGCTCAACTACAGCGGTTCTTACAAAGCGGTGTATGTCGTTCTAGCGAGCTTTGTTTTCGGTAGTGGGAGCGCAATCACGTCTTTCAGTAGCGACCGGATGTGCTGAGGCTGGATTAGGTGGTGGTAGCCAACCGGCACTTGTCTTGAGCACTCGCTAACGGTGGCGGTCAGGTGGTTACTGGGAACGCGATCTAGATGTGGCGAGCTGGGGTTTTTGAGTAATTGCTCGAATTTATCCCAGTCCGTCACGGTTCTAGTCTAGAGTCAAGTTCGTCAAGCACCTCTATAGAGCGAAAGATTAGCCTTACATTCTTTAGAAGTGCTATGTCGAGCACGTCAGGGCTATTGCGAGTGTTATGGGAAAAGTGAGTGGGCGTCAAGGGAGCGATGATGTCTAAGTTTAGCCTGTCAACTAATTGTTCAAGGAGTCTGCCTCTCCGTGAAGTGATTGAGGAGTTCCATCGACGGTGCTTGCAATTTAGGTTGCTAGCAAGGATGACGGTGTCGCCTAAATTTAAGAGCGACTGAAGCAAGTCTTTTTATGGAGACAAATAAACCGATGCTATGGTGATTGGCTGATGGCCGGTCATCGCTAGGCGGCAGACGGATGCTTCTAAATTCGTAAGGGGCGGAGGATCGATGGGGTCTATGAAGCATTAATATGAGTGCAAAAGAGGTATGCCAGATTTTTTGTATACAATTTGTGTTCTTTACAATTGCACTTGTTTGTATCGAATTGGATATTTGAAAATTAAGCAGTCTACCTACCCTAGTCCTACCCTGACTGACTAATATTTTATCTAATGAAGTGAAAATACTAAATCATCTTGAATTTATAACATTTTTCTTTTTTTTAATTGTAAAAATTGTATCCTGAATTTTGTGTTGCTTGTTCTCGATTTTGGCACTGCTAAATTGACATAAATATAAAGATTCTCGTTATATTTATAATTTTAATTAACAATTCAATTATTCGATTATTTTGCATAGATGGTATTCATATTATTCAAATAGTAAAATCGAAATAACGAAAGATTTGAACATACTTACATACATACACCATAAAAAATTACCCTTCTAAAAACTAAAGTTGCTACGTAAAGGAATAGTCTGCTGTAGCTGCATCACCTATGGAAACTCATTTTGATTCAAAGACTTGCATTGGATTGGATACTTACCACTAAAAATTCTGAAACAATCACAATCAGACATTGTTTTGCACAGAATTGTTTTAGAAGTTATTCATATTAATGCAATTGTTCTTACTCTACGAAACCCTAACTTAATTAGTGTACGGTACGAAATACGCTTGGCCGTTTTGTTTTTAATACAATATTTATTTAAATTTGGTTATAAGCCGTGTTCCAAAATAAAATATTTTGATATTATGAAATAAGATTTTTTTTATTTCTATTATCATTTTAATTTTACAAAAAATTATTCGATATAAAAATATAACTTTTCAATAATGTAAATAATTATTTGCATACCTATGATATAGTATATTTTACATTGGCATAATTTCTAATTTAAAATATTATCGGCACTGCATGAGAATTCAGATATTTTGTCGATATCTCTCACTAAAGGAAGAATTTTCAATTAATGAGAGCATATTCGTCTACCTATGTTGTGAAGGATTCCATTTATCGCCTTTTTACGTTTTTGATCCATGCCTATTTATTTTAAGGTCACTTGAAATCTTGTTAACAATTTAAAGACAAAAGTGTTTTAGTTCAAACATAACAAAAGTAATTATAGATGTAATCGATATGAATCGGGATCCAACTTACAACACCATAAAGCGGGCAAAATGTTAAAGATACCAGTTTTATTGATTTAAGACCAAAAGTTAGAATAAAATAAAAATTGCAAATAACGTTAAAAAACATGTACCTATACACTTATGATTAGTGACCTTAAGTAGAATTGAGTAGGTACTTCATTCACAATTTAAGTTCATAAAATCACAATAATACCTAGTTTGACTTACCACTGGAAAACAGACACATATTTTTCTCCTATAAAATATCCAGCCGACTCGAACAACCGGGAAGGGTAATATAATAGTACTATCAATAATTTAACAGACCACAGCAGTTAGGGCTAAGGTTACTACTTTACAGTAGTTACTTGAGACAGAGTACTTGAGGGTTCAAGTCTGAGGAGAGAGTTTCCTTCCCTGTCTTTGGGTCCACCGCTTGTATAATGGGATGTGTTCTCGCATAGCTCGTCATCGACGGCAGGGAATTCATGCTCACACCTTTTAGAATCTAAATTATCACTTACAGTGCGGTTTCAGTGAAACTGCCTTTGGTTGTGGAATGAGCTCCCTGCTAATGTTTTCTCTAAGGACTGCAATGTATTTGCTGTCTGCTGTCAGTGCTACCCGGGTTAACCCAAGTTGGGTTTATGAACGCACATCTGGCAGACGATGGACTGTTTGCCACCTTAGAGGCATTGAAAATTTTTATGAAGTTTGATTGGTGTATTTTAAAGAAAATAACAGAATATCTATAATAAAGACATCATGATAACCAGCTGGATAGCAAATCAATATGGCTAGTGGGACTGCTTCAAGACGTGCGAGATCGGCCACTGCTATCTTTTTAATACACGTAAAATTTTAGAATGATTAATAGGTACTGTTTACAGTTACATTGTTCAACTTATTGAAATCCATCTATGTTTTTTCTTTGGAAACAATAACTAAAACAATAAGTTTACTTACCAGAACCTAAAGTAAAAAACAAAACTTCAGTAATAATTTGGACACAATTTTGCTACAAAAAAACAGCAAATAACCTATTTTTTAGTTTTTTCACGTGTCACGGCATCCGATGATCTGGATGATACATGTTAAGATAGCAGTATGTGAGCTACTTAAATTACACAACAAAATACTTTTTATAAGGAGTCGAAAAAAGACAAATGGATTCGTTGTAGAGTTTCCTTAGTTCCACTGTTTCCCACTTAACCCTATACTCTTGGTGGGTTAGGGTACCTAAAAAGATAGAATTTACACGATGCGCGACGGTTAAAAATTCCTTTATTGGCTCTGAAGTCACAATGGTGGTCTAGACTTGTCAACGTTATGAAAAAAGAATTACGTTTCACAAATTGTATGAACATACATACTAAAGTTTGTGACGTCACTTGTTATCGATCGGAAAATAAATCATAGACTTGTACCCTTTCTATTCGATCGGTGGCATCGCTTAGCCATCGTGGAACGTCAAACGATGCGAAAGTCATACACATTAATGCAATTTCACATACGTGTTTTCTATCCAATATTCGTTGAATTAGTAGTAGTTTTGCAGTTATAAATCTGGGCTTACCCTCCATTGTGCATATTTATTATATTGTGGATAGTATTTATATGTATATATACATATAAGATTACATTATTAACAAAATATTTTTAGAGTATTTTGTTAATTAGGTATTGAAATGTGAAGTATTTTGGGTATTTGTCTAGTTTCTAATTTAACTGATTCAAAGAAAGTATTGAGAAAGACGCCTACTATAAGAATGATAATAAATTTTCGTAATTATTGTTTTCACATCGTTATAAGTAAAGCTAGGTGCATAAAACTTAAAAAAACAATATTCAATACCTACTGTGTAACCGCACACTATCACATTTAATTACTTTTTTTTTTTGTATTAAACTTTATCCATCTGCGATCGGTCGTCAGACCATAAGCAAGTTCTTTGTGAGTATAGTTAGGCATTATAGGGGAGCGGTCATCGCCGCTTTTCCCAATTACAGTATGTGGTCTCTTTTTAAACTTTTTGTTGTGGACCACAGTTGACACGTCTAACAACTCAGCAACGAGTGGTTTTGGATGCAAAGTTAAGTGCTCCTTGTGCAGTTTTTTGTAACGCTCTATTTCAGATGCAACTGTCGGCATTTCGAGGTAACTATGTATTTCGCAATTTTTTGTAAACCAAGGGGCATTGGTTATTGTCCTCAGGATGCTATTCTGCACTTATTGGAGGCAGAGTATGTTGCTTTTGCTGGTGATACCCCAAAGCTGGATCCCGTACGTTCATATTGGTTTAAGCACCGAGTTGTAAATTAGGAGTTTCTTGTCGAGAGATAAGACTAAATTTCTTCCCATGAGCCAGTATAGGGAGCGAAATTTGTGATTGACCTGGTCCCTTTTTTGTTTTATGTGGTATTTCCACGTCAGGCGCCTATCAAGGTGAAAGCCAAGATACCTCACACAATCAGAATGTGGAAGCATATCGTTTCGAAGTCTTACAGGGGGACATTTTCCTTTCCTCAGGGCGAAGGTTATATGGTTGAATTTAGCCACACTTGCGCGGATACGCCATTTACCAAGCCACTTTTGAGTTTCATTTAGTTGTCCTTGTGATTTAAAGCTGGCGATTGTCGGGTTATCTTCAACAGACAGGTATGCTATGTCATCAGCATATGTTGCAACGGTAATGCTGTAGCATATGGGCAAGCCAGAAGGAAAGATCTTTAAAAAAATACACCTATTTTTAAACAATGTCTTTCGTAATAAATCTGAAAAAAAATGTGGATTTTTCCACAATAGATTTCAAGCCGCCATTTGCAATTGCAAAGCTTATCCGCAAGCGAACGCAAGTTTAACGAACATCAGTAAGGAATCGCGTTTGTAAAGTTGTTATAGCGTCACGAAAAAAGAATGGAATCAAAGAAAATGTATGAACATAAAGTTGAATGACGTCACTTGCTATCAATTAAAAAAAAAATCGTAGACTTGTTGCTTTTCTATACTATCGATACCATCGCCAAGCCACTTTTGAGCGCCGAAACGAAAATCGTCTGTACATTAGGTAGCCATATTGCAACTTTACAAACGCGATTCCTATTTGATATCCGTTGAACTTGCGTTCGCCTAGAACCTGCCGATAAGCATGGCGATAGCAAATGATGGATTGAAATCTATTGTGGATTTAATTGTATTTTTAAAGATTTTAAGTATTTAGTTAATTAGGTATATTATGTGATGTTTGTTTTTAATATTAGCATTATAGGTATCTATTTTTCTCTGATATGAAGAAATATACCTACCTAAATAAAGATGCTTATTAGGTATATTGAATCTTTAATTATTGTTGTATTTTCACAAACATCATAAACAACATTTTGTAATTAAATATGGTGGTTTTATGAACTCTGTGTTCTAAGTATTAGGTCTAATTTAAGAGATTCGTAGTAAATATACAGCCAGATTTTTGTTACTAAAAAATTAGAATGTTTTTACTTAAGTAGGTACCTAATGTTTCATAACAATATATTTAAGATAAACTAGGTACCTACAAAACAGTTATATATTCAATATAGTAATAATAGCATATTAGACTTAAATAAAAAAGGAACAACACATTAAATAGTAGGTATAAATAAATAACAGAAACATAAGCGATATCCGATAATTGGCACTGATAATATAGAGTTTTCCAGCTGACAACCACGATACAGCGTTTTCCATAAATGAGGAATAAGTCTACCACTATCGTTTCGAAAACGCTCTCTCTGTAGCAATACTGCACTTTTTTTCATTACTAATGTTTTTTCCTTTTTTTCATAATTCGTGGTTCAGAAATACATTATATCAATGAAAAAGAGATATTTTATTAAAAAAAAACACATGGGTACTTCTAAACATTTGTTTTTAAACATAGTTTTTATTCAGCGGCTATTTTCGTAACACACATACATTTAGTAGTAATTTCCTACTATAGCAACAAACTTTGATTTTTTTTTACATTTCTTGCAACATCAGGGTCGCAAGCTGCGAGAGTCGAGACTTTGCTGGGGTGGTCATTCTCCGGGTGATCTTTGATGTCACGAGGCGTGATTGCGCAACCCAAGAATGATCATACCGCCAATGTACAACCCAAAAGGGGAAAGTTTGATGGGGTGGACATTGCTGATATGATCATTCTTGGGGCGAACAATCCTGGGTTGCACATTACGGTATCCCTGTTAAAAAGACTAAAAATAAACACAATAATTTATTTAAAATGTTCCTAACAGCTAAATTGTGCTCCAACAGACATACGTCGTTCATAGCTCGTACAGTTTTTGTAAGAAATAATGATGTAGATGCTGCCTGTAGATTAGTAAACAGAATCTTAGGAAAAGAGGGCATCTTAGAACAATTCAGGCTCACTAGATATTACGAGAAACCTTTTCAGGTAAGCTAAGGCTAAATTGTAGATATATTACTGCCCATCGAGTTGGGTGTTCGTATATTTAGGGATTCTCACCAAATTGGTAAAAAGGAACTATACATTTTCCCAGCCACTATACATGCTATTCTCGTGTGCCCGCATCTTTCTAAGGTAATAAATAACAAATAAATTAGTTCATAGTTATTAAAAATAAAGTCTTAAGTGGGAGGATGAACTCTGAAAGTGGAGTCACCAGAGTAAATGGGATACTATGTGAATGAACTACGCTATCTATAAATAAGGTCTGGGTATAAAAACTTAAATGGAAAAAAAAAGGGGACAATCGTAATTGATCACTGATCCTGAAAGTGCTTCACTAGCTCTATCCAATGGTATCAATATAGGTTTAGAAAATAAACTGGATCTATCTGAAAATTTTGTTTTTTCAGCTAGCAAACATTCAGTATGCCAACATGAAATGATATATTTTACCATTTAGGTACATACTTAAAAAGATTAGTGTATAATACACTTATTAATATCTGTATGAATAATTGTAATAGATAGTAGATAGATAAAAGTTAGGCTGTCCCTTATTTTTTAACTTAATTATTGCTTAACGCATACAGGATACTTTTTTCGTTTTGCTATAAAAAACTTGCACAACAAATATCATTTAATTCAGAGTATGATAGCCTGTACTGACTTGCATCGGAACAATTACTGTACAAATTATGCTTGGTTATGAGTGCACTGGCACTTACATTGTCATCATTCATATACAATTTATTGCAATATGAACATGGTTTATTTAAATTAAAAACAATTTCAGTGAAACAAAATGGTCTGGAATGGATTAAATTCTTAGTTGTGCACATAGGTCATTGAATAACTAGGTTGAATCTACTTACCCTACAAATTATGCTTGGTTATAAATGCGCTGGTGGCACACACTTACATTGTCATCATTCATATACAATCGATATTATAAAAACCTGTATTATCCTGTAAAACTATTTGTATTTACATGGTTTATTTAATTTAAATAAAATTTCTGTCAAACAAAATAGTTTTAAATAGATTAAATTCTTATTTGGGCATGTAGGTCATTGAAATAAACTAACTAACTATATCTAAAAAAAATATGTCACCCCCAAAATTCACAAACAGCGGACAGTAATATTAAAAGATAACTTATTTAATATTGTACATGTTGATGACTTTGAAAGAATCGCTATACCCAGAAGAAGATAAAATGGTTTTTAGAGAAACAGCAAATGGAGGAAGAAAATATAAAACTGACTTCATCACATCATTTTGATAAGAGTTAGATGGCACATGTTCCCATAGACCTATTTACACTATAAGAGCAGACGCATCGTACCCATGGAGGCAGATCTGCTTTAACTCAGATGAACCTGACGTTTGCGCAGCCGCAATCACTGAGATAATCCTTGCTGGTATGGAATGCTATATTCCTAGCCCGCGAGTAGCTGCCGGCGTCAAAAAACGACCGTGGTTTGATAGGTCTTGCAGAAAAGCTAAAATTCTTAAGCAAAATGCATATGAGGCTTGGACCACTGCTCGTTATAATAAGGATCAGGATCCGAATATTTCTGAGTTAAAACGCAAATTAAATGCTGCCTCGAGGTTCAGTAAAAAAGCAACTGCCAGAGCAAAATTCCAATTCATCGGCAAAATAGGTTGGCGACTTGCGAGCTATCCATCTGGGAGTCGTGCTTTCTGGTCGCTTGCCAAAGCTGCCGAAGGGAACTTTTGCCAGTCGTCGTTACCACCACTGCGAAAGACCAATGGTGACTTGGCCCATAGTGCTAAAGAGAAAGCCGATCTACTGGGCAGTCTCTTTGCCTCGAACTCGAAAATGAACGATGAAGGCGCTGTACCACCTACTATACCGTGGTGCGGTAAGACCATGCCGGAAATCTCCATAACGCAGTGGGAGCTCAGGCGGGCGTTGCTTTCTCTAGACGTTCATAAGTCGACTGGGCCAGATGGTATACCAGCAGTGGTGCTTAAGCAGTGTACTCCTGAGTTATGTCCTGTACTCACGCACCTTTTCGCGCTTTCCTACCACACTAGACAATTTCCGTCATCATGGAAGACCGCGAATGTGCACCCGGTGCCCAAAAAGGGCGATAGATCAGATCCATCGAATTACAGGCCTATCGCTATTACCTCTCTCCTATCCAAGTTGATGGAGCGTGTGATCAACACACAGCTTCTAAGATACCTAGAAGTACACGATCTGGTCAGTGAACGTCAATATGGCTTTCGCCACGGACGCTCGACTGGTGACTTTCTAGTGTATCTCACACACCGATGGGCACTAGCCATTGAGAGTCAGGGGGAGGCATTGGCATGTAGCCTGGACATAGCGAAGGCGTTCGATCGGGTCTGGCACCGGGGTCTTCTATCGAAGTTGTTTGTTATCGATAATGGCATTACAACTTAAACGCGGTGGTAGTCAGTATAAAATAAATAAAAAGATTATATATAGTCATTACAGAAAACCCGTAATTTATCAAAATTTAAACAATTTTGGCTCTGTGCTGTCTCCCACACTGTTACTACTGCATATCAATGACAGGTTTGATATCAACAACATACATTGCTATGCAGATGACAGTACTGGAGACGCTTATTACACGGGTCGTGCAAGCATTCCTCGTTCCGTTGTGAAGGAAAAACGTGAAGAACTTGTGTCTCAAATTAAGACCACTCTGTCCAAGGTCTCTGACTGGGGACGGAAAAACTAGGTCTAACTCAACCTGTTTAGTTGTTTGTTTAGTTCCATATCAATCCTAACATTTGCATAGATTTATTCTGGCTTGCTTTAGTACTATAAATAGCCGTTAATCAGAATCAGTGCACAAGCACACTTAGTTTTGCACTTTTGTAATCAAATGAAAAACTGAAAAAATTTGCCTTGATTCGGATTTATAGTTGAACTATACGGCTGTATGAGCGTTTATTCCCCACCGTCCAACTGAACAGCTCAACTAGTTGAGCCGTGAGAAAAAAAAAACGCTCGAAGTTCCACAGGGCTCAACTAAGTAGTGGGTCCGTGGGGAATTGTTAAAACCAATAGAAATGTATTTATTCCCCACGGCTCGACTATTTATGTTGCTATATAGCTACTAATATACTTGCGAATGAAATCGGTGAATCTATTTAATTTGGCCTGAAATTGCGCACGTCTACATGTTTTAGATATAGTTACTTCCCGACTGTAGCAAAGCCAAAACGAGGGTTATGGAACTTCGAGCGTTTTTTTTTTTCTCACGGCTCAACTAGTTGAGCCGTTCAGTTAGACGGTGGGGAATAAACGGGTATGAGTGGACTACACAACTTAAAAACAGGCAGAAAAATTAATTGTTTTGTGACAAAAATTGCAATCACTTAGAAACTAAGAACTACGCTACAACTGTGATTTTTAGTGAGGACTCGTTGACAATTATAGATAGGTTAAAAAAATTGTGTCAACTAAAAATAAACTTAAAACATTATAGGCATCTTGTACATATAAACAATAAAAATACCTAGGTAGGCAGCTACCATAAATCGTTAGCTACAACAAAACTTTCTTGGTCCATGAATTTTAAGATACTATAACTGTCATTCACAGATTTTGAATAAAATAGTGATGTATATCTTTTTTCATGTAGGTCGATCAAGTTCCTTATAACGTATGTCACGTTATGCTTAGTACTAGTTAGAACTTACTATGTAGTTAGAATTAGTATTTTTTTCTATCATTTCCTAGGGCACCTAGCGCCTACTCTTACTTACCCCTACTGTAAGGAGTAACATTTTGAAACACACGTGTGCAAACCGTTCTCCTGGTCTTCTCAGTACTCGCCTGCATCGATGCTCGCCACATAGTAAAGCTTTATTGGAGAATAACACCTTGCTCCATTCCTCTAGAGACCACAAGGCACAATTTCTAGTGAAGTTAAGTCTTGACGCCTGGCTCACTGAGAAACGGTCGTACCGTGGCTCTATGCATTGCTTTCTTTCCAAACATTGTTGTTGTAAATTGTAAACATACATGTTCCAAACAAACTGTTGACCGAACCGTCTCTTGATAGCGCTGCCAAGTCCTCTGGACCGTTGTACAACACATGTAGCTGCTGAGACACGTAACATTGCTATTATCGCTTCATCAACCACTTCCACGGTTAAGAGAACAAAAATTAAGCCCTTTCAAATTCAAAAATAAAATGAATATTAAATCATTGCTTCACTAAAAGTTATTCAAATAAATCAGCGCCATAAGAACATTTTTTACAAGAAAAATTGACTTTTTAGAACTCAATTTTTTTATATGTCAGGATTGTTGTCTAACATGTCAGTTACATTTTCAAATCAAAAAAACTTTTTACCTTCGATGGTGGCCGAGGGGTTTCGATTTCACCTTGTGTCCCGAGTGGCGGAGGTTCGAAAACGGCGTGTAGTAATGAGTCTTTTTCTTACTTTCTCAAGTACATTGATTATTCACACAACTAGCTTTTTGGTAAAGGAAAACATCATACGGATACCCACCTTACATATGTCAAAACAAAAATAGACGTATGTGAAGTCCACAATCCGCACTGGGCCTGCGTGTGGACTGTGGCCCAAATCATCCTCGGTAAGGGTAGGCCATGTCCCAATAGTGGGGATGTATGAGCTTTTTCCTGTTAATTACTCGATGGGAAAATTCAAGTGTCCGTTTTTTTTGCAACAGTTTATATTTTATTATTGTGACATAATTACCGTAATTTTTATTTAACTTACTACTAACTAGGTTTGAATCTTTTTTGATTAACTATGTTCATACTCACCAGACCTACTACTAATTAATTTAACTTTTATACTTTCCAAATTGTGTTATTTATGAAGCTTAACGTCATCAATATTATATTTCAGACTCGACGACGCATCAATCACGAGAAATGTAAAGCTATTTATAATGAAGACATGGACAGGAAGATACAATTTGTTCTTCGCAAAAACAGACATGAACCATTTCCTGGTTGCCATTAAAATTCTCTGATTAATTGAATAAATAAATAACACATAGAGATGATAGTGGTTATAATCTATTGTTACAGTAAACATGTCAGTATAAAAATATTTCTAAGTATACGTGTTATCACTTTAGAATATTGTCACAACACAACTTAAAATAGGTTAATAGATTTATCTTATAAAATACAAGTATAAGAAATATACAGTAAAGCGACTAGATATAGAATTTGGCACTGATTATTAGGTCCTAATGGCCAAAAAGCGCTTTGTCACGTGAAGGTGGAGCAGGCGTCTCTTCTCCTGACGTAATACAGGTACCGGTAGCACCGGCGGCACGTTTTGATGCCGCACCGGTAACTAAGACCGCCTTGTGGTTTCCCTTTGCAGTACTTCAACCCACACGGATACCAGTTCACACACACCTGCACACAGTATAAACTCAACTTATAAAAACAATGACCTATTGTTTAAAAACACACACACATTAGAATTTTGTTCTTATTAGGTAGTGGAGAAAGAAGTATGTATAATTATTTCAGATAGAGCACATGAGTGAATTTATAGATAATGGTGAATATTATCAATAAAATTGTAAAATAAATTAAACTCAATTTAAAAGTTATAAATGTTTTTTTCTTCTATCTGAGGAAGCACATTGACTGTTATTGGGTAACTACGAGTACAGCCTTGTTCTTATTGCAGGTATAAAATAAAGAAACATTGATTTATTGCTTCATTATCTAAATATTTCAAGCATCATATCAGCAGCGTTTACAATTTTAGCCGGATTGTTGCTGGATCAACATCAATTCAGCTAGGGCCAGCGCGAATCCATCAGTTTATTGTATTTTTAGGGAAATGGATTTAAAAAAATAATCTTATTTAGAATGATACTGGACATTGCGAAGGCGTTCGATCGGGTCTGGCTTGGAGTCTTTACAAAGCTGCCATCTTACGGAGTTCCCGAGGGTTTGTGCAAATAGGTGGCAAGCTTTTTGTCCGGCAAAAGACGCATACGAGCCCTAGTTGACGGTTGTTGCTATGATAACATTGACATTAATGCTGGTGTCCCGCAAGGCTCTGTGCTGTCTCCTACGCAGTTTCTACTGCATTTCAATGACGTGTTGGACATCAACAACATACATTTCTATGCAGATGACAGTACTGGAGACGCATTAATATGCACAGGCTGTGCAAACATTCCTCTTTTCGCTGTGGGGGAAAAACGTGGAGAACTTGTGTCTCAAATCAAAACCACTCTGTCCAAGGTATCTGACTGGGGGCGGGAAAACTTGGTCCGATACAAGTTCCAAGTTCGCCCTCATATGGAGTACTGCTGTCATCTCTGGGCGGGTGCACCCGGATACCAACTTGGCCCTTTTGACTCGGTTCATGTACTGCGACATGAGTTGTCGACAATCCCAAACTCACTTGCTGTATCAAGCCGTTAAGTCTGAGGAATATCTTTACCTCCCTGTGTGTTCTACCGCTTGTACTATGGGATGTGTTCTGAGAAACTGTGCGAAATTATGCCCATGGCTACTTTCCACCATCGCACCGCTCGCCATCGGCAGGGAATTCATTCTCACACTTTAGAACCGAAATGGTTACGTACAGTGCGGTTTCAGAGAAACTGCACCCCGCAAACGCTTGGGTTGTGGAATGAGCTCCCTGCCAAGGTTTTCTCTAAGGACTACAGTATGAAGTTCTTCAAAAAAGAAGTTATTAGATTTCTGAAGGGTCGGCAACGCGCGCGTGATGCCCCTGGTGTTGCAAACATCCATAGGCTAGGGTGACGCTTACCATCAGACGGACCGTAAGCATGTTTGCCACTTTAGTGGTATTAAAGTATAAATCAATCAGCATTTAGCAGTCCACTGTCGGACACAGGTCTTTTCTATTTTTGTTATGAAAATAGCGGACGTTGTTAGTAGTAGATATAATATTAGTATTTTGATTGAATACGTTTTAATACAATAAACTATTTTTTCCGTGAATTCCTACCGCCTTTCCCGTCTCATAAACCCTTACATTCCGATCTCTTGTACCGAGTAATATACGGCACCAATCGATATGAAAAAACAATAGATATGGTAACATGACACTGCGGTTCGGAAACCGGCGTAGCCGTTGATAGCGGGGAGTAGGTGAAGTAGGGCAACAAAGTCACCATTTTTATTCCAATTTAACCCTTATGTTCATTACATAAGGCTTACACGTTGATACTTGTGACATCTTGTGATAAGTAGCAGTACTAAAATTTTACATTAGACCTAGTTTTGTTCCTGTGGCGATATGAACAAAATTATCGATAGATTGCTAGGATGCTATGATCAAAAATATCTAACTATCAAACACATATTTTTAAATTATCGGTAGTATATAATTACGAATCTATAAAATTGTTAATTAAACTAGCGATTTTGGGCTTTTTAAAAGTCAAATATAATTAAATATACTTAAATTATAAATGTACTTAAAAAAATCAATTCTAATTAGTGTGCAGTGGACATTTTAGTAGGTTTAGGTATCTATAAAACAGCAAATAATATTGTGATTTAGATAGTACATAATTGTTATATAGATATACTTTACCTTACCTTTCTTGTACCGTTATGCTTTACCTTAACTTAGTTTGTAGACGCATTACGTTAAAACGGCTAAATTAGTTCAAAACTTAAACTTTACCATAGACTTTCGTTTTGTCGAATATGATTTATCGCATGAAAATATATAGATAAACGTTTCAAGTTTTATCATAAAAATAATAACTAACATGAGTTTTATTAAATCAACTATGTACCCCAAACATAAACTATGTACTTAGGTATCTACCTACTTGATTAAAATGTTGCGGTCTGTGCATAGGTACCTAAGTAAGCACTATGTCTTATGCATAGCTAGTATTGAAAAGCAAATTACCTGGCTTACGCATTTTATAGTATTGTTTTCTTTTTATCCATACTAATATTATAAATGCAGAAGGTCTGTCTGAAATGAAATGAAATTTGGCATGAAGATAGCATTGGGAAAGGACATAGGCTACTTGAAAACTTCATGTGTGTGTCGGTTTTTTTTCTATCATCGAGGAGTTGCCATTGAATCCTACGCCGATAATCAAATTTAAAGCGCGTAAAACCGCGGGAAAATCTGGCATGGAGATAGTTTGTGTCCCGGGGAAGGACAAAGGCTACTTTAAAACGTCAATTGTGAGTCGGTTTTTTTTTCTAATATTAAGGAGTTGCCGTTGAAATCCTACACCGATAACCAAGTTTAGGGTGGGTGATAACGCGGGCAACCGCTAGTTAATTATAATTTGCTTGACTGTAGGAAAATTCGAAACATCTACACAAAACTTATAAATCTTATAGCACATTTTTTTTACTTAACTCTTTGGTGTCTGTATGTCACATATAGCTATTTTTCTTAACATTTACAACTACTATATATATATATTACCAATTTGGAATTACGTAGTAGCTTGCTTGCCCTCCTGCTTCAGTATTAAAATCAATATTAATTTTCTAAAGTATAAGAAGTAGTGAATGCATTAGCTACTATATTGACAGAACATTTTAACTATCAGAAGTTATAACATTGTTTAACCAATGAGTTGGTGGGACAGATAACTTATTAGCTGGCCTAGCAGATGTTGTTTTGACCTTTCGTGCGCTGCACGACCATCTAGTGGCAAATTTCAGGGTTTTTATATTTCGGACAGCATTCTTTATACAAAAACACTTAGATTTGCCAACTTTCTAGGTTATCATCGGTCAACAGTTCATCGATCTCGGATGTACCAACATCCATTTCTAGGGTTACGTAACTCAAAAACCTTAGAGCTGCAAAAAATCAAGCTTGTAAGTCAATGCAATCAAAAATACTTCCATTTGCATTTTGTTCACACATCCTTAAGTATATTTTTGGGACATTTATTTAATTATTTTTTGTTATTGTTGTACGCTTTCGAAAACTTTTCATGGAATCAATTGAACCTTAAAGATAAAAACCCCGTCCAAGTGAGAGTCTGGCTCACGCACCGAGGGTTCCGTACTAATTTATTATGTATAATTCTTCCATCATCAGGTCAAGTCTCATAGGTTTATGCCTTAATTATTACTTTTTTAACTTTTCCTATATTTTTTACGTAACGCTTTTTGCTAAATTTCATGATTATAGGTATACAGGAAGTATCCCAAAGGTTTTGATTTGTTTGTGGATACTAAAAAAGGGGCAAAAACGGCCGTATTTTTTATTGCGTTGACATAAAAGCTTGATTTGATTTTTTTACAGCTTTAAGAGACCGAAGACCTAAGTATTAGATATTAATTTTAACTTGATACCTTCACGCGTTCCAGTGAAAAAAAGTCTTGACCGACAAACGGACATCAAAGCGATCCAATTTCCTTTTGAAGTACGGAACACTAAAAAGACATTGATTTAAAAAAAACTGTCCGATAACGAGAATTATTGCAGATAGTCTCAATCTAACGAATTTGTTCACAAATTTTGGTAAAAAAATATATTTCTAAATTTAAATACTAGTTATATTTTCGTAGTTTTTTGGACACGAAGTTTAAAAGTCAGAGGAGGAGGGACACAATCTTTTTAACTTTAGAAGCTAATAACTTGCAAAATATACATCTTAGAGATAAGTGACTTAACTTTCCTATACCCGCGCCAATTTTTGTTACACCTATATACCCGCGTACGGTATCGTGGACCGTTTGTTTGGAACCCATTTTTTTTTAAATAAGAATGCATAGCGCTTAATTGACAGTTTTAGTTTTCACCATTTGCCTACGGAACCCTTTAGATCCAAAATAATCTTTCCATACCCTACAAAACGGATATTTGTAAAAATGTATAAGGATCGACTATTTAGAAGTTTTTGTACCGAAACCATTTTTTTTTTCAACAACGCAAAATCCACTATTTGAATTTTGAAACGTTTTAGGGTTTAACGTAATATCTAAGGTCCAAACCTGTTTAGTTTTAGCTTTAGTATAGAAATAATTATAGATCGAGGCCTAAATATAATTTTGTACTAAATTTCAAATCTATAGCATGAGTAGTTTTTTTTATAAAAAGTGTAAATAACTTGCCGCCAGGAAAGGTCATTTTAAGTCAAAGTTTTAAGAATTTTAATATTAATTTGAAATTATGCTAAAATAAACTTACACTAAAATTACTCAATACTTTTACTACATAAAAAAAAAAAAAAATTAAACAAGGAGCAATAGAAAACCATAAAAATAGTTACTGTTATTCCCTAGAGAACAATACCATCTTATTGAACTTTTGCCTGTTACCTAAAGAATCTTTCGATTTTGCCAAGTAAAATAATCGTATGTCAATAAACTGACTCGCAATCGTTTTGATTAAAAGAATCACGTGATTATTTTCAACGTCTTGGTTCAATTGGTGATTACTTAAATTAACAAAGATATCTTTTGCAATCAATAAATAAATTTATTTGCAAATATATATGATATAAATAAATAAAGTTGCAAATAAAAATAACATTTTTTGAAGCATATGTTAGCAAACATACACCTCTATCCTTACGATGAACAAGTTTATGTTGATCATTGTGTTCATCACTAATCATCGGTAATACACACTCTTCAAATTTCAAATTTTACTACAAAGCCTGCAATATATGAAATGCGCTGTGTTGCAAACTCTGACAATACTATCAAATTTTCTGCTAAAAGTGATTCAGTCTCTTCTGAAATAGACTGAGCTTCGTCTCCATTCAACAAAATATTTTTATTCGAGGTTAAATTATTTTTTTTTTAAATAAGACGAGGAAGATGCATGCAAAATAGGCACACTTTCTAATGCCACCGCATTACCGGTATCACCTTCTATAAGTTCTGTATGCACTAATATTTTTTTTACTACTGATTTTAGCTACCTTGAGGTAGGATTATTATTCGATCCCCCGTGCGAGCGTATGTTGAAAAATAACAACTCTCAATTTTCTTGGCTTATTTTATAAAATGGAAAGTAGATTAATTTATCGGTTTCAATTAAATCTTTGTATAGGTAAATAGCACTTTGTACATCCACAAGAAAACCTAAAAATCCAGTTTTTCAATGAGAGCGTAAAATATTTTTTTCCATCACTTGACCAGCCTTTTTGTGTCACTGACCTGTAATTTTCAAATATTATTTAAAAATCAAATATTTTATCTTTATTTCTAATATTAAGAGGCCGTTCAAAATGTTTTTGGTAAAGATTTCTTGAGTAAAAAACATCAAACAAATCGTTTATTAAATCAATAAACTATATAGTTCCAGTAGTGTCTTGAAATTCTGATAGTTTCAACTCTGACTTACAAATTAAAAACGCTTCAGATACACTTTTACTAAGTAACTGTGAAGCTAGCCGGACTTTATTTTTTTTCAAAGTTCAAATGTGAGTTACTTAATTTATGATTACTTAATAATGAAACATTTGTAATTTATTTAGCATATCTAAATAAACCCAGGACACTTTTTTATTGGACCATAACAGTTCGGCATTTTTTTCGTGAAATGCATATAAAGCATTTCTTATCAGCTTTAACCTATGACATGGATCTAAAAAAACTGCAATTTCCTTCGTTTCATCACTATCACTGTAGTATGTTTCAAATGTGCTGATAATATTGTGTTCATTCGAAAAATCACAAGCCAAAATCGTCAGTGCACTTACATTAATTGATAGAGCATCACATGTAAGAGATTTAATTATTATTTTTGTAGATTTTAAGTAAGACAAACATCTCTTAATTAAAAATAATCTATACTTTCTATACTATACTATACTATTATAAAATAAATGTGAAAGTTTGTTTGATTTTCCTCCACGTCGCACTGGAGCATCAAATGAACCTAAAATTTGGCCCAGAGATAGTATAAAAGACCGAGAAGTCCAAAGTACCCGTAGAAATAACTATAACCAAATTACACGCGGACGAATTATAGCTGCAGCTGTAGCTTGCTATTGCAAACTTTCTTTCTATAAACAAGAAGTTGCCGTAGAAATTTAACACTGATAATGTTACGTCCTACCCCCCTTTTTTAATTTTAAAAATATAAATATTATAACAATGAAATGTTCTAGGAAACTTTGCAGCCTCCTACTATCATTAAACGTGAGAAAGTAAATAAATCTAATATTAAATATTGATGTTGATTATCTTATTTGGCCAAGCGTGATCGGCAAAAGTGGTAGGACCCGAAAAACGTTGTGTTAAATAAGTAGTAAGCCCAGTTGTTTTTGAGGTACGACAGAGTAATATAGCAAACAATAGCATACAAAACAGTACAAAACCTAAACAACGCAAATACTCGAATAATCGAATAATTAGTTTTGACTAAAGGACACAGGTATAAAGAGTTATATAATTTTCTGTCATCCCTACACAAAGGAACCCTAATTCATGCTACTTCCACATTTGAAAGGAAAATCCATACTAATGCTAAATCCATTAGTTTTGTAAATCTGTTCAGGACTTGCGACCTGAAAGTAGGTTTAAGGGGCGCCCCCTTACGATGAACATCAACGCTCACCTACACTAGCTAACCAGCCAAATTAGTAAAACCCTACTAACGCCGCTAATGATGGACATGGATTACACATAGTAATTACTGTATCTCTTGGCAGACCTAGCTCTTTAGTGGGCTATATAATTATTATGGCTGGTATAATCTTAGTTCCCACTTCTACTTTTATTGAAGGTTTTGCTGTACGTAGATAAAAATGTCCTTGAACAAAGTCTATTAATCTATTCCTTCCTACTGAGGTGATTGAGATTTCTTCCTACCATAATTTCTAACCGGCAAAGGCGGGCCCGTCATTTGGATGTTTCATTAATTTAGATATTTTTAAAACACAACCTAAAGAATTTCACAACGAACACACAATATTTTCACTGTAACTTCTAATATAAAAATATTTACTAACCAGTCAGTAAACTACGGCACGATCTAGCTGTAGTTTAGCCCCACGTGGTTCCTAGCTTCTAGTGACCCACAAGCGTATACTATTGGTCGGGCAGCGTTCCGACAATTTAAACGACGGCAATTGAATGTTTTGTATGTATAGGACCACGCACTTTTATCACCACTAACCCCTCTCTAGCAACCTTCTCACTCCACCTTTCAAACCCCCCTATCCTATTTTTTTTTTATTCCAGACGGATATCCGACCCTAATTAATTTTAGCAAAGTAAAAAGAGTATCTTATAAGTATAATTCTAGTCATGTTGGTTGGGGTTCTATTATAGAGTCCTAGAATAATATGAACGGCCTTATTATCCTAAACTAATAAAATATTAATATAATGTTCTAAATGTTCGTGAAGTTTTTACAAACCCCGGGTAATTTCAAATAAACTAACACGTCATTCCATTATACAGAATACGTGAAAACCAAGACAACTACCCTTTATTATTGTTAGAATATTTATTGTACGAGGCTATCCTAATGGTTGTTAAACGACTCACTTAGGTAAGTTTCGCGGATGTTTTCAATATTATAAAAGTTTTAAGTAACTTAAACTTTCGCGTTTATATTCAACATTATAAAACTCCCAATAACAGTAGAATTACTATTTCACTAAGGCAATAAAATTAATAAGAAAAAAAACCGCGGATAATAAAACAACTCCTATCTAGAGGGTCTCCGATTTATCCTACGTTTAATTTCCTGAATAAAATTTTATTCGAGTAAAAGTTATGAAACTATCTTAAAGAGCATATGAAACGTGCTTCCATTCCTATATCACTTAACCACCAATCAGTGATTGTCCTAAAACGTCCTTCAATGAACTTGGCTTCCAAACAAACATCCAATCACAGTAAGTTTTAAAGCATCCATACTCGCGCCACTGGTTCAAAACTTACGCAACCTCATTTTGTCCAAGGTCCAAATCCATAAATCGGGAGTTAGATTACTACCTACATTTAACAATTAATCTTGTGTTGACGTTTATGATTCGTAAGTTTATAATGTAATATTTTACATTTGAGTCATCGGTATTCAACTTTTTGTTAGCTTCAAACCTTTCATAAAATAAATCACAATTTCTCAGCTAACGTATAATATTACTGAACTTGTATATTTAAACGCGCCATTCTAATTTAAAGGTGCATTTTGCTTTAGGTAGTAAGTTTATTGAGAATTGTTTACTAAGGTAAATCTTCGTGCTAAAACTTGAATAAAACATTGCAATTTATTTTATTACAAAATGTTAAGGGAAAAATATTGGTTTTGTCACAATAACCAAATTTAGTGCGGTCGGAGCAGCAAAAGCTTCTCATAGGTTTTGCTACACAAACACTACTCAATGTATGATTTTCTAGACGTTAAAAAATTTCGCAGAAGCACGCAAAAGTCAACAATCACATAATATAAAGCTTAACAAATTAGCGAAATAAAAACATAATCCAAGTCCACCAAAACAACGAAACACTTCTATAAATCACAGGAAAGCTCGAGGATAGACAAATTTTCAAAAACTGTATGTACTTTGACACAATATTATCCAGCAGTTTCATTACTGACTAGATTTTGCCAGCGGCTCCACCCGCCCTAAATTAACTGATAATCGGCGGGATTTTTTTACGGCAACTCCTTAATGGTACTTTGAAAGATTGCTATGTAAAGCTGTAGTTCGTACAAATGGAATTTGTGACAAGTGGGGAACTTGTGAATTTTCCGGGATAAAAAATTGCCTATTTTCTTTTTATTCCAGGACTAAACCTAAATGTGTGCCAAGTTTCATCCCGCTCCGTCCAGTGGTTAACGCGTGATTGAGTAACAAATATCCAAACTTTCGCATTTATAATATTAGTTGGATGAAAAGCAGTATTTTTAGATGTATTTTGCATTAAATAAGCGCGTTAAAATGTATAATTAATTTCATTTAACTGATTGTACCCACAGGTTGACAGAATTATTTGACTTATTAAAATAATTTAATTAATCAAATGCTTTTAAAACCATTGACTACAAGCATCAATTCACTTCATTTCCACAGGTGTGTAAATTGATTACAACGGGTAAAAAACATCGATATCTTTATCTCATGCGTACCACACTAAGCAAATTAAGCTATTTCGCTAAGCGGTATATATATTAGTTTAGCTACTCACGGGTAGATGGCGCATTACACATTTAATTTATTCTTTATGTCATTGTAATACGGTTTAGATTAGGTCAATAATTTTTCGAAATAAAGACTCCACAACAATTTCTACTCAAATAGAGGTGAGGTACTTTATTGTCTTCTATTTATTTTCATTGTGAATTTATGAAACAATATCCTAATAATCTCGAAAAACAGTCACAGTTTAAGGTTAATTTATTCATTTTATCACAAATAAAAAGAAATGTTTAAAATTATGCCATGAAATTGGAAAAATAACACTTTTTATGATCAAAATTTCAGTAATTTCGATAAAAATAGTGCACCTCTATTAAAGTAATTCTAAATAGAAGTAAATCGGTTATTTATAAAAAAAATACTAACGTGTGATAAGTTACGTCGCTGGAACTCTTATTTACTTTTTTTTATAGTTTTTAAAACTTTTTACAGCACAATACGACATTTAAATAAAACAAACAAAAATTCTTTAGATGTTTACTCGCCGAGGGTGGCCTTGTGTTTCTTGCATCAAATCGATGCGCTACTCAACATAGTCTAAAAATTAGATTATGGACGGCTAGCCTGCCGGTGCGTTTTGGACATATCTATTGTTTTTTCATATCGGTGACGGCACCCTTATTGCATAACGCAACGCCGCAAGAGGCTTAAGCCTTCTTCCGTCGCCCGCACACCGTGCCGAGGCCCTTGCTGCACGAAGCGCCCGCCACGGTCACATCGATCGCTACCGACGGGTCGCCAGTCTAAGACGAGACCGGTCCGCTGCCTAACGCTACGTGTGCAATGTAATTTGTAAGAAACTTTATTGAACCTGCTCCGCTTTCCGTAAAATATGTTTGTTAATGTAATTTTCTGTATAAATCACCTTTGAATTACTTGCACCACCGAGGACTTTACTTTTCAACCACTCGCTTCTGTCGGGTATCAACTTAGGTCCCCTCATAAAATTCGGCTTGTTTTCAATTAGTGCAATCTACTATTAGCCCGGTTAGGTAACCAAAGAATACCCGAAGAAATCTTTCCACACGTGTAAAAGCCAGTAGGTATACCATAAAAGTATGAATGTAACCTCTAAATGACAAATGCATTCCTTGGCGGGGTCTGTCTCGCCCACGCACGAGCCGACCTCCAACTTGTTATCCACTGTATCTGACGACAACACGTAGGCGGGGAACGGCGTCACTGCTGTCGAGTACGGCTGGTCCATACCTGAAACAAAATTTGTTTATTAAATATTGATTCGAACCGCTTTCTTATCTGAAATTTTATACAATGTAACGCCGCATTGTTGCCAGCCCTAAAGCCAGCCATGCCACGTGGTCACCCCACCGGTCACGCCACATTAACAGATTGGTTTACTACAAGACGAAAAACTCAGTAAAGTAATCGAATCAATAAACAGTGATCGTTAATAATTATGCTATTATCGACCACAGACTTTACCGCAAAACTCTCAAAGGTAACCGCCTTACAGTACCGGGTTTTGCACGTTGGAAAATAATGCAGATGCACCACGATTATATTTTGAACTTATTTAATCTGTTTACTAGTTTTCAAAAATGACGCGTTTTGTTAGAAAATACGTTTCATGTTGTCTTTACTGCGCGTATGGAAAGGGCGAATACGGGAAGAAAGCAGGCAAATTGCATCCCATTCCTAAACCACCTTGGACCATTTTGTAAGACTAAAAAGGGGTATCAGTACATGTTCAGTACTCTTTTTCAAAATTTGTCATTGCGGAGCATACATTCACGGTAAATTCGGTTGAGGCCATTCGCGGCCTAAAAAAGATTTTTAGTTTGTTTGGGGTCCCTGATCGTGTTGTATCTGATCATGGGAAGGCACTAGTAGGTACTACTAAAATTTGCTAATGAAAACCAATTTAGACATACTGTGTGCACTATTGCATGTCCGCGGGCAAATGGGCAGTTAGAAAGAACAAATCGCACTATTTTAGACGCGTTGACCCTAGTGAAGCCGGTTACAACTGCGAGAATAGTTTGCCTAATGTAATCTGGAGTATCAACAATATGACTTGATGTTTGCTCGGGCTGGTAGGTCTGTATGTGATGTTGGCATTCCCGGGCAGGAAACAGAAACAGTACAGGCTAGGCACGATAGGGCGACAGTTCAAAACAAAGTAGCTAGTGCTAGGATGAAACAAAAGTATGACAAGAAACGAAAAAATTCTATTGTCTATAAAAAAGGGGATCTGGTTCTTTGGAGACAGGTCCCAGTTAGCAGTGCTAGTAAAGTCAACTCCAAGCTAGACTATCTTTATTCAGGCCTTTATACAATTGTTGAGATTTTAGGTAAGGATAGATACAAAATTAGGAGTATAAAAGGATTACGAGGCTACAAAAATTTCACTGGACTATCAAGCGTCGCACATATGATCGAAAGTGAAAGTAGCACAGATGATCAACTAGAAACTGAGGACCTTATCGATCTCTTAGAAAGTTAAATCGTTTTTATTCCTACCTCTTACTAACTAGAGACTAATACTGCGTATACTCCCCATTGCGGGACCCATTGTTGAGCAAAGGTCGAGTGTAACGCCGCATTATTGCCAGCCCTAAAGCCAGCCAAGCCACATGGTCACCCCACCCCCCACACGCCGCGCCTTGGGTGGGAGGTGACAAACTAGCCTTTATAAGCCAGTGCAATCGTCATTTTTAGCATTCTTTAAGAATTGTCAACATTGTAAGGAAGGACTCTGCCCGATTAAGAATCGAATAAATATAATACTAGCTTCATACATAATTAATTTGTATTTGTTACTGACTTCTTCTTCACAACAATCATCAACCTAAAAGGCGTTTCACCAGTTTCAAATGAACACGTTATTTTTTTTTTACCAAATTTTTAAGTTTTAAATACACTACATTAATATGGGCCCACCTCGGAAGGTACCATACCCTTACCCTTACCCATACCCTTTCAAAAAAAAAAAGTATTTTGAAAATCCGTCTATATATGACGGAGTTATGCCCGAACATACATAAACAAAATATAAACACCCGAATTGAGAACCTCCTCCTTTTTTGAAATCGGTTAATAATATATAAGACTTAGGTACGCTTATACAAATACTATGTTATAGTGTAATGCGTAAATGCAAATATATAAAAAGTGCTTGAAGTGCAAGTTAAGTGCAGTTAAGTAATTGTGTTCCTTTGCGAAGTTTTTTGTGTCATAGAAAATTTGTCCTGATACGTTAAAAGGTATGTCTGATTCTGATAGCCCCAGAATAGTAGCGTATTGCTTTTATTTGTGATGTATTTTTTATGCTAGTAATTACATCGCTCTTTGTTAAGGTAGATTGAAACTCAACAACTAATGCAGAAGGTTTACTTCCCTTTTTAGAAGGGCTACTTGTGATGTCTTTTATGTCATTCTTATGAATTTCAATGTTTAGGTTTTTGTTCTCGTTAAGTGTCTTGGGAACATTTTTAATTTAAATGAAAGTTTTCATAGAATGCCTTTCAAAGTGTTCCATTCTCTTCTTTAAGGCACTTATTTCTAGCTTCAAAGGATAATGCAACTTACTGGGCTCAATATTGAAAAGCTAGTTGCCCAAACATGAAACATACACTAAATTGTAGATCTCATACATACGATCACTTTTAACTATGGCGTCATAAAAATCTAACCCACAGGAAAAAAGATATATGATGCTAAAAACATGTGTTTATTAGATTTTTTTTTTTAATTTATTTCTATTATATTTTGAGTTATTGTACTTGTAAAGGTTACTAAATAGGACGGAAGTAATGAACAATCATACATATTCCTACCTACATATAGTATTATATTCATGATAATAATTTTTTTCTATAAACATGTTAGAAATCTACTAATATCTATATATACTACTACTATTTATGTCTAGCACTATCGTAAACGGTTGTAGGTATACCTTATGTTACTAAAAAAAGGACTTTGTACCGTGTTTACCGAGGGTAAAATGAAGGTAGGTAATAAAAACAATAAAAAAACCATTGTTTGTATTTAGCACACATTTATTATTCTAAAATATAGTTGCATAGAAAATATCAATTAATCATTATCGTTTACTATGACACTGTCTAAAAAAATTGCGGGATGGTGAATTGAGTTCTGGTGCCTTGCCCAAGAAAGATACCAGATAATGGCTGTACCATTACATGAGCGCAGACACCAATGGTTCGCCTTCTCGTCAAGCAATTACAACAGTTATTATTTATGCTCTGAAACCCTTCGGAGTTCTCGTCAACCACAATGCAGCAAAAATATATTTTTCTGCTGCTGTGCCGACTTTTGATTCGCACTCTTAGCAAAGAAACATTTGTAAATGGTAAATTATAATTTTCTAAATTCGACATTTGTACATTAATGTATAGGTACCTAAAAAAAAAACTTCCCGTGGTGCGATTTTAATGACGCCATATAGAAAGTTACTAGAACTAATTATATCTACTATTTGGTAAAGGTTTTATGTTTGGGCAGCATGTAATAAAAATGAGCCCAGAACACAAGGGAAAAGTTGCATTTTCCTTTTTGTTTTCATTATCCGAGCCCTTAATGGTGGTGTCTAGGCTCCTTCAATTGTTCAGACATAAGGTTCATCGATTTTTCGATGTCTTTGGTTGGTCGAATGTATGTCCTGATTTTGATCCTTAACGTTTCGATATGATGTTTAACAGTTTCGAAACGTCTTTGCTGGTTTTTAAATAGAGAGGTTATCATAGATTTCATCTCATTTGTAAAAGTAGACAATTCATTCAGTTTTATTTCATCACTTTCTCTGCGCCTTTTAGTGTGCTGTGTGTTATTTATGTCCTTAGACGAAGCACTACTGCTTAAGGAATTGTTAGATGAGAATAGTGTGCTGATTGAAGGAAGTTTTTTCGAAGGGGAACGTTACATGTTTGCTTACACGTGACACTGTGACGACGAATGTGTATGCGAATAACAGCGTTCCAGTATCGTAGCTCTGTCGCTGTAGTCGATGCTGTAGAAAGCTACGAGCACAAACAACCGCTACGCTTCGTAGTTAGCTGCTCTCCTGCTTACTTTTGATCGCCTAGTACTCCATGAGGTTTGTGTACTAAGAGTTTATTTGAGTCAATGAGTACAACTCGCGGATTGTTTGTTCTAGCCACACTTGTCGAAGTAAACGCTCTGCGTTTTATTTTATCAGAAAATTAGTAATTTATTGGAGCACTCACTATTTCGTACAATTTTAATGTTTAGCACTTTGGCACTTCTGCACTCCTATTATTCTATTTATTTTTAATATAAAAAATGACTTATTTAATAATACAGAAACAAACAGATTTACTAGCACGGTCACAGCAGAAGGCGGACCGAGGGGAATAGTGACAATCAGTCTTTTCTATCGTCGGTTAGGGCCTGTAAAGGATAGCAATGAGAGCAGTAGATGCAGAACAAGGCTTTAATTCGTATTTCTAATATTATATGATAAAATAAAGATATTTTTACATAGATTAGACAAAGCACAAGACAGATAGCAAATTGACAACCAAAAAAAACTTATTTCTAAAATACTGACAGGTTAATGTGCCAGCATGCGGCCAGTCTATAACATCTCTGCCACTATCCACAATGAAGGAAATATTTATTAAGTCGGTGGTGGCCGAGGGGAGTCGGTGGTGTCCAATGGGAGTCGGTGGTGGCCGAGAGAGTCGGTGGTGGCCAAGGGGTTTAAACTTCACTTCACGTCCCAAGTGGCGGAGGTTCGAACCCCGGGTCGGCGTGTACCAATGAGTCTTTTTTTAATTTCTCAAGTACACTGATTAATTTATTCACACCACTGGCTTTTCGGTTAAGGAAAACATCGTGAGGAAACCTGCATACGTCAAGAAAAAAAAAAATGACGTATGTGAAGTCCACAATCCGCACTGGGCCCGCGTGTGGACTATCACCCTCGCTTAAGAGGGTAGGCCGTGCCCCAGCAGTGGGGACGTTTGAAGGCTGGCAAGTAAGTAAGTAGTAACCGCACCAGCTTCAAAGTAGGGCGACGAAGGGTTCCACCTGCTGTAGAGACCTCAGCTACTCGAATTATTCCGTCAGCCCCAGGAAAGACTTTAGTAATGCGCCCACGAGGCCATGTACCACGCGGTAAGTTACCATCGACGACAAGGACGAGGTCACCTACTGTTAGGGGGATCCCTTTGTTTTCTTCATTTCGCCTCGGAAGTAGAGTTGGAATATACTCGCGAACCTATCTATTCCAAAATATGTCAGATAGCCTTACCGTTTGTCGCCACAGCATTCGCCCACATTTTGTGAAATGATTGGCAGTCGATTATGAGCCTCTAATAAAATGGAAAGGCGTCAATTCTTCAGAGTTCTGTGGATCGACGGAGACATGTGTCAGTGGTCTCGAGTTAACAATCGCCTCTGCTTCCGCTAGCTAATTTACAAGTACTGCTTCTTTAGGTTTTCTCTCTGATAACGTGACTTTAAGTGCAGATTTAACAGATCGTACCATACGTTCCCAGGCACCTCCCATTGACGGCGCTGATGGAGGGATAAACTTCCACAATATATGTTGATTCCGCAAAATCTTCTATAGCTGGTCCATATAATTCCCTCAGGTATTTAGAAGCTCCAACGAAAGCTGTAGCGTTGTCTGACCAGATTTCTACAGGAAACCTTCTCAAAGACATTAGAGCAGCGTCAGTCGAAAGATCATGCACAACTTCCAAATGCACCGCACGCGTGGTGAGGCATGTGTATAAGGCTACATACCTTTTCTCATTTCTTCTGCCAACGGTTACTAATAAAGGTCCAAAATAGTCAAGCCCTATAAAGGAAAACGGGCGACTATGCTAAGCTAAGCGAGCTGCAGGAAGATTGCCAACTGGTGGTTTTGAGGCAATGGCTTTTCTAATATGACAATATATAAGAATGGGAGACAGCTTTCACTGAACTTCTTAATTTTAAAATCCAAAATTCTTGTCGTAGCTCGTTCACAACGGTTTCCTGGTTACCATGGGCTAGTCGACGATAGTAATGTTCAATCAACAATCTTACAGCCTGGTAGTAGGTAGGTATTCTTCCATCAAGAAGAATCAGAGTGTTAGTAGAAGTAGGTATGTTTGTGACAGCTCCAATACGGCCTGACAGGGTTATCAATCCCTCTTTTCCAATCATTACGTCAAGCTTGTGGACTTTGCTGCAGCGAGATAAAGACTGTCCAACTCGAAGCGCAGCTAATTCCTCAGGAAAGGCATCCTTTTGAGATTGAAGTAGAACATGAAGTTGAGCGAGGCCTAAATCATCCGCAGTTAAAGATTGAAGCTGGGCGGCGTTACCTTTTGTTTTATTCAGGCTAGGTGTGTAAGAAGTATGAGCGTATAAATTAGCTCGACCTTTCAAACGCCTTATAAAATGATGCGCGCGTGCTGTGGCTCTTAATAATCGTAGCCAACTGCTACACCGAGTAGAATCCGCGGCAGTTGATTTAAAAATTGGAATGTCACTAACATTTGTGAGGTATGAAGGTAAATAAAGTTTCGCAGTCGGTTTCAACTCGTCTGTATTCAGTTGTATATGGGGTTCAGAAGGCCACTCATTAGCTGGTGATTTTTAAAACTCTGGCCCAGTGACCCACTGACTAGTGGCAGAGCTTGTACGCGTTGCATCATCTGCGACATTTAGCACTGTGGGTACCCAACGCCACTCATTTAGAGTTGTAAGTTCAGAAATTACAGCTAGTCTGTGGGCAACGTAGGGTAAAAATGACCGCGTGTCGTTTCGAAGCCAACCGAGAACATTATTGGAGTCTGTCCAAAAGAACCGTTTAATCGGTTTTTCATGGTGGGCTTCACAAACGGTATGAGCAAGACGAGCTGCAACCACTGCGGCTTGTAGTTCGAGACGAGATATAGTGACTGGCGTCAATGGAGCTACTTGTGATTTACTACATATGAAAGAGAGCTGCACGCTTCCATTCGGGTACAAAAAACGCCAATAAGTAACCGCGACGTAGGCAAGTTCGCTAGCATCACAGAATACGTGCAACTCGCGCTCTACAGGATGGAATTCCCTCAAGTGCCAGCGTTGAACGCGTAGCTGCAGTGCCGATGACATATCAGAAAGCCAAGTTTTCCACTTTAAAACTATATCTTGAGGAAGTTCCTCATCCCAGTTTATTTTTCTGCGCCAAACTACTTGAAAAATGATGCGCGTTATAGGACTTAAAATGCCTAAAGGGTCAAAAACTCTCATTAAATTAGAAAGCGCTTGTCGTTTAGTAATTTTATCGGGCAAAGCGAACGACGCTTTAACGTCAACATTGAAACCTATTTCAGCTGTTGACGGATTCCAAATAAGGCCTAGCGTACTGTTATACGGATTTCGAAAACTTGGTTTTTAAAAAATAACTAGAAAAAGGATTTTGAATAATGTTTAATTTAATAGTTTTTAATATTAATCGATAACAATTAATAATTTTGGATCCGTTGGCGGCCGCGACGGGAGATGGGACAAGACTGTCTTACTAAACTTATAATTTAATAGGAGTTGGTCATAAATGCTGACTCAGGGGTCTAATACAGTAAGTAAGCATAGCTACATATGTGCTAGGGGTATAACAGTACGAACGCTTTGCGGAAAATGACCTAATTCTACTTCGCTTGGACTTACAAGTCTCAGCTCAGGAGGGACCAAAGCAAGGGCGTCCATTATGTTGGAAACCCAAACTCTAATTTCAAAATGAGCTTTTTTATGCACCTCAACAATATCCCTCGCAAGTTGAGCGCAGCCGCCACAACGTTGTCCAAGCTACCTATATATATTTATTATGGCTCGAAGGACCAATGTAAAGGATAGCAATGAGAGCAGTAGATGCAGAACAAGGCTTTAATTCGTATTTCTAATATTATATGATAAAATAAAGATATTTTTACATAGATAAGACAAAGCACTCTTGAGAGGAACAAGATTAATCTTATATAATAAATTATAGGATATTATTGCTAAGGGAGTAGATGAAAATTAAAGAAAAAGGTTGCAGTGTCACCCAAGCGTCGTGACGCTATCTCACGTTGTAAACAAGACGAAATCACCTGCCGGAATGTCCTTTTTCACTACGTTTCACTTCAGTCCTTTCAAATTTCAACAGCGTTCAATAATTGCGCCAAGCCAAATAGAACCACACTCAGTAGTAAGCTGCAGCAGTAAGCCACAGCACTGATTTTTAGTGAGGACCTAGTCTTAGACCTAGACGACCTATGTCATCGGAACTACGAAACAGTTTAAAAATTATTTACAAATATCTACTATAAAGACTATTATTTTATCTACGAAAAAAAAAAAAACAATACTACAAGGTTAGGACATTTAGTTTAGAGAATATAAATAGTATAACGGTTTTCTAATAAAAACTACTGATGCTATAATATGCTATTGGCTATACTAGAATAAAGTAAAATATATAAAATAGTGACCGGTCATTGAACGAAATTCTTCTTGCTTAGCGTCCATGCTATACCTTAAGAAAACGAGCCGCGTCAATGCTAAGCCGTGTCCGGGGCAGCACGAACAATATACTGAGAGTGATAGCTGGCAAAATAGATTGTCCGATATTGTGGAAGGCAGCCCAGCTCCACATACTATAGTAAAATTTTATTTTTATTTTGAATTTTAATTTTTTGGACTGTAATTTTTGATTATTAATTTATAATTTAAACTAAATATGTAATTTTTACAATTTACAATTTGAACTAACATTTTAAATTTATTTATTTTTAAAATTTTTAATAATATAAATTTTGCTATTTATCTGAATTAACAACTAACATCTTTTTAAGTTTTTGTATTACTACCATTAATATGGACTAAGTTGTTTGAAATAAATAAATTGAATTGAATTAATAAAGATAGAGTTGAGCTGACCGTTGCGCGGAGGCCAGCGCGACAAGTCGGCGGCGCGCAGATAGACACGCAGGCCGGCGGGCTGGCAGTGTCGCGCGGCTGCCACAGAGACGAGTCGCGCCGCGCGCCCCGCCCAACCCGTCGCCGTCGTCTGTCGCCACCCGCGGTCCTCCTCCGCCACGCGTACCGTACCCGCATTTTTCTGAAAAACATCTCGTATATAACGGCTGCCACTGCACTATACGGTCTTTTAAGAGTCTTAACACTGTCAGTCTAACACCGACAATTAACAATTCTCGATAGATCAAAACAGAATCTATACAACTTCATGTTGACGATGTTTGCGATTCCCCTTGATAAAGCTCGAATATAAAGAGGTTGAATCAAAAGATATAGTGCATAGGATTACCAATGTGGAAAAGACATAAGAAGAAAGTTTGGCAAGGAACCTATTTCGTACTTAAAGAAAATACAGTAAGTGCACTACAAGAAACTGTTTTAGGTGTTTGTACGAGAGGTGACCCAAAAGTAAGGATAATAAAAAAATCATATAAATAGGGCACTATTGCCTGGAGGTACATTCATTTGAATACGAACAGTCAGAGAGAAAACATCAAAATGGAAAAAAACGAAATCAGAGCTGTCATCAAGTACCTCTGTTTGAAAAAATGTCTACCAAAGACATACACAGCAAACTAGTGGAAACATTGGGGGACTCTGCTCCTTCATATTCCACAGTTGCGGGCTGGGCAAACGAGTTGCAGCAGGTTAGAACATTCACAGAAGATGAACATTGCGAGGGACGCCCATCCACGTCCCTCCCTGCAAGCAACGTAAAAAAAGTCGAAGATGTCGGGTTGGTAGATCGAAGAGTAACCATAAAGTATGTAGCTGAGGTCACAAGGATCTCATATGGCAGTATTCAAAGAATCTTTACAAACGAACTGCATATGAAGAAGGTCTTTGCGCAGCGACGAGCAAAAGAAAAAACAACTCGACATTTCGAGGGTAAATCTCAAAAAGTTCCAAGCGGATCAGGAAATATTTGTGTCTCGTTTTGTGACCATGGACGAGACCTGGATCCACCATTTTGATCCGGAAACCAAACAGCAATGACTTGGGAACGAGCCTCTTCCCCGACGCCGAAGAAATTCAAGGTGTCAAGTTAACCTTTCGGCAGGAAAGGTTATGGCGTCCGTTTTTTAGGACGCTGAAGGAATTATCATGGTGGAATACTTGGAAAACGAAGCCACTATTACGACCTCTTAGTACGCAGACCAAATAAGAAGATTGCGGGAGGCCATCAAGGAAAAAAGACGACAAAGCCGCCGTCGCGATGGCTGTCATTCAAGAAACGGGAGTCCACTTGCTCAAACCTTTTTCGCCAGACCTGGCTCCCAGTGACTTATAACTATTTTCTCAGCTCCGAGGCAAAAAAATTGACGACGATAGTGAGGTGTTGACTGATGTAGAGGCGTTATTGGAGGGTCAAGGCAAAGATTTTTTTTAAAGGGAATTATGAGTTTAGAAAAAAGATGGACTAAATGTATTGACTTGCTAGGAGACTATGTAGAGAAATATATTTTTTTTAACTAAAATTCCCTTATTTCATATTCATTATCATTACTTTTGGATCACCCCTCGTAATGCAGTTGGTGTTAGAAGCAGTTGTGAGAAAAACACATTAAGGCAAGCTATTTGTTCGGTAACATTTCAGTTCCAACGAACCTGTCTTAATTTAGCCATTGCATCAGGAGCGATGAAGTCGGCCTGCGCCGCATGCGTCAAGAAGCACAACGTTTGGTATCCTGACTGTCCCAACTCTTCTTCAGCCGGTATCACTACTTTCATAGCTTCCACCTCCTGAAACAACTTCATTTTTGTGTGTTCGTTCGTTGTTTAATGTCATTGAGCTATTATGGTAAGTTATAACATACTACAGATGTCAGTGGGTAAGTTTGTACAAAGTTTGTGTTCTGTTTACATTATATTTAGGTACCTAAATTGTTTTCGTCAGCTTGGACACGCATTGATATGGGTACCGTATTATTGAATATGAGATCAATCAACGAACATGCTACGATGCTGGTGGGTTTCATTGCTTTCGTTCCAGAAATTTGGAACTAAAGAATGAGCTCCGTGGTCGCCCGGAGACTGTAGCCGGCAAAGACAAAGTAAATTTCTGTGGAAGCTGCTGATACTCAATCTACGGATGAGTGAGCAGCAGTTTTCGACATTAGGATAATATGTTATATAAATAAATTCTTTCGCAGAATTTGTTGTCTCATCCAGTCGAATTTTACAAAAGCCATTACAGTAATTACCACCACATCGAGAGAAATGGTTATTTGGATTCATAAAAATTACCGTTAAGATGCTGATTTGTATCTGTATCGTAACGTACAGTTTACAGCGGTTCTTTTAGTATTGCTAATTGTTTATTATAACGCTGATCCTATTCTTGTATTCTATTGAGTTAACATAAAAATTTTGATGTGTGGATGCACTGACCTTTTGAGTAAATTGAATCGTGACTAAAAAATCGTTAAAACCATTTTTCATTTGCACGCACTCACCTCACCCACTCATAGGTACGTCAGAAAAGGATAGGTCATTATATATGACAAGAACATAGACAGAGTAGAAACGCATAAAGTTGCGTTTTGTTTTTATTTTTTTGAGAGTGCGTTCTATTCGCTTATTTCGTGTCCAAAATGCCAAAAAATTTATTATCGTCCGTTGTGAACTGCGAGGCATTCGTTGAGGAGTTGTTTTTGTAAATTTGTGTCATTTTGCCACCGAAAAATAAAACCTTACTCACTTTTAGATGTAGGGTTTTGGTGTATCTTTGTCAACTGCCACACATATATTCGTGTGTGTGCTTTTATTTAGTTTTTAATTTACAAAATAAATCATTCAAAGTCGTATGTGAACCGGGCGTTCTATAAAACAATAATTTTGTTAAAAATTATTCGAAAATAACCGAACGAGATACCACTAGCCAAAGTGGTGTTATCAAAAGACTCAAACGTGGATCTTTTCATGCCAAATCAAACGCACTCTTACTTAACTTCAATATCCGAATGATAGCATTCTACAGTTGCAAATGGGTTTATGCAATATTAATAAATCTTTGAGCTTGAGCGTTTTTTTCGCTGTATCTAATTGATTAGTTTCTAAGCAGAGGCGGCTCGTCCTAAGGAGCGCTGGTGCAGCGCACTCACATAAATAAATATTTTTAAGATTTTATTTAAAATACTTTTAATTTTAAATATAGCAATTCACTAAAAAAACATTCCATACCCATACACCTAACTCAAGATTTGGTATTGCACTGAGACTGTCAATAAGTGGAGCGCTAGCAATTGCGCTCCTATGAAACGAATTTTAGAACAAAGACTTAGAGCTAAAATCAACGAATGTGAAAGAGAAAGTTTGACACAATCTCACACGTGAAACAGAAGATTTTGTATGAAAAATTATGCAAAGAAAAATACTTACTGTTGCAGCCATTACTGCTTCACCGGACTTTTTTGGGCGGGTCTCTGGGGGGGAGCCTCGGCTTGGGTTGTCGCTCTCGGGGGCGTCCCTTCGACCGGCGTGAGTTTCGAACCCGAAGGTGAGTCACTGCCAGGAGGGGAGTTTCCCGTTACGCGGGTGCGGTTGCGATTGAGTGTGGGCGAGAAGCGCCCCGGCACTCTTTAATACCTCGTGTATCCTTGTGGGCGCCGACGAACCCGGGGACGTCGGCGTCGTGTTTGGAGGGAGGCCCTATTCGGGGAGGTCGTAGAGACTAATCTCGCTATCCGGACAGCGAGATCGTCATCTGGGGCCGTTAGTACGTGCCGAGGCCGCCTGACTATAGTTTTACGACCGATCGGGAGAGGTCGATCGGGGGGATGACAAATGTTTTAGTTCGCGCGCGCGAGATTTGCACGCGTAAATGTGCGTGACGCACACACTTTGAAAATTTATTATAATAAAAAATAAATTAAAACATTTGCTTTTTAGGGTTCCGAACCTAAAGGGTAATTATCGGAACCCTTTTACTAAGACTGCTGTCCGTCCGTTTGTCACCAGGCTGTATCTCATGAACCGTGATAGTTAGACAGTTAAAGTTTTCACAGAAGATGTGTTTCTGTTACCGCTATAGCAACAAATACTTAAACAATAAAATAAATATTTAAGGGGGCTACCATACAACAAACGTGATTTTTTTTCACGCTTTTGCTCGATATTGATAATGGCAAAAGGTAGACGCTTAAAATATTTACAGAATATTATATAGTCACTTTAAAAATGAATATTTAAATTAAAATAAAACAAATATTTCTGGGGGGCTCCCATACAACAATCGTGATTTTTTTGCCGTTTTTATAAATAATGGTACGGAACCCTTTTGTGTGCCTGAACACGGTACCTAGACGTATAAGTCATCTTTCAAATTCAAATTCAATATAATTGATACAATAATTGAGCACTTATGAATGTCACAACGCCATCGGTTCGTAAGTCTATAGGGCGGGAGATCCCCTACCTATCATAAAAGGACACTTTCCATTACAAACATAAAAAACATTTAATATAAAGCACAAACACAACATAAAAAAGTATCTAATATAAAAAAAAAGAGACAGTTTATGTATTCATCACTAAGAAATAATCAATGTCTTACAGTATTAATAAACAAAACAAAAAGTAAGACTAAATACTAAGAATACAAAGAAGTTTGCAAGAGCAGACCAGCCTCCACAGGCGGCACCGTTCACGAGTATGACACATGAATCAGCCATCGCTTCGCTCAACCATGTTTAAGGGAACGTTACGACCCGACACACACGCCACCACCGCAGAGACACTTTGAGAGAGCATGACACACTCAAGCAACTCCAGTAAAAAGTAAAGGAACAAAATATAAGAGGAGAAGATTGGAAGGTTCGTAATGCTTTACTACCGAGAAGAACCGGCAATAAACTCAGCATTTAATCTTTTATACACCATATAAAAATACAATATAGCCTTACACTAGGTAATAACATAATATACAATGTTTTATTTAAAAAAAATCTTTCAAATGCCCCAATACAAATCAATTAAGTTCTAATTTTTCCAAGTATTTTTATCATTTATGTATTCATCAACTTTGTAATAGTTTTTTTCATTAAACTATCTTTGACATATATTTTAAATTTATTTGAGGGTAAATTAACCACATGTTCTGGAATTTTATTGTAGAAAAATATACTTTACTATTGCGAAAGAGCTATGTACCTTCTGAAGACGACATTTTGGAACTACCAATTTATACTTATTCCTTATATTAACACTGTGGTGGTCACTATTTTTAGTAAATAAGTGACAATTTGGGCGTACATACATTATACAAGCGAAGATATATTGGCAAGGAATAGTTAAAATATCAATTTCCCTAAATAGTTCCCTAAGAGAAATTATAAATTGACTGTACTGCTCTCTTTTGCAAAATAAAGACTGTATCAATATCAGCTGCCTTACCCCAAAGCAAAATGCCATAAGACATGACGGAATGGAAATAGCTAAAGTAGACCAAGCGAGCAGTGTCAACATCTGTAAGCTGCCTAACTTTCCTAACTGCATAGGCAGCTGAACTGAGTTTCCCTGCAAGAACTTAAATGTGAGGGTTCCACTGCAGCCTATTGTCTAATGTAATACCTAGAAACACTGTTGAGTCTAATAGTTCTATTTCTTCTCCGTTTAGGGATAATTTTGTACTTATGTTTCTGACATTTGGCATCATAAATTTTAAACACTTAGTCTTTTTCGCATTAAGAAGTAAGTTATTTGCCGTAAACCACTGAAGAACCTGAGAAAGCGCACTACTTACGTCGTCAAAATTAGTTTTATTTCTGTCAACTTTAAATAAAAGAGATGTGTCATCAGCAAATAGTACAATCTTGCACAGCTTCTCCACAAAGAAAGGCAAGTCATTTATGTAAATTAAAAATAGAAAAGGACCTAAAATAGAACCTTGAGGAACTCCTAATTTTACTTCTGAGCCATTGGATTTTACTTCATTGATTTGAACCTAGTAGTAGTTTCCGTATAAGAGTTTAGTATACCAATAGCATTGTGAATGTTCCCAAGCAGCAAATATATGCTGTTAAAGGGCAACACCTGCGTCAGTTGTGGAACGCCATTTTGTAAAACCAAACTATTGAGGATGAAGTTATCAATTTAAGTTAAAATGTTTAAGCATCTGATTGAATATAAGTTTTTCAAAAATTTTGCTTAAGGCAGGCAGTATAGAGATAGGTCTAAAATTATTAGGATCATCTTTACTTCCACTTTTAAAAAGTGGTATTATTTTACTATATTTCATTAAGTCTGGGAATATCCCTTCGTCAACACACTTATTAAATATTATGGCTAAGATTGGTGCTATAATATCAATAATTTCGCTAAGGACTTTGACTGATATACCCCATAGGTCACAAGTTTTTTTCTAAGTTAGTAATTTAAATGTCTTTATGATGTCTTCAGAGGTAACATGCTCAAATTTAAATATAGCCTTGCATTTATTTACATTACATTTCAAAAGTAACTCTAATTCTAATGGAGAGGAATTTAATGCATTAGTTGTAATTGTAGGCATTTCAGTAAAATATTTCTCAAAAGAGTTAGCGACATCAAGATCTGAATCAATTATTTTTGAATTTACAGTAAGTGAAAAATGATTGTCACGTGGTTTAATTTTTCCTGTTTCACTATTTATTACATTCCATGTGGCCTTTATTTTACTATCAGAATTTTTAATTTTATTACTTATATGTATTGCTTTTGCAACCCTGCATACTTTTTTAAATATTTTTGAATACATTTTGACATAGTTGGTGAATGTGGGACTGTGGTTATATTGTTTCATTTCATACAACTCATACAACCTAGTTCGACTTCGGTGTATTCCTACAGTAGCCCAGTCTTTGAATTTCATTTTATCATTTGGCCTATAAGTTTTTACTTTAAACACTTGCTCGAACTCATTACATAAGAAATCAAAAAAATGCATGAAATGTAAAAATGAAATTTTCTTTTCAATATTTGCTTTAAAATTGTTTAATCGAGCAGTGGTCACAGGTCTACAAGTTACTAGTTGAGATTTTTTTTTATAGTTGTGTAGAATTTTTATTATTTGACCACAGTGATCGGATGGCAAATTATTAATAATAGATTTATCTTTTACTTCAACGTTACAGAAAATATTATCTAAAGATGTTGCTGAAGTCGATGTAATTCTAGTTGGTTCCAGAAACAAATAATTTAAGTCAAAGCTTGTAAATAAATCTATCTCTTGTTTGGGAACTCTCTAAAAGATCAATATTAAAGTCACCACAAACAATAACTGACTTTTTAGAATGACAAATTTTTTTTAGAACTTGTTCCATTACAGGCTCAAAAGAATAATAATTTGCAGAAAGGGGGCGATACACACCAAGTATAATATAATTCTTAATTTCTATACAAGACAATTCTATAATGCGTTCAAGTGAGAGGCTAACTATATCCTTTCGGTCTTTACACTGTATATTATTATTAAAAAATATTAATGAACCCCCACGAATTGCATTTTTTTGAATAAAGGCACTGGACAAATAATGATTGGGGAAACTTAACATTAATTCATGTTTACTTAGCCAATGCTCAGTTACACACAACATATGAATATTATGACTTTTAAAAATAATTCTATTTCTAATTCCTTGCCAGAAATGCCTTGTATATTTTGATAAACAATGTTAAAAAAACAGGCATTGTCTGTTGTCAAAGAACTCAGTTTTAAGTATGATCTAAAATAGGAACTGACTGGGTGCAGCTAATAACATCAGCACTATAAGACATAGCACTAACGCTAGAGAGGTCAATAGACTCCTTAATACTACTTAAATCTAAATCATGTATATTAGAAGCTAACAACGTAGCCATTTCTCGTCTACATTTCATAGGCATGGACATACCAGCCGGTGTCAATCTAAAATTATAAATAAATTTATTTATGTCAAAATATAAAATTGCATCGCTATGACGATGATTCAAGTTGTACAGATGTACATTCATGTCAAATATATGCCTATTTAGTTTAGCAGTGTAGCTTGAAAAATATGGAAAACCGCTTATTATAAACTTACATCTTGTTTTACTATGATATTAGACCTTCTGACTTCTTACATGAGTAGCAGAGTACAGAAAATAGATATCAACGGTGAAAGATCACTCGGTCACTATGGGAGTCACTCAGGGCTCAATTTTAGGGCCTTTTCTATTCCTTATTTACATTAATGATCTCCCATATTATGTAAAAAATCATTAAATTGTCTATTTTGCTGACGACACCTCCTTACTTTTTAAAGAACATGTTATGCTGAATCAAATAACGCCATTTCTAAGATTGTAAATTGGTTTAACGCTAATTAATAATTTGTTACTTAATGTGAAAAAAACCTACCTAATGTATTAATTTTACATTTTCAAATGTTAGTCAGATCCAGACATGTATTAATATTAATGGCGAGCAATTAGAACTTGTTGATTCAACAGTCGACACAGTATCGGAGATCCGCGCTCGATTTTGCAGTAAACCTTAAGGGTCCTGTACACTACTGTTAAAATAGCAATGTTACATACTAGAAGTAAAAATAAGCTGTTGGTGCATGATACACGTCCACACAAAATTGGGCAATGCTCTGTGAATATTTAAAGCGTCTACCTGATGCCGTTATCACTTTCGAGCAAAATGGAGCAAAAAAATCACGTTTGTTGTATAGGAGCCCCCTTAAATTTTTTATTTCTGTATTTTTTATTTTATTTGTTATTATATAGCGGCAACAGAAATACATCCTATGTGAAAATTTCAACTGTCTAACTATCACGGTTCATGAGATACAGCCTGGTGACAGACGGATGGCCGGACGGACGGACGGACAGCGAAGTCTTAGTAATAGGGTTCCGTAATTACCCTTTGGGTTCGGAACCCTAAAAAAGGGGTAATGAATAAATATCACTTTTCACAAGGTATTACCATGGGCGTAGCCAGCTTTTGGGCTAGGGGGGGGGCAGACTTGGTACAAAATGTTGTTTGCATACGGCAAAAATGGCATTGTAGGCACTTCTCTCCATTATTATTCATATGGCAAAACTCCATAGGCGTGGAGCTACTTCTGCTCTTGACTTTGATACATGACATTTTAAACCTATTTTTCAACACGGGAGATAACATTTATTTCGAGGGTCATCATCACGAATAGATTGGAAATCTTATTACCTTTCTTGAACGATTTTCAACCTGTGGACTGGCAAAACCTCGAGATGTTTAAGATGCCTGTGTGATTCGACAACGAAATCAGTTCTACAAAACAGTCAAACATGACGTATCCAGCTACAAAAAGGAGTGAAACTAGGGATGTCATGTCCTCGCAACTGTTTACAACAACGAAACAGCAACTTAATCTCACACCTACAATTTTCTGACGATGATATTGTTGCAGATGAGTGCAGTTGGGTAAAAATCGTTTTAAAAAAGAAGCCGATAAAGAGGGTAAATTAAGGTTGGGCAGAATTTAGAAAGCTTTGTCACGTCTTTACTCCGTTCATACTGCAGTGCTCTTACCTGCTCTTTCTGGGACAAGTAGCGTGAGCCGTTTTTTTTTGTCTATAATTGAGGAGTTGCCGTTGAAATCCTACACCCATAATCGAATTTAGGTTGGGGTAAAACCGCGGGAAAATTTGGCATGGAGATAGTTTGAGTCCGTGGGAAGGACATAGGTTACTTGAAAACGTCAGGTATGAGTCAGATTTTTTTCTATAATTGAGAAGATGCCGTTGAAATTCTACACCGATAACCGAATTTCGGGCGTGCGGAACCGCGGGCAAAAGCTAGTAGATAATAAATAAAGCGATCGTGTGTCAACACGACATTACATCATCAAATACTGAAGAACTACTTCTCTATTCGTGAAAGGTTGGACGCACAGTTGACTGTTAAGGTGGGTACATATTATTTGCAACACAAGATGCAACGCAACACGAATATACATGGACGGTCTGCGCGCCTAAACAAAGGCCATTCCTTCATTCAAACAAAGGTTCAGCGCGCACGACATGAAGCCGTTTGATTTTGAAGTGTACATGGCTTTTCTTTAATACCACTAAGGTGACAAACAACACAAACACAAACGGTCCGCCTGATGGTAAGCGGTCACCGTATCCTATGGACGCTTGCAACACCAGAGGTATCACGCACGGATCGCCGATCCTTCAAGAGTTTAATAACTTCTTTCTTGAAGAACCCCATACTGTAGTCTTTAGAGAAAACCTTGGCAGGGGGCAGCTCATTCCACAACTAAAGCGTTCGCGGGAGGAAGTTGCTCTGAAACCACACTGTACGCGACCATTTTGGTTCTAAAGTGTGAAAATGAATTCCCTGCCGATGGCGAGCGGTGCGATGATAGAAAGTAGCCGTGGGCATCATTTCGAACAAATACTCATAACACATCCCATTAAACAGGTGGTAGAACACACAGGGAAGCAAAGTCTCTCCTCAGACTTAAGGGCTCAATACACGGAAAAAAAAGAGTTTCCAAGTTCTATTCCATCAAAATAATTTGCATTCAGTCAAGAAATCCAACTATTTTGGACATATTTTGTTCACAGAATGCAATATTATTTCCCAGAAAAAAAATCATTTTATCAATCGAAATTGATAAACTTCTTTTCGTATGAACAAATTTTTTTTTAACCAAATAAATGTACGTTTTAGATCAACCAAACTTAAATTAATTACCCTAAGACAGTTAATGTTCTTGTATAAAATAAATACATTTTTATATGCAACATTTTATTTTTCTTCGTTTGAAACAAAAAATAATTTTGCCTAGATATAATTTATTTTGCGCCAAAATCATGTTTTTTTTAAATCTGCGACGTCACTTATTAAAAACTATATTTTTCGATGAAAATAATTGTATCTTAAATCAAAGCCAGTGAAATGTTCAGTTAAGATAATAATGTTTTGAATTAGAGAAAATAATAATTTTAACAGAATTTGTTAGATTCTTGACTCAAAATCTGATATTTTAAGCTGAATCTCTTGTTTCAGTCGAAACAAATAAAATACCTGCTTTAAAATATTAAACATTTTCGTTGAAATTAATCAGCCAGTATCGCTTTGAACGATTTTTTTTTCGTTTAAGTAAATACCTGCATTTTCAAAATTGAATGAATCTCATCACTGTCCTTTATAGGATTTCGTGTTGGCTTTTAATTTTAAATAATTGTTTTTTTGTAGGGTTTTGTGCGTCAAATTAGTATCAGTTTATGCGAGAAACCTACAGTTAATTATTTTCTGAGAATTGAAAAGCATGTGGCCCAGTCGCATTCGTCTATCTGAATCGATAAGCGAAGTTAAGCAACGTCGACCGTGGTCAGTACTTGGATGGGTGACCGCTTTTTCTTCCATGTTTAAGAAGGATCGTTAAATAGTCATAACAATTATAATTAAACATAACGCTGTATAATCAGCTAAAGGCGAGAATAGCTACTAAGCTCGACAAAGTCCATATAAAGGCAGTGCGGTAGACTGCCTATATGGCCCAAGCCTCTAGAAAAGAGGCCTGTGCCTCTGCAGTAGGCCACTACTAGCTCGACAAACGTCCGCTAAGACACACACTAAGTCAGTGCGGTAGACTGACTCTATATGGCCCAAGCCTCCAGAAAAGAGGCGTAAGGCTTTTTAAAAAACTTTATTTAATCTTGACGGATAACTATGTCATTTTGGACCGAAACATTTTTTGTTTTAAACTAAAATATAATGTTATTAATTTAAGAGCTGATGTAGTCAAGTTAAGAGCACTATTCTCTTGTGTGAACTAGAAATTTCTTCCGTGGAATAACGCACGAAGTTCTACGCCCAAGAAAACTAAGTGTTTCAAATAAAGAAGCATATTTTTCTTTAATGAATTAAATATTGTTTCAAATTGATAGAGTTTTATTTACTGGTTCAAAGAAATTTGATCTTGTGATAACTTCATATTATTTTAAATATTTAAGAGAAATAATATCTTAGATGAAGTAAATATTCGTTGGTGCATATATGAAACGATATTCTCTTGGCTCAACTAATTCTTTTTTACCGTGTACGGCAAGTGATTTTGGGATCATCGACAACTCTCACAGGTAGTCGTTGAACCGAGTCAAAAGGGCCAAGCTGGTATCCGGCTGCACTCGCTCAGAGATGGCAGCAATATTCCATATGGGGCCAAAATTGCGACTTGTAAAGGACGTGTAAAGACCTTTGCCCCGACGTAACTTGACGTGATTGAACGCCTTCGCTATGTCCAGGCTACAAGCCAATGCCTCCCTCTGACTAAATGGCTAGTGCCCATCGGTGAGTAAGATACACTACAGGGTTACCAGTCGAGCGACCGTGGCGAAAGCCATATTGACGGTCACTGACCAGGTCGTGTTTTTCTAGGTATCTTAGAAGCTGTGTGTTGATTACACGCTCCATCACCTTGGAGAGGAGGGAGGTAAAAGCGATAAGCCTATAATTCACTGGATCTGATCTATCGCCCTTTTTGGGCACCGGGTGCACATTCGCAGTCTTCCATGTAGATGGAAATTGCCTAGTGTGGTAGGAAAGCGCGAAGAGGCGCGTGAGTACAGGACAGGAGCACACTGCTTAAGCACCACAGCTGGTATACCGTCTGGCCCCCTCGACGATAGTTTGAAAAAATATCTTCTCTTTGCAACGAACTGTAACGTTACCCTTTGGACTATTTATATACAATTTCAACTTTAATTATCTAATACTAGGTACTTTATTAGCAAGACGGTGTACGCACAGGCGCCATAGGGTGTGTAAAATAATAGGGCTGTCTTATTGTCATGTGCCAAGTGCCAGCCTGGTCGGTCAAAGACGCACAGCTACACGGGAACATTTCATTTTGAATTTATGAATTAAATTACTTTGTACGAGCACTACGAGTTAAATCGAGTGTAATTTGCATAGTTTGTGTAATATTCTAAGGCATCAATCAGTAATATAAGTTATTCAATTACAACAATAGACTTATTAGGTCTTTAGAAAAACAAATAAAACGTACTTATAATGATTTTTGTTTAATTTTTCGTTGAAAACTAATAAAATATTAAACTAAATCCTTTTAATTTTATATATTACTTTTTAAATGTCATATTAGATATAATCTTTACATTTCCTATGTAAATTGAGATGAAACTACTTTATTGTTTATTGATTAAAATCCCTAATCGTTTCCTTACCCGAGGGGTCGCAACGGAGCCCTATTGCTAAGCCCACGCTGACCTTTAAGAGCTCGAAGTAGGCAAAAACCTGATTTTTTTTCAATAGAATAAGTAGAATCCGATATTACAATTCTGATACTGAGTAGATCTTAACATCGGAATCAATAAAATTTTCTATTTCAGTTTTTAAAGAGACGCAAACTATGCCAGCCCACTCTCAGCTCTGCGTGCAATGTAATGTTGTCTCACTTACTCCTTATTAAACAGCTAAAGAGTTACAGAACGTCATTACAGCTTACGTATTGTGCGTCTCACTTGCTTGTGGACTCTCAAAGAGTATTTTGAGTCCCTTAATGTTTACTCCGTGCAACCTGACCTCATCTTCACCTCTAGCGACTTCCGAGTTAAATGGCCAGAGTCTTTAGTCTCAAGAAAGTAAAAAATAAGGTTTGTGCTTCTTGGAATATAATAAATTTTATAATATTTTATTAGTATGACATATTGTGGTTTTCTTATTGTCCTTTAACTTTGAGTTAAAATAAATACTTAAATAATGTGAGTAATACATTTATTAATATTTAAATAAAATCAAATCAAACTTTATTCAAATAGGTTTCTAAGAACACTTTTGAATCGTCAATACAATGTAAACAATGTTAATTTCTGCCAAAAAGAGCTGGCAAAAAGTTCTATTTAAAGTAATAATACAATACTTTAATAATTAGCTAATTAGTATACAATATGTACCGAAACACTTATAAGGTAACAAAAATAAGTTAGTAAGATAAACAAAGTCAAACATGTCAATAATTATGTTTTTGTTTTTCTGTAGCATAGGGGGCGCACCGTGTGAAGCGACAAATATCGTCACTCGATTGACGATTGATCGAAGGAATTCAGATATTTAATAGTACTAGTGGCATTAGCGCCACCATAATTATATTTTTGTACAATAATATGTACATACATATACTTAAAAAAATCCATACAATCTATAAATTATACATAATATAATAATGAATATTATAAATGCGAAAGAAAATATGTCTGTTACCTCTACACGCTGAAACCGCTGTACCGATCAAGATGAAATTTGGCATGCAGATAGTTTGAGTCCCGAAAAAGGACATAGGCGGCACCCGTTCACAAGTATGAAACTTGAATCAGCCATCGCTTCGCTCAACCATGTTTTAGGGAACGTAACGACCCGACGCACATGCCACCACCGCCGAGACACTTTGACAGAGCATGACACACTCAAGCAACTCTTATAAAACTTCGATTATACTAGTAACAATGTGTGTAGTAAAGGAACAAAATATAAATTCGATTCATATTGAGATTTACATTTAAAAAAATAATATTACCTTGACAAAGGGCCCTAACATTGTATGCATATGGATTTATGCTTTATTGGAATTACCTGATAATACAACAGTATATATTTACATTTACAACATGACTATCTGGTAGTGTACGACTCTGCCTTTATTATAAGAACACTTTTTCCTTATTTTTTTTCAGTTTATGCCAGACACAATTAGGTACATTTTATACCATTGGCGATATTGGTACGGTACTATATTTAATTCAGTTCACATGACTATCACTTTCCTGTAAATCATATTTGACAGTTTAAAAATCTTATCATTTCTTGCTTGAATAGGAAGGAAGTTCCACTGAAACCGCACTACGTAAGAGAGGTAGGGCACTGCAAGTACTCGTTCGAATAAGCCACCCGAACCACTAAAGCAGGGCATAGCGAGTACTTGCTCGAATGAGCGGCCCGAACTGGGGAAGTACCTCCACCTTACAGAAAACCGCGGCCATAATAACACTAACATTGAGTAGTGTTGTGTTCCTGGCGGTGAGTAAGGTTGCCAGAGCTCTTAGAGGATTCGCTGCGCGGACAGCGGAAGACCGGCGGTGCTTGTTGCTGTCATGCTCGGCGTAGACGCGGCGTGCTGGTTCGGCGGTCAGGGAGACCTAATGAAACGGCTGACCGCTGGCCGCCCGCAGGTTGAACGGGATCCCGAACCCAGGGATCACTTAATCTCCGCCCTGGGAGGCTGATCCGCCAGCCTGTGTAAAGTATCTGAAGTGGTAGTCGTGCCGGAGAAGGAGACCGGAGTGGACCCGGCTACTACAACAGAGGGGGATCAGGGGCCCTTCCGCCCGCCGTGCCAGCAACCGTATCATCCGTGGCGAGTTTCGGCAGTCTTAGAACCGCACCTTTTGTCCTCTAAGCTGTCTGTGCAGTGAATCCTCATCCTTAGTCTTAGTAACTTTTTTTTATATATTATGGCCATGAGAACGAAAAAGAAACGAGTTTGTACAGCGGCTACTCCATCTACATATAATGAGGATTTTTGCAACATCAGGGGTATTCACGCAAATCTTAACGCAGTCCACCACCATCTCGAAACTGCGCAGCCGACCATTCTTTTCTTAACGGAGACGCAGATATCCTGCCCGGCCGACACATCATACCTTCACTATCCCGGCTACAAACTCTAACACAATTTTATGAGTCGTGCCGGTGTATGTATGTTCGTCCGGGAGGATATCTGCAGTCGCCGCCTTCATAGCCTTGAAGACAGGGACCTGTCGATATTGTGGGTGCGCGGAGATTACGGCGGCCACACTCGTATCTATGCGTGCCTATACAGGTCTCATAGCGGTGACACGGACGTAACTCGACTCTTCATGCACCTGAGTTTGACGACTGACAAAGTTCTAGAGCAATATCCCACAGCAGAACTAGTTATTTTGGGAGACTTTAACGCCCACCATCGCGAGTGGCTCAGTTCTCGAACCAATAACTATGCTGGGATATCTGCTCATGAATTTGCTCTGACCTATGGATTCTCTCAGCTGGTACTTTCTCCAACAAGAATACCAGATATAGAGGAACATACGAGCTCATTACTGGACCTTCTGCTGACTACTCGTCCGGACGGATACTCCGTCTCAGTGGATGCGCCTCTTGGCTCCTCGGACCACTGTCTCGTTCGGACTCAAGTGTCATGCACACAACCCTATCCTTCTGGGCCAACTAATTGGCGTCGTGTGTGGCACTATAAGTCGGCAGACTGGGATGGATTGCGAGAATTTTACGCATCGTACCCGTGGAGGCAGATCTGCTTTAACTCAGAAGATCCTGACGTTTGCGCAGCCGCAGTCACTGAGACAATCCTTGCTGGTATGAAATGCTATATTCCTAGCCCGCGAGTAGCTGCCGGCGTCAAAAAACGACCGTGATTTAATAGGTCTTGCAGAAAAGCTAAAATTCTTAAGCAAAATGCATATGAGGCTTGGACCATGGCTCGTTATAATAAGGATCCGAATATTTCTGAGTTAAAACGCAAATTAAATGCTGCCTCGAGGTTCAGTAAGAAAGCATCTGCCAGAGCAAAATTCCAATTCATCGGCAAAATAGGTGGGCGACTTGCGAGCTATCCTTCTGCGAGTCGTGCTTTCTGGTCGCTTGCCAAAGCTGCCGAAGGGAACTTTTGCCAGTCGTCGTTACCACCACTGCGAAAGACCGATGGTGACTTGGCCCATAGTGCTAAAGAGAAAGCCGATCTACTGGGCAGTCTCTTTGCCTCGAACTCGAAAATGAACGATGAAGGCGCTGTACCACCTACTATACCGTGGTGCGGTAAGACCATGCCGGAAATCTCCATAACGCAGCGGGAGGTCAGGCGGGCGTTGCTTTCTCTAGACGTTCATAAGTCGAGTGGGCCAGACAGTATACCAGCAGTGGTGCTTAAGCAGTGTGCTCCTGAGTTATGTCCTGTACTCACGCGCCTCTTCGCGCTTTCCTACCACACTACGCAATTTCCGTCTTCCTGGAAGACTGCGAATATGCACCCGGTGCCCAAAAAGGGCGATAGATCAGATCCATCGAATTACAGGCCTATCGCTATTACCTCTCTCCTCTCTAAGGTGATGGAGCGTGTGATCAACACACAGCTTCTAAGATACCTAGAAGTACACGATCTAGTCAGTGACCGTCAATATGGCTTTCGCCACGGTCGCTCGACTGGTGACCTTCTAGTGTATCTCACACACCGATGGGCACTAGCCATTGAGAGTTAGGGGGAGGCATTGGCATGTAGCTTGGACATAGCGAAGGCGTTCGATCGGGTCTGGCACCGGGGTCTTCTATCGAAGTTGCCATCTTACGGAGTGCCCGAGGGTTTGTGCAAATGCGTGGCTAACTTTTTGTCCGGCAGACGCATACGAACCGTAGTTGACGGTAGTTGCTCTGATAGCATGGACATTAATGCTGGTGTCCCGCAAGGCTCTGTGCTGTCTCCTACACTGTTTCTACTACATATCAATGACATGTTGGACATCAACAACATACATTGCTATGCAGATGACAGTACTGGAGACGCTTTTTAAACGGGTCGTGCAAACATCCCTCGTTCCGTTGTGGAGGAAAACCGCGGAGAACTTATGTCTTAAATCGAGACCACACTGTCCCAGGTCTCTGACTGGGGACGGGTAAACTTAGTCCGATTCAACCCTACAAAGACACAAGTGTGCGCGTTCACCACTAAGAAAACTCCATTCACTGTAGTCAGCCACAATTCCAGAACACTCCCCTCTCCATCTCCAAGAGCATTGGGATCCTTGGTGTCGACATTTCCAGCGATGTTCAGTTCCGAGATCATTTACAAGATAAGGTGAAGCTTGCGTCCAAAAAACTTAACGACGGGCTGTGAGAATTGTCGACGATTCCAAACTCACTTGCGGTATCGAACCCTTAAGTCTGAGGAGAGACTTTGCCTCACTGTGTGTGTTCTACCGCATGTACAATGGGTTGTGTTCTGAGGAATTGTTCGAAATGATGCCCACGGCTACCTTTCTACCATCGCACCGCTCGCCATCGGCAGGGAATTCATTCTCACACTTTAGAACCTAAATGGTCGCGTACAGTGCGGTTTCAGAGAAACTTCCTCCCGCGAACGCTTAATTGTGGAATGAGCTCCTTGCCAAGGTTTTCTGCAAGGACTACAGTATGGAGTTCTTCAAGAAAGAAGTTATGAGATTTCTGAAGGGTCGGTAACGCGCAATTGATACCCCTGGTGTTGCAAGCGTCCATAGGCTACGGTGACCGCTTACCATCAGGCGGACCGTAAGCTTGTTTGCCACCTTAGTGGTATAAAAAAAAAAAAAAAAAAAACGTGTGACCATTTAGGGTCTGAGGTGTGAGGATGAATTTCCTGCGAGCAGAGCGGTTGTAGAATGTACCCATGGCCATTGTTGCTGACGGCCACCAAACCAGATTTAAGATATTTGAACTATGGATAAATAATATAAAAATGTCAAACAATGTGAGCCTTCGCACGCCTCGTCAGACGCACACAATACCGTAGCGTAGTCGTAGCACTGACCTGAGGGACCTGTTCACATCTTCAAATACCAGTTATATAGCATCGTTGATGATGAGTTATTTATGATTTGGATGTAATTTGATGAAGTGTGTAGGTACTATGTGGCAATGGATAAAATGGGAAATTGCGAGGTCGTGATTGTTTCCTGTTGCACCCTCTCTGCCAGATTAATAACTGTTAGATATACTTACATTTGTGAAGTCTACAAGCTGAGACACGTAAACGCCATCAAGCCGTGTGAAGTCCAGTGTTATTGTGTCCTCCGAAACATTAGCAGTTATACTTTCTTGCATCACATCTCCACCCTGCAGCACAGTATTAGGAATAGTAACATCTTCCCAATTTTGAAACTGCTGCTAGATCTCAGTTGTAACACAAATTACTTGTTGTGATATACACCCACACCAGTTTTTTTTACCCAATCAACTATTCAAAGTTCTATTTTATTTACCTTAGTTGATTGCTATCAGCTATTATATTGCTCAAACCTTGAGAAACGTGAAAACATAATTGATGTACTATATTGTCTTAGATGACAGGTACAAGCTTAACCCAAATTAATTCTACAAGGTTACCTACCTCAATTGGTACTTTGTTGTACCGACATTGACCAGGTCTGTCTGTCCTTATGTCTTCTAAGGGGACCTAAGGGAGCCCTAAATTACAATGATTTAATTAATCTAACATAAAAATAGTTGTGCAACTTAAAATTAAACAATACAATCTAAAGTATGTGTAATCCTCCTTTTCACTTGGGACTCTCAAAACAAGCTTAAACCACAAAAAAAGCACACAGTACCTACATAAGGTTTACATATAAATGTACAAAATTAATAACATTTCCAGTAGGTTATTATTTGGCCGAGTAAAAAATGACCTGACCACAGAGTAATGCCTCTAGGGTGTGGTCCGATTCTCCATGCATAAGCAATATAGAAACGGTACAAAACATGTACATTTGCTCATTAAAAAAAAACCTACTTTAGCAAAGTTGTCATCAAATTTTGAACTGTTTTGGCAATGAAATCTTTAAATGCTAATATTTCACAACTGTACAAAGTTGTTCAAACCCTGTACAAAAAGCATACTCTGCTAGCACTGAAAAATCCTAATAAGTGATTTAGGTATTTCTAGTATTTCAATGAAAACATATGGGTTGAGATGTGACTGCACTAACTACTACTATGTGAAAAGTATCGTAACCGGGTAACTTTTATCCCAGAAAAAATGCACTATATGGCTATTATAGACAGCCAAAAGAAACCATGGATTAAAATGGTTTAAGATTGTTTTTACCATATCAAATGGTGCATTAGCCAAAATTTAATATACAATAAATAAATAACAAATAAGCCAAATCATCATTCCCATTCTTAAACCTGGATCCGACCCTTCTCAATCATCCTCCTATAGACTAATAGCACTATCCTCCTGCTTATGCAAAATAATGGAGCATTTGATTAAGAACTGTCTAGAGTGGCTTATGGAATCTAGAGAAATTCTTGCTAAGTCCCAGTTTGGTTTTTCGTAAAAGTAAGGGTACCATTGACAGCCTTGGCATTTTGACCACAGACATCCGTTTAGCACTATTCGAGGGTAAGCATCTTGATACTCAGGCACAAAATGCATCAGCTGAGCATTTCAGAGATTGGATCATTTTATTTCTAACCTCTTAATGGGTAGAAATATTAAAATTCGCTTACAAGCTACTTTTCCTCCAAGGATTTTATGGAAGGGTCTTCCCCAAAGATCTGTGTTAAGTCCACTCTTGTACAGTATTTATACCTATAATCTTGAACATGCTGTCACTCTAAATTTTGGCACTCTATTATTCATCAGCAAACATAAAAGATTCCTTACATAACTTAAATTCTGCTTTATCATATTTAAAAACTTGGCTAGATGACTATGGACTTACTCTTGCTGTTGCTAAAAGTAAAGTAGTTATTTTCTCCAGAAAATGATCTAATTCAAGAATTGATATTAAGGTTAATGATCAGCTGGTACCAGTAGTTGAGCAAGTAAAATTTCTAGGCCTCATGCTAGACTCAAAACTTACAGGTTCTCCACACTTTTATTCTGTGACTGACAAATGGGAGAAAGGAGTTAACATTCTAAGATCACTGTTGGATGTATGGTGGGGTTCTCACCCCTTCAGCCAAAAGTTATTATATAATGTCATTGTCCATAGCCACCTTGACTATGCATCCTTCCTTCTGGAACCTTGTTCTAAAACATCTCTGGATAAAATAGACAAAATTCAGTCAAAGTGTCTATGTATCATAACTGGTGCTATGAAGTCCTCCCCATTGAATGCCTTACTTATTGGCTGGAATATGTGGACCTTCCACTAGGATTGCGAAGCCAATTATTATCTAAAATTTTTTTTTTAAATTGCTCAATTCTCCTTTCATCCTCTCTCTATCCTTTTCCAATCTCTCTCTGATAAGTAACAATCTAATTCTTACTGGGACCACAAGGAACCCCCTAAAAAGCTATAAAAAACTAACCCAACTCCCTTGCCCAATTGCTCAGTTGCCTAAACAGCCCCTCTATGCCACAGAGTTTGGAGTTTTATTATTTTATCCACAAGTAGTTTTAGATCTTGATGTCACTAAGGGTTATCCAGCAGGAAACAACTTTTTAAATTCATCCCTTAATAAATATTATTACAACTGGTTAACCTTGTTAACGGATGCCGCCAAACTTTCTGAAAACTGCTGTGTTGGTTTAGCTATTTGGATTCCTAAATTAAAAATTATACTCAGTTTCAATAGTCCCCCACAGACATCTGTCTTTACGGGGGAGGCTATTTCTCTTTTAGAAGCCATGTTATATATAAAATCTCACCAACTAAATAAATAAATAGTTCTATCTGGTTCAAAAAGCTGTCTCCAAGCTCTACTATGCAATGCTTTTAAAGCTAAACTATAATCTCCCATCATTCTTAAGATAAAAAAAGGATTATAAGTATGTCAAATCCAAGATATTGAGGTGGTTCTTGCCTGGGTTCCTGGTCACAGTGGTGTGGAAGGCAATGAGATGGCTGACCAATGGGCTAAGGATGCTGCTCAAACAGGACTTTTGACCCACTACAATGTCTTCTCCCTAGACTTGCAATGCCTTGCAAAAAGACAACTTGCAACACACTAAAACACTTTATGAAGACACTCAAGAGCAACAAAAGGAAGATATTATGGTCAAATTCAAACATCTAGTCCATCAAAACCATGGTTTTTTCATAAACAAAAAAGTGATAAATCTGTCACTTCTACCATATGTTGTCTGAGGTTGGGCCATGTGTGTACCCCAGTTTTATTCCAATCCTTTCAACCAAAATCCCACGCTCTGTAAATATGCAATTCTTGTTATCCCTTGTAAATACGCCATTTATACATCTCCTAACAAAATATATCAAAACATTTAACATTAAACTCTAGTAGTTAGTTGTTTATGAATATTTATTTGTCTCTCCCCTAATATATGCCCTTTTCCAAATAATTTGTGTTGTTGTGTGTGTGTGTATGTGACGTGGATCCTTTGTTTTAGGTGGTGGCAATTAATATGAAACCTCAATTTAGAAGAAAACAATTCTGGAGTTTTAGATAATTTAGGAAACCGATCAATTATATACAGTGATTCTCTCACAACATTGACAAAGGCAAAATACTGTGCCTTTAAAGCGCAATTAAGGCCATAAAGTGAAAATAATAATAACCTTGTACTTAGCCGTGGTTATTTGTAGTAATTTGCTTTAAGATGGATTACTTTAAAATAAAGTTCATGGACCGTGATTGTGACGTCATTTGGTAATTTGTAGTCAAAATTCTTTTCTTTCAGAGGTTGTTTGCTTAAGTGTCATGGACCACTCTCCTAATATACCCCAACTGAAAGCTGCCCTTTTCCCTTAATTAAAAATAACATGGGTCAGAGTAACTAAAAGGGGGTGCAAGAAAAAAAATGACTGGAAATAATAACCAAAGTATACTTCCAGCAGTTTCTTATATAGTAATTTATAATTCTGCATAACTTCATTTATCCAAATATCCAAATGGAATGCAGAATTCGGCGGCCGAAAATATTTTTTGTATGGACTTTCAAAAAAAATAAATATTTTTGTATGGTTTTTTTTAAAAAATTTGCTTGGTAGGTATGTATTAAACACACCCCTCTGTGTACTGCCCTGACTCCGCTGCTCTCCGATCAGGGAAAAAAACGTAACCTAGCACTAGTATTTCGGTATGGACTTTTTTATTTTGAATATTATCTTTTTCAAAAACTATTCTTTTCTGCAAACTTTTTTATTTCATTTGTTTATAAGGGGGTGCTACTGTATCAATTAAAATTTATTTTACCCAAAAAAACTTGGTGCAGAGAAGTAAATATTTACCAAGTTGACGACAATTCTTACCTGATTTTTTACATTAATTACAAGTTGCAAATTAATTGGGAGTACCAACGCAAAAAGCAATATAAATATCGTAATTTTCACCATAGTAAATTTCAAGTTTTCGAGAGCAAATTTTCATTTTCAAAATAAACAATGGCAGTGTTGCAACACTTTAGTACTTTGAAAAGGCGTTGCACACGTCTTGATTCTATATATTATCGATACACTTTCCGACTTACTCAATTCAAAATATGTGTATATTTTCAAGTTTTTTATTTTCAAGGTAGTTGCTATCAGTGTCGTCAACTCCTGCTGTAAAATTACTGTGTTGCTAGTATTGTTAGGTAAAATAAATAAATTATTTAGAGCAAAGACATATTAGTGTATTCTATTTAAAATGCAATACAGTGACAACAACTTATACATAACACTATACTAAGTAAAATGGATATAATCCAACACTCCTCATCGATTAAATATCAAAGCGCTTTACAATTACATCATTATCATATTTAAATCATCATTATTCAAATAAAAATTAAATCAATATCTCCTCCTAGACTTTAAGATAATGAAAACAAAATAGTTACTTCTCCTATACTATAAATTATTGTAAAATAAAATAGTCACAACTCTCTGCCTATAAAATTTGACATTTCTTTTTATAATTAAAGTTTCACAAATATAAACATTAATCAATTAGTTAGGTATTTAAAGTAAAAGTAGATAAGATAAAAATATCTCGAATTCGTTTATGTATATACATTTAAAAGCAATCTTAAATTTTCAAACTTTTCAACAGATAAAGCTTTTGTGAACATATCAGCTATGTTATTTTTGGAATTAATGTAATCTATTGAAAGCTGTTTTCTAATAAATATTTTACAAAATGATAACGAATGTCAATGTGTATTGTTCTTTTACTATTTTCGTTATTACTAATCATACAGATTGCACCTTTGTTATCTATTAACATAACTGGTTTTACATTTTCTCCTAAATCCTTTATTATTCCATTAATATTTACAATTTCGCAAGCAGTAGTTGCGGCAGCTATATACTCCGCCTCTGCAGTTGAGAGAGCTACACAGTTTTGTTTACGCGAAAACCATGAAATTAAATTGTTATTGTACAATACTATACATCCACTATCACTTCTCCTGTCAGCTCTATCACCTGCCCAGTCTGCATCAGAATAAGCTTTAATAGATTTTTCCCCTGTTCCTTTTTCGTATTGTAGGCAAAAATCTTTCGTTTCTTTCAAATATCTTAAAACTCGCTTAGCCTGTTTCCAACGTTGTTGATTAGGTTTATCTAAATATTGAGATAAATACGATACAGCAAAACTTATATCTGGTCTAGACATAGTTGCAAAATACATTAAATTTCCTATTAGTTCGCGATAAGGTAATTGAAAAACTTCATCGCTTTCACTGATTTGTAATCCCTTTTCTAATGGCGTTTTAACTCCATTACAATCATCCATTTTAAATTTATTCAAAACCTTTTCTGTTTGTGCCTTCTGGCTTATTCTGAGATTATTTTTGTCTTTGTGTATTTCCATTCCCAAAAAATCTTAATATAACCTAAATCTTTAGAATTAAATTCAGTTTTCTACTCCCATTATTAAAATATCATCAACACACTAGCTAAACTACTGGTTTTAATGCTGATTGCGCATCACCATTGCTGTGAAGTACCAAAAGTGCTCCGGGCCGAAATTCAGGACAATCAAACTCATCCATCATAGTCGGCATATTTTTGGAAGTTTATCTGTAACAATTTAGCTTAGTGTACAAAATTTAGTCACTCCGAACCGGATAGAAACCAAAATATCAAATTGAAATCAAAATAGGTAGGTATTATGGTATTATTGTTTTATAATTATTTTTTTTACCATAGTATTTTTCATTAGTTCTACTCCGATAGATAAGTTTTAGATAAACGTAGTACTGTATACCTTATACCTAGCAACGCATTTATAAATAGTTAATTTTTATAAATAAAACATATTATTTTCATTCCGGTCGTCTCAAAATTTTGTTAGCATAGCAGAGTACTTCATTTCAACTCAAAATAGCGCAACTTGAATCCATGACTCCGTTGTCAAAAATTGCAATAAAAATAAGTACATTGATAATTCGTAAGGAGCGTTATTTCTCTCGTATTCAACAATTGTATAACTAAGCACGAGCGTTTGAGAACGACCCGTCACAGATCAGCAAGAAACAAGCTCGAATCAGCAACTTCGTATCCACTCGTAACTATTTCAAGGTAACTATCGAATCCATTCCGTCATTATAATAAAAGCAAAATCCAAAATATAAACCTAAACTTCAAGAAATAGAAACATTTGATAATCTTTATTCCGAGATAAAGCGTATTCATAATACATTCGAAACTAAAACTGAGGGTCGAGTCTTCGAGCGGTTTAGATAAGTTTTTGCAAGTGAATTTGAAGTGTGTTCAAGCGCTTAAAGCGCTGAAAATTTATGATTTAAGCGCTGATAATTAATGATAGCGAGTTTTTGATTTTGTGCTACATCGGGATGCGTATCTTGGATCCCGTTAGTAGGCGGCAATTTGAACAAACATGTAACCAAAAGGAGATACCTAAGTTCAATGATATAATTAAATTTGTTACATATCAAGTTCGTATCATAGTGATGTAAGAAATATGTAAGTGTAGTTTGAGCAAATCAACATATTCTTACAATAAGGTAAATATTTTAAACTTACTTCCAAAAATATCAATCAAAAAAACATGTCTAGCGAGTAACTCCTCTAATTACGAAGGTAAAAAAAAAGCCCTCATATTCTATTTACAAATCTATACTAATATTATAAAGAGGAAAGATTTGATTGTTTGTTTGTTTGTATTGAATAGGCTCCGAAACTACTGGACTAATTTGAAAAATTCTTTTACCATTAGAAGCCGACATTACCTCTGATGAATATAGGCTACTTTTTACCGCGGAAAAATGCTTCATTCCTACGGGAAAACGGGTAATAGGACAACTGGTAGTAAGAATTATCCTTCCGTTCTTATCTTTTTCACATAACTTCTAAACGGCTGAACCGATTGGTTTGAAATTTTATATGGGTATTTCGATGGTTTTCTGGATGATTTAAAAATACAATTGGACCCGGTAGGTGGCGCTGCTGTCGGTATGTCAACTACTAAACGGCTTGACCGATTGGGTTGAAATTTTATATGTGTATTTCCATGGTTTCACATACACGAATGTATCATGCCATTAAAGAGAAAATATTTAATGGTTTGTTTTTTTTCTATAATTGAGGAGTTGCCATAAGAACCTACGCCGATAACGAAATTTAGGGCGGGCGAAGCCGCTGACAGAAGCTAGTGTTATCAATACATTGCCTTAACTCCTAAACAACGATTAGACAAAGTAAAGGAATTATATTTATGCCTAAACTGTCTACGCCATGGGCACGTGGTCAAGGACTGTCCCTCAAAGATTACGTGAGCCGTGTGTAAATCAAAACATCGTCATACGTTACGTCTTACCAGTCTAGCATTTTATTAAGTATGGAAGAGGACAGTGACTATGACCCTGAAACGAATGAAGTTCAAATACATATGCAATCTCAGGTTGTTTTGACATGTTCTACTGGCTAAACTGTTCTGTTATTAGGAACGGCTATTATACATGTATGTGACGTTTCCGGGAATTATCAAAAGATTCGCGTAGTCATAAACAGCGGTTCTCAAACTTGCTTCAAGTTCAAGTTCTTCTCTTCAGTGGCTTCTATTGTGAATAAGCCACATAACTTTGCCAATGACTATGGAGAGGGAGGCACGTGTATATTTGTATGGCCAGTTCACATAAGATTTATGAATAATTTTGAAAATCTTCTAAGTGAGAAGTTCTGGGATAGGGACCACCACCTGAAACAATATACCACCACCACATAAGACAACACACAACATGGGTGTACACATAGTTAAGGGGTATAAATAAAGTAATTTAAATATAAATGTTATAGTGTAATGTTACAAGTTCTAAAGTATTTGTTAAGCATTTGATAAATAGGGTATTAACTTGGGTTAAAATTAATTGCATATTTACAGGGCGAGGAATTTCTAAAGAAAGAACATCATATAAGCATAGGGGGGTAATTTTCGGCTGCTGAAAAATATATGGGCTACAGTTCCTTCATCAATGCCACATTCACAGAGAGAATTGTCTCTGACTCTAATTTTGGTGCGAATTACTGGAGAAGATACATGGCCCAGTTGGAGACGGCATATGGTCGAAGTGGCAGATTATCACAATTACGGAATTTAAAAAACCAAGGTTTTTTGGGAATTAAAGGTTGAATTTATCCATAGTAACGACCTTTGATAGTTCTTGACTGAGTCCATATCTTATCCCAATCAGTCTCCAAATGTTTTTTAGCTAAGCTTTGTAGATCGAATGAGAACATTTTTAAATGATCAAGTAAACCAATCTGTACTGCTTCTTTAGCCCACTGGTCTGCACATTCGTTACCTATTATACCACTGTGCCCCGGAATCCAATAAAATGTTATAAAATATTCTTAATTTGCAAAATTATGGGTGAATTGGTTTTATGTTTAAATTGATTTGCTAAAATGGCTTGAAGGCAAATTTTAGAATCCGTGAGTATAATAGATTTGTTCAGGTGATGTGTTACAACAAATGTGAGGGCCTCAAAAAGAACTATTGCTTCACCAGTGAAAACAGAAGATTGGGGTGGGCACCTAAAACTTAAAACGGTATTAAGTTTTGGGATCCAGACTGCTGACCCAACGCAGCTGTCTTCAGAGAGTTTGGAGGCATCAGTAAATATCAAAGTGTTTTCCTGGAATGATCTCTCCACACAAGAGTTGAACATACTATTGGCGGTTAGGTCACCTTTAAATATGCCTAAGTCAAGATTTACTTGAGGATGGAATAGCAGTGCCTCAAAGTCAATTTCATAGATGGGCCCCAAGTAACATATAAGCGTTAAAAAAAGCTGTAGTGGACCCTTTTCTCGGTTCTGCTTAAATATTAAAGAGTTAGCGTATAATTTATAAGAGAGTTATAGAGTGTAAAAACACCTTTGGCACAAAATTTAGCAGGTAAAGCCTGCATAGACCCTTTATAGTGGTTCTATATAACCTTTAGTAGAAGTGTATAACAGGTGTTATAAGATCGTCAGTTTTCCGCTCGAACCTTTATTGCACCTTTATAATGGACTTTATTGAAAATTTTAATTATATAAAATATCTATAATGGTGTCAAATAGAACTTGGATCCGTATTTCGATAACTTATTACTCATTTGTAGCGTTTTCGGGGTCAAAAGTAGATAGTAAAAACTTCTAAATTCATAAAATTACATTAATTTATAAATATTAAATAAGTGCTACTGTTTATCTACGGACATTGCAAAATTTTCATCACGAAATGTAAGTATTGTTGATTAACAGTGTATTCTTGAAGTGTGATATTAATTATTAGTGTGCTTGCAAGTTTAATGTGATTGTGTATCATGTTTATCGCCTCAATTTTGACGCGCCTTAGAAAAAATATGATTCTAAGGAAAAAAAAGTAAAACAACTAAATGTACTAATAACCTAAAATAGTATTTAGACATTCAATTTCAAATGTTGGTCAGTTTTAGTGACTGTTTACAAAAACTATGTAAAATAATTCGGAAAATTTAGGTACTACGTTATTTAAAAGTGATTTTGTATAAATAAATATTTAGTTTTTTTTTTGACAGAAAGTGACAGACTTTTCTTAAATCTATTACAACGCTCGAAGAACTGCAACGCCGGTAGACAAGAGTATTATGCTATCTTTGGTTGACATAATAGAGGAACTACGCACTTAGCGAAGACATCTGACTGCAGCAGAGAGTAAAATACCGGCTTTAGCGTTACCTGTATACCTTAATTTTAGCTCAGTTCGATAAATGTTTTCATAATGTAAGGTTGGATTATAGACAAAAACTTTAAGCGTTAGAAACATTAAATGGTGTCATTAAAGAATTATCATTTTACTTTTATATTTATATTTTATATTATATTTATATTTTTACTTTATTAGAATTATATTTTTACTTACACCATAACCCTTATATCGGATCGTACAAAACTGCTATAACTATTTAACCTATCATTTTCATTCGTATTACAGGCGTAAGCTGTATGTAAGAGTTATACAACGCATGTAGTGTTTGGTGTTACTACACTCTTAATTAACTCCGTTGTAGAACCAATGACGTTAATGAAGTTCAACAACAGCCTTATGATATATAAGCAACTCTGATATAGCAGATTTATAGCAATAAGAATTATAGGGAGTTAATGAAGATCTTTAAACAGCTTTTGACGCTGTAGGCCGAAACAAGCTTTAATGCCATAAGTATATAAGCATCAGCTGCTGCTACACTAACTAGAAAGAATATTTAACTTCTTTTTGACAGTTATAATACAACCTATAGAACTAAACTTATTTCGTAAGTGAACTGTATTACTTTTAGTGACAACCGAATCCATTATAAATCAATAGTAGTACTCTAAGCTTCAAAATTACCTGTAACCAACGCTAAATTGTTTGTTGGGAAGGATCGAAGACTGTGCTAATGGATTTGAAAGATGGATTTTTTTTAAGCTTCTCACAAGCCTAGGTGGGACTTTGTTTTTCCAATGTGGGCATGATGTCATTATATTAGCCAGGGAGTGTACGCGGTCAAGAAGAGGGTGGAAAGAAACTTGTGCTCTGTTAAACAGAAATCTGTCACACAAAAACTGTCTGCGTAACCCTAGAGGGAGATCAACACATTCTACCTGAAGGGCATTTGTAGGAGAGGATTTAATAGTTCCAATAATAATTCGTAGGTTAAATCTGTAATTTGTTTAGCTCATGTAAGGCAGCTCTACTACAAGGTTCCATAAGGAAGGAACCATAGTCCAGGTGACTACGGACAAGCGCGTTGCATATGAGTTTTTGGCAATAAGGATGGGAGCCTCACCAAGCACCTGCAAAAGCTCTGAATATTTTGGCTCCAGTAAATCCAGTAAATTTCGAGTTTAGGATTATACCTAGAAATTATACCTTATTTCTGGGACTAATTGTTCAACACATCTGATAACTATAGCAGTGATTCTTTTTCTAGAGAAGGTAACACCTTTGCTTATAGCAATGGAAATTGAGAGGCCGTGGTCTTCAAGCCATTTTTTTAAGTTATGAAGGGCACAATTTAAATGAAAATGTCATCAATATTTTTAGAAGACAATTAGATGGCTAAATCATCGGTACATTGAAGGATATTGCAAAAGGAGGAAACACAATGTTCTAGATCGTAAGTATAAATATTGTATAAGAGTGAGCTTAAGACAGATCCTTGTGGTAAGCCGTTCCAAACAAATCTAGCAGAAAGCTAATCTAGGGAGCGAAATTAAATGCCTAGATCCATTAAACTATGGAAATAGCTAAAATATACTATTTTTGCAGTGTCGACATCAGTCAATTGTCTTATTTTCTTGATCGCATACACAGCAGAGCTAAGTTTTTTGGCTAGGTTATGAATATGAGGACCCCATTGAAGTTTGGAGTCCAGCGTTATGCCAAGAAAGACTGTTGAATTAACAAGTTCTAATTGCTCGCTATTAATATTAATACATGTCTGTCTCTGACTAACATTTGGTAATGTAAATTTAACACATTTGGTTTTTTTTTCATTAAGTAACAAATTATTAGCGTTAAACCAATTTACAATATTAGAAAGGGCATTATTTAATTCATTATAATATGTCTGTCGTCTCTTAACTTTAAAAAGCAAAGAGGTGTCATCAGCAAATAAGACAATGTCATGATTTTTTACATTATATGGGAGATCATTAATGTAAATAAGAAATAGAAAACGACCTAAAATTGAGCCCTGAGGGACTCCCATAGTGACTGCTGATCCCGGAGATCTTTCACCGTTGACATCTATTTTCTGTACTCTCCTACTCATATAGGATGTCAAAAGGTCGAGAGCTTTGCCTCTAATACCATAGTGATGTAGCTTACTGATAAGATTTTCATGTTGAACACAGTCAAATGCCTTAGATAAATCACAAAACACTTCAAGGGCGTCATGCGAATCCTCCCAGGCGTTATATATTTTTTTTAAAAGTGCCACTCCTTCATCGGTTGTGGAACGGCCTTTCATAAAGCCAAACTGTTTACTACTAAGTAGCTCATTAATACAGAAATGGCTTAACATTTGACAAAGTATGATTTTTTCAAAAACTTTACTGAGTATAGGTAGTATTGAAATAGGCCGAAAATTATTAGGATCTGTTAAACTACCTGATTTAAAAAGAGGTATAACTTTGCTTAGTTTCATCTCATCAGGAAACACACCACTATCAACACTAAATGGCTAAGGGTTGTGCTATAACATGAATAATTGAATTTATAGTTTTTACAGAAAGTCCCCAAAGATCTGTGGTGTTTTTAATTTCTAATGTTTTAAATGTATTAATGATATCCGTAGGACCAATGTTTTTAAATACAAAGGGAACGTTACATTCAGGAACACTAGTTTTTAATATTTTTCTGCTAAAATTGGACTTGAGTTTAGATGTTCAGTTGTTTTGAATGGAATATTCTCAAAGAACTGTTCAAAGGCAACTGCTACCTCAGAATTTGTTTTAAAACTAGCATCATCTACAATCAACTCAAAGTCCTGACAAGAATTCCTAGCTTTACCAGTTTCATTATTTATTATGTTCCATGTAGTTTTTATTTTATTTGTTGAATTTTTTACTTTATGTCTGAGGTGAATTGCTTTTGCAACAAGACAGTCCTTTTTAAAGGTTTTTGAGTATTTTTTTAAATATTCCCTAAATATTTGGCTATTATTATATGTTTTTTCTTTATATAATTCAAACAGTTTACGACTACTTTTATGAATACCTGGGGTAGCCCATTCACTAAAACTAAAGCGACTGGAAATAAGTTTCTTTTTTGCAGTAAATATTTTTTTTACTCTGTAGTAAGAGTGTCAAGAACAGTATTGTACATATCATTTGGGTCGCCATTATAAAGCAAATCTGGAAGTTTATGTATTAGGTTAGATTTAAATGATTCAACCCGTTTAGTTGTTATTGGTATAAATTTAATTTCCTTTTTAGTAATACTATTCTTTCTTTCTAAAACCACTAACTGTCCACAATGATCTGACTCTAGATTGCTTATAATTGATTTTTGAATTGGTTTTATGTCAGTAAATATATTGTCGATGCAAGTGGCACTGGATACAGCAATTCTAGTTGGTTCACAAAACAAATTATTTAAATTAAAAGACTGAAATAAGGCAAGCAATCTGGTGCTTAATGAGCTATTTTCCAAAATGTTTATATTGAAGTCTCCACAAACAATGATTTGTTTATTGGAATTGCTGATTTTATTCAGCACTTCATCGATAACTAATTCAAAATTATCATAAATTGCACAAGGCGGCTTGTATACACTCACAACAATGAGATGCTCAACTTCTATACAGGACAGCTCGGCAGTTCGCTCAACTGAGAGGCTCTTTGAACCTCGGATTGAACCACGGAACCTTTTAATCTGCTTCCATACATGTGAGGAGGGAAATCTAGGAGATAAGGATTCACAAAAGTCAATCCAACCACGTTTTTTCTTATTAGAGTGCGTTTAGAATCCCACAATGGAAGTGATGCTAGAGATTTAGGGGAAGGATTTTTAAAGGGATATGGGAGTCGGCCGCGGAAAGCAAAGATTCAATAAATATTGAGTAGTAAATGGAATTCGACTCAGTGCTATCAGTGTTGGCTTGTCTAAGTTTATCTGCTACTGAGGAAGAGAAATTTGTTCAGTCTGCATATTGGACTTTGTATTTGAGGAGTGGGATAGGGGCAGGAACAGGACATACCGTTTGGGGTTTGGTAATCACAATAGGAAAGTGGTCACTGCCATATGACTGAGAAATGACCTCCCATGACAGGGATGGAGCCAAGCAAGGGCTAGAAACTGAAATATCAACTACTGATTGATAATTTTGAGTTGGGGAAACCCTGCGAGAAGAATCCCCATTTTTAATGACGCAAAGGTTACAATTTTTAAAAAGGTCTACTAGATGGGACGAAAATGGGTCGCTGTAATGAGAGCCCCATGAAACATGATGGGTGTTGAAATCACCAAGAATAACAATAGGTTGAGGTAAGGAAGAGAAAATTGTAAGGAAGTTAGGAATAAGAGCAGGGATAGGATGGGGAATGTAAATAGAAACAACAGATGTATTTAAAACACGAGCAGCAACCACATTAAATTCATCGGGATCGGGGGGAGGGGTATACTTGAAAAATTGGTAAAAGCGTCATCAAATTTGGAGATGATGTTTGGTAAGAGGGCAAGTGAGATCTCTATTAAAGTCATAAGGTGATACTTTAGAGTCTGTTGGTCTCTGAATGGCACAACCGTTTAGAGAAGAAGAAGGAAGTTCTCGAATAATGTCCTGGTGACCATGTTTTACGTATCCATGTGGAGTAGATACCCTAATGCGGGGACTACGCACAATGGTTTTTCGGTATGATATAGAGGGGGTAGATGAGATATAGTTAGGGATTTGTTGAGATGGGACTGTAGGATCATAGGTTCGAATTTCTTGGGCAGGACTAAACATAGATTTAGCAACATTAATATATGGACGGCGGCGAATGAGAGCAAAACGGGCAGAAGCGTCAAGGTAAGAAATGCTTTCATCTGACATGACCATCTTCATTGATTTCTGTCTTGAATGATCTGGGCAAGATTTATTTGAGGCAAAATGACTACCTAAGCAGTCAAGATATGTAGCCTTGTCTTCTGTGACTGAGCATGAGTATCCGTTATGGTTTTGGTCACATTTATGACTGTGCGCAGCGACTAGGGTTGCCACGACAAAAATGCCACTCTAAATTGACCAGTTTAGGTACTTCCATTGTCAGTGATTTTGGAACGGTTTCATGCGTGATACAGCCGGGTATATCCGATTTACCCATTTTAAATACAGAGACATTTGTGATTTCAAATATAACATACAATCAATTACATTGCCACACAATAATTTTAATCAGTACATACACTTGAAACTTGCTGACCCTTTTCGAGTCGAGTTGCATATACATGCTTATTGATAGAGACATTTTTCCATTTATTTACAATGGTGGTAAATTCTATCGGTCACGACAATGTCCACTTGCATTTCATAGCATATTTAGATACGTCATAACGGGCCAGCTGACATTATGCGATAATAAAAAAAAAGGTGGCAAATTTCTTACTCTCTAGCTCTGATCAGTTCGATGCAAAATGATCCCTTGCCTGAGTAACTCTTTGGACATGCCCATTGAAACCTCTACGGTTCGAAATATTTAACGTGGAAACTCGAAATCCAGCGCAGCAAAACCAATAATTGTAGATTTTAACTCGATTCCAATAAAAGAAAAATAACTGCAAAGTAGCAAATAGTATAATAGATTGAATAGTAATAAAACTCCCAGTGCTACTGAAATTGGTATTTTGGGCCCGCCGATAAAAATATTCATCTCCGAAAATCTTACACCAAAAATAAAGAGACTATACAAATTAGTAAAGGATTACGGGACAACAATCAATCTACCTGCGACAAAAAGAAGGTCCATCAGGATAAAAAACAAAGAAGATTTGGACAGACTTGCAATGAAAGAATGACCATTTCATTTTCATGTAGATACAGTTCAATTTTGCAACTCAAAACGTTTATCTTTATATATATAATTCTACTGTACGTGTGTATGTCACTGTACTCCTCCTAAACGGCTGGACTGATTTAAATGATTTTTTTATGCGTTTGGGTGGCGCCCTGGATGGTTTAGATTCACAAATCAGCCCGGTAGATGGCCCTGCAGTCGGTATCATGCAGGACAACGTCTGCCCGTTATATACTTAATATCACAGCTAGGATACGCAAAATTTCCTACGTTTTCAAACAACTCAGATATGTAGCGGATGTCACAATTATTATGAATGTGTATAACGCACTATGCCAATCAATTATAAACTATGGTATAGTTGTGTGGGTCGGTGCGTCCAAAATGTATTTAATAACCTTAGAGCGGGCACAAAGACTCATCTTAAAGATAATGATGTCAAAACCACGTTTGTTCCCAAAAAATCAGCTGTTCGTACTGAACACAGTAATGAGAAAACACTCGCAATTAGTAGGTATATAATATTGACCATCCAAATCTTACAAACAGGACACGTCTAAAATCAAAAGAGCTTTTTCATCTTAGGAAATACACTATATAATCTAGCAAATAAAAAAATTATTTCCTAAAACGAAAAAAGAATGCAAAAAAACATGTCGCGAATTGGTTACTCACATTAAATTATACAGATACTGAAAGTCTATTTATCTAGACTAATATACTAGAAGTCCCCGTTTGTCCACACCTCTCTCACACACACACACACACACACACACACAATCTCTCCCTCTCTCTCTCTCTCGCACACACACACACATACACAACACTTACACGCAAATTTTGTTTGTTTAAAACTAATATACTATAAATTTTGTATTACTTTTAAATTTGCTTTGCCCAATAAATCAATATCAATTCTTGTAATGATCTTGAAACTTGTCCTGCTTTGCAACTTCGTTCTGATGTGGAACTGGGACCTCGTCCAGTCGTTCGGTCTAGGAGTTTTCCTGCTTTGGGCGGTGGAACTAGGACATTATCTGGTAGGTGAATCTGGGAGATCATCCGGGGTCTGGGACCCCAATTTTGGGGTTCGGTAGTATAATTATATCCAATACACTACACTGCTGCATTACCTTTGTCCGACTTAATAATCTGTATATCTGAGTTAGCATGCAGCGCCTTAATAGATGCTCGTTCTGGTGCACTGATATTGCTAGTAGGTAGTTTTACATAACGTAATGTAACGGCAACATCTTGACGCAAAGTTTCAGCGTCACATGCCTATACTACGTTACGTTTAATTATTTCCTTGACTGTTGGTGTTGGTTCGAAATTTAACACTTCTCTAAGTTGAGCAGAATCGGTGATTTCAGTTTTCTAGTAACTGGTGATTCGTCGGGTTTATCTTTGTTCACTAGTTTCTGCGATTTTATTAAATCTAGTTTTATTATTTGATATCAAAGTATTATTTATTCTAAGTAAATTAAATCAATACTATGGCTTAAAGAACAAACGTGTTGAATGCACTGAGCTTGTAGGTACGTAATTATATCACAGGTGTAAATATTACTTTTTGTTAACAAGACACTGCACACAAGATGTAATTTACATATCTCCCTTTGCACTTGGTTCAGTAGGTATCCGTTATATCTTAGTGCCTCATAGTATACTCGCGGGATCGTATATATCTATCCTTGGTTTAATACGCAAACATTTAGGGATCAAGTCCTCATCTCATCGCCTTGTACGACTCTTGATCACAACCATGTGACAAGTCATTTTTATTTTGCGGCACTTTATGATGGCGCATGCTACTGTTAATACTGCCGATAAACTTAACAAATCCAATCGTAGTAAGCCCGATACTTATAAATAATTTAGAAGTTTCAAATAAGTTATGAAACCGATCAATTATTTATACGTGATGAGTCACCTGACAGAGGCTGTGTCTTTGTAGTAGAATAAAAACGTAGCATTTAGTCGCGTTTTGTTGACCGCGTTGAGAGCTATGTCATCACATAGGCATTTCTCTATTTTGACAGCGCTTCCACTACTCTTACTCCTGGGTCACGTTCAAAACTTACTCTACTTGGGTAGAGTTTCGTGCTGTTTCTTTCTGTACTATAGAAAATTGTATTTGCTATCCTACTGTCATTGCTACCCAGTTAAACCTGAGTTCAGTTTATTTATAAACGAACCTCCGAGTATGTAAGCAAAGAGAGCATATATGAAGCTTACAATGCTTGTTAACAAAACGCCTAATGTTTTTTCTAAAGCAAAGTATAATTAATAATAATAAATACCTACCTTATGGGCGTGATTTTTTAGCTGTTTTTTTTTAACGATTGCATTTGCTTTCGTGCTGCCTCGTACTGTTTTGTTGAAAAATCTATTTGCTATCCTGCTGTCAGTTGCAAAATTTACGAGAAATTGCAAGCTACAAAAACAGGCCCTATAGAAAATAGTAGAGCAGCATGATAATGAATGATTATTCACCATGCAATCAATCAGTGCATTTCAGTGCAATGCAATGACAAATAGCATAAAATAACTAATCCCAAGTTGTCTGTTTTCCTAACCGACAATTGGAAATTGGATTCGCCGTACCAAATCAGTACGTCTGTTATGAGTTACAAACAAGCAAATGTAAAAAAAAAGGTAGGAAGGAAGGGCATTGTCACAGAGTATACTGAGGCATTGTTGGACAATCAAAAGACAGCTGTCGTATCATTTTCAGCTGATTTTTGTGTATACGTGAAATACAGCACACCAAATCTAAATCTTTATTGACTGTGCAGACCGTTTGGTTTATTATTAGTTAATCAGGTATCTGCAAGCTACTAAACTGTTAAAAAGCAACATCGAGAAACATCATCTTGTTATAGTGACAAACAAAGGGAGATGGTATATTGAGTGCGGGTGGTGCGTAGCGGGCGACCGTGACGTCACGAGGCCGTGAAGTCGAGGCTGATGCGGCGGGCGCGCTCGTGATCTCGGCGCTCCGTAGAGCGCGGCGAGCAGGTGGAGCGGAGCGGGCCAGCCTGGCCTCCACTGACTCGGGAGACGAGGGCGCAGGGCATCGGCCGCCGCGCAAGCGGACCCGCAGGCTGTCGCCGCCCGCCCAGCCCGCAGCCATGCACCAGCCGTGTGCGAACGGGGCCCCGCCGCACCCGCACCATCACATCAACGGTGATTCAGCCTCACGCAATGGAGAACTGCTGCCGCCAGGCCTTCGCATGGGCCAAACAGACCAGGAAATCGTTAGGCTCATCGGACAGCACCTGCTATCTGTGGGACTTGAGTTAGTATGGGACTTTAATAATTCAGGCAAACTCATCTTCTTGTGGCTGGTTTCAACACTTCCAGTCTTCAACACTACAGGTCCGGCTAATGCAGCCGGCATAGTTTCCTTCTGAAGCTCAACAAGTGACCAACAATGATGCAGGCCTCCTGGAGCCTTTCTGGGGTTCCTGTGTGTTTTGCCCTGTGGTATTCAACCTTTTCACAATGTAGTATTATATGAGATGGCTTTTCTCCTGCCCCCATGCATGCTCTATAGATAAATAGATGTTAATTAAGAGTAGTGTTGTGTCCTTGGCCCGTCAGCATCCTGTGGTGGTAGTAAGACCACAGGGCAAAACACAACGGAACCCCAGAGAGGCTCCAGGAGGCCTGCAGCAATGTTGGTCACTTGTTGAGATTCTGGAAGGAACTAGGCTGGCTACAATAGCTGGCCATCTTCTACGCACAAAGCCTGATAAATGCTGTCTAAGCCAGGACTGCAACTGGTTGAACGGTATGGGTATGATTAGTTCTAGCCCTATCATATTCAAGCTTAGCTGCTTTGGCTAGATCAAAGTGAAAGTCAAATTATTCAAATTAAAGTTTACAAAAATTTTTGACACAATAAAAATTAATGATCATTGACTGCTGTGATCCACTATAGCCCTTAGTCCAACCAACTCTCACAGTGTTAGAGTCAAGTGAGAAAGAGGGAGTTGATTGTGTTATTATCTTAGGACAGCAGCGACACAAGTCTTACATACACATATGTATGTGTATCTTCACAATTCTATTGCCCATGAGGGGGTAATCAGTAGATACACATCCATATGTGAAGGACTTTTAACCATCTATTTTATCCCTATGTGACAGCTGGTGAGCCCATCCACACTGCTTCTGATCTGGACTATAGTGGTTTTATTTATTTTATTGTGCCATTTGTTACTTAAAAGGGTAAATTAAGAACTTTCACATTTTCAATCTTTTGGATACAATTTTCGCTAAGACCTAAAAATATTTTGTTACTTTAAAGTTAGTAGATCATGATAAAACATTTTAACTAATAAAATCTATATTAATACTTAAGTTCAAGTTCCTAAAATTATGCAGTCAGGTTGTCCTAAGACATAGGCCTCCTCCAGATTCTTCCACTGGATTCGTTTTCCATCCTTTAGGTAAGTCATCCACCAACTGCTTTACCTTCTTCTTCGTTTTCCATTTTGAGGGTACCACTCTGTGATGTCTTAAGTCCATTTTTCTCTTTTCCCACATGTCCTGTCCATTTGAGGTATTTTACTTTGTAGATTACGTCAGTTGCTTTTGTAATTCCTCTTATGTGGACATGCTTCATTCCAATTCCTTACTGACATACTTTTTTTACACACATTTACAGTTAATGGTGTTTTTCATTTAGTGATTACATCTGACAGTCATAGGTGAGAACAGTTTAACATGTGTTAACGACTTTTGTTTTCTCCGATGTAGGTATTGACTTATTCTTTAAGACATCTTTTTATGACCAGTACCTTGAATAGCTATTGTTGACTCTCCTTTGAACTTCCTTATTCATAAGATGTTTTGGTGTGATGACTTGAACCAGGTATGTTCATCTACTTATTCCACTTCTTGGTTATCTACTGATATTTTTGTTTTGGCACTGTTGGTTATAATTTTACTGTTGGATTTTAAGTTCTTGGTGAATAATACTAGGTCATGAGCTAGTCTAAGGTGGCTCAATCTAGAACCATTTATATTTAAGTCAATATCTCAATGCAGGCTTTTGAAAATTACTTCTGAAACTGCTCTGAATAGTTTTGGAGATAGGGGTCTACTTGTTTTACACCTTTTTGTACTCTAAATTCTTCAACAAATTTCTCTAATTGAATTTTTTGCTATGCTGTCCTTGTATATATTCTTGATCAGTAGTGCTCCAACTTGAACTGCTGGCAATCTACCTCAATATTGTTAGACTACGATCGAACGACTCTGAGAGGCCGCAAGTATGTGTGATGCAGGATTGTCATCTGGGTAGGGTGCATATGTAAATATATTAGTTTTACCACACAATATGCATTTTTAGCCGAGGTAAGTGTAGGTCTGCTCTAAAATATCAATGAAAAACCTCTTGATTATTTGAAACTGCGAGTTTATTGAGTGTTACAAAACAAAAGAGTTCTAGTATTAAACTTTTAAGAGTGACTTTGGCTGTTGAAGTATGGCACTGCATGTCCTCATCATACTTTTCATAAGATGATAGGTAATTACCGAGTGATAATCGCAAGCATGATGACAAATGTTCGTAAGGAATTTATTGCGATATTTTTACTTAATTAGCTTCATTTCAGAAAAATGTGGCTATCTGGAAATCTGGAATAACTCAGTTTCAACAGAACATGAATACATGTTTAATTTACTGGTTATTACAGTAGCTAGTTCCTGAATGATTTTACACGAAAAAGGATTACTCATAAATTATGTAATATTTGCCAATTTACTGAAATCATAAGAACGTGTTTCAAATTGACCCAAAATATTTGATAATTCTGCCTTATAAATATGATAATTCGACTGAGGAATCCTTGCTTTCAAAGACGGGAAAAAAAATGTTTCAGTTCCTTTTTTTCATTTGATCTATCATAAGTTGCAACTTACTTTTGAATGTGTTTATTGGGCTTATCATTCATTATTAATAATAGTTTTTCCTTTACCCTGAAGTTACAAGTTAATGGTGTTTAAATGCATTGTGATGTCAGACAAAAATCAGCCATTTTATGTTTTTCAGCATCTGAGTGTCATCACCTCTTTTGTCCAGAAAAGCTGTAATTTCGGGCAATAATTATTTTCTAGGAATTTCCCACGACTCAACCACCTGACGTATGTGTGAAGAACTAAATCAGTGTGTTCAGCTGACTCACAATCTTCCAACTGCAATTTAAAAAGCCATTGTTGCAAGCTACGTGCACGGATGGAATTCGTAATTTTTATTGCAATAAATATTCTCCTCTCTCTCTCTAATCTCCTCCATGTTTATAACTTTTAAACACAGAACTTGTTGATGTATAATGCAATGGAAGGAGTAAAATGAAGGGAAATCGTCATTAGCTGGACACACTGCCACAAAACCATTTTTGTTTCCAGTCATTGCTGGTGCTCCATCGGTTGTAATGCACTTTCAGGGTAATCATTGTCAAAAACTCTTCCTTAGTCGACATGTCATTGAATACCATACATATAAAAATACACAGATGGGCAGTAGCTGTTATATTGGTGGATTCCTCAAACTGTAAAGAAAAGTATGTACTTTCCATAATATCATGTTTAAGTTTATCTGCCACATCCGTTTTCTAGTGTTTCGCCAATATATAAGATATATTAAATGACGTTATCGTTGCAGCTTTTGATTGTTTAGCTGGTCTTGTGTACATGGTTTTTTCTTTTTTTAAACCAGTTATCAAATGAAATACTTTTCGTTTTCTTAACTAACTCTGTGCGGGGAAAATCCTTTTCATAGTTTATATGAACACAGTAGAACAGACTAGTTTGTCCTCGAGAGTTTTCTCAATTATATTTGTGATTCTGTGAAGTTGGTCTATTGTGGAATGCTTTTCCCTGAAGCCGAACTGATGGTCTGGCATAAGGTTCTTGGCTTTTAGTATAGGTTAACTGGTAATAGGGAAATTGGCCCTTGGCGGTTTTCCTGGTTTAGCTATTATTACATATAGCATTATTACTTCAGCCACTTTCCATAGATCTAGCACATATTTCAGCCTAATCGCAGCGTTTATGAGGTTCGTTAGCTTGACTAGAGCCTTTTTCGGAAGATTGTGTAATATTTCGCCTGAAATGAGATCAGATTCAGGTGCTTATTTTGGGTTTATGTTATGTTTGATTTCTTGTAACACTTCTCTCAGTATAACAGGCTTAATGTTAAGGTCTTCGTCTAGAGCTTCCTCTGTTGAAAGTTCTAGATTTGTTTGACCTTCTTTTGGTGTAAATGTGTTTTCTAGATTCTCAGCAAACCTTTTCGCTTTTTCTTCATTACTAACAGCCCACTCTCCAGGACAAATTCTTAAGGGTGAGATTTGGGTGATCAGTTGTTGCATATTTTCGTGGTTTTCCATGTTGGTTGTTGTATGAAGGTGGTTTTGGATTTGCCTTTTTAAAAGATTGGTGAGGTTATTTAGCTTTTTTTTGTCTTGAAGAGATAGTGCCTTAGTTTTCTTTGTTTTCTCTCTAGAATAGTTATTATTTCTGGTGGCCCTTTTTTTAATTTCTGGCGTGTTCTTCGAAGCAGTCCGCTTAATTAACGTAACAATTTTTTCTAAACCTATGTCTAACTGCTCTCGAGTTTGAAGGAGTACTCTAAACTCTAAGTTGTGATCTATTTCTATTTTGAAACTTTCCCAGTCTGTATAATTGTTTAATAGGTATTATAGATAAGGTAAGTATCGGGTGGTGCCGAGCGGTTTATGCACTCATAAGTTCCCTTCCTTTTTGTTTGTTAGTCTGGATCCCCAATTCTTGGCATTTAAATTACCACCTAATATAAATCATTCGCCAAGCAATTTTAAAAGACGCGTATAAGGATCTTTTCGTATCGTATATCGCAGTGGACGGTAAGAGGATACCGCTTTGTGTTGATACAAATTGCAAAAGATTGGATGTCTGGCTCTTCATATTTAAAAGTTTCGTGATATTTTCTTTCACAATAACAGCACTGATGCCATTTCCTTTATTTTCTGGGTGTAATGCATGACAGACATTATAGCCTTTGAACCTAATGTGTGACTTTTTCATAAAGTGTGTTTCTGATATGAGACACACATCAATATTTTCTCATATAGGACTACCTGCAGTTGGTACTGATGATTTTGTAGCCCATTCCAGTTCCAAGCATTAATCTTAAGTTTATATAGAAAGCTTAGGTATAGAAATTTTAGCGCTATTTTCTATTCTTTTTAGATGCTTACTGAGGATCATAATTTCGTCTAGCTTATTGTCTTTTGTTTTGCTTTGCTCATTGCATTAAGCTTCTGACAGTAACTTAGATAGGCATCATAAAACGGTTCATAAAAACTATAAAAAGGATTTTCCCTCACAGAGTGAGTTAAGAAAACCAAAAGTATATCATTTGATAACTCGTTTAAAAAAAGAAAAAACCATGTACACAAGACCAGCTAAACAATCAAAAGCTGCAACGATAACGTCATTTAATATATCTTATATATTGGCGAAACACTAGAAAACGGATGTGGCAGATAAACTTAAGCATTATATTATGGAAAGTACATACTTTTCTTTACAGTTTGAGGAATCCACCAATATAACAGCTACTGCCCATCTGTGTATTTTTATATGTATGGTATTCAATGACATGTCGACTAAGGAAGAGTTTTTGACAATGATTACTCTGAAAGTGCATTACAATCGATGGAGCACCAGCAATGACTGGAAACAAAAATGGTTTTGTGGCAGTGTGTCCAGCTAATGACGATTTCCCTTAATTTTACTCCTTCCATTGCATTATACATCAACAAGTTCTGTGTTTAAAAGTTATAAACATGGAGGAGATTAGAGAGAGAGAGGAGAATATTTATTGCAATAAAAATTATGAATTCCATCCGTGCACGTAGCTTGCAACAATGGCTTTTTAAATTGCAGTTGGAAGATTGTGAGTCAGCTGAACACACTGATTTAGTTCTTCACACATACGTCAGGTGGTTGAGTCGTGGGAAATTCCTAGAAAATAATTATTGCCCGAAATTACAGCTTTTCTGGACAAAAGAGGTGATGACACTCAGATGCTGAAAAACATAAAATGGCTGATTTTTGTCTGACATCACAATGCATTTAAACACCATTAACTTGTAACTTCAGGGTAAAGGAAGAACTATTATTGATAATGAATGATAAGCCCAATAAACACATTCAAAAGTAAGTTGCAACTTATGATAGATCAAATGAAAAAAAGGAACTGAAACATTTTTTTTCCCATCTTTGAAAGCAAGGACTCCTCAGTCGAGTTATCATATTTATAAGGCAGAATTATCAAATATTTTGGGTCAGTTTGAAACACGTTCTTATGATTTCAGTAAATTGGCAAATATTACATAATTTATGAGTAATCCTTTTTCGTGTAAAATCATTCAGGAACTAGCTACTGTAATAACCAGTAAATTAAACATGTATTCATGTTCTGTTGAAACTGAGTTATTCCAGATTTCAACAGATATACATTTCATAGCCACATTTTTCTGAAATGAAGCTAATTAAGTAAAAATATCGCAATAAATTACTTACGAACATTTGTCATCATGCTTGCGATTATCACTCGGTAATTACCTATCATCTTATGAAAAGTATGATGAGGACATGCAGTGCCATACTTCAACAGCCAAAGTCACTCTTAAAAGTTTAATAAAAGAGTTCTTTTGTTTTGTAACACTCAATAAACTCGCAGTTTCAAATAATCAAGAGGTTTTTCATTGATATTTTAGAGCAGACCTACACTTACCTCGGCTAAAAATGCATATTGTGTGGTAAAACTAATATATTTACATATGCACCCTACCCAGACGACAATCCTGCATCACACATACTTGCGGCCTCTCAGAGTCGATCAATCGTAGTCTAACAATATTGAGGTAGATTGCCAGCAGTTCAAGTTGGAGAATGTATACAAGGACAGCGGACATGTAAATTAATTAGATTTAAATAATTGAATTTATCCTTTATAGCCGTTCTAGCATTTAAGAATATACAAAGAAAAATATACATATATAATTGACTCTCGATGTATCTTTCATATAACCTGGTAAGATTCCCGGGGAACTATATATACCTCAAGCAGCTAAGTGAAGAACGCCCCCCCCCTAAACAGAAGTGGTTGCAGTACCTATCTTCTTAGGGATGTCGTTTGTGTACAGAAGGTACAAGATAGGAGCGAGCACGGACCCTTGCGAGACTCTAGTTGTTGTAGAAGGGGCTAGTTAGGTACCAGAGCAGGCTATGTCCGCTCGCATTACTAAAAAGGCCATACAAACCATTCGTAAATAAGTTTTGATATTCGCGTAGAGACAACAATTAAGCAAAATAAAATGTTTGAATTTGGAGTAAAACTGAAACAAGCAAAGATGCGTCGCATGCATTTTTTGTTCAGTCTTCAATTGTTAGACGCCCGCTTCAAAAGCTAGATCCGAGATGGATGGTTTTGTTTTGTATTTATATCTTCGATTTTGGCGCAGTATTTAGCAGGTAAAGCCTGTATAGACCCTTTATAGTGGTTCTATATAACCTTTAGTAGAAGTGTATAAGAGGTGTTATAAGATCGTCAGTTTACCGCTCGAACCTTTATTGCACCTTTATGGACTTTATTGAAACTTTTAATTATATAAAATATCTATAACGGTGTCAAATAGAACTTGGATCCGTTTTTTGATGCATTATTACTCATTTGTAGCGTTTTCGGGGTCAAAATTAGATAGTAAAAACTTCTAAAGTCATAAAATTACTTTAATTTATTAATATTAAATAAGTGCCACTGTTTATCTACGGAAATTGCAACATTAATAGCGTTCTAGAACTGTAATATTAATTATTAGTATCATGTTTCTCGTCTAAATTATGACGCGCCTTAGAAAAAATATGATTTTAAGGAAAAAAAAGTAAAACAACTTAAAGTACTAATAACGTTAAATAGTTTTTAGACATTCAATTTCAAATATTGGTCAGTTTTAGTGATTGTATTCATAAAAAATGTAGAATGATTCGGAAAATTTGGGTACCACGTTATTTAAAAGTGATTTAAATATATATAGGATAGCGAGACTTGTCTCAACGACCTCCTCTATTTTTACCCGTCTGGCCACGCACCTTATATCACGTTGGTCAATCATAGACATATTTCTCATCTATTACTCATCAATTGGGCGTGTGATTCCGGAAGAACAGAATTGGAACTCTCCCTATCTTCCTGGGATGACGTAAAAGACGACTTAGAGGTAAAAGGGGTCTTATTTCTCAACCCCAAACATTTTGGGCAGCAGCAACATCCGGTAGTAGTCTGAATTAACTGCGGTCACCAACCCGTCTGGCCAGCGTGGTGACTATGGGCAAAACCCAATATGGTGAAGGCAGGAAAAAAGCCACACTGTTCCCGGCTACGGTAGCGGTCGGTATAACGGTGGGGTAGAGGGGGCTAGGAATCTCCGGGCTACGACAAACGGCTACCATAAACGACGACTACATTTGGCAACGTACAATGGACGCAAGACGAGGTTGGATCATCACCTCGTAGAACTCGAAGAAGAACTAAGTCACATAAACTGGCATGTACTGGGTTTATCAGAAGTCCGTAGACAGGGTAGGACACACTGACCCTGGATTCAGGAAACTTATTCTACTTTTGAGAAGGTGATGACCCTTCCCAAGGCGGTGTTGGTTTTCTGGTCAACAAATCGTTCACAAAAAACGTTGTGTAAATCAGTAGTGTTTCGACTCAGGTAGCATACCTTGTCCTAAAGCTTACCAACAGATATTCTCTGAAGGTGGTACAGGTGTATGCGCCGACCTCGTCTCACTCTGATGAAGAAGCCGAAGCCACATATGCAGTTTTTAACGTTGTGATGCATTTTAACGCCAAAATGGGAGTACAAAAACGCGACGAATCTAGAATCGGCTCTTATGGCTTGGGTCAGCGAAATCACAGGGGACAAATGCTGGTAAACTTTCTCGAAATGGAAGGGCTCTTTTTGGTGGACCTGGCGAAGTCCCGACGCTGTGACTAGTAATGAGATAGATTTTATTATGGCAGATAGACGGAACATATCTAGAGATGTCTCAGTGATCAATACGTTAATTAAATACCGGCAGTGATCACAGACTTGTTTGAGGCACTCTAAATATAAATTACAAGGCCGAAAGAAATCGTCTAATAAATTCTACTCTTCGACTTTTACAGTCCCAAGCTACGATAGGATCCGACAAGTTTCATCTGGAACTTCAAAATAGATTCGATTCGCTGGAAACCACAGGCGACGTTGACATAATGACCAACTACTTGGTGAAGACGGTAAAAGAAATGGAACGCAAATTTTACCCACCGCAGAACAAAACTAGAGAGTCCAAACTTTCGCCTGAGACTCTGGAACTTATGAGGAAAAGACGAGAGATACCATCTACCCAAAGGTATTCGTCCGATCCAAGATCTCTAAACGGGCTGATACAGAAGATGACTAGACGTGACCTTCGACGCTCCAGCACACGCAGCATTGAGCTTGCGATTGAGCAGAATAAAGGGTCGAAATTTTTGCGTGTCAGCTTGCAAAGAGCCATCTGACGAGACTAAAAACTGCAGATGGTAAAATAGTCACCTCCAAACCAGAGATCTCAGCAGAAGCCGAATTGTTTTATGGACACTCTACACACGACACATGCGGCTAGGCCCACATCCCTCATAACCGAAGATCCAAGAGCCAAACTGACGCGCCACTTCACCGAGGATATCCCGGATTTTGACCAAAGTGAGATTAGGGCGGCTCTGGAACAGCTTAGAAAGAACAAAGCTCGGGCGATGACGGCATTACGACTGAGCTTCTAAAAGTCTGCGGCACTCCAGTCCTTAAAGAGTTAGCAAAGCTTTTTAATGTTGTCATCCATAACGGAATTACACCGAAGGCATGGCGCGGAAGCATAGTGGTATTATTATTTGTTTGAATATTGTTTTATATAACCCGCAGTTTTTTTTGTGCAAAATGAGTGCCTTTTTAGGAAATTTGCAAGTGTGAAACATAGACAGTTTATTAAGTTAAATGAGATAAAGGAGAAAAATAAAAGCGCGGTACTTTTAACGCATTTAACCGACGAAACCTACCGTTTGGTTCGAAATCTTGTGCATCCCAGAGAAATAGAAAAATGCACATTTAAGGAGCTGGTTGATGTACTCAACGGACATCTCACACCTGGAAGGTCGACTTTTGCTGACAGAGCAAGATTTTATGACGCCACCAGACAAGGCGTCGAGAGCGTCGAGGAGTGGGCAACCCGCCTGAGGGGACTGGCTGTATACTGTGACTTCGAGGCTGAGCTGGAGACCGTGCTGCGAGATCGTTTCGTACTGGGTATAAGACCGGGACCCGAGCGGGATCGACTGTGTGAGCACGACCTTAAATTGTTAACGTTTTCAAAGGCGTTGGAGGTAGTTCAGCAGGCGGCCTGTGCCCGAGCGGCGCGTGCCTTCCAGGAATTTTCGAGCGCGGTGAAGGAGGAGCCGGTATACAAGATGAGCGCGGGTGACCGCGGTGCCAGGACAAGCGCAGCCGCAGCTGACGTGGCGTCGTGTACGGTTTGCGGTTTGAAAAACCATGACGCAACCAAGTGCCGGTACAAAAGCTATCGTTGTCAAAAATGTGGTGAAAAAGGGCATTTAAAGAAAGTGTGTGATTTGAAACGCTGTGATCGTGTGTCAAAAACGCATTACGTTAACGTTGATACACAAAACCAGGAGCATAGTGACTGTAAGGAATGTAAGCTTTTTAACACAAGGTATGTAAATTATGACCCGCTTAAATTAAATGTTATAGGCAGGGAATTATGTAATAGACACAGGTTCAGCGGCCAGCGTAATTTTTGAAAAATTTTATTTACAGTATTTCCCAAGTTATCGTTTAATCAAAAGTGATTTAAAAATGTGTCTATACAATGATCATAAGATAGTCCCTTTTGGTTTTTTTAATGTTTATGTTACGTACTTAAAAATTACGCATAGGTGAAGATTATATGTTATTCAAAATGGTGGACCGCCGTTATTAGGTCGTGATTTCATGGCAAGATTTAGGATGTATTTTCGTTGCGATAATATGCATTGTAATGAAAATAACACTGTCGCAGAGGTCCAGAAATTAATGCTGAGTGAATATTCAGACCTGTGGAAAGATGAGCTAGGATGTTTTAATAAATTTTGAGATAGAACTTCAACTCAAAAATAACGCAAAACCAAAGTTTTTAAAACCACGCCCTAAAAGACAAGGTAATCACTGAAATAAATCATTGATCAGTTTAGGTATTTTAGTTCCTGTAAATTTTTCAGAATATGCAACACCGATCGTTCCAGTTATGAAAGAAAATGAGAAAGTGAAAATAGCAGGCGATTTTTCATGTACGCTTAATAAAGTCTTAAAAATTGACAAATATCCATTGCCGCGTATTGATGAAGTATTTACAAAAATAGTGGGGGGCGAACAAATACAATACAAAAGTTGATTTAAGCAACGCCTACAATCAATTTCGCCTCGTGGAGTCCTGTCAGGACCTCACTACCATCAACACGCCGAAGGGATTGATGAAATATACGCGTCTAGTGTACGGCTTAGCTAATGGACCGTCTGTTTTCAAAGAGCCAAACTTTACTATCTGGCATAGATGGAGTTAGTATATGGTTGGATGACATCTGCTGTACGGGACCCAGTAAGGATATTCATTTATCAAGGCTAAGGGAAGTTATACGCAGGTTACAAGACGCAGGATTAAGACTGCCGCGAGATAAGTGTGTCTTTTTCCAGAATGGCGTAACCTACTTAGGCTACGTCATCGATAAAAATGGTCTAAAAACCTGCCCAAAAAAAGTTGAGGCGATAATTAAAGCTCCCGTGCCTTCTTACGTCCTAGAAGTTAAAAGATTTTTCGGGGTAGTTAATTATTACCGAAATTTTGTGCTCAACGCTTCCGCCTTAACGCATCCATTACATAAATTACTGAAAGCAGACGCAAAGTGGGAATGGACCGCGGAACAACAGCAGGCACTGGACAGGGTGAAACGTGAGCCGAGTGACGAGCGCGTGCTGGCTAATTTCGAGCCAGGTGCGCCGCTCACGCTAACCGTGGACGCGGGCCCCGCTGGGCTCGGCGCCGTGCTCGCACATCACGAGGCGGACGGCAGCGAGCGACCCATAGCCTTCGCTTCTAGGTCGTTACAGGCGAGCGAAAAAAATTACAGTCAAATCCAAAAGGACGTGGCGTCGTGTACGGTTTGCGGTTTGAATATAGGAACACTATTCATTGCTCCACAGGCGCTACTCCAGCAATGTTGATGCTAGGACGGAATTTGAGATCCAGAATAGATCTAATATTACCGGGGCGTAGCAGTAACCAAAAACCAGATATCCAAGTGAAGTTAGGTAAAAGCAGGATATTTAAAATTGGAGAATCTTTGTGGGCTAAGTGGTTTTTGGGGAAAAAAGGAGTCTGGTCTACAGGAATAGTAACGAAAGTAGTTGGTAATATGATGTATGATGTTTTTTTCAAAAATTACAAAGTTACACACCGGAGACATGTAGTTCAAAAGATGAAGTTTAAGGGTAGTGAAAACAAACCAACTCAACGTGAGCGCTGATATTTACAGCAGAACGTTGCCACCCCTGCCGCTGCCGTTAACGTCACAGCAGCAGTCTTTTCCATTAGTAGAAGAGCCCTTAGTATCTTCCCCAACTATTTCTGTTGTAGATCAAGCTAATAACAGTAATGAAAGCGTTGGAGAAGAGATAGAAACCGCAGGCGAAGGTAAGGCAGCCGATACATTATCTGTACCATCTGTCGTGTATGACAGATCATGGAAACCATCAACATGATTTTGATGATGTGGGTGTATCACCGCGGCGGTCCACCCGAAATAGAAATAAGGTAGATTATAAGCGTTTTCTTTAGTTGTTGTGAATTTTTTTACTGTTTAATTTTATTTTATTTGTTTTTTTGTGTCTATAACTAATAGTTTGTGTTTATTATTGTCACCAGGTTCTCAGAATAGTGTGGGAGGGATGATATATATATATATATATATTAGCCGAGTTCGCCAGTAATAAACCTGCTTCGGAACTATTCGGTCGTATCATTTATTACCCGATATCTCAGAGATAAAACTCTACTTAAGAACTACCGACTAGTATCCCTTCTAAGCCACGTATATAAGCTGTTCTCTAGAGTCGTCACGAATCGTCTCGAAGACTTGACGAGTTTCAGCCACCAGAACAGGCTGGGTTTCGGAAAGGCTTCAGTACCGTAGATCACATTCATACTGTACGGCAGATTATACAAAAAACTCAAGAGTATAATCAGCCGCTGTGTATGGCGTTTGTGGACTACGAGAAAGTTTTTGACTCCATCGAAACCTGGGCTGTGCTTGATTCTCTGCAGCGATGTCGTATAGACTGGCGATATATTGAGGTACTGCGATGTCTTTACAACGCTGCTACGATGACCGTCCAGCTCCAGGACCATTAGACAAGTGCCATCCCGTTGCGTAGAGTATAAGACAGGGGGACGTTATATCCCCTAAACTGTTCACTAATGCGCTAGAAGATGTCTTCAAAACCTTGGACTGGGCTGGGCGGGGCATAAACGTAAACAGAAAATACATCACACACCTAAGGTTTGCCGACGACATCATCATTATGGCAGAGTCATTGGAAGAACTGTGCGAAATGTTGCACTCCCTAGACGAATCCTCTCGACGAGTGGGCCTTGGCATGAATTTGGATAAGACAAAAGTCATGTTTAACCAACACGTCGTGCCAATGCCAGTTTACGTCGCGGGTACCTTACTCGAAGTTGTCTAGGATGATGTGTACCTTGGACAAAACAATCCAACTGGGCCGGAACAATTTTGAGAAATAAACCGACAGGAGAATCCAGCTAGGGTGGGTAGCATTTGGTAAACTTCGTCAAGTCTTCACGTCGCCTATTCCGCAAAGCCTAAAGACGAAAGTCTTTGACCATTGCGTCCTACCAGTCATGACTTGACATGACTGCCGAAACGTGGACACTTACAGCAGGGCTGGTCCACAAGTTCAAAGTCGCACAGCGCGCAATGGAGCGAGCTATGCTCGGAGTGTCTCTAAGGGATCGAATCCGAAATGAGGACATCCGGAAGAGAACCAAAGTTACCGACATAGCTTGCAGAATTAGCAAGCTGAAGTGGCAGTGGGCTGGCTACGTCTGTCGGAGGACCGATGGCCGATGGAGCAGACGTGTCCTAGAGTGGAGACCGCGTATGGGAAGGCGAAGCGTGGGATGCCCTCCAGCCCGGTGGACCGACGACCTTAAAAAGGTGGCTGGTGGTGGCTGGATGCGGAAGGAAGAGGACCGGGAGAAACGGCGCGCCATAGAGGAGGCTTATGTCCAGCAGTGGACCAATATGACTCATCAATTAAAACAAATAAACAAGATACAAAAACTATTAATACGATATTAGTTATCTATCTTTTTGAAAACTAACGTTTTGTAGAAATTCCTGCACGCCTGCTAATTCTACTCTTAAAATAAAAACACTCGAAATCAACTAAGATAAAATAATAAATAGTCGAAATAAAACTACTTATTTACTTATAAAATTATGTAGAGTATTCTTTAAAATGTTAAGGCGTTAATTTTATTTCTCTGAAGGTGAACTTCGAAGAACGCTACAAAAATATTCAGTTGAAGAAAAACACGCTGACTTTTAACACTGCTTGGCAAAACTGATATATCAGATACTCATTATTTTCTCATTTCTCAGGAATTTTTTGTCGCTATGCCAGGTTGCACCAAGTAAGCATGAAGGGACTCTCACAACGAGAGTATTGAGAGACCGCAAGCAAGCGAGACGCACAATACGTGGGCTGTAATGGCGTTCTATAACTCTTTAGCTCTCCTCGGTGGTGTGGCCGGCTGCTGTGCAGAGGGTGTGGGCTCGATCCCGCACTGGACACACAATTCCTCAGAATACATCCCATTACATCCCTCTATTGTTTTTCCCTCATTGTATTTATTATGTAGCTTATAAGTCTGCAATCTATACCTAACATGTTGCTTGCACACCTCCTAATTTTTGTCTTCCCTCACTGGCTCTCATAACACAGGATTACCTAGTATGAGAGCTAGAGATATCTTAGCTCGCCTGCTTTTTATTTTTCTCTTTATGTAGTTTGTGACCCTAGTATGTATTTAATATCTAACATATGTCTTTACACCCTTTTCTGGCTCTCATAATACAGGACTACCTAGTATGAGAGCCAAAAATGTCTTAGTTTATCTGCTTTTCAATGCATGTTTATTAAACTAAGTTGTATTAATGTAACTTGCCTATTCTGAATAAATAAATAAAAATTGTACAAGCGGTAGAACACACACAGGGAGGCAAAGTCTCTCCTCAGAATTAAGGGTTCGATACGGCAAGTGAGTTTGGGATTGTATAAGTAATAATTTTTGGCGCAGGGTAGATTTTGGTGCGAGGTTATGAAACTATGGAAAATATGTACACAACTTATAATGTGATAACAGTACAGTAAACTAATTTAACACCACAGAGGAGAGGTGATGCCTTGTGCGTGAATCGCGTAGAACTCCCGCCCATTGGTCCAGGGCCTCTTTCTGACAACATCTGCACAAGATATCTTTTCTCTCACCCCGCACGTTCCCCGCTTGCACATGTAGGCTTAAGACATTTTCTAATGGAATGTACAAGCAAAAAACGTGCCCATACTTTGTATTTAACGATACAATACATTTTACTTATTAATACGTATTATTAATATTTACGAACCTACAGAACATGAGACAAAATTATTTATGCAATACAAACCTTATACCTACTAACAATTGTTTATGCCTACTTATATACTATGTTACGCCGTTGTGAAGGTGTGCTCCGTAACAGGGATCGTCGACAATTCTCGAAGGCCGTAGTTGAACTGAGTTAAAAGGGCCAAGCTGGTATCCGGGTGCACCCGCCCAGAGATGGCAGCAGTACTCCATATGGGGCCGAACTTGCGACTTATAAAGCAGCAACCTCTGGCCCGACGTGAAGTACTGCCTCGCTCTGTTGAGTGCACCTAGTTTTTTGGACGCCAGCTTCACTTTGTCTTGCAAATGATCTCGGAACAGAACATCGCTGGAGATGTCACCACCAAGGATCCCAATACTCTTGGATATGGAGAGAGTGGTTTTCTGGAATTGTGGGACTACAGTGAATGGGGGTTTCTTAGCGGTGAACGTGCAGACTTGTGTCTTTGTAGGGTTGAATCGGACCAAGTTTTCCCGTCCCCAGTCAGAGACCTGGGACAGTGTGGTCTCAATTTGAGACACAAGTTCTCCGCGGTTTTCCTCCGCAACGGAACGAGAGATGTTTGCACGACCCGTGTAAAAAGCGTCTCCAGTACTGTCATCTGCATAGTAATGCATGTTGTTGATGTCCAAAATGTCATTGATATGCAATAGAAATAGCGTAGGAGACAGCACAGAGCCTTGCGGGACACCAGCATTAATGTTCGTGCTATAAGAGTAACTACCGTCAACTACGGTTCGTATGCGTCTGCCGGTCAAAAAGCTAGCCCCGCATTTGCAAAAACCCTCGTAGCACTCCGTAAGACGGCATTTTCGATAGAAGACCCCGGTGCCAGACCCGATCGAATGCCTTCGCTATGTATAGGCTACATGCCAATGCCTCCCCCTAACTCTCAATGGCTAGTGCCCATCGGTGTGTGAGATACACTAGAAGGTCAGCAGTCGAGCGACCGTGGCGAAGGCCATATTGACGGTCACTGACAAGGTCGTGTTCTTCTAGGTATCTTAGAGGCTGTGTGTTGATCACACGCTCCATCACCTTGGAAAGGAGATAGGTAATAGCGATTGGCCTCTAATTCCACGGATCTGATCTATCGCCCATTTTTGGGCACTGGGTGCACATTCACAGTCTTCCATTGAGACGGAAATTGCCTAGTGTGGTAGGAAAGTGCGAAGAGGCGTGTGAGTACAGAAAATAACTCAGGAGCACACTGCTTAAGCATCACTGCTGGTATACCGTCTGGCCCACTCGACTTATAAACGTCTAGAGAAAGCAACACCCGCTGTGTTATGGAGATTTCCGGCCTGTTCTTACCGCACCTCGGAATAGTAGGTGGTACAGCGCCTTCATCGTTCATATTCGAGTTTGAGGCAAAGAGACTGCCCAGTAGATCGGCTTTCTCTTAAGCACTATGGGCCAAGTCACCATTTGTGTTTGTCTTCAGTCTGGGTGCATTTATGTATTTACCAAAAAAATGGAATATGTATGTATCCGTTGTCCGGTATCCATAACACAAACTTTGCTTACTTTGGGGCCAGACGACGCTGTGTGTAATGTCGAAAAATATTTATTTATTATTTAGCTATTTAATTTAAAGGTGTAAGTGAGACAACATTATACTGCACGTACAGCTGAGCACGGGCTGGCATACTTTGCGTCTTATTTAACAACTGAAATAGAAAATTTTACTGATTCCGATGTTACGATATTGATCTACTCAGTATCGGAATTGTAATATCGGACCTAGCGTTCCGACATTCCGGAGTTACAATATTCTGATATTCATGCACATAAAACAATGTGTAATGATTGATACAATAGAACACCTGCAATTAGTCCAAAAAAAAATCCATCTTCATCTCGGAAACTCCTCGGAAGATATGCTAACATGGCTATAGCACTAGCAGTTGAGTGTATCTTTGTAAAACAGAATTGAAGATGTGTCAAAGCTTAAGTACTTATACCAAAATGGGAATTGCAATCTATTTGGTGTTTTTTTAATTGCTTACTGAAGAAGGTGGAACAGATACTGTTTTTCTTTATAACACTAAGTCGGCAAACAAGCTTATTTTCCACCTGATGTGTTGTGGTCACTGTATTCTATGGAGATTACTCGAGTGTCGGGTCATAAGCCTTCAAAATTCTAATTACTTCCCTCATGAAGAACCCCATATTGTAGTCCCTAGAGAAAACCATTTTTTGACTAGCCTATTTCCTTTCCCAAAGTTCAAGATATCACATTCCCAAATTATATAGAAATCGGTTCAGGGATTTTGCCGAATTAAGTGGGCGTTAAAGTAAAATACAAATAATCTGAGTAAGTGAAGTAATTAGTTGTGTGTTTCCAGACGCAGTGCGGCGGCGCTGATGGAGGAGTCGGGCCTGCATCTGGAGCACCCAGCGGCGGCTACGTTTCGCGCACACGTGCTCGCTGGGGACTGGCCTAAGGCGGATCACGACCTGCGCGCGCTCCATGATTTGCTCCGCGAACAGCCGCAGCAGGACCCACGCTCTCTGGCCGTGAGATAGCATTACATACACTCATGGACATAGTTAGAGGAACGCAAAAATTAATATAAAAAACAGATTTATTTGTACAATATAAGCTTTTAAAATTAGTTAAATAGGATCAATCAATTAATTAAATTAACATTTTTGAAAACAAAACAATTAGACTGAACAAAAAAACAAATTAGAGACAGTAAGCTCAGTACCCTAATTGTAAGGAGTTTTGACCTAACCTAATGAAAACTGAATATTATTCCAAACACTGTTTTTTTCATAATGGATGACACAATCAGTATTTAGTTTATCCTCCTCTCTCCTCTTACTGTCAAAACTGCCTGCATCCGCCTGGGCATCTTTTTTTAAATTCCTAATGAAAACAATTTTGGCATTTCAATTCAATTCTTCAACCACAGTTTATCCCGAACATGTTCTTTCGACTTTCCACACCAAAACTTAGATTCCGATCTTAGTAAGGTGCTTCGATACTACCACCGCAGTGTGAGGACGAGCATTATTGCGCACAAATAGAAAATTATACTCGATGACTGGGCCAAAAGGCATCACAGTTGCCGCAGTCGGTTACCCGTTTTCTACGATATAGTTCTCTATGATACCATTACTAGGGCATGTATAGAAAGGTTTTCAATTCCGCTATTGAATACCGCTATAAGATTTAAATATCGGAATTGAACATATTTTTCGTAAAATTGTATTAGATACAAGATTGTTTTAAATTAATTTATGTTTGTAATCAACATAAAAATAAAACAACTTCTGTGATGATTAAACTATAAAAAAAAACTTAAAACTGAAATCAATTTTGATAAATATATTTAAAAATAGCACAACCTATCAACAAAATCGAAATTAAATACTTTCTGAAATAACTTCACTAAAATACTTTTAATCAAAAATTGAAAACGTTTTTAAAACTACTAATCCTGTACTATTTATTTATTTTTCAGAAAACCACCTCTTTTCTTTATAATGCGTTTATAGAAACTCCTCCAATCCGCTACTCTTCTGCTGTTAATTAAATAAAAGAACTCAAAATCATCTTTAAAAGAAAATACAATTGGAAACAAATGAAACGAATCTACTTATATACTAACAATATGTATATGTTTTTAAAAGAGAAACTTGAGAGTGCATTCTCAATAAATTAAAGGCTTCTAGCATTTCAGCAAAAGCAAACTTCGGACAACGCATCAAAAATATACACCTGACGAAAAACACGCTTACTTTCAACACTAAGGCAAAGCTTATGTAAAATACAAACGCTCTGTACGCATGTTATAAATACACTAATCCCTCCTTCCGTTTTTGTCGCATACAAGTTATTTAGCTATTATAATTACTAAATACTAAAAGGTAAACATTGGCGTCCAAAAGCAAATCCTTCCTATTTTTTCATATTTTCTCAAATTCTTGGTCAAAAGTCATATCACACCTTGTAGTGGTTGGGTAGTTCCTTTAATCGGAAAGTAATAAAACTACCTCAACATAGTTTTTGTTTCTGTGACAGCTCCAGTGCATACAGGGTTTGTATTATATTTGAAGTTTAGGACATGCATACGCATCATATACTTTCTGTTACTGTTTTGTTACTCGTTGGTTTGAAAAAATTGTCGCCTTTTGAAGCCAATAGAAACTTTAAGAATTATAAAGGTAGGAATGGTACTTCTAATATTAATTGTGATGGTTTGTATTACGTTCATAGTGATTTAAGAGAATGTTCTCAAGTTTACTGAACATGAATTTCAATATTGTGTCTGCTATATACCTACTATATATAATTTAGTAAGTCGTATTCGCGACACCAATCAAAAAATCTAGAGACTGCCTCCCTTTGACGCGGGGACAATAACTGACAAAGTTCGAAAGGCGGTCAAGGCGAGGCGACGTTGTACGAAGTGTAGAATTGTAGCAGTAGCGCCGACTCTATGGTGCCTGAGGGTGCTCGTGCCCCCAAATGTTAGGTGTTTACGGCGCTGAGCCCTAATATGTTATAGTTATACTATGGTTTCCGTGACTCTGGCCCCCTCTAAGGATTTTTTAAGCACCGTGCCTGTTCGTGGAAAGTGTACTGGGTGCTGTATGACAGTTTGTAGGACTTTGGTGGAAGAAAGAACGAAAACTGTAATAGCATTCTGTAACTATTTAGCAGCTCAATAAGAAGGGGTTGAGACAAAATCAAATCGCCCGCACAACGGAGCGCTGGCTGGCACCGTTTAAGTCATATTTTAAAATTTAAACAGAATATTTGACTAATTACGATATTTGACTACTCAGTATCGGAATATCGGACTTAACGTTCCGAGATTCTGGGATTTCGATATTCCGAGATTCCAATATTCATGCCCTAACCATAAGGCTCTTTTCCAGCAATATAGCACTGAGCGTATCTTTCTCCGGGTCGTCGCCATACTTTGACCCTTCCATCATCTGACTTAAGACAGAATCTGGACTCATCGGTACACAATCATCCTAATTTAGGTGCAAACGAGCAAAGCTCGATGACCCGCGTTAAGCATAGGGCCTCTGGCAGACAAGTACGACCCTATACCAGCCGGCTTAATTCTTTTTTTAATAGTTTTGTTGCTAACTGTCACTTTTCGAACTTCCTGGAGCTTGTTCGTGCCTCGAGAGAACTCGAAGTGCGGTTTCTGAGAACACTGCTTACAATAAATCTGTGGTCCCTCTCTGAAAAACAAAAAGAGTAACAAATTCTTAAGCGGCCTTGTCCTTTACGCCTCGTACTCTCCAGTCTGCCGGTATCGCTTAACATTGTAATAAATCACAGACTTGGACACTCGTAATGTTTGAGCCACTTAATTATAAGTGAAACCATTTTCAATTAAAGTTGCAGCTTTAGACCCCTGAACAACGCTAAGATGTGGCATTATCACCTATCAACCTAATCAACCTATCAAATGAAGTTCTCTTCAAACAATAATAACATTTTTTGACAAAAAAAAAACAGAAAAATAATGTTAAAAAAACCCACAAAACTAGTACTACAATATCAAAGAAATTAACGGATAGCCAAAAACAACAAATAAAAGTCGCAAGTAAAATTCTATTTAAAATCTTTTTTTTCAATGGCATAATATGGTATATATATGGTCAGTACGAAGTAAGAAGATATTTTATGTTATTCGATCTTTTTTTTGCGTTCCTCTAAAATGTCCATGAGTGACGGCGCAATTGAGGTAGGTCAAGAGACTACTTGGGCGTTCATTGGGTGTCGGGTTACCCGGAAACATTGCCTCAATTGAGGTAATAATTAAAACACTCGGCACTCACACTCGTATCGCACCAAAACCACATTTTATCACTATTACAAGCTAATAAAGCATCAACAGTTTCGTGGCACTTGTTCACTACGCGACGGTCGTGTCAAAACTGGCGCACGATGTCCGAGAACACAGCACCAAGAATGGAATGCCTTGAGATTAAGCATTTGATTCATTGACTAGTTTTTGCACATTTTATTTTATTTCTTTTAAAGATTTTGCACATGAGGGCTATAAAGAAACGAATCATGCATGATGGGCTAAAATTTGCCTGGAATTCCTCTTATTAATAAAAATAATATCGGCTAACATGCTGCTAAATTTGTTGAAGACGACTTTCTTCAAGTGAAAGAGTTATACCATTTTAACCTAATTGTTGTGAATTTTATTTACATTTCCGTGTACTCTTATAAAAGGTAAAAGTGTCCTGCTTGCCCGTTAAGAACGATTTGTCGGTGCAGGAGATGAAGTTCGTGGTGCTCGAGCAGAAGTACCTGGAGGCGCTGGAACGCGGGTGCGCCCTGGATGCGCTGCACGTGCTGCGCAACGAGCTAACGCCGCTCGCGCATGACACTGCGCGCGTCCACCGGCTCTCAGCGCTCATGATGTGCGCCGACGCCACCGAGCTCAGGGAGCGCGCCGACTGGCCCGGCGCCGGACCGCTCTCCAGACAAAGAGTGCTTGCCAGAGTACAGGTCAGTGTACACACACACAAACACGCACACACACAAACACGCACACACACAAACACGCACACACACAAACACGCACACACACCTATGAATAAACGTTGCCATACCCGGTTCTCTACTTTTCTTATCCATCCAGCTTCCGGCTACCAGTTTCAGGTCATGGGTCCACATTTTTTTTTTTTATTTTTTTTTTTTTTTATTCCACTCAGGTGGCAAACAAGCACACGGTCCGCCTGATGTTAAGCAAGCAACGTGGCCTATGGACGCTTGCAACACCAGAAGGTATCACTCGCACCTTACCTACCCTTTAAAAACCCAAACGTTCCCGGGAGGGCGACTCACGCTGCACCAACCAGTCTGAAGTCTTCACTTCAAGAATCGATTCTGCGACAAATTACCTACCCATATCCATTACAGTTTGCTTATTCTGAGGGTTATGTCGGTAACTTTAGTTTTTCGTCGGATCTCTTTTTTTTATCATATCCTTAAAAGAAACTTCGAGCAAAGCCCTTGCCATAGCCCACTGAGCGACTTTTAACTTGTTGATCAGGCCAACTGCCAGTGACTAGGTTTCCGCGCCCATAGATCACGACCGACAAAACGCAATGATTAAAGACCTTTGTATTAAGTGTAGCGGTATGGACGTCGTGAACAATAGAACCACGACGCTCCTATTCCTCGCTTTAGGGGTAGGTCTGTTGTGCAGAACGGTATTAAAGTACTTCCGCAATTTCGTCAAAACTGGGGATCCACCGGCTCCCGACAGCTCCGCTGTGATACAGTCTTGACTGGGCGCTTTGTTGTTCTTGAGTTGCTCAAAAGCTATCCTTATCTCGCCAATGTCAATATCTGGAATGTCTTCGGCGTAGTGGCAGGCCAAGGGTGCATGCGGGCTTTGGCGCTTGTGAAGAGTACAAATTTTTCATAAAACAGTTCTTCTGTCCGATGTCTTCAGCTTTGTCAGTTAGCTCCTCCCAAGACGTTTCGCAAATACTTTCAATACCTTATTTTTAACTGACTTCAAAAAAAAGGAGTAGGTTCTCAATTAGTTTTTTTTTTGTATCGAGCAAGACGAGCCAAGCGAAGCGCTTCGTCGTTTTTTTTTTTGAACCTTCATAACTTGTGATTGTATTATATCAGTTAACAAAATTCTAGGAATATGATCTCAAAAATGGACTTATTAAACATACAAAGTTTCAATTATATACGTTAGATTTTATTGAGATCTTAATAACCCCGATTTTGTCACTAACTCACTGATGATGATCAAAATTCTTAGGGTACTTCTTGAAGCTAGTATTAGTACACAAACAACAAAAAAATCTAAAACTTGGAACTTTTAACTAGGGGATGGAAGTAAGTATGAGACTTCCGCAAATTTTGATGCTAGAGGTCTAAAAATTTATATAGAAACTCCTTGTTTTAAATAATAAAATACATAAATTTCAGTATATATGGGAAAACTCATACAAACTTATTTTCATGCTGGAGATCTGAAAATTAGACAAGTACACAGACTTCTTATTGCAAATTAAAAAATACGTGTTTCAGGTTTTTAAAAACAATCATTCCTCAACCCCTTAAATTAGGGGATAAAAGTGTATAATGGGGCCTTGCGTCAGGTTTCAGAATATTACTACATTATTATACTTATATTATACGAATAATATTACTAGACTTATGTACTTCGTTAAAAATTAAAATTTCTGAAGGGTCGGCAACGCGCAAGTAATACCCCTGGTGTTGCAAGCGTCCATAGGCTACGGTGACTGCTTACCATCAGGCGGGCCGTAAGCTTGTTTGCCACCTTAGTGGTATAAAAAAAAAAAAAAAAAATTAAAATGTGTTGACAATTATTTACAAAATAAAACATCTATGGAGATGGGACATCACAATGGTGTAGGCCCCGCGCCCCGGTTGTTGTAAGATAAAAATCGTAATAAGCTGTATCAGAGATCGCAATGAAAAATCTGATGACATAGTAAGACCTCATGTAGAGCCAAGCTTCTAACTCTAACAAAATATTGACTTGGCTTGGCCGTTTCGCTAACGCCGTTTCGCCGTCACATGGGCGTAAGGTAAAAAAATTATTTACTGTTCATTACTTTTCTGTTATACAATAGTTCTTGTAGTAAAGAAACGGCCAAGCCACATAAACACGTAGAGTTGATAAGGTTAGGGCGTGTAGAGTTAGAAGCTTGGCTGTACATGAGATTTGATTTGATAACTTTTTGACAGTGCGAGCCATATGGTCTCGTCTTGGCCACATTTTACATGAAAACGTTTCTGGTGGGATGTGTGTTCCCGATATCTTAGCGGATTAAGAACAGAGTGTAACGATTTTCACATATATGAAAGGGTTAACCCGCGGCTAGTTCCATTTCAATTTGGTATGAATCGGCCCAAAGAAACCACAGTTAGATAAGAAAATATCTTAAGAGGAAACGTCCCGCTGTTTTCCCCCATACAAATACATTCCCCTGTTTCGTTCCTGGATTTTGGCATTAGAGCTAAAAAATTTTCATGTATGATAGATGAACACAATCACTATGTATGTTTTGCTTTTTATTTTATGCCGTCAGTGAGAATATAAATGAATAATTGAGGCCGTTAGTGGATATTAATTAATAATTGTTATATGCCGTTACTTAATATATATATATATATATATAAATAATTGAGGCCAAGCAAATGGTCAATTTCATCTTCAGACGTGGTCTGTACAAATTTGTAAACTAATTTTTAAGAAAACAAAACATATAGACACAGCATAATTTACTACCTCTCAGGTGAAGTAATTTGTATTAAATTTGGTCGAGATTTGGAAGAGGAAATATCCCAACCAGGCGAGTACACAAACAGGTATTTGAATAGCATGTGCCGTCAGACTAGCACCCAAGCTAAGATACTGATGTGCGATAGGGATAAATGTACCTCAGGCTAATTTTACATCGTCACAATCATCAAAATCAGAGTCTGATGTGCATTTACAGCACATATAAACTAAATATCCATATTATTATAATATTTACGTTACAAATGTGATGAAAACTAATAATATCTTAAAGTGGTCCCCACTCCTGTTTTCATTAATATAGTATTATAACTCTCGAACTATCTTCACTATACCATATATTTGTAGACGCTCTCCAGATTTATGCACATGGTCCGAATAGAAAATATCGTAAAAACAATTCAATCCATTAATTCTGACCATGATAAAATAGTAGAGTGGTGTGAGTATTAAGGATTTCGAATTAATGCACACAATTCACAGTCCATATCCTAGGTAGCCCGAAACTAATATCGAAGATAAAGTGAACTGATTTACCCGCAATCAAACTAGAAGGAGTCATCATACACCGGTTAATGAAAAGATAAAACTCTTGGTATTCATATTAACCGCACGTTATTTTGGATCCCACTAGTCAAGGAAATCAGCCGAAAAATCTTTGCCTCGGTCGGAACCCTGAGAACATTACGGAATCTCTGCCCGATGTCAACGCATTGTGCTCGCTCAGCTATTTCTTAATTATTCTGACATTTGTTGCACTAACCTGACAGAGCAACAACTAAACAACTATAAACTTGAGCGTCTTCAAAATCTTTGCGTTCCCTTCGTTTTATGACCATGTTTAAGAATGTCACATCTCAAGTGGCCTTCAATCCGACTGTACGACTGACGAACATACTGTTATAAATGAGCTAGATTGTAACTAAACATGTAGGACAGCACAATGAATAAACAATACAAAACAATATTGAAATGAAATAACATATACATATAACAATATTGAGAAGAAATTGATCCTTATGAATGACGCTTTCGTTACAAGTTATAGAATAAAGAATGTTTTCATATTTCACACAGTTGATTTTCGGCTAAAACAAGTTATTTATCAAAAAATCTTTAAATGCAATTTTACTCATTTTAGAAATTAATGTAATGTTTTCGTTTAGTAAAATTTGCCGTAATCAGTATACAAGAATTGCTTGTTTAAAGGTATTAGATGTAAGAGGCCATACCGTTGCTTTTGCAGGCGGTGCTCCCGCCGACGCTGATGATGTCGCCGGGGCGGTTGCGCGCGCTGGTGTCGCAGGCGGCGTCGGCGCAGGCGGCGCGTTGTCGCTACCACCTGGCGCCGCGCCCCTCTCCACCGCCTGACCAGGTCCCCTTCTCGCTGCTGGCCGACCACCAGTGCTCGCCGGACGCGTTCCCGATGCATCCTCTGCAAACTCTTAACGAGCATTGCGACGAGGTCTGGTACTGCAAGTGGTCTCCGGACGGCACCAGGCTCGCGTCGGGCTCCAAGGACAACACCGTCATGATCTGGGACTTCGACCCCGACGCCAAGAGGCTTTCCTTCAGGTACATATGTTCTCCATACCCTTACTGCTGTCGCAACACTCCGAACACTTATTTATCTAATTTGTTCTTCAACCTCCCAATTATTAAGGATGAGGTGTTATTGTGTTCTGCTGTACATATTTGATGTTGTATACTAAAATCACCCCTATTTTCTGCCGGATTATGCACAGACATTTGGACACTTTCGCTTAAACTTTTGGAAGTGCCCATCACAAACATATTAAATGAATTATCCTGATCTTTTTAATTATTAGATTAGGTCCCCATTCATTGGTCATTCAAGTATATATAAATGGAAGCAGACCTGGCGAAAATATTTTTTCAAATCTGGTAGTTCTCTCTAGAATTCGCGCGTTCAAGGTAGTAGTTAATTCAGCAAATTGTGTTGTGTTTGTGTGAACAGAAAGTCTTTGGAGGGCCACTCGTACGGCGTGTCCTACTTGGCGTGGAGCCCCGACGGGCGGTACCTGGTGGCCGCGGGCCCTGAGGACTGTCCCGACCTCTGGATATGGAATATGGAGGTCAGATCCACACCGCCTTCTGTTGTTTATAATGTTTCATATAAGAGTACATAGTACCGTATAATAATAGAAGATTTATTTTACACATAATAAGTTTTCCGAATCAGTGAAAGCTGGTTTACTAACTCTGCTGAACGCAGGCCTCTCCCAGTGTTGCTTACTGTACCGATCCTTTCCGTCCCGCGACGGAACTGCATGCGGTAAAGTTAACGGGCTCAAGAACAATTTCTTAGTTCTCGTTTGTATAGGCTGTAGATAGCTACATTACTGAGCAATTTTTTTTTTCGCGAACTATGCGGCCTCTGCAATCTATACAAATATGATATTGTATACACTTATATGTATTAAACCTGTATGCAGTGACATTTCTAACATTAGGTGGTAATCTATAAGTTTCTAAGTTTTGTGCATATGGTTGGCATGGCTGCCTATACTTAGCTCTTTAGCTGTGTGAGACACACACAGTCTCAGTTCAGGCTCAATAATTTTGTGTGTGTCTGTTTAAGACGGAACAGCTGCACCTGAAGATGACGCACTCCCAAGAGGACTCACTAACGGCGGTAGCGTGGCATGCCTCTTCCGACAGATTCGTGTGTGGGGGCGCGCGCGGACAGTTCTACCACTGCGGACTCGACGTGAGTGTCCACACGTACCATTCATTGCCATATATCGGTAACGCGACTGCCCTTAACTGAAGTCACAGACTTACAAGTCTGCCCCCACCCGGAGTACTGGTGTCAGTTGTGAGCGGGCGCACTCTGATTCCAGCTGAGCTATTTCGACTCGGTTCATCGACGAGCTGAGACAATTGTCAATGATCCGAAGCCATAACAATAACAATATCTAATGAGTAAATACTATTTATACTTAAATGCCGAAACTCACAAGCAGTATCAAAACTTTAAGTCTGAGGAGAGACTGTTTTCCTGTGTGTGTTCTACTACTTGTGTTTTGAGGAATTCTTCAAAATTATGCCTACGGCCATTGCACCGCTCGCCATCGGCAGGAAATTTATCCTCACACTTTATTATCGGCAAAACGTCTAGAGTGTCGCAGGCGTCCATAGGCTATGGTGACCGCATTGCATCAGGAGGGATTTAAGCTTGTTTGCCACCTTTTAAATTTGTATAGTACCTGGTCACAAAGCGTGCTTTGCATGCTGTATGTGTTGCAGGGTTCCCTGCGCAACAGTTGGGACGGCGTGCGTGTGAACGCGCTGGCGTGCAGAGCGGACGGGCGCACCGTGCTCGCCGCGGACACGCACCACCGTGTGCGCGCTTACGACTTCACCGACCTCACCGACCGCAACCTGTACGTACATACCTGTAACGTTGCAACGTAACTCACACCCACAAGAGAAACGGGACACATCGTACTCCCCTAATAAAAGAATTTCTTCCATAAAAAAGGTGAACCACAATCACTATCGTTATTTCCAAAATTCGTGTTAAAAATAAGATTTTTAAATGAATTGTCCAATAAATATATAATCAAGTGTCGAAACCACCATTCCCATTATTTATTTGCCTAAGTTAAAATTGACGCCAGACAATGTTAAATGTCTAAATTTTTATAGTTAATTTAAGTTATTAACGATATTTGCTTAAGGAAATTTGTATTCGGTTACCCCCGTGGCGTGGTGATGTAAAAACTCAATATTACGTTCGCTGGACCGCGGGCGGCTGACCCACATTTGTGTCAGAAAGTAAAAAAACCTATGATAATAAGGCCGAGGAGAATGAAGCACGTATTATCGAAAAGAGAAGATATGGTAAGAGCAGCTAGAAGGACTTGTCGTCCATGTTACAAATGAATGCCGCAGCCGTGGGTAACAATGTCGCTCTAAATGAATGCCGCAGCCGTGGGTAACAATGTCGCTCTAAACGAATGCCGCAGCCGTGGGTAACAATGTCGCTCTAAACGAATGCCGCAGCCGTGGGTAACAATGTCGCTCTAAACGAATGCCGCAGCCGTGGGTAACAATGTCGCTCTAAACGTCTAAACCGTTTCTGTTCCTTATTCAAATAAAATTCACCACCAAAAAGCCTCTGCTTTTATTTTTGTACAGACTCTTTGATTTTATTTTCTTATAAATACCTCATTGCGTTTGTTTTCCTTTTTTATTTAATAAACTAATATATATGCTTTTTTTTTTCTGTTTTAGACAGTCCCTGACATCGCCTAGGAAAATCGATATAAATTTTGATCTTTTTAAAATATTCAGTAACCAAGTTGTTTTAGTAGTTTTTTTCGTTCGTTTCGTTACCAGTTTAAGTAAATATATGTGCCGCGTGGCTTGTTATGTTTGAAGTGAACAGCTCTCTCGGGTGTCACCAATGTCCTGAGCGGTTTATTATGGGGTGGCTCATCAATGTCTAACACATTGCCTAATCAGAACCGTTTGTGCTTTGCCGACACTAGCAGGTGTCAGTCTGTCGTGTTGTTTCTATATACGTGCCAAATATAAATGCTTGATGGTTTGAAGAAAAAAATATCTATTTTTCTGGATAAGGCAATACCTTAGTTGCGTCGTAAATGATTCACGTATGTGTTACGTAGGATCCAGGAGGAGCACGCAGTGATGGCGCTGACCGTGAACGCGGCGGACTCGCTGCTACTGCTCAACGTCGCCAACCAGGGGGTGCATCTATGGGACATACGTGAGTACACACCACATGCCACTACAGTATACAATACAGAGTACAATATGCTTTAATTTATATAAATTAAAGAAAAATAATTTAGGTTGTGATCCAACTTAGAGTTTTCATTTATTGTACTTCATATAGAACATTTGAATCTTTTTCATTATATCTAAGAACCGGCTAAGCTTATTTTTTAGTAGGATAGGTCCGATTAGTGTTCTACCCGACGCGAGAAGGTCACGGGACACACCGCGGGCTAGGCGTCGGCGGCGGCAATGGAGGGACGCTAACGGCGGCCGGTGTCCTCTGGTTGTAGTTCTGTGTCATTTACTTCGATAGGCATTGGAAATTTAGGTAAAAATCAGCTGAGATGGGTAGAAAGAACTCATCTTATGGAACCACTGCCGGGAAAGCGTATAGCCTTATTTATACACCTTCTTGGTAAATCTCATTAAAATGTGAAACCTGCAGCCGCAGCATTCCTGTTTCCCCTGTGCTACTTTCCAGCAGATAGCTTTCGCGGAGTAAGTGTCTGCTGTGAATCCCAACTCTCAGAATTCATAACGTTAATCCTAAACTAAAATTCAAAATGCAGAACCCGAATATACTTTTTGGATTACGGTTGTAATGGTGGTTGATCCTGTGTTAGGAGCGCAAAAGAGCGTTTTTCGGGTTAAAACATTGAAAATACGTTGAATAATTTAAGCAAATATTAAGCAAAAGGAGGAAAAGAAAATGTGAATTTGGAGTGTGACAAGTACAAGATAAGCAGAAACAAAGGAAAGGTTAGGAAGAACAAACATTATGCAAGGTTATATGACATAGTGACTTTATTTTTAACCGTTACCACCTATATTAGGTGACCGTGGAACATGGAACGGTTAGAGGTAAGAACAGATAGGCACAGTTAGTGTGGCATGTTCCATAGTCACCGAACTATTACTAGAATGTTACATAGTTAGTGCGACAAGTTTTACGGTCATCTAACTACTGCTAGAATGTTATACAGTTACATGCATCTTTTCTGATGACTTAGAATTAAAATATAATGACACAGAACTAGTAGTAAAACTGCTCGTGCGCCGCATTACGTCTCCCGCACCAGCAGTGTGCCCGCACCAGCAGCGTGCCCGCACCAGCAGTGTGCCCGCACCAGCAGTGTGCCCGCACCAGAGAGTGTGCCCGCACCAGCAGTGTGCCCGCACCACCGCCGCAGTCGCCCAGCCCTTAATGAGTTCCTTGATCTCGCCAGATTTTGTGAATTTTACCATAATATTTATTTTAAAAGGGTTAAAGATAAAATTTGGCATTATCTATGTAGTTTAACTCTGGTTCGTCGAAAAGGTGGTTAAGGGGCAGATTGGTTTTCGAGGATAGCCGATTTTGTCACTAACAGACCTTGACAAGTTCTATAAACTGAACCTGCTATATGTCCCTGCTGTTTATTTTCCACTACTTGTAGCTTATAGTGTGAAAACTATAAATTTGCTATGATAATATGAAGGTATTTTAGTGTGTGTGTGTGTGTGTACAGGGGCGCGCGCGCTCGTGCGCCGGTTCCGCGGCCTCAGCCAGGGACATTTCACCATTCACGCTTGCTTCGGAGGCGCGCACCAGGATTTCATCGCGTCAGGATCGGAGGACAACAAGGTAACAAGACACTCACGATCACTTCTTCAGTCACTCTTCAATCATTTACTTCAGTTTGGTCTTTATCTGTCCGCTTACTATATCTGTCCTCATAGACTTAGTGTTAAAATGAAAATATTATGGCAGCAAGAGATTTGAAAAAACAAACAGCTTTTGTCCACCGACTAACCGCGGCCTTAACTAGGTCATCAGATCACCTGGCGAACGTGGCCAACACCACGTTTTCCGGCTCGCGGTCCACACTCTAGAACCATCCTTCACTATCGTTCATTGCCACTTCAGATCTGAGTTCAGAACCTGAGTGATAACGCGCCCTACTTTCTACTACTAGTTTCAGATCTCGTCCTATACTACACTATATAGTTGCTTTGAGTCCTAGCAGATTTAAGACTTGTCTTGCCTTGTCACTACTGAAACTGAAACTCTTCCTGATAAAGTGTAATTTACTTTGAGCAGCCGCACCACGTAGTTGCGTTCTGTCGACACCAGTCATGTATTACGAAATAGCGATATCCATGTTACCTAGTTTAACTATTTCAGCTATCTCCAATCTCCGTACCAATCTCTATCCGTCCATCCAGTCACTCCTTATCCACCGACTTAATAACTAGTACATTATAAAAACTGTATAAAAAAGCTATGGCATGTATGTATGTAGGTTCCCTCGCGTGATTCTAAACACTCCGATCGATACAAACATCTGGCCGTTGTTAATTTCCTACGGAGTGAGCCAGCTGTTAGCCATCCTATTAAGATGATGAGATATGTACGAGGGGATTGCCTTTAAGGACCTTTTAGGCGTGAACATTAATTTAAGCTTTCCGTAGTTCTGTTACCGGGCGCCATGTGATGTAATTCAAACGGCCGTTTTTTCTTGTGAGTTCCAGACCTTTATGGCGATGTCTTTACTTTCTAAATCCATATTGTAATGTTGGTTAACAATAGCGACTTGTACGTGCGCAGGTGTACATCTGGCACATGAGCGGCGAGGAGCCGATCGCGGTGCTCCCGGGGCACACGCGGTGCGTCAACGCCGTCGCGTGGAACCCGCAACACCACGACGTGCTCGTCTCCGCCTCCGACGACTACTCACTGCGGCTTTGGGGACCCCGCCAAAACAACAACTCCTAGTTAACGGAGACCACTCTACCCGCCAAGCTCTCCAGCTAAACGAGGGACCCCCGTATACTGTTGGCATTGTACGCGTTTGAGCGAAAGGGCTGTTGTTACTCATTTGTATTATTGACTTGCGTTTGGGATCAGGTAGCTGGTTCGATATTCGGAATACATTATTCACGGAACTTCGGAGTTCTCGAGACATTTCAGAGTCAGGTCGAATTCGAAGTAGTTAAAGTACTCGTTCCTGGAATTCTAGAGTAAAATGTATGACAGTAGATGAACTGGTTTCGGAAAGACAAGACCTACGTGTATTTTGATGTGGAAGTTTGCTCTTAATTATTTCAGATTTTTTGGGTTCACTCTCCTGTAGTATAAAATATAAAAGTTCTAAATTTGACATTACTGTATTGTGTTTGTTCTATTGTTTTGCGTATTTTGTTTATAATATTGAGTTCACGTTAGGTTACGTAACACATCCTTACACTAAACTGCGGGCTACAAGAAAAGTCGTTACGTCGTACGGACGTGTCGTAATAGTATGTTTTCTACTACCTGCAATAAAAAGTTCCAAAGTTTCATATATATTCAGTATCGAAAATCGAACGTTTTGAGACCCCAGTGCGAAATAACTCCTAGGGCAGTTTGAAAAACCTCTTTTCGTAAAACAATTTCGCACTCGATGTGGCAGTATTATTTTTGGCACGGCCGTAGAAGAAAAACAAGATGTCGACAGACCGGCTAGGATGATGCTGGCCGCTTCGTGCCGCGCCGCGTCGCATGTTCATTCATAAAAGACATAAATTTTGGCGGGAAAACATGTCGTTTTTTTTTAATGCTATATTGGATTTTCAGGTAGTAGAAAAAGTAACGTTCGTACCGAGTACTGAGTTTTCTTGCCCTCGGAATAAAAGCTTATGAACTAGCTTCTTCCCTCGGGTAAGAAGCGTCATTTTGTACTCGGTACGAAATATAATTTATTATTCTTAAATTAAGTCGAAAACGTAGGTAGTTGTAAACAGGCAACGGGAATCTTAATGTATATTTTTTATAAATGCAATAATACACACAACAAAATTCGTAAACAGTTTGATATTTTTGATACTAAATTTAAACGAATGCCTGTAAATGTTTTAGCTTTAGCCTTTCGCCTGCCCTTTTGGTAAAACGTTCGAATCTCAACGAACACAACTTGAAACACAAAATAGTAAATCAAAAAAAGTGCTACATGAAAGTAGTAACAATGTAAGACTGTGCAAAATGTAACTTAGTTGGCAACGAGTGAACATGTTGGTACACGGCGTGTACGTGACGGGAAACTTTATATTATTTGGTAGCAAAGCTTGTTGACTGACGCACAAGTCAGTTTTACGGAGTTTTGAGATTATAGTTTTTGATAAATCCGGTATATTGTATTTGCGGTCTTTATGGACTTTGCACTCTTGTCTATGCTCATATTTTATTCATACACTTACGCTGACAACGGTCGTCTATACTGTTGATGTGTCCCGACAGTTAATCTGGGTGTTAGTAAGCGGCACATCTTGTTTCCGCCGAATCACTGAGTGGTACCATTTAAAATCTGTGACGGGTTAATTGTGTAAAGGAGATTTTTTTTGTGCAATACATAGTGCCATTTTGTAGTGCAATTGTGGAATGCCTATTTAGTTTTGACAATCGAGGGTAAGGCAAGCAAAGAAAGCGTAAGTTTTGAGCGGATGTAAGTACACACAATGATAGTTCAGCGAACACTGCACATGTAGGTACACACAATGATAGTTTAGCGAACAGTGCACTTGTAGATACACACAATGATAGTTCAGCGAACAGTGCACATGTACGTACACACAGTGATAGTTCAGCGAACAGTGCACATGTAGGTACACACAATGATAGTTCAGCGAACAGTGCACATGTAGGTACACACAATGATAGTTCAGCGAACAGTGCACTTGTAGATACACACAATGATAGTTCAGCGAACAGTGCACAAGTAGGTACACGCAGTGATAGTTCAGTGAACAATCCTCATGTAGGTATACACAATGATAAAAATCCAGACAATAGTAGTTATAACAAACTTTTTAATTATTTTTACTTTAAAGTGCGAAACCAAAAATTTGGTTGATTTTTATAGAAGCCTGCGAACATTTGAATCGACGAATTCGAAAGCGCTCTGAGACAGTGTTTTAGAATAGCCTGAGGTGTAGTTAGTTACTTAAATTGAATACATCCATTTATCTTTTACTGACTACTTTAGTTCGAAATGAACACTTTAGCTATGTTTATTTTAATATTTTCCGTATGTATTATAAAACAAGCAATAAAACTTCTTCTCTTCTTTAAAACTTGGTACTTCTTGACATAGATCGTTTAGGCATTTGTTATTGGGACGTTAAAATTTTTGAGTTGATGTTCGCAGCGTCAAAATGTCTATTTGTTCATCGTTTCCCGATACGAAATATTTGTTGTGGTTACGTGGTGTTCGTTCTGTAGGAGGTCCGGGGAGTCTCGGTGCGGAGAGTAGCTAGGGATAAGGTCGCCAATAGTGCATGTGCTTACTAAAGTTTTGCGATAAAAATTTGTAATTTTAAGATATTTATATAAAATTTATATTTTTAGTTTATTTATGTAAGAATGATTTTTGAGGATTATATTTTTTTAGGAGAAATCGTATATCCGCTATTAACGTAAAGAGCAAGAACTAATTATAATAATAATAATAATAAATATTATTATTGTCTCACTCTTACCAATTATGTTGTCGTGGCTCGATGTTGATGTTTGGGATTTCATATCTATTTTAAACAAATAGTTTATATAAGTAGTACCAGACCTGACGACCCGACGACCCGACAACCGGACGCCGTGCGTGACGCGTGTGCCTGTCGCTGCTGGCACGTTTTATTTATTTATTGTTGGTGTAAGTTAGACTTAAACACTATTTTAGTATAGAGAGTTATCACTAAAGGATAAGATTGTCGGGGCGACAACAAAATGGCGTTTAACTCAAAACATCGAGATGTTTAAGTCTTTTCTGTGTTAATAACGTTACTTAACGATATTGTCTACTGCACAAGAGAACAAACCACACAGATAACAATATCCTATATACAGAATTGCCGCCATTTTGTTGAGGCCAAGGCTTTGACTCCCCGGGCGCGTCGTAGAATGTTAGATTAGCGATATTTAGGTCCCTCGACTTTTTTAATTAAGGCTTTATTATTATTATAAAAAGAGATATATTTGTAGCGCGATCCGCTATTATTGTACCGACCATTGTGTTGAGACAACATTATATTAAAATCGCGAATAACACTAACTCTTAATGTACTGAATCATATTGGGATCTATTTTTCATGAAATTGTGATTAATTAAATTGAGTGGGAATGTTTTATCATCGTCCATACAGCTGTTAGGTGAAGCTCGTCGTTCTGACTCCGGGACGGTGTCACGTTATTTTATTCTAATGACGAAATTATAAATGGACGCTTTTTATAAGCATTTTTTTCTTTTTTAATAGTTTACTACTTTAGTATGTACCAATCATAGTTTGTGTAGCTCGCACAAAGCCTTACTGTCAAAATTGAAATAACAAAAATGACATTAATTGTGATGTGACTGTGAACGTACTTACTTCAGTTAATATGGCGGGAGTGAACCTTCTCGGAGTACAGATTCGTACCAAATATCAGGCAATAAAGTGTGGTGTGTGTGTGAGAGAGAGAGGGTGTGTGTGCGTGCGTGTGTGTTTGCGTGCGTGCGTGTTAGGGTGCGTGCGTGCGTGTAGGAAGTACAAGGTGTCCGGAGTGAGGAGGCGCGCACGCGGCCACTGATACAATATTGTTATAAATAATTATATCAATAATTTTTTTATTGTATACTTGTTTTTTATTTTCTTGCCTTGTTTAATTTTGAAATGTTTACAAACAAAACAGTTACACTAACGATCAAGTACGGGCCAGTACAGAGTTACATGTGTAGATTTAAACCAATCAGAGGCCACTTTCTCAAACTGTCGCAATGTAATTGGTTTAAACGAACATGATGCCTCAGTGTTGACCTCTGGTAACCTTTGGTGACCAGTATAGCGGTAAGACATGGTTTACCGCTATAGAGTGCCAGTGGTCAAGCAAAAAAAAAAGTCCATTGCTGGACACATGCCTCCTGAGATTTCTAACCCAAGTTCTCTTAAGGTGCAAGCGGCTGAAGACTAGACTATGCCGCTTGCATCCAGCGAAGGATAGTACTGCCGTTTTTACGTCATCAGTCCTGGTATGCCCGTCCCAGTATTTTCCTGGTCGCCGTCTACTCCAAACATCATTATGATCATCATATACTAGTTGAAGACTCATCTTTAAGCATTTTAGTGTGAGATAACAAGTATGGTGTAGTTTTTTTAATTTCTATTTCCGTTCCATTACATATCGCTATTATCGCGTCATCCCCGACATTTCATACGGCATGAAATGGTTAAATGTCTTCCCGCGGTTTTGGCTGGGTTGCATCAGCTTTACGTACAGGTTGGCGACGTCGACTACGAGTAGAGATGTCTGGTTGAACTCTTTGTATTTTTCATGTTACACTAGCTTCTTCTCTGTCGCCATTGTATTTCTACAGCCATCCCTTATTAACCAAGATTGTTTTCTGTTGTTTCAGCAGTCCATTTGCTTAAAGATCAAGTCAATCCCCCAATAATGCCCAACGTTAAAATCTTTTTATGGGTATTCTTATCAAGATAAAAAGGTCCCTAGTCCCTTAATCGTCCCATTCAGCTTAATAAGGTTATTTAAAAATAATAATTTGTTATACAAGTGAGTAAAAGCGTGTTTAGGTAGAAGTGCCAACTGTAAATCCTGAGCTAGCGAAGCAGGCTAGAATTAAATCACCAGCGCAGCGAGTAATATAATAATTTAAATATAGACTTCTGAGCATAGCGAGGGATTTAAAGGCACGAGACCGAAAAAATTTGCTCACGCGTCCTACATACAACTTTTACCAGCGAGAAAAATATTTTCACGTGGCTTTTCTGGTAAAAGTTAAGTACGGCATTGGAGACTTGTTGTCTTAATTATTCTGGTGTCAGAGAAATATCTTCGTAGTTTGTATAGCTCATATTTCATACAAAACAGAATTATTAATTAAATAAACAATCTTATGTTCAAAAAACTAGCTTGCCGCCATTTTACTTTGTTTTTTTTAAATTGAGGTTGCGTTCGGAATTGTACCTACTACAACCTCTGCCATTGCCTTTAAAACAACGTATGATATTTTTTAAGTTAGCTGTATAAACTTTTAATAATACTAATAATTTATAAAAACTCACTTAAAAACGAAAAAATTAATGAATGAAAATGGACAAGGTTAAGTATTTTTCCCGAAATTTGTTTCTGACCAGACATTGTATTGTGAGTTAATTACTTCGCCTCCGAATTTTGCTCACTGAATTTGGACAGCAAAATAATCCTTTTCGTGCTGGTGAGGTGAAAAGGTCATTGTGTAGCTCTGTTGTGACAAAGGCAGCAGTGTTTATATTTTTTATACAAAAGTTTCTGTGTAAGAAATAAAAAGTGAACCTTTTTCGGCTCTCCATCTATCCCTTTGCCAAAAATCAAGTGCATCGCAAAGGGATACTTGCTACTTTGTAGTTTCGCTTGCGGAATAGCTATTATCATGGGAACTCTCAATCAGGATATAAAGTTTTATTTGTCCTTTCCCCGGCTTTTCAGCTATGCATCGCAGTTTCGCACGCAAATAAAATAATCTTATGGGATTTCCTCGTTTGGGGTAAAAAGTATACTATGTCAGTTTGTCTGTTCTGTGCTAAAAATCTAGTAGCCCCGTTGCTCCCTAGCGATTTTAAGGAATACTACCCCGCGGTATTGGAATTCTTCACGACACGTTGTGCGAGGCAGTCGACTAAACAGTTGTAATATTTTAATCTTTAACCACGGAAAAATAAACTTTCTAGTTAAGACATTAGAGTGTGTTTTCCTACGAGAAATCATTGGTGCAGTGTTAAATTAAAAGTTGTATCGTCATTAACCAAATGCAACCGGTCACATAGCTATTAAGAGTATCGTTAATACAGAGACAGTTCATCATTAAAATGACGAGAAGCCCAAACGACGATATAAAATGTTCCTTTTCCAACTCAAGTGAACAAGAAGAGCCCGTTTCGGACGCATTACCAACGATGAACATCACATACCGTAAAAACAAGGTCTCTAAAACAGAATTTGAAATATTCATGGATGAAATAAGGGGCATGCTTAATACGTGTCAGTGCGAACAAACTGAAAAACTCAACAAACTCAATAAAAATGTGGAGGAGATTAAGTTCATTCGCATAGAGGAAGAAATCGGAAAACTATTAACCAAAATTTTGAAAAACTTCAAGAAAAAGTAATGAACTTAGAAGATGACTACAAGCGTACAACACAATTACCTATAGGTTCAAATCTCATCTAAGTTGTTTATATAAAAATCATTTTATTTTCCCCCTGTTTTAATGTGATTCAAATTTATGAAACAAGCCTGGAAAGTAAACAGCCATACTACAGTTTGGTCATTTCAACAGTTTCCACTAATTTATAAAATTTAAATGGCTAATGTAATTGACATGCTTACGGATATTGATGACGTATGCGTATCGAATTCCCTATCTTGTACACCGGAGGAATCTCACTTTCATTTACCTCATAATGGAAAAAATTTAAACATATTGACACAGAATGTGCGAAGTATTAACTGTAACTTCGACGGCCTGCTGTCTTTTTAGCGAGGTTAAAACATGACGTCGATATCCTAGTTTTAACAGAATGTTGGTTAACCAAAAATCCGAATATACCAAACATACCTAATTATTCCTACTACAAAACTACCTCAAACTTAAATCAAAACAGTGGAGTAGTGGTATAGTATGAAAGTAATATTCAAGTAAAGGTACTTGAACCAAATTTTAGAGAAGCAAATACTCGTATTCTATATTTACCTAATAACTTTGTTCTTGTTTGTGTGTACCGCCCCCCCCCCCCCTTTTCAAATATAGATCCTTTCTTAAGTTCTTTGGACTTAGTGTTGGAATCTGTTCGCAATTATCAAAACTTAGCCTTGGTTAGTGACATAAACACTGACGTAAAACCTAGTAGCTCGGACCGAAATTATGCTGATTACTGTAACTTGACTGCCTCACATGGGTTACTGCCTGCTCACACATTACCGACCCGGGGAATAAAAATTGTTTAGACCACGTATTTATAAAAACATAGTATCCATCAGCAACTTCAGTATATAATAGCACTGTGACTGATCATTCTGCTGTACTCTGAAGCTGGATTACAAATCAACAAAAGAAAAAGGCTTTGACACCAAAGATAAAAAAAAACTACTAATTATGATGCAGTTATGAATAACCTTAAACAAACCGACTGGACTAACCTATTTTATATACATGATGTAAACATCGCCACTAACTATTTTGTGAAAAATATTACAGAATCGGTTTCCAAAAACATCAAATCACACAATGCTGAACACAAAATACCACGAAAACCCTGGATCACCCGGGATTAATAAACTGTATGAAAAAAAGAGACCGGCTTCACAAAAGGCTACGGCAATTACCTGGTGATGTAGCATAACATGAAAACTATAAAAAATATGGAAATAAATGTAACCGAATACTTAGAAATCTTAAAAACATCCATGACAAATCGGAACTAGAAAAATATAAGGAAAATTCCCGTAGGACTTGGGATACTGTGAAGTGAATTTGCCATCTTTCCCCAATTAAAAATAATAATACTGATCTTTTAAACATTTGTAGTAAACCTGCTGATTCTCTCAACAAAATAAACAATTATTTTATTGATGTTGGACAAAAACGAGCGGAAAAAATAACTCAAAAAATCAGAAACCTAAATTACTATAGAAAATCATCAGATTCCATACTTAGAAACTGCAAATCTATTGTGCTAGTAGACACTGATGAATCTGAAGTTCTATCGGCAATTAACAAACTAAAGAGTGAGCGTGCTGTTGGATACGATAATATTTCCGGCACCCTAATAATATATAATACCTTAAAATGTAAAGAATATCTAGTGACTCCAATTACCTACATTTGTAATCTTAGTTTTTCTTCGGGACGCTTTCCGGATGCTTTAAAAAAATCGATACTACATCCTCTATATAAGAATGGAGATAGAGACCGTGTTGAAAACTACAGGCCTTTATTAGTCCTTCCAACTCGCTCCAAAATATTCGAGCATTTAATGAATATAAGATTAGTTAAATACCTAAACACTTTTAATATTTTATCAAGCAAACTGGATGGATGGAGGATGCTGTTGCTTCTTTAACCGAGTTTGTACTGTTGTGTATCGATAAGCGACAACGATGTACAGGAGTTTTTACTGGACCTTGCGAAAGCTTTCGAAACGGTTACTACATCAATCCTAAAACAAAAACTAGAAGAAATCGGTTTTCGAGGCATACCGTTAGTTTTGCTTACAGACTACCTTACAAATAGCAAACAATGTGTAAAAATAGAGGCAGTAAGTAATGATTTACCCATCTCATACGGTGTTCCACAAGGCCGCATTTTGGGACCGACTCTCTTTCTCGTCTATATAAATGGTTTATAACGCAAAAACAATAACATATGCTGATGACTCAGTAGTTTTTCACGGAAAATCAAAGCAAGAAGTCCAAAAACACCTTGATCACGGAATGAAACAAATTTAAGAATGGCTTAATTCAAACCTTTTGGCTCTTAGCTTCAGTAAGACTAAATATATGATTTGCAATAATAATACGACTGTGTTTCAAAAAACTCTGCATTCATGTGACATTTCACTTTACACCTGTGATAGGAAAAACTCATGTTCATGTCCCGTTATAGACCTAGTTAATGACATTATACCTGGGAGTGACCTTAGACTACAAACTATCATGGCAGAAACACATAGCACATATGAGCGCTCGTATAAGAAGACTCATCACCTGTTTATCTAAGCTTTAAAAAGCTTAGACAGGTAGCTGGAGAAACTCTACTAAAAACAGTTTATTATGCTTATCTTGCAGTCTTTGTTGCAATATTGTGTCTTAGCGTGGGGCGGAGCTGCCAACACCATTTTACTACAGCTAGAAAGAACACAACGTGTATTGCTAAGGGTAATGCTTAAAAAACCTTTTAGGTTTCCCACTAAATCTCTATACGATCAAATAGGTTTACTTTCTGTTCCTAAATCTAATAAAAAATTTTTCCTCCTTACTTTTAAAACAGCACACTAAAACAACCTTTATCCTTGACCACACACTACGTAGGAGAAAAATCAAAGAGTCTGTCCCGCAATACATAACAACTTACGCACAAAGACACCACCCTTTTCTAGGGCCATACGTTTATAAGAAAATTGTCAATATTTTGAATATCTATAGTAGTAACTACTATACGTGCAAAAAGAAATTAATCGAATACTTACTAACTCTGTCCAACGTAGGTTCAGAAGAATTACTAAAGATTCTTGCTTAAATTCCATCAGTTTATTTTGCAAACATTTTACCCAAATCCTAATGCTCTATTGAATTTATTGCTTATACCTATGTACAGATAAATGAATGTGTGTGTGTATATCTACGTATTTCTGTGTATGTATTTGTATGTGCGTATATATATCTTATTTTTTTGTATTTATGTATATACTTATGACATCTATGTTTATGATTTTTTATACAATATACCTACATATATATTAAATTGCAGTATTGTTATAAACATATACAATAGATAATATGTTTATGTGTGTATATATGTATGTAGGTATACAAAAAAAAAAAAGAAAAATGAAAAAATATATGAACAAACTAAAAGATTAAAATAAGATAATGACTGTGCCAAATTCAGCTCCTTTTACTGAGCTTTTACTTTTTTTTTTCAACTAAGCGAAGGAACACTGGACTCTATAATACAGGTTTACCTAGTTTAGAGTTCAGGGCTAGAACAAATGTTCAAAGCAACAAACCTTAGCTGTTGGTATTAAATAAATGAAATGACACTGTAGTTTATTCAGAACATATAATTATAAGTCAAAATTAGTGTAGTAGTAGAAGTAGTGTCAACAATGTTACTTAAGGTTTTTAAAAATGTTTGATAATAAACTTTATCTTTTCTTAAATGTTGATTTTAAATAATAAAAAAGGTATAAAGGCGAAGGAGATTATTCCCGAGGAACTCTCGATCGGGATCCTACTTTTTACTAACTATTTCTGTGCCAAAAAACAGGGTATTCAACTACCGACCATACTTTTTTTTCGCATTTTCATAATGTTGAGTAGTATCTCTCGAGTCTTGAAAAAGTTAGACATGGGTAACTCAGTGTCGAACCAGCTCAAAAACGCAGCTCGAACAGCTGTTGAGCTGCAGCTTAGATCCAAAATACGCAATGCGCTTATGGCTCAAAAAATTCACAACTCAACCACGCGTTTATTAAACTTCATCTCAGCCTGGACGGCGCCAGCGCCGCCCCGGCGATGTGACGACGCGTGGCACCGGTGAACACAGTCCGTTTTTTAATTTTTATAGGTAATTCACATATATGTGAATGAAGAATACAGGTAGTGAAGTTATATTATATAATTTTCGTATTTGTTTTAGTTGCTATGCAGATAATTGTGCAACTATCATAGGATTTTATTAGTCATACATAAGTAAAAAAATAGAAGTATAGTAAATGTTATAGAAAAAAGCCATGACGGGACGCCTGGCAGATTTGAAACATTGAAATTATTTTTTATTTTTTCACATCAAAACAATACAACATATCATTTATTTATAATAATATATATAAATATAATAATACTTAATAAAAGTTAGTTATTGTTTATGACTAAAATTAATAAAATTGAAAAGATACTTATCTAGTTAATAAAATTAGCTCATTAATAAACTTAAAAACGATAATTTACTACATATAGACTGTATATATCGTCGCCACGGTATGCATTGCCACGGTAACAATCCTAACTACCCGCGCCTATAGATGTTTCACATCAAAAACAGAATAGTATTTCAAAATACGAATGAATGCCGCCGGCGCGTGAGTCGACGAGCTGCAACAACATTGGGGACGCTCTCGCAACCTAAATCACAATGCAACTTTCGTTAAATTTAAGCTGAGCTGCGAGCCGCAGCTCCGGCTCAGGTGCATAAGCTGCAATTTGGGCTGCAGCTCACGAATATTTTTTGAGTTACCCATGTCTAGAAAAAGCACCTATTGATTACTAATGCAGGTTGTATCTGCTCTTTACCCTCACGGATACTTTAGACATCCGGATGGTAGCTACTGAGAAGAAAGAAAAATATTAAGTTCACAACAATACATAGTATAATAGTATTATTTACAACAAAATACAATACAGCTTAGCACACATCTTATAAATTAGCGGCACCAGACTTGTCGGCGAGGTCCAGCAGTGTGTGGAGCGAGGTGTCGAACAGCTCGCATCGGATCGGCATCTCCAGCGAGTAGAACGGGTTCTTGAGCGCGTAGTCAGAGTACAGCTCGTAGATACGTTTTAGCACAAGCTCTGTGCCTACAGCGTTCGCTGCACTCACTACAATGAACTTTACTCCTGAAAAATTACAAAACAATTTTATTGTTTGTTACTCCTTTGGCTCGCCATCGGCAGGGAATTCATTCTCACACTTTAGAACCGAAATGGTCGCGTACAAGCGGTTTCAGAGAAACTTCCTTCCGCGAACGCTTGGTTTGTGAAATGAGCTTATTGGTTTATTCTAAGGACTACAGTATGGGGTTCTTCAAGAAAGAAGTTATTGAATTTTTGAAGGGTCGGCAACGCGCGAATGTTACCCCTGGTATTACAAGCGCCCATAGGTCACGGTGACTGCTTACCATCAGGCGGACCGTGTGCTTGTTTGCCACTTTAATGGTATTTAAAAAAAAAAAAAGAAAAACTGCGTGTGTGGTAAATTTAAATTTACTATCATAAAGATATCGTTGTGACTTATTTCTTACTTAAGTTGTTTGTACCTACCTGCGGATTAATTGGGATAAATTGCAGTATCACATTTGTGATTTTTATTTACTTATTTAGTAATTATTGTATATTATTAGCTGTGCCGATACTGTTGGTATGCGTCGTTGCAGATGTTTTATTACATATTGTTCTCACCGGTGGTTTATAAAAAAAAAAAAATATTATAGCAGCAACTTCTGCACAAGTAACGTCTCTTTGTTTGATTTGTATTGATATGAAAGAATTGGCAAAATTTGAATTAAGCACCCTCAAATAAACCAATACCAAATAAAAATGGTTTCATCGACATTAATTAAAAAAATGGTCGCCTTGAGAAAAGATTATTATTTTGAATCCTCGTAAAGCTTTATTTTATCCATATCAAAGATTAAAAACAAAAAGAAAACGCTATCTTCAATTTTAAGAAATTTGTATTTGGAATGATATGAGAAAGACTTGCTTTGAAAAAATGCTTTTCATTGATACATAACGAACCGCTGGTTAAATATTTCTGAGTAACTCAAAAGTTTAAATCTTAGTGCAGGTGAATTGAACTGGTTAACAAAATCAGACTTATATTCATTTTTGAGATAACCCAACCTAAAAAAAATATATTGTACCTACATACATACATACACATAAACACATGATTTCAAAAATAGTCACTAACTTAGCAATTCCGATTTTCGGACCCTTTTAAATAACTTTTCGTCGTTTTGACCTCACCACAAATTTAACGAGTAAAATGCTAAAAACTCAATTTTTCATTGATGTAATTTTAAATTTAATTAAAAATTACCCTTTTTTGAGTTGAATAAAATATCTATGGGCATAAGGTGAAAAAACTATTCACTGTTCATTACTTTTTGTTATACAATAGATCTTGTAGTAACGAAACGGCCAAGTCACATATTTTGGTGTAGAGGTGTAGAGTTAGTAATATAAGGGCTTGTAAAGTTAGCGCGTGTAGAGTAGAGTTAGAAGCTTAGCTTTATCTGAGATCTGATAACTTTTTGACAGTGCCTTGAAAATATTTTTGGTGGGATTATAGTTTGACCGGAGATGCTGTGGCTGTACCGCGCCCTAGCTACCGCGCGATGAGTCGAGGAGCGAAGTAGCACATGCACATGAGATAAAATGATCTGAAGATATTTCAATATGTCGCGCTTAATCTCGATACATCAAAGTCATTACTTTTTGCTAACTTTTTTAAACGCATTGGAACTTTTTTTAATATTTTATTTTTTAATTTATCAAATTATTGAAAACAAATAAAACCAAAATCCGCCTTTTATTTCTTGCATTTGTAAACTATAAAACACATTATGGAAAAGATAGATAGTTTAAGTTATTGACCGACCGAAAACGCCACTTTAAAGCCGAATACAAAAATAGGACATGATTTTAAAAAAACTATTTTCGATCATATATTTTATAGTATACAAACTCAAGAAATAAAAGGCGGATTTTAGTTTCCTTTTCTTTAATAATCTGACAAATTAATGAAATAGGTCAATGAAAATCGTATTGCCAGCATACGGGCATATGTTCGTAATCGTATCTTACTTCTTTTTATCTTAGTAAAATATAAGCTGTTGGTGGCTGCGCTGTGCTGTGTGCTGGCCAGCGCCAATGCTTCCACGAGCGCAAAGCGCAAAGAAAGACATCCGTACGTTTTATGAAGTAAAACAAATAAAATAAACTATCTAAAATAAAATAAACTATTTAAAAAAGGTCTTGCTTTATGTCACGATGTCAAAGCCGTTATTTACAATTTGGCAGAATACTTTCGGAAGAGAAAAGCAGACAAAGAAAGCATTGAATACGATAATGACAAATATCGGAAATAGTGGCACAGGCTACGGGGTACTCTGAGAAAACTGTACTAAAAGTGACAATGGAAGAAAAATTAATCAGTTTTACATAGTCGTAAAGCAAATGCCAAGTGTAATTGTAAATTACTGGCAAGTTTAAGACAAGATGGCGTATTTAATTACAGACGAGAGATTTTACGAAACTTTTTACATAAAATGTGCATCAAAATGACATCTCAACTTGAAATGACAAAATGGCGAGCCAATTATCTAACGAAAGTCAGAAATTACATAGCCCAAAATAGCAACATATTATATATTTCAGATGAAACGCACATTAACACTAGTCACAATGTTCCTAGTAGTTGGCAATCGGCATTGGAGCAGGGAATTCGGACTGACGTTGTGGAAAGGACGATGTTTGGTAATTCTTCACATCGGAAGCCGAAACAACTTGGTCGAAGGTGCATTAACAATATTTAAATCAGACGTTAAACTAGTGATTATCACGGGGACATGAATGAGCCTACTTTTTAGGGTTCCGTAGTCAACAAGGAACCCTTATAGTTTCGCTATGTCCGTCTGTCCGTCTGTCTGTCCGCGGCTAAGTTCAAAAACTACTAATACGAGAAAGCTTCAATTTGGCAGGGATATACACATTGATCAAGCCGACAAATTGGTAGAATTTTTTTATGGTACCCCTTCACGTGAAGTGGGGACGAAATTTTTTTTTCTCGTCTACCCTATTTGATTACCAGCTACAGTATAGTATTTGGAAATGTAAAAGAAATTACAGTTGTAGTGCATATATTGAGTTTATAAGGAAAACTATCACGGGCAATTACACTTCACAGGCTAACGAGTAATAGTCGACCAAGTTATAAAATGTACTTGGAAAAGTGAAATTTTAGTACAAATGAAGTAAGAAGCCAACAATAACAAGCCTTAAAAGTGTAATGCAGAACTGGTTGCGGCGCCACGGAGTTGAACTTCAGGAAACAATGACCAAAGCTCATCTGATACGTCTTATTGATAATACACAAAAAGAGCCCAAGTACAAAATCGATGAACTCTTGAAAGCTCACGGACACACGTCCTTCGTTGACCGCCGCACCGATACCACCCAGAACTAAATCCCATTGAGCTTGTTTAGGCAGACATCAAAACAACCGTCCGTCAATTTTGTAGTCCTAAGTAAACTGGCACAGGGCCGTGAATCTGGATGTGTACGCGTGAACGCCGCGCAAACCTTTTGTCGCAGGACAAAATACAGACTATGATCGGGGAACAGGCGTGTACGCGCGTGAACCCCGCGAAAACCGTCCACATTCACGTTCACTCCTGTTTACGGAGCTTCACGGCCGTGTGGAGCCGCCTTAAGACATATTGATTGTTTTCTTCATAAAATTTATTTATTACTGAGAAATGAATATTGTAAGTAATTTTATCATTTGTCTGGTCCTGATATTACAAGCTTTTCTTAGTGTGGGACCAGATGGTGATATGTCCAAATTATTTATAAAATATACTGTCTGAAGTTACTTAATGTTTACGTTTCCTCTATTTGTATATGTCAGGTTCATCGTGCGCCATTATTTTGAAATAAAAAAACACATGTTGGCAAGGCGACATTGCCAGCTTCCATAGCAAAATGTTCGAATCCCCTTTAATTCTTTTTATTTCATTTTTGAAAAATAAAATAAGAATATACCTATCACATGTATCACTTATGTACTTACGTATTATATCATCATCCTTTATGTAATAGAAATATAAATAGATATCGTAACTATTATAATATTAGAGGCAAAATTTAACCAATATTTTAAGAACTATCCTATGTAGTATCGATCTCATGTAAGTTCTTTCCCCGTCCCCCGCAACGTCTGTAACACCCAGGGCGCAGTACAGCATCTCCGGTCAAGCTATAGTAAAATATTAGATTACAAAAACAATTGAAAGTAAGAAAGTATGCAAGTCATGTTAATTATTTAGAACAGTTATATTATTATAATAAATATTGATAAATTGTCAATAACAAAAGAATTTTTTTTATTTAATTAATGAAATTTTATATCAACAATTTTACTAAAAAAGAGATCTTATTATTTTTGTGCCTATTATTTATTTATTTTTTCTTTCGGATCTTCTTCTTTTGCTTCTTTTTATTGGTAGATTATTAACTTAAGATCTACAGCAATTTCTTTGTTAAATTCTGTACTTTGTCGTGGTCATAATCTTCACCACGGTCATAGAATACCATCTCAAGATTCGTGCGGTTTTCCAAATTATAACAATTAGGACATTATGCTTTTTGCACCCACAATTTAAGATATTACGTTTTTTTCACATTTGCAAGAAATTTTATCGTATATTTTCGGGAATCTATCCGTCATTAGAATAATTTGGCAATAAAATACCGTCTTTAGTTATATTCCAACCCCAGTGTGTAGTATTCTATTTTTGAAATTGATAGTAGTAAGTTCTTGTGCCGCATAGCAGCTCCTTCAGAAAATTTTCTATTTTAAATAAAGAGTTTTTCAAAACCTTTTTGATCAAGTTCGTACCTTAAATTATTTAATTTTGTGTTGCGCGCCCCCTTCGGCTAAATTCAGCTGTTTTAATTATTTTTCCCCAGTTACATATATTATTTTCTACATGAAATGGGTCCGGTCTTGCAACGATTTTTTTCCAAAAACAATTTATTTTAAAACTATGTGTTTTTTTTACAGTGGTGGCATACAAGCTTACGGTACACCTGATGATAAGCGATCACCGTAGCCTATGGACGCCTTCATCACCAGGGGATCATTCGCGCGTTGCCGACCCTCGAAAAATCTAATAACTTTCTTTCTTGAAGAACCCCATACTGTGGTCCTTAGAGAAAACCTTGGCAGGGAGCTCATTCCGGGAAGGAAGTTTCTCAGAAACTGCACTCTATGCGACCATTTCGGTTCTAAAGTATTAGAATGAATTCGCTGTTGATGGCGAGCTGTGCGATGGTAGAAAGTAGCCGTAGGCATAATTTCTGATAATTCCTCAGAAGCGGTAGAACACACACAGGGAGGCAAAGTCTCTCCTCAGACTTAAGGGCTCGATACGGCAAGTGAGTTAAGGATCGTCGACAATTCTCACAGTCCGTCGTTGAACTGAGTCAAATAGGCCCAGCTGGTATCTCGGTGCACCCGCCCAGAGATAGCAGCAGTATTCCATATGGGGCCAAACTTGCGACTTGTAAAGCAGCAACCTTTGCCCTGACGTAAAGTACTATTAGGGAGAAGGTGACATTGGATATCAATTTTTACAATAAAATATAGATAACTAAGTAAAGTACTTATTAACTCAAATGATAAAAAAATAGAGGGAGTCAACAAATATTTTAATCATATAGTTTTGCCATCTGGCCATCTGGTAACAAACTAAGTAAAGCTTGTATTATGGATACCAGACAACAATATATATTAATGTATATATACTTTTTTTTGTAAATATTTTTTTGTGTTGACTGGAATCTAAGATATATTTCATTATTTGGTAGCAAAACAATTATTTAAAAAAAAGGGCAGAAGCTTACTGCGAGGGAACCCTAGACTTTACATACCAGTCAAGGTCTGGAAACATGTCAATTTGAATGTGTCTGCAGTGAGTGACTCAATGCCTGAAGACTTGGGTACGGGGCTGAGCTGGCAGGCCAGGGCAAACAATGGGTAGAACATACTGGCTAGCACTATTTTCTCATTGGTAGTGGCTCTGGGTCGTCCAAACTTCAGGCTCAAGGGGTAATTTTCCTGAAAATGGTCTAGAGACATTTCAGAGCAATTATAGAGGTTGCATGGTATTCTTATTTTAAAATATATTATGTGTATAAGTAATTGCCTAATTTTGAATAAATACTTGTCTGTTTATTTCATATATCATGCAGCCAGATAAATTAAAAAAGTTAACAAACATTAAAACACCTAAGAGTTTTGCAAATGTTAGTTAAATGCACCATTTTATAGTACAAGTATGAGAGTGAGACTAGATTACCTAAACTTGTTCAAATCTATAAAAACTAAGTAGGTTTAATATGCTGATAAATTAGCTCACATAAACCCTCTTTATAGGTGTAACTATTGACTGTTCACTTCTATACAGTGTGTTTGGGATAGGGCTAGCAACCTTATTTACAAAGGGGTTCTGCTACCATTATTAAAACCATATTTATAATTCAATACAAGTCAGGTAACAAATAAATTCTCTATTAAAAATTTAGAAAAAAATAATATTGAAAAATGAATTAGTAGCTACACAGAATTTGTCAATTGTAATGTCAGTTGTGTATTTAACACATAGTAAGTTAGCAAGCCACCACTAACAAATTTTGTAATATCTAAAACCAAATATGCATGCAACCAATCAAATGAAAAGGCTTCATTATCATAACCATGTCAGCTGGAAGACATTCTCTTCTCTCTTATCACCTTTTACAATACATATTATCTACCTAAATGTTATGACGAGCATTATTTCAATAATAGTAGAAGGAAACACAACCTAGCTATACCAAAATTATCTACTGTTATAATTTTATCTTGCAATTACAGGCTTGATATTTGAATCAGTGGTAGGCCCCTGCACATAACCTCTTAAAACATTGCATAGGGTACAAGGGAATAATAAATAATACCTTAGCTTCTATGATATCAAAAACATCTCTTCCGTCTTCTGTAGTCCGTCCTGTTACTGGTGTACCATTTACAGAGAGTAGAACATGACCAACTGAAAATATAAAAAAAAAGGTACTTAAAACATTAATGGACAGTATGATTGAGGCTGTTGCAGCACTAATTATTTTCATACATTGCCCATGGGCATATTGTCACGAAGCATGGTCAAAATAATACAAGATATGACATAACAGATCTAGACATCCACTGTCTCACCATTATCGGCAAAGGATAGACTGTATACTATATCATCACTAGATATGGGGTTAAAGAAATGTCAAATTGATCCTCAATTCAAAATACAAATTTTAAATTTAGTACAACAGAAACAAAAACAAAAAATATGTTTATATGTGCTAAAATATGCTAGAGATTTGAATTAGTAGTACAAAAAACATTCAAATCAAGCAGTAATTATCTACAAAATAACAATCATGCTTGAAAACATGTAGCAACAAGCAGGTGCACTACAGTGACAAGACTGATGTAATGACCACACCCACGGATGGAATGTGTGTTTGGAGAGAAACATGAAACTTTAGGCACAAACCTTTTGCACTGCATTGCAATTTAATAGTAAAACCTGCAGCAACAGCTGATAATTTCAGCTGCGCTATTTTTGTTTAAACAAAACACATTTTGCATAATTTTTTGACAGTTGAAAAGCTAATGAAATGCAAACCACTAACAATTCTGCTACAAAGTACTTTGATCAAAAGCCCTATTTGAATGTGTGCGTGAAGGTAGTTGTGTTAAAACAGTGCCAGAACGCAAGTCTTAATTAAACCTTTGGTATAATTATTTAGTACAACACGCCGTTTATTATGATAGTATAGACAATTGATCGTCAAGAGGCGTACTGCTTTTGATTATTGCTTAAACTTCGACTGGCGAACTGACATACTACTACACTACTTTTATCTACCAAGGCTATGTTCCAAATCACGCCGAGTAATTATCGCCCGGTAAAGTTGAAAAATCAACCCGTTCTGGAACGAGCGTTTGACAGTTAATTTTCACACTGACAGGAGTGATTTTCAACCTTTTCTATGGCAGTGTAAAAATTCAACTTGACAGTTGGAAAATTACTCTACCCCGGGCGTCCCAAAACCACTTTTTTAACTTCCTCGTTGCGATTTGGAACGCACCCCTAGACGACTGGGGCCGTGTTAATGTAACAATAACAAAGATGATAGTAATTCAAAGAAAACTAAATCACCATTGATGCCGTCCCTTTGTCCAAAAACGACGACGACTTTCTTGTTTTCGTACTGCAATTTGATGTCAAGAGGATACCCAAATGTCTTCTCAGTTTCTACTCGGGGAATGTTATGATCATAGTTATAAATAAGCCCACCAGATTTGCTAACAATATAAACACCGTATATTACCATATTATCAATTTAAAACAACAATTCAATTAATTCCAAACATTTGTGTACAAACACCTTCTTTTATTACTCTACTCCATAGAGGAAACAAATACTGCGTCTCTACTCTTTGAACACCTCTTTTCCAGTGTTGCCAACAACGTAGGCAGTGTTGCTAAATTTAATTTAACGATTCCACAAATTTTAGTGTCAATCCACAAGAAGCCACTAACGGCTATTTATTAAACCACTAACATAATATGCCAGACAGAAACTTTTAAATATTATTTGAAAATAAAACAAGAATTTGTAATTCATCTGTATTATAAAATTATGGTAGGTATATTAAAAAAAACCTTAAAGACAATAATCAAAATAGACAATAAAGACACTCATCTTCGGAAGAATCGGCTTCTTCTACAATTGCTAAAGCCCAATATGAAACTAAACAATTTTAGTTCAATATTCAAAAGAAAGTTGGATATGAACTCTTATTAATTTTGCTTTGTTTAATCAAAGTGCTTAGAACACAATAAATAAATCATTAGTGCGAAAAACAGGTGACATAAGTGTGGTGAAGCATTGTGGTGGGGAATAGAACTCTTCCCTCATACTGTGACATATCGGGGTGCACAGTAAACCCTATAATGGTTGAAGTAAAAGTTATTATGCTATTATTGAGTCGAAATTTCGAAAACAATCGCGTCGACAATATGTAAGATAAATAATATACTTACCGGTCGAGTCCACTCTGAGTATTAATGGTTTAAATATGGTTTTAGACAGTTAAGCACTTTCATACCTAATGTGCTGCAAAGTTCTGAAAATTATCACCTTAGTTCTGTTTTGCCTTCACATCAATTAAATATACACTTGTAACGCAAACGTTCAAGATCTTTCCTGTAAATATGTAAATCGTGCTAGTGGTTAAACGTCATACCTTACCACTATAGTCGTATTTTGAATTAGACGAAGCCAACTGACAGTAGCTAGTACTGTTTCATAAAAAACTGACAAAAAATAAACGTCAGTTGATATCGTCTAATTAAAAATACGACTATAACTGAAACAACTTAAACCACTAAAAAAATCCACTAGCCGCTAAATCCAAAATATGTGTTCTTTAAAAGGTAAATTTAAACCACCAGATCTAGTGGGAAATCCACTGAGTTGGCAACCCTGAACATATGCCCTAAAGAGTACGGGTCCAGTTACGATAAACAACGACCATATTCGACCAAATATGACCAAATGACGTCACAACCACGGGTCCACGACGTGAATCTAAAATAATCCAACTTAAACCACCTGACTACAAATAACCACCGCTAATAGCATGGTTTTTTTTTAGTTGTTTTATCTGTCACTGTCAAATATCATTTATTTTTAATCTTAAGTTAGGTTTTCCATATAATTAATATAAAAGTAGAATAAAAATACAAAAAATACAAAATTTAAAAACATTATAAAAAAAACCTAACCTAGGGTACCGCCGGAAGCGGGGCGGGGTCTAAGCTACCGGTGGTTAGGGCGACAGAGAGAGAGAAACCTCCTAATTATCCGCGCAGTGTCCAGGAGTACCGCCTTCTGTATCTGACCTTTGACCCAGCCATCTAGCGAGAGTTTCCTAAGGTGTTGGTCGAGACTTCGCTATAAGACCGTTCGCAGAAACGACTATCGGGACAATAATCGTCGAATCAACATTATGCGCCAGGTCAAGGTATTGGCTGGCTTTGTCCTTCTCGGCCTTCACGAGGTTCTCGTCATGGGGAATGGTGATGTCGACGAGCACTATTATTATTATTATTATTATTACCTATTATTATTATTATTATTATTTTCTGTTTGATTCATCTTTGCTTAAAAGTTACAGTTATAAGCCAGACAACCTTAGAACAAGCAGAAATATACAGTTTACGAAAGTTAATAAATAAAATATATAAAAAATAAAGTAAATAAATAAAAAGAGAATATTTCTTGCGTCTTACAAAAAAACTGTTTTTCACATACAGACACAAACACTGTAGTCACACTTTAACAGATACTTTTTACTATGTTGATATGAAATGTTTTCTAATAAAACGAAATGCAGAATGCAAGTGCATCGTTGTACCTCGCGGTGCAGGCGGCAGCGGCGGCGGCGCGGGCGGCGTAGCGTGCGGTCGCCGGTCACAGCTTCCCAGAACGCGTTTTCCTGGTGAGCGGTCGGCGGCGGCAGCGCGAGATGACGAATCCGATACGTCATGCAAGTGACGAACAGTCTCGGATAAAAAGCACATGGAGTGTGCGCCGCGACCCCTAGTGTCGCTCCGCCGTCGGTCTGCGAGGTCCCCCCCCGGCGCCCGCGATGCCTGTATGGAGGCTCCGTCCCCGCCCCCTGCCGACTCGGCCTCCGAACCCTCAGATGACGAATCTGATCACGTCCTCGTACCTTCCGGTAAATAACAACAAAAAATAATAATAAATATTGTGAAGTGCATATTTCAAAACGAAATATCGAATTTAAGTTGAGTATATATGTGATTGTATCAGTGTTCAAGTTATAGAAATGGTGATTTGGTGATTATTTACGTGTTCACGTTTAGTTACGGTTTGTATGTCAAGTGGACGTGGACGAGGATCCTGGAACGTGCGTTCACTTCTCAGGGTAATGTCTCCTCGTACCTCGTACATAGGTGGCAAGAAGGAATCCTGACCAACTGTTCCCATTTCAGTTAATACGATAATACTTACTTACACTAATACAGGAATAGTATAAGTAGGTACATAGTTAAACTACTACGGGAATAGGATACTTACTTACACTAATAGTGTACTGAACTTACACTACCTTGTAGTAATAGTAAATTTAACTGCAAAATATGTAAAATGTGTAAATACATACGTGTTGTCAAAAAACATTTAATGAATGACTCGAGATATGCGTTACTTTGTTGACACATGGAATATGGAGCATCACGAAAGTAAAGATTGTATTCTTACAGCCAAATTCTTATCCCCGTAGTGTGTGAGTATTAACCTATCATAGAACATAGTGCTGTTGCCAACATGGCTAACTACTTAGGTCACCTGACTGACTAGTTGCACCAAGATAGTTTTTATCATCATCTGATCTTGATCGACCCTGCGCCTGCGCCTGCATATACATACATACTTCTGCTCCTTCGGTCTCCGTGCATCAACAGTGCAGTGTGAACCTATTGCTGAGTGCTACTGTAGTCAAACTACTCCCTTTCGTTTCATTTTGTTAAATAAAAATAAGTTTAAGTAGTTATTGTGGTACCAGCGTGTCCTAGCAAGTCGAGCAAAAACAGACAAACAAACAAAGGCGCAGCCGGACCCTCCTTTTCTCGCCATTCAGGACATTGTGACCCTTCCTTCCCCCCGTTACTTCATTGTGGATAAATAAAAGCTAGAAGGCAGATACAGAAGATATTCCCAAATTACATTCAATATGAACCTGTAGTTTTAGAACAATTGCAACTCAAATTTTCTTATTTTGTAACTCACTCACTCACTCACTCACACACCTCAAATATTAAAATTCTAATGTACTCACAAGCTAAAACAACTAACACACAAGCTCTAAATTTTGAACACAATTAGTGTTTTGCCGATATAGCAAGGAAAAACTAAAACGTGCCGCAATTTCAGTCTCGTTTTCTTGATATACTTGTAAGAGTTGCGTAAGTAACTTTGTAATTACAATATTACAAAGTTACTTTTGCAGTTGGTACAACCTTTCGTCACTTGTACTACCTGAACAGATAGATAAATAGGTGCAGCAAGTCCCAGACGAAATACCTCTCGCAGCGCAGCAGTGTGACGAAGGCAAGCGATGATTTTGAGATCTTAGCGATCTTATAGCAAGCTAAATTAAGTTAGGTATTTAATTACTTAATAAAAAAAAATTGTAAAATCTTTCATTCCCTACGCTACCTATATTAACATAGATATATAGCGACTAGATACCTAGACACAGTGCAGGATTTGTAATAGGTCGGGGAAAAAGTTTCTTCGCTTAAGAGTGAAGACATCTTTGAAATCAAAATTCCCGGATTGAAAACGTTTAAACCAACTTTGTTCTACTCTTACTGACACTGCGTTAGGTCCATAACCGTCACAATTTTTTTCGCGGCTTGCGTTGCATTTTTCCTTTTTACAAAATTAAATTTTAAAATGTATCGAATTTCTTCATTAGATTCACTTATTTTGAAATTAAAAATAGCGGAAAACAACATTTTACTTATTTGTTTCTTTTTTTTTAAAAACCATTTTAATTTCATTAAAACCAACCAGATAAAAATAGTACAGCGAAAGAGATTTTTTTACAAGTTTATACATACTATGTGCGAAAAGACTTTTTCCCCGACCTATTACTTTTCATTTGTATAGGCTACTTCGTCCGCGCCGCCCCTTCCTTTTTTCCGCAAATTCCCACATCATTATCATCATCATCATCAACACGCACTTTCAGGCCTTTATTAGGTAAAAAAAATATCTCCTATCTTCATCACCCTTCACACGACTATTTGAATTAAATTCATTCGCTATTTCACGCTAATTCACTCAATGATTTAGTCATAAAGAAAAAGTTAACAAGAATTTTAAAAATTTACGCAATTTTTAAATTTGCAAAATCATCTATACTTAATATCATCATTTAGGTGATTCTTTTGATTATATCTCCCTATATATATATAAGAGAGCCGAAGAGTTTAGTTTTTCTGAAGACAATAATGACCTTTGACAATCTCTTTTTAAACATGTAAACTCATTTATCTAGAACAATTTGTAGCAGAAGTACAAAGCGCGATGAGAAAAGAAATATTTAATGTTCAGGCTAACGTTTTACAGAGACCGGTTCTTCAAAAATGTTGAGAGATTTAGCAATTATGTTGATTCAGGTTTCTCTGCAGTCTTATTAGAGAACAAGATCATCCTCTTAATCACTGGAGTAAGTTTGCTCAAGAGACTGGTCTTTTTCTGTGACTGTGATGTTAAAAGTTTACCCATTGTTGTTAAAACTGATTTTTGCTCTTTGAAATTCACATATACATTACGCCTCTTTCCTAATTCAGCTCTCATCTAGATGGGATGACAATAAAGTATTGGCTCTGAAAGGATCTCTGGAGGTTTTATTAAATTTCGTCATATGCTGTTGCGTCTGTAAAATTTGCGTATCTTTCATTATAGGTACTTAACTAAAAACGAATCAAACTCTACTGTTAATTCAAGTAGCATTATGTAATTTCTACTGTGGTGACTAAATATCTAAGATAATTACACTATACACTAACACTAGCATAGAAAATGATAGGAATAAGTTAAGACTTGCGAAATGATTCTTAATATTTAATAGATAGAAATTTGCCGCCCCTAGGCTGCAGTCCAGAATGCGTATTGACAAATCCAGTACTGCCTAGACCTAGTAAACATATCCAATTGGGTCACAAACTGACTATTAAAGAAACTTAGAACTTTCTTTTACTTTTCTTCGAAACTGTATAGTATATTAGTCAAGCCGAAAAAAGGTAAGAAAGAACGGATACGAAATTACAACAGTTCGGTTTTTACCACATATCCTTAAAACAAATGATTGAAAATTCATGACGAAACTATATAACATTTGTATAATTACTATTTAACATTTGTCTACGTAGGTATATACTTAACTACATAAAATACATACCTACCGCTTAAGGACCGACTAGACAGATATGACTAAATTATATAATGTTTTTACCCTAAAACGGATGGACATTATTGAACTTGACGAAATCCTTATATTTGACAAACAGATGGACGCACAAATATAACGAAGCTATAGATTGACTACATAACATTCGGTTTAAACCACGGGAACCTAGTCATCATCATTTCGAACAATTCCTCAGAACACATCCCACTGTACAAGCGGTAGAGCACACACAGGGAGGCAGAGTCTTTCCTCACACTTAAGGGGTCAATACGGCAAGTAAGATTGGGATCGTCAACAATTCTCACAGCCAGTCGTTGAACTGAGTCAAAAGGGCCAAGGGCCATACGGGTGCACCTGCCCAGAGATGGCAGCAGTACTCCATATGGGGCCGAACTTGCGACTTGTAAAGCAGCAACCTGTGCCCTGACGGAAGTACTGCTTCCCTCTTGAGTACTCCAAGTTCTTTGGACGCCAGCTACACCTTGTCTTGCAAATATGTCAACTCTAAGGATCCCAATGCTCTTGGAGATAGAGCGGGGAGTGTTATGGAATTGTGGGACCACAGTGAATGGGGTTTTCCTAGCGGTATTATCATCTAAATAGCAATGTATGTTGTAGATGGACAGCATGTCATTGATATGCAGCAGAAACAGAGTAGGTGACAGCACAGAGCCTTCTGGACACCGGCATTAATATCCAAAATCACCATCGGTCTTTCACAATGGTGGTAACGACGACTGGGAAAAGTTCTCTTCGGCAGCTTTAGCAAGCGACCAAAAAGCACAACTCCCAGAGGGATAGCTCGCAAGTCGACCAGCTCTGGCAGTTGCTTTCTTACTGAACCTAGAGGCAGCATTTTATTTGCGTTTTAACTCAGAAATATTCGATCCGTATTATTACGAGCCGCGGTCCAAGCCTCATACGTAGTTTGCTTCAGAATTTTAGCTTTTCTGTAAGACCTATTGAACCACGGTCGTTTTTTGACGCCGGCAGTTAATCGCGGGGAAGGAATAAAACATTCCATACCAGCGAAGATTGTCTCAGTGACTGCGGCTGCGCAGAGGTCAGGATCTTCTGAGCTAAATCAGATCTGCCTCCACGGGTACGACGCATAAAATTCTCGCAATCCATCCCAATCTGGCGACTTATAATGCTACACACGACGCCAAGTAGTTCTGTAGACACACACAGGCATCACGCTAAAAATGATGGCAAACCATTTTCCAGGTCTCAAAACGTAAAGAAAACGCAAATTTAGCGATTTCGATTTTCGGATTATAATAACTTCCCTCAAGAGAAGTTAAAAATATTTTTGATTGAGTTTAACCACTGCAAATTACAATATATACAATACTAGCTTTTGCCCGCGGTTTCACACGCGCTAAATTCGGTTATCGGTGTAGGATTTCGAAAGCAACTCCTCAGTTATAAAAAAAGACTGACTTACACTTGACGTTTAAAAGTAGCCTATGCCCCTCCCCGGCACTCAAACTATCTCCTTGCCAAATTTGCCCGCGGTTTCAGCCTTAATTCGGTTATAGGTGTAGGATATACTCGGGCAAATAGTGAATTATAAAGAAACGACACACACTTGACGTTTTCCAGCAACCTACGTCCTTCCCCGGGACTCAGACTATCTCCATGTCAAATTTCCTCTTAAATTGGACCTGGCAGACATTGACCTGCCTGGAAAAGCAGCGCCACGTTAAATATGATATTTTAAATTTTGATTTTTTAAATTTTGCGATTTCATAATGACTTCTAACGAATCTACGGTTGAGTCTTTATTTTTAAATATCTCACTGTTTACTATGAGCTCTATGTCTAAATAATTTAATTCTTCATTTTCTGCCGAATCTTTTTTATTACGTTCTATATGTACTGTGTCGTTTTCAAGCCATAAAGTTCACAATTATTAAAGTTGTGGGATATAATAAAAATGGAATCGCATCCAATGCAGCGAATGTTGAAAATACTGTCGTACATTCAATCTTTGCCGTTTAGGAGAAGATTAGTGACACATTGACTGCAGCCTCACATAACGGGTCCAATTGTGTTATCAAACCTTGTACCCACTCGAACGTACACAAAAAATATCATTAAAACATCCCTGCCGTTTAAGACTGACCCTGACTTATTGGGTCCATTCGTAAATTAAAACCTTGCAGGGATAGACTCAACGTTCACTAGAAATATTTTTGACATCTTCCCTGCCGCTTAGGAGATTAGTGACACACCGACTTCAGCGCGACCTACCGGGGCAATTTGTGAATTCTAACCTTGCAGGGATGGACTCAAACGTACACAAAAAATATCATTAACTCCTGCCGTTTAGGAGATTAGGGACACATTGACTGCAATGCCACCTTCCGGTTATTTTGTGAATTCAAACCTTGCATGGATGGACTCGAACGTACACAAAAAATATCATTAACATTTTCCCTGTCGTTTAGGAGATTAGTGACACACCGACTGCAGCGCCACTTACCGGGTCAATTTGTGAATTCAGACCTTGCAGGGATGGACGTACACAAACACAAAAATATCATTAAAATCGTCGTTGCCGTTTAGGAGATTAGCGCCACCTACTGGGTAAATTTGTGAATTCAAACCTTGCAGGCATGGACTCGAACGTACACAAAAAATATAATTAAAATCGTAGTTGACGTATAGGAGAAGATCAGTGGAAAACCGACAGCAGCACCTCCTACAAAATCCAATTGTGAATTCAAACCTAGCAGGTACCCAATCGAACGTACAAAAAATATCATTAAAATCGTCGCCGCTGTTTAGGCGAAGATCAGTGGCACACCGACTGCAGCGCCACCTAACGGGTTCAATTGTATTTTCAAACCATCCAGGAACCCATTGAAACATACAGACAAAGTTTCACCTAAATCGTTCCAGCCGATTAGGAGGAGCTATGTGACAAACACACATACAGAATAATTATACGTAGAAAAAAACGAATCACACTTGACGTTTTTAAGCAGATACTTAGATACTAATAGGTCGATTACAAATGAATCAGTAATTTCAAAAGTAAGTAACATAACAAACAAAAAAGACAATTTCAGATTTTTTAATTTGAATAAGCATAAGACACGCATCGTTTGGAAACAACATATTAGCACATGTTACAAGTAGGTTCCATCCAACATCCATCTTGTACTTATAAAGTTATTAAATTCGTAATTATTTAAAAACCGGTATACTTTTTGAAATCAAATTAATGGTCTTGAATTGACCGATTCAAATATATCAATATCTTGATATTAGAGTGTAATGTAGATAATCGTTTAAGTTAACACTGTTACACTTATTTTTACTGCTTCAACTTTGATACTTCAAGCACCAAATGCGGCCAATTTGGAATAAAGATAATTGGCTATAATCTATCTATCTAATAATAAAATGAACCTTTTTTTATTTATTTCTTTTCTAAAGTTTAAATTAAAATGATTTTTACTTTAGGAAATATGGGTTCTGACCAAGGGTGACAAATTACCATAAATACCAGAGATGTTTAGACAGAATATGGGTTGTAAAATACAATGAAAATTAAAAAAGTAAAAAAAAATAATTGATAACTGAATTACTGACTGATTTCTTACCTTATTGATTTTTGCAAATGTTTTAACAGTTTTAAGACTGTTATGTTACTAAAGTGATTTTTTAATTTTTTAAATTTTATCCTACTGGTCCACCTTCTTGACTAGTCGACTATCTCTAGCTCATCTTTATCTTTGAAATTATAAAATATACCCCTTAATTAAGTTAAGGTGTTAAAAAAGCATACATCCCGTCGATGTTATGCGGTCATTCATCAGACGGGATTAGGGTTGCCAGATGGCCGGGATTTCCGGGATTGTCCTGGAATTTTGCGTGTTGTCCCGTGTCCAGTAATTTTACTTTGCTGTCCCGGAATGAGAAAATACTAGTTTTTTTCACAAAGAAAAGTCAAACCAAACGTAGCGTGTTCGCGCTGCGTGAGGTGAGCGAGGGCGCTCCCCTCACTGCCATGCACCACAAGTATCGCTCGCGCGCGGTTCATTCTTGTTTTGTTTTTAATTCGGAGTGGATGTCTGTCTTCTTTCTGTCTGTCTTTCACACCCACGAGCAAAAAGAGATTCACGGGTTTTAAACACAGGTGGTTAAATGATTCCGATTTTAAAGACTGGATTGCAAAAAAAATGAGTTTACAGCAGTTTGCAAAATATGTAACACAGAAATCGCAATTCAGTATGAAGGTCGCCGCGCATTGACAGTAAGTTGCTGTTCCTACTAATTCAAGATCCCTAACACTCTGTATTTATCATATTTTAAATACGAGTTTATAGATAGATATATAAGCACTTAGTCGTAGATAGATTAAATAATTTAGTGGGTGTGTTGGTATTGTAAAATACATCTTGTGTTGTAAATTTATTTATTTATGATAGTTTTTTCGTAATAGTTTTATAAATTGTATTGTCTTATCGTAGGTTCACGAATAGCACCAAGCATAAAAATATGATGTCAGCCAAAAAAATGTCAAGATGCATGGATATCTTTTTCATCAAAAAAGATACAAAGGAAGAGATTTCGGTCGTAAATGCAGAAGTCAAATAAGTGCGAAAATGACATGTGGACGTACTAAGGTCTCAGTAATCACACGCGGAATTTTAGGCCCTTATTCACAAGAAAAGTTGATCTCGGATTTAAAAGAATCTAATTTTTTTTCAGTAGGCTCAGATGCATTGAACGTGGGAAATATAAAAACATTTCCTTATGCTGTTCATGATTTTAAGTTTATTAGCCAAAGAGACGCCCCTCTATAAATTGTTTTAAGTTAATAATAATAATGTAGATTATCTGCCAAAGTTTAATTAATAAGCCTGAAAGATATACTCACTTTTCGTTTGCTTAGTTTTTTTATATTAGGTTATACATCTATCTACCAAAGTTTAATATTTAATAAAGTGCTCAAAATTTGTCCTTTTTTTATGTTACAAAATACCTGATGTTGATTTTCTATCAAAGTTTAATTGATAAGTGTGAAAGAGGATCTCAGTTTCTGTTTTAAATTCTTTTTTGTTTTAAATAATTTGTAATGTCAATTTTCAAAGTTTAATATTTAATTAAGCCTTGAAAAGTTACTTACAAAAGTTGAATTACATTTTTTGTATTTAACAGTTTGAGAAAGTTATTAAAAAGTTTTTTACAAAAAGTTTAGTCTCGGCCCAAAGACCACAACTCTGATTCCTTTCGTGGCCCCAGAAATGTCCAGGAAATGATTAGCCTGGATCTGGCAACCCTAGACGGGATGTATGTGTATGTATCACCCGTTTGTGATGTCTAGGTAAGTAGCTAACTCGAAACGACAAGCGTTGAGAAAAACAGTTAACAGCACACCTGCGTTACCTATTCCCTATTCTTTGAATACTTAACTGGATAGTAAAAATATTTCAGTGATTAAAAAATAAAATAATTTCTTATTCTAATTCCTCGTGTTCTGAAACGGAAACTTTTTTTATCTTGAATATCATACCGAGAAGGAAATGTAGCCTTAGGTACTGAATACTAGATGGCGTTAGCAGACATTACTGACACCGTACCATCGATATGAAAAAACAATAGATATGTCCAAAAAGCACCGGCAGGCTAGCTGCCCATAGTCTAATTTTTAGACTATGTTGAGTAGCGCATCGATTTGACGCAACAAACACAAGGTCACCCTCGGCGAGTGAACATCTAAAGATTTTTTGTTTGTTTTATTTAAATAATGTCGTATTGTGCTGTAAAAAGTTGTAAAAACTATAAAAAAAAATTAAATAAGAGTTCCAGCGACGTTACTTATCACACGTTTCTCAGAAATAAACGATTTACTTCGATTTATAATAAATTACTTTAATAGAGGTGCACTATTTTTATCGAAATCATGTTAGTCATCACTGAAATTTTGTTCAAAAAAAGTGTTATTTTTCCAATTTCATGGCATAATTTTAAACATTTCTTTTTATTTGTGATAAAAAGAATAAATTAACCTTGAACTGTGTCTGTTTTTCGAGATTATTAGGATATCGTTTCATAAATTCACAACGAAAATAAATAGGAGACAATAAAGTACCTCACCTCTATTTGAGTAGAAATTGTTGTGGAGTCTTTATTTCGAAAAATTATTGACCTAATCTAAACCGTTTTACAATGACATAAAGAATAAATTAAATAAGTAATGCGCCATCTACCCGTGAGTAGCTAAACTAATATGTATACCGCTTATCGGAATAGCTTAATTTGCTTAGTGTTGTACGCATGAGATAAAGATATCGATATTTTTACCCGTTGTGATCAATTTACTTAGCTGTGGAAATGAAGTGAATTGATGCTTGCAGTCAATGGAATGTTTTAGGGTTGCGTTCAAAATTTCAAAAGCGTTCGATTAATTAAATTATTTTAATAAGTCAAATAGTTCTGTCAACCTGTGGGTACAATCAGTTAAATGAAATTTTAATTGTACATGCAAAATACATCTAAAATTACTGCTTTTCATCCAACTAATATTATAAATGCAAAAGTTTGGATGTTTGTTACTCAATTACGAGTTAACCACTAAACGGATCGGGATGAAACTTGGCACACATTTAGGTTTAGTCCTGGAATATAATGATTATAGGCAATTTTTGATCCCGGAAAATTCACATGTTTCCGCGGAAATAACTTTGTCCAAATTCCACTTGTACGAACTACAGCTTTACAGAGCAAACTTTCATAGCAACAAGGAGTTGCCGTAAAAATTTCCCGTCGATAGCCAGTTAATTTAGGGCGGGTTGAGCCGCTGGCAAAAACTAGTCAGTAATGAAACTGTTGTATAAATTGTGTCAAAGTACATACAGTTTTAGAGAATGGGTCTAGTTTCGAGCTTTCCTGTGATTTATAGAAGTGTTTCGTTGTTTTATTTGATATACAGGCTAGTGGACTAGGATTATGTTTTTAATTCGTTCATTTGTTAAGCTTTATGTTATGTGATTGTTGACTTTTGCATGCTTCTGCGAGATTTCTTAACGTCTGGAAAATAATACATTGAGTAGTGTTTGTGGAGTAAAACCTATAACTTTTGCTGCTCCGACCGCACTAAATTTGGTTATCAGTGTTAAATTTCTACGGAAACTTCTTGTTTATAGAAATAAAGTTTGCAATAGCAAGCTACAGCTGAACCTATAATTTTTCCGCGTGTAATTTGGTTATAGTTATTTCTACGGGTACTTTGGACTTCTCGGTCTTTTATACTGTCTCTGGGCCAAAATATTTTTAACAAAAAAGTAACTGAAAGAACAGATAATTATTTATGTAGGATATATTCAAATCGGTTTTTTAAGGAGTTCCCATAGGAATCCTTCGGTGAAGACCGATAACCGCGCGTAGCTATGGACTGCAAGTATCTCATAATCTAACGTTTTCGTGGACTTTTTTATGACTTATATTTTTATGATTTCTTAAAGATTCTAGACTTAAAGCGAAATAGATTGGTGCCACTGGCTAAAACGAGAATTGGTATCCTACACCCAGGGCAGTTATTTGTTCGGAGCATTTTGATTGAAGCTGTTTTTTAGAAAATAATGGACGAAGATACTTACAAAATGGCTCTATACCAACAGTCAAGCTGATGGCTCGTTCTATCAACATAATATGTAGAGAAAGTTACAGCAATGTATTTAAATAATTGTGAAAATTAGTACGTAATTTTTGATAATTATTTTACTTCTGAATGTTACTCATCCATTTTTTTTAAAGACTGAACTTTATTTTGTTATCATTCATTATTAGATATACCAACAAAACCTAGTGCTGCGTTTTAAGGGATAAAATTGCAAAAGATATCTTTGTAAACTTAACTAATCACCAATTTAACCAAGACGTTGAAAATAATCACGTGATTCTTTTAATCAAAACGATTGCGAGTAATATTGACATACGATTATTTTACTTGGCAAAATCGAAAGATAGGTAACAGGCAAAAGTTCAATGAAATGGTATTGTTTTCAGGAGACTAACAGTCAATATCTTTAAGGTTTCCTATTGCTCCTTGTGTAATTTATATAGTTTTATGTAGTAAAAGTTTGAGTAATTTTAGTGTTTGTTTATTTTATTTATTAGTTTATATTAAAATTCTTAAAACTTTGAGATAGAGATCTATAATTATTTTCGCGGGTATAGGAAGATTAGGTCACTTATCTCTTAGATTTTTTGTTTTTTTTTTTTTTTATACCACTAAGGTGGCAAACAAGCTTACGGTCCGCCTGATGGTAAGCGGTCACCGTAGCCTATGGATGCTTGCAACGCCAGGGGTATCACTTGCGCGTTGCCGACCCTTCAGAAATTTAATAACTTCTTTCTTGAAGAACTCCATACTGTAGCCCTTGCAGAAAACCTTGGCAGGGAGCTCATTCCACAACTTAAGCGTTCGCGGGAGGAAGTTTCTCTGAGCGACCATTTAGGTTCTAAAGTGTGAGAATGAATTCCTTGCCGATGGCGAGCAGTGCGATGGTAGAAAGTAGCCGTGGGCATCATTTCGAACAATTCCTCAAAACACAACCCATTGTACAAGCGGTAGAACACACACAGGGAGGCAAAGTCTCTTCTCATACTTAAGGGCTCGATACCGCAAGTGAGTTTGGAATCGTCAACAATTCTCACAGCCCGTCGTTGAACCGAGTCAAAAGGGCCAAGCTGGTATCCGGGTGCACCTGCCCAGAGATGGCAGCAGTACTCCATATGGGGTCGAACTTGCGACTTGTAAAGTAACAACCTTTGCCCCGACGTGAAGTACTGCTTGGCCTTGTTGAGTACACCAAGTTTTTTGGATGCCAGCTTCACCTTATCTTGTAAATGATCTCGGAACTGAACATCGCTGAGGAGATGTCGACACCAAGGAACTGAATGCTCTTGGAGATGGAGAGGGGCGTGTTCTGGAATTGTGGGACTACAGTGAATGGAGTTTTCTTAGCGCTGAAAGCGCACACTTGTGTCTTTGTAGGGTTGAATCGGACCAAGTTTACCCGTCACCAGTCAGAGACCTGGGACAGTGTGGTCTCAATTTGAGACACAAGTTCTCCGCGGTTTTCCGCCACAACGGAACGAGGGATGTTTGCACCACCCATGTAAAAAGCGATTTCAGTACTGTCATCTGCATAGCAATATATATTGTTGATGTCCAACATGTCATTGATATGCAGTAGAAACAGCGTAGGAGACAGCATAGAGCCTTGCGGGACACCAGCATTAATGTCCATGCTATCAGAGCAACTACCGTCAACGACGGTTCGTATGCGTCTGCCGGACAAAAAGCTAGCCACCCATTTGCACAAACCCTGGGGCACTCCGTAAGATGGCAACTTCGATAGAAGACCCCGGTGCCAGACCCGATCGAACGCCTTCGCTATGTCGAGGCTACATGCCAATGCCTCCCCCTGACTCTCAATGGCTAGTGCCCATCGGTGTGTGAGATACACTAGAAGGTCACCAGTCGAGCGACCGTGGCGAAAGCCATATTGACGGTCACTGACCAGATCGTGTATCTTAGAAGCTGTGTGTTGATAGATGTATATTTTACAAGTTATTAGCTTCTTAAGTTAAAAAAATGGTGTCCCTCCTCCTCTGATTTTCAAACTTCGTGTCCAAAAAATCTAAAAACTACGATGATATAACTAGTTTTTAAATTAAGAAATATATTTTTCACCAAAATTTGAGTTTCTTTAAATCAATGTCTTCTTAGGGTCCCGTACCTCAAACGGAAATAGGATCACTTTGTTGTCCGTTTGTCTGTCTGTCAAGACCCGTTTTCACAGGAACGCTTGAAGGTATCAAGTTGAAATTAATGTCATATACTAAGGTCTTCGGTCCTTTAAAGCTGTAAAAAAAATCAAGCTTTTATTTCAACGCAATTAAAATATGGCCGTTTTTTGTCGCATTTTTGGTATTTACAAACAAATCAAAACCTATGGGGTACTTTCCGTATACCTATAATCATGAAATTTGGCAAAAAGCAAGATTTTACGTAACAAATATAGGAAAAATTTAAATAGTAATAATTAAGGCATAAACCTATAAGACTTGATCTCATGATAGAAGAACTATCAACATATAATAAGTTAGTACGGAACCCTCGGTGCGCGAGCCAGACTCGCACTTGGAAGGGGTTTTTATCTTTAAGTTCCACTTAATTCCATGAAAAGTATTCGAAAGCGTACAAAAGTATATGTGTGAACATATACTAAATCAGGTCAACCGGAATTTTCAAAAAATTTTGGTTTAACAAAATGCAAATGGAAGTATTTTTGATTGCATTGAAAGCTTGATTTTTTGCAGCTCTAAGGTTTTTGAGGTAAATAACCCTAGAAATGGACGTTGGTACATCCGAGATCGATAAACTGTTTGACCGATGATAACCAAGAAAGTTGGCACATCTAAGTGTTTTTATATGGAGCATGCTGTCCGATATATAAAAACCCTGAAATTTGTCACTAGATGGTCGTGCAGTGCACGAAAGGGCAAAACAACATCTGCTGGGCCAGCTAGTAAGTTATGTGTCCCACCACCACATTGGTTTAACAATGTTATAACTTCTGATAGTTAAAATGTTCTGTCAATTTAGAATTAATGTAGCTTATGCATTCACCACTTCTTATACTTTAGAAAATTAATATTGATTGTAATACTGATACAGGAGGGCAAGCAAGCTACTACATAATTCCAAATTGGTAATATATGGTATAAAACCAGATGTATGTGTCATAAAGACACCATAGAGTTAAATTTAAAAAAAATATGCTATAAGATTTATATCTATCTAGCTATAGGTCATAAGTTTTATGATGATGTTTCTAATTATCCTACGGTCAAGCAAATTATAATAAACTAGCGGTAGCCCGTGTTATCACCCGCCCTAAATTTGAATTTAACGGCATTGCCCTGGATTTCAACGGCAACTCTTTAATATTAGAAAAAAAAAACTCAATGCCAAATTTGCCAGCGGTTTCACGCGCTCTAAATTCGGTTATCGGCGTAGGATTGAACGGTATCTCCTTGATGATAGAAAAAAATCGACTCATACATGAAGTTTCCAAGAAGCCTATGCCCTTTCCCAGGGCTCAAACGGTATAGCAGTTTAAGCCTGAAGAGGTAACAGACAGACAGACAGACTTGCATTTATAATATTAGTATGGATAAAAAGAAAACAATGCTATAAAATGCGTAAGCCAGGTAATTTGCTTTTTAATACTAGCTACGCATTAAACATATTGCCTACTTTGGTACCAATGCTCAGACCGCAACATTTTAATCAAGTAGTTAGATACCTAGTTAGATACATAGTTTATGGTTTTTTGATTAAGTAAAACTCATATTATTTATTATTTTTATGATAAAACTTTTAGAGTTCATCAATATATTTTCATGCCATGAATCAAATTCGATAAAACAAGCCTACGGTAAAGTTTAAATTTTGAACTAATTTAGCCGTCGTAACGTAATTCGTTTTCAAACAAAGTTTAGTTAAAGCATAAAGGTTCAAGTAAGGTAAGGTAAAGTTTATCTGTATACCAATCATGTACTATCTAAATCACAATATTATTTGCTGTTTTATAGATACCTACATAAAACTAAATTGTCCACTGCAAACTAATTAGAATTAAATTATTTAGGTACATTTATAATTTAAGTATATTTCATTAAATTAGACTTTTAAAAAGCCTAAAATCGCCAGTTTAATTAACAATTTTATAGATTCGGAATGATTTTACTACCGATAATATAAAAATATGTGTTGATAGTTAGTTAGGACTTTGAATTTTCCGAAGATATTTTTGATCATAGCATCATATTAATCTATCGATAATTTTGTTCATATCGCTACAAGAACAACACTGGGTCTAATGTAAAATTAAAGTACTGCTCATCACAAGATGTCACTAGTATCAACGTGTAAGCGTTATGTAATGAACATTAAGGTTTAAATTGGAATAAAAATTGTGCCTTTCTTGCCCCACTTAACCTACTCCACCCCCGCTATCAACGGCTACGCCGGTTTCCGAACCACAGTGTCATGTTACCATATCTATTGTTTTTTCATATCGATGCACCGTACCTATTCGTACAATTTTTTTTTATGTAATAATAACGAAAAAAGCACAAATAAAATAATGTATTATGTTCAGTATGAACATAGTATATTGCATACTAGTTATAATAAAACCAGTTTATTCAAAATGGGTAACTCCTCAACTTCGCGGCCTCGTACAAATAGTAAACCTTACTTGGTAATGTTTTTAAATACAAACTAATGGCAAATATAATATTATTAAAGTTTCAGAATTCGTTGTAATATATACCTACCTTCAATTTCTGCAATGTAAGAAATCGTTAAAATACCTTATTATCAGGTACAACTCCTAGTGACTTATAAGATCCTAGTCCTAGTACATCTATCTTGCAAACACACAAAATCTTCATAAAATTAATTTCAGGTACTTATTTGTGACCCAGAGCAGCCGACGACAGCAGGTACCTATTTGTAACCGAGAGCACGAGACGATAGCTAGAAGGAACTTATTAGAGTTCGGTTTTAGTCACTTGGTGTTGGAACCTTGGAACCAATGACCTTCTACTTAAAATGTCATTGCCTGAAACCTATATGTCAAATGTTTGTATGTAGACCCGGAGAAATGGGAGCGTGCCGACGTGCGTCGCTGGGTGCGGTGGGCTGCGCGCGCGTTCGGCGTGACTCTGCCGCGCGCTCGCCTGCTGCCCGCGCGAGGAGACGCACTGCTCACACTCACCCTGGACAACTGGCTCCAGGTACTCCGACCAACTCGGAACACATCTTTCTGTCACAAAGATCGTTAACCACTTCTATTCGTTTGCTTCTTGAAGACCTTCGGATGGCATCGTTGGTAAACACGTCAAGTGGGCTCAGGGCCACACCTGACCAAACTTCGGCGGCATATTATCGGTTGCGTCGCTCGATGCATACTAAAACTTCAAACCGTTTTCTCTAGTCTTTTTTTTATACCATGGATGCTTGCAACACCAGAGGTATCACTCGCGCGTTACCGACCCTTCAAAAATCTAATAACTTCTTTTTTGAAGAACCCCATATTGTACTCCTTAAAAAAGACCTTGGCAGGGAGCTCATTCCACAACCGTTAGCGGGAGGGAGTTACTCTGTAACCGCACCACCGACCATTTCGGTTCTCAAGTGATTGAATGAATTCCCTGGCGATGGCAAGCGGTGCGATGTTAGAAAGAAGCTGTGGGCAACATTTTAATTTTCTTTAGTTGTACAAGCGGTAGAACACACACAGGGAGGCAAAGTCTCTCTTCAGACTTGAGGGTCGATACAGAAAATAAGTTTGGTATCGTCGGTAATTCTCACAGCTCGTCGTTGAACCGAAACAAATGGGCCCAACTGGTATCCGGGTGCACCCGCCCAAAGATATATATGGGGCCGAACTTGCGACTTGTAAAGCAGCAACCTTTGTTCCGAGGTGGTTCAGTACTGCTTAGCTCAGTTGTGTAAACCAAGGTTTTTTTCACCTTGTCTTGCAAATGATCTCGGAACGGAACATCGCTGGAGATGTCAACACCAAGGATCCCAATGCTCTTGGAGATGGAGAGGGAAGTGTTCTGGAATTGTGGGACCACAATGAATGGGGTTTTCTTAGTGGTGAACGCGCAGAGTTGTGTCTTTGTAGGGTTGAATCGGACCAAGTTTTCTTCTTCATCTTCATCTTTTTATTGGATCTGATCTATCGCTCTTTTTGGGCACCGGGCGCACATTAGCAGTCTTCCATGAAGACGGAAATTAACTAGTTTGGTAGGAAAGCCCGCAAAAGGCGCGTGAGTACAGGATATAACTCAGGAGATCACTGCTTAAGCACCACTGCTGGTACACCGTCTGGCCCACTCGACTTATGAACGTCTAGAGAAAGCAACTAGAGAAAGTGTAAACCGATGATCGGTCAGTATGTACGTTGAGCGACACGACCGACAAGTAGCCGCCGACGATGGTGTCGGTGACGCTATAGCCGAAGACTTTTATTTTATAGATATTAACTGTTAGCAAATTAGCCCTGGCACTTTTTATTAGCTGTTTCCTGCGGTTTCGCTTGCTCTCCTTCTACAAAAAAATAATATTTGCTACATAGTTAGTTAGTTAGTTGGACTTATGTTTTCCGCACTTAGCCTCATAATAGGGCCATTGTACGTAGATAACCAATACCTGTCATTGGTTACTCATACCATCCCAGCTCCATCCAAAAGTTAAGGAGGCATCTGATGTTATTCAGCGCCTCTCTCATGGTTTGTGGATTGTTAAGGAGCTTTGTCCGTTGGTCGCTCACGCTTTTGCAATGAAGAACCACGTGAGACGGTGTCTCCTCGGCTTCCATACAGCCCCTGCATAGAGGACTGTCAGTAACGCCGATATTGAAAAAGTGCCTGTTTAGCGGGCAGTGACCTGTTATTATGCCAACTTTGTAGCGTAGGTTTTCCCTGCTAAGTTTTAACAGTTTGTGCGACAGATTTGCGTCCAAGGATGTAAGAACATTCTTGGTTTGTTTGCAGTCTGTCTGTTCTGCCCACTGTTTGTTGTGTTGTTGTAATGTTCTGTCACGTAACCATGTTTTGAGTTGGATGAATGGTATCGGTACAATTGGTTCAGGTCCCATTATTTTAATGTCCGATCCTCTCTTTGCCAGCTCATCTGCCGCATCATTGCCTAGAGACCCACTATGACCACGTATCCATTGAAGAGTAACCCGGTTCTTCAATGCAATTTTTTGCAGTTCACAGTGACACTCCAGGATTAGTCCACTGTTGATGCGGTTGTTGTTGAGAGCTTGTAGCACAGCGGCACTGTCGGAGATGTTGCGTATCGATGCATTGCTTATGCCTTTAGACAAGACCGCTGTTGCACCTCGGGTAATCCCAACACATTCTGCTTGGAAGATGGTGTTGAGTGCACCCAAGATTTGCTACATATACATGGTGTAAGTGAAAGTTATTCCATAGACACAGTATTTTATTTTGAACTTCTTGGCATCATAATTTTGCGTCGGTTTTTTAATTTATTTTTTTATTTTAACTGTAAACTAGGTAGTACTTTACTTTATGTGTGATTCCTCCATCAATGAGTTTAACGCGTAAGTGAACATATAGTTAGTACTTTTAACTGAACATAGCGTTCATAAATTATTTAGTAATTTCGTTTGGGGATCGGCTGTCATCCTGTTTGGTGCAACCTGTGTGATTGCGTTGTGTAGTTATGCGATGGCGACGAGCAGGCCGCCCGCGTGTTCCACACACACCTGCAGCACGCACGCGCTGCCGCCACGGGCCTGCCCCCCCCGCCGCCGCTGCCACACCACCACCCCTCCACCAGCGCCGCTGCAAATACCTTCGGTATGTAATTTGTATAAAAGAAATGTTATTTATATGCTACTACCCTCTACGCTACTGTGACCCGCGCAATTTCATCTGCACCACATTTATGAAATCAATAAACTAAAACTTTGTTATAGGTAGGTTTTCATTTCTACACCAGCGCCGAAACCAATTGCTTTGAACCGTAGTAATTTACATAGCTACTGAGATTGCTCTCATATAAATTCATTGGGTGTTTCAAAACAATGTTAGTACAATAACTTGACAAAGAGTAAAAGTAAACTGGAATGGAACCTACTTAAAGATTTTATTACATTATTTTTAAATCCTTTCTATTCTTTGACGATACACAGTGATTTCGGAAAACACATAAAGAATTCTAACTTCTAAGCTTAGTATAACTTGGTAGCGAGCGCTATCTAGCGGCGAGTGGAAAAAGAAATAGAAAGCGCGCCAAAACTTTATGAATGGCCAGCAGAAATGAGTCACGGTCACGCACGAGGTCGCGACTCGCGGCGCGCGCGGCGCTGGGCTGTGGCTGGGCACTGCTCATTCATCTCGTTCCGATACTGACTCAGCTATTTTCTCGGAAGTGAAAAAAACGTTGCGAAACTGTAATTGCTGGTACCAGTGGTGCTAGTGGTAACTACTGGAAGCAGATGCGCGATTCGTTACTTAACCTACCGACGTATTTATTGTCTATGCCCTACATTTGGTACCGGATGGAAACCGTATGAATAAAAATTATTCTAAGAAGCTACAAATACATTTAGTCATCTGTTATCACCAGTATGTATCAGATCAGTATGACTCCTAATGGCAATCTCGGGTCGTTTTCTTTCGCACAATCAAATGACTGGTCAAATTTATAAGCATAGAGTAGCGTACCTACCTACCTTCCTAATTAGGTATCTAGGTAACTTAGTTGTTTTTTTGATACGCTAATGGCAAGCGGTCACCGCAGCCTATGGACGCTTGTAACACCAGGGGTATCACTCGCGCGTTGCCGACCCTTCTAAAATCAATAACTTCTTAAATGCATACGCTTTCAGCACAACTAGTAGTGTAGCGCGGTGATCACTTTCAAAAATTTTAACATTAATAATATAATAAACAATATACTTACTGATTTTGTATTAGTTACTATAATTTTTAATGTTTCGTAGTGAAACAAGGAAGTCTAGTTTCATGCACTATGTCCGTCCGTAGGTGGGTAACAGTCATTTTAGTCAGAGACTTTAAAAGCTAAAAAGCTGAAATTTGCCAAACGTAAAGTAACCGGCTATAAAATACATGTAAACATTCTGTAGAAATAAAGGGTGTCTCCCATGCAAAGCGGGGACGAAAATATATCTTAATTGTTACTCTGTAATATATGTATAGCCAACCGAAAATTAAGGTTTTTTATGATTTCAAATAACGATAAGCAAGTAGTAGTAACGGCTACAGAATACTTCAATAAGTATCATTTACTCCTTCAACAACACTCTTGATTTTATAATTATATTTTTCTTTTAATTAAATAAATTGTGCATATTCCCTTTTGCACCCGTGCGAAGTCGGGCCGGGTCGCAAGTAAATATATAATAGGTAATTAAATATAAATAGTGTATAACTATTTTTACTACAAAGATCACATTAATTCAGTAGTGCATGGCGCGTGGGTCAGATTTAGTAGGTACTTACGTTCCGTAATCAGCAAAGCGTTTCAATACCAAGTTATCTCCCGAGGGACATCGGAGTCGAGATAACGACGAGAAAACTATCGAACGTGTGAAGCGAATGTGTGATAATCTACGAAAATAGCTCTATTAACTTGTCTTCGAGAAAGGACTTCCGCCGCCGGAAATAAATGACATCCTGTTATCTGATCCAATCACGATGAATATTCTTCTTTATCGTTTTTTTGTGTTAGTAATTCGTTGATTGATTTCACCGGAATTAGTGTCATCTTGACTTCGTTATTACAATATTTTTTCAAGTCACTATTACGTTGTTCGTCCTTGAACGTTAATAAATTGCAGAGAATTTGATGTTTTAGTAAAAGTAGTGAATCATTTGGGCTCGCGTGCGTAACGGAACGTAACCAGTGTGGGAACCCGCGCCAAGAATGCGCGGCATCGCAGGCATCTCGCTGGAGCTCACCTCAATATCGAAAACAAGATTCATCAGCTGTTCGTCATATTATTATTTTTTCTACGTAGTAACACAGATTACATACTACACACATAATACTACAGTGTTAAGTAGCAAACGCAGATATTACTTGGGCGAAACATTCGTGGCCTTTCTATCTCGGTTCCCTCTGTCTGTCTGTCTGAAGGTCGAACGGTTTACAATTCACATGCCATCGATTTGTTTCTGAAAAAGCCGATTACAATAACAAATTCCATTCGTAAAAGAATTTATCTACAAAAATATGGAAGCATTCGTCGCCAAAAATTTATTTCCTGGCAAACGTTAAGTTTATTACACAAAAATCTTAAGAATTTAGAAATTCAGTATTTCAGTGAGTGTTCGCCCGCCATGTGCCCGCCGCGCGCCGCTCTTCGGCTGACTAATGCTTGTTTTTTTGCATAATTCACGTGCCGCTATCGAAAAACTAAATAGTTAAATAGAGGAAGTGAGTCAATATTTAATCGGAACTGTGACTCATTGTTCCGGATCGAGTTGAGTCAAACTGATCTCGTTGCTGACATCTGCAAATCCCGTGCACTTGTTGACTTGTAGGTACCTACCTACCTGTGAGTGCGATATTTTCCGCCGCGATGGCATACCTAATACGGAATAGAGATTACACGTCACAAATACTCACTGAAAAATATCGAGATAACATACTCGTAGGTAGACACACGTTGAAGTTCAAAAAATATTGTAGTCGATTCAATAAGTGTTTTATAGAGACTTTGAAAGTTAATTATAAAGACACTACTTACCTAAATACAGAGATAAACGGTAGCGAAATAAAATGAAATCACTTTTTAAACGGACCTAAAAGGGCTTGACGCTGTATTTATATTGTTTGGTGGTTAAATCTTGTAATTGAAATTTATCTCACCACCGACAAACGGAAGTAAAAAGTACACACATATATAAACACAAAAAAGTGCAATATCATGGTAGTATTTAACCGGTCGGTTAAATGATGGTCGGACAGATGGACCGGTTCTGGTGAACAGAGTCCTACCGAATTTGGGACCGTTAGATTCTAGTTCGCGACTAGAAACTCGTTCTACATCGCATGTAATAATGGAGTCAGGAGGTTGTTACAGTAACTACATATCTTATACCCTCTCTTGGGATTTTCCAATCGAGTACATTATCTGATGACAAATTATTAATAATAATAATATATACTTTATTGCGCATATAGAAAACAAAACAATTAAACAATAAAAGTATTAACAAATTGGCGGTCTTATCGCTAATGAGCGATCTCTTCCAGACTTTGGGTAGAGGAGACTTTATAAAATTATTGAGTAGAATGTGCTAACTGAAACTAAACAATATAAGTATACATTTATAGCAATAGCTAAATTTATATACATATGAATAATAAATAATACTAATACGTACAAACATCTAAACAAAATAAATATATATATATATATATATATATATATATATATATCAAATACATAACAAAAAATAAATAAAAAAAATAAAAAAAAAACACAAACTACATACATCTTAAATAATATAGATGAATAAACAGTGTTGATGAGACAGCTTAAATTTTTAAGTAATGTGTGATTAGATTTTTAAATATTCTTAATGTTTGTGCTTTTTTGACATCAAAGGGTAAACTATTCCAAAGCCTTATGGCTGTGACAGTGAATGAGTCATTATATGCTTGCGAATAATGATTAATGTGTAAATTAATATATAGATAATAAATAAAGTTATATAACATATAATATTACATAGCACTTACACATTTAAAGAAATAAAGTAATATGTTTTGTAGAACCTGAGTAATGTTAGTTTCATTTAATATTGTATATAATAATTTCACTAAGAAAATTATCGTATCCGTAGCCTAGTGGATAGACGTATTATATCTTAATACGTGTACTCAGTGCAATGCTGGTTGTGGATTCGAATCTCACCTTGTGCCTTTCTTTTTGTTTTTGTTACATTTTACGAATTATGAATATTTTGTTCAGTTCAAGAGCTTAGACCAATTTTATAATAGCCATTAAGTTAGAAGCGGAAACTACGTAGGTAGACATTTTATTTTTGTCGTTCGTTGCCGATTTGTTTGTGGGGTTATGTGCTGACAAGGTTGTTTGGAGTTTTTATTTAGCTATTAAGTTAGATGCGGTCATTCATTACTTAGGTAGCCATTTTCTTGTCGTTGTGGATGTGTTACTGTAGGTGCTTGTGTTGATAGGTTTTTTGGTGTTTTTATTAAATTTCTTTGCTAAAAATAATATGCAGGCCAATATTAATATTCATGAGAGGATGCGTATAATAGAACTATATAAAATGGGATACAATATATTTCAAATTTGCAATGAGACTGGTTTTACCGTAAGTATTTTATTTGATGTTAATGTTATATCATAATTTTTTAATACCACACTTTTTTGTAAGTAAATGTCTAAAAAAAAATGAAAATATAATTAAGTAGTTTGAAAAATGTTTATTTTAATCTGGCTATTTGGTTTTTAGTGGATTACCGTAAAGCGTTGGGTCTCGTGCAACCAAGAGGAGAGGAGTTTATCAACTCGACCTCGTAGTGGACTCTCGCGGCACATTGATGCGACTCAAAGACGATTTATGGTGGAACAATGGTTTCATACCGACTGCTGTGTTTGGGAACATGTTTAACACACACTCTTCGTCGAGCTCTGCATATTGAAGGATTGTATCATAGAAAGCCAGCTAAAAAAACCGTTTTTAACTAATACCCATAAACAAAATAGATTGTTGTTTGCAAGGGAGTATTTAGATTTCGACTGGGAGCACACCTTATTCACCGATGAGAAGTCGTTTGTATCATCTGAAAACGGGAGGGTTTATTTGTGGCGCAGAAATGGAACCCGTTATGCAGAGCAAAATGTTGTCCCAAATATGGAATCTGGACGGATATCACTTAATATGTGGGGGTGGATGACTGCGGCTGGTCCATAGAAATGAAAATGGGGTTTGATGGTGCAGAAATTGGACATGCGAAATAAAAGAACTACAGAGTCATTAGAGGCTCACTGTGTAGAAATTTGGGACAATATTAGAGAAACAGATCTATTCTAATATAGTCGGATCTATGCGGCGGCGCTTGCTTGCTGTAATTGAATATAATGGAGGTTATATCAAATAGGCGAGTCGGACTCGCGCACGAAGGGTTCCGTTTATTTTCTATAAAAACGGAAAAAAAATCACGTTTGTTGTATCGGAGCCCCCCTTAAATTTTTGTTTTATTTTAATTTAATTATTTTTTTTAAAATAATTATATAACTAAATATTTTGTAAATATTTTAGGCGTCTACCTGTTGCCGTTATTAATATCGAGCAAAATCGAGCAATAAAAACACGTTTGTTGTATGGGATTCCCGTTAAATATTTATTTTGTTCTGTTTCTTAGTATTTGTTGTTATAGCGGCAACAGAAACATATCTTCTGTCAAAATTTCAACTGTCTAACAATCACGGTTCATGAGATACAGCCCGAGCCTTAGTAATAGGGTTCCGCTAATAACCCTTGGGGTACGGAACCCTTAAAATAAAGTACTATTTTTCTACAGATTTTTTTTTTTACTTTGTTGTTTTTCAAAATGAAGCAGCGTTACAGAATGAATGGTGGATTGGATTTTTTTTTATTCTTATGGTTAAGTTTCAATTTTCTTTTCATTACGAAAACGAATACTTAAGCTATAACCATAAGAAATATATACATAGAAAAAAGAGACATTTATCAAAAACATTATTTATAAAATTGTAATAAAAACCATTTTTATTAGATTGCATGTGTTTTAATTCTTGCAAACAAACCAAAAAGTTCTCCTACCAATTGGTCCTTTTCAGAGAGAACTAGATGTCAAAACATAAAAAAAAGTAATTCTTAACAAAAATACTCAATATGGAAATAGCGTGATTTGAAATATAGGCTCGACAATTTAAGTCGCAGCGCCTATTGATCAGCGGGCAGATAAAATTTAATGCGAAATAAACAATACGTATGTAGAACAACACTGCAGTTTACACCTAATTAATTTGTTAGGTTGAGAAACCAAAAGATATAAGAACGGTTTAAATAAACTGGTTAGTACAAAGAAAACTAAACCTAATTTCGTCCTAACACTGTTAAGTCTAAGAGTTCTATTTCTTCTCCGTTTAGGGATAATTTTGTACTTATTTTTCTGACATTTGGCATCATAAATTTTAAACACTTAGTCTTTTTCGCATTAAGAAGTAAATTATTTGCCGTAAACCACTGAAGAACCTGAGAAAGCGCACTACTTACGTCGTCAAAATTAGTTTTATTTCTGTCAACTTTAAATAAAAGAGATGTGTCATCAGCAAATAGTTCAATCTTGCACAGCTTCTCCACAAAGAAAGGCAAGTCATTTATGTAAATTAAAAATAGAAAAGGACCTAAAATAGAACCTTGAGGAACTCCTAATTTTACTACTGAGCCATTGGATTTTACTTCATTGATTTGAACCTTCTGCATTCTACTACTCAAATATGAGCGGATAAGCTCAAGAGCCAAATCTGCAATACCATAATGACTCAGTTTCCGTATAAGAGTTTCATGTTGCACGCAGTCGAATGCCTTTGATAGATCACAGAAGCAGCAAATATATGCTGTATAAGGGCAACACCTGCGTCAGTTGTGGAACGCCCTTTTGTAAAACCAAACTATTGAGGATGAAGTAATCAATTTAAGTTAAAATGTTTAAGCATCTGATTGAACATAAGTTTTTCAAAAATTTTGCTTAAGGCAGGCAGTATAGAGATAGGTCTAAAATTATTAGGATCATCTTTACTTCCACTTTTAAAAAGTGGTATTATTTTACTACATTTCATTAAGTCTGGGAGTATCCCTTCGTCAACACACTTATTAAATATTATGGCTAAGATTGGTGCTATAATATCAATAATTTCGCTAAGGACTTTGACTGATATACCCCATAGGTCACAAGTTTTTTCTGAGTTAGTAATTTAAATGTCTTTATGATGTCTTCAGAGGTAACATGCTCAAATTAAATATAGCCTTGCATTTATTTACATTACATTTTAAAAGTAACTCTGATTCTAATGGAGAGGAATTTAATGCATTAGTTGAAATTGTAGGCATTTCAGTAAGATATTTCTCAAAAGAGTTAGCGACATCAAGATATGAATCAATTATTTTTGAATTTACAGTAAGTGAATAATGATTGTCACGTGGTTTAATTTTTCCTGTTTTACTATTTATTACATTCCATGTGGCCTTTATTTTATTATCAGATTTTTTTATTTTATTTCTTAAATGTATTGATTTCAATGGGTTCCTGGATGGTTTGAAAATACAATTGACTGATCATCTCCTAAACGGCAGGAATGATTTTAATGAGTTTTTATTGTGTTCGTTCGAGTGGGTCCCTGCAAGGTTTGATAACACAATTGGACCCCGGTAGGTGGCGCTACAGTCGGTCTTCTCTTAAACGGCATGGAAGATTTTGATGACATTTTTTGTGTACGTTCGGATCCCTGCAAGTTTAGAATTCACAAATGGACCTGGTAGGTGGCGCTGCAGTCGCTGTGTCACTGATCTCCTACACGGCAGGGGAGATCTTAATGATATTTTTGTGTACGTTCTAGTGGGTCTCTGAATGGTTTGATAACATAATTGGATCCGGTAGGTGGCGCTGCAGTCGGTGTGTCACTGACCTTCTTATGGGCAAGTATTGAATGTACGACAATCATTTCAACATTCGCTGCATTAAATGCTACTCCATTATCATCATATACCACTTTTTATTTTTTTCGTTTCTATTTGTCATTGTTTGTAAAGACAGGCTAAGATCTTAAATCATGCTGCCATATATTTTTCTTTATTAGAGTGTGGAAGATGTGTCTCGTCCATATAGCAACATTATAGTATTATATTATTAAGTGGTGTAAACATTATGGAATTTTATTTTGCAGTGTATAGCAACGGCTATGTGCAAAAAGCTATATTTAAAGTTACGTCATTTTTATTACTTCTTTGTTTTTGTTGTTCTTGTTCTCTGTTACAATATTTTCTTTTACTATTAGTGTAATTAGATTTATGCATTTTTAAATGCACATAAGCATGTGTCATAATTTTTCCAGGCTGCTGTCAGGTAGAGAATAAATTATTTGTTTTAAAACTTTATTATTATATATTAGGTATATAATCCAAATACTTATAAGTATATATTATAAAAATACACTAGTTACATGTCTTCCTTTGATAATAGTACAAATAGTAATGATCACTTTTTTTCTCCCACCTCTTCTACTGATGAACTGAACAGTGACGGAAGTTTCCAAAGTATTTCAGATTCCCTCAGCGCAACACTTAATTCTGCTTTTTCAGACTCTGTAAAAAATTTCAATACTGTCCATATAAATGCTCAAAGTATTCCGGCACACTATACTGACTTACTTTCATCATTCGAAAACAGTAATATCCACGCCATACTTATTTCAGAATCTTGGCTAAAGCCCTGATTCCCTTCTACAATGTTTCCTCTACCAGGTTTTCAGCTAATCAGAAACGATCGTACAGATAGAGTAGGTGGTGGTGTAGCAATCTATTTACGATCCAATATTCCTTTAAAGATTTTGAGTATGTCTGCACAACCTCCGCAGCATGATGCCGCTGAGCACCTAGTTATTGAAATACTGCTTTCACACACCCAAGTTCTTCTTCGAGTATTTTATAGTCCCTCAATGCATATAAATTATTTTACGTCCTTTGAAAATCTACTTAAAAAATTAATACCTCTCTATGAGCATAGTATTCTAATGGGCGATTTTAATACATGTTTACTAAAAAGTGATAGTAGGTCTCAAAAACTCAGGGCAATCATTGATGCTTGTAACCTGAATATGCCTCCACTTAATGCCACACATTATTTTTCAGATTCTACTCCCTCGCTTCTAGACTTAATAATTGTGTCTTCTCCAAATCATATAATCAAACATGGTCAGTGCGCTGCTGACGCCTTCTCATATCATGATTTGATATATTTACCCTCTAAAGTTAGACCTGCAAAGGTTAAGGCGAAAATACTTCTGCAGCGCAATTTTAATGGTATTGACGTGGAAAATCTGCGCAAAGATGCACAGAATATAAACTGGAAGACCGTAACTGATGCCTCAAATATTGATGACTGTTAAGTAAAGATTTATTAAGTTGGACCGCGGCGCGTGACAAGGTTAATAGGATTGTCGCTACTCTGGGTGGACCGGCATCTCAGTCAGTCACATATAATCCTTTGACAGGTCGCGGCGTATGTATATTGTTTTGATTGTGATAATTTATAATTAAGTTCGGTTTCCGTGAAAAAACCTACACATAAACAATATATACATACACCACACCACATATTCAGACAAAAACGTTATACAAATCTATCGCCAAAATTGGGTAAGTCCATGCAATTTTTCTTAAGGCCTACGTTGGGCCAATTTTTACGATCCAGTTTTTGGTAGCTTAGAGCCTGGTTCGGACCAGATGTATAGGTATTTGGGTCGTTTTACAAATCATTTGGGATTTACTGGTAGTCAGGTAATTACATATTACAAATCGTGACGTTGGCTCGCGTCGTTGATAGGCATGGTTAATCGGTCTCGTCGGACATTCGCAGTGTAGCTAATTAGGTACCCACTTTTTTTTGTTATTGCGGTTAAAATAGATTGGAATAAATATGTTTTAAATATTGTTCTTTTATGACGGATTGTAAATTAACGTATTTATTTGTGTAATTGTGTAGTCAGGGGTTTGTACATTGTAGTTGGGTTTTTTTGGGGTTTATATAGTAACTTGGTTGCTGTACCAAACTGTATATATAACAAACAGAGTCGTTTGTTTGTGTGTCTGATTTAGTTTTTGGATAGTTTTTTTTTGTGTGGGAATTTAATTATCTAACATGACGTTATCAATTAAGGAGTACAAGGTTGTTTTCACCAATCTGACTCGATGGTTTTCAGGTGCTTTAGGGATCGTTAAGCGGGAGGATCGGGTGTTTGCATTAAGGCAAAGAGCTATACAGTTACCGACAAGAGTGAGCGAGCTGGATAAGGCATACCAGGGTCTCTTATCGTTAACGGATGACGAAACTATCCTAAAGGCGGCAAATTCTGACTATGACTTTTGTATGTCAGTAGTGGACGAGGTTAACGAGGCTGTGTCGACATTAGAGACTAGCCCGCAGCTGGCAAGTAGGAAGGAGGCTTCGGAACAAAAATGCAACGAACGGTTGCCAACTTTGGATATTCCTCATTTTGGCGGATCATTGGATGAGTGGACTAATTTTATCACACTTTTGTCACCGACGGACTGACTTATCTGACTCGCAAAAATTAAGTTACCTTTTGAGGTCTATCAGGGATGAGCCCCTCTGTTTGATAAAACATTTGGACATCACTGATGTCAATTGTAATATAGCCAGGGAGTTATTAGTTAAGCGGTACCAAAATAACCGTCGCATTGCAGATACTCATGTGGCTGCCATTTTAGGTATTCCACAACTGTCTTCGGTTAACCAGCTGCGGTCGGACCTGCTTAACCCTATTTTGGCAGCGACGAAAGCGTTAAGAGGCCTAAAATTCCCAGTATTAGAGTGGTCATTTTTATTGTTGCATATTGTTTTAAATAAATTGCCCAATGACGTCAGGGCTCGTTTCGAACAGTTGCACGGAGGTGACTCGGCGTCGCATATACCTACTTTCGACACTTTTGGAAATGACTACTTGTCATTTTTGGAGGATCAAAGTAGGAAGCTCGAAAACTTATCCGCCGAGCCACAATCGGGACCGTCACGATTTTTGGCCCCATCTGGACCCCGTCAACAACCTCGTCCCGGGACAACGCGAGGTACCGGGTCGTTTCCCCCCCCCCCCCCCAGAATTTTGACAGTTGAACGAACTGAACGGTGTGGGGTGTGTTATGAACCGGGACACACCATTCTGGATTGCCACCAGTTCAAAAAATCTGGGGTGGCCCGAAAACGATTTCTGACCCGTAGGCTAGGCCTACGTTATTATTGTTTGGGGGAGCACCTAGCCAAGGACTGTCGACAGCCGCGACCTTGTCTAAAGTGTGGTGGGGGTCACCATCCGGACTTATGTATGCCCATCCGAGAGGATGGGCCTCGGATGACTCATGGAGGTGTGCCTACGGCTCGCACGGGCGGTGGTTCGTCGCCGCCGAATTGAACCCAATCGCCCCCGCCCCAGTGCGACATCGACCTTCTCCTCCCCGCTCACCGCGGGCCAGCCCACGGGATGGTCGTCAGTCACCTCCCTCACGTGCCCCTTCCGCTCAGGTAGGTATTGCGGAACGGGCACATTACGCGGAGTATGAGCCTCTGCTTATACGGGTTCAAGCGTGGGGCATTATGGGCCACAGGAGCCCCGGGGCCAAGTACGGCGTTAGGGTCGGGCCAACGCCCGTTGACTCGTGGAAGCCGCTTCACCAGTTTTACCCACCGCGCAGGTTCTTGTTCATTCTCCGCGCGGATCTGGTTTATTTCGTTACACCCTCGCATACATATATGACATCTTTCCCTTATAATGAAATGAAACAAAAAGTTATATCTATGCACAATATAAATATATATTATGGTTATGACAGTTAAATTCTATAATGTAGATAAAATGAAGACAATAAGTATATATATATATATATATATATATATATATATATATATATATATATATATATATATATATATATCGACAGAATTTTAGTTATGTATATATAGATTGTTAGGTACATAGGTAGTTAAGACTTAATTGATAGTTAGGTACATAGTTAATAATACTTATCACATAATGGTAAAATAGCACAATGCAGAAGGTATGCAGTAATAATCTTAGGATATTAAGCTTTATGCCTAATTTCAGGATATTTTCTGTCTATATGTGGAGTTGTACTAAATTCTTACGGGCTTTCTCCTTGGCCCGCCTAACCATTCGATGAGAATCAGTACCCTCGCAACACATCGCCTCGTCCTCACAACCGTCGCCGTCCTCCACCAACGGCGACGGCGAGCATCGTCCGGCCTTTTCATCGCCACCGCACCGATGTTTACCTATCTCCTTCTCATTAAAAGAAGCAGTAGGTAAAAGCGCGGTAGGCTCGTTGCTTACCTTATTAATTTTAATTAGGTGACGCCTATTTCGCCGCAAAATTCTACCTGATTTATCGGTGAGAAAATAAGACCGTGGTTGGTGCGCCCTCGATTGCACCCTCATGGTCCGTCTCCCTGAGTTATCCGCTACAATGACGTCATCACCGGGGCGCAGTTCCGGTAACAGTCGCGCGCGCATGTCGTAATGTTTTTACTACGATTACGATTATCTACGATTTTTGTAGTCATTAAAATTGTACCCTTGAGGTCGTAATTTTTCAATGGAAGTAGGAAGTCGCGTGCTTAGTCGTCGTCCCATTAGTAACTGGGCTGGTGAACCTAAACCTTCTCTTGGCATGGCCCTAAAATTTAATAATCCTAAGTCGAAATCTGTACCTGAAGATTCACATTTCTTCAATATGCTTTTTACTGTCCTAACGGCCCTTTCGCTGAGTCCATTTGATTGAGCATAATTTGGGGAACTAATATTATGCGAAAAACCCCAAGTCTTGATGAAGTTTGAAAATTCTTTAGAAGCAAAAGCTGGACCATTGTCGGTGACCAATTCCGTGGGAATGCCATAACGAGAGAATTGTTCTTTCATTGCAACTATGACCGAAGTGGAGGTTATATTATTTAACTTACTAACCTCGATGAAATTTGAAAAGTAATCTACCAGTATTAGATAATATTTTTTTCCATATTCAAATATATCTGAACCTACTTTGATCCACGGCATGTCCGGCACCTCGTGCACTATCATTGGTTCGCGCTGCGGCCGCGCAGCGTGCTCGGCGCACACGCGGCAGGCGCGCACGGCCCGCTCCACGTCCCGAGACATCCCGCACCAAAACATTACGTCCCGCGCGTGTCTCTTGCTGCGCTCGATGCCATGGTGCCCTTCATGTACTCGTCCTATCATTTCATTTCTAAGCGCCTTTGGAATATAAACAAGATTGTCTTTAAATATTACACCGTCTATATATTCTAACGTTTCTTTGTGTGCCCAATGGCAGCGAACTAATGGGTCCACGTCGTATTTATTTATTGGCCACCCACTTGATATATATTTTAGAAAAACTTGACATTCTGCGTCGGACGCTGTCGCTTGTCTTATGGACTGAAGCCTGTCTTTGCTAAAACGAACGTTTTCTATAACAAAACAGGACTGTTCCTCCAGTTCTGTAGAAACTTTGTCATGCAGGTGTTCAGGTAACGCCGCTCGTGACAATGCATCAGCTATAAACATATATTTACCGGGCTTGTAAACCACTTTGATGCTATAACCCTGCTCGCGGAGCATCATCCTCTGTAGCCGGGCAGGGACCGAGTCCAATGATTTTTTAAACAGGCCTTCCAGTGGTTTTTGGTCGGTCTCCACAGTTATATCGTCTCTACCGTATACATATTGATGGAAACGTTCCAGTGCAAATACTATCGCGAGCATTTCTTTTTCAATTTGAGCGTACCTGGTCTGCGTGTCGGTAAGTGTCGAGGAGGCGAACTCAACCGGGCGGCCGTCCTGCAGCAGCACCGCGCCTAGCGCCGTCGAGCTTGCGTCCACAGATACCAGCACCGGCCGCGTACTGCTATACAGCGCCAGCATGGGTGCGTCGCACAACGCCGCCTTCAGTTGTGCCACGACATTGTCATGAGTGGCGTCCCATGACCACTCGATATCCTTTTTTAAAAGGCATCTTAAAGGTGCCACTATTTCAGAATAGCGAGGAATGAATTTTGATAGATAATTCACCATGCCTATAAACCGTTCTAAGCTTTTCCTGTCCGTGGGGTTCGGCATATCTATTATTGCTTTTACTTTATTTGTATCAACATGCATACCTTTACCACTAAAGGTATGCCCTAGGTATGTATCCTCTTTGACCCCGAATTGACACTTTTCCCGATTGAATCGGATACCTACTTCACGAGACCTCTCCAGTAGCCGTTTTAGTCCAGCATCGTGTTGTTCTATAGACTTTCCCCAAACGATAACGTCATCAACAAAAGAGTCGATCCCATCCAGGTCTTCGAGTACCTGACGGACCTTAGCATGGAAAACTTCAGCTGCTGACCGTATGCCGTAAGGCAGCCTTAAAAATTGGTACCTGCCATAGGGCGTTCCGAATGTGCAAAGATCTGCGCTTTCATCATCAATTTGCACCATCCAGTAACCAGACCTAGCATCAAGTTTGCTGAAAAACTGAGCACCCTGAAGTTTAGTGGCAATTTCAGTTAAAGTTGGTAACGGATAATGTGCACGTTTTATGGCTTTGTTAAGAGGTTGCGGATCCAGGCAAACGCGTAGATCCCCATTTTTTTTTGCAGCCAGCACAATAGCATTAACCCAGGGAGTAGGGTGGTAGACCTTCCTAATTACACCCAACTCAGTCATGTTATTTAATGCTGCTAGTAACTTATCTCTTACACCCATAGGTATTTTACGAACTGGACATACTGACGGACTCACATTATTTTCTAAAATAATTTTATATGTTCCTGGTAGTTTTCCTAAACCTTTAAATAAATCTGAATAATCGTCAACGATAATGGACATTATTCGTTGTATGATGCCTAATTGCTCACATGCAAATTTACCTAAAATATTTTGGCAGTCGTTTATAGTTATAACAAAAGTAATGGAATAAACGACATTCTTATACAGCCATGGAATTACGCAGGTTCCAGTTATTGGTATGTAGTTACCACAAAATGATTGTGCTTTAATAGTGCTAGGTACGATATCGTGCGTACTATAGCCCAGTTCTTTGAATTTTTTTATAGAAAGCACATTTAAATCTGACCCTGTATCTAATTTAAAATTTACCTTTATTCCATTACGAGTTGAATACAATGACTCATACCACTTACTGCGATTAGCGTACGACGACGTTTCGTCGACTGTTGAAACAAAAAATAAACCGTCATTTTCTTCCTCACACAAATCATAAACCATCTTAGTGTTCCTAAATGAGCACATTTTCTTATAATGACCGCGGTTGTTACACAAAAAACATTTTGCATATTTAGCGGGGCACCGAACACCACTATTACAACGTAGATTTCCGCAGGCGACACAACATTTTTCCCGATTTAGTTGTTCACGCATTTCCGCTCGTTGTGTGGCCGCTCCGGCGCGCCCGCGCCACCGTACGCCGCCGCCGCCGCCGCGACGCCGCGCTGGGCCCGCGTCGCCTCCGCGCACCACATCCACAGCAGCCGATGTCCCTTCGCCGCCGCTACTGCCTTTTGATGCTTCGATCTGACGATTCTCCTCGTTCGACATTTCGTTGGCTTGACATATTTTGACGGTTTTGGCCAAGGTCAAATCATCAGTACGTAATAACCTATCACGTACGGAACATTCCAGCACTCCACACACAATGCGGTCCCTAATCAAGCCATCTTCTAAGTTTTCGAATTCGCAATGTTGGCTCAGTAGTCTTAGCGCTGTGACGTAATCATCGACACTTTCACCCGGTTCTTGATTTCTGGAGAAAAACTTAAACCTCGCCATAGTAGTGTTCTGCTTCGTTATAAAGTGCTCGTCAAATTTTTTTATCAATAAATTTATATCATCTCGGTCTTCGTCCTTGGTAAACTTAAAGGTCGAGTAAATGTCATAACCTTCGGCGCCGATTAAATTAATGAGTAAACTTCTTCTGAGTTCTTTATGTACTCCAGAAGCCTTCAAAAATATCACAAACTGTTTGTGCCATTTTTTGCCAGTGATATTATAACACTTTAAAAGATAACGACTATTCGACGTATCGCAATATTACAATTAAATTATAACACGCACCGCTGTCACCATGTAGTGAAACAACCGCTCGCTGGTTCAAGACTGATTTATTTCGTTACACCCTCGCATACATATATGACAGTTGTGCGCGCCATTTTGGACTCAGGCGCTCAGGGGTGTCTAATGTCGCTGTGGCTGGTGAAGCGTCTCCGCTTACGGGTAAGTTCGCGGAGTCATGGGATTTCTGGAGTAGGGGGTCTACGGGTCGACAACGTTGTGGGTACAGTCTCGTTTTCCTTTTCCTTCTTGCTCTATCCTAGTATGCGGTATCAACTAGGAGCTGTTGTCCTGAGGGATATTTTAGGTCATCACCCTCAGGTGCCCCTGCCGACGGACGTGCTGGAACTCTCGTTTAGCCTGCAGTTGGCCGATGAAAGGTTCCACCTACCTGGTCCTGTGGAACTTCTGCTTGGCGCAGATGTCCTTGGATTGCTCGGACTGGACAAGGCCATGTTACTCCAGCCAGGTGGGTTGGTCTCGGATCTGTTATAATGGGCCCAGTACATTCTCTCGCCGCTCAGGCGTCTACGGATGTCGGTTTCGCAGTTCGAGTTGGAAGGCAACGAACATTATTTTGTTCCACATCACGCCGTCTTTAAAAATGATAAGATACGGGTGGTGTTCGATGGTTCGGCGCCTACATCTTCGGGTGTATCCTTGAACGACTGCTTGATGTCGGGACCTAAGCTTCAGGTAGACATCTCGGACATCTTGACTGGTTTTCGTCGCCACCAGGTTGTATTTGTGGCTGACATCAAAATGATGTTCCGTCAGGTCATGATACACCCAGAAGATAGGCGGTTTCAGCTCATTTTGTGGAGAGAGGATCCGGCCTCTCCATTGGTTGTTATTGAGCTGAACACCAATACCTACGGGCTAAAGTCGAGCCCGTTTATAGCCATTCGCTCGTTGCTTCACTTGGCTGATCGTGAGCGTCTGAATTTTCCACGCGCAGCTGCTGTCTTCCCTTCTGACGCTTACGTAGAAAATATTTGTACAGGTGCTTCGTCTGTGGAGGAGGCGTTAGTCCTGAGGGATGAGCTAATCGGCTTGTTACGGGCAGTTGGTTACGAACTGAGGAAATGGATTTCCAATTCACCTGCCGTCTTGGAAGACTTACCGTCAGAACATCAGCAGGAGCCCCATCTCTTCCAGAATCCTGAGAATCCTGACTCCATCGTGGTCCTCGTAGTTCGATATCGGCCAGTTCAGGATATCTTCACCTACTCGGTTGAACCGTCCGACACAATGAAGGATGAACTAAAAGGCTGGTTCTGTCCAGCGCGTATCTTTGATCCTAATGGTTGGGTGGCTCCTGTAGTCTTGTGGGCCAAATGTTTCCTACAGGAGGAGGTTACCCCGTTGACCGGAGACTTGCTGTCTTATTGGCTACGTTTTTATGAGACACTTTCGGACCTTCAACATGTCTCCGTGCCACGGTCGATCTTACCTCCAGGTCGTTATCGGGCCAGTCTTCACGGCTTCTCTGACACGTCGGAATCCGGTTATGCGGCTATGGTCTATCTCCGCACCGTTAACAGCAATGGTCATGTCCGCGTCAGTCTGGTGGTCGCAAAGAGTAAGGTTGCACCTTTGCGGACCAAGTTGACGATCCCCATGCTGGAGTTATCAGGAGCTGCATTGCTGACTCGACTCCTGAACCATGTCTTCTCCACCTTGGGTCAATGGTTCCAATTTGACTCCGTCACAGCATGGACGGACAGCCAAATCGTGTTGTCTTGGCTTAAGGCGTCCCTTCATGCCCTAGAGACCTTCGTGGCCAATTGTGTCTCCCAAATCCAGTCTTCAGCAGTGTCTCTGGATTGGCGTCACGTGCCAGGGTCCTTGAATCCCTCAGATTGCGCTTCACGGGGCCTGATTGCCTCGCAAGTCGTTAATCACCCGCTCTGACTGGCTGGTGGGTCCTGACTGGCTGGTCTCTCTGGTTCTGAGGACACTTGGCCTCATACAGTTGTGGAGTTTGTTGACCCTCTGCCAGGGTTAAAGGTCTTTGCTGTTGAGCAGACTGTAGACACTTTACCGAACTTCTTACTTAATCGGTTCAGTTCTCTCAACAAGCGTTGAAGTCACCGGTTGGATAAAGAGGTTTCTCCACAACTTAAGGAACAGGTTACAGCCAAGGACGTCTTCAGTCTTGTCTCCTTAAGAGCGTCAGGATTCCCTCCTCACCTGTGTTCGATTGGTACAGGCCCAGTCGTTTGGAAGGGAAATTCGTATTCTCCGTTCAGAGAACGGGGAATTGCGGGGAAGTCTTGCTCGACTTAATTTGTTTCTCGACGAGTCGGAGTTTTTGCGAGTGGGTGGGTGGTAGGCTTCGTAACTCAGAATTGCCCTATGGGGCTCGGAATCCTCTCTTGTTGCCCAAGAGCGGTCATTTTAATGAGTTGCTGATCAGGGACCGCCGTATTAGGAACTGTCATGCCGATCTCAACGCATTGCTAGCTTGTCTGCAGCGAGACTTTTGGATTTTGTCCGCCAGACGAGCAGCTTGGAGCGTCATTTTTAAATGTATCCCTTGTTATAGGTTAAAGGGAACCTTGACCCAGCCACAAATGGGTGACTTGCCGTCGGATCGTGACCGGCCCGCTCGACCTTTCGCTAAAGTTGGGTTGGATTTCGCGGGTCCGTTTTTCGTGAAGACGTCAAGTGTTCTCAATGCCAGACAGGTTAAGGCCTATTTATGCATCTTCGTCTGTTTGTTTTCCAAGGCTGTGCATCTGGAGCTCGTTTCAGCCTTGTCTACGGAGGCCTTTGTCACATGTCTGTCGTGGTTTGTCAGTCGGTGTGGTCTCCCTCATTTAATTCGCTCGGACTGTGGCACAAATTACAAGGGTGCAGATCGCTATCTGAAGGAAGTCCTTTAGTTTTTGTCGGACAATCACACGATGAAGGGGTATTCAGGCAAGGAGGTTAAAGGACTACCGATCAAGAAATGGCCTGGAGTTAGCGCTTCCAGGTCATTAGGATCCGACGAGATCGGACAAAGCGGTCGTGAGTTCAATACCGTTTCGACGTTGCAAAATACCGTTTGTAATTCCTTAAACGTAAGGACCGTTTCACCAATCACACGGCGGAGGTGAGTTTTGGCGACCTTGACAGCTGCTTCGAAAATACCGCCTCACGAAGGATAGCCGGGAGGATCAAAAATCCAAGTCACGCCCCGTTTAGACAACTCCGAATCAATATACGTGTGATTGTCCGACAAAAACAGAAGGACTTCCTTCAGTTAGCGATCTGCACCCTTGAAATTTGTGCCAGTCCGAGCGAATTAAATTTACAGAAGTAAATTTGTTCAATTCCTTTATCACCCAGTTATATGACGTACATGCAACAATACGGCAGATAAAAGTGAAACACCTTCCCGTACCTTGGCTTACAGAGGATATAAAAGATCTTCTGAAAAAAAATTAGTGTCGGACAACCGTCCGGAATCGTGACAACTTGTGCCTTTCACTTTTTATGTCTGTCTCTCTCGCTCTTAGGCGGGCTAACCATGCCGCGTGCCTCTCACTCGCTCTCATTGTGAGCGCATAACGTGAGCGGAGCGTAACGCAGTTTCTTGAAGTGTCACCCGGCAAACCAATTTATAAGACGTTGTCACGTCAAAAAAATAGTGCTAAGTCAAAATTTAAAACTGATCGTTCTAAAAAAAAAAAGAACGAGTTGCACTCCGGGAGTGCCGGCAGAAGTGAAAACCTTTACACACGATTCGCGCTTAACACTCAAATATGTCACAAGGCTTGTCTTTGACATTGTCAAGAAATAATAATGTTTGTTTATTTACTTTTTTGACGTAGTATATTTGACATCGCAATCTGTCATAGAATTAATATTCCATATCCAACCTCCCTGTACTACTCATAATCGCGAATACTAAAAATAAAAATTATAATAGGCGTGGCATTACGGTTTCCGTATTTTACAAAGACAAAGATGCACTTGTTCAATTTCCATATTTTAAACACTTTATATACACGAAATTTACGAATACACAGCAGTATGGCCACTACACCGACGATCGAGCCATCAGCTGTCACCATCCATGGATGCGCGTAGCACGCTATAACATAAACACACACGACCATTCGCGCAAGCGCCCTGCGCCGCCTAAATTAAACAGCAGGCGCAGGCATACATTTTCGCCGCGCCGTAGAAACAGAGGGGGATACTCCCTCTCCTTCGCCGCGCCAGCTGTCTACTCTCCATCCGTCTTACGCATTTTCACAATAAGGACAGTGACCTGACGCGAGTTTATCATTTTTTACCCATACCAAAAAAGTGCACAACGCCGCTAAAGAAGTTTTCACTTCAAAAACCGAGAAAAGTACAAAGTTCTTAGGAATCGCTGCAATACTATGTGTAGAGACGCCCAACGACGCCATATCCACAAATCCGTCGAAAACGGAGATCCAGCTAAAGTCTGGAAATTTCTAAGGTCATTAGGGGTTGGCAAGTCTACTGCGACTACTTATCCAAGCGACATTTCGATTCTCTAAATCAACATTACTCTTCTCCAATTATTTTTGATAGTAACACAAAGATTAATACTTTGAACTCTCTTTCTATTAGTTCAACCCTGACCTCCTCCTCTTTCACTTTTAGTCGAATTGACAATTGTGATGTTAAGAAGAGCATTCTTAAGCTTACTGCATACTGCATATTACTGCATTAGCCGTAAAATGATCTTACCCATTCTTTATATTATCGTTCCTGTCATTACCCATATCATAAATTATTCTATTATAAATGGAAAATTTCCAAAAGTGTGGAATGAAGTATAATACCTCTGCCAAAAAAGACAAATCCTTCTTCTTTTCTGACTATAGACCCATTTCCATTCTTCCTTTTCTATCCAAACTTTTAGAGCGGGTTGTTCAGAAACAAATCAGCAGTTTTCTGAACCAAAATGACTTACTTGACCCATATCAATCCGGCTTCCGTCCAGGTCCATAGAACGGCTACTTCGCTAGTTAAAATAACTGATAACATTCGATTGGGGATGGAGAACAAGCAGCTGACAGTTATCGCATTACTTGATTTTAGCAATGCTTTTAATACTGTTGATTTTGACATACTGTTAGCACGCTTACGCTCTCTTAACATATCTCCAACGGCAATTGACTGGTTTCACAGTTACTTGTGTGGACGTCGGCAACGCATTCAAGTTGATGATTATACATGTTCCTGGTACGATACTTCTGCTGGTGTCCCACAAGGTTGTGTGTTGTCTCCACTTCTCTTTACTATTTTCATGAATTCTATTACTTAAAAAATTTCTTCTCTTTACCATATGTATGCAGACGATCTACAAATCTACTCGCAATCCTCCTGTGAAAATCTAAACTTAGCAGTAACACTATTAATGCAGATATTGCACAGATTTTAGCCTGGAGTGAATCACACAGTTTAAAAATAAACCCGAGTAAAACACAGGGTATCGTAGTAGGAAGCTCAAGACTCGTTAATAAAATTGATTGGAAACAGTTACCCTCCATCATGTTTAATAATGTTTGTGTTCCTTTTAGCAAATGTGTGAAAAACCTAGGCATTTACATCGATCGCACGTTATCCTGGCATTATCAGCTAAAGGAAATAAATAGAAAACTGTTCGCCTCTATAAAATTTTTGAGAAGACTTCCTGCGAATTCCTACCAAAATTGCGCTTGCACAGTCATTACTCCTCTTGGTTCTTGACTATGGCGACGTTTGCTTTCCTGATCTTACTAAAGAGCAGTTAAACAAACTTGAGCGCCTTCAAAATTTATCTATACGGTTCATATTTGGTTAACGCAAATTTGATCATATATCAGAGTATCGTTCTAAGCTCAAGTGGCTCTCCATTCGCCGACGCCGGAATACACACCTTCTTTCTCTTCTTTATTCCGTTCTGTTCATACCTTCATCACCAACTTATCTTAAACATTGCTTTGAATTCCTTGGCGCTTCTATAAAAAATCTAAGATCTTCTACAAATTTACTTCTAAAGATTCCTTCACATTCCTCTCAGTTTTATAACGATTCCTTTACCGTTAAATCTATAAAACTATGGAACACTTTACCGCTCAATATCAGACAAGCCCAAAGCTTACACTGCTTCAAAATGCAGGTTAAAAATTACTATCGATCATATTAATAATAATAATTATTTTACAAATAAGACATGTTATTTTATTTATTTTGTTTACGTCTATGTAGTAGGTATTATGTAAGTATATGTAAATATATTTTTTCATACTATATTTAATATGTAGTAACGTGTATTATGTCTTATTTATATATATTATTATAATAACACACTTGTTTGTTTTTATTTATATTTTATTTTCTAGTTCCAAGTTGCACATACTCTTAATTCTTATTCTACTAGATTTCCTCTACCCAAAGGTAGTCTGGAAGAAATCGCTAAATAGCGATAACACCGCCTCAATTGTACTTTACCAATCACATGTATTTACTATCTGTAATTATTTTCTTGTGCAATAAAGATTTTTTTACTACTACTACTTCAACCATCGTGAAATTTGTGTTTACTAAGCCGTCTTCTACCTGGAAGGGCCCAAACTTGGTATGTTTTGAAAATACTTTTTGGAGAAACAAAGTAGCCCAAAGGTAGTAGTGTGGTATATTTTTAGAACCGGCTCACCAAGCCCTTTCATTTAAAACCCCGCATGATAGGTTTTTGAAAAAAAATATATTTATATCCCATTGATGACCCAAAAATGAGGAACTGCGGCTCAAAATGATTGTTTTGCCCTAAAGTACCTGTGTGCTAAACGGCTAAACTCTACGTCGATTAGCAGTTTTTTTTGCGTACACCTACAGCTATAAAGGTTCACTGCTCGTTCCCCGTAGGTGATAGCGTGATAATATGTAGCCTATATGTTGACCCGACTTCTAAATAATATTCGTGCAGAATTTGAAGTAAATCCATGCAGTACTTTTTGAGTTTATCACAAACATACATACAGAAAAACAGACAAAAATTCTAAAAACTATATTTTTGGCTTCGGTATCGATTGTAGAATTCACCCCAAGTATTCTTTTAAAAAAATATTCATTGTACAGTTTTGACTTTCCTACCATTTTATTATATGTATAGATTTTTGTTTCAATGCTTTATGTGCTATAGTTTGCGGCACGGATTATAAGGGTGCTGATCGGTATCTACCAGAAGTTCACCAGTTCCTTGTTGTAAATCAGCAGGGCATAGGTCATCACCTTTTCCGAAACGGAATTAAGTGGAATTTCGATATATCCGTATATTTATTTTTTATTTATTTATTTATTTACATTTATTACTCATAGTGCTTACACAGCGTGCACAAAAACGCACTATGAGTTAGAATTATTAAACACAATAATAATACAAGTTACAATTACAAATAAAATTGTTAGAAGAGAAAAAAAAAATAATAAATAGTAGGCATGTCAATAGGTACATTCAATTAAAATCATAGCATTTGTTAAGAAGAATGGATAGTAAAATTTTGGGTATGTCATTCATTAGATTAAATATATTTATTAAATTACTTCCATGTCGCGTACCATTCCACACTACATCGAACTAATTCATTAAACCTACTATTAAATATATCGACATTTGGTCTTTGAGAAATCAAGGCATTGATGAAGGTGAGGGCTCTGTAGGAGGGAGCGTGAGCCGCACTGTGAGTACGAGATGGTGCGGGTGCGAACAAACGTCGGGAGCGCAGTACGTCGCGGTGTTCGGGAGTCGTCAACGAGCATAGCGCCATGGTCTCGGGACAGTGTTGCTCGCCGTTAAGTAGCCGGTAATAGTGCATCAGCAAATTTATCTTTCTTCTTCTTTCATATCCGTCTTGGTACGGAATTTTCGAAGCGTTGGTGAAGCTAGCAAAGACACATCTTCGCCGCGTTGTCGGCGAGACTGTTCTCACCTTCGGGAAGCTATCTACAGTCTACTGTAAAATTAAGGCGGTGCTTTTTTCTCCGGACTCGGAGGTCTGAAGGTGTTGCCTACTGGTAATTTTTTGGTGGGTGGGCCCTTGACGGCCTTGCCCGAGTATCCCTTATTAGATACTCCACACAACCGCTTGGCACAGTTTGTTCTACTGCAACAGCAGATGTCTCAGTGCTATTGGAAAAGACTTTCTCTCGAGTATCTTCATCTCTTGCAGCAGCGAGTGCGTTGGTCGGATAAGACTGAACCTCCAAAAGTGGGTGATCTTGTCCTGATCAAGGAGATGAATATGCCACCTCTTTTCTGGAGGTGTGGTCGTATCCTTCGACTCTTCCCTGGCTTGGATGGCGTTCCTCGCGTTGCTGAAGTTTTAGTAGGCGACTCGATTCTTACGAGAGCTGTTGCGTCATTCAGATACGAGAATTGTTTTGTACCATTGCTATCGGGTCCGCGCCCTACGCACGAAATGAATGCAATGTTTTGTTTTCTGGCAACAGTCCACTTAGTGTTTGTCTGCAAAATTAATATATTGTAAAAAAAAGTTTTTGCTTTTTTTGACTTAAAATAACCTATTTTGTGTTTTGATTCATATTTTATAGTGCTTTGTGCCAGTTACATTGAAGTAAGGACAAATTTGTAGACTCAAGGAAGTTAATTTACATGTATACCTTTAATTTATGTTTTAAGTTAGATCTCTACCTTTTATGTCCTCTCTCAGTTTAGGTTATAATTTAGGGCTCCCTTAGGTCCCCTTAGAAGACATAGGACAGTCAGACGTTTTACATTTAGGTAGTACAACTATTTATTGAGGTAAGTTAACTTGTTCCTCTTATTTAGGGTTTAATTGTACCTTTCATCATTGACAAAACAGAATGTGTGGTAAACGCGTAAATATCAAACTGAATCGAATACTGTTTGGCGAGCACTTCACGCGTCAAGCAAACAAAAGATATCTGCATCACTTAGTTAAGCCGTTCAGTTGGACGGTGTGTAATAAACGGCCCGCATGCAATCCCTCACGAATTTGCGCCAGGCTCTTTCGCAGCGCTGCGATGGAGTCTATCGTTGAACCGAGTCAAAATGGCAAGTTGGTGTTCGAGTGCACCCGCCTGGAGATGACAGCAGTACTTCATATGGGGCCGGACTTGTGACTTGCGACGTGTTTTTCTAGGTAATTCTACCTAGAAAAAGCTGTGATCACACTTCCACCTTGGGGAGTTGAACATAAATAAATAAATACCTCTAAACTCAGTTATGAAGGTTACAAGTTACAAGTATACACACTAGTTACAAGTATACACACTAGTTACAAGTATACACACAAGTTTAGCGGTTTTTATATAAAGTAATCAACCAATGCAGTTTGGCTTGGGCTGCGGTATGTATATTTGTAGACGTCGTCTTCGCTTTGTTCTAAAGAGCCATAAACATTTAATTTCTTCCTTTTATAGAATGTAGGTTTTGATTGCAGTTAAGTTATAGTTTACAATTTATTCAAAGGACAGAGTCAACGACAGGAACGTAAAACAAAAAATAGGGTCTTACCTTCGATTTTTTTTACTGTGAACCGATTTGCATGAAATTTTGAGATTAGGCTCATCTTACCCTTAACTCCAAAAGTGAAAATGATCTGAGCTCCGCCTATTATTTTTAAGGGGTGTAAACAACCCCTAATGGAAAATTGACATTGAGCCATTTTATCGCTAGAAAACGTGTTTGATATTAAGGGGTGAAATTGTAAAGTGTTTTCTAACACAATTACCTCATAATAAAATCATTTTCAACCCCTTGAAAACCTTAAAACCCTTGCAAACATCCCCTAAATAAAAAAAAATCACAAGAAAATACTTTGGTATGACAATTTATGTGTAGAGTAAATAATATTTTATGTTCTCTATCTTAATCATCGAATTTGTAAAGATGGCATTGAATACATCGATTAAATTTAAGACAAAATAAAAAACGGCTTTGAACTTTAACTAAAGGGTAAGATGAGCGTAATTTCGTAATTTCATGCAAATCGGTTCACAGTAAAAAAAATCGGACCAATGACGCTTCAATGACTGCACTATTACTAGCTTTGTTGGGTTTGCATCAATATTGCAAATGCTTTTCAAATCAGGAAATGTAGAACTTGCAGTTACTTATGATTGTTGCATTATTCTATACAAAAAAAAGATTAAAATATGTATACGCGAAAATAAATCTGAATCTGTTATGATCACCACATCTGTTTGTCCACTTTTACTCGTTTTGAGTCAGTGCAGACTGAGTTTGGATATAACTGTGTTATACTATGTTTTGTTCGTTGCAGTATTCTTAACAACAATAAAATATTTGGTTCATGAATACGCGAAAAAAAAAAACTAAGTCTCTAGAAATGACCATAGTTGCTTGTCGACTTTCAGCCTTTAGAAATCGGTCCCGACTGAGTTTAGTGGTATACATGTCATACAAGTTTTGTTCACTGTACCATTCACTAAAATAAAAAGGTTAAGTTTGTGGCCGCGCGGAAAAAAATGGCACCACTTTCAGGCAAGGGCAAATGATGCAGTGATATAGTTGACGAAACACCAGATTTTAGACGAACCGTGTATAGGTATAACTATATAAGAGTCGGGTTTTTTCGGGTGAATTATCTACCGACTTCTGTTATTGACTATTTTTAATAAAATGGTCAGACATGTACGCGGCATCGTAACTTGTAGGGTTCCGTGCCAATATGGTAAAAAGAAAACTTTTGGTGAAACTTTGAAATATATCACAATCACAGTACCTAATTAAAAACATGTTATTATGCACGGTAAAGTCTAGCTGGCACTTATTTTGCCTATTCTGACTAAAATACCTGTGACCGCCGGTACGTTTACAATCATCATCCTCTATGATCCGGTTCGAGCACAGCAAGGGATGCTTAGGCTCTAGGGTACCTTTAAGTTCTTCAGTACGGATATGTTATGGCTTAACAAACTGTTATTCGAACAACTCGAAAACCTCAGCCGTAGGTACAATTCGAATAGTAAACTGAGAGAAATACCTACTCGAACCATACCCCAAGTAGGTACATGGCTAACTACTATAAAATTAATAAATTTTATTTTTAATACTCATTCTTAAGTGGCGTCATGCAGTCGACCCTTTGACCCAGATGCCCTGTCATTAATTATCAACACTTTATTTTTTCCTTTTCTCAAAACAAACCATTATGTCTGTGTGAGTGTGGCGCGGCGACGGATGGCGCATGGCGTGCTTGTGGCGAGCACTCCGCGGCCCCGCCCGCCGTGCCATTGGGCGCGCGTGCGCCTCCCTCGTGCCACGACAAGCGACGTGGGAGTCGCGGTTACATTCTGTTTGGGAGTCGCCCAAAGAGTATTATATAATTATACCAAAAGGAGAGTCGCCTATCGACACCAACACTAACAAAGACATACACAAAACTTGCCTAAACATTATGTATCTATGAAACAGAACAAACCGGTGTGAAGTTAGCTGAAAAAGATTGCTGCAAATTATAACCCGACCAAATTACGAATATGCCGATAAATAAGATTTAAAATTATAACAATATAGCGTTTTATGGTTTATTTTAATTTGTAATCAATAAATTAACGTTTAAATACGCACAGAAATCAATGAGAAATCGTGTAATTTTTTTAAGAAATAAAATAAATTCAATACATAAATTTGCTAAAATAGCAGTTTATATGAAGCTGGCAGCTAGTATGTCAGACCTAATCTGCCAAAACAAAACTATGTAAGATGTCAAGGTGACTCAATAGTCTATCGAAAAAATTAGGTCTCATCAAGTTTGATATATTACTTAGAAGGGTTCCGTATTGATTTTTTTTAAAACGGTATTATTAACTAGAAAAACACAAATCAACGATGCAGTTTTTGGGATTTAAATACAAAAAAATCTTTTTAATCTCGCAGACCCAAACTATACAAGATGTCAAGGCAACTCAATAGTTGATTAAAGAAATCAGTTTGCATCAAGTTTAACTTATTAGAAGAGTTCCCTATAGGTTTCTATTGAAATCAATTGTCATAGAATTATAAAATAATATTTTACAACATTGTAAACATATTAATCGTCAAACATTAAATTATGTAACAAATCATAAAACTTAGGTAGATATTCAAAACATTTATTTACATAACCAAAATTCTGTTAAATTTTGGTTGTAAGTAGTCAATATGGTGGAACACAATTTCTTTAAAAAATTGTTACATATTCCTTGTATTAGAATATGTATTATAAGGCTATAAGTAGCATCAGGGTTGCAAATATTTGTAGTATTTTATAATTTTTGTTAAATCAACCATAAATTAGTAGTACTGATATTTTTTTAAATTTTGTTCAAATAAAATATCTACGAAAACAATCTAATAGTTAGCTAATCAAAACTAGCTAACTATTTAGTTTCTCAAGTGAACCTTAGATTGTTATTCATAATCTTTGATAAGTTTTATATACATTAAAATCAAAATGAAACTATCAAACACAAATAAAAATAAACGATAGCATTATCTTGCACAAAGGAAGCTTCTTACAAATAATAATTTTTGCACACAAAATAAATAAGATATATTATTATTATTATTATTATTATTATTATTATTATACTTTATTGCATCAACATAAAAAATTTACAAACAAAACATATTTACAAATAGAGAAAAACAAAAGGCGGTCTTATCGCTTTAAAGCGATCTCTTCCAGACATAATAGTTTATAAAACGTTTTGAGGAATCCGTATTAAAATTTCGATAAATTTTAAAACGAACCAAAAACGTCAAACATTAAATTTAGTAACAAATTATAAATTTTAGACATTTAAAATATAATTATAATACAGTGCGGTTTCAGAGAAACTTCCTCCCGCGAACGCTTAAGTTGTGGAATGAGCTCCCTGCCAAGGTTTTCTGCAAGGACTACAGTATGGAGTTCTTCAAGAAAGAAGTTATTAGATTTCTGAAGGGTCGGCAACGCGCAAGTGATACCCCTGGTGTTGCAAGCGTCCATAGGCTACGGTGACCGCTTACCATCAGGCGGGCCGTAAGCTTGTTTGCCACCTTAGTGGTATAAAAAAAAAAAAAAAAAAATTATTTACATCACCAAAACTCTGTTAAATTATGGTAGTATTCAATATGATGGAACACAATTGCTTTCAAAATTTGTTACATATTCCTTACATAAGAACATGTATTATAAGGCCTACAATTTGTATGAGAGCAATTTTTAGTGGCTCAGCGATTATCGCTCGTGTGTGGGAAGCCTTAGAGATATGAAATTTAGTATAGAAGTAAAAGATATATATAAATACTTTTACAATATTTTTACGTAAGACACGGATTAAGTGCAGTGCCACAAGGTGATCGAATGTGATATAGAAAGTATGTTATTGATGTTAAGGGCCTGGATTTTTTGTGTAGTTTTTATTATTTGAGCTGCATTTCGTTAATATTCGTATATAGCAATAACCTAAATGATAAAACAATATTAAAAAAAATGAATTACTTAAGACATGCGAAAAATCGGATTGCGAGCTTAGAAAAATAAGAACCGAATGTTTGACATCATAGTATATCCGAGTGATCATCCCGGGTTTGTTAAAGAAGTTTGCATACATTTAATTATTTAGTAAAGAACAGGCAATAGTCCTAAAAAAAGAGAAAATAAACAATCCAGTTTTACACTTTGACGCTACAGGTAGTGTAGTGCGGCAGTTAATATTTACTTGTTATACAAGTGAGTAAAAGCGTTTTTTGGTAGAAGTGCCGACTTTAAATCTGAGCATAGCGAGGGATTTAAAGGCACGAGACCGAAAAAATTTGCTCACGCGTCCAATATACAACTTTTCACCTCTACCAGCGAGAAAAATATTTTCACGTGACTTTTCTGGTAAAAAGTTTAATTCGTCATTGGAGACTTGTTGTCTTAATTTTTCTGGTGTTAGAGAAATATCTTCGTAGCTTGTATCGCTCATTTTTCAAACAAAACAGAATTTTTAATTAAATAAACAATCTTAAGTTCAAAAAACTAGCTTGCAGCTATTTTACTTTGTATTTTTTTAAATTGAGGTTGCGTTCGGAATTGTACCTACTACAACCTCTGCCATTGCTTTCAAAACAACGTATGATATTTTTAAAGTTAGCTGTATAAACTTTTAATAATACTAACAATTTATAAAAACTCACTGAAAACGAAAAAATGCAATGTAATTATTTTCTTAATTAAAATGAACAAGGTTAAGCATTTGTCCCGAAATTTGTTTCTGACCAGTCATTGTATTGTTTTTTTTTCATCATCGGGTTGAAATAAAAGTCAATGTTCGAACAGTGAATTACTTTACCTCACTAGTGAGCAAAATTCTACTTTACTCACTGAATTTGGACAGCAAAACTATCCTTCTCGTGCTGGTGAGGTGAAAAAAATATTTGTTCAAAGAAACTATGGTGTACTATGGTGTTATTCATAACTACAAAACTAGTATTCCCCGTTTTGAGTAAGGTGTGAGGTGCTCATGACGCAAATGCAAATTCCCGCTTACTTAATGACATAAAAGGGAAGCCTCAGGGTGAGACTTCGGTATCTGTCAGTCTGTTTGTCTGTCTGTTTGTTTGTCAAAGCCGTATTTCTCAGCAACTACAAGCAGTAGCATGTTGAAATTTGGCATGGATGTAGAACTTGCTTCCCCGTACCTGACAAAGTTTAACAAAAATAAAATAAAAAATAGTTATTGGAAATGGGGCCTAAAAAGGAGGATTAAAAATTGAAGTCTCACTACAACAACACTAGGGGTGTTATATGAACGGGCTTTGTATAAACATTTGAAAACAATTTTTATAACCTAATTTTTTCGATAGACTATTGAGTTACCTTGACATCTTACAATGTTTTGTTTTGGCTGATTAGGTCTGACATACTAGCCGCCAGCTTCATATAAACTGCTATTTTCGCAAAATTATATTTTGAATTTATTTTATTTCTGAAAAAATTACACGATATCTCATTGATTTTTATGCATATTAAAAAGTTAATTTATTGATAACGAATTAAAATAAACCATAAAACGCTATATCGTTATAATTTTTAGTCTTATTCATCGGAGTAGGTATTCGTAATTTGGTCGGGTTATAATTTGCAGCTAACTTTTTCAGCTAACTTCACACCGGTACAGAACAACATATACCTTCTTTAGTACCTATGTGTTTAGTTTAGTTGGTGTAACTATTCTACAATGTTAATTTCACGTAATTTATAGAACTTGAAAGTAAGTCTAATCGATATTAAAAGTCAATCAAATGCAGCCATGCAACGTTCGAGAATTTAGATATAAACGTTATCTTGTCCTTTTATGTTCTATTTTCAGCATTCTGATAAATATTCTGAGCCCCGAGGAGGTCCGATGGCGCGGCGACGGCGGTGGCGCGCGCCGGACAATATCCATCGAAATTTTTGTGTCTCAATGTACCTAGTTTTTATTATTCTTTCGGTTTAAGTATAGGTATCTACCTCTTGTTAAGTATAAAGGAAGTAGAAGTGCTAGCGAACGTAAATACGCAGCAAATACTTCGTAGTGTTTTTATGAAAATATAATAGATGGTGTCAGTGTGTTTTGAATAAAAACAATCGAAACTTCGAGTTTGTCATTATTTTTATATTGATTGACATTCGAGTATAAAATATAGATCTATATAGGTTTGGAGGGGCGATTCCTGGCTCTATCAGGGAGCCCTAGAATAGGTGGCATGGTTTAACATTGCCAGTAAACTCAGGATAAAATACTCCAGTATCTAATATATAGAAAACCTCGCCACCATCAAGAGTAATTATATGGTGTACAAAATGTTATGGAAAGACGACCTGTGGTCTAAGAAAGGACGACCTTATAACCGAAGAAATACATCAGCTAAGTTATAATTGTATAATAATTCTCCTAGTTTAGGTAAATAATCTAAATGATGATAATTCTTATGGCAGTATAAAAGAGCATATGAATAAATAGAAAAAATCTCTCGACACCGTATTTTTATTAGCAGAGATTCCCGATACCTAATAAGAAATAGGTAGAAGCAGCGGCGTTACGCCCCCGCACGCTGCAGTACCTCAAGTCAAGACGATAAAGTCACTTTGAAATGACCCCACAAGGTTTCTACAAATGTTGTTGAGTTTGAAATAAATAACTTTTTTCATTAAAAAAAACCGGTCAAGTACGAGTTGGGCTCGCCTGGGGCCCGAGGGTTCCGTACTAGAATTGTTAAAAGTTTTTTATTACCTTAAAACAGTTGATTTTGTAAGTATATTGTAAGGGGAGATCTTGAACTTTATAGGACATCTTGTACCTTGAGACACCTTGTATCTCGGGACACCTGGTATCATGGGACACCTTGTACCTTGATACACCTTGTATCTGAAGACAACTTGTATCATGGGACACCTTGTCTATAATATCTATTTCATTTCCACATCCAGATGCGCGCGGCGTGGTTTGGTATTTCAACAGTTTTTCACACAGTGGGTCACACCACCCACCACGGCTCATAGGTACTCAGCTTACAAATTAACAAAAATGGTCTAATACTCAAACCTTATAAGGCTTATCTGCCAGATGATAAGTTCTGGTTGTACAATATTTTTATTTAATAATAGTAACAGTGCCGTTTAGCGAGTTTAGGTATAATAGTAACAGTGCCGTTTAGCGAGTTTAGGTATAATAGTAACAGTGCAGTTCAGCGAGTTTAGGTATAATAGTAACAGTGCCGTTCAGCGAGTTTAGGTATAATAGTAACAGTGCCGTTCAGCGAGTTTAGGTATAATAGTAACAGTGCCGTTTAGCGAGTTTAGGTATAATAGTAACAGTGCCGTTCAGCGAGTTTAGGTATAATAGTAACAGTGCCGTTTAGCGAGTTTAGGTATAATAGTAACAGTGCCGTTCAGCGAGTTTAGGTATAATAGTAACAGTGCCGTTTAGCGAGTTTAGGTATAATAGTAACAGTGCCGTTTAGCGAGTTTAGGTATAATAGTAACAGTGCCGTTTAGCGAGTTTAGGTATAATAGTAACAGTGCCGTTTAGCGAGTTTAGGTATAATAGTAACAGTGCCGTTTAGCGAGTTTAGGTATAATAGTAACAGTGCCGTTCAGCGAGTTTAGGTATAATAGTAACAGTGCCGTTTAGCGAGTTTAGGTATAATAGTAACAGTGCCGTTTAGCGAGTTTAGGTATAATAGTAACAGTGCCGTTTAGCGAGTTTAGGTATAATAGTAACAGTGCCGTTTAGCGAGTTTAGTTATTTCTCCTGTACATCACCTGTAAGGGTATTTATAACATCGGGTAGTAAGTAAGTATGAAAAGTGTCGCGCTCCATATGAATTACTAGTGCGTGGAAGAACAAACTTATTTTGGTTCTTAAGAATTCTTAAATTAGGTTTTCGCGTTTTGCATTCAAGTTTTCTTATGTTACTCAATCAACCAATCAATCAATCAATATCATTTATTCAATTTAGGCTACAATAATTGAGCAATTGTGAATGTCACTACGCTATCGGCTCGTAAGTCTATAGGGCGGGAGACCTTGTACTGAGAAGAACCGGCAAGAAACTCAGGAAGAGCATTTCTTTTCTCCCTTTTTCTTACAGCGTCCAATCAAAATATTGGAAAATGCCCTCCTATCATAGAAGGACACTTTCCATAACAAACTTAAAAAAACATGAAATATAAAGCACAAGCACAACATAAAAATTGCAAAATATAAAAAAAGACGGTTTATGTATTCATCACTTAGAAATAATCAATGTCTTATAGTATTGATAAACAAAACAAGAAAATAAGACGTAATAATAAGAATACAAAGAAGTTTGCAGGAGCAGACCAGCCTCCACAGGCGGAACCCGTTCACGAGTATGACACATGAATCAGCCATCGCTCCGCTCAACCATGTTTTAGGGGTACTTGATTCGTATTTCAGTATTTCAATTCTGAATAAGTGTTAGACCGGTAATACTTAGCAGTTTGAGAACAGTTGATCATACTCACACCCGCATTTCTTTTTAACAGAAGATGTTACTATAGCTTTTAGTAATCTTATTTGAAGTTTGTAGATTTTCTCAAAATGTGTTTTAAACGTCCATAACTAACAAGACCATAAGTGATAACCGACTCCGCTAAGTAGTCTCAAGGCTTTGTAGGGTATTCGATAGTCATATATAGACGGATTTGCAAAATTCTTTTTTTATTTAAAAAGGTATACTTCCGAGGTGGTCCCATATTAATGTTGTGAATTTAAAACTTAATTCTTGGTCAAAAAAAATAATCGATGTTTATTTAGAACTGGTGAAACGCGTTTTATGTTGATGATTGTATAACATTTTCTTACAAGTATGGATGTTTTAGTGTTTGAGAAGAAAAAGCAATTCGTCACTCAAAAGTCAAAAAATAAAAACTTTTTAATAATAAATGTAAAAAAAATCTGAATAATAGTTGGAAGTTGGTTTCATGAAACTGAAGTGTGTTATAAATTGTTGGGTACATAGTCACATAGTCACCAACTTCAAACTGTGATTCAGATCAGATTTTTGCAAATTAGTAATTATTTTTAGTGCATCTTTTTGAAGCCGGGTGTTTTTTTGTAAAAAGATTTTTTTTTTAGATAAAACAAATAAAAATACAATTGTACCTACGCTCTATACTGTCACACCGCTCATTCTAGGGTAGGCAAAGTCCCCTCTTTTTTTCATATATGGGACCCCATGAATAATAATTTATTTGAATTTTTGATTCAATATTGGATCAACATTCTACACAAAATATCTTAATTTTAGGTTTGAGACTAATTTCGTTTATGAGCTAGAGACTCGTCACAAAATCGGGACGACAGACAGACAAAAAGGCAGACAGACCCAAAGATAGACAGACACAAAGACAGACCGACACTCAGACATATAGACAGACAGACAGAAAGTCAGACACAAAGATAGACAGACAGACACAAAGACAGACAGACACAAAGACAGACAGAGAGACAGACACGCATACCATGCCACAGATTGACTCCGTGATCCCTTTTAGGTATACAATTATAACAATATAAGAATAATTTTCTAACAATGTGATTGTACTATTGTATCAATAGAATTTTTAATACTCAAAGCCGTAAATCAATTTAAACTTGAATAATAAAGGTTCAAAGAAAGGTCCCAAGGTAAAAGGGTACAAAACCTAGTACCTACGCCCAGTACTAAGATATTTACCTACCTACCTAAGTATAGAGTAAAGAGTAATAGAGTATAATAAATAAAAACAAGTCCTTTAATTTGATGTGTCGCACGGTAAAATACAAATAATACAAAATACAAATAGTTTTTTCTCAAAAATAGGATACAAAATCACTTTTTTGACGTCAGTATAATATGCAAGGAATTTATATACTACTACCGTTTCGGAATCAAGATGGCGTTCTGGGTAGAAGAAACGGTGAAAGAAACTCTACAGCTGTCGCTCTTTTTAATTTTAATTATATAATTATTGGTACATTTCCAAATACAAGTACTATGACAGCAACATTTCAGTTATCTATAAGATAGTTTTAATTGAATAGTAAGCTTTTTTGACAAGTAATTGTTTAATAAAAATTTTAAACTTTTTTAAATTAAGTTAGGTTAGTAGTCCCTGACGTCCCGGGTTCGTCGGCGCCCGCAAGAATACACGAGGTATCAAAGAGTACCGGGGCAATTCTCGCCTCCACTCAATAGCAACCGCACCCGCGTAACGGAAAACTTCCATCCTGGCGCTGACTCACCTTCGGGTTTAAGACTCACGCCGGTCGAAGGGACGCCCCCGAGAGCGACAACCCAAGCCGAGGCTGCCCCCGCGGGGAGCCCTTGAGCGTTGGGTGCTATATGGGCTGAGACTCCTTCAGAGTCTAGCCCCAAAAATCCCAGTGAAGCAGTAATGGCTGCAACAGCCAACTGCAGTCACTCAGAAAAAAGCAATTCAGTTCAGTTTTGATTTTAAACTGCGTTGGGAATTACTTCGGAAAGCGATTACTCCTGAATACAACTACTGCAAGGTTTACGGATAAAAGTTTGGCTTATGACAAGGAATCTGTTAAATTTGTGTACAGTTTACTTACCCTAGCTCGTAACAGTATCAAGAATCAAATTATTGTCTAGGGGCTGCAAACCTAAAATTTATAATATTTTAATAGTAGGTACAGGAGCCAGCAATCCAAAAAAGTACATCAACAATAGTATATAAAAAACCTACTCGCTACAGAGTCACCAAGTTTTAACTTAATCGGTTCAGCAGATTCGAAGTAAATTGCCTGTGACAGACGGACAGAAAAAAACACGAGTGATACTATAAATATTTTTGCAGTTCTTTCATTTGAAAAATCATTAATGTAGACGTTGATTAAAACGAAGCACACAGAAATAACAGAATAACACTACCAAAATACTAACGCGGTATACTAGGTAGAAGCATATGATACCTATATACTTAAGTAATTAGGAATACAACCAGCTGGGTGTCTGAGCTTTGTTACAAAAAAAAAATATTTTGATTAATTTTTGGTCCCCGCTTTGTGCGGTGATTAGAATCTGTTTCCTTGAGGCAGTACCTACTACGTAAAAGAAAACTTAAGTAAAAACAAGGATGACGCGATATATGTATAACTGAGCGTGCGTGAGTATTGCAGCTACATCTCGACTCAATGAGATTTTCATTACATTACATTACATACATGAAATAAATTAATAATTTATTATAAATCATTATTATCAAAAATGGTTTTTTTTCGTAGCACTATCACAACTTTTAAATAAATAATAAAAAAAATAAAAAAAAAATGTAAAAAAGGAGACACTTTTTTTTTTCAGAAGAATCACTCGCGCATTGCCGACCCTTCAAAAAACCAATAACTTCTATCTTGAAGAACCCCATACTGTAGTCCTTAGAGAAAACCTTGGCAGGGAGCTCATTCCACAACCCAAGCGTTCGCGGGAGGAAGTTTCTCTGAAACCGCACTGTACGCGACCATTTCGGTTCTAAAGTGTGAGAATGAATTCCCTGCCGATGGCGAGCGATGCGATGGTAGAAAGTAGCTGTGAGCATCATTTCAAACAATTCCTCAGAACACATCCCATTGTATAAGCGGTAGAACACACACAAGGAGGCAAAGTCTCTCCTCAGACTCAAGGGTTCGAAACGGCAAGTGAGTTTGGGATCGTCAACAATTCTCACAGCCCGTCGTTGAACCGAGTCAAAAGGTCCAAGCTGGTATCCGGGTGCACCTGCCCAGAGATGGCAGCAGTACTTCATATGGGGCCGAATTTGCGACTTGTAAAGCAGCAACCTTTGCCCCGACGTGAAGTACTGCCTCGCTCTGTTGAGTACACCCAGTTTTTTGGACGCTAGCTTCACCTTATCTTGTAAATGATCTCGGTACTCAACATCGCTGGTTCTGAAATTGTGGGACTACAGTGAATGAGGTTTTCTTAGCGGTGAACGCGCAGACTTGTGTTTTTGTGGGGTTGAATCGGACTAAGTTTACACGTCCCCAGTCAGAGACCTTGGACAGTGTGGTCTCGATTTGAGACACAAGTTCTCCGCAGTTTTCCTCCACACCGGAACGAGGGATGTTTGCGCGACCCGTGTAATAGGCTTCTCCAGTACTATCATCTGCATAGAAATGTATGTGGTTGATGTCCAACATGTCATGTATATGCAGTAGAAACAACGTAGGAGACAGCACGGAGCCTTGCGGGACACCAGCATTAATGTCCATGCTATCAGAGCAACTACCGTTAACTACGGTTCGTATGCATCTGCAGGACAAAAAGCTAGCCACCCATTTGCACTAACCCTCGGGCACTCCGTAAGATGGCAACTTCGATAGAAGACCCCGGTGCCAGACCCGATCAAACACCTTCGCTGTGTCCAGGCTACATGCCAATGCCTCCCCCTGACTCTCAATGGCTAGTGCCCATCGGTGAGTTAGATACACTAAAAGGTCGCCAGTGGAGCGACCGTGGCGAAAGCCATATTGACGATCACTGACCAGGTCGTGTTCTTCTAGGTATCTTAGAAGCTGTGTGTTGATCACACGCTCCATCACCTTGGATAGGAGAGATGTAATAGCGATAGGCCTGTAATTCCATGGATCTGATCTATCGCCCTTTTTGGGCACCGGGTGCACATTCGCGGTCTTCCATGATGACGGAAATTGCCTAGTGTGGTAGAAAAGCGCGAAGAGGTGCGTGAGTACAGGATATAACTCAGGAGTACACTGCTTAAGCACCACTGCTGGTATACCGTCTGGCGCACTCGACTTATGAACGTCTAGAGAAAGCAACGCCCGCCGGACCTCCCGCGTTGTTATGGAGATTTCCGGCATGGTCTTACCGCACCACGGTATAGTAGGTGGTACAGCGCCTTCATTGTTTATATTAAATGCCAAATAACTAGTTCTGCTGTGATATATTGCTCTAGAACTTTGTCAGTCGTCAAACTCAGGTGCGGGAAGAGTCGAGTTACGTCCGTGTCACCGCTATGAGACCTGTATAGGCACGCATAGATACGAGTGTGGCCGCCATAATCTACGCGCACCCACAATATCGACAGGTCCCTGTCTTCAAGGCTATGAAGACGGCGACAGCAGATATCCTCCCGGACGAACATACATACCCCGGCACGACTCACAAAATTGTGCTCGAGTTTGTAGCCGGGATAATGAAGGTATGATGTGTCGGCTGGGAAGGATATCTGCGTCTCCGTTAGGAAAAGAATAGTCGGCTGCGCAGTCTCGAGATGGTTGTGGACTGCGTTAAGATTTGCGTGAATACCCCTGATGTTGCAAAAATTCACATTATAAGTGGATGGAGTAGCCGCTGTAAAAACTCTTTTCCTTTTCGTTCTTTTGGCCATTTTATTTAAAAAAGTAACTTAGCAGATTGGTCAGATTGTTTGTTCAGCTGTTCCGTATCCTCTAGCTCCGTGTGTCACATCGTATACTCTAGCTCCGTGTGTCATATTGTATACTTATTTTCATCTACGTAGTGCGACGTTAACTAAAGTTAAAATATTTACCTCCCTAAATCCCTTGTGGTGTGAGAACTTGCAACTTGCCAAATTTCATGATTATAGGTCAACGGCAAGTACCCTAGCATAAACTGTGAACTATATAGTTCTTCGTAATTTTAATAAAATGTTGTTGATAATTTTATTCCTTGCACCTCGGGTAGCTCCACAGATAGAGGGCTCCCCTCGTCTGACGCGTCGAGGTCAGCAGGCAGTTAATAAACGACTCACTTGATCTCCGTTGATCTCCGTTGATCCCGCGACTCCCCTAATACGACGATATATTTCTCAAACGAATTGAGTGGCACAACTCACCCCGGTGTCCGCAATATTGCACTCTAGTCCACAGCCACTACTATTTGTTCAGTCTTCACTTATATGATAAAAGGTTTTTGTGAAATATGTAGATAGATATGATATTTCATTTGCGCCCCGCGGCGCCCTGGTTGAGAAAGTGAGAGAATTTCTAATACTTACATACGAATGTTAAAATACCACAGACTATATAATACTGTAGTACCTAGTTTAAGAGTATATTTGAATTAATAATCATAATAAAAAACAAAAAAGTGGCGTTTTATTGACCGACAAGATGTACATTATGCGCTTAATGTCGATAATCCAACTAAAGAGAATGAGCCAAGATTTGTAGTGACATACAGAATTTATGTGGTTTTAACTTAGCTGGATTAAAACATTAAACGCACTGAAGCAGTGAACAAAACGCACCTAAAATAACAAAGCGATTGGCATGACGTCATAATAAATGTGAGTGAGTTTTAATTTACCTACACGTTACACCAACAGGGTGCGTGAGGGCACGTGCAACACAGAAGCATGTTCGTGACGGACGATGTCTGAGACACAGAAACATGCTCGTTACGGATGACGTCTGAGAGACAGGAGCATGCTCGTGACGTACGACGTCTGAGACTCAGATACATTGAGACACAAATACATACTTGTGACGGACGCTGTCTGAGACACAGATACATTGAGACACAAATACATACTTGTGACGGACGCTGTCTGAGACACAGAGGCACGCATGGTTCCATCCTCTTGCACGTGAAGTGGAATACCTTGATCGTAAAATATGAGGTGAAATGCAAAATTGTTTTCTATGTAGACTGTCTTCTAAGTAAGGATAGATAGGTACAAAGACGAAAAAATGAAACAAATTAATAATGCTTAAACTCAGCAAAGCTACTCTTCTGTACTATGAAATGGATACCAGGTAACGGATACAAATATACTCATATACTTTTGAAAACAAAAACATAGGTTCATATTTTACACACAAAGAAGTATTATGAACAAACAATACCTTTCTTTATTTTGTTAAGAAAAAGTAGGTAAATCGCATTTCACTAGAGTTCCCAAATTAATCACAAAAGTTTTACAAAGTAATATTTCGAAGCCATTTCAATTTTTTTCTTTTCTTGAATCACGTGAATTCGGATTGCTGGAGTAGGCCCCTGCCGCAGAGCAGCCCAGCAGCAGAGGGCACAGCGGGTGAACATTAGCAAGTCAATGAAGTGTGTGCGACGCGAGCAAGGCCCGCGGGAGCGCCTGTTCAGCCGGGACTTCGCCCCGGCACCCCGGCGCACCCGGGCAGTCGGGGCACCCCGGATCTCACACGTAATATATAACACTGACACCGAGATTACGTGACGCGCGCCTCTTACCCGTTATATTATTCTTTGCCAAAGATCACCATTTATTCTGTTTCATTTTCGTTATTGTCACTACTTTTTAAATAGGTTTTATCCACATTTCTTTCAATTATAAGATTTATTGATGTCAATAAAAATAGTTTGTCTTTTCTAACTTCCATTTCAAAGACATTATAAACTGCCCGACAGCAACTACCGCAGGAATAACTTTTCTTCGTTTTTCGCAAAAAAGGGTCCCCATCTTAAATTTAAAATCTTGAATTTAAAAAAACTAAGAAAAGAATTGAATTCAGCTCCCTTGAAAACCTAACAGAACTGAGTTTTGTCAAAATCAAAGATTTTTTGCCAAAACATAAATTATTTGAAAAAACTAATAATCGATCCGAATCATAAAACACAAAAATAAAGAAAAATAAATAACGTAAACTACGGAAATAGCAACCCATTAGAAACTGCGTGCCGCTGATCATCCGCTGATGTATTATTTGTACCGGACAGGGCAGGCTGTCCCGAGCCAGCGCCAAGCGTTGTCTCCAGGGCGGGCGGCACTGTGCTGTGGACACGCCGCCGCCGCACGCCGTACGCTGCTGCTGCAACTCTCGCTGCTCCCGCCAGCAAATAGATTATGATGTAATGGTGCTCGTCGTGGTATGAAACATTGTTCACCAAGCTCGTTTCAGACTTCATTTTACTTATTTTTAGCCTATATCTTGCAATTCTCTTTCGTGACTACTGATTCTGGTTCCGTAAATGATTTTGACAGATTTTGGTTAAAAATATGGTTAATTGGTGGTATTTCTATACTGGCAACATCTGCTTGTATGGTCATATTGTTAAAACGTGTTTTCTGTGCAATGATGGTTATATCCTCGTGCCCAACATCATCAAACCGCTATTGGTGAGTCGGTCAGAGGCAATTTGTTCTTCGCATATGATCCTTATTGGTCGAGGGTCACAGCAAAAGAACATATAAGTATTAATATTAATTACTTGAACCCATGAGCCATGACATGTTGCTGACTTGGTCTCACACTGCTGTGTTTTTGGTTTTTAAAACACAACTTTTCATCGGCCTTCATCTGGGAAATTGGTTTTTGTAAAGGACATAGTTGTTTGGTAACATCAAAATGGATATATTCACGAGCGGTATTTTTATCTCGAAAATAAAATAACTTCTGGTCATTTTAACTTTTACCTTTAATAAATGGTATATTTCTGGTATTTCTGTATGGATATTATCAATAGGTAAATTAAAGTCTTTGGATAATTTACCTGAAATAATATTTAATTCTTCCAGCAGCTAACTTGGTTTCAAAAGCTGTACGTTCAATTTTTCGTAATTTACTTTCGATATGGTATTCAATATAATACATCCTGAATATTTTTTAAATTTGTTAATCAACTATTAGCAGCTATTTAATAAGAATTCATTGGTAGTTTCAATCTTTTCGAGTTGGTTTTTCACTGCGTTGGTTTCATTTTGTAATTGGTTAGATATTGGCTAAACATTTCGTATTGTTTATCTATGGAAACTCTCATTCTGTTCAATACATCGCATTCCGACTCTACTACAGAAGTCTGTTGCAACAGTGCTGCTGGTGCAACAGTGCTGCTGGTGCAACAGTGCTGCTGGTGCAACAGTGCTGCTGGTGCAATGATTTTGATTAATTTTTATGAGATCGATTTTCCGTTTATATTGTTCGGCGAAATGCTGATCGAGTGCACCGAACAATGTATGTGCAATATTACCCACTGCATTGATAAAAACCTTGGCGCTGCGCCGGCGTTGAGTCGCTTGCTCGCCTGTCGACTGCTCACTCCATAACATATAATTACATCGTACCAACTCATTGTAGCTATTACGTATCTGGATCAAGACCGATTTACCATAAACTCGTACAGCTGATTTGGTGCAATAGTCCAAGGTGTACGCAAAAAAAACTGCAAATCGATGTAGAGTTTAGTTTAGTTTTAGTTTTTTTTGTATGGGATTTAGAGAGAAAGAGAGAGAGAGATTTGAAGGGCTTGATGAGCCGGTTCTAAAAATATACCACACTATTACTTTTGGTCTACTTTGTTTCTTAAAATCCAAAAAGTATTTTCAAAACATATCAAGTTTGGGCCCCGCCAGGTAGAAGGCGGCTCAGTATTTTTCTGTAATATATACCTTAAATGATAGATTATATCCTCATTATTAACCCCCTGAGAAACAATTTGGAAAATATTAAAATTTAATATTTTTTTTAATTTATAAATACACTTAAATAACACCAGTAAACAGAAACAGCAGGGTACAGTACAGTTCACATAAGTCTCATAAAGATCTGAAGTTTCAGGAACCGTCTCACATTGCAATATTCAAAAACTCATTTTTTCACTGAATTCACTGAATGGTAGACAAGAGAAATGTGAACATCATAAGTATCGTGGTTATACGAGTATAATGATATATGCCTTTTTTATTGCATTTGGTATTGCTCTTTGGTTTGGTATCTCGTGGTCGGTACTCGGCTTCATGTATGGTTATTATGGTAAATGAGTCCTCGGTCCCACTTGCTTGGTTTGTTTGTTATCTGGTTAGTTTAGTTATCTTCAGTTTTCTGTTATATCGATATCTGGTTAGTTTAGTTATCTTCAGTTTTCTGTTATATCGATATCTGGTTAGTTTAGTTATCTTCAGTTTTCTGTTGTATCGATATCTCAGATAAATAAATCAAGACAGAAACTAAAATCTTGGGATTTGAGACATTATTAGCTTTTACCGGCGGCTCCGTCGGCGCTAAATTCGGTTCCTACCCGTGGGAACTCTTAATCTGGATAAAAATTATCACATATCTTTATCATTTCAGCTATAACTGTGCCAAAAATCTTACTATTTGTCTTAACTCATCTAATGTGGTATGGTTAAATAGTGGTGAGTACTTACAAGCGAACCGATTGGTGATTGAACATGTACTGGTGTACGAAAATAATTTACAATAATTATCGTGAAGCGCTGACAACGCACAATGTGATGTTACGCTGCTTGCGCCATACACTATTTATATTATTCTGTGGCGAGGCGCATTGTTTGTATAACTTCTGCCGGCAGAATTTTTAGTCGAATCAGAGAAATTGACCACGAGCTCGAGTGTTTCGATTGCGATGTCCGCATGCTGGAGCCCTGGGAACTAGTATCATGTGTGCCCCGGGCTCGCGCGTTACAACCTCTCATCCGCGCGCCCTGACTCACGCACCGGAATGCGGACTCGCGGACCTGCCGCTCGACGCGCCGCAACCGACGCAACCGCAGCCGGCTGACTCACCTCGATACGACTTCTCTCTTTACAACTTTCTTCCCGCTAGGTTGTTTACAATGTCTTAGATTAGGAACAGAGTTAATTAAAAGCGAATAGTTTTGGTTTTGTGAGTCAATTCGGTGCCATCCTCATTTATAACCGCCGCTGCCGAGCTTGTGAATTATGTTCCTGTATTACATTTTTATGAAATGAAATTTAAAAAAAAAATCACTTAATTATATTTACTTGTTCGCAATATTATATATAATATAATATAAACACAAGACACACAAATACCGTAATAGAGACTCATAAACTAATGGAAGCTAAAATCGTGCTTACAAAGTCACATAATTTAATGTTGTCAAAGATTCTGGCACCGTATTCTGGTACTGAAACGATGGACAGAATTTTACCTAACTGTCACACAGAGGTCGAGCTGTGTCGCTTAAGGCTAGTTCCCATCTCTGTGCCCGTGAAGTACTGTACACAGTTTTAGATGGTTTTAGTAAGAATTAGGTAACAAACAGAGAGACAATGAACAGAACAGATACACCAAGGAGCTGTTCCAAAGTAGTTTTAACCATCGACCATATAATATAAACAGCAGTAGGTACCTTTACTTAGTTTTATAAACTTTAATGAGTGTTCCTCCCCGTGGTACCTTCCAGGGACTACGGCAGGTACCTGAGGAGTAAACGTTATCTTTGTGAATATCATTTTAGCTAGTACACACTACGACCAGCTCTGTCTAACCTGTCTGTCTTGCATATGCAACACAATTGTTGCTTAATCTATTTTTAACCGACTTCAAAAAATGGAAGAAGTTCTCAATTCGTCGTTTTTTTATGTAAGTATGTTCCCCGATTACTTGAAGACGTCTGACCGATTCGGAAAATTCTTTTTTTGTTTGAAAGGGTATACTTCCCAGGTGGTCCCATGGTCATCAGGTCAAAATATAATGATGAGATCCTGGAGATATTGAGGGAACTCTTTTTTTCTTGAAGCGATTTGGGTATTTTTTTAGTGTACGAGCAAATAAGTCAATAGGTTAGTTAAAAGTAAAAATAAAAACTTATTAACAAAAAAAAAGATTCTGGCGAATTAAGAACCTCCTCCTTTTTTGAAGTCGGTTAAAAACAACAACCGACTATACCGAAATTATTTCAAAAAAATCAGATCCAAATTACCTACAGTTTGAAGTTGTCTGTCACAGTCACAGTTTATAACACACTTCACTTCACTTGCACGACACTAACTTCAAATTGTAATTTAAATCAGATTTTTTAAAATAATTATTTTTACCTTTTTAGTACCTATTTACATCTTTCTGAAGTCGGTTGTTGTTTTTTGTTATTTAGATTTTAATTTGATTTTAAAAATAAAACAATGTCACCTGCAAAGCAAAGGTCGCTTGTCGGTCATTTATTATTGTAGGTAGGTACCTACCTATCCCTTGTTTTTCCCGGTTAAATTTTTAAACATTTGCAAGGTTTTCCAGGTAGAGTCGTGACAAATTGTACCTATCATAGGCGTTTTTAAAATCGACACCTAAATGAAAGATTGAGTAGTCTATCATACTACCTTTCTGCAGTTTTGTGTTACGTGGTCCAGCCGCTGCCGAACGGCGGACGCATTCTGTGGACCCGTGTGGAGCAGGCCGGGGGGGGCGGGGCCGCAACAGGGCGGGCACGGCGCGGCCCCGTCTGCGTCCTCGCTCCGCCTTTCGGCTCCATCCACTTCGTTTGGGCAACTTAAGTTACGAGCGGCGCGCGGCGGCTGTCTAGACCATCGTTTCTCAACCTTTTTATATCGCGACATAAGCCAAAAGTAAGGTAAAAAGTTTTGCGACCCCTTCAATAAAAATTATAATAATATCTTAATGAATAGTTTATTTAGTCGTTAAAACTGTTAAAATTCCTTTAGACAGGCTCTAATTTGCTGCAGCATGTGATCACACATCCTAACCTAATGTATGATTATCTGCGTCCTAATACAAACTTACACATACAGGTCTTATTTTTTGAACTGATTGCGATATCCCTGGGGGTCGCGACCCCAGGTTGACAATCTATGGTCTAGATAAACATTCATTATATCAGCTCATATTGGTCCACTGCTGGACATAAGCCTCCTCTATTACGCTTCCGGTCCTCTGCCTTCGTATCCAGCCATCACTGGCCAGCACTTTAAGGTCGTCGGTCTACCGGGCTGGAGGGCGTCCCACGCTTCGCCTACCCACACGCGGTCTCTACTCTTGGACATGTTTACGCCATCGGCCATTGGTCCTCCGACAGACGTGGCCAGCCCACTACTACTTCAGCTTGCTAATTTTGCGACCTATGTCGGTGACTTTAGATTTCTTCCGGATGTCCCCATTTCGGATTCGATCCCTCAGAGCCTCCGAGCATAGCTCGCTCCATCGTGCTGCGTTGTGCTGTTCCTCAGTCAGAAATATAATAAGGTACGATTAAGGAACAAGTACTAATTATGCAATTTTCCGCTACGTTGTCTACTTGTTTGTCAAAAGACTAGAGACGTTTTCGAGAAATTCGATCGATTCGATTGAATATGCTGATCGAATTTCTCGAAAATGCCTCTAAAGAAATTTTGTATTGATTTTTTTTATATTTTGCAAGGTGGAATATATCAACCAGCTGAAAATTTATTGTCAGATCTCGCTTCTAAGCCTCTGGTTTACGGCACTATACACTACATCGAAATAGTGAGGCAAATTCAGAAGTTCGAGGAAGGATATATGCCCATGTGTCTAGGTTTTATGGACAATTAGAAAATTTACTCAACGTTCGAGGTGTTTGAGATGTCTGTCAAAGTAAACTAAATACTTGATTACGTCAAGTCGTAAAAGAACGACAAACCAGCAAACGCACTGTCGGACTTTAACAAACGCACTGTCGGACTTTAACAAACGCTCTTTCGGACTTTAACAAACGCACTGTCGGACTTTAACAAGTTACATTTTCAAGATTTTAAAGTAATACTTAATATTACGTATATAAGTACTTACCGAAGAAGAATTTTATAAAGAAATGGTCACAAGCACTGAACAAAATATTATATCTATGGTCAATAATTATTAAGTTTTGTGATTAAATTAACACTCTCACTTTCTCTTTCGCTGACCAAGTGGGCGGCACCTTGACCTGGGTGCAGTGGAGCCTATTCCCGCTCCGCTCGTGATTTGCCCTAGCTTCGCGTCGATTGTTTCTGGGAAGTCGCTGCGGTTACGATGTACGGCTCATCCGTCTGGTCGTGCATCGTGTCGTCGCACCGAATTACGAGTAGCTCAATTAGAGGTCTGGCCCGTTTGGCAGAGCCCCGCGTGCCCATTTCAAATAATTTATAATTTGGATGAGCGTCTATCATACCAAAGTCCAGCTCTTATAGAAATATCAAATGGCAGGCGCGTAGGTATACCTACAGCTGTTATTCTCGACCGAGCTTCCTCAGAGTAGTGGGGCATATAATGGCTGAGGCGACAAGATTAACAGGGTGAATGCATGTTATATACCAGATATTTTTGTCTACATCTTTATTTATATAAAATATTATTATTCCTTGTTTTGGTGTCTTACTGGTTTACTAGTAACAAACACTAAATCATTTGTATACAGATTTATAAATAACAATGTATTGTTTTGCCAATTGGCAAAATTCGAGATCCGGGTAATTTTTGGGGATATTATGATGGCGGGTAGTTTTGACTGGTATTTGCATTATAGAGGTCGAAGCGGGTATTTGATCTGATTTGTAGATCCGACAATATTCTTCTTTTTGATCTTTTTTTTACATTACTTTGTTATAGTAGGTACATACATATAGTACATACATATAGTACATACATACATTAAATATATAAAAGAATAAACGATATAAGAAATGATATTAACCCGTCACGCGTCCAAGGTCCAACAGTGGGACCTAAGCGACTTGTGTCGCGGGGGAATTTTTTCAGGACGACTTTTATCAGACAGGCTAATTGTAAGTATTCAGAAGTGAAGCCAATGGCCTGTCCTACGTTCTAGTATTTTTGGGTGGACAATATTTAGTGCGTTTAATATTTTTTTATCAGAAATTGTTTTGGTAATTTGATCCGGCCGCCATTTATATTGCGCCATTTTGAGTTGGATTTTGGATTTTATTAACAGTAGCTTAGAGTTCATTTTGACCCCTGGTAATGTGCTATATATAAAAAACTATGTATTATTTTAGTAAATAAATTTATTATTACTTATTATATTTATCATTAACTTATTCTTATTACTTTTTTTTATACTGTATATATTAGGGAACATACCTAAAAATAAATAAAGAGGAATAATAAAGTTAGGTGTATGTCCGTTTGTATGCGGCAAGGGCGGATAATTTCCTTAGTATGGGGACGCTTGACGGGTTAATAAGTAAAAGTAATAAGTGATTATTATGTGAATACTTAAGTATCTATTTGTGTACAAAAGAAGCGTCTAAGAGTACTAAAAATATACGCTAGATATTGATAAAATATGCATGGCCTTAGCTTCAGAAACAAGATTTTTTCTAACGGAATAAAATTTACACCCCGTTACACAACGTACCCCTTACCTATTATGAGTATGTCGCCTGTGTAGCGGATGGACACCTCCTGAGGTTGGGTGCTGCACCCCGACGACTGATAATCCAGGCTAGAAGGCGGGCGGGCGGTCCCGGACGCGTCCACATCCCCACACCGGCATTCGACGGTTTCCGCCGCCGCATCCGGTCGCACATCAGCGGATATATCCTCACATTTTCACGCCACGAATCCCTACCCACTCGTTAACTACTATTATAATTATATAATAAACGGTTCACACTTTGGTTATATATCGAAAGGTTTACATTATTATACTTATGTTACAGTTTTATGAATAATTTAATCACAAATGCTGCTGCAGATTTGCGTTGCTTGCACGAGTACCATAAATCTTTCTTTATTCTGTGCAAGTATCAAGATTTTCATAGAGCCGAGCGGTGTGACGAATTGTGACGAGTTTTGACGCGGTGTGACGAGGTGTAACGCGTTGTGACGCTTTGTGAATAGCTTTGATGATGTGTGGTGATTTGGTGATGTGTGAAGCGATGTGATGCTGTGGCTGAGCTCCGACCATCGCCGCGTCCCACAACTGTACCACGGTGAGACACTGACTTAATATTTAACGGTAGCATAATTCATTATGCTGACGCTAAATAGGCAGTAAGACGTTACAAAGGTCTCTCGATCCTTAGATTGGTGGATCCTGTTTAGTAAAGAACTTCACTGCATACGGTTTGAAAATTGCGTCTCCTTTTATACTTTTTTGTCTAGGAGGAAATGTCCAAATCATTTATTTTAGATCAATCAGAGAACACTGTTTTTAATTTGAAAACCCAATAACTAGTTCTAACCGGTTTTTCCTGGATTTCTATCTCGAATTTTCTATTTTATTATTGGTCCGAGCCAGTATTTTAATGGTGTTTTTGTTCCGAGCCATTCTAATTTTCTGTCTTTTTAGCTCATTTTTACATAAATCTGTTTTCGAAATTTAGCACAAATTTTCACTTTTTACATTTTGTTTGTATTTTACTACCATTTCAATGGTGTTTTGCATAGTAGATATATAAAATCCAATTACATACATTTCTTTTCAGAAATATATGTGTGAGAGCCAAAGACAGTTTATTATTATTATTATTATTAGTATTGCTAAAAAATCGAAAAGTCACGTTCTGACGGTGGCTCCACAGAAGCTGTGTCATTTTGAGGAAGTAGCAACTTTGAGTTTTGATAAAACTAGTTGCGAAGTTTTTTGAAAATTCATTTTTCTCGTTCATGTCAGCGATGCAACGTCACTGTTGCTATCCGTCCGTAACAGAGAGTTACAAAGATCTCTCGATCCTTAGATTGGCAGATCCCGTTTAGTAAAGGTACGGTGAGTGAGAATTTACAAAGGTTTCTCGATCCCTAGATTGTCGGATCCCGTTTAGTAAAGGTAGAGTTAGTGAGACGTTACAAAGGTCTCCCGATCTTTAGATTGGCGGACCTCGTCCAGTAAAGGTAGATTTAGTGAGACGTTACAAAGGATTCCGTTTAGTAAAGCTAGGCGCTAATAAGCTTGATGCGAAGGAGAGATATTCTCCATCAGATCACCGAAACGTGGGGCGCGAAGCTCAGCTACAGCGGATCTTACGCGGCGGTGTAAGTCGTTGAAGCGAGCTTTGTTTTCGGCGGAGGGAGCGCGATCGCGTCTTCGGCGGGCTGCGTTACTTTCAGTCATTAGCGACTTGATGTGCTGAGGCAGGATTAGGTGGTGGTAGTCACCAACCGGCACTTGTTTTGAGCACTCGACAACGGTCGCGGTTAGGTGGCTAGTGAGTGAGTCAATAGCCACGTTTATATCGTTTGCGGATGAGATACTGTCGGTGACGCGATCTAGATGTGGCAAGCTGGGATTTTATAGTAGTTGCTCGAATTTATCCCAGTCCGTCACGGTTCTATTGTCGAGAGGATTGTCCGATGGGGAACGTAATCGGAGAAGGACAAGGCGTTGGTCCGAGTCAAGTTCGTTAAGCACCTCTATAGAGCGAAAGCTTAGCCTTAACTCTTTAGAATTGCTATGTCGAGCACGTGAGGGCTGCAGCGGGCGGCATGGAGAAAGTAGGTGGGCGTCATAGGAGCGATGATGTCGAACATTAGTCTGTCAACTAGTTGGTCGAGAAGTCTTATGCGAGGTTTCAATCCGGAAACCTTTTAAGGCTGCACACATCTTCAATGTTAAAGATAGATTTGCCTTCTTTGGTTAAGCCAAGTACTACGAGTACCATGCCGTAGCAATCTAAATTATTTCGGCCCTTGTACCACCTGTGCCTACTGATGCCGATGCGGAGGTTGCCGAAGTCGCTTTGGACTTTCCGCTGTTTTCCCTTTTTTAGTGCTCAAGCCTTTTTTGGTAACTCTCATCATCCTCATTTGAGGACGAAGCTGATTCCATGGACAAAATGGCGTCTGAGGGAGAAGGTGCGGCCACTGGGGACGCGGGGGTCGGAGTGGAGAACGGGGAATCAGGTGACCGGGTAAGGGTCAAACCCTTGCCCTTGCTGAGTTTCTTGCCGGTTCTTCTCAGTACAAGGTCTCCCGCCCTGTAGACTTACGAACCGATGGCGTAGTGACCTTCATAAGTGCTCATATATTATAGCCTAAACTGAATAAATTATATTGAATTTGAATTTGATCCCGGAGTGGGGGGGGGGGGGGCGAGTATGTACGTAGTCCCGAGTAGTGTACGTGTGGATAGAGCACGAGCGAGTGCGAGAGCTTGAACGCGGTGGGACAGACGGGCGCGTGGTTGGACATGTGATGCTGATGCCACTTGATCCCAAAAACCTTGGCATTACCAAGGCTCGGAGCCATCTCGAAAGAGAGCTTTGATGAAGGCTCTTAGTTGGTCATGGGACAAACTTTTGAGTAATTCGGCCATTACGAGGTGGCCGAGTTGTAGGTTTTGAGTACTTAGTGACTGCCCGTCATTTTTGACGGGGAGCAACAGTACTTAAGTGTGCCCAAACGCTCCGCAGTGCTACGGATTGTTTAGGTAAGTACCTAAAGACCTACGCCTAAGGCTGGGGTTCTGTTGTCACCGTTAGGTTTCCCCCAAGCAACGAGTCGTTACTAATAACGAAACAGTTAGGTAGAATGCAGCTCTGAAAAGAACTATACAATCTCACCCACTAGTCCGGAGCACTCGGAACTGGGTTTCTTACAAACTAATTAATGCAATCGACTCTTAAAACGCGAGAATGCGCGGAGTGGCGATTCGCCGAAGTAGAAGTCTACTCGAGGCCTGGTTCAGGCCGGACGAACCACTGTCAGTCAAAGAACCAAGCAAGGGTCATCGCTTTGCGTAGCAGTTTCGCAACGACGGAACGACTAACACACACACAAACCCACAGTATTGCTTTGATAAACTTCGCGCAGTGGGGCGGGTTCAAAAGCACGTAATAGTTGAGCGGGTCATTGCAACTGAGCAGTGTTTAACACTCAGGCAGAGTTGCCAAGTATCGCGGGCAATAAACCAAGCAACGATACTCAGTAGTCGGCACTAAGGCAAAACAGAATTACTACGAATTTGATGAGTCAGCACACCCCGAAGCACAGTAAGAGCACTTGAGCGCTCAGGAACACGACTGCACAGCACGAGAGTCGAATCGGTAATGACAGTGGAATCAGGGTTGTGAGTCTAATCCGGAATGAGAGTCGAATCGGGAATGTAAAGGTAAAGTGAATGAGACGTTACAAAGGTCACTCATTCCTTAGATTGGCGGATATCGTCCAGCAGAGGTAGAGTGAGTGAGACGTTACAAAGGTCTCTTGATCCTTAGAATGGCGGATCCCGTTCAGTATAGGTAGAGTGAGTGAGGAAATACAAAGGTATCTCGATCATTAGATTGGCGGATCTCGTCCAGTAGAGGTAGATTGAGTGAGACGCTACAAAGGTCTCACGATTCTTAGATTGGCGGATCTCGCCCAGTAGAGGTAGAGTGAGTGAGACGCTAGTTGAGCTCTTTAAACACATTAGGGTTACTAAGATCGCTTGCACATCATAATTATTGATGTACGTGTTTTATCTGCGGTATTGGGTAACTATGGTCGACGAACGTGTTCAGTGGTTGTGTGTGTTCTCATTTCTATTATGTGTGTGTGTGTATTTGTGTGTCGCAGAGCCATACAGCGCACTGAGTGCGTGTGCGCGCGGAGGTGGTGGGCAGGTACAGCTGTGGCAGTTCATACTCGAGGAGCTGGCGGCGGGCGCGCCCGGGATCTGCTGGGAGGTACGTTGTACTGATGCAGCTCACTGATTATGTAAAAATGCGTTTAAAATAAATTAAAAATATTGCAAGGTACAGTCAGGGTGTCCGCTGTTTCGTCAGTCCTAGGCGACCGCCCGCCGCTCGGCACATTACCGATGGGTGACAACCAAAAGATTCTTGCCTATGACTGACTGACTAACTGCCTCATACGTCAATACCATGGTCAAAACTTGACAACTATTTCCATTGATCCAAAACCTTGAAATTTGGCACGAGAAAAGTTCAAAAAATATTTTATTCGTACACTATTTATGTTTTGTACCGTTGCTATCAGGACCGCCTTACACACGGAAATCGGACCGCAACCTAAAGTGTAAGCGAAGGATTGATTTATAAGCACCGCTGAATGGTGTGTTTGGAGTCGGGGCATATGATGCCTGATTGTAGTGCCCCTGGATGCGCTGATTATGGGGATCGTCACCATCAGTTATTATACAGATTAACCAGCGGCTCAAAGTGGAAGGATTACAACTCGGGCCCTTTCGCGGGTTAGGGACAGTGGCTCCCCCTCCTCTTCACCTCGCTCTCCCCCCATTTTAATGCGATCTCCCCTTCGTGCACGGCCTGCTCCGGGTGGGGGTCACCCTCGAATTCGAGCCCATTTGACCCCTCCTAAGTTGCCCTGTTGTGTTCCCGTTCCCGGTCTTCCCTTCACCCCTCCTCTCTTAGTATGCGAAAAGTATGTTTTGCACCCCTCCCTGACTCTCAAGAGTCCTTATCGTTTGGGCACGAAGCGCACACTGGATACAGGGGATATTCGCCGCCTATTGCAGAGTACCCGAATTTGGGGTATAATCCGCCTCAATTTAATAGGTCGAGACCCCTTCAGGCCTCTCATCGGGCCCCTGCTTTGGCACTTATGAAGCATCTACCGTATGTTGCCGGTTGGCAGCCGTTACTATGGTAGGATCTTCCACCGCCACAATTAGGTACACCGCCTACTAGTCCATCACGTCACAGCGATGACTAGCTGTGGCAAGTACAGCTTCTTCCTTCGATACCAAATCAGTACCACTGACAGTTGTGTTCCTCCCCACTGCACAGGTTCGAGCCTTCTCGACTTGTGCCTCCTTCGGTAGTACGAGCATTACTTGATTTGAGTTCTCAGGGTTGCTTGGTATTGACCTCTTTGGTAACAAAGCTGAAGTTACAGTTATCTCCGGCTGCGGATTCTTACCAAGGCATTGGCCGCCTTAAGGTAGAAAAGGCTTAGAGGTTAGGTTTCCATTGTTATTTCTTCCTTCCATAATTCATCATCCCCAAGTTTTGCTTACGCCGGAAATTACTAAGTTGACAACGGGTTGGCTGATCCTGATTATCACCTTACCAGTTCGGTGCATCTACTCCTCGAAGCCGATTTTCTGGGTCAATGCAACTAAGGATCGGCTAAGCTGCTTTAGGCCGGTGGGTTGGTGGCTCTTCTCACCGAATTTGGTCATGCCATTATGGGCCCAGCACTTCCAAGTTGGCCCCGGTTCAGACTGACCCTGTCTGACTCCTTGGCATGTGTCTTGCTGATGCAGTTCAGCGCCTTTGGGAAGTAGAAGATCCTCCTGCAACTTCTAGGTCAGACCTGGCTGATGAAACGTGGCTGTAAATTTTCGCCCGGTCAATTCTTCACTCGGCTCTCCTTCTTGCCGAATCGACCTGCCCTCGGCCACTCCAGGATGCTAGCCGAAAAACGGTTAATTTCCATGGAGAGGCGTATTAAACACGATCTTGCCTTCCAACAGAAGTATTTGGAGTTCATACAGGAGTACCAAGCTTCAGGCCATATGTCTGTTTCTGACCTTGACTGGACAAGGGAGGAACACTTCTTCATTCCTCATCATGTTGTCTTCAAGGGGGGAAAAAATAAGAGTTGTCTTCGATTGTTCGGCTTCTAGTTCAAACGGTGTGTTCCTTAATCAATGTCTTCACTCGGGACCCGAATTGCACCGGGATATTCATGACATCCGGACCAATTTCGGAGACATCAGGTGGTCGCTAATATCCGTATGATGTTTTGTCAGACAGTGATTCATAAGGAAGGTTGCAATTACCAATTGATTCTCTGACGAGAAGATCCTGCGTTGCGATCTTCGTTCCAGTCCGTTCGTCGATATTCGGACCCTGTTAGAGCTTGCTGATAGGGAACGTGTTCACTTCCCTTGCGCTGCTTCTGTTTTGCCCAGCAACGTCTACGTTGACGATATCTCCACGGGGACCTCTACGATTGAGGCGGCATTGATTCTCCTCGATAAGCTAATTTGATTCCTGACTCTCCGCGATGATCTAATTAAAATCCTTCATATCGGCAGAAATGAGCTTCGGAAATGAATTTCCAACTCTCCTGATCTCCTCGATGGTCTCGAAGTTCCAACAGGATCCTCTGATCTTTCAGAATGTCGACAATCCTGATTCAGTTGTAATTATTAGAGTACAATATCAACCGATTGCGGATTGTTTCTATTTTCAGGTGAAAGCATTTTCATCTCCTAAGACCTGGAATAAGCGCTCTGTGTTGTCTACTATAGCCCGGATCTTTGACCCTTGTGGTTGGCTTGCTACTGTTGTTTTTTGGGCTAAGTGTCATTTACAAAAGCTGTGGCTGGTGGGAGTCTCCTGGGACCCCGCTTATTGGTGATCTATTGGCATCTTGGATGCGCTATGTAATTTTTTTCTTTTTTTTTTCTTTATGTCTCGTCCATTCAGGACCTCCATCATGTGCGTATACCTAGGTGCTTTCTACTGCCGGATCAATCCAATGTCACTCTCTACGGCTTTTGTGACGCTTCTGAGGCTGGCTATGCGGCTGTGATTTATCTTCGTGGAGTCCAGCCCGAAGGTTACGTCTGGTCACCGCCAAGACTAAGGTCGCCCCTATTCGCACCCGTCTTATCATTCCAAAGATGGAATTGCCTGGTGTTACTGTTTTGAGCCAATTACTCAATCACGTGGTCACGACCTTGGGTCAATCTGTACCCATTTCACTCGTCTACGCTTGGACTGACAGCCAGATTGTACTCCCCTGGATTAAAGTTTATGTCCATTTATTAGAGACCTTTGTTGCAAATAGGGTCCAAGTCCAGGTTTTGGAGTCTTCTGCTGTCATTGAGTGGAATCCCAGGGGAATTGATTGCAGCCGACATTATTTTCCGTGGCTGTATGGCTTTTGTTTTGGTTGATTATTCAGTTTGGTGGGGACTTAAATGGCTTTTTGGACCAGAGTTTGGGTGACCTTCTTCTAGTCTGAAGTTGGTGCATCCTCTTCCAGGTATGCGCGTCCTGGCGACAAAGAATGACCCTCTACTTAAATCAGATTAGTTTTTGACTACGTTTAGCTTTCTTGAAAAATTGGTCGGAGTGATTGGCTGGATTTACCGATTTATCAACAACACCCGTTGCCCTCCGATTCGGGAGTCTGAACTGGTTTTATCGCCGTCAGAACGTAAACAACTGCTCCATATTTTAGTGTGAAATCTACAACGAGAGCACTATGGGAACTTAATAGGGGATCTTCAAGGTGCTCGCTCCAAGATTAAAGGAGATTCATTTGAGAAACTCTCATGCGAGACTTAGCAGTCTTCTTGCCATACTTCAACGAGAGTTTTGGATTATCTCGGCTCGAAGGTTGATTAGGAGTGTGCTGTGCAAAGTGCATACCCTGTTTAGGGCTCAAGGCAACATTGACTCAGCAACAAATGGGTGTTTTGCCTCCCGATCGAGTAAGCCCCGCTCGCGTCTTTTCTAATATTGGGTCCCTTTAACATTAATACTTCTAACTTGCGCAACACCAAGGCATGCTTGTGCGAATTTTTATGTCTTGTTACAAAGACTTTCCACCGTGAGGTAGTCTCCTCTCTTTCCAGTGAGGCTTTCATTGTCTGCCTTTTTTGCTTCGTTAGCTGCCGTGGATTTCCAAATATCACCCGTCGGATTACGGCACCATCTATAAGGGTGCTGATCGGTACCTAAGAGAAGTCCCCTAGTTCCTTGTTGCTCAGCAGGGCATAGGACATCACCTATCCCGAAAGGGAATTAAGTGGATTTTCAATCCCCCCGTATATCCTTCTAGGGACAGAATTTTAGAAGCGGTGGTGAAGGTAGCAAAGTCTTATCTTTGCTGCTTTGTCGGCGAGACTGTTCTCACCTTCGATGAGCTTTTTACAGTCTTCTGCAAATTGAGGCGGTGCTCAACTCAAGGCCCCTCTGTCCGATTTCTCTGGAGCCGAATGATTTGGAGGGGTTGACTCCAAGTAATTTTTTGGTGGGTGGGCCCTTGACGGCTGTACCCGAGTATCCCTTATTAGATACTCCACACAACCGCTTGGCACAGTTTGTTCTACTACATCAGATGTCTCAGTGCTATTGGAAAAGGTTCTCTCTTGAGTATCTTCATCTCTTGCAGCAGCGAGTGCGTTGGTCGGATAAGACTGATCTTGTACCGGTCAAGGAGATAAATATGCCAACTCTTCTCTGGAGGTGTGGTCGCATTCTTCGACTTTTCCCCGGCTCGGATGGCGTTCCTCGCGTTGCTGAAGTTTTAGTAGGTGACTCGATTCTTACGAGAGCTGTTGCTACTCTGCCGCGATTGCCGATTTCTAAGGGTATAAAATGTCTCAATAAGACCCGATCTGCCTGGGATGGTGATTGTTTTGCACCATTGCTATCAGGACCGCCATACACACGGAAATCTGACCGCAACCTAGAGGCAATTTCTCTTTGGTTAGGTCATCGTACTGATGAAAAAAAAATACAATAAAATAGTCACAAAAATATTTTTGTTTTTATATTAAAAAAATGCTTTGTGATTAATATTTGCTTATTTATTACACTAGTAAAAAATTACTCGTTTTTGTGTATAAAAAGTTGTACGTGAAGGGCTGTGAGATATAATTTTTGGACAACCGACGTTACACTAGGGAAGTTATTTACATTTCTACTTTTAATTAACGTTTTCGGGTTTTATTACACCAAATTGTACCTACTGATAATGATTGAAATGTGATTGATTTCACCTATATTGGCGAGACCTTTTTGTTACCTACTTGCCTTGGGCTTCGTTGAAATACTGACAGTAGGTAGTTTGGTGCGCTGCAAAAAGCGGCAAACAAATAGCTACGCACATTCACGCAAACGCAAAATGTTTTATTTTCATTTCATTATTAAAATTAACAAATCAGAGAGAATCAGTGACGTCAGCCAAGGGACGGTCATCCGTTTCGCCCGTTTTGCGGGTCAGGCATTTTACCAAAAACTTTCATTTTCTATATCTTGGTCAGTTTTTGGTATTTTTTGATAACTTAAAAAGTTTCATTTATATAAGAATACTGTCAACGCAAATTGCTTATTAAATTGATACTTCTAAACTTAGTGGAATAGTCTATTGTGTACGTTTGTGTCCGGTCTATGAGATAAACTGTTTTTCCACGACATCTGATACTATCAGGAAATATTAAGACGCTTATTTTTTATTTTTTATTTTTCCTGTCGTTGGCTAGGGCGCGGCGTCCGGCGGGGAGTTCCGCCTGACGGAGCCAGACGCGGTGGCACGCCGGTGGGGCCGGCGCAAGCAGAAACCGAACATGAACTACGACAAACTGTCGCGCGCGCTCCGGTACTACTACGACAAGAACATCATGACCAAGGTAACTAACAAACTGTCTCGCACGCTTCGGTACGAATATGACGCTGCACGACGAGCCGCCCGCGCCGGTCACGGACGCACCGCGCTCCCGAATTGCTGTATACCGCTCTAGACATCTAAACAAAGATGACTTTGCATCTACAGTTCCCGCCGAAAGTTGTTTGTGAAATCAAATTTTCAATTTCAAGACCGTCACCCCGTGTCATTTAGTTTTGGAGGTCCCACCAAGATTGGGATCGTGAGTGATCAAAGAACAGAGTGGTATACCATAAAACAGTAAAGTGTCTTTGTGTGGCTGTGCTTTGATTCCGTGTTCAAGGTACTCCTATCATTTAACGCCTTTATAATTTAATCCCACTCCGAACTATTTAACCGTTTATTTTTAAAAGCATAGTAATTTAAGACCATGTCCGTAAAAATGTCAACCTCCGTCGCCATCTTCAAAACGCATCCTGGAGGGCATATATGCTAATTTAAAAAAAAAGCCGAATCCTCCGTGTCGGCCAGTATGCTCAAAAGGCACTACAAGTCAAACTATAGATCTGCCACCGAAGCATACTTCGAAATTGTAGCCTCTGGGATCGAGGACACGGATCAATACCGCGAAATGTACACAATAATGATCAGACACATGTACGAAATCGATTCCGCGATTGACCCGTTACCGAATCCTATTACGAGCACTCCTACTACAGCCTACCTCCTGCCAACTGCGTTACCGGAATTCAGTGGTCACATAAGTGAGTGGTTACGTACCCGCTGATGACTTATAAGTCATCTTTGTATAAAACCTATTCATTCTAAGTTACCTTTAATTAGTACACAAGCAATAGTTTAAAATGAATTGACCGCTCAGTCATACATAGCGTAATAACTACTAATAGTGAGCGAACTTCTTTGTCACTGCGCAAAACGGCGACAAACTCAAAATGAGTCAGGGTTACACAAAAAAATATGCGATTACTTTCCTACAGATTAAAATGTTTGTATGTTTAAATTAATGCATGTGTATGTGCCTACAATAATTAGGTAGACAGTTTTTTGTATCGCTCCCCCTTGCGTGCGGTGTCGTTGGATAGGTCTTTAAAAATATATACAAGTTCTATAGATAATCTCACTGATTTTTTTTTCTTTTTCTTTGCAAGTTATTAGCTCTCAGAGTAAAAAAAATATATTTTCAACTTTTGATTGTGAGTTAAATTTGAAAAAAGGCACAATTATGAACTTTATGAGAACCTATTTCCAACGAAAATTTTAACAAAATACTCGTAGGTTTACAATTTTTCAGTCATTTACAATTTAAAGTTTGAAATAATATAATACTCATATTACGGAACCCTATATATACATTATTCACGCACTTGGCCGGTATTTTTGACCTCCTTTTTAACATGTTTTTGGTGGGATTACAACTATGTGTAAGCAGTTAATAAATAGACACTGTCGAATCAGCGCAAACAAATTTTTCTAAACCTACCTATTCATTAAATTACTTTTCTAGATCATTACAGCTAATTCACCTATCATCCTGCCAAACTTCAACCTTGTAGACATGTAGACTACTAGCAGTGCCTATAAGTACTTAATTTTGATCTATTGACATAACGTACTGTAGCTACATGAAATGAACATCCTAATTCTTAGGCAAACTGCATATAAAATAAAATAAAATATAATGGCTCTGACCATTACTCTTAATCAATAATAAGCATCCGAATATTTTTGAGCTAAAACGCAAATTAAATGCTGCTTCGAGGTTAAGTAAAAAAGCAACTGCCAGAGCAAAATTCCAATTTATCGGTAAGATAGGTGGGTGACTTGCGAGCTGTCTTGGATTCGGGTCGCTTGCTAAAGCTGCCGAAGGGAACTTTTGTCATTCGTCGTTACCTCCACTGCAAAAGACCGATGGTGACTTGGCCCATAGCGCTAAACAGAAAGCCGATCTACTGGGCAGTCTTTTTGCCTCAAACTCGAATATGAACGATGAAGGCGCTGTACCACCTACTATACCGTGGTACGGTAAGACCATGCCAGAAATCTTCATAACGCAGCGGCAGGTCCGGCGGGCGTTGCTTTCTCTAGACGTTTATAAGTCGAGTGGGCCAGACGGTATACCAGCAGTAGTGCTTAAGCAGTGTGCTCGTGAGTTATGTCCTGTTCTCACGCGCCTCTTCGCGCTTTCCTACCACACTTGGCAATTTCCGACTTCATGGAAGAATGCGAATGTGCACCTGGTGCCCGAAAAGGGCGATAGATCAGATTCATCGAATTACATATCGCTATTACCTCTCTCTTCACCAAGGTGATGGAGCGTGTAAACAACACACAGCTTCTAAGATACCTAGAAGAACGCGACCTGGTCAGTGACCGTCAATATGGCTTTCGCCACGGTCGACTGGTGACCTTCTAGTGTATCTTACACACCGATGGACACTAGCCATTATGAGTCAGGGGGATTGGATATCAACAACATGCATTGCTATGCAGATGACAGTACTGGAGACGCTTATTACAGGGGTCGTGCAAACATCCTTCGTTCCTTTGTGGAGGAAAACCGCGGAGAACTTGTGTCTCAAATTGAGACCGCACTGTCCAAGGCCTCTGACTGGGGACGAGAAAACTGGTCCGATTCAACCCTACAAAGACACAAGTTTGCGCGTTCACCGCTAAGAAAACCCCATTCACTGTAGTCCCACAATTCCAGAACACTCCCTTCTCCATCTCCAAGAGCATTGGTGTTGACATCTCCAGCGATATTCAGTTCCGAGATCATTTGCATGACACGATGAAGCTTGCGTCTAAAATACTAGGTGTACTCAACAGAGCGAAGCAGTACTACACGTCGGGGCAGAGGTTGCTGCTTTACAAGTCGCAAGTTCGGCCCCATATGGAGTACTGCTGCCATCTCTGGGCGGGCGCACTCGGAAACCAGCTTGGCCCTTTTGACTCGATTCAACGACGGGCTGTAAGAATTGTCGACGATCCCAAACTTACTTGCCGTATAGAACCCTTGAGTCTGAGTAGAGACTTTGCCTCTCTGTGTTTGTTCTATCTACCGCTTGTACAATAGGATGTGTTCTGAGAAATTATTCGAAATGATGGCCACAGCTACTTTCTACCATCGCACCGCTCGCCATCGGCAGGGAATTAATTCTCACATCTTATAACCGAAAAAAAATATTGCATCACTACCTTCCAGGTCCAATTGCAAAACTTAATCATCCAGGAACTCACTCAGCAACACAAGAAAGGGGCAAGTAGCAAAAGAGTAGTAGCAAAAGTTACCGTCAAATATCTCTTTGTTTTGACCACGAATGACGTCTAAACTAGGTTTTTTTAATAATTGGAACCTTACAAACTTTTATAGAAAAACCTGCTAAATAAACTTACTAGAGTACTTTTCTCTTTTTCTTTCTAGAGTAAATTCTATCGAGAAAAGTGGGTATATGCAATCATGTTTTGGGTTCTTTGTTGACCTCCAGTAGGTGTATGTACCTACTATATTTTACTGTGTGTTTTGTCAGGAAATATGTACAATAGTTAAAGAAAAATCCCTTAAATTACTCAACAGTGATATTATGTCATGTAGGTACCGTGGTAGGTACCTACTCGTATAATCTTTATATACATATATATATATATATATATAATTCTACTGTACGTGTGTATGTGTCACTGTACTCCTCCTAAACGGCTGGACCGGTTTGAATGATTTTTATATTATGCGTTTGGGTGGCGCCCTGGATGGTTTAGATTCACAAATGGCGCTGCAGTCGGTATCAACGTCTGCCCGGTCAGCTAGTAATATTATATATCAAAGTATTAAGTAAAACTTCTTGCCAGCTCTTTTTGGAAGAAATTTACAATGTTTACATTTTACTGAAGATTCAAAAGTGTTCTTAGAAACCTATTTAAATATAAATTGTTTGATTTGATTTGATTGCAGATAAAACATATCCTTCTTTACGTGTGTCGTAAGACACTTTTTCTCAGGAACAAACAATCTGTAGAAGTAATTGTTAGTATGTGAAATTTTAATGTTCTTTTTCTTCTGTTATTTTTGTTAATTTGTATAAAAATGATTATGGTAATTTTAATATAAGGTACATTGCACACCATTGCTAATACTAATGGTCAATCACAGTGCTAAAAAAATGTGTTTGAGGCAAATAAAGAATCTGAATCTTAACCAAATAAGTAGTAAGCTGCGGTTTACTGAAGCTGTAAAACAAGCTTACAAGGCAACGAAAAAAAATAGAAAATATATTTGCAAGTGACATTGGCAAAGAAATCAAATCCTGTGAGTAGATACTTTTGCCGAGTAAACTCAATATTCATATCAATAGAAACCGTTCACCAGCATCTTTCTAATTTTTTTCGTGTAAACTGAAATTGGCAAATATTTGAGTCAAAGATGACATATTTGAGTCTACTGACTCGATTAAGGCCACAAAAAAAGATATTTTTAGTTGACGGAATCATAAAAGTCTCAAATCGAAAAATCGTTCTTATGTATATATTACGCAAATATTTGTTTTGTATCGATTACAAATTTACATTTGCACTTTGAGAATAGACCGCGACGAATATCGATGTATGGAAGAAAGTTTTTTATACAGAACATTGTCCGTTTTGTGAATTAGTAAAAGATAATAGACTATTAATTGATAGACTTAAGGCCACTTGCGCTGCTAAGCTTATTTTATGTATGTTCGGGCATAACTCCGTTATAAAGAATTTTTAAAATTCTTTTTAACATGACCAACCTCTTAAGCCATATTTCTAATTTCCATATATATTATTAATTATTTATCTCTGTATGAATATGTATGAATATGTATGTAAATTTTTATATATATATTTATATATATATGTGTATGTATTAGATTATATATATTCTAAAATAATTATTTATTTATGTATAGTATTATGTAATTGTATCTAATTTTATCTTAAATATATAGTTTATATTTAATATTATCTTTTTACATAAATTTTATTAAAGATGTACGATTATAATTATTACCTACTTTATTTTTAATGCACACATTACCTTTTATTATGTTTTTATTTTAAATCCTTCACCCAAAGGTTATCTGGGAGAGATCGCTTCATAACGATAAGATTGCCTTTTTTTTCTATGTTCCTATTGCTTTTGTTATATTATGTGCAATAAAGTATATTATTATTATTATTAAGATGAAATTTGGCATGCAGATAGTTTTGAGTCCCGGAAAACGACAAAAGCTAATTAAAAACGTCAAGTATTATCCGTTTGTTTTTCCTCATAATTGAGGAGTTGCCGTTGAAATCCTACACCGATGAATATAAATACAAAGAAGTGTGCAAGAGCAGACCAGCCTCCACAGGTGGCACCCGTTCACAAGTATGACACATGAATCAGCCATCGCTTCTCTCAACCATGTTTTAGGGAACGTAACGACCCGACGCACATGCCACCACCGCAGAGACACTTTGAGAGAGCATGACACACTCTAGCAACTCCAATAAAACTTCGAATGTATACAATGTGAGTGGTAAAGGAACAAAATGTAAATCCGATTCAAATCGAGATTTACACACACAAGTTTACATTTAAGATCACACGGCGAACACACGAACTCTGAACTTAAAACTGATTTATAGTTGCTTTTGACAATATTTAGATATTATTTAGGGGAGAAGTTCGGAATGTCAAAAGCATTTACTAAATAACAAAATTCCTACAATAATATTACTAAATAAATATATAAATACATACACAAAGACACACATAAATTTACGTAAAACACAAACAATGTATCGAAAATTGATACTACTAGAAAAAATATAAATATATGTATAAACTTACATACACTGAAAAGTTTTGTCGAAATAACTAAACTGGCCTTGGTTGGCAGATATACAAGGAAACTTTGGTAATCATCTCTTAACTTAGCGGTTAAATTAACAAAACTAAAATGGTTGAGATCGATATTAAGTTTTATCACGATAGTCTTGAAATCGCAACTAAACTTATAGTTAAAACAACCAAACAGTATTGTAAATTAAACCGAACCTAAAAAAGTTTCTAGGTTGCCAATTGTATTATATACTTTAGTTTTATTTACTAGTAATCTACGCTGAGTCTACTAGTGTCTCTTGTTATATTTACAACATAACTTTAATAAAAATGTGACACTTAATGGTTAAGTGATTGCTACTAGACAACAAACATATTTAGTAAATTTACGAAATCTTTTTGTTTCTTTTACTAAAATATCACATAAAGCTTACTAATATCTTAAGTTATGTCGACGAAAAAACTGAAACAAATACGTTACAATTGATGGTTTAGTGATTGCTACTAGGCATATGGTCAAAACTAAGAAACAGTTTTGCGAATATTACTTAACCAAAAACAACAAACATAAAAACTTAAACAAATACGTAACAGTTGATGGTTTAGTGATTGCGACAAGACATATAGTTGAAACGAAGATACAGTTTTGCGAATATTACTAAACCCAAAAAAAAAACAAATCTTGTAAATTTTATGAAATCTGTTTGTTTTATTTACCAAAATTTCACGTTAAGCTAACAAAAATCTTTAGTTATATCTACGACAAAACTTAAAAACTACAGTTTTATTTTGTAGTCTACCTACACATGTATGACGTCAAAAATCCTGAATCGCGCTATCAATTTTTTTAAGCTCACTTGCATATATACAGGACTTGAATTTTGATTAACACTTCACCGAGCAGCCAAACAGGTTACCCGGACGGGATAGTTGCTATGATTGATAGATTGATAGAATAACCATACTGCCAGTAAAATTGAACGTCAAAGTAACTTTCGTAAAAGTTACAAGAGTGAATCATGTAGAAAATACATTTTACATACAGGTCAAATCCCGCTTTAGGCCAGTAAATATTACTTGAGGATTTAATTGCAATTACTAAACTGAAAGTGATTGAATTTACCCGAGAAAATACGTTTGTAAGTATAAAAGTGCAATTGGCACTAAAGTTCACCACGGTTCCTTAAGTAGAATTGATAGGTATACTAAAGAAAAGTCTGTTAAATGTACATAAGTGCATTTTATAGAAAATATCATTTTATTTAGTAAATATTACATAAGTGCCTTCGGTTAAATATACAAAAGTGGCTTTGATAGAATACGCCAAAGTTCCTTAAGTAGGATTTTGATTAGTAAAAAATATCAAAGTGCCTCTGATTGTATTTACTAAACTACATTTGAATCTATCAAAAGCACTAAACAAAAGTCTGTAGGAAGTACAAAAGTATGTTAAATAGTACATATCATTCAATTTCGTAAAATACACAAAATCGAGGTTGGTAAATATTACATGAGTGCCTTTGATTAAATATATGGAAGTGGGTTTGATAGAATACGCCAAAGTAAGGAACATAGTAAGGAATATATGGAAGTGGGTTTGATAGAATACGCCAAAGTAAGGAACATAGTAAGGAATATATGGAAGTGGGTTTGATAGAATACGCCAAAGTAAGGAACATAGTAAGGAATATATGGAAGTGGGTTTGATAGAATACGCCAAAGTAAGGAACATAGTAAGGAATATATGGAAGTGGGTTTGATAGAATACGCCAAAGTAAGGAACATAGTAAGGAATATATGGAAGTGGGTTTGATAGAATACGCCAAAGTAAGGAACATAGTAAGGAATATATGGAAGTGGGTTTGATAGAATACGCCAAAGTAAGGAACATAGTAAGGAATATAAAAGGACCTCTGATTGTTTTTACTAAACTACATTTGATAAGATATACTAAAGTAACAACAGTATAATGTAAAAGAGTGCGTTTGGTACAACGTAACACAAGATTTTATTAACACAAAAAATTATAGGAGAAAAGGGAAAAAGAAGAATAGCTGCAATTACCAGCGGCGAAAGGGGTGTGAATACAACGGCTGTGTGCTGTGCCAGAGCAGCAGGTCATTTTGTGCCTCCTATGATCATTTTTAAGAGAGTCAGATACCCACCATTCTTGGCCCAAGGGGCACCACCAGGAAGTATCGTTACAAACTCTGAGAGTGGCTATATCAGTAGTGAATTATTTGTTCGTTAGCTCTGAGAATTCCTAAACTTCTGAAATCGACAACTAAGACTGGGACAGATACTCAAAAACAAAAATCGAAAAAAATACCTAAATTAGACACTAAAAAGCGGAAGGTGAAAAAATTATCGTTCATAAGTAGTGAATCTGAAATAGAAAGCCAAAAATGGTTTCATGAAACATGCGGAGACTACCCTATTACTACCCTATATTCGTAAAAAATGTTAGAAGAGGAAAAGAGTGAATTAAATAATCTTTTCTCTGCAATTATTTTTTGTTTTTTCTAATTTCATATTTTATTAAAAGTAATTTTGGATACTTAAGACATACAAGTACCTATATTGAAATTGCAAGGCTGATTTTAGTTCATAAATCAAAATGAAAGCTTTATTTAGACTGATTAAGATAAAAGTAGAATAAGAGAAACTTATAAGTCTTATAATATTATGTTCTTGTTGTTCATTCATTTTTTATTTGCAGTACTTATTTATTATAAAGATGTAAGTAAATATAAGTAAATATTTTTTATAAAGATGTTTGTACTTTTAGTTAATAACAAGCACTTGATCTCATTTAGAATATGAAGTACAATTTAGGATACCTACGGTACAATTAGGGAAACCGGTTTCCTAAATTGTACTTTTTCACACTTTTTTAAAAACTTTAATTTTCATATTTATTTTAGAAATTCCTCATTTTCTTTCAATCAAAAATGATCGCTAATAGAACAACCTTTTTATTTCTAGTAATATATTCCTTCAAAGTTAAATAGTTTTTGTGACAGCTTGTGAAGTTTGTTAACTGGTACAATATAGGCAACTTTACCCTAATAATATAATAAATATAACCCGCTGCAATCCACTATCGGCCGCCTAGCGCCAGGGAGCTCCGAATGCGAGTCCGGCACACGACAGTGCCGGCATGCTTCTCGGTACCTTATTTGTTTTTTCCTCTACTGGTGCTGTTAATGAGGGTGAGGCTGCTTGTTGCCAAATGTCATAATTCTACGTTAACGGGAATTTATTTACATATTTGCGAATGTTAAAATTATTATATATATATATGCGTATCGAGAGATCGCTTATGTTTCTAGACAGGACCGCTGATGCCGCCCGCGTAATCCCAACGCTTTCTGCCTGGAAGATAGGGTAGTGGATGCATAAGGTTGTTGATATATTGATGTTCAGATCATGATAGAAGACTTCTGCTCCGTTTCCGATGGCCGATTTTGTAGCCATCGGTGTAGATCTTTACTTCATGCATATAGGAGCTGTCTTTTACCCCATATGTCTTTACAAAGGCTGATCCTGAGCCGCTCGCGCCCATCAGCTTTCTGCGGCGCCAATCCGGTCATCTGTCCTCCTGGTAGGATGTCATCCTACGCTGCGTCTTACAATCCGTGGTCGCCACTCTAGAACCTTTCTTAATATACGGTTATCGGTTCGACGAGCGAAGTGGCCCTCTCATCGCCACTTCAGTTTGCTGACTATTTGAGCTATCTCGGCCTTCGCATTCCCCATATCTCTCCGAGCGACTCCATGCTTATTTAAGAGGTCAGCGACTCCAAAAATAATATAATTAAATATTAATATTTTGTATTTTGTCATTTAAAGTTCTTTTCTTTGAACTAATAAAAAAAAAATATTTTTACTTTTAAGTTTAAGTGTGTATATAATGGCAAGATTAATAGTCGGTTTTAATTTTTCTATAAAAATTAATTAATCCATGTTCATTTTAAGACCGACTTGTTGTCAACCCGTCGGTGTTCAGCTAGGTCCTGAGTTTTTTGAAGAAAGAATTCATCATACAGAATCCTTCGCTTTCCATAAAGTTGACCAATCGTTGCCCTTTCGTTTCGTTCCCCAACTCTTAATTTCCCCATTTTCAGCTCATTTTGCGTTGACAACAGTAAAGCGTGTTGGGAAGGTATGCACGGTTTTGTCTATATTCTCATACATACTCTCAACCTCATCTTTTGGGTGTGCCAGAGTTGGTGCGTAACTTGACGAACGATACTTGTGAACGATAAACCCGACACCACTTTGGGACAGTTGTTCGCCCTCCCGGAAGTAGAACAAGTGGCCGGATTTGAGCAATATCAAGCCCTTTCCCTGTCTTCGGCCTTCAGACCGCCCTATTATATCCCAACGCAGCTTGTCTTATTCTTGTTTCAGCCAATAATCTTTTCGTCATTCCTCAAAGTGCGTGCATCTGGTATGTTCTTTAGTCACTAGTTACGACGACACCCACGGGAGGATTTGGGGTGGTGTTTTTCTGCTATTCCGACACTACACGGCAAGATTTGATATTAAATTAAACTTGGTGCCTTATGCGCGTTCTTAAGAGAAAGGTCTTAGAAGGCAGGCAGTTTTTTTTCTATATGGTTTGACTACAAATGAACAGATTTTATTCTATGTGGTTTGACTACCAATTACAGTTTTTTTCCGTGTGGTTTGACTATAAATCAACAGTTTTTTTCTGTGTGGTTTGACTATAAATTAACAGTTTTTTTCTGTGTGGTTTGACTATAAACTAACAAATTTTTCTGTGTGGTTTAACTACAAGTAAACAGTTGTTTTCTCTATGGTTTGACTACAAATTAACAGTTTTTTTTCTGTGTGGTTTGACTACAAATTAACTGTTTTTCGATTTTTTATCTAAGCGTGTTGTACTCGTAAAGGTATTAATTTAAGTTTAATTTACTATCAAATACTAGATCTGTTCTAAAGTATTTAACGCAGTAAAAAATACGAGAATTTGTATATTCTGACATTTGCAACTTAATGAAAACCTACAGGGTAGGTATACCTACTTGCCGTTTACCGAATGAAATTTCATTGAAGGTCTTACAACACAAGGGAAGAAAAACTCCAAAAATCATTAGTTATTATATAAGCAGTTGGAGAATTGACCATGACGTACTTACATCGAGGTTGTTTTGAACTAACAAAGTTAAGGGGTCCAATTTTGGGGGTAAACTTAAAACATACTTGGGAAAAGCGACCAAAAGACTGAGACCTGCTTCCCGAGATGAACGTCCCCGATCGTAGAAAATATAGATCCGCGAATACGGATCACACAAACTTTAGCGATACTTAATAACAGCTGAAATTTAATCATAAAGATATGAAGAGGTTTTGATATCAGTATAAAGTACTAGACTTTGCTAGCGGCTCCGCCCGCCCTAAATTCGGTTATCGGCAACTGTGATTTACCTACTCATTACACTAATGAAGTTTGCTATGTTCAGCTGCTACTGTTCGTTTAAGATCCGTTATAGTTATTCCGTTCCGTTTCCGTCAAAAAGTAGCCTATATGCTATTCAAGGACCAACCTATATGTATGCCAAGTTTCATCCCGATCCATCCAGTGGTTGAAACGTGAAAGAGTAACAAACATCCATCCAAACAAACTTTCACATTTATAATGTTAGTAGGTTAAGATAATAACTGGCCTTATGTTATAGTATAACTTACTATAACTAATTATGAATGTGCCAAATATGTGATTACTTTCTTACGTTACCTACGTGCATGCACGTGTACGTGTACCCAGCATAGGGGACACAGTGGGCACCTGGGCAGCGTACCTTAAACGATGACAGTTTAGACTACTTTGCGTTAGTACCATATTCTATGGTTCAGTAGTAAAGTACAGTAGTACACCTGCAGTACTTGTGCGTTGTGTTGACAGGTGCACGGCAAGCGGTACGCGTACCGCTTCAGCTGGGAGGGGCTAGCGGCCGCGTGCCACGGACAGACCCCCGACGCGCCTCCCTACTGGCACTACATGCCCCCGGCACCACCCGCACCGCCCGCTACACACGCACCCCCGACCACCACCCACTAGCATCCACAACACCCCCGGAGCTACACTTCAGTTGATGGTGTTCCCCCGAACTCGAGTGAAGCTTATTATGTCAAGAACAATGAATAAACTAAGTTGTGCAAATGATTTGTATATAAGTGTGATTGTCGTGTGATGTCAATTGAAGTTTGAATATGTTACCTAAGTAATGTAGGTAGGTATAAGTATTTGTATTACCTATTGTTTAAATATAATTAGATCCCAAGTAACAACACCCCGACGAACGACCCGGCGCGCGTCGTTGTTACTCATTGAGTTACTCAGTTACATGAAGCCTATCTCATTCCACCGTTGTTACAAAATCGTCTCCTAGGGGGCATAACTGTGAATGAAAATTTGTGTGAGAATTCCGATATGTTTGTTAGCCGGTAAAACAATAGGTTAACAGTTAAAAGCTTTTTCTTTAAAAGTCCACGCGGACTAAGTCGCGGGAAAATGCTAATATTAAATATACAAATACATCATTTTGATCATAATACTATTATCCTAAGTACGTCAGCAGATGTTACCCCTTGTGATAATAATAATTGTGAAAAACAATTACCTATCGACAATAATAAAATTTTATTTGTTTTGACAAATCGAAACATACGGAAAAATCAATTGTACTCTCAATATAGTTCTTAAAATATAGCATAAGCTCTGCGACACTATCGCACTCATATCCATATCCACCATTGTCATATCGGCCGCTAGATCATCGGCCGCTAGATCATCACACTTTATTATCTATATGTATCTATACATATAATAAAATAGTATGGGTATGGGTGTGATAGTTTTTAGAATTTTTGTCTGTTTGTCTGTATGTATGTTCGGGATAAACTCAAAAAGTGCAGCATGGATTTACTTCAAATTTGGCACGAATATTATTAAGAAGTCGGGTCATCATATAGGCTACAGATTAACGAGCAGTGAACCTTTATTTCTTCAACGCATTCTGTAACAACGTGTAATCTAATAACGCATATATGACTTGCTTCTTAATTATTAATTATTGTACTTACACATAGCCATTTATTTTATGTTAAAAAATCGTGTAAAGTCATAACTTAGATGTGTTATAATTTTTTACCATATTAAAATGTTTCATATTTGATAAATAGATGGCGTTGGCGTCGAATTAGATCGCGCTATGGTTTCGTTTACAAAAAGTGATGTTATAGTATATACGCAGACGACGTCGTGGGCAGCAGCTAGTAGTTATATAAACATGCATTTTGCCTCGTTTGTTAGTACCTATGTACTGTATAAGCATTGAATCTTTTGTGAGTTTTTGTAACGACGGCCGCCGCCACGCCGCCGCGCCGGGAAGGTTTACGAATAGATAAGTTCATTGAGAGCATATAGGGAAAAACAGGCAAAAGAGGGTTAGTAGTTGTAGTATTATAATTAAAGAATATTTTTTTTACTGCTTGGAATAGATATATGTATTTACGTAAAGTTGTGTTACAGTTTTTTTAGAGAGATTTGAACATTTATTTTAATGGTTCTGTATTACGTAGTAAACCAAAAAGTTGAGTTTGTGTTTCTAGAGGTGTTATATGTACGATGTGGGAACGATTAATTACAGAATTTATCAAAGAAAGTAGTTAAGTACCGGGTACCTAATTAAAGAAGTAGTTAAGTACCTGGTATACGTTAATAAAGAAGGTAGATCAGTCCCTGGTACATAATTAAAAAAGGTGTTTAGTGCCTGGTAGTACGTAATTAAAGAAGGTAGTTAAGTGCTTATATTACCTAATTAAAGAAGGAAGCTAAGCGCCTGGTACCTAATCAAAGAATGCGCTTATTATTTTCTTACAAAGATATATGATGGTACCTTAAGTTCTAGTTATCACTAGTACACAGTCTTTATGAGCTGCTACGAGTAGGTACGATTTGACACTCAGTACAGAGCGGGTACTTGTACACTAAATGTCAATATATTGTGTTGTTGGTGTTAATAAATCAAAATAAAATAAATATACAGTTTTGGGAAAACAAAATTGCAAACATTTTACTATCGTTGATAATTACAATAATTAGATAATATTGAACTTCAGCGTTGAGATCAGTCGATTTTCTTCAATTATCCATCGCCTGTTTGTGAATTCCTGGACGTCCCTCACTCGTCACATCATCTAAAGACACGCAGTCACGGTTGGAGTCATCACAAACAGGCCTTTGGTGCCTCAGCTCCAAGTGTTGTGAACTCTAGAACTGATCTTGACTTTGACCCTGAACTTTTAAAATGGTTGTAAGTTAACACTAAAATCTTTTAGTAACCGGCTAAGTAATCTGGCAATAATTAAACATTCCCTATCCAACGATACCGCAATCGATACCGCACTCGATCCCATACGTAATCCCACACTCGATCCCACACTCGATCCCACACTCGATCCCACACTCGATCCCACACTCGATCCCACACTCGATCCCACACTCGATCCCACACTCGATCCCACACTCGATCCCACACTCGATACCGCATTTGATAATGTCAAATCTCTACTTTAAATACCCACTTTACATAAAGTTGAGGTGCTTAATATTTTATTTTATAAAATGTTAATATTTATATATTTATATTTATATTTATATTTATATTTATATTTATATTTATAGTGGGTATAATTATCTATGTGTGCAGTTTTTATCTCAGAAGATCGAGTTTTTGTTAAGGTATGTAAATGAATGGCTGACATATCTACGGACGGACGTAGGAAAGGACGGATACTAACTATAAGGAGTCCTTGTTTGACTGAGAAATCAAATGTAACACATTAAAAAAATGTTTGTCTGTCTGTCTGTCTGGCAAGACCCTTTTACTCAAGAACGCATGAAGGTATCAAATTGACATTAATATCAAATACTAAAGTCTTTACGGTCATTTACAGTTGTAATAAAATAAAGCTTCTTAGTCAATGCAATAAAAAAATATGCCCAAAATACGTTAATTTTTGTCGAATATTGTGACACAAATAAATCAAAACCTGTGGGGTATTTCTTGTTGATCTCATGAAATTTGGCAAAAAGCAATAAAAAAAAATACACACTCAAAAATACATCACAAAATATATACCTTTTGCGGTTATAAACTTATTTGCAGTTGGTATAAACTAACCGTGACCTATGTCGATGTATTGGGAGTGTTGGGACACCGGTTGTCCAACGGCGACCATTTGTAAAACGGTTTGTCCCTCAACACAGTTTACCTTTTACTGAACCCTCGGTGCGCGGGTTCGACTCACACTTGACCGGTTTTATAACATTCAGTTATTAGCGAAACAAGCTTTTTAAAACTAGTAAATACGTTAAAGACAATTTAATGTTGATAAAAAATCGTTTTTTTTATTTTATTCTTTGTAGAAGTTGCGTTTGGAAAACTGCGAGACATTGACATCGAAAACAAAGCATGATATTTTTAAAGTAAGCAATATTAATTATGACTTAAATTAATTATAAATATTATGTAGGTACAAGTAGGTAGTTAAAAAACAAAAAAGTGTCACCAGGTTAGCTTTGAGTCTGTCTACATTCAATCAATTTTGTGAGGCTATTGCGCAGTCAGCAGGACAGACCACAGAACTCGAAGTCTGAACCAGTCATCGCTTTATTTTTCTTTCAGTAATTCGGAAAGTTAATTTTTGAATAAAAATTCTTGTTATTTTTTATTTTGATATTCGATTTTAATAAACAGAATGCAGCTTAAATTGTAATCTACGAGCAATGATATAATTTTAAATCTATTCTTTACTTTTCCCCAGGCACAAAGCACAAAGCACAACTACTCTAAGAGTACAATTATAAATTTAAGAAGATATTCTCAATAACTGTTGCATTTTGTTTGTATATTTTACTAAACATTGTGTTAAAAATAATTTAACTTTTTTTTATCTTCTTGTATTGTATTGTAAGTGCATAGTTTGTTGTTAATTAATAAGGTAGTATGTAGATAACACATACATGTAACTAACTAACTATAGGCTGTTTTGTTTCGATTTTTTAAATACAAATAGTAAAGTAGACACATATTTTAGTATTTTAGTCTTATTAGTACTTACTTCATTGTGCAGTTTAGATTTAATTAGAACTAAGTGTTCCAATAAAACTGCTTTGATATTGTCGTTCACAATAAAGTTCCTTACTGGTTTATTACATTTCAGTTGTTTTATTTACCTACTTCACCCAGTTGTTTGTGATTTTATCCACAACTACCTAATCCGAAACAATAAAGAAAATATTCTTACTCATTCTTCCAGAGTATATATGTTACAATTCACTCGAACATTACATAGGTATTGTTTGGTATGGAGTGTCCCAAAATGTGCACGTCACAGTGACACCCGCTTCAGGGCACGTCACAGTGACACCCGCTTCAGGCGCATCGAATAGTCAATGTAAACTCTCGCATCGCAATTTTTGACTCTCCGTTTATTAACATTGTTAGTAGTATCGTTTTCCTCGATAGCTCTTTTACTTAATTCTTTTTTTTAAATGATGGCTTATTGTTGACTTAGTAAAATAAGTTAAATTCGCCTTTGTCCAGCTGCCGTAAAAAAATAATAGCCACGAAATGAGCAAATAACTTTAAAAACTTACTTTTATGTTGGTGTCGGATTCTTCACTTACTATTAACAACACTAAAACCATCGGCAGTGTGTTTACAGTTCAAGAAAAAAAACTGTCTCATGTGATGGGTACATGTTTGCGCGCCGACTTCAGCACACTCAGATGATAAAGTCAATGAAATGCATTACATTGTGTATAAATAAATATTCTACATTGCTTACCTTAGTTCTCAGAACAATTTAGTGTCCTGGTTCCTAAATTAGCGGAAGCGTGTTTCAGGAACCAATTCTTCCATATTCACTTATTAATCTGTTTCCATTTTGAACCACTAAAACAAGAAAACCAAATAAAAATCTGTTGTTTGGTTTTAGAAAAATAACATAAAGTTATGGTGATTAAATAAAAGAGATTAAATAAATTATTCAAATTTTAAATTATACATAAAAGAGGTTGAATAAAATAAAATAACAATAACTTATATAATGCAAAGAACTAAGTCGATTAAGGATTAAATTTTACATAAGAGTTATTTTTTGGTACCTCCATACATACATACATATGGGTGATTCTACAAAAAATGGGTAACTCTATCAAATCAAATCAAACAAAATTTTTCAAGTAGGTTTCTGGAAACACTTTGAATCTTCGTTACAATATAAACAATGTCTATTTCTGCCAAAAAGAACTGACAAGAAGTTCTATTTAAAATAATATTACAATACTTTGATGATCAGCTGACAAGTATACAATAAGTATTGAAACACTTAGTAGGTAATATAAATAAATTAGTAAGTTACTAAAAACAAAGTCAAACACATGTCAATTTTTTATTTTTGTTTTTATGTAGCATAGCATAGGGGCACCATGTAAAGCGTCAAATATCGTCAATCGTGTGAAGGTATTCGGACGTTTAAGAGTACTCTGATATTCAAGAGTACTAGTGGCATTAGCGCCATCATTATTATATTCTTGTACAATAATATGTATTTATATACATACAACTATCCATACTTTCCATGAATATAATATAATAATAACTATTATAAATGCAAAATTACCTCTTCACGCTCAAACTGCTGTACCGATCAAGATGAAATTTGGCATGGCAATACTTTGAGTCCCGGAAAAGGATATAAGCTACTTAAAAATGTCAAGTTTTACGGTTATCCGTTTTCAATAATTGAGAAGTTGCCGTTTAAATCCTACACCGATGACCGAATTAAGTGCGGGTAGAACCGCGGGCAAAAGCTAGTATATTATAAATGCGATGGTGAGTCTGTTTGTTTGTCCCTGCATCACGTCAGAAAAGAGCACCATTATTGAGCTAAATACTTCGTTTAGGGATAATTTATTTCGTTAAAATAGAAGTTTATGCAGGAACTACCAAATTCCACGTGCTTGAACTATTGCCACAGGTATAGAGCTTGGTATTGCAACCTTCTTACTCTAATTCGGGAGTGGTCGTAGTAAATCTACATACAAACAACTAGTACATATATAAATAAAATAAAATACACAAAGACACACATAAATGTACATAAAACACAAACTGTGTATTAAAAAATGATAGTACTAGAAAAAAAATACATATATGAATAAACTTACATAGGTGCCAGTATAATAATATAATAAATATAGTATTAATAACCCGCTGCAATGCAATCCAGCATCGGCCGCCCAGCGCCAGAGAGGCTCCAAATGTGAGAGAGCGCAACACACAAACGTGCACACATACCCATATGCATACACAAACTCGCAGACGTAGTATATCATGAAGTAGCCCAGCGCCGACACGACAGTCCGGCAACATATGCACACCATTTAACGCACTGTCACTTCAGCAACAAGCTTAAGGGAAGAAGAAGAGAATAGAAACTTCCCAGGTGTACACCTGTTACCATCAATCACGCAGGAACCAGGCCACCAGATACACCAAATCTATGCAAACCACACTAAACCCACCCCCATCCAGAACCCCCCCAACATCAAGCTGCCAATGGTGGACGACTATCCATGGTGCTTCCCCTGATCGTAATTTGTCATTAATTATCAGCTACAAAAGTCATAGATAGATGTCCTGTATTAGGCCCATACCTTTAATTCCAGAAATTATTATCTCATTGAATTCTTCCACAGTATAGTATCCATTGTTAATAAGAAACTTTTTTAATATAAGTTTCAAAAGAATGTACAGGTAGGTTAACAATATTCTTGGAAATTGTAAGCAAATCTGAATAATGAAAGAGCCACGCACCTGCTGAAGGTGACATTTTACAATCGCCAGTTTTTTTTATTTCTAGTATTAACGTTGTGTAATGTATACGGCACTATTTTTAACAAATAAACTAAGGTTCTTACGTACATACAGTAAGTAAATATACTGAGAAGCTACAGTAAGTATTTTTTTTTTAAATAGGTCACAAAGGGAATCCCGGCGCGGGAAGTTATACGTTGTTCTTCTTGCTCTTTTTACGAGCTTTTTATTAGCTTCACCTGTATGTTTGTATGTTTGTATGTTTGTTTGTAACCGACTTCTTTGGGCGCGATTTTGACCCACTTTAAACGGTCAGATTTCGTTCAAACTTTGTAGATTTATTGAGGACCGATGACAATACACTAATTTGATAAAATTATTCCATTTTTCAATTTGCAAAATATGATTTTTGTTAATTTATGCTTCGCATCATGAGTCGTGCAATAGTTTAAAATTAAAAAAACAAGCTATTATAAATAATCCAAACTAAAAAGTAGAAAATAAATAATAGTTTAAAAAAACTAAAAAACACGCTTTTTTTAAAAAAAATTTAACACTATTTTCTTAATTTAAATTCATTAAAATTTATTTTCTATTTTTTAGTTCGGTTTTCTATAAAAAGCGTGTTTTTTAGTTTTTTTAAACTATTATTTATTAGGGTTACGTACCTAAAGGGTAATTAGCGGAACCCTATTACTAAGACTTCGCTGTCCGTCCGTCCACCAAGATGTATTTCTGTTGCCGCTATAACAACAAATACTAAAAAACAGAATGAAATAAATATTTAAGGGGGCTCCTATACAACAAACGTGATTTTTTTGCTCGATTATGCTCGATAAAAATATTCACAGAATATTTAGTTTATATAACTAATAATTAAAAAAAGAAAATTCCCTGATTATTTTTTTTAAATAGAGCAAAAAGCTTTTTTACTGTAAAATGTAACCAATAGTAGATAGGACAAATAAGCACTGTGGCGACGATTAGTAAATAAGCACTGTGGCGACGATTAGTAAATAAGCACTGTGGCGACGATTAGTAAATAAGCACTGTGGCGACGATTAGTAAATAAGCACTGTGGCGACGATTAGTAAATAAGCACTGTGGCGACGATTAGTAAATAAGCACTGTGGCGACGATTAGTAAATAAGCACTGTGGCGACGATTAGTAAATAAGCACTGTGGCGACGATTAGTAAATAAGCACTGTGGCGACGATTAGTAAATAAGCACTGTGGCGACGATTAGTAAATAAGCACTGTGGCGACGATTAGTAAATAAGCACTGTGGCGACGATTAGTAAATAAGCACTGTGGCGACGATTAGTAAATAAGCACTGTGGCGACGATTAGTAAATAACTAAAGTATACTAACCGAGCAGTTTCTATATTAGTAAATTGAGCAACTTTGTGTCTATGTCATCGGTCAATGACGTTTTATTACATTTTTTTTCATTTTATTATATTTACAAATAAAATTAACGGTTCTTTATGTTGGAATATAACAAAAATAAATCTATCCCTCTTTAACTTATAGTTTGAGGGTCTTTCTCGTTCATACGTAATAGGTCAAACCATGAACAATGGCTTATTTGTTATAAGTAAAGAGTTTGATTATATTTTATTCTGTAGTTAGTCTTAGCTGTGCTCTATTATAAAGACCACGTTTAAACACCTTCTAAAAGATGATAATAAATACCAAGTTAATGAAATCGTCAACAAGTGTTTTTTGGCTTCCAAACCTAATAGGTTATGGGCCCAGTGAATTAAAATATAGACTTCGAAAATTAATTAATAAAGAGACACTGTGAGTGAAAACTATTTAGGTGACTTTTATCAAGTGTGCAAGCAATTAAATTTTTATTGAAAGTAATTAGTTGATAGTTAAATAATATTTTTGTGTTTAAATAAAACTGGACAACTTAAAATTAAAAAGAAATATAAAACCGTTCGATGGTCAAAAATAAAGTATTTGGAAGCTTCGAATGCGAAACTTATTGTATGAACTTGAAGTGCTTCAAGTGGTAGATACCGAAGCTCCAACAGAACCGAACGAGGCGAGGAACAAAAAAAAAGATTGCAAAGAATACTATAATAGAGCATTTATTAGATTCTTTACTAGGTCTACAAAGTGAATATATAAATGCAAAAAAAAATATTCTCAAAGTTGGATTCAATTTATGAAAGAAAAAGCATAGCGACTTAATTGGGATTAAGAAAACAATTATTAAATTTGAAGTTAGAAGGTGATAACCCACTCATAAATCACTTTAGAAGATTTAATATGCGAATTAATAGCTGTAGGTACAAGATTGGAGGAGATAGATAAAGTTAAACACCTTTACTTTACCAAGCAGTTACGACGGTGTACTAATAACTGCAATAGAAACTCTGGCAGAGGATAATCTATCTTTGACTTTTCTTAAAACGCGACTACTTACTTGACTTTGAAATAAAATTAATTCATGAAAGACGTGAAACTATTATGAAGGTTCTTCAAACGGAAATCAGAAATTCCAATATATTCCAGAAAACACGTCATTATAAAAATTCTAAAGGGTCTCGAAACACTTTCGGGACACGTTTTAAATCAACGTTTAAATCAAAATCTGATAAATTTATTTTAAAAAGCTATTTCTGTGAGAGAAAAGGTCATATTCAGAAAAACTGCTATCTTAATAATACTAAACGACGCTCCGAAAACTTAAAAAACAGCAAATAATACAGAAAATGAAAATCTTGGTTTTTCAGGATTTGCTTTTATGGTCAAAAGTTACAGTAATACCATAAGAATAAAGATTGCAGATCTTTCATTTTCGACTCTGGAGCCTCAGATCACATGATAAATAACGAAAATTTATGCCATAAAGGAAGGAAACCTACCTGTGACCACCAATTTAGGTATAAATGGGATGTATTATTCTGTCCTGATATTCCGTACAACTTGCTTTCATTCAAGAAAATGCAGCAAGATGGTATGACCATTGTTTTCGCTAAAGATGACGAGGTAAAGATATTCAACGAGGGTGGTAACATGGTAGCAAAGGGTGAGTCATTATAGAATTTAAATAGCATAAAATTTATCTATACTAATATAATAAAGAGGAAAGATTTGATTGTTTGTTTGTTTGTTTGTACTGAATAGGCTCCGAAACTATTGGACCGAATTGAAAAATTCTTTTACCATTGGAAGCCGACACTATCCCTGATGGCAATAGGCTACTTTTTACCGCTGGAAATGCTTCATTCCTACGGGAAAACGGGTAATAGGACAACTGGTAGTAAGAATTATCCTTCCGTACTTATTTTTTTCACATAACTTCTAATATGCTGAACCGATAGGGTTGAAATTTTATATGGGTATTTCGATGGTTTCCTGGATGATTTAAAAATACAATTGGATCCGGAAGGTGCCACCTGCTGTAGGTATGTCAACTACTAATCGGTTTGACCGATTGGGTTGAATTTATGTATGTGTATTTCCATGGTTTCACAGACACGCATGTATTATGCCACTAAAGAGGGAAGATATAATATTTTTTTTCTATAATTGCGGAGTTGCTGTAAGGACCTACGCCGATAACGAAATTTAGGGCGGGCGAAGCCGCTGGCAGAAGCTAGTGTTTAATAAAAGTGCTTTAAATACTGTGGGCTTATCAAATAGATGAAAATGATAGTTATGATTTATGGCATCAAAGATTAGGCCGCATTGGCAAGTGTAAGTTTTTGCAAATAAAAAGCAAGCAAATGTTTTCTGATATAGAGAAAATAAATCATGTTGCACCAAGTGATAATTTGTGTAAAGCTGGCATAAATGGAAAACAATCATGTTTACCATTTAATGAGTTAAAGTCAAAATTTATATAACGACCTCTATTTAACGTGCATACAGATGTGTGTGGTCCCACACTCCCATCACCCCTTCAACACTAGACGACAAAAACTACTTTGTGATTTTTGTAGCTGAATACACACACTACTGTGTGACATATTTATTAGCCCACAAATTAATACGTTTTTGCTAAGTCAGAGTCAAGGCAAAGTCGAAGTATTGGTTCGAAATTAGTCAATTTATATTGTGACATCGGTGGTGAATATTTATATTGTGACATCGGTGGTGAATATTTATGAAATGAAATGAAAGAGTATTGTTTGCAAAAAGGTATTTCCTACCATTTGACAGTGCCTCATACCCCTTCTTTGAATGGTATGGCTGAAGTCGTGTCTGGTGCTAAGTTAGACAAAACGTTCTGGGGGAAAGCTGTGCTTACATTTAATAAATATAAGCCCCACTAAGGCACTGAAATTAGATAACACACCATTTGAATATTGGCGCAGTAAAAAGCCGCAACTGAAATACCTAAAGGTTTTTAGTTCAACTTTTTATTTTGTTAATAAAATTAGAAAAACAAAATTTTATGAAAAGTCCTTAAAAGGTATATTGGTCGGTTATGAACCGAATGGTTATTAGGTGTGGGAAATGGTAAATGGAAAGTTTGTAAAAGTTAGAGATGTGTTGACGAAATTATTTTTGTGTCAAGTAGGCCTTTAAAGTCTACAGAAACAGAGTCTGAAAACTCTGGAAATCACAAAGGAATTTGTAAATCTAACGAGTTGTTGTCTTACAACAAAATACCTGTGTCATTCATTAGATCCACCGTCTACAAACAAAACATGGTTGAGCGAAGCGATGGCTGATTCATATGTCATACTCGTGAACGGTGCCGCCTGTGGAGGCTGGTGGGTAAAAACGTTAAATTCCATACAAAAAATTAAAAGTTTTAAGGCGTCATAACGGTATAAATAACTTAAGAAGTATATAACATATATATCTCATAGTAATGAATATGACATTATCTAATGATGTATAGTGCATTAACATACACGACGTTAGAATTACAGAAATTAGCTTTCTGGTCTATATAGCCCGTTTAAATAAGTTTGTAAAATAAAGCAAAATATTATCATTTTTAATTAAAAGTAGTCTTAATTAATTTGTTACCATTTTCATGGTGGGTGGCACCATTTCGCAGATTTGTGCAATTTAGTTAAGGTCAAATAAGCAATTTGTCCTTGGTGGATGGTAATGAACAACGCAATTGATGTATTTATTAGGAGAGTGAAGACAGAGAAAAATCATAAGTAACCAGTTTAATAATGACTGTTATAATCCTTTCGATTGCTAAAGCTTCACTAGATGGCACTGTACGCATTAAGCTACATTTATACATCGCACTATTAAGATTGCACTATAATACTCATCACCAATAAATGCTTGAGTTCAAACTAACGACGTTTTATTCAATTACCACAGCGCGTCCAGGTCTACGCAGGCAGGGCGCAGATCAAACAAAGGTAAACCACTGTGGGTAAACCGCTTATTTAAATACCTAAAATGTACAACTCAAACTTACAAATCGCTTCCAGTGCCTAACAGCTTGCGAACATAAACAATATCAATGTCAGGTTGGCACAAGTTGAAGTTATACTCGTAGACTGAAACTGGAAAAATGGTTCCGTTCAAACTTAAAATATTTATCGAGAGTTTTAATTTAATCAGTTAATACACCTCAACTCGTGATCTTGTCAACATCACCGCAAAAGATCCTAGAGCCAAATAACCTCAACACCATACCAAAGATATCCCGGACGTTTGTATGAGATTATAATGATAAAAAAACAGCTAAAGAACCATTAGGCGGTGGGTGATGAAATAATAATCTCAGAGCGTCTGATAGCGCGTGTATCACCGATACTTTAGGATCATTTAGAGGCTCTTCTATGTTATGTTCTAAGGTACCACGCCAGAGGCCTGCAGTAGAAGAAGTGCAGAAGTGTGGTGATCCTTTTCTTCGGAAAAGGAAAGAATTATCGACCCATTTCGCTTCTGAGCAGATTTGACGAATTTCAGCCGGTTTCCGAAAAGGCTTTTGTACCATGGACTACATACATATAGGTACGCTGCTCCTGTATATACAAGAGACAGAGGAGTATAATTGGCCTCTTTGTGTAGTGTTTGTAAAATATGAATAAGCCTTTGATTCTATCGAGACAGGGCCGTGTTACAATTTTATAGCAGTTATTGACTAATATTATTATAATAATATTATATTGAATATTAAAACAAAGCCACCATGTCCGAAGCAGCAGAAAGAGTACGAAACCAATCCATCTGCAAAAAGATGTGACAGTGACAAGGAGACGTTATTTCTTGCTTAACTTTAAACTAAACAATATTTCTAACAACAACCGGTAAGTGCGCGACATGGACATTGAACATTACCTTTCTTCAATCAATATTCATTTTAAAACCCACCAGCTTAGAGCATCGTGTCTATGTGTGTCTCGTGCTTCTGTAGTGGAAAGAATATATAATAGCATCAACATAAGTGTCTTCGATATGACGGCAGAGTGGCCATCGCAGAATCGCTGGAAGACATTGATAAAACAAAGAGAATATTCACCGACATAACTCGAACAGTAAGCAAGCTGAAGTAGCAATGAGCAGGTCACATCGCTCGTCAAACTAGTAACCAATGATCAAAAAGATCTCGAGTTGGGGATTAGAAGACGCAGCGTGGGACGACCTCCTATCAGGTGGACAGCCAATCTAGTTTCAACGTTAGAAAGATATATGGTCCTACGTCCAACAGTAGACATCTCTAGGATGGGACACCGACTACAATATGACTAAAAATGGGTACCAATGGAAAAAAACTTAGGCATTTGGTTTGTATTCACCTAATCGGTAAATCATAATAAAAATAGTTATAATGTGCTGGGATCAGTGTGGCAACGGAAACCCGCACCGATACGCGCCCACGCGCCGCACGGCAGGGGTTCCACACTAACGTACGCGTACCTACCACGGTAACATAAAATAAAAAAATCACAAAATGTAAGTTGCCGTCTTCTTTATTAATACCAGCAGGTAATTTTATGAATTAGATACTACAAGTACCTACAAAACCTACTTATAAAACAGATTTGTTTCCGAAATAACTACATTTTTTATAATAATTTGGATATTTTCGTTACCTATCAGATTCTACCAACGTCGGCTCCATATGGTACCTATAAACAGGCGGATTCAGGATTAGTTTTGGGGATTTAATTGAATTTTTAATATAAGTCAGGTAGTATGCACTGATCGAAGATCCCTGTCTTCAGACTCTGCTCTATAGGTGACGAAAAGACTTGACAAAGCTTACCAAATGCTGCATACCCTACTTAGATCTTCCTATTGACTTCCTTCTCGAAGTTATTTACGGCCATGTTGGATTGTCTGTCTAAGGCAATCAAAGTCCTCGACCAACTCAAGCAATGCACCAGCGACGTATAAGTAGGTACTGACTTTGGCATGTGGCGTTGGTCAATTATAACTTAATTCACGTCGACGCCCTCACCACCTGCGTATTCATCTAGGGAGTACCACATTTCGCTCAGTTCTAGAGACCCTGACACATAGTGACGATGTCATCGGTGACCTTAAGGTGGCTAATGTATTTCTCTTTTTATGATTGTACCACGCTCAATGCATTCCATTATTTTGAAGACCTAGCGTATTGGCGAACTGCTCGGGGGTATAACGTCCCTCTATCATATATGAATATACCATGCTACGCAGAAAGTTTTGCGAAAAAACAGTTTTTATGTATAAGGCACTTGCCAGTTGTAATTATTTTGAAAAATTTGGTTATTTAAAAGTAAAAATACCATTGTTCCAATTTTGAATTTCCGTCCACTTTTCTACGATTTTAAATGTGGTCTTAAACCTGATGAGTCATTTGATCGACTTCAAATGGCTTTTATGGACGGAGGACCTTTAAAAGCAACCATCTACCGTTGGCATAGTGAGTTCAAGCGCGGCCGCCTTAGTTTGGGCGATGGACAAAGGAGTGGTCGTCCTACGAAAAAAAGTGTGCTGGCACTAAAAAAAATTAATACAAGAAAACAGGCGAATTACATACGAAGAGATTTAGCATTCATTGGGATTGGTTCGGGAAGCGTTCACAAGATTCTGCACGAGCACCTTCGGGTATCAGGCTTCAATTCGATTACGAGACCAAAGCAGCATCAAAGCCGAATGGTATACCACAAAATGCGAGTCAGAAGTTTTGTCTGCAATGAGCAACCGAACACTGGGCTCCGCGGGGTACTGCTTCACCATGACAACGCGCCCTCAGCGCTCAAAACGAGGTACTTCCTGGACACCATACCGGTCACAGTCATGGGTCACCCTCCTTACAGGCCTGAGCTGGCACCGTGTAACTTCTTTTCATTCCCTAAAATAAAAAATCAGCTGAAAGTGTTACAGTTTTCAGCGCCGGGAGACGCGCTAGCAGCGTTCGAGGAGGCCGTGGAAGAGGTGTTGGCGCCGGGTTGGAAAATATTTTGAAAATTGGTTCAGACGCATGAAACTTTGTATACAGGCTGGTGGAGAGAGTTCTTTGAAAAGATTTAATTAAAATATTTTATCCATAGAAGTTAGTTTTAAGGGGTTCCGCACCTAAAGGGGTAATAAGCGGAACCCTATTACTAAAACTCCGCTGTCACCAGGCTGTATCTCATGAACCGTGATAGTTAGACAGTTCAAATTCTCACAGAAGATGTCTTTGTATTGCCGCTATAACAACAAATACTAAAAAACAGAATAAAATAAATATTTAAGGGGGCTCCCATACAACAAACGTGATTTGCTCGTTTTTGCTCGATATTGATAACAGCAACAGGTAGATGCTTAAAATATTCACAGAATATTTAATTATATATTCACTTTAAAAATAAAATATTAAATTTAAATAAAACAAATATTTAAGGGGGGCTCCTATACAACGAACGTGATTTTTTTTGCTGGTTTTATAAATAATGGTACGGAACCCTTCGTGCGCAAGTCCGACTCGCACTTGGGCATTTTTTTAGTTTCTCAAAACTTTCTGAATGTCCCACGTATATGATAGAAGGACTTTATGTAAAAAAAATAATAACTTGAAAATAAAATAGTATTACGGATACTAAATACATTATTTTCCTACTTTACTTACATGTGTACTACTACTACTACTACTTTTGTTGTATTTATATCAAGGTTCTGTATATATGTATGCTACTACTACTAGTTGTATTCATATTAGGGTTCTATATATATGTATGTTACTATCACCTCTTTTGTTCGTTTTTGTTTCAAGGTTTTGAATATATGTATGTTACTACTACTACTTTTGTTGTATTTATGTCAAGGTTCTGTATATGTATGCAACTACTACTACATGTATTTATATTAGGGTTCTGTATATATGTATGTTACTACTACTACTTTTGTTGTATTTATATAAGGGTTCTGTTTATATATATATATATATATATGTTACTATAACCTCTTTTTTTGTATTTATACCAAGATCCTGTATATTTGTGTATTACAACTACTACTTTTGTTGTATTTATATATTATGTATATATGTATTTTACTGCTACTGAATGGTACTAACCTAATGACCCTCGGCCGTCTCGACACAGGGTTGACCGTCCGTGTGTCCTATCGTCAGCAGGGACCTAGCTTGTATGGAGGGAATTTACTTTTTTTATGGGTATCAAAGACAAAGGGAAAATAGGTATTATGCTTGTGTAGTCGCGTCACCTTCCCTTTTAGGCGACGTCTCCGTCAGTCGCTGTTCCAACAGGTGAGTTAGGAGCCGTTCTCCTTGTTGCAGGGGTCTCGACAATCCAAAATGTACACTTCACAAACACCTCACAAATAATCCCAAAACTTAATTCGTCCGTATAGGGAGGCACGGTGCCTCGCTCCGTACAAATGTCCACCGAGTGGGATTTGTCCGTACAAATCCTCAAAAATTTCGTGATGCCATTGAAAAATTTATATAAAAATAATTGTCGACATCTAACATCATATATATTTATAGGTAGGTACTTCTTCTGGACTCCTACTTGTTTACTACTTGTGTCGGGCTGTATTCCGAACTTGCCACGCGTATATGGTGGCTCTGTGTGTAGATACTGCAGCCAGCATAGTTCCCTCCAGAAGTTCAAAAAGTGATCAACATAACTGCAAGCCTCCTGGAGCGATCTGGGTTTGGGTTATGTATTTTGCTCAGTGGTGATTCACCTCCTTTTCCAGGTTCGTCTTCTTCTTTTTACTCTTCTGTTGGTTTTCTTGTTGTTGTATGAATGATGTAGCATTTTTACAAATAAACCTTTTCAATGTCCTGTCACAAGGAATGTACAAATAAGGAAAAGCAGCCATTACCTTGAGCTTGGTTCCCGTATTACCTTACGATGCGCCTGCCTAAATCTCAGAGTTACCTTGTGCTTGGTTTCTGTGTTACCTTACGATGCACCTGCCTCAATCTCAGAGTTAGGTACCTTGTGCTTGGTTCCCGTGTTACCTTACGATGGGCCTGCCTCAATCTCAGAGTTAGGTACCTTGTGCTTGGTTCCCGTGTTACCTTACGATACGCCTGCCTCAATCTCAGAGCCGCCATCACCACCTGTTGGACATACGTTTGCAGCGGGGTGAGCCCCTAGAAGATAGAGTGGCTCAGTTTTTAGTTTTACAATGGTTCCGTTCTGATTACTGCTATGCTATTTATTTATGAGAAAAACTGACTGACTGATTTAATGACATATCAACGAACAGCCCACACCGCTGGATCTAAGAACTTGAAATTTGGCGTGTGAGCTCAATTAAGAAAGGATTTGTATAAAGTAAGAATTCCAAAATTAATCCCGTAAAATTGGAAGTTTGCATGAAAATCTGTCAATTTTGAAGCTGAATGCATAAAGTTGGTTTATGGCCAAAGGTGGCAACTTAAGATTGACGTGTTTCACGGTTTTTTAAAAAACAATTTCTAGGGGGGAAAAACAGAATTCCGATATTTTTGTAAGTAAAATCATTAACAGTTAAAGCTTTCTTTTTCAAAAGTCCACGCAGACGAAGTCGCAGGAAAATGTTAGTAATATATATAAAACAATGTAAATGTATATAGTGTGACAAATTGTGTATTTTAGGTAAGTGTATTTAGTGCCCTCGAAATAAGTTGGTTTTTACAGAGTGATTCAGAGATTTCGGTTGAGGATCCCTGCGAGCGCGGCCAGGCTGGATGAACGCACTCGCACCAAGATGGCTGCCGCGGCAGGAGCACCAGTCCGCGCGCTGCTGCTGGCGGTGTCTCTGTATGGTGAGCTATTTCATACTTTCACATTTCTAACGTGAGTCTAATCATAAATTTCTTTAGATACTTATCCCTTTTTGTAAGCTAATAGTGGGTTAGTATATGGCGAGTATAATGTCGTTATTACCTTTACCTACAGGTATCATGTGATCTTGATGCGATAAACACCATTATTTTTTAATTAAGTAGGTACCTACCTAACCTATATTTTATTTTTTAGACAACGGTCTTTGATGTGCATTACATGTGCAAAAATTTATCCAAAAAACGTAGCTAGTAGCTGCCCACCATGTCCGTACCTACTAATATTATAATAAACCAATCTTTCCTAATATTATATTTTTTTTCTCTAAATATAGTAAGTAAACGCAAAATCTAATATACATATATGATAAATTAGCAATTCTTTATATATATATATATTTGCGTACCTACGTCAGAAACAGCTTACGATTTAGAATTTTGTATTTAAATAGGGTTTTTTATAGTTGTATTTTTTTAAAACGCAATTTCACACAAAAAAAAAACTTTATTTCATAACTCGTATATTTTTATAATATTTATATTTTTGCCAACGGATGACAGATCAATTGTTACCTTAAAATTTCATGAGATGGAGCTATTTGAAAATATACATAATAATATAACCTATGTGACAATATTTAAAAAAAAATAGCCCAGGCACAGTAAATTTATATGTACCTATACATATGGATATAATATATACCCGAGCAGCTGAGTAGCGCCAGCCGGGCAACCCCCAGTTTTCCTTGGTCTGTGATAAATTCTTATAAGCGCAGCATAGCAACTTAACCATTCGGGACCCATTACAATTCTAGACCGGCTCAAATAATTCCAAAAAATGGGTAAATTAAATCGTAAAAGATTCAAATGGTCATTCTTATTAAAAAATAATAAAAGAAACATAAAGATGATTTTAAAATACCTATTCAATGATACCTCACTCTACATATTCAATGATACCTCACTCTACATATTCAATGATACCTCACTCTACATAGTTCGTCGACTTTAATTTTTTTCTTTTTCGCAACAATATAGCGTTAGGTTATCACCATATTAATGTTTCATTTCTGCCATATCTTTAGTGACCCTCGCAAGATTAAGATGAGTCGATTGACGTAAGAATCATCAAAATCGGTCGATACGTTTGTTATGTAGAGTGCCACAATGGAAAAAAATTGAATAGATAAATACTGTATTTTTGTTTTAAAAAAGATGAAAAAAAAGGAATGACCACAAAGGAGGAGCCACTAAAGTCAGCTTTTTTTACAAAATTTTGTTTCGAAGATTTTCTTAACATCCCATTGGCCTATGAACTTGAAATTTGGTGATAATGTTTATAATTAAGTATTTTTTACTAACAAATACCAATATATTGATAAATCAGATTTTTTCTTTGAAAATCCTCAATTTTTATGGTTCTGTACCTCAAAAGGGAAAAAGGAACCCTAATAGGATCACTTTGTTGTCCGTCTGTCTGTCTGACAGTCTGTCTGTCTGTATGACAGTCTGTCTGTCTGTCTGTCTGTCTGACAGTCTGTCTGTCTGTCTGACAGTCTGCCTGTCTGTCTGTCTGACAGTCTGTCTGTCTGTCTGTCTGACAGTCTGTCTGTCTGTCTGACAGTCTGTCTGTCTGTCTGTCTGTCTGACAGTCTGTCTGTCTGTCTGGCAGTCTGTCTGTCTGTCTGGCAGTCTGTCTGTCTGTCTGACAGTCTGTCAAACCCTTTTTGTCAGGAACGCGTGAAGGTCAAATACTAGGTCAACGGTTCCTTGAAGCTGTAAAAAATCAAGTCAATTACTTAATTATATAAATAATGATATCCCGGTGCACCTGCCCAGATATGGCAGCAATACTCTATGTGGGGCTGAACTACTGCGACTTGTAAAGCAACAACCTTTCCTCCGAGGAAGTACTGGTTCGCACTGTTGCATAGGTACACCAAGTTTTTTGGGCACCAGCTTCACCTTGTATTTCAAATGATCTCGGAACTAGTACCTTGCTAGTCTTGTTTAGACTATCTGTTTGTATACCAAAGAGCTTGTGGTTTATATTATAGATTTATTGTTATTTGTATATATATTTTAGATTTTTAGTAGTTATTAATCGAAATAATCGAAAAAAACTTAAAGCGAGACCACTCTATACAAGGTCTCTGACTGGTGACGGGACTTGGTCCGCTTCAAGCCCACAAAGACAAGTCTGCGCATCCGCCGCTAAGAAAACCCAATTCATGTGGTCCCACAATTACATAACACTCCTCTCTCCATCTCCGAGAGCATTGGGATCCGTGGTTGTTAATCTCCAGCGATGTTCAGTTCCGAGATCATTTGCAAGACAAGGTGAAGCTGGCGTCTAAAAATTTGGTGTACTCAACAGAGCGGAGCAGTACTTCACGTCGGGGCAAAGGTTGCTGCTTTACAAATTACAAGTCCGGCCCCATATGGAATACTGCTACCATCTCTGGGAGGGTGCACCTGAATACTAGCTTGGCCCTTTTGACTCGGTTCAACGTCGGGACTTGAAAATTGTCGACGATCCCAAACTCACTTGCCGTATCGAGCCCTTAAGTTTGAGGAGAGGCTTTTCCTTCCCGTGGGTGTTCTACCGCTTGTACAATGGGATGTGTTCTGAGGAATGTTTCAAAATTATGCTACTACTTTCTACAATCGCACCGCTCACCATCGACAGGGAATTCATTCTCACACTTTAGAACCGAAATGGTCGCGTGGTATATAGCGCGGTTTCAGACTTTCTCCCGCAGACGCTTGGGTTGTGGATGTGGATGAGCTCTCTACCAAGGTTTTTTCTAAGGACTCTAGTATAGGGTTCTTCAAGGAAGAAGGTATTAGATTTTTGAAAGGTCGGCATCGCGCGATTTATACCCCTGGTGTTGCAAGCGTCCTTAGGCTTCGGTGACCGCTTACCATCAGGCGGACCTCAAGCTTGATTTCCACCTCAGTGGTATAAAAAAACCAAAACGCTTGAAATCATAGTTGACGTAACCCAACCCAATTAATCTGAGCTCACCTAAATCATTTCGTTGCCGATAGAAGGTAATCATCATTGCCAACTGTGAACGCTTTGTCTACTGGGATGATGTTTTCGGTGAGCGAATCGCTAAATGCTAAGTAGGAGGAAGATTTCGTAGTTTTATCACCATCAGGTGCAAAATTTTTTTTAGGGGTTGTCAAAAAGCCGTGTAACTCCAGCAATCGAGACCTCATGCCCGTCGCAATGTGCGCAAAGTCCACTAGGGCAAAAAGGGCAAAATTGCAATATTGTTATCAGGAGGACAAGGATATGGACGACCCACTGTGATGCCCCTCCAATAATTCAACAAAATAAATATGTTAAAATGTTCAAAAAAACTTCGAATCCTCATCCACAATCACTCAAACGAGTAAAAGAAAATAAATCTAATATTTAATATTGATGTATATAATTATTTTATTTGGCCAAGCGTAATCGTCAAAAGTGGTTGGACCCGAAAACCGTTGTGTCAATTTAGTAGTAAACCCAGCTCCTTTGGAGGTACGTCAGAGTAATATAGCAGAAATAAGCATAAAAGATAAATAATCAAGAATGAATATCCTATTAGCTAAATCTACAATCATAAACTACATACATTTTGAGTTTTTACCATTTCTAAAATTGTAACATTACGTAATCTCCTTTCTTATATCTGTACAATAACACCTAAATAAATAAAATACTCGAATATCCGAACTAAAGGACACAGGTACTAAAGAGTAATTTAATTTTTCCGTTATCCCTACGCAAACGAACTCTAATTTTTGCTACTTCCACATTTGAAAGTAAAATCCATACGAATGCTAAATTCATTCGTTTTGTAAAGTGGGAACTAGGCTAAGTGCTCAGGACTTACGACCTGAAGGTAGGTTTATGGGGCGTCCCCTTACGATGTGCATCAGCGCTCACCTGCACTAGGTAACCAGCCAAAATAGTAAAACCCTACTAACGCCGCTAAGGATGGACATGGATTACACATAGTTATTACCGTCTCTCTCTTGGCAGGCCTAGTTCTTTAGTGGGCTATATAATTATTATGGCTGGTATAATTTTAGTTCCCACTTCTACATTGATGCTGTAGTTTTGCTGTACCTAGCTAAAATGTTCCAGAACAAGGCCCGTTAATATATTCCTTGCTATTGAGGTAATTGAGATTTTTTTCTACCATAAATTTCCAACCGACAGAAAAGGCGAATTCGTCATTACGATGTTGCGACGTTAAAATAGACATGATCTCAAATTATAATTAAAAATAAGCCCTCACAGGCCCCCGGAAAATAAATTATCTAAAGCCACGTGGTAGTTGACCCGCCTGCAACTTTTAAAGAACCCCACGTAGGAAAACACAAACTAAAGGATTTCACAACGAACATACAATATAATAACTTCTAATATAAAAGTCTTTACTAACCAGTAATGATGGCATAATCTAGCCGTAGTTTAACCCGACGTGGTTCCTAGATATCTCCTCGTGACCCACAAGCATAGACTATGATTTCCTCTTTCTTGGGCAGCATTTCGACTATTTTGACGACGGCATTAGAATGTTCTAAATGTGAACAAGTTACTAACTTATTTTTATTACCTAATAGGTGTTTCGGTACATATTGTATACTCTTTAGCTAATTATCAAAGTATTGTATTATTACTTTAGAAAGAACTTCTTACCAGCTTTTTTTGGCAGAAATTAACATTTTTACATTGTATTGACGATTCAAAAATATATTGTTTTGATTTGATTTGATTTGGGACTACGCACTTTTATCACCACTAACCCTCTGTAACAACCCTCGCAACCCACGTTTTAAACCTGTTTTTTATTCCGGACGGATGTCCGGCCTTAATTAATTTTAACAAAGAAAAAACAAAAATATCTTTCAAGTATCATACTAGTTTTGTTGGTTAGGGTACTATTATAGGGTCCTGGATTAATATGAATGATCTAGATAATGGCCTAATTGTCCTAAAATAATAGAATCCTAATTGAATATTAATATTATTTTCTAAATGTTGGTAAAGTTCTAACAAACCCCGGGTAATTTCAAATAAACTTACACGTCATACCATTATACGGAATACGTGAAAACCAAGACAACTGCCTTCCCGTCTTCCCAAAAGGCTGAAAGTCTAAACTGTGTTTGTGCTTGATCGTGTAAATCTAATACCTTTAAACGAGCAATTCTTGTATGTATGTCGTAAACAGTTCCAACGATTTTTATGAAATTTAGTATGCAGGGGGTTTCGGGGATGATAAATCGATCTAGCTAGGTTAGTCTGGCATTGTTTAAAAAAAAACGAGCAAAACTCGGTCCTGCAGGTAGTAGTATTTTATAGTAAACAATAATATTTACGTTGTTTATTTCATGTTTACGTTTATTTGTTTAGCTTATGTCTATTTGAAACTATGTTACATCTAAAATGTCAAATTCACATTCTTGCACGTTTTTTAAAAAGAAAACATGCCAACATTATTCAGTTGAATGTTTTCATCATTTTCGATTATTCGTTTTTTTTTGGTTTGAGGAAACTATGAGACCAAGCAGCACCACTTCAGAATCAAATTAAAGCTAATTCAATTTCCTACAAATTATTTTCTTATAACTTTTCTTAAAGTTCAGCTTGTACATTTTGTGGCAAATGACCATACCAATATATATTTTTACTTTTTGGGAAAAGATACCCGTCTTTAACTAGCTGTAACTCTGCAATAAATGAACCTAGAACAGTCAAAATGTAGCAAATTTAGTTTGCTTTGCAAAAGTATAGAAGAAAGATACCTGAAAAACGCTTCTTTCAAAAAAACTGAACTGAACTTTAAGTGCCAAAATTTCGCAGTTTTTAGAGCCCCATGAGAATAGCACAGAGTTTTCAGGGTTGCAAACTTAGGTATAAACTATTCCCAGGGGGTCTAACCATATATAAAAAAATCGTAGTAACATGCGCGTTTGCGATGTTTGCCATTTTCGTTTCGATATTGACCGGTGAATTTTAAATAATAAAACATTTTATATTGAAGTCGTAGATACGACGTTATAATTCCGAGGTCTGATATTAGCGAAAACAAAATCACAAAGTCACCTCTGCTTTTTGCCAATACTTGATTTAATATGATATACATATAATTTTTCTAAAATTTTAATAATATACCAGATAGAAAACTTACAGTTGTTATTGGCAAATTTTCAATATAAGGTATTCGAGTTATTAATATTTATTTAATGTTTTTTACCCATACTAGATTAATATTTTGCGTTTTATGGAAAATGTGTCTGGCTTTATGCTTCCTCTTAACATTCTTCTCGTGCGCCAGGAGTGACATCGAGCGCGCAGTGCGGCCAGCAGCTCGACACTGTGCTGGCGGAGTACGACCGCGAGACGCCACCAGCGACCGCGCCGATAGAGGTCGACGTGGCGCTCGACGTCAGGCACGCCTCCGTCTACGAGACCTCCTCCACCATACACTTACTAGCAGATGTACATTTGGTGAGTCCAGATTGTATGTGATGTATAAGTTATTACGGCTCATGGGATACAGAAATTACTTTCGTTGATGCAGTGCAATGAGAGGGAAAGAGAGTTGTCTATCCCTGGTTTAGACCATCAAAACAAAATCTTAGCGCGTCTCTCCCCAACACAACATTTTTACATGTGTGGGTGTAAGTACATACAGAGCAAATAGCAAACTGTGTTTATAAGTAGAAGAGAGAAGAATTTGTTGTTCGAGTGAGCAAGAAAAAAAATTACTTAAGAATTAAGTACCTATAACACCGGATTAGTTAATTGTACAAAGCGGTTGCGTCCGCTCTGATTTATCTGTGGACCCAAAGATAAGTTTTACAACCTGCTACTTAAATTCCCATCCCCCCGACCGTCATCGGCACGGTCGTAAAACTATCGTTAGACGGCCTCGACACGTACTAACAGCCCCAGATTACGATCTCGCTGTCCGGATAGCGAGATTAGTCTCTACGACCGCCCTTATTTGGGCCTCCCCCCAAGCACGACGCCGACGGTCTCCTTCAGAGTCTCGCCCCAAAAAGCCCGGTGAAGCAGTAATGGCTGCAACAACCAACTGCTCAACTGGTGACCTTCTAGTGTATTCTAGTGTATCTCACACACCGATGGGCAATAGCCATTGAGAGTCAGGGGGAGGCATTGGCATGTAGCCTAGACATAGCGAAGGCGTTCGATCGGGTCTGGCACCGGGGTCTTCTATCGAAGTTGCCTTCTTACGGAGTGCCCGAGGGTTTGTGCAAATGGGTGGCTAGCTTTTTGTCCGGCAGAAGCATACGAGCCGTAGTTGACGGTAGTTGCTCTGATAGCATGGACATTAATGCTGGTGTCCCGCAAGGCTCTGTGCTGTCTCCTACGCTGTTTCTACTGCACATCAATGATATGTTGGACATCAACAACATACATTGCTATGCAGATGACAGTACTGGAGACGCTTATTACACGGGCCGTGCAAGCATCCCACGTTCCGTTGTGGAGGAAAAGCGTGAAGAACTTGTGTCTCAAATCGAGATCGGTCTGTCCAAGGTCTCTGACTGGGGGCGGGAAAACTTGGTCCGATTCAACCCTTCAAAGACACAAGTCTGCGCGTTCACCGCTAAGAAAACCCCATTCACTGTAGTCCCACAATTCCAGAACACTCCCCTCTCCATCTCCAAGAGCATTGGGATCCTTGGCGTTGACATCTCCAGCGATGTTCAGTTCCGAGATCATTTGCTAGGCAAGGTAAAGCTGGCGTCCAAAAAACTTGGTGTACTCAACAGAGCGAAGCAGTACTTCACGTCGGGGCAAAGGTTGCTACTTTACAAGTCGCAAGTCCGGCCCCATATGGAGTACTGCTGCCATCTCTGGGCGGGTGCACCCGGATACCAGCTTGGCCCTTTTGACTCGGTTCAACGACGGGCTGTGAGAATTGTCGACGATCCCAAACTCACTTGCGGTATCGAACCCTTAAGTCTGAGGAGAGACTTTGCCTCCCTGTGTGTGTTCTACCGCTTGTACAATGGATTGTGTTCTGAGGAATTGTTCGAAATGATGCCCACGGCTACTTTCTACCATCGCACCGCTCGCCATCGACAGGGAATTCATTCTCACACTTTGGAACCAAAATGGTCGCGAACAGTACGGTTTCAGAGAAACTTCCTCCCGCGAACCCTTGGGTTGTGGAATGAGCTCCCTGCCAAGGTTTTCTCTAAGGACTACAGTATGGGGTTCTTCAAAAAAGAAGTTATTAGATTTCTGAAGGGTCGGCAACGCGCGAGTGATGCCCCTGGTGTTGCAAGCGTCCATAGGCTACGGTGACCGCTTACCATCAGGCGGACCGTAGGCTTGTTTGCCACATTAGTGGTATAAAAAAAAAAAAAAAAAAAAAAGTCAGAAAAAAAAAACTTAAATTATTATGATAATTCGCTGAACAAATCGAGACTAAACTTTTATCGTGACCATTAGTTATACAGTTTCTTAGGTAGTATTCAGTAAAGTCATTGCAATAATACTAAGTCCACATACAAATGCCCATACAGTCGTAACACATTAACGCATGGTTTATATTTACATGTAGGCCCATACAGCCATAACATTGTCGCGCATGGTTAACATTTACACGCAGGCCCATACAGCCGTAACACATTCACGCTTGGTTTATATTTACATGTAGGCCCACACAGCCATAACATTGTCACGCATGGTTTTCATTTACACGCAGGCCCATACAGCCGTAACACATGCACGCATGGTTTATATTTACATGTAGGCCCATACAGCCATAACATTGTCGCGCATGGTTTACATTTACACGCAGGCCGATACAGCCGTAATATAGTTAAGCATATGGTTGACATTTTCCTCAAGTTTTACAGTTTGTTTCGCAGACAAGAGGCACAAAAATTGTAAAATATATAACATATATTGATTTTTGACGAACCTTCGTCGTCGCCACTCCCTTAGCCACTATTTGTGTGTATTCACTGGTTCGATACCACACCAATGTCGGGCAACCGTCCGCTTTCGATCGCTGCCGTTAACTGACTGCAGCACTGTATAGCTTTAATCAGATAGACAAACAATACACTGCTTAGTTAAAATTACTGCCTGATTTAGGATTTGAAAATAGAAAAGTGATCTTTGAGAAAAAGTTTATCAAACGAAGTGCCTTAAACAATGTCACAATTTGATTTGTCGATGAGGGCTATACCATAGAGCATCGGTTCTGAACCTGGGGGTAATTACCCCCACGGAGATCAAACAGCAATTCTGCAGGGGTAATAAGTAATATCTACCTACCCTATATTAACTTTTAAAACTATTAACTAAAAAATAATAATTGTGATGTATGTAAGTACATAAGCTCAAAAAAACGTGGCCATCGCTGTATTCTATCTGACTATCTAGTTACATGGAAATATGACTAATTTCTTGACAAGATAAGGTTCTGTAGTTCAATAAATTTCCCTGCTGTCTCTGAATCAATATTGTTCCGACTTAGAAAATCGTCAATACAACTCTTTGGTGTATATTAAAAAAAAACTCCTTTTTACAGAAGAAGAATAGAACTTTTATTGTAAAAAACATAAGCTAGGTACATTTGCCGAAAGTAGAAACAATGGGTGACAGAACTTTTAGGATGTTATTGCCATTTGCCACTTATAGATGTGAGTGGTTTCTTAACTTTAGTAATAGTAAAAACAATGTCAAGAAACGTCCTCATTGTGGAAAATGACAAGGCTTTGCTAAAGGTGCGCTTTAACAATAACAACCAAATAATACAAAATTAATAATCTAGAGTGCGGCGCGGTGGTGTAATAACATTTTTTTTTCTTATTAATATCATGACTAAATGTCCATAAAGATTTTTGTGACTTAAGCCCGTATAAATGGCTGAACGGATTTGAAGACAATTTGGAAGGCAGATAGACTTTGGATTAACATATATGATATTTTTGATCCCGATTGAGAGTTTCCACGGGAATGAGTTATTTTTCGGGCAATACCACGAGGCAAAGTTAATAATTACATGTAAGTCGTGTTTTCTTTTATAACATTATATAGGGGTAAAATCAGTTTTTAAAATAAGTCATTGGGGTGATAAGATTGAAAAGGTTAGGAACCACTGCCATAGAGAAACGCGGCATACTGGTGCGGCCATACGGGGTAAACAAAACTCCCGCATTTACGGTTGTGTAGCTTTTAAAAACATTCTCTCTAGCGTGCTGTGTGTGGTAAAAACTACAATTTGTAAAAGCTTTTTTTTCATTAAACTATCTTTGACACGAGGGCGGATCCAGAGATGGGGCACTGAGGGCAATTTGAGGGGCATACATATCTCGTCAGATGGCGACGACGGGCGGAGACGGCGCAGTCAGTACGGAGTGATATCAGTGCAGTGGCAGTAGCATAACTTACTGAACTCAGCTCTTGTCATTAGTTTATGGAAGCCTATACACCTACAATTAGGGCATGAATATCGGAATCTCGGAACGCTAGGTCCGATATTACAATTCCGATACTGAGTAGATCAATATTTTTAAATAAAACGCCAACTATGCCAACCTACGCTTCGCTCTGCGTGCATTGTAATGTTGTTACACTTACTACTTATTATACAGCTAAAGAGTTACAGAACGCCCTTTCACTCGGACAAAAATTTGACAAATTTCGGGAGCCGCTCAATGTGAAGCCAGGTTGCACGAAGTAATGCAAGCAAGCAATATGCACACAACAATTAACTCAAGTCACGCAAAAAACTTGCAAAGTCGAATAAAAAACGACGACTAATTAATATCAATAGTAGAGTTACTACACTACTTTCATAATTCTGAAAGATTCTATTGGCTTCCAAGGACAACTCAACAGGTGAATAAATATAGGTAAAATGCAATTGTAAGCATCTTTAAAACCTCTAATATAATAAAATCCTGTTTGTACTGAGCGGTCACAGAAACAAAGACTAAATTGATGGGAATTTCTTTCAATGAAAACAATGAACCAACCGCTACAATACAACGTGTAAGATAACCAAGAACTTGAGATGGAAATAAAGAAATCTGAAAAATAAGAGGGCCTTGTATATAGACTCCAATTTTGTCTTTTTCAAACTTTTAATAACGACAAAAAATGCCTGAAAAATGAGATAGATGAGATAAGAGCTATCCGATACAAGCATGCATGTATCTTATATCAAAATTTTGCCGAGTAGTGTTTTTCGTAAACTGAATATTTTTTTTAGTTTCATTCCAAATTTACCTTTTGATAATTAAATAAAAGTTTTAACATTTTTAAGAATAATCACTCAGTCAAGTTTCTCTCGAAGAAACATGTACATAATTTTATTTTAGTAAAAAATTAGTTTTATTTTATTTGATACCGACTATTTATTAATTATCGGTGGTGTCCGAGAGGTTTCGATTTTACCTTGCGTCCTGAGTGGCGGAGGTTCGAGCTCCGCGTGTTCCAATTACTCTTTTTCTTAATTTCTCAAGTGCATTGATTATTCACGCCTGCATATGTCACAAAAAAGACATAGGTAGGTAGGTAGGTAGGTAATTTATCGAAAATAGCATTATGTCATTAAAATAATACATACATAATCAATTCACAAAAAGATCGTCAATTGTAGAAATTGAAATCACACTGAAAAATAAAGGCTTAGAAATATTCTAAGATAAAACGTCAACGATTAAAAATTAAAATATAAATAGAATCAATATTCAGTCAAAGATTTAAAAATGTCAAAATTAAAAACAAACATAAATAAAAATTAACAGTCAATACAAATGTCAAAACAAAAACAAACATAAATAAAAATTAATCAAATCAATAAAAATGTCAAAACAAAAACAAACAAATATTAAAAATGACAAACGTGGTAACTGTATTCTGTCAAAGAATTAATTGAGTCAGTAAAAGCTCTTTTAGCCGACGAACAAATTTCTGATCCGAGAGTTCATTTTTTAGGTCGACGGGGAGGAGTTCAAAACTGGACCTATGACTCGCGGATTTTTATCCAGCAGTGCTGGTCGTCGTGGCACACGTTGTAGACGCCCTGTTTGGCGAGTCACTCTGCCTGGAACACTGATGCGTTTACAGCTGTTTATGTTGCGTCGAGTGCACATTATAATATCAAACACATATTCAGAATAATGTGTCATTATACCATATTTTTTAAATAGTTCTCTGCATGAATGGCGAGGTTTTACACCCGCCAGTGTGTGAAGAGCTCTTTTTTGTATAATGAACACTTGATTGGAGTCTGTCGAGTTGCCCCATAGAATAATACCATATGATAGAAGGAAGTGAAAGCAGGCAAAATATATTTGTAGTTGTGCAACGTCAGGCACGAGTGGTTTCAGCTTTCGTAGTGCAAATACTGCACTACTCAGCTTTTCAAACAACGTAGACACATGGTTTAGTCTAGTGTCTATGGTAAACCCGAGAAATCTCGGAGGGACTCACATTGTGGCATCGTACTCTGTACTTGTGGAGTTAAAGTAGGGTTTCCTGTCGAGAATATCATAACATTGGACTTTGTGACGTTGAGGACGAGGTCGTTTGCCGAGAACCACGCGTTGAGCTGAGCTCACGCGGTTGCTATCTTGTTTTCGAGCTGTTCGTACGTGCGTGCGCTTGTAGTGGACCGTATCGTACCGCTACAAGCAAGGCTGACGTCACGCGTCCTACATCACGCTATCGAAGTCTCAGTTGCAGTTCAGTATATATAGACACCGAAGCGCAAGTTAAGTGGACCACGGCGGTCCCCAGGCATAACACCTCGCCTGGCAGGAGGTCTCCTCTTTACCGCCGCACCACATTGGTGACACCGAGCTGAACAATTGACGCACCTTCCGCAGCTAGCAGCCTACTCCTTCTGACCAGGTGCACGGACCAGTTTTCAACCGTAAGCTTCGCATCTCAGAGCTTTCATCAGGGCCTATCGCAGCACTTTAGCGCTTTCTAGTTCCTGCAGCTTCTCTCCGGCGACGCAACTGTACAGTATTTCACCACAACTGTTGAGGATTCTCACTCCAGCGTGGCACCTCCTCTGTACAGCATCACACCACCCTGTCCGAGTACTCACACTCCAGCGTGGCATTCTCTGCTCGTCGCTTCTGCCGCTAACTCAGGCCAGTGTCTCGACTCAAAGGGACACACAGCCCAACCATTCCATGGCCCGACTCACTGTGGCCATACGCAACCTCCATGCCAGCACTCGCCAGTGTCTCGACTTACTGCAGACACACTAGCCAGCAACTTACCAGTCTCATCTCATCGCAGACTGCTGATATTCGGCATGCACTACACGCCCTCCCGACTTACTGTGGACATCGCATAAACTCGGCATTCTCAAGATCGCCCGCAAGCATCACTGCAAGAATTATCGACCTTCAGTCTCGGAAGGGAGTGATGTAGCGGGCCGTATCGTACCGCTAAAAGCAAGGCTGACGTCACGCGTTTTAAATTTTAAGCTGTACAATTTTATGATATCAAACGCTTTTGAGAGATCACAGAATATCCCTACCACCTTGTACTTGTTGTCCAGAGCCGTTGCAATGCAGTCGTAGATTTTATGCGTAGTTTCTGTGGTAGACCTGTTTTGTCTGTAGGCAAATTGTCTGTCAGTCAGTAGGTCGCTAGTTTCAAGATTTGCAACAAGATTAAGGATTTTGATAAAATCGATTCAATAATTTTTGATATGTTGGGTACTATTGTTATAGGTATATAAAAGTCTACAGAATCCCTCTCCCCTTTTCCTTTGTAGACTGGACACACTGTGCTCTTAGGTACGTCTGGGTATATACCGGATGAAAAAAATGTGTTGATTAGTTCAACCAGTATTCAGGATAGAAGTGGCCAGATGAACATACGTAGATCTACAGAGATGTCGTAAATATCGGGCGTGGTTCGCGACTTTATCATTGTGGGCAGTGTGCAGTTGAGGTCTGCGAGTGTGATTCTGGGTAGCACTAAGTTGGGGACATCTGCATCGCCTATACCATTTTGAACATATGACACAGATATGTGTTTGTCTGTTTGCACTACATACTTCGAGGCTACTGTGAGGAAGTGTCGATTAAGGTGTTCGGGTACGTAGTTCAGTTCAATATCCTTCCTATCGTGATATTTTAGTAAATTGTGTGTTTACTTGGTTTGTTGGAAACTTCTTCGTCGACCATGCGCCTCATTTTTTTAGATGGGTTGTTACTATTTTTAAGACGATTCTCGGTGTAACTTTTGCGAGCAACTAAACTTTCATTTTTAATCATAATGCAGTAATTGCATATTGATGTCATCAATGTTATATTCTCTGGGTATTGGCGTATGATTTGGGTTAAGAGCTCTGCCTCACCGGGATGCCATGGTGACGTCGCCAGCTACGTATCCAAATAATTCATATAGAAATGTATCGGCTCTCACTCACTTGGCGACGCTTTGGCAACTTCGCTAATTTGGAAGCGTAGCCACGATTTACGGCTCCCTACGTGGGAGTGGCGGCCTACTGGATGCTCGTGCAGGCTGGCTACGTCGCTACTAAAATGTATGCGCATAAGCTGCACCTCACTCACTCAGTCGCCAACCGAACGCCATTTTGTGTAACGTTGAAAAAATTAGTTTCAATACCGAAAGATGTATCGCGGAAATTCAAAACCGTCCGTGCTCATCGAATGATTATTCAGAGATTATCAGGATATTTTCTTAAATCTCTATACAGTTTAAAAAAACACCATATCGGCTGCGATCCGATATAAAAGGATAAACCCATAGTTTGCTTTTTTCTTCTTTTCTCTTTGTATTTCTCTTCGACGAACATAATAAATAAGATCGATCTCCTCTACGTCCATTCCTACGACGTCGTCAAACTGACTGAAGAGTAGCCATGGCTACTCTGTTTGGCGACCTTTGGATGCCAGAGGTAGCCATGCTTACGTCGCCGGCGATGTCGCCATGGCATCCCGGTGAAGCAGAGCTCTAAGTCGTTATACTTTGAAATAAGTCTGGAAAGAGTATCCGTTACCCATGGTACATGATTGCGTTTCTTTCTTAAAACATTTAAGAAAGGAAAGTGTATGTCAATATAATAAGTCAAAATATAAAATAATTTAGTAAACCTGACTCAAAATCTATTTACAATTCGGGTTAACAAAAATGACCTTGACGCGCGTCTTTCGCTTTGTTAGAATATGCAACATTTACATAAATACGTATAATATTTCTCATCGTAAATTTGTAATTTTGTAGATTTTAGGTTTAATCAGTGTCGTGATTTGAAAACCAGTTAAAGAATGTGACAATAAAGGTAATCATGTAAGTATTTTAATGATTTATGGTTAAATTACCAGAAAAAGTGAACATTAGATAAGTAAAGTTAGGTTATGTTTACAAGATTTGCAAATAGATTTTGAGTCAGGTTTACATTTGTCATTTATAGTTATTGTAATGTCAAAAATAAAGTTGCAATTATAATTTTCAATGTCAATATAAAATGCTGAAAAAGATTTACTATTAAATAGCGGGAGTCGGCAGATCCATGGCTAAGATAAACACCTGTGCATTATGGTCACTCACCGCCGTGTCCAAAGGCGCCGCTGTGACGTCGCCGCGGTCACAAGGTACAACTCCGCAGTCAAAAGTCGAGCTATGCGCAGAAACACGAGTTGGAAAATTAACACAGTTGAAACAAGAGTAACATTGTAAGACATCATCAACTCGTTGCCACAAACTATTCTCGGACAAAAAGTTAACATTCTGGTCGCCGACCAGAATAAATCTTTTATGTTCGCCCGAAAGCCTAACGATTCTAAATTATTTAAATAAATGTCAAAATTTCTATTACCAGTGCGATACATTACAATAATAATTAAATTCAAATTAATAATTTCAATTGCAGGAACTCAAAATGATATTGAACAGCCAGGCTCTGTGGCGGAAAGTTACATCAACCCGTGTGATTAGTGCCACACCGCCGTGGGCGATGCGCGTGCGGCAGTAGCTACCCGCCAGTTCATACCCACATAACCTAATTTGTTCAATCTCAAATTTCACTGCATGCTAGTACGTCTGGCCGCTCAACACTCAATAATAAATCTAATAATGCAGTTTTATCACATATACAACAAAAAAATGTACAATTTTTTAACAAGAAGAATAAACAAATAAAATTAAATATAACTCATGAACATAAAACTATTGAAGAAGTGACATTTGCAAATTTCCAAGGAATAAATATTGATAATAATTTAAATTGGAAAGCTCATGTAAATAAGGTCACCACTAAACTAAACGGGTTTAAACGCTTATGCTTTGCGTAGATTAAAATTAACAGTAGATCAAAAACGGCCGAAATTGCATACACTGGATACGTTGCCTCAGCATTGCGCTATGGCCTTATTATATGAGGAAACTTCTCAGAAATAGATAGGGTTTTCATATTACAAAAGAAATGTATCAGAGCTATATGTAGTGTGGGGCCTTTGTTCTCATGTAAATCATGCCTCGGGCGACTACCAGTTGCTCGCAGTCTGCATTTTCGACCTTCAACTCAGTGCGGACGTGTTGAAGTACGGCCATACATGCAGGCTGACAGAGCGCGGAGCTGCGGCTCTGAGGCCAGGTTTTTCCCCGCCAGGAGCAAAAGTATTTAAAGACCGAAGTACGTTACCAGGCACCGCGTTTCGGTCGGTTAATGTTTCGACGACGTCACAGGGGGTGGTTAAAGGAGCAACTCGGCGCGGCGGGTGGCCTCTGCGTGGCTTGTCTACGGTAACAGTGGCCTCCAGGGCCCCTGCTTGTGTCACCGATGACGCTGGACCACTGCGGTTCTTGTTCTGTACTGAAGCCTCTCTTGGTACGCTTTGCTGGTGGTCAGTTTGGGTTTCGGTGGTGTCTAGAAACACCAAACCGTGAGAACCGGACTCATTCAGTGATATATTACTGCTAATCCAGATGTGTGTGGCGTTGTTATACACGGTAATCCAGGTGAGTTTTGAAATGTTTTGAGAAGCTCGTCAAATATTTCCTTTTGTGATTGGATTTGACGTTGTTACATAACAATAAGGTCGTAGCAGCCGTTCAACTTCTCTTTCATTTCTTTTATATTTTGATTCCCTTGCAGCCTAGTTGGTAGTGCGATGGACTGCCGTGCAGAGGGTGTGGGTTCGTTTCCCGCACTGGACAAACATTTATGTGTTAAATATATTTGTGTTTGTCTTGAGTCTGGGTGTACTTATGTATGATGTGTATATATTTACAAAAAAAAAGTAATATATATGTATTTATATCCGTTGTCTGGTACCCATAACACAGGCTTTGCTTACTTTGGGACTAGATGGCGCTGTGTGTAATGTCCAAAAATATTTATTTTTTTATTTATAATATATTGTGCTCAAAATTTGAAATAACGTCAACTAACCTTTTGTCCGGATCCTCTTTTCCACTTGTTTTGGTTATTGAAGGTGCCATAATTCAAGTTTTTTTATGTCACAATGTCAAATATAACAAACTTGTTTAAAAATAATGATTTTTAATTTAATATATTACGTCAACATAAATAAAGTAATTTTTATAATACGGAGCAATTTCAAACTGCTGATTTTGACGGTGGCGCCAACAGCTATTAACATATGTGAAGTCCGCAATCCAAACTGGGCCCGCGTATAGACTATGACAAAAATCACCCTCGGGTAGGCCGTGTCCCAACAGTGGGGAGGTATAAGGCTAATTAAGATTATTTTATTTTAGTTGATTTGAAACTTTTTTATTACAATAGTAGAATAAAAGTAGGAGTGCAGATTGCAGAGATTTTCTAAGAAGTAGATAAATTATGTAATATTAATAGTTTTATTATCTTTTTTTTTTAATTATTGATTGTCTTATAAAATTTATTTTTTAATTAATTAGTAATAGATAAAAATGCGCACTCGACGTGATGTTAGGTGCTTGGCAAAACGGGTTAGTCACATCACTGATCATCAACCATCCTATAACAGTCCACTGTTGGAAATAGGCCTTTCCTAATGAACATTTACACACCCGGTCCTTCGCCTGCCTAACGTAGCTCTTATAGGTTAAACTTCCAATGAATACAGTAACATACCGATAAGGCACATAATATGAACAAGTTATTTTTGAATATCTGTCTTTAAATAATTCCTTTAATTTAATGTTTTTTGTCACAGTTTAATCACCAAAGTGGTGATATTGTGTTTCTTATGTTGAATATTACAAGAAATTGGTTAAAAATGTCTTTCTTTCCGTATCTTATCTAACTTTATAACGAAAATTTGCAATTCCAATATTAGTATCAGTATTATTAGTATCAGTATCAATATTAGTATTAAAATCCAATATCGGAAATCAATATCGGAATTGAAAACCTTCTGATATTCCATGCCCTACCTACAACTCAATAGTGAACTAGTCTAGTACCTTTTTAGTTCCACGGGCTTTTATGAATTTCACTTTTCTCGAGGCAAAGCAGGCGTTCATAGAAGTGGTAATGACGTACTGTCTATTCTATCAAGTCTGTATAAAAGCTGTGTCTTAACCATTGGTTTGAACTTTGGACAAATACCGGCCAAGATCGAAAGTCCTCCAAAATGCCACAAACTGCTCTCGAAGTGCTGTAGAATTGTGACATTAATATCTTTCTTACAGTTAGAAGTCTAATTCTTGTGTTAGCCTTCCTGTGAGCGTTGCAACTTCAGAACGTACTCACTACTTTTTCAACTTTTAGAAGGGCAAAAACCTGGTTAAGATCGAGGATGCCTGTAGACCGTCTAAATCAACTATGCCTATTGCACATTCATAAAGAAATTTCTGTGGACATAAAAAAGGTTTAGGACCGTTTTGCAAAACAGACAAATAGACGATTGGATCTAATAATGTAAAGATTATATAGTTGATCTTAAACGTTTAGAAATGTAAAACTGTGTTTGAGAATTGTTGGCAAATTTGTTTATTTACTAAAATCTTTCTATAACATCGTACTTTATCTTGCTCTTCATGGTATTATACATATATGTGCCCCCTCCGAGAAAGACGTCTGGATCCACCCTTGATTTGACACTGTGGAAGGAAATATAGTGCCTAAATTGGAATGGGAGGAAGTATCAAGAAAAATGGCAGCAGTACTCCATATGGGGCCGAACTTGCGACTTGTAAAGTAACAACCTTTGCCCCGACGTGAAGTACTGCTTCGCTCTGTTGAGTACACCAAGTTTTTTGGACGCCAGCTTCACCTTATCTTGTAAATGATCTCGGAACTGAAAATCGCTGGGGATGTCAGCACTAAGGATCCCAATGCTCTCGGAGATGGAGAGGGGAGTGTTCTGGAATTGTGGGACTACAGTGAATGAAGTTTTCTTAGGAGACAGCACAGAGCCTCGCAACAACCGTCAACAACGGTTCGTATGCGTCTGCCGGACGAAAAGCTAGCCACCCATTTGCACAAAGCCTAGGGCACTCCGTAAGATGGCAACTTCGATAGAAAACCCCGGTGCCAGACCCGATCGAACGCCTTCGCTATGTCCAGGCTACAGGCCAGTGCCTCCCCCTGACTCTCAATGGCTAGTGCCCATCGGTGTGTGAGATACACTAGAAGGTCACGAGTCGAGCGACCGTGGCGAAAGCCATATTGACGGTCACTGACCAGATCGTGTACTTCTAGGTATCTTAGAAGCTGTGTGTTGATCACACGCTCCATCACCTTGGAGAAACTCAGCAGTGGCTAGTAAGTTCCCAATTTTATATGGAAATGTAAATCGTTGAGAAAGCTACTTAACAAATTTGTTAAAATTTATCTTGACGTTATACACACTACAATAGCTGGTTCTGCATAAGACGACACGACGACGACGACACCGGCAGAGCAAAAGTGTATGAAAATGAGTCATCGTCGTGTCGTTTTCGTTCAATAGAAACCAGCTATTTAGGTTTGCCATCTGTCAAATCGTGAACCTTGTGCAAGAGAATTGAAAACACATCTAAACCGTGTCGTAAACGCATTAAGTTAGGGTTCCTTTCTTCTACTACCACTTATTTACTACAGTTTGAAGTAGGAGTCTATGTACCTATCAGGGTAATTCAGAGCAGATTTTTGCTAATAAGTAATTATTGTTTTTACACTTCTAGTACATCTTTTTAAAGCCGGTTTTTTTTTTTTTGGTAAAATGTCTTATTTTTGGCTTTTGTGTGACGAATTGCTTTTTTTTCTCGGACACTAAAACATTCATACTCGTAACAAATTTTTATACCATAATTAACATAAAAAGTGTGTTTCACCAGTTTCAAAGTAGCATCAATAATTTTGTCTCCAAAAGTTTAAGATTTAAATCCACTACATAAATATGGGTCCACCTCAGGAGCATAATTTTTCGAATAATAAAAGAATTTTTGAAATCGGTTCATAACTGACGGAGAAATCGGTGGACCTACATAAAAAAAATATACCCGTCGAACATAGAACCTCTTCCTTTTTGAAGTAGGTAAAAAATGGTAAAATTTTATTAAAATTTACCCAAACACGACGGAATTATAAGGCTGTGAAATTAAAAAAGTAATGAACAATAAATAAAAAAATAATTAACTAATTAAAAAACCTGCTATGTCATTGTACTATGATAAAATACTTTTCACTCGTTTATGAATGAATTAAGATGACGTGTGACGTCTTACTCAGAGCACATGACTAAATAACCCACCAGACCGATAGCTAAGAACAAAGTTTTAAGAATCATACCTTAACTGGTAGGGTTTTCAACTGACACATTTAGTAAATAAAATTAATAGATAGCAGATATCGATTTTTTTTATTCGTTATAAAATTTTATTGAATTACCGTTCGATCAACATAATATTCGTAAATCATGCACCAAGTATTTAGACGATTTTATGCTTTAAAGGTAAAATTAGTCTAAGTTTAAGAATATGTGTATAGTATTTGTAGAATTTAGACGTAATAAAATATTTTTACATTTTTGGAATTTAAATAAAAAATTGTAATTATAAAATTAAGTACAATATAATTAAAAGCTAATAAGTTGTTGGCTGTTTAAATAAACAAACATTTTAAACATATAAAGTATATGTCTTATTACTATTATTTTTATTATTTGATTAACAAGCTTTACTAACAGAAAAAACATAGGAGACAATAAAAGTTTAAAAACTTTAAATAAACCATGATTTTTTTTATTTTTATCAACAACAACAACAAACAACTATCCATAATTTAGACATTTGCAGATTAGAGTGTTTAAAAGTTATATTTAGGACAGAATAAGTAGTGATTAAAATCATTATCGAATCATTTTGTAATAGTGTCACACATAATAAAAAATACAAAATACACCATATATTTGATGTTTTTAGTTGATAAATTAGCGACCCGCAATATTTTCTTATTTTTTTTTTTTTGTTTTTGAGATGTTTGTTGTTTCGTTATATTGTGTCATGAATTTTTAATCGTATACTTAAATAGTTTTTTTAAATACTCTATTGGGGAACAAGGGCACAGCATTTCAAAAGTGCAATTACTGATGTGCTTGAGAATTTCTTGTCCAATATTTGTAATTTTCCTTTGAATATTGAAAAAAGATCGAAATTTTTGTTCCATCAGTTTAATGAATCCTACAAAGTTATCTGATTGAGTAATTGTATAAAGTTACCTTTTTGCCATTTGGCTATGGAACCCTAACAAAGATCTCTGATTTTATTTGTATTCAGTAGGGAGGTACCAATAATATAATTATCCATATTTATGTGTATACATTAATATATGCATGTTCATTTGTATTCCCAACTAGCAAAAATGCGATACAAGAAATTTTATAACACAAAAGAGTGATATCAAAGTCATATAGAAGTAACGCTTGTGACTGCTGGTCATATATATGTATTTCTTAAAGCGTTTTAGCTGTATAAGGCCTTACAGCAAAATTGTGACATTAACCTATCATATAAACGTTTACTCTGCCACTTTGTATAACACCTATAGCACTGTTGTAAATAGGCACTCACAACAATCGTTATCGAGCTACTATGTTGTATATAAGGTTTTGATAGTAAGCAATGACATAGATATTATCTGTAATCTTTTGACAGCATGGCGCGTGAGGTTGACGTGGTGAGCTCATTGATATTTATACCTACTACTAAAGTACTACAAGGCTTTACGGAATAACTAAACGTGACTTGGTGGCTTAACAGCTCATTTTATTTAAGTTTTTAATTATTATTATTTTTTTGTACGAAAAAAAACTCGATAAAGACAAAAAATACATTCGTCATCTTAATGTATATTCTTAATACTCTCTCCCATTTAATTATGGGGTTTATAATAAACAAACTGTTTTGTATGCGAAGACGGCCTATACTACTGTTTCAGAAATGGAAAGAAGAGAGACTATCCTGGAATGCATCAGAGTGGGGGTGCGAAAGTGCGCTCGTGGCAGCAGAGCGGCTGTGGCTTCCCGACGTCGCGCTGATGAACGCAGCAGTGCGGACCGGCGGCGGCGCCGACGAAGAGTCGCTCCGGGCGCGCCTGTCCAGCGATGGCACCGTGGCTTGGATCTCGCGCCTCGACGTGACGGTGCCGCTGGCGCTGCAGCTAGAGCGATGGCCAGCAGACGCGCAGAAGTGCACCTTCAACTTTATGTCCAGAGAATACGACAGGGACACCTTAGATCTGAAAGTTACTAATTCGAAAGTAAGATCTTAATAATAATTAAAAGAGTAAAGTTTTGGATGTTTGTTTGCCGCGCACGTTAGACATCTAACGCGATGATCGGAAGTCTCCCATTTTTTCTTTTTTGGCAAAAGTTTCTCCGAAACTACTGGGCAGATCCGACTAAAATTAAATGACTGTGCTTTTCGGGATATGGTCCAGATTATGAAAAACGTGAGTGTTTGGTGAAAAAATCCTAAACTGACCCCTTTTTACTGTGACGATACGAGCCATGCTGAGTGCAGTTTGTTGGAAACTTGAGAAAATAACAATATCAAAACGTGTAGATAGAACTTTATTTACGACTTGTCTACAAAAAATGTTGCTTAGATACGTATAAAGAAATTGTCAAACCATAGACCTAAGAGAAGTAAAAGGCACATAATAGTGCCTTGGTTAACAATCGTCTCTATTGATTGCTCATTTTAACACTCCCTCTCATTCAATAGAAAATGAACCCATTCCAATTTCTTTTCTTAATTCAATAAATCTAGGTCTCGGTATTGGCTTGGTAAAAATATGTTGATTGAACTTTTTGAACAGTTATCGATTCATCCAGCACGGATTCACGAACAAAGAAATGTCTGATTCTGATATGCTTTGTTCGTCGGTGAAACTCCGGATTTTGAGCTAGTCGTACTGCTGCTTCATTGTCAACTTTAAGAGCTAGTGTACCTTGAAGTTCGGTTATATCTTCAAACACCATTTTCAGCCATATAAGCTCTCTAGCGTCTTCACTTGCTGCGACTAGCTCGGCCTCGGTGTTTGATATCGCAACCGACGTGTGTCTCTGACTTATCCATGATACTGCACCTCCAGCATAACGACATAAAACACTAGTAGTGGATCGTCCTGTAGATAAGTCACCACCATGATCAGCGTCACTATATGTGTCTATGATTCCTTGTGCGTGATTGGCTTTGTGTTTAATAACAAATGACATTGTTCCTTTCAGGTAACGGAAAATACGTTTGACTTTAAACCAATCAGAATAAGAGGGATCTTCTAATTTTCTAGATGGTATCTAGAAACCCATGGCGGAAGCAATATCTGAGCGTGTACAAACCATTAGGTAGGCTAACTAGCCAACCTCCTCTCGATATGGAAAAGATTTCTTGTATTTATCTGCGTCAAGACTTTTATCGATCTTTTCCTCTTGGTTCAGTTCTATAAGTGTAGACACAATGTTGCAATCGCTCATGCCAAAACGATTTAAAATTTTCTTGACATAAGCCTCTTGAGAAATTACAATTGAACCGTCCTTTTCTCGTTTTATCTCCATGCCCAAGTAATAATTGGCTGGTTATCTCTATTTTTTTCTTTAAATAATGCAAAAAATCATCTGCTAAGGTTCTGTTAGTAGCAGTTACAATGTTATTATAATTTTCGTATCTTCTACTATCTTTATGTACAAGCAAGGATCAGCTTGACTTAAAGTTAAAGTCGAGTAAGATGACCTTGAAACAGGTGTTCCAACATCTCGGTGCCTGTTTTAAACCATATAAACTTCTGGTTAAACCTTATAAGTTCCATTTTCAAAGCCCTCTGGTTGTTGCATGTAAATTTTTTCATTGAGTTTGCCATGTAAAAAAGCAGTTGTTACATCAAATTGTACGATATACAATCCATCGTTTGCAGCAATACTCAATAAAAATCTTATAGTGGACATTCTTGCTACTGGACTATAGGTTTCTTTGTAATCAAACCCATTTCTCTGTTTGAAACCTTTTACTACTAACCTGGCTGTGAATCTTTCTATTGATCCATCAGGATTCGTTTTTATCCTATTAACCCATTTGCATGGTATTGATTTGCGATGAGTTGGTAGATCCTGTAACATCCAGGTATTATTTTTCTTAAGAGACTTGATTTCTTGTTCCATTGCTTCTACCCATTCAATTTTATTTTTGCTTTGCAATGCTTCTTTTTATGAAGACGGAGTCATTTCAGTGTCTAAATCTACTACAACACAGCAGTCACAGTATCTCTGTGGTAGTTTGAGAATACACCTGTCTCGTAGATTATACATTGGCACAATCTCTTTTTCGTTTTGTACACGAACAGCATTATCATTATCTGCAAATCTTCTATTCTCTTCATTGCTATCAAGGGTAGGAAAATATTCTGCATCATATATTCTTGTATTTGCTCATGACTGTCTTCTTGAGCTTCTTCTACATAACTTTCTTGTGTTTGTTAATAACTATCTGCTTGAGCTTTTTCTCCACCATTCGTTATTTCTCCCTCTAGAACATGGTCAAGGTTTCTGGGTTCTTTTGCACTTTCATTGTTTGTATTTAGATCTGGTAGGCGAGTCAGTTCAACTTCTCTTAAAATGTCTCCCTCTGACTCAGTAGAACATTCTTCATTTTGTGTTGGATTAAGTGCTACCTTTATTTCCGATGTGAATGTTACATCTCTGGATCTGATAAGTTTGTTGCCATCCCAAATGCGATAGCCATCATTAAGATCGTACCCAATAAGTCATCGTTTAACAGCTTTCTTTGAAAGTTTTTTACGTTTATGATTGGGTATGAGGGCATAACATTCGCTTCCAATGACCCTGAGATGTGTTATATTTGGTTTTTTACCATATTTAAGTTCAAAAGGTACTATGTTTTCTACTCTTGTCGGTCCTGTACGATTAAGAACATATGCAGAAGTGCTAATCAGCTTCGCCCAAAGTGCTTCTAGTAGACCTTGTCTGGAATGCGTGATAGACCTCACTGTCTTGACTAACGTTCTGTTTTCTCGCTGACTACACCCATTTTGTTGGGGGGTGTAAGGCATTGTATGCTTTTGTTGAATCCCATGTTTGTTCAAAATTTAGCGAACGTACTCGTTATCGAATTCGCCTCCATTGTCGCTTAGTATGGTCTTGATGACATGTCCAACAGTCTTAACTTCATTTATCATTTGTATAAGCTTGTTTTTAACTTCCGATTTATGCTTAATGAAGTAGACCATTCGTATAGAACCCTCCCCTTTTGCAGGAATGATCGTACCATCTGCCATAGTAACTGTATGTTTGACATCAAAATTTTTAAAATGTTGAAATAAATCAGTTCTGTTGATTATGTGCGCTGTCGCTCCATTGTCCACAAACCAACTGTCTTTATCGGCAAGATGTCCCTCAGAGCAAGCGTTAACTACCATTAGTGTGATGTTTTGATTTTGTTTTGACGAAGAGCCTGTTTCTGAGGTGGAAGGTTTCGGTGGTCTTTCATCACTAATCCATTTTCTACAGTTCCGCACTCTATGGCCTTGCTTGGAACAGTAATGACACTTGAGCTTTTCATCTTTCTTCAGCTTTTTCTTCTGTACATATTTATTTACAACTAGGGCCTCTTGACTAGTTTCACCATTCTCTGCAAGTGATCTTTCATACGCGCATAAATTACTGGTTAGACTTTCGACTGTTCGCTCCTTTTTGCTCAACAAAAGCCAACTCGATTTAAACGCAAAATATTTCTCTTCTAGTGTATCAAGGATTTTACACATTAAAAATATTTTTGGCAGTTCTGAATTACAATCTTTCTTAATCTCCGTATTTAAATCACTCCTAATATTCAATTTGGACGTATGCGTTGTCATGTCATCCATTTGTCCATCCAACTGAAAAATTGCATGCATAAATTAAATGCCTTGTCATCAGATTGGCAGTCAAACAAATGGTGAATCTCTTGCCAAACATCGTGAGATGTACTAAAGCGCATAACTTTCTTAAGTGTTTTATCACTCACGTTAGTCGTAAGTATGAGTAGAGCGCTACTTTCTATTTTCATAAACTTAGCTGTTTCTAAATTGTATGAAGTAATAGCTGCGTCACCTGCTCCTTATGCTAGGATCGGTCTTACTAGTCTGCCTTCTACTGCATCGAGTGCTCCTTCGGTGCCGCGTAGCAAGATGGAAATCTTATACTTCCAAGTGGACCAGTTTGACGTACCTTCTAGCAGTCCTATTTGAAGTTTCGGCAAAAAACTTTCCATTTTGATATTTAGTTATATCCTCTTACTGGTACCATAACCTGTGACGATAAGAGCCACACAGAGTGCAGTTTGTTGAAAACTTGAGAAAAATAACAGTATCAAAACGTGTAGATAGAACTTTTATTTACGGCTTGTTTACAAAAAACGTTGCTTAGATACGTATAAATAAATTGTTAAGACCATAGACCTAAGAGAAATAAAAGGCACATAATAGTGCCATGGCTAACAATCGTTTCTATTGATTGCTCATTTTAACATTCACTGTTTAAAGTTTTGGCGAAAAAATCTTAAGTGCTTTTAATTAACAACTTTGCTAAAACATGCCTGTGATAGTGCTTAAAACCCCGAGAAAAACGATTTTTATGATAATAAACCATTAATTTATTTAATTTTTTCAATGAAAATCACAGTGAGCTGCACTACTCACGCTCGCTAAGTTACATTTTTTTTTTTTTTTTTTTTTTTTTTTTAAATACCACTAAGGTGGCAAACAAGCTTACGGCCCGCCTGATGGTAAGCGGTCACCGTAGCCTATGGACGCTTGCAACACCAGGGGTATCACTTGCGCGTTGCCGACCCTTCAGAAATCTAATAACTTCTTTCTTGAAGAACTCCATACTGTAGTCCTTGCAGAAAACCTTGGCAGGGAGCTCATTCCACAACTTAAGCGTTCGCGGGAGGAAGTTTCTCTGAAACCGCACTGTACGCGACCATTTAGGTTCTAAAGTGTGAGAATGAATTCCCTGCCGATGGCGAGCGGTGCGATGGTAGAAAGTAGCCGTGGGCATCATTTCGAACAATTCCTCAGAACACAACCCATTGTACAAGCGGTAGAACACACACAGTGAGGCAAAGTCTCTCCTCAGACTTAAGGGCTCGATACCGCAAGTGAGTTTGGGATCGTCGACAATTCTCACAGCCCGTCGTTGAACCGAGTCAAAAGGGCCAAGCTGGTATCCGGGTGCACCTGCCCAGAGATGGCAGCAGTACTCCATATGGGGCCGAACTTGCGACTTGTAAAGTAACAACCTTTGCCCCGACGTGAAGTACTGCTTCGCTCTGTTGAGTACACCAAGTTTTTTGGACGCCAGCTTTACCTTATCTTGTAAATGATCTCGGAACTGAACATCGCTGGAGATGTCGACACCAAGGATCCCAATGCTCTTGGAGATGGAGAGGGGAGTGTTCTGGAATTGTGGGACCACAGTGAATGGAGTTTTCTTAGCGGTGAACGTGCACACTTGTGTCTTTGTAGGGTTGAATCGGACCAAGTTTACCCGTCCCCAGTCAGAGACCTGGGACAGTGTGGTCTCGATTTGAGACACAAGTTCTCCGCGGTTTTCCTCCACAACGGAACGAGGGATGTTTGCACGACCCGTGTAAAAAGTGTCTCCAGTACTGTCATCTGCATAGCAATGTATGTTGTTGATGTCCAACATGTCATTGATATGCAGTAGAAACAGCGTAGGAGACAGCACAGAGCCTTGCGGGACACCAGCATTAATGTCCATGCTATCAGAGCAACTACCGTCAACTACAGTTCGTATGCGTCTGCCGGACAAAAAGCTAGCCACCCATTTGCACAAACCCTCGGGCACTCCGTAAGATGGCAACTTCGATAGAAGACCGCGGTGCCAGACCCGATCGAACGCCTTCGCTATGTCCAGGCTACATGCCAATGCCTCCCCCTGACTCTCAATGGCTCGTGCCCATCGGTGTGTGAGATACACTAGAAAGTCACCAGTCGAGCGACCGTAGCGAAAGCCATATTGACGGTCACTGACCAGATCGTGTACTTCTAGGTATCTTAGAAGCTGTGTGTTGATCACACGCTCCATCACCTTAGAGAGGAGAGAGGTAATAGCGATAGGCCTGTAATTCGATGGATCTGATCTATCGCCCTTTTTGGGCACCGGGTGCACATTCGCAGTCTTCCATGTAGACGGAAATTGCCTAGTGTGGTAGGAAAGCGCGAAGAGGCGCGTGAGTACAGGACATAACTCAGGAGCACACTGCTTAAGCACCACTGCTGGTATACCGTCTGGCCCACTCGACTTATGAACGTCTAGAGAAAGCAACGCCCGCCTGACCTCCCGCTGCGTTATGGAGATTTCCGGCATGGACTTACCGCACCACGGTATAGTAGGTGGTACAGCGCCTTCATCGTTCATATTCGAGTTCGAGGCAAAGAGACTGCCCAGTAGATCGGCTTTCTCTTTAGCACTATGGGCCAAGTCACCATCGGTCTTTCGCAGTGGTGGTAACGACGACTGGCAGAAGTTCCCTTCGGCAGCTTTGGCAAGCGACCAGAAAGCACGACTCCCAGAAGGATAGCTCGCAAGTCGCCCACCTATTTTGCCGATGAATTGGAATTTTGCTCTGGCAGTTGCTTTCTTACTGAACCTCGAGGCAGCATTTAATTTGCGTTTTAACTCAGAAATATTCGGATCCTTATTATAACGAGCCGTGGTCCAAGCCTCATATGCATTTTGCTTAAGAATTTTAGCTTTTCTGCAAGACCTATTAAACCACGGTCGTTTTTTGACGCCGGCAGCTACTCGCGGGTTAGGAATATAGCATTCCATACCAGCAAGGATTGTCTCAGTGACTGCGGCTGCGCAGACGTCAGGATCTTCTGAGTTAAAGCAGATCTGCCTCCACGGGTACGATGCGTAAAATTCACGCAATCCATCCCAGTCTGCCGACTTATAGTGCCACACACGACGCCAGTTAGTTGGCCCAGAAGGATCAGGTTGTGTGCATGACACTTGAGTCCGAACGAGACAGTGGTCCGAGGAGCCAAGAGGCGCATCCACTGAGACGGAGTACCCGTCCGGACGAGTAGTCAGCAGAAGGTCCAGTAAGGAGCTCGTATGTTCCTCTATATCTGGTATTCTCGTTGGAGAAAGTACCAGCTGAGAGAAACCATAAGTCAGAGCAAATTCATGAGCAGATATCCCAGCATAGTTATTGGTTCGAGAACTGAGCCACTCGCGATGGTGGGCGTTAAAGTCTCCCAAAATAACTAGTTCTGCTGTGGGATATTGCTCTAGAACTTTGTCAGTCGTCAAACTCAGGTGCGTGAAGAGTCGAGTTACGTCCGTGTCACCGCTATGAGACCTGTATAGGCACGCATAGATACGAGTGTGGCCGCCGTAATCTACGCGCACCCACAATATCGACAGGTCCCTGTCTTCAAGGCTATGAAGGCGGCGACAGCAGATATCCTCCCGGACGAACATACATACACCGGCACGACTCATAAAATTGTGTTCGAGTTTGTAGCCGGGATAATGAAGGTATGATGTGTCGGCCGGGCAGGATATCTGCGTCTCCGTTAGAAAAAGAATGGTCGGCTGCGCAGTTTCGAGATGGTGGTGGACTGCGTTAAGATTTGCGTGAATACCCCTGATGTTGCAAAAATCCACATTATATGTGGATGGAGTAGCCGCTGTGCAAACTCTTTTCTTTTTCTGTCTTCTGGCCATAATATATATAAAAAAAAGTTACTAAGACTAAGGATGAGGATTCACTGCACAGACAGCATAGAGGGCAAAGGGTGCGGTTCTAAGACTGCCGAAGCTCGCCACAGATGATACGGTTGCTGGCACGGCGGGCGGAAGGGCCCCTGATCCCCCTCTGTTGTAGTAGCCGGGTCCACTCCGGTCTCCTTCTCCGGCACGACTACCACTTCAGATACTTTACACAGGCTGGCGAATCAGCCTCCCAGGGCGGAGATTAAGTGATCCCTGGGTTCGGGATCCCGTTCAACCTGCGGGCGGCCAGCGGTCAGCCGTTTCATCAGGTCTCCCTGACCGCCGAACCAGCACGCCGCGTCTATGCCGAGTATGACAGCAACAAGCACCGCCGGTCCTCCGCTGTCCGTGCAGCGAATCCTCAAAGAGCTCTGGCAACCTTACTCACCGCCAGGAATACAACACTACTCAATGTTAGTGTTATTATGGCCGCGGTTTTCTGTAAGGTGGAGGTACTTCCCCAGTCCGGGCCGCTCATTCGAGCAAGTACTCGCTATGCCCTGCTTAGTTGTTCGGGTGGCTTATTCGAGCGAGTACTTGCAGTGCCCTACCTCTCTTACATGTCGCGTCATCCTTTTTTTTACTTAAGTTTTCTGTCACGCCGAATAATTAATACGTAGTCTGTTAGTTAAGTAAATTTTGGATGTTTGTTTACCGCGCGCGTCTGACATCTAACGCGATGACCGAAAGGGTACCGTAAGTAAAAGTTTGTTTTTGGAACCGTACGGGTTATCGGTGCTATCGGGTAAAACAAAAATTTGGGATTTCTTGAGGTTCAATTACTTTTAACTGGTAATATTTTTTGTGAAACTATTTGAATTTCGCATTTTTATACTTACAATAAAAATCGAAAAATATTGTGTAATATCGATACCTGTAATAAGAATTGACGAAGGGACATTTAACTCAAAATGACTTAAAAATACAGTTGGTTTCAGAATTTTCTGCTCTTTCTAGTGGTATTATTGAAATATTTTTATCGTTTAGAAATTGTACCATACGTCTCAAATATTTGCTTTACGTAAACAGAATTTTAGAATTTTAATAGACGTATCAGATAATTTTTAATTATGGTCAGGTCGTAAAGCTTTCTTGAATTCTTTGTTTGTTAGCGAAACCATAGACATGTTATACCGAGCAGGATACAAAATGACGTATCATCTAGACAAATTCAACTCTATGGTAATTATTTGAATTAATTGCTAATGTATTAAGTTTCATTAAGATACATTAAGATTATATAAGTAGATACTCAAAGATCTTAATGACTGGTCCAGTCAAATGCCACTAAAATCTAAACTCTCAGCTATGAATAATACTTACTTAATATTGATATAACATTTATTCTATTGCAAAATATACATTTAAAAACACAATAAAATATCATCTTCTACACACAAGTTACATAATCAATTGTACTTAACTAAAATGTTTTTTAATACTGAATTCTCATTCAGTTTCGGCAGCTGATATACTTATAACAGAACTGTTTCCGACCTTTCAAATATCGCATTTAGACTACAGATATGATTTCTTTTGTAGAACTAACATTTAAAAAAAATATATACAATATGCTTTTACAAATAATTTAATTAATGAATGGAAATCCATAGTTCAGATTTGTGAGCCTATCCCTGCATAGTTATTGTGAGCAGATATCCCTGCATAGTTATTGTGAGCAGATATCCCTGCATAGTTATTGTGAGCAGATATCCCTGCATAGTTATTGTGAGCAGATATCCCTGCATAGTTATTGTGAGCAGATATCCTTGCATAGTTATTGTGAGCAGATATCCCTGCATAGTTATTGTGAGCAGATATCCTTGCATAGTTATTGGTTCAAGAACACTCACGACGGCGGACGGTAAAGTCTCCCAAAATAACTAGTTCTGCTTTGGACCATTACTTTAAACTTTGTCAGTCGTCAATCTCAGGCGCGTGAAAAGTCGAGCTACGTCAGTAGGTGTTTATTGGGCATTCTGGCTCACTTTCCGCAGCGCAGATGCTGGCGCATCTTCACTGCTCCAATTGAGCTAGAATGCCCAATAAACATTTTGGAATTGATTACGTGCATCTGCGCTGCGGAAAGTGAGCCAGAATGCCCAATAAACATTTTGAAATTGGTTACGTAAAGTTTTCAATGTGGGTGAATGTAAATAAATTAACGTATTTGATACCGACCAACCTTCTTCTAGCTCTATGCACAAGGTATTTTGCAGAGCATCATTCCGTTTTACGAGAGAAGAAGGCATAAACTTACAAATATATACAAACCGTTCTGTTCTGTTCTAGTAGAAAAATGTTTTACCCTATAACAACTGTCGGGCAATAAATATTTCATTAATAAATTATAAAAATGTTACCTTTCTTTTATCTTTCGGTAGTCTTGTGTGTCAATGTCTCTCAAATTAATATAAATATGGAGTCATATCGATTAGAGATTTCATTGCATAATTAACTTCTTTCACCAAGACATCATGAAATTTGTAAAGCAGCCACTAAAGCTACATTTAGAAAAAATATGTTCTGAATCTGATCTAGGCATATCACGTCATGGTAAACTATTACCTAATTCGATTCGATGTTTGATTTGCGGACCATCTAACTGTGGAAAAACAAACCTAATAGTTGGACTTCTTTTGCATGAAAATGGTTTATGCTATAAAAATATATATTTATATTCCAAAACGCTTTACCAACCAAAATATATATTTTTAGAAAAAGTGTTAAATGAGGTTCCAGAAGTACAATTAATGAAATATAACGATAATAGTGACGTTATAAGCCCTCATCGTGCAAAACCTGATTCAGTAATTATTTTCGACGATGTTGCTTGTGAAAATCAAAATAACATTCGTGATTATTTCTCAATGGGGCGACATAAGCGTATAGACTGCTTTTATTTGAATCAAACATATAGTAAAGTACCTAAACAATTAATTAGAGATAATGCAAATCTTATAATTTTGTTTAAACAAGATGACATTAATTTACGACATGTTTATGATGAACATGTCAGTACAGATATGAATTGGAATCAATTTCGTGATATGTGTTCGGAAATCTGGACAACTTCGTATGATTTCATAGTAATCAATAAAGACTGTGAAAAAAATAAAGGTTGCTATAGAAAAAAGTTTGATACTTTTGTCATTCTTGATTAAAACTCTTATAAACGACAAAAACTCTGATATGTGTTTAGTGTTGTCTATAACATTGGTAAAGCTTATTGTGAAAAATGGATTCGCAAGTAAATATCAAAAAAGAGATAATTAAATCAGCAAGCGTTGTTAAGAAAAAAGTTAGGCAGTTGCGTAATATTCAAACTGAAAATGATAAAGTCCTTAAATCTGTGTTCAAACCTTTAACGGATCCACTACATAAAATGGTATCAAGAAATGCAACACAAAATATCAAACCTAATTACAATGAAGACGTAATCCCAGGGAAAAAAGCAAAATATATGAAAACTGAATTTGATTTTGATCTTCAGGGTGGAAGTGAATATGAAATAGATTCCGATGAACAGTGTGAAAAAATTGATAAAACTCTTAAGAACTTTGATGATTATGAAGACGATATCTATGAAGATGATTCGGAAAGTATGAGCGATACAAATAATAAAGAAACCAACATTTCAAGTGACGCTTCATTCAAAACAATTGAGTCTATTTCAAGTCCATAACATAATTGTTCACCACCTTCAGAAGGAACTGTAAAAGTATTGGAAGATATTCCATTTGGTGTTAGAAATGAACGTGGTAAACTGATGATAGGTAATTCTCGAATTGTCCAAACAGAAAATACAATTTTAGTTTCTGGAAAGCCTTACAAAAAAACTGAAGGTCTAATGGAATTATTATTTAAAAGAATACCAGATTTAAAAACAATCACTAATAGTGACTTAAACAGTTACAAACAGATTTTAACTATTACAAATGCACATAGGCGTGACTTCAACCCTAAAAAACCAATTAAAAGTAATAAAGGAAGCAAGTACTTAAATATTATCAAACCACTTTTCAAGTTATCTAAGCAATGTACAAGCACCGAAAGTCTTACTCAAGGGTCTGGGTTACCAATTTTAAAAAAATATAATAAAAATGTTGATTATATGTATTGGGATGACCCTAATGAGTTAGTTGAAAGACTAAAACTTTTAATATCTTCTCGTGATGCAGGAAACAGTGGATTAGACAATGAAATAATATCTATCGTAGAGGAGTTGCAAGAAGCTGGTATTATTAACAAATAAAATATGAAAAATAACGTATTACATGCATTCTTAACGATTTATTCAAATATAATACAGAGAACTTCATATTAACATTCAGTTGTAATCAAACCATTTAGGGATACATTTATTAAACAATGAACGTTGACAAGTTTGGTCATCACGTGCATAAAAGATTGCGTTTGTCAGAAGTTTTCGATATTACTGACAAAGTATTTCTTAAGTCTATTAATGGAGATTTAGACTTAATATCAGCAAGTATAAAAGGACTCAAAACACCTCAGCTACCTGACGAAGCCGTCAATAAGCAGTATGTAGATAATGTACTAAAAGAATATTGTGGAAAACAATCTTTCCTGGTCGAAATAAATGCTATAAAAAGCCTGATTCAAACTTTAAAAAATCAGTTGTTAGATATTAAATCAGAATTAAAAAAGGTTGTATCACAGAAAACCGCACCTAAACAATTATGAACAGAGAAGACATAGTTGGTGAACTTCACAAACCAGCTAGAAAACACTTCATTCGTAGGGCGGTATTATTAAAAGGGATTGATGATTTATGGCAAGCTGATTTAATTGACATGCAGAAAATGAAAAAAGTGAACAAAGGTTTTAAATATATTTTAGTTGTTATAGACTGCTTTTCAAAATTCGCGTGGGGAGTTCCTCTGAAAACGAAAACAAAACGTGACGTAGGAAACGCTTTTCAAAAAATTTTGGATTGTGGTCGAATTCCTATTAACCTTCAGACAGATATGGGAAAAGAATTTTACAATGAAGTGTTTAAGAAAATAATAACAACTTTTAATATAAATCACTATTCTACATATTCTGTGAAAAAGGCGTCAATTGTTGAAAGATTTATAAGAACACTGAAATCAAAATTATATAAATATTTTACTTTAGTTGGAAATAAAAAATGGATCGGATCACCTTTGAACGATGCTTTGTCATCATATAATGATACTGTCCATCGAACCATAAAATTTAAACCAATAAATGTAACATGTGATAACCAAACCATTGTTATGAATAACATAAAGAGGAATGAAACACCTCAGTACTTAAGAAAATCAAAATTAAAAGTAGGTGACTGTGTTCGGATTAGCAAATATAAAGAAAATTTCAAAAAAGGGTATACACCTAACTGGTCTTCTGAACTATTTACCATAACAAAAGTTAATAATACTTACCCAGTAACTTATCACATACATGATCAAAAAAATCAAATAATACTCGGATCCTTTTACGAACAAGAGTTGCAAAAAACTAAACATCCAAACATTTATTTAATTGAAAAAGTGATAAGAAAGAAAGGAAATAAATTATTTGTAAAATGGTTAGGACTCAATGAAAAGGAAAATAGTTGGATTAACAAAATGTCTATTGTATAGTGATTACTTTTAACTTATAAATACTTTATAATTGTAAGATATTCAACCATGTATTCATTTTAAATTCAGTGATGAACGGTGGAGGACTTGTTAATAATATAGTAAACAATTTACCATTTGAACTTCATTTACCAGGATATAATTATTGTGGTCCTGGTACAAGACTACAAGAAAGATTGGCTCGAGGTGACAAAGGGATAAACGAATTAGACGAGGCTTGTAAGCGTCACGATATAGCATATTCCGAACATCGTAATTTAGAAGATCGTCATAAAGCTGACTTTGCGCTTCTGAATATGGCAAAACAAAGAATGAAGTCAAAAAATACTAGAACCGGAGAAAAATTAGCGTCTTGGCTCGTAAGCAAAGTTATGAAAACTAAATTAAAAAATGGTGCTGGAGTTAAATCTTTTAAGTCAGTCGTGTCTAAAATCCGTAATTATATGAAAAACCGCAAGCCAAAAGATAACCATACTGCTATAAAGATAGCCTACTTGACTGCAAAAAAATTATTTAAAAATAAAAATGTTTGCTTACCCCGTCTTATACCAATACCAAAAACTGGAGGGATTCTACCACTTATACCAATTTTTGCTGGCTTATCTGCATTAGGGTCTTTAGCTGGAGGAGCTGCAGGTATTGCTAAAGCAGTGAATAGCTATAAATCAGCAAAGCAAAACCTTGAAGAGTCACAGCGTCATAACAAAATGATGGAATCTATTGCGTTAGGAAAAGGTCTCTACATCAAACCTTATAAAGGTAACGGATTATGTTTAAAATCAGCAAAAAACTAACTAGAAGGCTACCTAGACGTGCTTTAACGAATGTAGATATTTTAAAGCACACTAATGATATACCGTATTTTCGAGGAGTATTCATGAAAGATGCTTTACCAAAAAAACCTAAAGATATTGAGTGTGCGATTGTCAATTTGGATAACTCTAAGAATCCTGGAACGCACTGGGTAGCCTATATAAAAATTAACAACTACTGTGAGTACTTCAATAGTTTTGGAAATCTAAGACCACCCCAAGAGTTACTGTCCTATTTAAATTTGTCTAATGTTTATTACAATTACAATGTATATCAGAACTTTAATACTGTTAATTGTGGTCACTTGTGTATAAAATATTTGAACAATTTTTGGCATTCAAAAGAATAAATTAAGATAATTCAATAAAATAAACCATTTTAATCATGTCTTTCACGCTGTCAATATCTGGATTCACATCAAGCTTAAATACTTGTTATTCTCCTGCTCTACAGTTAGACGGAGATTACGAATGTGGTCTTTTATACTTTTCTACTTTTAACTCTATTCCAAACGTTGAAAGTAAAAATAATAAATTTCATTATGGTGATAATGAAGTGATTGAAATTCCTGAAGGATCTTATGAACTACAGGACATTTGTGACTATATAAAGAAAAACATTAGAAGCAGCACCTTTAGTTTAACTTGTAACAATAATACTTTACGTACTGTAATTTGTTGCTCTAAAGACATTCATTTTGAAAAAGAAAATTCTATTGGGAGTATTCTCGGATACAATAAAAAACATTACAAAAGAATAAATTTCATGAATCACAGATACCAGTCAGTATTCTTTCTACCACTGTTGTCCGAGTTGAATGTGATATTGTCTGTGGATCCTTCATTAATGGAATTCCAAGCCACATAATCCATGAATTTGCACCTAATGTTCCGCCTGGATATAGAATTATTGAGGTACCAAAGAATATAATATATTTTCCGATTAATCAAAAGACTATCAGTAGTGTAAATATAAAAATTTTAGATTCACAGAACAAGTTAGTTAATTTTCGGGGAGAAGAGGTACTACTGTACCTACATCTGAAGAAAAAATGATAGACTTTCACCAAATTAATATAAATTCTTTTTCACGACCAAAGAAGCTCAGAAAGATACAGGTAATTCGCAAAAGAGCACCTGTGTCACTAACATCTACTAACTTAAAAAAAAAGTTAAGTGTTGAAAATAAAGACTTTTTAAAATTAATTGGATTACTAAAATGAGTGTATTAAACGTAGCGCAACCTATTGTATTTGATAATACTATAGAAAGCATGGAAATTCATTCGTATAAGCCATATATCACTACTTTTAATAAAAATGATGAAATAAGAATACCTATCAACCAACAAGACTTGTACGTATTGCCATCAGCGAGTACAATATACCTAGAAGGAATGGTCATCGTTAAAAAAGGAGATCTAAAAGATGTTGCAACTAGCGTTAATTTTACTAACAACCCCATTTTATTTCTGTTTCAAGATATTCGCTATGAACTTAACGGAGTTGAAATAGATAGAATTAAAAATGCTGGTATAACAACAACAATAAAATCATTTTTGTCTATGAATGAAAATGAATCAAAAATTTCGAAAGCATGGGGTTGGGATATAGATGGAACAAAAAATACACGATCAGGGAATTTTGCAGTATCTATACCACTGAACAAAATGCTTGGATTTGCTGAGGATTATAATAAAATAATAATGAATTGTAGACATGAGCTAATACTTTTACGCAGCAATACTAATCTAAACGCAATAAAACTAAACACTGGAGAAGTAATAGATGATATCATACTTAAAAAAATTGTTTGGCGTGTTCCACACGTAAAAGTTTCCGATCGAGAAAAACTAAATCTATTAAAATTTCTAGAAAAAGATCGTTCAATCAACTTGTTATTCCGAAACTGGGACTTGTATGAATATCCCTTATTACCAAAAACAACAAAACATACATGGGTAATTAAAACATCTTCACAAATAGAAAAACCGAGATATGCTGTTATTGCATTTCAGACAGACCGAAAAAATAAATCAGAAAAAGACATGTCACACTTCGATCACTGCAATATAAGAGAAGTTAAAGTATTTTTGAATTCAGTGTATTTTCCCTATGAGGGTCTTAATGTTCGATTTGATGAGGATAAATTTGCTTTATTATATGAACAATACACTAGATTCCAACAGTCTTACTACGGACGACGTCCTGAACCCTTGCTAAGTTATAAAGAATTTAGAGATAAAGTACCGTTATACGTTATAGATTGCTCAAGACAGAACGATACACTTAAAACTGGCCCAGTTGATGTTCGTATCGAAATAGAGAGTGATAAAGATATACCAAATCTAACTTCTGCGTATTGTTTGTTATTAAACGATTGCATATTTGAATACAAACCCTTAAGCGGTATAGTGAAAAAAATATCATGAATATTACCGGACCTATTTTCGTAGACTTACAAGGCTTTAAGGATTCTCATAATAAATTTATTGTAAAAGAATTTGCCTTGGCTACCTCAGAATACACTCAAGTATTTCTAATAAAACCACCATATCCCTTTTCTTATTTGACTAAGGAAGAAAAAAGAAATGTATCTTGGTTAGAAAGTAATCGCGGTATTTATTGGAGTGACGGTTACATAGATTATCAAGAATTTAGAAAACTTATCAAACTAATTTTAAAACACCAATATTTGCTTTTGAAGGGTAGAGAAAAAATCCTATGGATTAATGAACTTTGTACAGAATGTAATGTTGAAGATATTGCAGAAAAGGGATGCCCTAATTTTCCTAATTTGTACAGCACCTATTCTAAAGGGCAAAAAAACAAATGTTTTTATCATAGAAAATATTGTGCTCTGGAAAATGTTATTTGTATTAAGAAATGGTGCAATGAAAATGTGGACGTTAAAAATAAAATACTTGAATTAGTTTAAAATATAATAGTTTAGTTTTTTCATTTGTGTACAAATTTATAATATAAGTATTAAGTATTAAAATATATTAACTAAGTATAAGTATTTTGCTTAACTAAGTATAAGTATTTTTATTAAGAAAATTTAAAAACATTTTTTATTTAATTTCTATTCCTAAAGAGACATTACATATCTTAATGTTTGTACATGACAAAATCGTTTATTTACAATACAAAAAAAAAGAGAAATAAGTTTTGAATGAAATCTCCACGGAGGAAACCTCTTCCTCTGCTACTGCTACTGATATTCTTTGCCTCAGGTATATCTGAAAGACAAGGAAAATAATTAGATTTTCTGTAAATTTTGAAAGTAAAAGCAAAAATAGGAAAGTTTATACATACCTCTGCTCATTAAATTTTCTCAGTTTGTTTTCCCAACTCTGTCGAAATAAGGAAAAGGGAATGCAGTACAGAATTCATCACTGGGTCATTTTCACTTTCTGCATGATAACTTGTTTTTACAATTGTTCTGCTTTCCACAACGTTTGGTAGTTCTGTTAATTGACTAATTTCGATTTTGACCACATACTTTAAAACTTTGCCTACTGAAAATGCGATATAATTTGCCTTTTGGTAATTAGACATATTTTAAAATTATAATAAAGACGTGTTAACGAATCGACACCTTTTAATTATGTGATTTATTTTTCATATAATGCAACAATCTGTTTGCGTCATACAGGTTTCAAATAAAAACTTGTTGGTTCATGTATGTTAGATATCGTATGACCGGCTGCCTACACCGAAGACATCTTGAATATCGAAATGTATCTGAATCAGCATAAATTTTCTTTTCTAACGTTCGTAATAAAATAGTTAAAGTTTTTTTGTTTGTCTGTCTGTCACAAATGCTTATTATATCTACCAACATTCTTTATCTAAAGGTTTACACTAAAGTTGGACTTAGATTAATAACACAACATTTTCAAATAGGTACATTTTATTGTTATTATAAAAAAATCACAGAATTATAAAACACACAAAATCCAGAAAAAAATTAACAACAAGTCAAATAGTTATAAAAATATGAACTACCAAAAAGTAAAAGTTCTTGCACAGCTAAAACGTTAGATTTACTTTTATAAAAATGAAGTACCATTTCAATTTGACTGACAGTTAGGGTATTATAACAAGCTAAATTATTTTTTATATTATGTACAAAATGACTAACTATTACATAGTCATGCTTAAGTAAATAGTTTAATCTTAATTCTACACAATGACAAAATGTACTAAGAGCACCACAAATTAAAGAAATCACATTTTCAGGACACCGTTTTTCACAAAAAAGAAGTTGGTATAGAATAGTCATGTTGTCTATACATTTCGAGTTGATTTCAATGTAAATTCTGTGCCATTCCTTAGTAGTAATAAATAAATCATAATTCTCGCTATTGACAAGGATATGAATTTGTGGTAAAAAATTATTGACTGCCCATAATCCTGTAGTTATATAAATATTATTTGAATATACATAATTATGTTTTGAAATAATAATATCGGTTAAATAACTTTCTGCCATCTTCGCAACAGTGATATTCAGAAAAATGAGCAATGTCCCCAAGCAAACGTTTTTATGTTGTCTTCCATTATTCGACGTTTTTCGTCATTGGAAGACAAAGCTACTTTGTTAACAGATCTTGTAAATATTTCATGTTTAAGAGACTTAAAAAAAACATTTTTTCTTCGTAGGATTTTGTCTTTTTTCTTCAAAGACTTATAATAGTCATTGAAATGAACACCATTTAAAACATATTTTTGAACACCTTTAGCCTTTTTTATTTCGCACGATTCCGTTCTAATACAATATAACTTAGATCGCAACCCAACAAACTCTACAATATTTTGACCTCCTAATTCATCTTTAAACAAACCTGGCACTTTTTTGTTGACGCGTTCAATTTGATATTTATTTAGCTCCGAGTAATTACTTGTATCAAAATAGTGCTTTAAATTTAGCTTTAAATGCTTATAGAAGTCTTTTGTTTCTATTGAATATAAAAAACTATCAGTATCGGTATAACACATTTTTAAATTAGAGCCGTAAAAAGGTTTCATAATAGTATAGTGAAAATTATACATATGGCTTTTGGATAGTTCTAAGACTGTGAAACCTATGTATATAGGTTTATCAAGTACTACTTTTTCTGGTTTCAATTGAACAGCTACACAATTTTCGGTAAATGTAGTTGAACTATGAAAGTTAGGTCTAGATATTAACTGCTCTGCACAGTAATTTTTTTTTGTCTTGTTTTTATCATCACTCCATTGATTTACTATTTTAACGTCTAATCTATTCTCTGTGTTTTCCAAAGTTTTTCCAAATATGCTGTTATTCATTAGTTTGAAAAAGTCTTGTTCAAATACAGATTTAGCTTGTTGCCTTAGTTTAGTGTTTAGGTCAATATAGTCTTTTAGATAAGGGCTTTGTTTGAATTTTATTACTCGATGCACGGTAGTCAACTTAAGTCCCGCTTTTAAACACAGTTTCAAATGGACGTAATGAATAACGTAAAAAAATTTGTCGTATAAATTAGGAATCAATTTTGATGTTTTTGAACCGGGTGGAACACATTTTTGAGGACAGAACGGTAAATCATTGTGTGAATCATGAAGTTCTTCTGGATATTCGATATCTACTTCTAAAATGTACCCATATTCGTTTTCGTCTGGTATTTTGCAAACGTTTAATTCATCGATTTCTCGTCTATCTAATAGTCTAAAATCAGAATATGGTAAGTATGCGCACATAGCGTAACCATATAAATTGTTACAATCAATATAAATAAGGTACTTCTCAGGTTCAGCAGGGTTATAATTATTTAAATACTTATTGTTGGCTTTTGCGAACCGCGTAGAACATAAGCATACTCCTCCCCGTATTCCTTTTTGAAGCATTCGAATGATTTCTAGATCATTAATAAGTTCTAATTTAATATTAGTTTTTAATAACATGCTGTCCCAGCTTAAAGCAGGAGCTGTCAAATAATAAGCAGCATCGACTTCGAAATTCAACCTACAAGTAGCTCGAAATTTTTGAAAAACATCGGCTAATAATAAAATATCCGTCAGTAGGTACAGATCTGTGTATTTCCCTAAATTTTGAATCTTAAACGTATTCCAAACCTTAAGGGCGTGATTATAGTCCTCTTTAGAGATATTTTGATTTGTTAGTGTACTAAAAAAATCTTCATAGGACGGTAAGTTAGTTTCGTCATATGATTTCCAGCTTTTCATATATTCATACGGATATACTCCTTTGCGTCTCAACAATTTAAACTTTGTTTTATTCGTAAAAAACTTAGACAAGTTGACCAAGTCTTTGGTAATTAAATTTTCCGCTAACTTTTGTAAACTAGCTCCTAAAAATTTAAATGAATCTACAAAACGGACTGGAAAAAAGCTTCCTTCTTCGGTTGAAAAAAACTTTGTAAATGAAATGTAATTTTCTTTAGTTTTAGCTATAACTTTTATTTTGCCACGAATATCTCCCAGCTCACGTATAAATAAATGTGCATCGTAGCCTGAAAGGTTGTGAAAAAACACTGGAATGAATTTTGGTAATTGGAAATGTATATTGCAGTAAGAATGTGCGGCACCCCTATATTTGCCTGTTAGATGGTCATGATCTCTTACTTTATCATCAAATAACAATTGGGAGCAAATAGAACAGTCTCTGGCATTAGTAAAATCTTTTGAATTATTTTCGGTAAATATCAATGGCACAGGATTTTTCAAAATTTTATATATCTTTAGAACGTCGCGTTGAAGATATTCTATAAATTTCTCAACACAGTTTGGACCCCGATATGACACATATTTATTTAAAGAAGTATCGTACGAGCATACAATGTAATAACCAAACGCGGCAGGAACATGTTTTTGCAAGTCTGACGTAAAACCACCTTTGTTAAAAGTTTGATTTGTTTGGCATGGTTCTAAAAAACATTCGAAATCTGCATAAATGACAAAGGGTACGTCTTGCATACGCTCAAAATGCGTAAACTGTAAAATTGAGCCTTTATTAGGCAATTTGGTCGATACCCCTCCACATACATGCTCATCAAAATTAGTTTTACAATTAAAAAAAAGCAAGCAGTCATCGCAAAAAAAGATTTTCCCATGATGTTTAGTAGTTTGGGATCTAACCAATCGTTCCAAGTTTTTAATTAGACAGTAATGACTACGGGACTTATTTTGCAAGAATAGAAGATTGACATGACGCTTTTTTCTATGTGTTGTTCTATACAATGGTCCAATTATTTTATTATTGGAATTCAAGCCGTAAACGTTGACACTAATTCTGTGATTATTTTTTTCAAATATTTTAATGTCCGAGAATGTCGCCGGAAATGCCATATTTTTGGTGTTAAGTACATCTTCGAAGTGAGGATAAGACGTAGTTCTGTCTGCGTTTGATTTAGCTGGGAACAATGCTGCAATTATACTCCACAAAAAACAAAAATTATCGTTATTTTTTACATTAATACAAGCTTTTTTATTTTTTACATATTTTGGCAATTCAATAAAACTCGAAGCTCTTAAAGGTGAATACCGATTTAAATTAATTTCTAAATACAGGCTTTTTAAAAATGACCACCCACTGTCCTTCTCTTGGAATTCGCTAATTTTTTTGTTTATTTTTGACACAAGATCAGAATACAAGTGGTTAAAATTGTAATTTTGATGAATAATTACATTTTCTGTTGCAAAAGATTTAATTTCAATACAGTCATTTTTCGGTAAAATGAACTCTCCAAAAAATTCAAAATTTACTTTTAAATTAACATGTTGTGCTAATTTAACATCAATAAGCTGTCGTACAGCACGACGCAAAGGTATTCGAGATAAGAACGTGTGAGGTGTAAGCAGATACGAATTTGCTGAGCTGTTACTTGATGGCGACCTCGAGGCATTGCTAGTGGGGCAATGCACCCTGTAACTAGAAATACGGTTTCTGAATGCTGAACTAATTTTTTCTACACATTCATTGATCTCAATAGCGCTATTATTCTTATGAATATTACTACGAAGATGGGCAGAAAATATCCTACTCGAAACATCTTGTTCGCAAACAGTACAAAAAACTTTTTTACTCATATTTACATAGATCAGTAGTATGGCACTTAAGAGTTGTCAGTGTGGTCATATATTTACTGTCGGAAAATCTAAATTTCTATAAACAAAAAAACCAAATTTAAAAAAAGTATTCGTATTTTAAGCACATTAAGGAAGTTGTTAATAAAATTACTTATTTAGGTTATCTACTTTTTATCCCAGGAAAAAATTAGTAATTTATCTGGTATTATATGTAATCAAAATTATACTTCATATGTTACTAAAATTATTTGTATGATAAAAAAAACTAAGTACAGTATCTACCTATTTAGTTACTTTATTATTACTAATAAAAAAAATTTAGGAGCTAGTTTACAAAAGTTTCATTCTTTTTTATTAGAGTAAAACTTGCCTTCTTGGACAAACTTTAGCTTTGCTTTTCTGAGAAAAATTCTTAGTTCCTCCAAATCGGATGACGACGCTTGAAAGCGTAACGCAACTTGGGCTTTCTCCAAACGCTCTTTCCACCCAGTAGCAGCAATAACGTCTTTGGTGTTGTAAACTCTCAGCTCGATGAAAGTATCGCCGTCGAGTTCCGCGGTCCGACGCAGCACACCATCCGCCACTCGTCGGGTCAGAGACGACGTAAGCCCCTGCTGAGCGGCAGCACGAGCAGACCGAGAAGCTTCAAGTTCGTCTTCACTGTCCGAAGACAGGAGTCTGTAGCTCGAGGACCGTTTTCGTGATGATTGCGGACAATGAGCGCTCAGCGATGCAGTCACAGTTCCTCGCGCCTTCCCTTCCACTTTCTTGCGCGGTTTTTTTACTTTTGGCTCTGCCTTAACAGAACTTGCTTCGATCCTGTGTATCAAAAATATAAGAAGTCAATATTTATTTCCATAAAGAAATTATGTACTGCACGTACAGTATTCTTAATACTACCAGTAATAAATAGGCCTCAGTATTCTTATTTAAAGTACTAATTTATGTTTAAAAATAAATATTAATGTTATAAAAACAATGGCTTTACTATCCTCTTTAATCATTAGGGTTTAGTATTTAATTTGAATACAGTGAACTTAATAAGTAATGAAACTATTAAAAGCGTCAGACAAAATTAATCTCTTACAACACACCTTCAACAATCCGAATCTAGATACTTTGGACACTTGATATAAACACTTTTACTAATTACGTCTTTAATCCGAACATAATACAAAAAAAAAGTGTGCAGTCAACAAGGCAAGTAAGATAAGTTCGGATTAAATAGGTAGGAATAGTTGGTAGGAGTGTTTGTATCAAGTGTCCCAAAGTATCTAGATTCGGATTATGGAGGGTGTGTTGTATGGGAGATATGACAAAACTAGAAATTCTGAGGTCAGCTTTTGGAGTTATAAAAAGATTTATGTAAATTACATTTTTCAACAAAAATAATTGAGTTTTCCATATTAAACTAACCTAGTCTCGCCGTCGTCTGAATCGGAAAAGGAAAAGCAGGTGGTTCCCTCTTTTCCAACCTTCCTCTTCTGTTTGAATTCAAACTCCGACCTGTAACAATATAGTAGTTAGAAAGATCTTGACTTCTCATTATATTTATAGACGTATTTACCTAAAATTGATTCGCATTATTTAGAAAAGTAACAAGAACAGGACCTTTATTCAATTACGAACAAATCATATAATTTCGAGATGATTTTGACCTACGCTGCCGCTTTACATCTTTAGTCTTTTCTTTCATGTTTCAGAACGTTAAGCCATAGAGTAATGTAGATCATAATCATCTCGAAACAAGATGGATTACACAGAGTTAAATAAAAGCCTGTTATAAAATTAACATTACAGATTTATGTACAGATAATACTAAGTTTAAAACTTTAATTTAAAATAAATAATTAAACAAACACACAGATTACTTCAAAGTTAAAACTTACGAACATAATTTTTGATGCTTTGATCCTCAGCTTGAAAATTAGAAGTTCACCAATAGCAGCTTCACAGCTTGGTTGTTTAGCAGCACTTATTCACACCCAAGAGTGTTGGAAATTGTGTATATTTTTAACCGGAAAATAAGGCTTAAAAAGGGAAAAGTCAGAGATCTGCAACCTTTTATTACAGTTAACTATAATCAGAAGAAATTAAATCGTACACACTGGTACCATACATAATCAGCTGACACCGAGCGATAGCAAATTAGACTCCAAAAGAAAAGACCTTGGTTTTCTTAGTTCAAGAGTCAAGTAACATAAATTGTAGTTTAACCTACAATAAAGTACTATGAAGTGTAGGTTAACCAAACTTATATTATTATAAACAGGTATTTACGTTCATACTAAATAAAGATTATTCAAGATTTATACGCTTACTGTTATACGTGTTTAGTACAAATATATTGTTAAGTCATCTAAATTTATAATATACCAATTAGGTTTTGTACCCCTTAAATTGTTTCAAGTCAGCAAAACAGCATTCCCATAGAAAAGATTGAAGAATAAATATATTTAATTACTATTTTATTTTACATTAATAACAGAAATATGAAGTACAAAGAATATGCCGCTATTTGGTTTGGGGTTCAATGTTGAATATAAGAATGGTTCTACTCAGTGTCCGCGAATATAAATTACTTATATGTTATAATTAATTGTTTTGGCATACCTTATTTATGTTTGTAAGGAAAAATAAGATAAAGGTAAAACTAGTAAAATAAAAAGTCTTGTGCTTTAATGTTAAAACAAGTTACCTACTCGAATATATATTTTTCAATTACCTTAATTACTTATAGTTTTTAATTTTTAAACCTCAAAAGGCTCGCTTAAAAGTTTATGTTTGTTTTCTTAATCATATTATTTTGCTCTAAGTATATAGTACCCAATAGAAATAACAAAACTAAACCATAAATAATTAACAGGTACGTAAGGAACCCAGAGCAGATTATGCCGCTTAGATATCGTAACACAAAGAAAAGCCGCATTAATGTTTCTTTCCATAAGATTTGTAGAATAGGTAGCTACTTGGTTTACGCTGCACAGCAGTCACGTTTTGTTGGATATGCAATAAAACTGGGGACTTACCACGAAAACTTTTATGAAATCGAGTGTTGATCAAAATTATTAGTGAAATTTTACATATATTCAGGCTTAAGGTTTCATTAGATTAAAAAAATTAAAACATTGTGTACAAAAGCATAACTTTCATTTTAAAAAATCTTTCTGCATTCTTCATTTATATTTTTACAATTAAAGTTAATTATGGTTAAAGATATTTTAAGACTTGTCCTATTTGCTATAACCTTTTGTAAAAAACTCAACGTAAGTTTGATTTTAAAAACACTGTGTAACGAAAGTATCTTTCGTTATCGCTGACCGATTAAGATGTTTGATCGACAGTGTTAATGGTGAAGCGCCTGATTTATGGGAACAGTTTTCATTTCAAACAATTGTTCTAATATGTGCGTACGTCATTTTATTATATATAAAATTAAATGTTTAGTAAAAAACATCTAAATCTGATTTAAGATATGTAGATAAAATTTTGGAGTTTAATTTGTTCTGTTTTAGAAGAAGCCTGTGTAATAATAGATCATATCGTTTACTGCAATAACGAAAGTTTTAACTTTAAAAATCATGTGCTTTGAGTTAGATAAGATTAGTGTGTTAAGTTATCCCTCCCTGTATCCTAAAACGGAACGATACAGCCTAAACACCTTGTGCATAGAGCTAGAAGAAGGTTGGCGATGTCAAGTACGTTATCCTTTCCTGATGCCTTGTTTTGAAAAATATGACGTAAACGCCTTGTGCATAGAGCTAGTAGAAGGTTCGTCTGTATCTGTGTCAAAACATATTTTCTTTCCTATATCCTAATACGGAACGATACGGCCTAAACACCTTGTGCATAGAGCTAGAAGAAGGTTGGTCATGTCAAGTACGTTATCCTTTCCTGTTGCCTTGTTTTGAAAAATATGGTCTAAACGCCTTGTGCATAGAGCTAGTAGAAGGTTTGTCTGTATCTGTGTCAAAACATATTTTCTCTCCTATATCCTAATACGGAACGATACGGCCTAAACGCCTTGTGCATAGAGCTAGAAGAAGGTTGGTCATGTCAAGTACGTTATCCTTTCCTGTTGCCTTGTTTTGAAAAATACGGCCTAAACACCTTGTGCATAGAGCTAGAAGAAGGTTGGTCTGTATCTAATCTATGTTAAAACGTTAAATGAGTCCGATCTGCTCGGAGCACATGTTTTCCTTTGTCATTGCAGTAAACGATAGGATCCTACCTAGAACAAAATGGTTCAATTCCATTTAGTTGTTCTTCTATTTATCTTGTTTATCTTCAGACATATATTTTCAAGAATTAAACTAATTACAAATGTTTATCTAAATGTCATAAATATGGGTTTAGGATTTAAACAAATCTAATTTAAACAAGTGGAAGTGATGAAAAATATTTATTGGTAAGTTTTTATTAGTAAATTAATCATTCGCTGTGGTTATTTCAAAAACTATTTCGTGTCGTTTACATCACCCAAATTGAAAACTTTACGTAACCAATTTCAAAATGTTTATTGGGCATTCTGGCTCACTTTCCGCAGCGCAGATGCACGTAATCAATTCCAATATGTTTATTGGGCATTCTGGCTCACTTTCCGCAGCGCAGATGCACGTAATCAATTCCAAAATGTTTATTGGGCATTCTAGCTCACTTTCCGCAGCGCAGATGCACGTAATCAATTCCAAAATGTTTATTGGGCATTCTAGCTCAATTGGAGCAGTGAAGATGCGCCAGCATCTGCGCTGCGGAAAGTGAGCCAGAATGCCCAATAAACACCTACTTACGTCCGTGTCACTGTTATGAGACCTGTAAAGACACGAGTGTGGTCGCCGTGATCTACGCGCACCCACAATATAGACCAGTCCCTGTCATCTAGGCTATGAAGGTACAGTAGATATCCTGACTCCAGGCTAACATACATACACGAGCACAACATACAAAATTGTGCTCGAGCTTGTAGGCGGGAAAATGTAGGTGTGATGTATCGGCCGTGCTGGATATCTGCATCTCCGTTAGGAAAATAATGGTCGGCTTCGAAGTCTCCAGATGGTGAGAGACTGCGCTAAAGTTGGCGTGAATACACCTGATTTTGCAAAAGTCCACAATAAATGCGGATGGTGTATCCGCTGAATTTACGCTTTTGCTTTTACTTTTTTTACAATTTTTTTTATCGAAACAAGGTTCTTCGACTAAACATGAGGATTGAGCTGTTGTCCTGAGGGATATTTTAGGTCATCACCCTCAGGTGCCCCTGCCGACGGACGTGCTGGATCTCTCGCCCGGTCTGCAGTTGGTCGATGAAAGGTTCCACCTACCTGGTCCTCTGGAACTTCTACTTGGCGCTGATGTCCTTGGATTGCTCGGACTGGACAAGGCCATGTTACTTCAGCCAGGTGGGCTGGTCGCTGTTCCGACTGATCTCGGATCTGTTATTATGGGCCCAGCACATTCTCTCGCCGCTCAGGCGTCTACAGATTCGTCGGTGCAGGTGGGACTCTCACTCGCTGACTCCCTTCAGCGCTTTTGGGAAATCGAAGAGCCCCCCCCCCCCCGCGTCACGGACTCGAACAGTCGACGACGAGTGCGAGTCATATTATCTCGCCAATACGGGTCGTCTAAATTCTGGCCGGTTTTTTACTTGACTGCCTTTCTTATCCCCTCATCCGTGCCTGGGTGACTCCTGGAAAATAGCCGAAAAAAGGTTGTCATCCATAGAGCACCGGATGCGTCGTGATAGAGAATTCCGCACAAAATACGTGGATCTCGGTCACATGTCGGTTTCGCAGTTCGAGTTGGAAGGCAACGAACATTATTTTATTCCACATCACGCCGTCTTTAATAATGGTAAGATACGGGTGGTGGTCGATGGGTCGGCGCCTACATCTTCGGTGTTTCCATGAACGACCTAAGCTTCAGGTAGACATCTCGGACATCTTAACGGGTTTTCGTCGCCACCAGGTTGTGTTTGTGGCTGACATTAAGATGATGTTCCGTCAGGTCATGATACACCCAGAAGATAGGCGGTTTCAGCTCATTTTGTGGAGAGAGGATCCGGCCTCTCCATTGGTTGTTTATGAGCTCAACACTAATACCTACGGGTTAAAGTCGAGCCCGTTTATAGCAATTCGCTCGCTGCTACACTTGGCTGATCGTGAGCGTCTGAATTTTCCACGCGCAGCTGCTGTCTTCCCTTCTGACGCTTACGTAGACGATATTTGTACGGGGGCTTCGTCTGTGGAGGAGGCGTTAGTCCTGAGGGATGAGCTAATCGGCTTGTTACGGGCAGGTGGTTATGAACTGAGGAAATGGATCTCCAATTCACCTACCGTCTTGGAAGACTTGCCATCAGTCTTCAGCAGGAGCCCCACCCCTTACAGAATCCTGAGAATCCTGCCTCCATCGCAGTCCTCGGAGTTCAATATCGGCCAGTTCAGGATATCTTCACTTACTCGGTTGAACCGTGAAACACAATGAAGAGGTGGACTAAGAGGCTGGTTCTGTCCACAGTAGCGCGTGTCTTTGATCCTAATGGTTGGGTGGCTCCTGTAGTCTTTTGGGCCAAATAGTCTTTTGGGCCAAATGTTTCCTACAGGAGCTCTGGATTTCTGGTGCTGACTGGGATACCCCGTTGACCGGAGACTTGTTGTCTTATTGGCTACGTTTTTATGAGACACTTCAGACCTTCAACATGTCTCCGTGCCTCGGTTGATCTTACCCCCAGGTCGTTATCGGGCCAGTCTTCACGGGTACTTTGACGCGTCGGAATCCGGTTATGCGGCTGTGGTCTATCTCCACACCGTTGACAGCAATGGTCATGTCCGCGTCACTCTGGTGGTCGCAAAGAGTAAGGTTGCACCTTTGCGGACCAAGTTGACAATTCCCAAGCTGGAGTTGTTTACTCGACACCTTAATCATGTCTTCTCCACCTTGGGTAAATGGGTCCAGTTTGACTACGTCACGGCATGAACGGACAGCCAAATCGTTTTGTCTTGGTTTAAGGCGTCCCTTCATGCTCTAGAGACCTTCGTGGCAAATCCAGTCGTCTGCAGTGTCTCTGGATTGGCGTAACGTGCCAGGGTCCTTGAATCTCTCGGATTGCGCTTCACGGGATCTGATTGCCTCGCAAATCATGAATCACCCGCTCTGGTGGGGTCCTGACTGGCCGGCCTCTCCTGAAAACACTTGGCTTCAAACAGTTGTGGAGTGTATTGACCCTTTGCCGGGGTGTAAGGTCTTTGCTCTTGAGTAGACTGTGGACACTTCACGCACTTTCTTGCTTAATCCGTTTTGTTCTCTCAACAAGCTTTTTGGTGTCACCGGTTGGATTAAGAGGTTTCTCCACAACTTAAGGAACAGGTCACAGCCAAGTTCATCTTCAGTCTTGTCTCCTGAAGAGCGTCAGGATGCCCTCCTCACCTGTGTTCGACTGGTACAGGCCCAGTTGTTCGGAAAGGAAATTCGTATTCTCCGTTCAGAGAACGGGAAATTGCGGGGAAGTCTTGCTCGTCTTAATTTGTTCCAAGACGAGTCAGAGTTTTTGCGAGTACCCACGTAGTAGACTTCGTAACTCAGAATTGCCCTATGGGGCTCGGCATTCTCTCTTGTTGCCTAAGAGCGGTCATTTTATTGAGTTGCTGATCAGGGACCGCCATGACAGGAACTGTCATGCCGGTCTTAACGCATTCTTGGCTTGTCTGCAGCGAGACTTTTGGATTTTGTCCGCCAAACGAGCAGCTCGGAGCTCATTTTTAAGTGTATCCCTTGTTATAGGTTAAAAGGAAACTTGTCTCAGCCACAAATGGGTGACTTGCTGTCCGATCGTGTCCGGCCCGCTCGACCTTTCGCTAAGGTTGGGTGGAATTTCGCGGGTCCGTTTTTAGTGAAGACTTCAAGTGTTCGCAATGCCAGATAGGTTAGGGCCTATTAATGCGTCTTCGTCTGTTTGTTTTCCAAGGCTGTGCATCTGGAGCTCGTTTCAGCCTTGTCTACGTAGGCCTTTGTCGCATTGACTCAGCCACAAATGGGTGACTTGCTGTCCGATCGTGTCCAGCCCGCTCGACCTTTCGCTAAGGTTGGGTTGGATTTCTCGGGTCCGTTTTTAGTGAAGACTTCAAGTGTTCGCAATGCCAGACAGGTTATGCGTCTTCGTCTGTTTGTTTTCCAAGGCTGTGCATCTGGAGCTCGTTTCAGCCTTGTCTACGGAGGCCTTTGTCGCATGTCTGTCGTGGTTTGTCAGGCGGCGTGGTCTCCCTCGTTTATTTCGCTCGGACTGTGGCACAAATTTCAAGGGTGCAGATCGCTATTTGAAGGAAGTCCTTAAGTTTTTGTCGGACAATCACACGTATATTTATTCGGAGTTGTCCAAATGGAGCGTGACTTGGAGTTTTGATCCTCCCGGCTATCCTTCGTGGGGCGGTTTTCGAAGCAGCTGTCAAGGTCGCCAAAACTCACCTCCGTCGTGTGATTGGTAAAACGGTCCTTACCTTTGAGGAATTACAAACGGTATTTTGCAACACCAAAGCGGTATTGAACTCACGACCGCTTTGTCCAATCTCGTCGGATCCTAATGACCTGGAAGCGCTAACTCCAGGCCATTTCTTGATCGTTAGTCCTTTAACCTCCTTGACCTTGACCTTGTCTTCTTAAAGGACTCAAATTTACCGCCCTTGCAGTGGCGTTTAGGTCGCATCGTACAGTTATTCCCCTGTTCGGACGGTATCCCGCGGGTCGCAGAGGTCTTGGTAGGGGATTTAGTACTGAAGCGTGCCGTCGCGACGCTTTCCCGATTGCCAGTTGATTGATGGTTCTGGCTCGGTATTTCCTCATCCAGACACGGTCTGGCTGGGGCGGGGGTTTGTTTTGAAAAGAATGCGGTCGGACCGTGATATGATCGTAGCTTAGGTACTCTGTGCGCGTGCGCGCGCCTCAGTCGTCATAATCTGTGCGCGACGTCACGGCAGTCTATGAAAATACTTCGTCGCGGCTGTTGTTTTTTCGATCTTATTGTGATAATTTATTATTAAGTTTGGTTTGCGTGAAACAACCTACACATATACAGACACCACACCACATATTCAAACAAAAACGTTATACAACCAATTTTTTTGGGTAAGTCTTCGCAATTTTTCTTATGGCCTACGTGTGGCCTTTTTAGTAACCAGCCTCCTAAACCCAATATTAACATCGAGTATCCAACGTTATTCAGCAGCTGACGGTGTGGATGTCAGGCTCGTGGAGCGTGACCAGCGTCCTCGGCGCGACGTGGGAGTGGCGTCGTGAGGGGGGCGACCGGCGCGTGGCCGCCTTTGAGGTGACGGTGCAGCGGCGCGCTAGGGCGCACTCGCTTGCCACAGGCGCCGTACTGTGCGCTGCAGTGCTACTCCTGGTGGCCGCCGCGCTGCTGCCGCCGCAGCTCCGTCCGCCGCTCTGCGCTATTGCCGCCTTCACCGCTGCACTCTGGTCAGTACAGTACTACTCGACTTCTCCTAGTAGGTAGGTCGGAAACATCACCATAGGGAACTTTGGGATCGTTTTGCCTGTGGTCATAACACCGAGGAACTTCTAAACTACTTATCTTTGATTCCTGAATTATGAGAAATAAGGTGTTTTACATGTTGCGAAGCCATCAACTGTAATATTAATAAATAAAAAATGGTTTCATATCTGAATTCAAACATTTCAGTTCCGTAGTTCCTTAAGGTTTGCACCTCGGCTCGTTACTTTCTATATCAAACATAATTTATATACCTAAATCTATCTCATAATCTAATGTTAAAAACTTCAGAGTGATGTTGTAACGAGCTTTAAAGAATTCTATCAAGATAACAACCTATTTCTTGATCCAGAAAAATGCTATGTTATTATCTATTCAATTAAAAATAATTATGTTATAATATTATAACTTTATTTATACTCTGTGCGGTTGAGCCTCTAAGCAGAGTCCGTTAGATACGTGATCTTGGCGTCCTTATGGATTATTAAAAATCGCAGTGTTTACATCGATACAGTTACCTTGTTCAAAATTCTTAGTAACGTCATTGACTAAACACCGTAATTAAATTATATTCAGTAAGTGTACGGTATAACCGCACAGTAAGTGTACTGTCTAACCGCACAGTAAGTGTACTGTCTTACCGCACAGTAAGTGTACAGTCTAACCGCACAGTAAGTGTACAGTCTAACCGCACAGTAAGTGTAAAGTCTAACCGCACATCGCTATCGTCAGCGTTTTATTACACGATGCGTTACCTTTAATTCGAAACCATCGATATTTTCAAGTTAGTTCACGTTCGAGCATTGTAGTGTGTGCTTACAGCATTTTATCATTTTAATAAATTTTCTATGTTATTAATTTAGGGTTTTTAAACAATCGATTTCCAAAGCTCAAAAGTTGTTAGGACAAAAATCACAGATTTAACAACAAAAAATTGATTTTTTCATCCAATATAAATATTATTTTAAATATCTCGTTAGTCTGACCAGAGTCTGTCCACCTGGTAGGAGGCCGACTCACGCTACGTCTTCCGATCCGTGGTCGCTACTCGAGAACCTTTCTTCCCCATCGGTTACACTACTCAACACTTAAAAAATATCTGACCCAATTCATATTATTTCATAATAAGCTTGACCAATATAAAAATACTGTATGCATTTTATTTCGATATCACATCTGGTTATAGGGATAAATATTTTTTTACCTACCTACAAAAGTTAAAATGCGGGTAGTCCGGAAACTTATTACTTTTGCAAATGGAACATAGTGCATTTGTTAGTATATTAACTGACTTCTAAAATGTCGCGAGTGTGTGTTCACAGTCCTGATTTATTTTGCTATATTTGTGGCGAGTTTACGCCGAAATCGAAAAAAAAACCACTTTCTGACTTAATTAAACAGTGCTATCAAGCTTATTTTAACCGTGTCGTAAGGAATCAAGACAAGTCATGGGTTCCTAAAGTGTGCTGCTTAAGATGTTATACATATCTCAATGGTTGGTGTAAGGGAACAACTAAAACTTTTGTTTAACGCAATTAAAGGGGTTTTCTGAAAAATCAAAACGAAGTATTAAGTATGCCAACGTGTCATCGGTAATAAAACCTCAGCCACATTCTGACGAGTTGCCTGTTCCTGAGTGCCCAGTGAATTTAATTCAGACAGTTGAAGTCGACTCGAGTTCGACGGATAGTGAAAATAGCGAGGACCCCCAATATGTCCCAAAATGTGCAGCTGAGCCACTTTTATTGAATCAAACTAGGCTTAATGACTTAATTAGAGAATTAAATTTACCCATTGATAAGGCAGAATTATTGAAATCCAGATTACAGCAATGGAATCTATGTGAATCAGATGTGAAGGTATCTTTTTATCGTAAACGACATAGCTCACTGGTTCCGTACTATTCTAAAGAAGATGGCTTAGTTTTTTGCAATGATGTAAATGGATTAATGGCACAGCTTGGGCAAAATCATGTAGCTGCTGAATGGCGTTTATTTATTGATTCCTCAAAAAGTAGCTTGAAAGCAGTATTGTTGCATAATGGAAATGAGTTACCGTCCTTGCCCCTCGCTTATAGTGCTAATTTGAAAGAAACTTATGACGTTATGAAACTTTTATTAGAAAAAATTTAAAACAGAGATCATAAATGGCCAGTTTGTGCAGATCTTAAAGTGGTTGCTTTGTTAACAGGCTTGCAGTCAGGCTATACAAAATATTGTTGTTTTCTTTGCGAGTGGGATAGCCGAGCTCGAGCTCAACATTTTATTAAAAAAGATTGGCCATTACGTCACTCTCTAGTAGTGGGCCAGAAAAACGTAAAATTTGAAACATTGGTTGAGCAAGATAAAATTATTTTGCCGGCATTGCACATCAAACTGGGGCTCATAAAAAATTTTGTGAAAAAAATAAGCAAAGAGGGTGCGGCTTTCCAGTTTCTTAAGCAAAAGTTTCCCAAGCTTAGTGACGCGAAAATTAAAGAGGGTGTTTTCGTAGGTCCAGACATAAAAAAGCTGATTCAAGATCCATCTTTTATATCTGCTCTCAATAATATTGAAAAACAAGCATGGAACGCTTTTGTCGATGTCACTAACAATTTCCTTGGTAACAAGAAATCTGAAGATTTTCGCGAAAAAATAAAAGTTTTATTGGACTGCTACTATAAAATGGGATGCAATATGTCACTTAAGTTGCATTTTCTTCACTCGCATTTGGACTTTTTCCCTGAAAATATGGGATCAGTCAGTGACGAACATGGCGAACGCTTTCACCAAGATGTTGTTGCATTTGAAAAGCGATTTCAAGGCAGATGGGAGCCTGCTATGCTCGCGGATTACTGTTGGAGCCTTATTAGAGAGACCCCTGCTACCCTAGTACAAGAGAAAAGCCAGCCACTCCAAAAAAACTACGCCATTTCAATTAAAATTAGAATAAAATTATGGAAAATTCGTGATTTCGGACATGGATGTTTATCTGGACATTGAGATGTGATGGTGTGTGTATATTTGCATATTTTTATTACTTTAGTGGCAAGAAATAGTAATCACATAATGCGACCTCAGATAAAATCAAAAGTTGAAAATTTGTTATCGGTTCGACGAGCGATGTGGCCTACCCATTGCCACTTCAGCTTGCTAACTGATTGAGCTATGTCGGTAACCTTAGTTTTCGGCGAATTTCCTCCTTTTGGTTTCTATCGCGCAAAGAAACAACAAGTATAGCTCTTTCCATAGCTCGTTGAGCGTTTCTAAGCTTATTTATGAGGCCAACAGTAAGAGACCACGTTTCTGTACCATAAGTCGTCACTGGCAACACATATTGATTATAGACTTTCGTCTTTAGGCACTAAGGTATTTTGGCCGTAAAGATGTAGCGTAGTTTCCCGAACGCTGCCCCGCCGACCTGGATTCTTCAGTTAACCTCTTTCTCAAAGTTGGACCTACCTTATTGGACTACTTGCCCTAGGTATGTGTATTTGTCAACAACTTGGAGAGCAGCGTTCCCAACAACAACCGGTATAGGCGCAACATGGACATTGAACATCACCTTCGTTTTATTCACGTCCAGAAACAACAAGTATAGCTCTTTCCATAGCTCGCTGAGCGTCTCTAAGCTTACTTAAAAGGCCAACAGTAAGAGACCACGTTTCGTTTCTGTACCATAAGTCGTCACTGGCAACACATATTGATTATAGACTTTCGTCTTTAGGCACTGAGGTATTTTGGCCGTAAAGATGTAGCGTAGTTTCCCGAACGCTGCCCCGCCGAACTGGAGTCTTCAGTTAACCTCTTCCTCAAAGTTGGACCTACCTCATTGGACTACTTGCCCTAGGTATGTGTATTCGTCAACAACTTGGAGAGTAGCGTTCCCAACAACAACCGGTATAGGCGCAACATGGACATTGAACATCACCTTCGTTTTATCCACGTTCATTCTAAAGCCAACCTGTTGGGAAACTCTGCTGAGGTGCCTAGGTCTTCCAGCGATTCTGCCATGACCACTATGTCGTCGGCAAATTTATTCAATGAGGTTAGCTCTCCTTTCTTGAAGAAAAGTATGACCGTGCTTCTGCTTCAAGTTTTTGGCGTAGTGCCTTCTAGGATAACAGAAATAAAGAGCCTCTGAAGGACTTTAAGTATCGGTGTTCCATCCCCTTTCAGAAGCTCTGATGTAATTCCGTCGTCGCCCGCTGCCTTATTGTTCTTAAGCTGTTTCAAGGCCATTCTGGGTTCTTTAGCCGTGATGTTGACAGGATCACAAGTTGAGGTGTACAACTGTCTATAGAAGTTCTCGATCTCTATTATAATTCAGGTTTGGACGAAACGATTTTGCCAGTTTCGGTCGTCAGCTTTCTCAGCTGTCGCAGTGAAGCGTGTTGGGGAGGTACTTATGGCTTTTTCAATATACTCATATATAAACTTAACCTCATCATTGGGGTGTGCCGAACTCGGTGCGTAAACCTGTATCTCCTTCAGAGAATATCTCTTGGTGATTCTAAGTACAAGATACGCTACCCTTGTCGACACACTCTCGATGGTCGTAATGTTGTTGATGAGGGACTTGTGGAAGATAAACCCGACACAACCTTAGGACAGTTGTTTGCCCTCCCGGAAGTAGAACAAGTTACCGGATTTGAGTAATATCGAGTCCTCTCCCTGTCTTCGGACTTCAGATAGCCCTATTATATCCCAGCGCAGCTTGTCTACTTCTTCTTCCAGCTCAACAATCTTGTCGTCATTCCTTAAAGTGCGTGCATTGTACGTTGCCAGGGCCAGTTGTCGGTGTTTGTGGTAGCCGGATCTCTGCCGGGGATTTTTCGCACCCCCTGCCCCACCCATACCTTGACCGCTACCATGGTCAGGACTACTGGAGCTGCCGGGGATTAGGGGCCGTGGTTTTTTTGTGCAATGCATATGGGGGGTTTTACCAATAATTGCCACGCTTGGCATGCGGGCGGTTGGCGATCGCAGATTGATATTTAATACTCCCTCAATGTGATGCTGCTACCCAACATCTGGTATATCCCTTAGTCGCCTCGTACGACACCCACGAAAGGATATGGGGTGGTATTATTCTGCTCTAGCGATACCACACGGCATTGTGCATATACTGTCCCAGAAATTAGACACTTTAACACACAACAGTAACTCACAAACTGACTTTACTGAAATCCATTTAGCAACAGCATCGATTAAAGTTCGTTATAGACCTAGGAATATAAGATAAACTGTAAAGGTTTAACATTTACTATCAATTTTGCCGCAGATTTCAATTGATCATCCGAATAACTCCATTCCCGATCAAGCCAAAGTTTGACCCCTTTTTTGGCGCCGCGAGTTATATTAGGTATAATTCGCCTCTCTAATTTGCTTGCATATATCTTATATATATAAATAAATAAACCCGACTACCGACCGAACATAAAACTGTGACATATACAGAACCCGAACTCCAAGAGAAAGGATCTAAGGTTGTCGATGATGCTTACTCATCATGCCGCATGTCGTGGCACCGCTGACTTCCGATTTGACCGACAACCAAAGTCAAATGATTATACCAATTAATCCGACCGCATCGACCCGAAATTCCGTTATATCATTTATTGTGAGACTATTGTGTGTATTGTGTGTGTTTGGACTTTGAATCAAGCCATCCGAATTAAGTACGTGCCAACGTAGACGAGCCCGTCATCCCGAGGACTTCTAAAAGGGTGCAGGATAGCCGCAGGTAACACTCCCGTCAACATCTCCCGAGACTGCCGTTTGCAATCTTCTTCTGCGACACAAGCACTAAGCTATAGACGCATACTTAGTGGTAGAATAGACCATCCTGGCTGTCAAGTTTTGAAGACGAAGCAGAAGAACGCCATATTATTCAAACAAATCAAGGATCAAAGAAAATAAAACCAACCTGTGTGGTTAGCCAAAACAACAACTATAGCATTATTAACCTGTTATTACATAGAAATAGCACATTTACAAGAGTCGTCAGAATATTAGCATGGATCATCAGATTTTTGTCTAAAAAAAGGAAAGATAAAGCACCTTATCTTACTAACACGGAGTTAAAGAATGCCAAAACCTAGCCTTGGGCACCATTTTGAACAATTCCTCAGAACACAATCCATTGTACAAGCGGTAGAACACAAACAGGGAAGCAAAGTCTCTCCTCAGACTTAAGGGCTAGATACCGCTAGTGAGTTGGGAATCGTCGACAATTCTCACAGCCCGCCGTTGAACCGAGTCAAAAGTGCCAAGCTGGTATCCGGGTGCACGCGCCCAGAGATGGCAGCAGTACTCCATATGGGGCCGAACTTGCGACTTGTAAAGTAACAACCTTTGCCCCGACGTGAAGTACTGCTTCGCTCTGTTGAGTACCCCAAGTTTTTTGGACGCCAGCTTCACCTTGTCCTGCAGATGATCTCGGAACTGAACATCGCTGGAGATGTCAACACCAAGGATCCCTTGGAGATGGAGAGGGGGTGTTCTTAAATTGTGGGACCACAGTCAATGGGGTTTTCTTAACGGTGAACGCGCAGACTTGTATCATTGTAGGGTTGAATCGGACCAAGTTTTCCCGTCCCCAGTCAAAGACCTTGGATCGACTGAACTCGGTTTGAGACACAAGTTCTTCACGTTTTTCCTCCATCCATCCCCTTGGAGAGGAGAGAGGTAATAGCGATAGGCCTGTAATCGATGGGTCTGGTCTATCGCCCTTTTTGGGCACCGGTTGCACATTCGTAGTCTTCCATGAAGACGGAAATTGCCTATTATGGTAGGAAAGCGCGAAGAGGCGCGTGAGTATAGGACATAACTCAGGAGCGCACTGTTAGCGCTACTGCTGGTATACCGTCTGGCCCACTCGACTTATGAACGCCTAGGGAAAGCAACGCCCGCCGGACCTGCCGCTGTGTTATAGAGATTTCCAGCATGGTCTTACCGCACCACGGTATAGTGGGTGGTACAGCGCCTTCGTCGTTCATATTTGAGTTGGAGGCAAAGAGACTGCCCAATAGATAACATGGAGGTACTTCCCCAGTTCGGGCCGCTCATTCGAGCAAGTACTCGCTATGCCCCGCTTTATTTGTTCCGTCGGCTTATTCGAGCGAGTACTTGGAGTGCCCTAGCAAAAAAAGCGGGGCATAGCGAGTACTAGCTCGAAAGAGTAGCCCGAACTGGGGAATTACCTTCACCATACAGAAAACCGCGGCCATAATAACGCAAATATTGAGTAGTGTTGTATCCCTCGCGGTGACTAACGTTGCCAGAAATCCTGAGGATTCGCTGCTCGGACAGCGAAGGACCGGCGGCGCTCGTTGCTGTCATTGCTCGCGATCAGGGAGACCTGATGAAACGGCTTACCTCTAGCCGCGCGCAGGTTGAACGGGTTCCCGAACCCAGGGATCACTTAATTTTCGCCCTGGGAGGCTGTACCGCCAACCTGTGTAAAGTCTCTGAAGTAGTAGTCGTGCCCGAGAAGAAGACCGGGGTGTTCCCGGCTATTACAACAGTTGGAGGTCAGGGGCCCTAGCACACCGTGCTAGAAACCGTATTATCTGTGCTGAACTTCAACAGTTCTAGTGCCGCAGCTTTTGTCCTCTAAACTGTTAGTGCAGTGAATCCTCATTATACTCTTAGTAACTTTTTCAAAAAACAGGGACGGGAAAAATAAAAGAAAAAGAGTTTTCACATCGGCTACTCCATGTACACATAATGTGGATTTTTGCAACATCAGGGGTATTAATACCAATCTTAACTCAGTCCACCACCATCTCGAGACTGTGCAGTAGATATCTTGCCGGCCGAAACATCATACCTACATTATCCCGGCTACAAACTCGAGCACAATTGAGTGAGTCGTGCCGATGTATATATGTTCGTCCGGGAGCATATCTGCTGTCGCGTCCTTCACTGCCTTGAAGACAAGGACCTGTCGATATTGAGGGTGCGCGTGGATCACGGCGGCCATACTTATATTTATGCGGGCCTATGGAACCGTACCCGTGGAAGCAGATCTGTTGTAGCTCAGAAGATCCTGACGTGTGCGCAGCTGCAGTCACTGAGACAACCCTCGCTGGTATGGAATGTTTCATTCCTAACCTGTGAGAAGCTGCCAGCGTCAAAAAATGTCCGTGGTTTAACAGGTCTTGCAGAGAAGTTAAAATTCTGAAGCAAACTGCGTATGAGGCTTGGACCACAACTCGTAATAATAAGGATCCGAATATTTCTGAGGTAAAACGCAAATTAAATGCTACCGCGAGGTTCAGTAAGAATTCAGTTAAATTCCAATTCATTGGCAAACTTACAGTGTAAAAGGAGAGTTAAGCTGGAAAATGTACTACAAAACATTTGCGGAAATTGTCAGTGAAGACATTATAAAGATTTTTTCTGCAGAATCTGTGGGTGCTTTAGACTCAATGTTTTTGCTTATTTACAAATTGTGGAGGATATTTCAATAATAAATTTTGAGGGTTCCCCATACTTAGAACAGAAACTCAAAAATTTTTATTCTTCAAACCCATACGTGTGGGGTATTTATGGATAGGTCTTCAAAAATAATATTGAGGTTTCTAAATAGTTTGCACGAGAGACACTTCCAAAGTGGTAAAATGTGTCACCCCCCCTGTAACTTCTAAAATAAGAGAATGATACAACTAAATAAAAATATATGATGTACATTACCATGCAAACTTCCACCGGAAATCGGTTTGAAAGAGATCTAGTAAGTAGTTTTTTTTTTAATACGTTATAAATCGTTAACCGCAATTTACCTTTCATTCAATGAACTTAAATATAAAAATAAAATAAAAACATAAATTTTTATAAATAATGGTACGGAACCCTTAGTCCTATTCGCACTTGGCCGATCTTGAATTATTGATTAAGCTGTGTTTTATTTGACTTTAACTATTTATATTAATTACCTACTCGTAGTTGTCTCTAGCAACAGTTGTTAGGTAACAAATTTATAAGTAACTGTTGGTCTTAAATAAAAAAAGAAATGATAACGAATTTATATGCCTATATAAATAATATATAAATGTAGAGTAGATATTATGTTTTGTTACACTTTGTCCAAATTTAAAACTCAAATTAAGAGCCTGTTGTAGTATATGTTATACTTATACTTATAGGAACAAGTCTCGATGTGCTCGCTCGTTGAGTTGTCTTCATCAATCACCGTTACCTACTGCTTTCAGTTTCTTAGTAGAACACAATACGGCAACAACAAATTATTATTTAAAAAAAATATTTATAAGGAAACTCTAAGTATAAATTATAATAAACAATTATATATAATTAAAATTGTATGTTGACTGTTTGTTGCTTATAAATAAATAAAAAAACAGTTAATTCCTGCAATTACGTCCGTATTACTATTTTTAGGGTCCGTTTCCCAAGAGTGCCAACGGAACCCTATTACTAAGCCAAAGCTTTAGTGGGCTTTATCTTTTAGACCGAACTTTTTCTAACAAAAAATACCAAAAAGTAAAACTTTAAGGAGGTTCCCATACAAGTGGTCCCATAAAAAAATCCGTCTCGCGTTGCAGGTTGATATCGGCGCTGTTGCGTCTGCCGAGCTCGTCCTCCAGTCCGCTAGCGCTGCGCGTGATGTGCGCGGTGTGCGTGGCGGGCGCGGGCAGCGCGGTATGCGCGGGACTCGTGGTGCGGTTGTCGCGCTGCACCCCCCCCGCGCCCCGCGCCCTGCGCTCGCTGCTCGCCGCCGTGTCTCGTTCCACCACACTCACCCCGAACACCGACATGGTAAGTTTCCTTCCTTCCTCCCTCAACAGCCTCACACGTCCCCATAATGACATCACTGTCAGTTTTTAAATAAATAAATTTTGAGCCTATCTTTTACTGGTTACCTCGATGTAAACGTCTACAAAATATTAAATGATCACCTAAATCATTGTTCGGACAAGAAAATAGATATATTTTTGGAATAGTCTAGAAAAAGTAAAGTAAAAGTAAGATATACCTTAATACTTTCAAGTTATCAAGTTAGATAAATATCCGCCAGCAACACGTAAAGACTTGTGAAATGCAAATGAAGCTTGTCTGGCCAAAAACAAAACAAACAAAGAGACTAAAAACAAAAGCTTTCAAATAAAACACACAATGAGTGCCCACGTTTTTTTTTTCTAAAACCGACTATGCAGTTGTCTGATGCATTCCACCGGACTTTTGGGATGAGACTCTGAAGGAGTCAAAGCCCATATAGCGCGGGAGCCTTGGCTTGGGTTGTCGCTCTTGTGGTTGTCGACTAGCGTGAGCCTCGAACCCGAAGGTGAGTCAGTGCCAGGAAGAGAGTTCCCCGTGCCACGTATCCGGATCATCTTCTATACTAACTGAGGCTACCGATGTAGGTTTTTTTTTTATACCACTAAGGTGGCAAACTAGCTTACGGTCCGCCTGATGGTAAGCGGTCACCGTAGCCTATGGACGCCGTACTGTCATCTGCATAGCAATGCATGTTGCTAATGTCCAACATGTCATTGATATGCAGTAGAAACAGCGAAGGAGACAGCACAGAGCCTTGCGGGACACCAGCATTAATGTCCATGCTATCAGAGGAACTACCATCAACTACTGTTCGTATGCGTCTGCCGGAAAAAAAGCTAGCTACTCATTTCCACAAACTCTCGGGCACTCCGTAAGATAGCAACTTCGAAAGAAGACCCCGGTACCAGACCCGATCGAACGCCTTCGCTATGTCCAGGCTACATGCCAATGCCTCCCCCTGACTCTCAATGGCTAGTGCCCATCGATGTGTGAGACACACTAGAAGGTCACCAGTCGATCGACCGTGGCGAGAGCCATATTGACGGTCACTGACCAGGTCGTGTTCTTCTAGGTATCTTAGAAGTTGTGTGTTGATCACACGCTCCATCACCTTGGAGAGGAGAGAGGTAATAGCGATAGGCCTGTAATGCGATGGATCTGATCTATCGCCCTTTTTGGGCACCGGGTGCACTTTCGCAGTCTTCCATGAAGACGGTAATTGCCTAGTGTCTTAGGAAAGCGCGAAGAGGCGCGTGAGTACAGGAAATAACTCAGGAGCACACTGCTTAAGCACCACTGCTGGTATACCGTCTGGCCCACTCGACTTATGAACGTCTAGAAAAAGCAACGCCCGCCGGACCTCCCGCTGTGTTATGGAATTTTCCGGCATGGTCTTACCGCACCACAGTATAGTAGGTACAGCGCCTTCATCGTTCATATTCGAGTTTGAGGCATAGAGACTGCCCAGTAAATCGGCTTTCTCTTTAGCACTATGGGTCAAGTCACCATCGGTCTTCCGCAGTGGAGGTAACGACGACTGGCAAAAGTTCCTTTCGGCAGCTTTGGCAAGCGACCAGAAAGCACGACTCCCAGAAGGATAGCTCGCAAGTCGCCCACCTATTTTGCCTATGAATTGGAATTTACTTTGGTACTTGTGGTGTTAAAAAAAGTTGAGTGAAAGTATTCAGATAACATTTTACTAATGTTACACCAGATTGACTAGCGGTATAACCCTGATAATAGGTAGAAAAGCACTCGATTTAATTTTGCTACTGACACACGATCAGAACGCCTTTCGGTTTTGCCTGGTCGAATTTTCAATGTTATCAATATATTGTCCACAGCATGTACTTTGTAAATGCTTATCACAATCGTCGAGCTGTGCAAGAGTGTGTTCGTTGTGGGATAAAAAGATCCCACGTTTGATGCTTTTCACACTTTTGAAAACGCCAGTTTTGCCACCGATACCTATCGTTCGTGTAGCTTTGAAACGTTACTAACAAAACTATTGTTTGCAAAACAAACGGTTGAAGTACACACATTATAATAACACACACACACTACTATAAATGAATATTCAAGACAATTTTGTCAGATTAACATCCAAGACCCAACCTCCAGACATGGGTCTATAGATAAATGCAACTTCAGTGGCAAAAGTGACAAAATAACTAAAATATCGTAAACGAGTGATCCCATAAAACAAATTGATAGTTTGTTACAGATGATACTAAAATATTTATATTTTTGATACCAATGCTAAACGAACAGATGAAGGCTGACAAAATTAACGAAAATCAAGATTCTTTATTTTAAAACGAACAAACAGATTTTTTATCGCCTTTATAATGTTTAGCTTTTGGATCAACTACGCTCAAGTATCGTTCCATGGGCAAACTGTTCCAAGAGAGTAGTCGGGTTCGGGCGGTTCTTCTACTTTATTCACTTCCGTTATTTTTTTTCATACGTTTGTCGATTTTAACATACTCTTTACCTTAACTTTATCCAAGGCTACTCCTCTATATCGAGATATTTCCGATGAGGTCTTCATCGACCCTTCCATTGAATTTTGTCTCATAAGGTTTCGTGCAACTTGTTTCATTCATCATCATTTCAACAAGCCTTAACATATATTTCTTAATTCTTATCACAATCTACATACTATTTTTTTACTCCGCAACACTCTGGTATCTCTATTATTTAGAGTAACGCTCACATACACTTCTCAATGCTCTCATTTAATACAGCTTTAATTCAACTTACATGCTTCAATTGCCATACCCAACATTTCCGTCAATCAGTGATGTAACCAATACATCCCATGAAATATGAATACCCGAACGGACATTATCAAATGATACCTACTATCAAGTCGGCAACGCGCGAGTAATGTTCCTGGTTTTGCAAGCGGTCATAGGCTGCGGTGACCGCTTACCATCAGGTGGACCGTTCAGTAGTTTACCAGCTTATACAATCAGATAGAAAATCTTTTTTAAATTATTTTTCTGCATTTTCCAGTTTAAAAAAATAGTTCCTGTTACAGTTTTACCTAAAACTGTTTAACGCTACCTTATTCAAAACAAAAAGAACCACATATAAGTTTTTATATAGAACCCAGAACTCTCTTTAAATCTGCCACTTTATAGACATATACGTACCACCTATCATTTTTTTGTAACTCTATCTATAATATTAGAAAAGTTATTAGAAAAATTTTGGGGTTTGTTTAGATGGCTTTGGGGTTGTCATGACCCCCATGACTCACCCCCATTCGAATCGCGCCTAGCTAAACCAGAAAAGACATTTTGTACCAATGTATTTATTTAATCATTTCGAAAAAGAAAACGACAGCGTCATCTATAAATTAGTTAATTAAGTTTGGGACCAGTTAACACTACATGGTCAACACTATTGCCAACTGCTCGCATACAGACTGACAATCCGATTTATTTTATAATCATTTATTTCTGGGCGTTCGATGTAATAGAGAGACATTTATATTTAACGGTTTAATACAAAGTGATTTGTGACGGCTATCTTCAGGAACTAGAGGACAAACACAGTGACTAAAGGCGTATTAAACTCACCCAACACTTTATAATCGTCTTCACTTTCTGGCAAAGATGCGGTTTTATTAAAAATGTAGTTTATTGTGTGATTTCTAAGTAGCCAGGGGTTAAGTAAACAGTCGCATTGTAATATTTTATGAAAAAAATTTTGCTGGTCGTTTTACTTAATGGTAATCCGAAGATCCTCTACGCTAGCTCGAGATCTACAGTCAAGACGTTCTTCAGAAATTATTTAATTCCGAACCGCCGACAGTACACTGCAGATACCGAGAAGTCCCTATCCCAGCGCCATACTAGATATGAACTTCACTTAAAAAGGTCGTTGGTTTTGTTTAGCTGAATATCTTTTATTTCCATATTGTCTCGGCGCGCCCACTGCCCACTGTCCCTTGTCATTAGGCGCTGGTGACATTTATTTTAAAAGATTATCATCTCATCCTTAAGGAGAAATGGTATAACAAAACCCGATCGCTCCGCCGAAATTTGCAATTTAAAATAGCTTAAGTGCTTAAACAACACAGAAAAAAAATAATGGGACTCTTGAAATTTTAAGGGCTATGTACGATGGAAAAATTTAGCAAACTCTTGTAAATATCATCAGATTTTCGGACTGACTGCTTGAAATATAAATTCTAATATTTTATTGCTTTGTAATAAGAATCATTAATTGAAAAATATATATTCAAGTTTCGTATTTATTAAACAATGTGTTTTAGTGAATAGTTTTAGTTGTTTCCTTCAATGATAATAAAAACAAACTTCTTATGAGCTTAAATTCAGACATTCTAGAGGTCCCACAAGCCGATCAGTTGTCCAAAGACTACAATATATATACCTGAAAGTCAACGGCGGACTTGTGCCAAAATTTACGGTCTCGTTGTGGTTTTTATGATACATTTTATTTTCCCTTTTACGTATTGTAAATAAATTATTTATCAGGAAATACTGGAAAAACAATATGAATGTGTCTATAATGGGTATAGAATTAGCAAAATTAAGTTTTTGCAGTCTCATAAACTGCACCACAGTGTAATTTAAAATCAGTAGGTACGTCAGTCAGATTTTGCTTTTTAGAGTCCGGTAACAGAAAGTATCGGTAAACCGGTAGGTATGACTTCGGCGTCTGTATGTCACAGCGGTTTTTCTCAGTAAACTCAAAGTAATATCAACATAAAATTTAATTCAATTAACTTACTAACCCTACTTTACAACAAGTGAAGTTTCATGAAAAGATTTTGTTTGCACAGTACAGAACATTTTTTTTTATATAAATGACACATTTTCAACTAAAACTCGTATGATTTTAGTTCTTGTTTTTTTTTTTAATCTTTCAAACATATTACATTTCAAATAATATTTTAATGTATCGAATTATAATAAATATGCCAAATCAAAGAAATAGGTTCTTTTTGAAAAGATGTGCATTTACATAATACCACCTACCTAACCTATTAAAACTTTTAAAATATAAAATAAAAATTCAAAATTAAATTTAATAAGATGTTATGTTAACGTTATGGAAATATATTTTATATTTTAATTTTTTGTTTACTATCAAATACATAATATAGATTACAATGTGTACCTACTTGGATTTGCCTCTAGTGTGGCGCAAGCGCAAACGATGTTAGCGAAAGTGCCCCGTATAGTGCACGACCTTACTTCACCTGCTTCACCCCCGCAAAAATCTGTGTCGGAACGGACCTCACCTCAATCTTTTCCACTTGACTCGAATTTTTACACTTTTTGAGTAAAATTATTAATAGGAGTAGATTTTTTTAAATCCCAAATATCATGTTAAGGCTATTTGGTGAGCGCCGAGCGTCCACAGAGCCACTTTCTCAATAATTATTAGATGCTAAGTCGAGGAAAGCTTCAAATCGGTACAAAAAATAGCTGCGATATTGTAAAACATAGCTTGCCCAGTCTAGTAAATATTTCATAGACGTGCGAATGGTCGTGGTGCATTCTGACCCACTGATTAGTGTCCACCATCGTTCCGCACTGTGAGGCCACCCACTGATTAGTGGTCACCATCGCTCTGCACTGTGAGGTCACCTACTTATTAGTGTCCACCATCGCCCTCGCACTGTGAGACGATCCACTGATTAGCGTCCACTATCGCCCCGCACTGTAAGGCCACCCACTGGTTTATAGTGACCACCATCGCCCTCGCACTGTGAGGCCATCCACTAATTAGTGAACAACATCGCCCCCGCGGTGCCACTACCGCGCGTTCACTCTTACTCGAAACCTAATCAGTAAGTATCCTTGCTGATTAACTGTCTCCAAAGCTCATCATTTTAGATAATTAGAAAATGTTTTAGGAGGGTGACCCTCGCAGCACCGGGGAGGGCGCGGGGTGCGGCGCGTGGGCTGCGGCGGCGCTGCTCCTTGACCGCGCGTGCCTCATCGCGCTCGGAGTAACGATCGTCGTGCTGCTCTGCGTCTACATCGCCTGACCCCCCTGACCCTGCCCCATAAGCGGGCCTTATTTATGGCCATACCCAATGCTCGAGAACGGATACATAACGGATTGAAGGGGTCCAAAAACTAAAGCTTTTAGAGAATAACTCAGCTGTCGCTTAAATAAACTAAAAATGAGCATGTGACTCAGCTCGGACTCGGCAGAGCTCACTGACTAACTAAGATGTTATTAATGAACTTTATGTTTAAGTGATCGGTAAAAGATTGTTTATTTTTATAAAATAATTAAATAAGTAAATGTTTTGTTATTATACCACTATTGTTGTTTTATTTACAAACTGTACCTAACTGTACCTTAAAATCTTATCACGTTAGTTTAAAACTTTAGTGGATACAATTTTTTTCTTTATTTTTAGGGTTCTGCACCATAAAAGGAAAAACACAACCTTTCTGAGATCACTCTCATGTCCGTCCGTCCGTCCGTCTGTCACAGAGTAGGGAGAGGCAAAGTTGATGAAATTTTTCAACTATTGAATTCATTCGAAAAAAAAAACATTTTGTGTTTGGAAATTGGAAGTTTTATGTGAAGAATATTCAAGTACCAATTTTATTTTTAATCATTGCTGAAAAAATGCATTTAGATTTTGATGATTTTTTTTTGACATTAATGAATATACAGTTGTAGTTTTATAACAGACTCATCACAAATGATATATTAACATTTGATATATCTTTATTGCGTTAATATCTGATAATAGATATTAACAAAATAATGAACAAATTAAAATGTACACAATAATTACTCAAAATAACAATGTATTGTGTTCCTTTATGTCGTATTTAAATATATAAAGAAACACATTTGACACGGTCGTTTAGCAAGCTGTTAAATATGATAATAAAATTGGAGCAATATTAGATTCAGCCTCGTAGACTAAATATCACTGTGTGACACGATTTTTCTAACATAAATAAGATTACGTGATTTGAATTCCTTATTCCATTGTTGAAAACATTGTCAATTGATATGGTTGTCTAACACGTCACGTTTCTAAGTTATAGTGTCAATACTATTTACGTGTACCCTCGTAAAAAACAAAAGATCAAACGTTGTTAATTGCAGATTTCTTTTAATACTGAAGTCTGTACGACTATAAATTAAAAGTTTTAGTGGTCTTAAGATAATTCTAACAGTTTATTTGGGTAATCATAACATTTTTTTCGAAAGTCATGAAGAAAAGTAACCACCGCAAGTGTTTAAATCATTTGTTTGTAATGAAAGAGGATTCTACTCTTCACAAGAGGCAAAGTTAATATTTCATCATTTTCTTTTGGAATATTTGGCTCATTTTTTATATTGACCACTTAAACCTCAGCTATTTTGATTCGTTGTCACTTGTCAATATATATAACATTTTTGTTGTGTAAAATTATAAATAAATTTATCATAACTTTAAAATGATACGTGTTACAAAAAATCTATTTAAGTTTTTCTGTTCAGCAGGTTTATTTTGATAAAAAATAGCCGTTTCATTAAATGTTAGAGCACAAAAAAAAAAATTTGTCACACAGTGATATCAGTCTTAAGTGCCAGGCTTATTGAATAATAATTGAAAACATAGTATTTGTATTTTGTTTACATAACTGTCTTAATAAGTCATATTTTATTGCAAAATTATTTATGTTAGTCAGTGGCAGTACCTTTATACAAGCCCGAAAGCGCAGCTTAACCTATTTGAAATATCATATAATCTTGTATATATTGGAGTATTTGGAACTATTATTTAAAACTTTGCACCTCATTTCGAATTTATCTAATACTAAGTTTTGCCAGCGGGTCCTTAATTTGGTTATCGGCGTGGAACTTCTTAATTATACCAATGAAGTTTGCTATAGCAATATTGTATCGTATCGTTTAAGCACGGTCATAGTTATTCCCGAAGGAACTTTTGAATTTTTGAAGATAAAAAGTAGCCTATGTGTTAATCAAGGGTGTTGGCTACCACCATACCAAACTTCATAGTGGAACAGCTGTTGTAGCGTGAAGAAGTTACAAACATCCCAAGTAGCAGTGACTAGCCTTAAAAAGGAATTGTAGATATCTTGAAGACAAATTATCGAATCCGGGCTTTTGTCTTGGCTAAAACTATTATGTCCCTCAGGATATCCTCTATATACACTCCAAGACAATGTGAAGTAAAAATGGGCACAGATTTAAAGAGAATATCAGGAGTCACTTCATACTACTTTGTAGATAAACTTCAGTCGCACTTAGGAGAGACCAGTATTAGCAAATTCTTAAGACAGACTTCAAGATATCCTGAAGGTTGACTTCATCCATAGCAACAGTTTTCAAGATATCTACAATACTTAGTTAAGGCTTAGAAAGGGCATTAGTCCAGGCTTACATAAATAAAATTTGATACTTGTTTGCTTTTATGTAGTTATTGTTAAGAAAAATAATGGTGAACTTAGTACATATTTGATTCCATAAAAGTTTATTACTAATATGGCGAACAACTTTGTAACTAATTTATTGTTATCAAAAACAGGCTGAGTTATGTTAAAACCCTGAATTTTAAAGTTGTAAATGTTAAATTTGCTATTAAATAAATTGAAACCACTTAATTTTTATGTTATTAATGTAATTTAAAAGTCTATTATTATAATTTTAGTAACAGTCTAAGCAATTTTGTCGGTTTTAAAAAACAGCATAATATTTATATCAGTATCATAAATGATGTAAAATGGTGTTAATTCATAATTCTCCTAACGAAGTAAGACTTCAGACAATATCGAAATTTAAAGGTTAGTTTAGAAAAAGTTAAAGCAAACAAGAATTTATGTATGATTATTTAAGACAAGATATCCTAAGGTTGACCTTAAAATAGATTTGATCTATTACTACTTAAGACAATTAAGGTTGCATAGGTACACTCTTTTTCTAGACGCATTGCAAGACGAAATATTTTTGTACTTTTTGACACGCCGAAGAAAGTTACCAGATATTTTTAATTTTTTAACTTTATCTATTATTTGTAGACAGCTTGGGAAATTTTGTTTAAAATCGTCCCATTAATACTATTAAGCATGAAAACTTACATATCCAAGCAATCAATCACTTAAATTTACTTGAAAAAGAAAATGAACAGTACTTAGTGTTATTTTTAACTTGAGTTTTGGTGGCAAACAAGCTTACGGTCCGCCTGATGGTAAGCGGTCACTGTAGCCTATGGACGCTTGCAACACCAGGGGTATCACTTGCGCGTTGCCGACCCTTCAGAATGATCTCGGAACTGAGCATCGCTGGAGATGTCGACACCAAGGATCCCAATGCTCTTGGAGATGGAGAGGGGAGTGTTCTGGAATTGTGGGACTACAGTGAATGGAGTTTTCTTAGCGGTGAACGCGCACACTTGTGTCTTTGTAGGGTTGAATCGGACCAAGTTTACCCGTCCCCAGTCAAAGACCTTGGACAGTGTGGTCTCGATTTGAGACACAAGTTCTCCGCTGTTTTCCTCCACAACGGAACGAGGGATGTTTGCACGACCCGTGTAAAAAGCGCCTCCAGTACTGTCATCTGCATAGCAATGTATGTTGTTGATGTCCAACATGTCATTGATATGCAGTAGAAACAGCGTAGGAGACAGCACAGAGCCTTGCGGGACACCAGAATTAATGACCATGCTATCAGAGCAACTACCGTCAACTACGGTTCGTATGCGTCTGCCGGACAAAAAGCTAGCCACCCATTTGCACAAACCCTCGGGCACTCCGTAAGATGGCAACTTCAATAGAAGACCCCGGTACCAGACCCGATCGAACGCCTTCGCTATGTCCAGGCTACATACCAATGTATCAATGGCTAATGCCCATTGGTGTGTGAGACACACTAGAAGGTCACCAGTCGAGCGACCGTGGCGAAAGCCATATTGACGGTCACTGACCAGGTCGTGTTCTTCTAGGTATCTTAAAAGCTGTGTGTTGACAAAACATGGTTGAGCGAAGCGATGGCTGATTCATGTGTCATACTCGTGAACGGGTGCCATCTGTGGAGGCTGGTCTGCTCTTGCAAACTTCTTTGTATTCTTAGTATTTAGTCTTACTTTTTTGTTTTGTTTATTAATACTGTAAGACATTGATTATTTCTTAGTGATACATTAACTGTCTTTTGTTTATATTAGATACTTTTTTATGTTGTGCTTGTGCTTTATATTTCATGTTTTTTTATGTTTGTAATGGAAAGTGTCCTTTTATGATAGGGAGGGCATTTTCCAATATTTGAATTGGACGCTGTAAGAGAAAGGGAGAAAAGAAATGCCCTTGCTGAGTTTCTTGCCGGTTCTTCTCAGTACAAGGTCTCCCGCCCTGTAGACTTACGAACCGATGGCGTAGTGACATTCATAAGTGCTCAATCATTGTAGCCTAAACTGAATAAATTATATTGAATTTGAATTTGACCACACGCTCCATCACCTTGGAGAGGAAAGAGGTAATAGCAATAGGCCTGTAATTCAATGGATCTGATCTATCGCCCTTTTTGGGCACCGGGTGCACATTCGCAGTCTTCCATAAAGACGGAAATTGCCTAGTGTGGTAGAAAAGCGCGAAGAGGCGAGTGAGTACAGGACATAACTCAGGAGCACACTGCTTAAGCACAACTGCTGGTATACCGTCTGGCCCACTCGACTTATGAACGTCTAGAAAAAGCAACGCTTGCCGGACCTCCCGCTGCGTTATGGAGATTTCCGGCATGGTCTTACCGCAACACGGTATAGTAGGTGGTACAGCGCCTTCATCGTTCATGTTCGAGTTCGAGGCAAAGAGACTGCCCAGTAGATCGGCTTTCTCTTTAGCACTATGGGCCAAGCCACCATCGGTCTTTCGCAGTGGTGGTTACGACGACTGGCAAGAGTTCCCTTCGGCAGCTTTGGCAAGCGACCAGAAAGCACGACTCCCAGAAGGATAGCTCGCAAGTCGCCCACCTATTTTGCCGATGAATTGGAATTTTGCTCTGGCAGTTGCTTTCTTACTGAACCGTGGTCCAAGCCTCATATGCAGGTTGCTTAAGAATTTTAGCTTTTCTGCAAGACCTTTTAAGCCACGGTCGTTTTTTGATGCCGGCAGCTACTCGCGGGTTAGAAATATAGCATTTCATACCAGCAAGAATTGTTTCAGTGACTGCGGCTGCGCAGACGTCAGGATCTTCCGAGTTAAAGCAGATCTGCCTTCCCGGGTATGATGCGTAAAATTCTCGCAATCCATCCCAGGATTATAGTGCCACTCACGACGCCAATAAGTTGGCCCAGATGACATTTGAGTCCGAACGAGACAGTGGTCCGAGGAGCCAAGAGGCGCATCCACTGAGACGGAGTATCCGTCCGGACGAGTAGTCAGCAGAAGGTCCAGTAAGGAGCTCGTATGTTCCTCTATATCTGGTATTCTCGTTAGTACCAGCTGAGAGAATCCATAGGTCAGAGCACTCACTGCTTAAGCACAACTGCTGGTATACCGTCTGGCCCACTCGACTTACTCGTATGAACGTCTAGAAAAAGCAACGCCTGCCGGACCTCCCGCTGCGTTATGGAGATTTCCGGCATGGTCTTACCGCAACACGGTATAGTAGGTGGTACAGCGCCTTCATCGTTCATGTTCGAGTTCGAGGCAAAGAGACTGCCCAGTAGATCGGCTTTCTCTTTAGCACTATGGGCCAAGCCACCATCGGTCTTTCGCAGTGGTGGTAACGACGACTGGCAAGAGTTCCCTTCGGCAGCTTTGGCAAGCGACCAGAAAGCACGACTCCCAGAAGGATAGCTCGCAAGTCGCCCACCTATTTTGCCGATGAATTGGAATTTTGCTCTGGCAGTTGCTTTCTTACTGAACCGTGGTCCAAGCCTCATATGCAGGTTGCTTAAGAATTTTAGCTTTTCTGCAAGACCTTTTAAGCCACGGTCGTTTTTTGATGCCGGCAGCTACTCGCGGGTTAGAAATATAGCATTTCATACCAGCAAGAATTGTTTCAGTGACTGCGGCTGCGCAGACGTCAGGATCTTCCGAGTTAAAGCAGATCTGCCTTCCCGGGTATGATGCGTAAAATTCTCGCAATCCATCCCAGGATTATAGTGCCACTCACGACGCCAATAAGTTGGCCCAGATGACATTTGAGTCCGAACGAGACAGTGGTCCGAGGAGCCAAGAGGCGCATCCACTGAGACGGAGTATCCGTCCGGACGAGTAGTCAGCAGAAGGTCCAGTAAGGAGCTCGTATGTTCCTCTATATCTGGTATTCTCGTTAGTACCAGCTGAGAGAATCCATAGGTCAGAGCAAATTCATGAGCGGAACTTACTTGAAAACCTTAAATAATAAATTTTTGCTTAAGTTGAACTGGAAAGTTTTTGTTTATTCAATCATACCTTATTTAAGTCTTTAAATAATCTTACTTAAGTCAAAAGAGAATTTTGAGGTATGCGTTGTAGATATACTTTAGGGGAAAAGGTTTTGGACTTACTTAACTTTAGTAGCTACAAGTAAATGATACTAATAATCACTAAAATATTAGTAATTCCGAGGACAAGTAAATTACACTGACGGTTACCAATGAGTTTTACTTATTGTATTTATTAACAGAAATAAAAATAGTCTTGTTGTGAATAACAGTGTTGTTTACTAAAAACAAGTAAAATTTAATGGAATGCAAATAACATATAAAAAACTCTTACAGTTAGCGTTTGATTACACCGATACGAGTTGGTTCTGATGAAGCTCTGTGATGCGAAGCGTACGGTTGATAACAACTCGTCAGTGTACCTGGTAGATGATGGAAGGGCTGCGGCGGATAGTGCGTCAGATCTGGTCAGCTCAGGGTTACTAAATGTGGAGCGGCGGTAAAGGAGAATCCTCCGCCAAGTAAGAAGTTATACCGGTATGTAAGTTATTTCGGTATATATGTGAACTATCGAAAAAACTTCGATAGTGCGATGTAAGAGCGTGACATCAACCTTAATTCGTAGCAGTAGGATTTATGATGTTTGATATTTGTAAGCTTCACTAATTCTTAGAAAGGCGTTTCTAAACGTTAATTGGCCTTCATTGTAATGACAAGTAGTGTTTTATCTGCCCACTTTAATAAAACTTTTGTAAGCTTTATATGTTGATATGAATTACCCTACTCATAAATTCGAGGAAAGTTGTATAGGATTTGTAAAATTTATTAATTACGGAAATGAATAAAACTATTTTGTTGTTATTATTTTACGGAATTAATAAAATGTACTTAAATTTATATTGTTTTGTAATTTCCAGAAAAATAATTTTAAAATTAATAAAATTTAGTATTTACGCATTTTAATAGACAGTTTTTTAATTCGAACAATATCTTTTTTCTCCGTGCGCGCTGGCTGTTTACCTGGCTTCGTATTTTTTTCTAATCTATGACAAAATACGAAATAATGATAAACATATAGTGGAACAAACTTCAAAGGTTTACAAATTTTATGAATTTGTCTGTTTCTTTGTGGCAGAACTCAATTCGACTTTTTATTCAAAAATTTCTGCCAATTGATGTCAATCAAGATGTTCGAACCTCACTAAGGACTGCAGCTGACAAACATTCAGTTGGAATAGGAGAAGTTTTATACCGGGTAAATTTTTTAAGTTTTTTCAAACTATGAGGTATAGCTTTTAAAATTACTCAAAGGAGTCTCGGGCCCTATTTTGATGAAAACTAAAACTGTATCATTGGATTTTTGAAAAATCAATAATCCTAGCCAGTATCAACAGTCAATAATCGAACCCGTTGATTTTCAAAAACACACTCAGTATTATTTAGCGTAGCGGAAAAATCCTAGGTCTGTGATTACACCATTCGATTGTGTTGTGTTGCTGACAAAGAACGTATTCTGGGAAGTAATGACATACGGGAAACTTAAGGAAACTGTTTAACAAATAACTTTTTTATTTCTCTTAGGTTACCTATACCTAGCATTTAGCATCACAATGTTATTGATTCCATTTTCTAATTTTCTAAAGATTGTTTCAACTTATCAATTGCATTATACATTATAAGTGCAAGCGAAGTGCCATCTACGCTAACAGACAATATTTTTATGTATATGTATAGAAACAAAAAATGTACGTCGTTCCGTACAGTATAAATATTGTTATACCTAAATAAAAATAAAATACCTTAGAAATCATTCAAAGTTGTTATATACATTGACTAGTGCAGGTACTCGTACGACACAGTTCCCTTCCTTTGGGCTCGCAACTGTAAAAGAAAACGGAGTAAATTTAGTGGTTGTATTGTATCTACGTATTTTACCTCGGTGTTGCACAATCCTTATACTAAATTCTATCAACCACCTTATAACGCTACTGATCGGGGGCGTTGCGGCGGAAATAGGAACCTAGGCGTCAGTCTGTGCTTATGTTATCTACGAAGGAACCTACTCTAAGGGAAGGAAACTTACTTTAAAACATTAGGAATCTGCTACAAAATAGACAAGTAGGTGACTGTGACTATGTCACCGTGGTGGTTCCTGGTACTAAGGATGCTCCGGGCAGCTGTTATATCCAGATTCTTCCAGCACACTGTTTCCAACAAACTCGCGTCGATATCACGACGTTGGTATTTTCGATCGATCACGAGAGTATATGAGCACTGTCTTTTCAAAGGTTCTTCACAAATTCTAAAGCGAGCAACCACACTAACAAACGCAATACGCAAGTGTCGCTTCCAACCTGCCGTAGAGACTGAACTGAACTTGCACACCAGCCGCTAGCGACGCACGGTCAATGTCGTACCAAGTGAAAGTGCGTCATCGCTAGCCATGATTTGATTTTGAATTCTTTTTTGTAATATTCCATTCAAAACAACTGAACATCTTAACTCAAAACCAATTTTAGCAGAAAAATTAATAAAACCTAATGTTCCTGAATGTAAAGTTCCCTTTGTATTTAAAACATTAGTTCTACGAATATCATAAATACATTTAAAACATAAGAAATAAAAAACACCACCTTTGGGGACTTTCTGTAAAAACTATAAACTCAATCATTCATGTTATAGAGCAACTCTTAGCCATAATTTTTAATAGTTGTGTTGATAGTGGTGTGTTTCCTGATAAGATGAAACTTAGCAAACTTATACCTTTTTTTAAATTAGGTAGTTCAACAGATCCTAATTATTTTCGGCCTATTTCAATACTACCTGTACTCAGTAAAGTTTTTGAAACAATCATACTTTGTCAAATGTTAAGCCATTTCTGTATTAATGACCTACTTAGTAGTAAACAGTTTGGCTATATGAAAGGCAGTTCCACAACCGATGCAGGAGTGGCACTATTAATAAATATATTTTACGCCTGGGAGAATTCGCATGATGCTCTTGGAGTGTTTTGTGATTTATCTAAGGCATTTGAATGTGTCCAACATGAAAATCTCATCAGGAAGCTACATCACAATGGTATTAGAGGCAAAGCTCTCGACCTTTTGACCTCCTACATGAGTAGCAGAGTACACAAAATTGATGTCAAGGGTGAAAGATCTTTGGGATCAGCAGTCACTATGAACCTCAGGGTTCAATTTTAGATCCTTTTCTATTTCTTATTTTCATTAATGATCTCCCATATCATGTAAAACCATGACATTATTTTATTTGCTGAGGACACCTCTTTACTTTTTAAAGTTAAGAGACGACAGACATGTTATAATGAATTAAATAATGCCATTTCTAAAATTGTAAATTGGTTTAACGCTAATAATTTGTTACTTAATGAGAAAAAAAACCAAATGTTAAATTTACACTACCAAATGTAAGTAATATTAATGGCGAGCAATTAGAACTTGTTGACTCAACAGTCTTTCTTGGCATAACGCTAGACTCCAAACTTCAATGGGGACTTCATATTCATAACTTAGCCAAAAAACTTAGCTCTGCTGTATTATCTTGATAAGATCTATCACTTCTGTTGAGAAACTACTAGTCTACGTTCAAAAGTTACAGAGATAAAGTCGTTTCTAGTTTGACAGCTGTCATCCGAAATGAAGATCTTGATGAGATCTATCACTTCTGTAACGAAACTACTAGTCTACGATCAAAAGTTACGGAGATAAAGCCGTTTCTAGTTTGGCAGCTGTCATCCGAAATAAAGCCGTTTCTAGTTTGACAGCTGTCATCCAAAATGAAGATCTTGATGAGATCTATCACTTCTGTAGATAAACTACTACTAGTCACTACGAGTAACAAGACGCGACACGACGCGACGAGACGTGAAGAGGCCTTGGGATGTGCCGCGGGCGCCTCGCAGCGCAGCTCGAGGTATCTTGAGTCACTTGGTGCATCTTCGAGCCTCTTCACGTCGCGTCTCGTCGCGTCACGTCTCGGTCTGAGCCGACCCTTATGCTCATAGCTGTGAGGAATATTGCAACAGTCTTATTAGCCAAGTTCTAAAGCTGTTTCTTACTGTCATACATGAACGCATGAGAGCAAATTGTGATGATCAACTAGGGGCAGTCAATTTGAATTCGAAATCTTGTCAAAACTGTATCTAATTGTGTTTATAATATCCAGTAGATTAGATTTTGTCACCTTTAGAAGTAGAAAGGACTATCGTAACACTCTAGAAAAGTCCCCTATATTAGATCAACTTTGTGTTTTTGCCAATAACAAAGCTGATTTATTAAAAATCATAGACAAAAGCCAAAAGATACAAAAATTTACTTCGCTAAATATAATATAATAGTTAAGCAGCCTAGTAGTTTTGTAGTACACAAACAGTAGTGGGTCACCAAAAAATTTCCTTTATGTTAAAAAATCTTTTAAGTACACTTTCGAAGTCTGCCGTAATTTACCCTTCGAGTCTAAAATAGCAAATCTAAATAATCTAAAATAGAATCTAAAATAGAACTGAACCTTTGCAATAATAATTAATTAAAATTAATTATTGGCCATTCCAGTAAAAATTGCCCACAATAACTATCATTTTACCTTCTACTTCGATCGATATCAGTAATTCCAATTCCAATATCATCAAAGTCATCAAATAAATCATACTTATTTCGCTCTCATGTTGCACGGTGGCTCTCAGCTGCCTGCGGCAAATAGTACTCACCAGAAGTACTGGCATTTACTTTCACTGTCATATTCACCTTTGAATAACGTACACGGCGAAGACAGAAGAGAAGGACAGATTTTATTTTGAGCATCCATTTTAGCACTACATCATACAATATTTGGAACTTACTTTAAGGTTTTAGCATCCAATACATAGCCATGGTCAACCCTTCTGACGGTGACGAAATTCCTCTGCGCCTTCGCACTTGACACCGAAAGTCAATCACAATGTCACACAATAATATAACTAATGATATATAACTACACCACTTCTGCAGGGTTTCATTAACCGACGCAAAATTAAGCTCCGAAATCAAACTGCAACGAATATCTGTCACGTATACAGACTTGCGCGAGCGAGCTGCGGTAACCTTGCTTCGGAAAGGGTTATGGGCAACTGGCGTGCCGTTGCGCACAGAGTATGCGATGAAACAAGCTAACCCGTCGACACGGATCAGTCATGATTCTTTTCCGAACAGTCACTCATGTCTGTTTCACATCTACAGGTGACTGATGTTAACATCGACCGGCTGAAGCAATATCAGAGGGCATACCACATAAAACAACACTTTTGGCACTAATAGTTCTTTGCTACGGCAGAAAACAAAGTGGACAACAGTTTCGGGATAGCAGCTGATACTAGGTACGCGCGTAACCAAGACCTTTTCCTGTTAGCACCGGTGCTACGAGGGTGTTTGAATTGAAGACGAAAAACGAAACATAACTGTAGACTTTAGCAACAAGTGTCCGTTTAAACGGTTGTTCACGGTTTGATGTTGAGTGTCGGTTAGTTGTAGTAGGGGCCCGCTAGAATCCACTTGATTGGCTGCTGCCGTTGCTCGTAGTGACACGAGACGTCACGTGGCGCATCCCATTGTCGCTTGGTGACTTTGTCGGTTGCCACGGTTTCCTCGCTTGCCAGGGTTGAATTTCTAAGTATATTCTTTTATCACCTATATTATTTGTACTGGAGTGTACAAAAGGGGGCGTTGAGGAAAAAGGACAGAATTTTTTTTCGCGATGAAGCAACCTCAACCAGGTGAAGAAAAGAAGGCGCTAAGAAGAATATCAAAAAATTTTACTATATGATACTTTGAATGATTTTAGGACATAATTTTTTTTCAAAATGTATGAAAATTTATGGTATCCCCCTAACTATATAATTTTATGATGAAAATCGATAGAGTACATCGCCGGCAGCAACGTTAGTATGGAGCACTTTTGTCTGTGACCCCTCCACAAATTGAATTTTTTTTTCAACGCCCCCATTTGTACACCCTAACCGTAACCAAATTAAGCAAAAAAGCGTAAGAATATTCTAATTATGGTTTTTTCCCCTTGCGTTTTTAGTAACTCTGACCAACTTAGTTTCTAAAATAAAACAAACTTCACTATAAATATATATCAAATACATTAAAATGAATTACGTGTAAGTTGTTTCATTAATGGAGAATAAATATTAAATAATAGTTTGTACATATTAATTTCAGATGAGAATATTTAATTTTATATAACCTGCGTCAAATCTAAATTTGTGTCTGGATTGGAATGGCGCAGATAACCCGCGGTGGAAGCTTCAGGATGCGCTTCACGTCTCGTCGCGTCGCGTCGCCTCTCGTTGCTCGTAGTGACGCGAGACGCCGCGCGACGCATCTTGGTGTACTTCGACACGTAACCTCTCACTTTTGTGCTCTCACTATAATTTGTATCTTTTTGTTTAGTAAACAAGGTCCATATTGTGTAACTATTTCAAAAATGCCGCGCCGTGTCTCGTCGCGTCGCGTCTCGGTATGAGCCGACTCTAATTGTGTTAAAAAAAGATTTTTACGTGCTCTTTACAGATTTCTTTCCTGCTTGTTGCTCTGTTGTGCTGTGAACTTAAACTTTACGCGGAAACTAGGAAATCTAAATAGGTGTCCAAATAATTACTTTGTGATAAATAATTTCTAAAAGTAACGTGAGTAGTGATGCTGAAAGTCCAGCCGCGAGCGCGCGCACCGCAGGCGACACGTCGCGTAGCCGCGCGCTCACGAACCCGGCGCCGGGCGCGCTGCACGCCGCGCGACCAGCCAGCCACATGCCGCGCGCGCGCGCCATCAGCCCCGCCTCGCGCTGCCACCGCAGTCTCAGTAACGAAACATACAATTACTTTTTATGCTTGCTAAAGCCGCCAAGATACAAGTACATAGATACTTCTTTTTGAGACAATTTTGTTTTAGACTGACAGCCTAAACTAAAATAACGCCTTCCGTATAGTACTATTACTATTAGTACTGCCTGGTGCATATTAAACTAGCGCCCCTTATTAGCACAAAATGATACTGTAGAAGCAGTATAGTCATAGGGTTTTCACACGATTATACCAATAATACACCACCAATATTTTTATAAGAAAACTAGCTGATCGGGCAGACGTAGTCCTACATGATATCGACTGCAGTGCCATCTGCGGGGTCACCCAGACGCATACAAAAAAAATCATTCAAATTAGAAGGAGCACAGTGACATACACACATACAGTAGAATTATATACAGAAAGAAGAATACAAGAAAAAATTGTACCAGTGCGTGTCGAATATATATCAAGTTCCATGCGATGCTCACCTGACGGCGAAGAGGTCCCGGTACCCGGAGTCCCTGCACAGCGGCACGGCCAACGGCGGGAACTTAAACACCTCGATCTCCTTTAGGTCGCACTTCTCGTGCTCAGTGAAAGTCTTGCTGATCACTTCGTACCCGGCCGGCCGCTCTACCTGAACATTTCATGTATTCCATATGTAGGTATGCATATGACAATATATATGATAATATGTTGCTTTTCATTTTGTTTTTGTTTTTTATATCAATATACTTAATCTTTATGTTTGTTTTAGTCAAATAAGCACGTTTTGTACACAAACACAACGTACCTGAAACGCGAACATCCCGGCCCGCACTAGCGCGATCCCCTCGGCGACGCTGAGGTACGCGCGTTCGCCCTGCGGCAGCAGCTTGCGTCGGTACAACTCCAGCGTCGCCGGCTCTTTACTCTCCTGTGAATCACATGCCACGTACGTACTCACTGCGTTGCCGTAGATACCACATTACTATGGTAAAATGTCTGCTGCTGTTAAACCTTACGGGTGGAGTTGCGTATATTGATATGAGTAGAAATGGCGGATAAAAGGTTTAACAGACGTCACCTGAAAGTTCTGGAACTAATCAACCAGATGCATCGACACTGAACAGGGAAAATGCTACGGAGTTTTTTAATAGTGGTTGTTTTCTACAAAAACAATAAAAAACTCTAAAATGCCTTGCGGTTTACCTGAGCACTGGTATACCGCGTATATATCGGGAAGATCAGCACTTATACCGCGTATATGTATACCGGGGAGATCAGCACTTAAGTCATGTAGCTAATTGTAATTAGATTGGATAAATAGGTTTTAAATATAGTTGTTTTGTTAGGATTACGATAACGTATTTATTTGTGTAAATTGTTGTTGGGGTTTTTGGGGTTTCTATCCACATTTAATTATACTTACTAAGCTATCGAATTCATTGCTATATTTATAACAAACAGAGTCGTTTGTTTGTGTTTCTGGTTTAGTTATTTTTTTTGTGTTTGTGTGTTAATGTAGTTATAAGAAATGACGTCATCGGTCTTAACGAATTTAGTGAGATGGTTTTCGTGCGTGGTAGGATTAAACAAAACGGGAAGATAGAATGTTTCCATTGAAGCAAAGAGCTGCAAAGTTTTCGACAAGAGTTAGTACCTAGGTCACACGTCGGTTTCGCAGTTCGAGTTGGAAGGCAACGAACATTATTCGCCGTCTTTAAAAATGGTAAGATACGGGTGGTGTTCGATGGGTCGGCGCCTACATCTTCGGGTGTATCCTTGAACGACTGCCTGATGTCGGGACCAAAGCTTCAGGTAGACAGCTCGGACATCTTAACTAGTTTTCATCGCCACCAGGTTGTATTTGTGGCTGCCATTAAGATGATGTTCCGTCAGGTCATGATACACCCTGAAGATAGGTGGTTCCAGCTCATTTTGTGGAGAGAGGATTCGACCTCTCCATTGGTTGTTTATGAGCTTAACACCAATACCTACGGGTTAAAGTCGAGCCCTGTTATAGCAATTCGCTCTTTGTAGGCTGATCGTGAGCGTCTAAATTTCTCGCGTGCAGATGTCCCTGACTTCCCTCCTGACGCTTACGTAGACGATATTTGTACGGGTGCTTCGTCTGTAGAGGAGGCGTTAGACCTCAGTAGAGGATCAGTTAATTAAAGGTGGTTATGAATTGAGTAAATGGATTTTCAATTCCCCTGCCACCTTGGAAGACTTGCCGTCAGAACATCAGCAGGAGCCCCACCTCTTCCAGAATCCTGAAAATCCTGACTCCATCCTTCGCGGTCCTTGGAGTTCAGTATCGGCCAATTCAGGATATCTTCACCTAGTCGGTTGATCCTTCGGACACAATGAAGAGGTGGACTAAGAGGCTGGTTTTGTCCACAGTAGCGCGCGTCTTTGATCCTAATGGTTGGGTGGCTCCTGTAATGTTTTAGGCCAAATGTTTCCTACAGGAGCTCTGGATTTCCGGTCTCGACTGGGATACTCCGTTGACCGGAGACTTGTAGTCTTATTGGCTACGCTTTTATGAGACTCTTTCGGACCTTCAACATGTCTCCGTGTCTCGGTCGATCTAACCCCCAGGTCGTTATCGTCGTGACGCGTCGGAATCCGGTTATGCGGCTGTGGTCTATCTCCGCACCGTTGACAGCAATGGTCATGTCCGCGTCAGTCTGGTGGTCGCAAAGAGTAAGGTTGCACCTTTGCGGACCAAGTTGACAATCCCCAAGCTGGAGTTGTCAGGAGCTACGTTGTTTACTCGACACCTCAACCATGTCTTCTCCACCTTAGGTCAATGGGCCCAATTTGACTACGTCACGGCATGAACGGACAGCCAAATCGTTTTGTCTTAGCTTAAGGCGTCCCTACATGCCCTAGACACCTTCGTGGCCAATCTTGTCTCCCAAATCCAGTCGTCTGCAGTGTCTCTAAATTGGCGTCACGTGCCAGGGTCCTTAAATCCCTCGGATTGCGCTTCACGGGGCCTGATTGTCTCGCAAATCATGAATCACCCGCTCTGGTGGGGTCCTGACTGGCCGGCCTCTCCTGAAAACACTTGGCTTCAAACAGTTGTGGAGTGTGTTGACCCTTTGCCGGGTTGTAAAGTCTTTGCTGTTGAGTAGACTGTGGATACTTCACCGAACATCTTGCTTAATCGGTTCAGTTCTCTCAACAAGCTTGTTGGTGTCACCGGTTGGACTAAGAGGTTTCTGCACAACTTTAGGAACAGGTCACAGCCAAGTTCGTCTACAGTCTTGTCTCCTGAAGAGCGTCAGGATGCCCTCCTTACTTGTGTTCGACTGGTACAGGCCCAGTTGTTTGGAAAGAAAATTCGTCTTCTCCGTTCAGAGAACGGGAAATTGCGGGGAAGTCTTGGTCGTCTCGATTTGTTTCTGGAGGAGTCGGAGATTTAGCGAGTGGGTGGTAGGTTTCGCAACTCAGAATTGCCATGTGGGGCTCGGCATCCTCTCTTGTTGCCCAAGAGCGGTCATTTGATTGAGTTGCTAATCAGGGTCTTCAGAATATTTACATTTGTTACAGTAACAGGTTCGGTGGACAGAAAAAACCAACTCCCGCGCGTCGGTGTTCTCGTCCTCTTAAGAGACTGAAATTTACCGCCCTGGCAATGGCGTTGAGGTCGCATCGTGCAATTATTCCCCGGTTCGGACGGTATCCCGCGGGTCGCAGAGTTCATGGTAGGGGATTCGGTGCTGAAGCATGCCGTCGCGACGTTTTCTCGATTGCCAGTAGATTAATGGCTCTGGCTCGCTTTATCCTCATCCAGACACGGTCTGGGTATTGACATCTCAAGCAATGTTCAGCTTCGAGATAATTTTCAAGACAAGGTGAAACAAAAAACTTGGAGTACTCAACAGAGCGAAGCAGTACTCGTGGCAAAGGTTGCTGCTCCCATGAGACTGAGGAGAGACTTTGCCTCTATGTGTGTGTTCTACTGTTTGTAGAATAGGATGTGTTCTGAGGAATTATTTGAAATGATGCCCACTGCTACTTTCTACCATCGCAACTCTCGCGATCGGCAGGGAATTCATCCTGACACCTTAGAACCTAAATGTTCACGTACAGTGCGGTTTTTTATATATCACTAAGGTGGCAAACTAGCCAAGGTTAAGTTTCAGAGTAACTTTCTGCCACGAAAACTCTTTTCTTTCGGAAACGTTTCCTCTAAGGACTACAGTATGGTGTTATTCGAAAAAGAAGTTATTAACGGTCGGCAACGCCCAAGTGATGCCCATCAGGTATTGCAAGCGTCCCTAGGCTGCAGTGACCGCTTACCATCAGGCGGACCGCAAGCTTGTTTGCCACCTTAGACGTATAAAAAAAAATTATGTATTTTTATTCCTTTATGAGCAACTCGCCAGATTCGCAACTCGCCAGATTCTCAACTCGCCAGATTCTCAACTCGCCAGATTCTCAACTCGCCAGATTCTCAACTCACCACAAGTACAATGAATTACAAAATTACAAAATAAATAATTAAATTACAAAATAAAGCAGTAAATTAGAATATTAAAGCTTTTTAACCGACTTCAACTAAGTAGGTTCTTAAAAGTAGGTTTTTTACTACCTACATAAAAATCAACTGTAAGTTTAATTAATGCACTTTTATGTCAATATGTACTGTATTTAATTATTTTTTATCATTTCGAATGACAGCTGTCAAACTAAAAATCGCTATATCTCTTTTTGTTCGGTCCTTCTTAATTTGGTCACCGCCAAGACTAAGGTCGTCTTCATTCGCACCCGTCTTACGATTTCAAAGATGGAATTGTCTGGTGCTGCTCTTTTGAACCAATTGCTCAATCACGTAGTTTCGATCTGTACCTATTTCCCACGTCTACGCTTGGACTGACAGCCAGATTGTGCACGCCTGGCTTTTGAATTTTTAGGAATAAAAAGTAGCATATATGCTATTCCTTATATGTACTACTTATATGTACGCCAAATTTTATCCCGATCCGTCCACTGGTTGAAGCGTGATTGAGCAACAAACATACATCCAGGCATACAAACTTTTACATTTATAATATAAGTAGGATTCTGTCTAAATTGATGCTCACTGCTACCTACTTTTTACCATCGCTCACCTTCAAATTCAAATAGTTTTTTTCTCAAATATAGGATACAATATCACTTTTTTTACGTCAGTATATTATGCAAGGAATTTATAAAATATTACCGTTTCGAAATCAAGATGGCGTTCTGGAGAGAAGAAACTGCGAAAGAAACTCTACAGCTGTCGCTCTTTTCAATTTTAATTATATAACGATTGGTACATTTCCAAATACAAGTACTATGATAACAACATTTTAGTTATTCCCATGGGTTTCTATCTATAAGATAGTATTTAATTGAATAGTAAGCTTTTTGGACAAGTTTCTGTTTAACAAAAATTTTAAACTTTTTTATATTCAGTTGACATACTTCTGCAGGGATTTTGTTGTAAAAACGGACAAACGGACCTTAAAACCTAAATAATCACGAACAGTGTGGTTTCAGAGGGACTTCCTCCCACGAACGCTTAGTTTGCTAACAAAGGTTTCCGCTAGAGACTAAAGTATAGGATTCTTCAAGACTGCGAGTATATCTCTGGTGTTGCAAGCGTCCATAGGCTACGATGACCGGGCCGCTTAACTTCACGCGGAATGTAAGCTCTTTTGCCACCTTAGTGGTACAAATATCATGTTTCATTATGACTTGTCTTTTTCAAGGCAAATATCTTTCAATTCTACATCGCCTTTTTTTTAGAGCCACATTTCCAATTCTTGACAGCCCACTAAGATTTGTTCGAAACAAATTTAAAGAGACTAATAAACACCCTTTTTAAGAATGCATGAAAAACGTCTTCTTTCTTTTTTTTATGTTCTTTTAATTAACTAAGAAAAACACTAATACAGGCAATTTTACCAAATATTTCAAGTATGATAAAAGAAAACAACCTTGAAGTAAACCTTCTTGTAAGTAGTCTCCTGGACGGCGAGCACCATGGGAGAGCGCGTCAGGTCGCCGACGGTGCGGATGGCGTTGCTCGGGCTCCGCAGGATGGCCACGATCTTCGCCGAGTACGCGGTGAACGTGAACAACGACGTCAGCAGAGAGAACAGCATTACCATGCGAGCCGACGACAGAGACGGGGTCAAGTGGAAACCTGTATCGTAATATCCAATACAAAAAGTGCGTGTTAGCTCCGACCTGCGACTGGAGTTTATTGTTTAAGTATGATATGCCTCAGAGTTAGGACATCGTCTTAGACCACGGTGCTTGTTACTTAGACCACGGTGCTTGTTACTTAGACCACGGTGCTTGTTACTTAAACCACGGTGCTTGTTACTTAGACCACGGTGCTTGTTACTTAGACCACGGTGCTTGTTACTTAGACCACGATGCTTGTTACTAAGACCACGGTCCTTGTTACTTAGACCACGGTGCTTGTTACTTAGACCACGGTGCTTGTTACTTAGACCACAGGTACCCACGCTTAGAGAACTCTCACGCGGGTTTATCAGCGCTTCTCGATACACTTCCGTCACACTGTCGTCTTAGTTCTTCTCTAATGCATCCCTATGGGGTTCTGTCGACAGAAAACATGGATTCATCCGAAAACACAACCCTGGACTATCAGATGTGTTCTCGAGCAGAACGCCAAGCAACTCGTTTCCTCGAACAGTTTGGGCCTACAAGACGTTGTGTCAGATTCGCAAAGTCTTTGCAGTATCGTGTCGACATTTACATTGTTCTATCGAAATTCTTCAAGTCTGTTTCGGGCCTGAACAGCCAAGAGATTTTGGTTTTTTTAGTAACGTGCTTACAAATACCTAATTGGTACCTAGAGCATAGATATTTTAAGATAATGGAAAAATTATATGAATATCTTGCACACTTCTATTACAGTACTCCAACTTAGTGTGGTCACAGAGAGCAGGATATTGCTCAACTATCTGGCAGAATTCTATATTGTATTCAATATCGTCACGCATGTTTGTAAAAAATGTTCGTACTGTATAACAAGCGACTGCTAGCGGTGCGGGTCGGGCAGCGAAGCGGCATGCCTGTGCCACGTCGCTTGAGTATAATTCACAATGCGTCGATTTCATACGTTTTGTATCAAAAAGTTTTAAAGCGACACCGTGCCTGCGCCGCGCCCGCACCATGCCCGCGCCTTATGCCCCTTCTGTGTGTTTTGCGCTTTAAGAATTCGTGCACCTTGAACTTTATGAAAGTGCATTTTTAAACCTTGACCTGTCGTTTCTTGTTTCTCTTATGTTCGTGTACAATCTTCAAATCATAGTGATATGATGCTGAAGGCAAAAAAATATGTAGCCAAGACTTTTTTTTTAATTTCACTATCATTGTGAACAGACTGTTATTTTCGAACCTTGCTGACATGTTGTTGCTAGTGCGAAAGTAAGAGCCTCGGAGGGCGAGAGCTGTCGTGCGATGGGGTCGGGGTACTGAAGCCGGCGCGTCACCGCCGCCGTTGTGCCCAGCGCGAGCGTCGCCGCCGCCAGCGCGCCACCCACGCTCGCCCATACGCCCGCGCTGAACGGGAGTGTAAACATGTTCGATACCGACGACTGCGACGGCTGACGGAACATGAACGCCGCTCTGCAACAAAGGGTAAAAATACCTTGTACAAAAGGACTAATCCGCAAAGACATAAGCACATAGGAAAATTACTCGGAACCGATACACGCCGCTGTCTTAAACGAGCGCAAGAGCTTCCAGCCGATGACAATCTCATAGGCCCATGAACTAACTCTCTGCTAAAACTAACATCGAGAAAGACAATAAAAACCAACTAACACACTTTCGCATTTCTAATATTAAGTATTCATGTAGCAAATTTCTAATTTGCTTCTGGTACAAATTAAACAACTTATTTCCGTTTGCCAATGGAACTTTAGCTCTGTTTGTGTTTGTCAATGGAACTTTAACTCGGTATGTATTTGTCAATTGAACTTTAGCTTTGTTTATGTTTGTCAATTACACTGAAGCTTTGCTTGTATTTGACGATAGAGCTTCAGCTCTATATGTGTTTGTCAATAGAACTTTGAGTTTTAGCTTTGTTTGTATTTGCCAATGGAACTTTAGCTCTGTTTATGTTTGTCAATGCATCATTGGATCTGTTTGTTTTGTTATTAGATCTTTGACAAACTTTGTGATCTAAATAGTACTACAACAATTGTTATATTATTTGGAGATGGTCCATTATTAAACAGAACGACATCATACAGGGAATAGGTACCTTGTTGGAGTTACACAATAAAACAAGTTGTAAGTTCATAATAAGCAGTTTTCCATATTCTTCAAGCTCCAATGCTAAACTAAATAGATATATATAAATAAATATATATTTGACATGAATGTACATCTGTACAACTTGACTCATCATCATAGCGATGTAATTTTATATTTCCACATAAATAAATTTATTTATGATTTTATCACCGGCTGGTATGTCCATGCCTATGAAATGAAGACAGAAATGGCTACGTTGTTAGCTTCTAATATACATGATTTAGATTTAAGTGGTATTAAGGAGTCTATTGACCTCCCTAGTGTTAGTGCTATGTCTTATAGTGCTGATGTTATTAGCTGCACCCAGACAGTTCCTATTTTAGATAAAAATTTAAACTGAGTCCTTTGACAACAGACAATGCCTGTTGATTGAGTGAGATCACACTTTTTATACATGACGGTTGTTGATTACTAAAACTATGTCGTACGTATGCCCTAAGGAAAATTACAAGGACTTACCCAATTTTGGCGTCAGATTGTTTTATGTGTTCATTTGTGGTGTAGTGAGTAGTATGTTTTTTCCTGTATGTGTAATATATGGTTTTCCACTGACTTATCAAGATAGCCCTGAACTCCTTGACCGATGACGTCATATTTTTTAACTAAATTAACACAAAAAAAAATCCAAAGAGTAAACCAGACACACAAACAAACAACTCTGTTTATATATACAGTTTGTTACAGCAACAAAGTTACTATACCTATAAACCCCAAAAAAAACCAATTACAATGTACAAAGCCCTGACTACACAATTACACAAATAAATTCGTTATCGTAACCTAACAAAACAACTGTTTTAAAACCTATTTATTCCAATCTATTTTAACCGCAATAACAAAAAAGGTGGGTAAGTCATAAGCTAATATTATTATGTCTGACGAACGATTAGATAACGAGACCGGTAAACTATGCGACGTGACCCCGAAGTCACGATTTGTAAATTTATTTATTGTAAATGCGACGAAAACAAACTAACCGTAAATTTTAAATAATTTGTAATACGATCCAAATACCTATATATGGTCCGAACAACCACGTCTGCCTACCAAATTGTTGATTACTAAAACTATGTCGTACGTATGCCCTAAGGAAAATTAAAAGGACTTATATTTTGTATTATGTATTCATTTGTGGTGTAGTGAGTAGTATGTTTTTTCGTGTATGTGTAATATATGGTTTTCCACTGACTTATCCTATTTATATATAAAGATTAGCGCAAAAACAACAGCCGCGACCTTTCAACAGATTATATGTGACTGACGTGACACCGCGCACACAGTAAGCAAAGAATGAATGCCTAGCTCGACAAAACGTAGTGAAAAAATCCTACGTCTATGAGCTCGAACGATCCGAATACCAACTAGATGATTCATTCTTTCGCGAACAAAAGTTTATTATACAGCTGTGCTCATTCAAAACTCACCATTTTTTTACTGTAATTAGTACGAATCTTAGGTAGGATAAGATGGCTCGCACAGCGAATCGCTTAATTACCTGTTTCCTTGTCACAAAGGCTTAGTTAGTATGGATCACTTCTTCATTATCTTATGGATGAGTAAACAAATTTAGGGTGTCCCAAGGCATAAGGAAAAAAAAAATTTCGTGAAATAAAATACGCATACCCTCTATTTTTATTCCATTTGACCCCATTGACTCAATAAATAATAAATATTATTACGATTAGACAATGATAACCCGTGCCGACTTGATGCCAAACTTTTGACATAAAAATTTGTACTGACTTACTATAAGAGGAATTAAGAATTTAATTTTTATTACTTAAGTAAAACTCCAATGCACCCGAATTGTATATTATTTACTCATTTACATTGAAAAATAATATTATTGCTCAAATTTTCTTTTAAGCGTTTGTTTTTTACAGTCAGTATAAATCTTCCGGTGTTCTTGTACGCAACGTAATAAAAATTGTTTTTTTTATTACGTTGCGTAATTGTTACTCCTCAACTGTGATCAATCCATGAAAGTCTTGCATCAACTTAACCACTACATCGTTTACTACCCTCAGTGCCGAAACTTTCTTTCTAGCTTCTTGAAAAGAAGTATTATTTGACCACAAAGTAGGACATTCATCTAGAAAACTGTCTTCAATTTTAAGGCGATTAAACTAAAGCAAGTCCGCTTTTTACTGAAATGAAGTCAGAGATGTTTATTTCTTAAACAAAATAAGAATAGAGTGTTAAAAAATATCCTTTTACAGAAAACGAAGATAAAAACTTCTATAACTATTAATGCCAAACTTCTTTAATAAACTTACCATACAATGAACCACAAAGATCTTCTTTCGATAGGATGTATCGATTTCCATGAGTTTTTTCCTCTCTGGTTAAATTATCAACCATTTTAACTTCAGTTTCTTGGTCCACATCATCGTCAAACAGTGATAATATAGAAACTTCGTCAGTTAAATACCACAAATGCTAAGTTATCTTCTGCAATTTGCTTTTGAGATCGTTTTATCAGTTTTCTCGTAAGACTTCATTGATTTCAAAAAGCACAAATCTTGGTAAGGTGCTTTTATTGCTGAAGTTCATTGGAGCCATGGTTTAATGTAGGATGTTACAATGAACAAGCAAACGTCAATCAATGCCGCCTTGTCTTTACTTGTGATCTTGAATTGAGCACTAAGTAACGATATTTTCAGGTAATAAATTGCTCTCGCCATCCATCGAGCTTGGTGCATGGCACCTGGAGGTCGGATTTAAAAAATTTTCTCCATATCTCCACCTAAAAATATTACAGACAGCTCTATTAACTCTCGATAATCATCTCTGACTGACTGACTGACTGACTATTTCTTTTGTCAGCTCAGTTCGGTAAAACTCTAGCAAGTTGTCAACTTCGTAGTCAGTCAGGTAGTGTGTAAGTTTTTCTCTATAGTTCTGTATTTTATCAGCATTAATACTTTTCCAATACCATTCCATACGCGCCTTTTCCCAATAGATAAGACAGTCGCGAATAGTGAGATTTGCGCTTTCATTGACAGTTAAATTCACTTCACGGATATTGTAAAATAAAACTGCTAAAACTTGTCCATTAGACGGAAGTTTTGAACCCGTTATTTGATGTTTTACGTCACCTATTAAAAATATAGCCCTTTTAGAACTGCGTAATTCCACTGACATATTGACTAATTGAAAACAATGCGTGTTCTATAACCAAATAACAAGTAATCACAAGCACATCGACACGTTAGGTCACGTCAGCCTTAGGAGCAAGTACTGACATATATCAATGTAAGTCGGCACGGGTTACCGTAGTCGGAACCTTCTTAAAATTTTATTTATAATTGATTTGACTTTAACTAGAGGGTATGCGTAAAAAAAAAACGACTTTGATTTTTTTGGGGAACCGAAGTAGAACAAACAAGTGTCATCTACATATAAAGTTAAGTGTCCGTGGAGGTTCAGTTCATTAATATTGTTGATTTAAATTAGGAAGAGTAATGGTCCTAAGATACGTCCTTGAGGTACTCCGCATTTAATAGGTTGTGTTTTACTTTGCATGTTGTGTATTTTAACTACTTGAAATCTGTTGGTTAGTTTTGACTGAAACATTGTTAAGGCATAGTTTTTGATAGCTTGTAGCTTTTTTAATAAAAGTAAAGGACATACCGAGTCAAACTTTTTTTTTAAATCAATAAATATACCAAGAGCGATATATTTTTCTATCTATGTTAGTCTTTGTTTTGTTAACTAAATGAACTGTTGCACCGAGAGTGCTGCTGCTGGGTCTAAAACCATATCGTCCTTTAAAAAGTTTCTTTTGAGTTTAAGTACTGCTCAAGCTGCTTGTACAAAATTATTTCAAAGATTTTTGAAATTACGGACAAGACCGATATAGGTTGATAATTGCCTGGATCGCTTTTATCACCTGATTTTTAAATAGGGAAAACCTTTGCTGTTTGTACGATATGGGGAAAGTCACCTGTATGAAGTAGTGAGTTGAAACACTTTGCCAACTTATCTGCAAATTTATACATTTAAGTTTGTTGAAATCCCATCTAGACCTATACTGGAGTTTGAGTCAAGATTATCAATTATTTCAATTATTTCTTTAGGACTGCAGTGGTCAAAGGCTGAGAATTTGTTGGCTTTTTGGTAAGGCAAATGTAAAGTTTTGATGGAATTGATTTGGTATTTGGTTGGCTAATAATGGGCCTAGAGTGGAAAAGTATGAATTGAAGCCATCGTAAATTTCGTTGGCTTTCGTAATTACATGGGAGTCTACGGAGAGTTTGTTTGGAAAACAGCTTTGTTTGATTTTGTTATTCGAAAGGTTGTTTATAAGACTCCACATCTTCTTAGGTTTTCTTTTACATTTGTTAAATAATTCGTGATTATAGTATTTGTTCTTTGTGTCTTGAAACTTCTCCTCTTTTTGTTTTAAATTTTGTTTCTACAGTTGAGTCCGTTGGTTTTTCTTTAGTTCTGTATATAGGTAATTTCGTTGAGCGAATCCTGTGATTATATCCTGATTTATCCAATCATCCTGAGGTAAGTTTTCAATTTTAGTTTTCGTTATTTTGCTCTCATTAATGAAGAATTTCAATTTATTTACTAAGACTTCGAGATCATCATCAAATATATCAAAATCTCGACTAAGTTTTATAGTTTAGTGTAGTCAATTCAATCATAAGTTGTACGTTTCTTAGACGGTTGTTTGTATTATTCGAGTTCAAAATAAATTTGTTTGTGGTCTGATAAAGTAAATAACTGTCATCGAAAATTATTATTTTGCAGATTTGAATAGATGTGGTCTCATATTGAATTTCTGGTGGCCGAGTCGCGGGTTCAGAATTTTTTATGTTATTTTTTTTATTTTAGTATTTGATAACCAGATGCTTTCATGACTTCTTTGTACTGCTTGCTTTTTTATCTTTTTCGGACCTGCTAACGGTCGATATTGAAGTTACCGAATACTATGGCCCTTTTACGTTTCTGTAGTTCTGAATCATATTCTTCGATGAAATCATTAAAGTTAGTGTCACCAGGATTGCATACTACTCCGATTTCTAACGCAATTTTTGCTTGTCGTTTCCAAAGAAAATTTATTTCCTCCTGTGTATTTGGATTTGGATAGGCTATGTTCAAGATTATTTTGTATATATTACTGTCAGTCCTGAAGTTGTAGTAGTGTGTATAGTTAGAAAGTTGTAGTTCGAGGGCTTGGGTTTCATTCATAATCCTGGTTTCAGTAATGTTATGGACGGACAGCAACAGTAACGTTGCACCGTCGACATGCACGCGAAATATGAATTTTCCAAAAACTACGCAACTAGTTTTAACAAATGAAAATTTGTGCTAAAATTCGAAAAACAGATTTTGAAGCCTCATATTTATGTGAAAATGAACAGCCAGTCAGAGGACTGAAAAAGAGAATGGCTCGGAACAAAAACACCATTAAAATACTGGCTCGGACCAATATATAAATAGAAAGTTCGAGGTAGAAATCCGGAAAAAACCGGTTTGAACTGGTTAGACTTGGGTTTTCAAAATAAAGACAACGTTTTTTGGTTGGTTTAAATAAATGAGTTGGACATTTCTTCCTAGATAAATTAGTATAAAAGGAAACGCTATTTTCATACTGTATGCAGTGAAAGTTCAACAGTTCCAGATAAATAAGCAGTGAAGAAACCAACTAAAGAAGGAACAAGTTACATATATAAATCAAAAAAGAACCAACATTTTTATAACTCAAGTAAAGTGTAATAAAATCACGATTTATAAATAGTGTTTGTCAATAATAATTTCGAAAATAATTTAAATGCTTTGTCGAATTTTGTTTCATTTCAATTTTACGTCAGGCTTTTTCAGAGCCCATTTTTAATCAACCTACAGTCCACTAAGCTCTGTCCGCTACAAGTAATTAGAATAATATGTGTAGTTTTTGATATAGATTTAAGTATACATTTTAACTCATCAAATTTTCCCTTTCTGCGGATGCTGCGTTTAGGTAGAAGAAAGTTAAACGTGATCACATGACTAAATAACCTACGGACTGATAGCTTCAAACAACCGGCGCAAGCGAGAGCACTACTACAAGCACGGGTATGTGTGCGTGGCCTGTCACCGACACGGCGCGCGGGGCGAGGACTGGCGCTCGTTAGAGTATAAACCGGTTTAAACTGGCTCAGTGAGCGTGCGCATCTCAGGGCTTCGTGTGCGAGCGATTTAATTTATAGTTCTTTTAGTGTTTGCTATCGATTAGTGCAAATGCCAAATACATGTACTGTGTGTATAAAAAAATCTAATAAAAAAAAGAAAATTTCCTATTTTACATACCTAAAAGATCTTGACAGGTCAATATATATATTTTTTTATTCTAAGCCGGCTAAATAATTACAATTGGAAGGTGAATTTTAAAAGACGTAGTCACGAAGGTAGGTGCCTACGATAATAATGATACATATAAACATGGATATATTAATGTATACGCATAAATATACATAATTATAGTATTGGTAACTCTGTACTGAATAAAAATAAAATCAGAGATCTTTGTTAGGGTTCCATAGCCAAATGGCAAAAATCCATCATGTCCGTCCGTCTATCCGTATGTCACAGCATTATAATTCCGCTATCATTGCTGCATATGTAGATTGTGATGAAATTTTACAGGAAAGTCTAATGTGAACCGCCAAACAGATTTGTAATGAAATTAAGAAAAAATATTTAGTGGTTGCTCTAAACATTGAACTGAGGAACGAAAACGATATCAGCTATACATTAATCTAATGTACGTAAAGTTAGCAGAACAACTATCGCAAATCGAAATGAAAAGAGTTACGTAATTTGCCGTGATTTATCCGTGAATAAATAAAATTTGCCGCTTTTATATTTCTTGAGTTACAGAGTTTTCTGCTAACTTTACGTAAAGTTAGCAGAACAGTTATCGAACACTCCACCGAGCTGAGCACAGATTAAACGTATGTTAATTATGGTGTCAATGATGTCAGCATTAAAAATTATATTTTGTAGACGAAAACGAGACAAAATACTTAAAAATTAAAGATTGAGATACAAAGTACTATATTTAAAATTATTTGTGTGACAATATCTTGGTCCCAAATCAAAGAACTTCCTTCTTTCATTTCTTCAAGACATACTAGCGGCAAATTACTATGCGATCGGCTTCCAACAAAAACCATGAATGAAACTATCGTTTTGAGCGTTATTGACCGAAATGTACGGTAAAAAAGTTAGTATAAAAAATATTTGATCGGGTCTAAAATTTTAATGGGTCCCAACTGTTAAAATCGCTATGTTCCGCAGAAAACTTGAACTGGCCGGATTTATTTGCAATCACGGGTATGTGTGCGTGGCCTGTCACTGATACGGTGCGCGGGGCGAGGACTGGCGCCTGCTATAGTATAAACCGGTTTAAACTGGCTCAGTGAGCGTGCGCATCTCAGGGCTTTGTGTGTGAGTGCGAGCGATTAAAATTTTAGTTCTTTTAGTGTTTGTTATAGATTAGTCAAAACACTTTTAGAGATGCCAAATACTTGTATTGTGTGTAAATACCTATATTTTTTTCATCCTAAGTTAGCTGTATAATTACAATTGGAAGGTAAATTTTAAAAAACGTAGGTACCTACAATAATAATGATACATATAAACATGCATATATTAATGTATACACATAAAAATGCATGATTATATTATTGTTACCCCACTACTGAATGCAAATAAAATCAGATAACTTTGTAGGATTCATTCAACTGATGCAACAAAAATTTGTTGCTGTTGCTTGTTATCTGATTTTATCAATATTCAAAGAAAATCCTTTTTTCAATATTCAAAGGAAAATAACAAATATTGGACAAGAAATTCTGAAGCACATCAGTAATTGCACTTTTGAAATGCCGTGCCCTTATTTCCCAATAGAGTATTTAAAAAAACTATAAATAAGATTTAGAATTCATCACACAATAAAACAAAATAACAAACATCTCAAAAACAAAACAATAAACAAGAAAATATTGCGGTCGGTAATTTATCAACTAAACACATCAAATATATGGTGTATTTTGTTTTTACAATTAGTTTACTAGTGACAATTTTACAAAATGATTTGATTATGATTTAAATCACTACTTATTCTGTTCTAAATATAACTTTTAAACACTTTAATCATCAAGTGCTCAAATTATGGATAGTTGTACCCATTATAAAAATAAAAAAATCATGGTTTATTTAAAGTTTTTGAACTATTATTGTCTCCTATGTTTTTTTTTCTATGAGTAAAGCCTGTTAATCTAATAATAAAATTAATATCTAGTAATAAGACATATTTTTTACATGTTTATAATGTTTTTATATTTAAACAGCCAACAACTTATTAGCTTGAACTATATTGTGCCTAATTTTATAATTATTTTTTTTAAATTCCAAATATGTAACAAATTTTTATTTCATCAAAATTCTACAAATTTAGACGAGTCAGTTGACAACCCTACCAGTTTAGGTATGATTCTTGAAACTTTGTTCTAAGCTATCGGTCTGGTTGGTTATTTAGTCATGCGCTATTATTCTGGTCTGATCAGTGTTGCCGCTTTAGGAAAAACTAAATTCCTAGACCGTTATCAAAAAGTTTTGGCAACATTAGCATTTATGCTAACTATTCCGAAATTTGAAAAGTTAGCGGCTAATTTAAACACAATTGTATAAATAATAAAGCATTTTTGGACATGTAACCAAGTTGTGAAAACTGCTCAGTCAACATTGATTGGACATTTCTAATTTTAACAAATATGGCTGCCAACTTCATAGGAAACTGTGTCAAGATCGGGAAACTTGTGTTAATACTAGGCCTTTTTTTCAACGTACAATTTGGTAATCTATTTGCACCTCGTGCAAATAAACTGTTCGCTTTGCTCCTTTTGCTAAGCTGAGTGAACAGATTTATTGCACGACGTGCAAAAATTTGGTCACATTGCCCTAAAAAAACTCAGCCTTGGTTAATAAATCTACACATTTTTTTAAACGGCCATCGGGTTGGAACTCGGTTTAAATGTTTAAATTGAAGAACTCCACCATACTTAGTTGGTTTTCGAATACTCCACCAAGCTGATTCCAGATTAAACGTATTTGAATTATGATGTCGGTGTTAGGTCAGTGATGTCAGCATGAAAATTCTATTTTGTACACGAAAACGAGATATAATACTTAAAAATTAAAGAAAAGGATACGAAGTAATATTGGTATACTTATTTTATAGTAGGTGTACAATATCATGGCCCCGGATCTAACAACTTCATTCATTTCTTTGCGACATGTTAGCGGCAAATTGCTATGTGTTAGGTTCTATCTTAATCCCAATTTTTCGTTAGTTGTCTGCTAACTTTACGTAAAAAAAGAAAAAACCGTATAGTTAAAAAGGTAGAAAAGCGATAAATTTTATTTCTTCACGACAAAATCACGTCAAATTATGCAATTTATTTAATTTCGATTGGCGAAAGTTGTTTTGCTAACTCTTGTAATTAATAAAATATAAAAGCGGGTTTTTCTAAATCCCATTTTTCGTTAGTTGCCTACTAAAACGTAAAAAAAGAAAAAACCTATAACAAAAAATATTATAACAAAAAAGCGGCAAATTTCTATTTTTCACGGATAAATCACGGCAAATTCCTATGTATTTGGTTCTCTAAATGGCATTATTTTTGTTAGTGTTGTGACTCTTTAACTCAAGCGATATAAAAGCGGCAAATTTTATTTTTTCACGGATAAATCACGGCAAATTAGCGGCAAATTACGCAACTTGTTTCATTTCGATTTTCGATAGTTGTTCTGCTTACTTTACGTACATATTAAATTTACTAAATGTGCCAGTTGACAACCCTACCAGTTTAGGTATGATTCTTGAAACGTTGTTCTAAGCTATCAGTCTGTTGGTTATTTAGTCATGTGACGTGATTTCGTAGTCTGTAGATTTCGGTAATCGTTCAGTATGTGGTAGTTGCCGCTAGAAGTATTAGTATTTGTAGAAAGCATGGTTGCAATCAGATTTTTGGAATAGATTTAATTGTATTTCAAGATTTCAGTTTATTCTCATCTAAAACACCTTTTTTAAAAGTTCCGCCACATGTGTTTTTATATCATTCTGCTAATTTACGGTAGTCGATGATGTTCTTGAAATATCGCTCACTTGAGTTGATGATTGAGAAATATTCTCACAAATAGAAGTTAGAGACTGGTCGTTGGAAATCTTAATTTCGTTTATTGGAGTTTTAACCTCTGCTAAACTTTCATTCATTTGTCTTGTAATGAGTTCATTGGATTCAACGTATTTTTCTAATAAAGAAGTCTTAGGTACATAGCTCTTTCGCAATACAAGGTATATTTTTCTACAATAAAATTCCAGAACATGTGGTTAATTTACCTTCAAATAAATTTAAAATATATGTCAAAGATATTAAGCTATTACAAAGTTGATGAATACATAAATGATAAAAATGCTTGGAAAAATTAGAACTTAATTGATTTGTATTTGTATTGGGGCATTTGAAATATTTTTGAAATTAAAACATTGTATGTAACGTTTTAAGGTAAGGGTTTATTATATTTTAATATAAAAATGAAAAAATATAAAAGATTAACTGCTGAGATTCTTGCCGATTTTTCTCGGTAATAAATCATTCCGAACCGGTAATAATTTTTTGGTATTTTTTTTTATTTAATAATTAAACTGACGATTCAAAAGTGCAGTTTAAAAGTCTATTATTTGAATAAAAAAGTTTGAATTTCAGTTTGAGTGCGCATTGAATACTCGCATTGAATACACGGAAATACCATTTCCATTATTGTATTAATCCAACAGTGTAAATTTTTAGTGTTTAGCGTAATAAGTACCTAAAGAATATTTATTTTGTAAAATAGCTATTTATGCTTCTGTTATGAAATGAAGATAAATTTTTACATGGCGCCAGTACAAAACTACCATTTTTGTGCAGTTGCGTATCAGATTTTATCTACAACTGATAAAATAAAACACATAAAGAAAAATAGGCATATTAATAAAAAAACGAAAAAAAGGTTTTTGGCACATTGCTAGATTCTAGCCACTAATAAAAATCTTTTTTTCATATAAATATGTAGGTAGGTATCTAAATAAACACTTGTCGAAATGGTCTTCACAGCAATATGCTCTTGTTTCTGTAGAAGCAACTGATGAGCTCTCATCCCTTCTCATGACTCTGACCCATTTTTTTCTAACATTTACGTCTTTAGGCATAATTATAAATATTTTTTCCGGTGTACTTAAGTTGTTGACTTGCATTTGGAACGCAATATTTTTTTTTAATGATAAATAAATTTTTATTGTCAATAAATATTGTTTATGACATATTTATTTATGGTGGCCGCTTACCATCAGGCGGTCCGTAAGCTTGTTTGCCACCTGAGTGGTATAAAAAATAAAATAAATAAATTTAAATGTTTGTCCAGTATGGAAATCGAACCCACACTCTCTGCACAGCAGCCGGTTTTATTATCATATGACTTCTGTGTAGACAGAGGCATAATAATCAAGTCTCGTTCTATATATTAGTGCGTGTACCTATAGCAGTTGCACTGTATGTAACTACGCTGGGTTAGCGCGGTCTCAAGCGCAGTGACGTCATTTTACTTCGCGCGGCTAGCGCCACGTAAGAGAGCAGCTAGCGTTTTTGCTGACGCACTAAAAAAACGAACTTTAAACTGCTCTAACTATTTTATTAGGGTTCCGTACCCAAAGGGTACAAACCGGGACCCTATTACTAAGACTCCGCTGTCCGTCCGTCCGTCCGTTTGTCACTAGGCCGTATCTGAACCGTGATAGTTAGACAATTGAAATTTTCACAGAAGATGTATTTCTGTTGCCGCTATAACAACGAATACTAAAAAATAATATAAAATAAATATTTCAGGGCGCTCCCATACAAAAAACGTGATTTTTCTGCCCATTTTGCTCGATATTGATAACGGAAAGAGGTAGACGCCTCAAATATTCACAGAATATTTATTGACTTTAAAAATAAATAATAAAATTAAAATGAAACAAATATTTAAGGGAGGCTCGCAAACATAAAACGTGTTTTTTTGCCATTTTTATAAATAATGGTACGGAACCTTTGGTTTTAAATTTAATATTTGAAAAAATCTTTTCATATAAAATAAAAAAAAAATGGTGGAATAGTCTAATGGCAAGATACTTTAGTACTAGTATAATATTATATAAACTGTGCTTTAGTAAGTATCAAGGTGTTCCCGACGCCCACTACCGCCGCCAATGTTCCTATTTAAACAAAGCTAATTTAAAAATGTGCTTCTACAGAAATATATAACTGGTTATAAGCTATTTCTAGAACGTTTTTTATTGTGTTTAGGATATTACAAAGAGAAAATTAACAATATTAATTGGTGGATTTAGTTATCAGGGGTAACGCTCTTAAAGTGCCGGGCCAATTTAATAGAAGTAAAAAATCTGCAAAGTAGGTAACAATGCAATCTCGGAACCTCTTTCAATCTCGGTATATTCGGTATTGAATCTCAATCTCGGGATCTCGGTATCAATATTGGTATGAAGAAATTTTCTGTTAAATAAATAACTACACAGTGTTTCCATAAAAAAAATCATTAAATATAAATTAATTAAACCTGATTAATTAACCTACATTTCACAAGAAAGAAAGGAAACTTACATTTGACAAGAAAAATCCCGGCGGAGCAGTAATGGCTGCATCAGCCAACTGCAATAGTCAGTCAGAAAAAAGAAACCCTTAGGTCAATGTTACACAAAGGGAATGGCGAGACAACGCTTAACTTTACCAAACAGCAACAAAAAATCGTTAAGGCAGTCACCAAAACCAAAAATACCTACTTGCAAACGAAAATAAGCGACAGGTCACAGGACCGCAGGCCGTCGAATGTATATAAAAAATGAATAAAAATAATAGACGGAACAAAGAGCTAATGTCGTGATTAATAGTTGTTGTTAAAACGTTACTTGGTTCAAGTTTACTCAAAGTATAGTTTTATGATCGTAGCATACAATTTATCATACTAGCGGCCCGTCCCGGCTTCGCACAGGTGTTTATTTTTAACCGACTTTAAAAAAAGAAGGAGGTTCTATGTTTGACGGGTATATTTTTTTTATGTATGTTCACTAAATTCTCCGTCAATTGTGAACCGAATTCTAAAATTCTTTTTCTAAAAAATTTGAAAGACTACGTTCCTGAAGTGGTATTAATAAAGTAGATTTAAAACTTGAAAATTTTGGAAAAAAAAATTGATGTTAATTTTCAACTGGTGAAACGCGCCTTTTATTTTGATGATCATATAAAATTTTGTTATATGTATGAATTGATGAATATATCGCTTCTGGTTCAAAATCAAACACTTAACTATTTGATTACAATGGATTATATTTTCTTATTCAAGTCTACCGCAAAATAAGAAACAAGCAATGCTCTCTAACCTCGCATTACAGTCTAATTTATAACCTCCCTTCCATGCCTTTTTTAACAGTCAAGCTAGTGTCGCGCAAATAATCGATTAACATTAAACTATCGATACAATTAAATAAAGAACGACAATCGATTACAAGATAGCGCTGCATCTACATATTTGTTTATATATCTGGATGCAGCGCATAATACAATACTCGAATAAGAGTTATTAGTATGATACCTTACAACTCGGCCATCCTCCGCAAGGTGAGAATACTCACTAATGCAGAACCTGAACAGCCCATTAGTTAACAAATTTAAGGTATTTAGGTACTAAAGCTTGCAGTACAATTGAGATATCCTAAGGTAAAGCAAAACTTATTTATTTTAATAACAGTTATAATATGTATAATTTCTGATAGCAATTAAACATACAATATACATGAAGGATGTTTCTTATCTCAACAAATGAATATGATATCAAATAAATGAAAAGTGATTAAATTCATGTAGTCATCTGTGCACCGACTACTCTAATACTATTCAAATTCGCGCACATAATGCTAAGGTACAGTCTGTTACAATCTGCGGTCATCTATGCGATAACGACAAGTCGATATCATTCACAATCTGCACTGACCGCTCATAACCCATACCCCAACATAACTACATTTTCCAGCATGGTCTGCTATGATCTGCAACCATCTGTGCGATACCAAAATCCTTATATCAGTCACTGTCTGCACTGATCGCTCATAGCCCAAGCTAGAATATCACTTTCAACACTAAACTTGGATAATTTGTAAATAAATTAATTATTTTTTTACCATGATACTCATTACTCAAGTGCAGTTACTATTACTCTAGATCTGTTATCTATCCATCTATGAATCAAATCAATTCAAATTAGAATTATTCAAATCTTACTAACTAAAAACAATATTATATGGTTCAACTTATTCATTTATCATTTAATGCACTTTAACAACATAACATTCGATTTTAGCTCTAACAAATCAAAGTGAAATAATTTCTGGATTCTAATTATATTCACGTTCTATATCATTAATTCATATCAACAAACACTAATTATTGGATGATAAATCTGCATTACTGTCATTATCGCTGTCCTCGCTAGAAGATAGGTTCTTAAAAATAAGCCATGGATGAATTTTATCTACGGCCACAACATTTTCGTACCGTTTATTGCCTTTTTTTGTCAATGGGGTATCTTCGACAACATATCGGTCATGCGGAAGAATTTTAATTATTCGATAGGGGCCATGAAATTTAGGGATAAGCTTTTTGGACTGTCCTACGTGGTCTTTGTCGTAGATAGTTCTCTCTATCCGAACTAGTTCCCCTACCTTGTAGGACTGCGGAAGTTTCCTACGCTTGTCAAAGTCTTTCTTTGACCGTTGTTGTTCTCTTTCTACTCTCTTTTTTGTCATAGATCTTAATTGGACCAAGTCTTTTTCTGTCATTTGTTCACGTGTCTCATGTACGACATCGCTTAGAATATTCTCAGTCGTGTTCATAATTTTAATCCCAAAAAGCAGTTCTGATGCACTTTTCCCTGTAGTTTTATTCACAGCAGTGTTTATGCCTAACTGTATGTCTGGAATTATTTCGTCCCAAATATTTTCTGGTTTACTGTGGCACTGCGTTCGGAGTGCATCAAGTATCGTACGGTTAAATCGCTCTACTTGTCCGTTCGCTCTAGGATAAGAAAGTCTATACGGACGGTAAACTACTGGCTTTTCGTCATCTAGTTCTATTTCCATTTCTAGAACGTTGGTGTAACCCAAATCCTTAAGTCCACTGGAGAAACATGTTTTGTAATTGTCTAATAAACTATTAATCATGTCTCGCTGTTCACTTGTTAACTGTGCCCCAAAGTTTAAATCAGAATCTAAGTGCGAATCATTCAAATCAACGATATTAACATCAAAATTAGTCTTAGTGGGTAAAGCTCGAATTATTAAAAACCCTTTATTTAAATGTAATACTCCTTTAGAAACATTCTGAACAAGGAGGGCTCCCATCCCGTTTTCAACACTATATTCACCCGGTAGTAAATAAAATTCATGATTTGGTTTTCCACGCAACGTCCCTCCTACACACACATAGCCCGAATACCCAGGTTCACATTGTATATATAAAACTGACACATTGCCCGGCATTATATCAATGCTTGTATGTAAGATTAAATTTAGTTTAGTCTGTGGGCTACGTTCAAATTTCAATGCGTTTACCGTTTTAGTTATAATAATTCCGGGTCGTTCGGTAAAACTGTGACCTATGAGTACAGGGTATTTTATAATGTCGTCTTCTACAACAAATACATGAACCTCCTCGACAATGTTGTTAATGTCAATAGTGACAGTCGTGGCCCCTATAGGTAAAACAATGTTGTTACCTATCCCTCTCATGACAGGAAGGTTGTCAGTCGACCACTTAATTCCTAAACGAATTGCCAAACTGCGACGTAAAAGTGTGCACTGGCTGCCCAAGTCAACGTAACCTTCAGTTACTTGGTCATTTATTTTTAAGTTCACGATATATTTATCGTTACTGTTACCAATATCAAGTCGCATTACAGTTTTCTCACCAGCATTATTAATATTTGTACTTGTATTTGAGGGTAGTTTAGGGCAATTTATAGTTAAGTGTCCTAGCCTGTTGCAAATACTACACTTCATAATTTTTTTGCTACATTTAAAACTGTAATGCCCTGCCTCGTTGCAGTTGTAGCATTTAACTGAACTGCCAGCAGGTAACTTAGAATTTCGGGGGTTGTTATTTATGGGAACTGAGTTATTATTATTAATGTATCCCTGCATACTAGATTTCCTGTCTAGGGTTGGTTTTGTTTTGTCGAATTCTCGCGGTTGTTGTTTAATAGACTGGAAAAATTTTAGTACTTGCTCGGGTTCTTCACACTTAACGGCTTTAGCGCCTAATCTAACAGATCTATCATCGATTCCATATAATAAACAATCAACTGCACGTTTGCCACGAATCTCACATCGGTTTAGTAAATTTAACTTTTGATAAAAATAAAGTTCTAAAGACTCGTTATATTTAACACGTTTCAAAAGCATTTCTGTTAATAATTCAGCATAGTCATCACTACTGGGAAAAGAGTTTACCAATTTATCCTTCCACTCGGACCACGAGAATGACATTGTTGGTAATGATTGGTACCACGTTTTAGCCACACCTACTAATTTCGGTAACGCATAGTGAATAATTTGATCATCACCCCAACAGTATAACCTAGCACACTCTTCAACCTTTCCTAGCCACATGTGTATAGTTTGTTCCTTTACCATAGGATCGAATTCAGGTATGACATTCCCTAACATTGGGAATTTATTACCCCCTGAGCGATTGCTAGTAAGCGATTTGACAAGTTCAGATAAAATAAGTTGGGAATCATTTGAAATAGGCTTACTTACAGTTTCAGGTTGAGGTGTCTGGTCACCACTTACTATGCAGGTCGGAATGTGCAGTCTGTGGTCTCGATAGCGTTGGCGCCGGCTTCTAGTGCGGCACCGACGACTCCTGCCGCGATAGTGATTTCTTCCTTCGGCTCCTTGATCAGGACGGTCGTTGTCACTGTCCTGCTGGCTGCAACTACGGTCGCGGTGGCTGCTGCGGCGGTCTCGGCGACTTCTGCTGCGCTCACGACGGCTGTGACGTCTTTGTTGCCTCTCGCGCGATCGCGATTTCCGTTGCATGTGGTCACTACATCCACTGCTGCTCGAAGAACTGTTGCCTTTTTGGTTTTTATGCCGTTTTCTGTCGCGATTTCGCGAATGACGCACTTTTGATGAACGAGTACTTCTAACACTTTTGCTACCCATTATAGGTTAGGCACTGTTTAAAACTCGTTGACTGAACGATGCTCCAAATAATATGGATAATAACATGAAATATAGAGAGGTTTATAAAGATCCCACTTCTGAGATGATGAATATATCGCTTCTGGTTCAAAATCAAACACTTAACTATTTGATTACAATGGATTATATTTTCTTATTCAAGTCTACCGCAAAATAAGAAACAAGCAATGCTCTCTAACCTCGCATTACAGTCTAATTTATAACCTCCCTTCCATGCCTTTTTTAACAGTCAAGCTAGTGTCGCGCAAATAATCGATTAACATTAAACTATCGATACAATTAAATAAAGAACGACAATCGATTACAAGATAGCGCTGCATCTACATATTTGTTTATATATCTGGATGCAGCGCATAATACAATACTCGAATAAGAGTTATTAGTATGATACCTTACAGAATGTTTATAGTGTACGAGAAAAAAAACAAATCGTAAATCAAAAGCAAAAATTAAAAACCTTTTAACAAAAAAAACACCCTCTTCAAAAAGATGCACTTAAAAGGTAAAAATAATTACTTATTGTCAAAAATCTGATTTGAATTACAGTTTGAAGTTGGTGTCTATATAACAGTTTATAAAACACTTCACTTGCATGACAACAACTTCAACTTCAAATTTTTGGCAATAAGTAATTATTTTTACCTTTTTAGTGCATCTTCTTGACGCCGGTTGTTTTTTTTTGTTAAAAAAAAAAACTGGTTGCCTGTAAAGTCGGTATACGGGCGAAAGTTTTACGTGACAACTTGTGCCTTTCACTTTTTATGTCTGTCTCTCTCGCTCTTAGGCGGGCTAACCATGCCGCGTGCCTCTCACTCGCTCTCATTGTGAGCGCATAACGTGAGCGGAGCGTAACGCAGTTTCTTGAAGTGTCACCCGGCAAACCAATTTATAAGACGTTGTCACGTCAAAAGTTTTTTTCTATTAGTATTTTATTTAGATTGACATTTCTTAATTTGTAATATCTTTTTAATAGAATGTCCGATCGCGAGGTTTTTATAGATATTGATATGTTCTTTAATATTGTAGAACTTTTTTTTGTTCTATCATCAATAGTTTCCGCAGCGCATGCGATGTTAGACATTTTATGGCAAATTTTTTTACACCTTGGGTTAAATTACACTGTGTGACAAATTTTTTTTTTTGTGCTCTAACATTTAATGAAACGGCTATTTTTTATCAAAATAAACCTGCTGAACAGAAAAACTTAAATAGATTTTTTGTAACACGTATCATTTTAAAGTTATGATAAATTGATGTACTATAAATAAATAAAGACAGTATCAAAATTGTATATCATATTTTTTATTTAAATTATTAATTTTACACAAAAAAAATGTTATGATTACCCAAATAAACTGTTAGAATTATCTTAAGACCACTAAAACTTTTAATTTATAGTCGTACAGACTTCAGTATTAAAAGAAATCTGCAATTAACAACGTTTGATCTTTTGTTTTTTACGAGGGTACACGTAAATAGTATTGACACTATAACTTAGAAACGTGACGTGTTAGACAACCATATCAATTGACAATGTTTTCAACAATGGAATAAGGAATTCAAATCACGTAATCTTATTTATGTTAGAAAAATCGTGTCACACAGTGATTATTGAAGTTTTAGTCGGGATCTCTAATTTTTTCTAGTAATAAATATAGCCTATGTTACTTAGAAATAATGTAGCATTTTAATGGTGAAAGAATTTTTGAAATCGGTCCAGTTGTTTTGGAGATTATTCGTTACAAACATACAAAACTACAAATCTCCCTCTTTATAATATTAGGTTTATAGTATAAGATAGAGCTCCTTATTTTATTGCACGAATAACCAGCGAAAGAAAAAATGCGTTCGTTCTCAACTCAACGCTTGTTGGCAGGAAGTACTGAACAGATACTGATAAAAATATCTTAAACTTTCGAAGAAAAAACTAACTCAAATTCACATCTTAGAAAAAAAATCATTCTTTACTTTCCAAGAACGTGAGATTTTTACGAAACGATGGTTTTAACTGATAGAACACCACATTTATATACACAGGTAAAATTCAAAAACTCTCGGAGGACACTAGATTTTCACGAAAAAATCTAAAATGATTTCATATAAAATCCGCCATTACACACCATCATTTAAAAATACAAAACTTTTTTTTTCACGAAAATACTTGCCAGTGTAAAGAAAAAAATAAATACAGGATTCAATCGATTTTACTTTTCTCTAATTTTAATCGATAGAAAAGCATTTTTATCTACTCGAATAAAATCAAAAAACTAGCAGCGAATCCAAACCTTGCCTATTTAGGTGGTGAGGAGCGAAGCGACGAGCCATTAGGATACATGGTGAACACCGCACGAGCCGAGCGAAGCGTACCGCGGCAGAGGCCGGTGAAGTGCCAGAAACAAATTGTTCTAGTTAAGAATTGTTTGCCAGGAGTAGGGGGGCAGGGTAGACACTGGTTTGTTGATCTGAGTATCACAGGTACAATTTGTTTCTGGCGCTCGCCGGCCGCTGCCGCGGCACGCTCCGCTCGGCTTCGCGCGCTAATTTTCATGTACTCCGCTTGGCTTCGTGCGCAAGTTTTCATGTTCTAAAATGGGTTGCCGTGACTATACTAAATAAGTAGTCCTTAAAATTTTACTTAGCTTTTTTTATCGATTACTACTTTACAGAGTAGGAACTTGATTGTTGAACACTGGCAACATGTTATGTTTTTGTTATTTTTTTCTCTCATGCGTTTTGTTTTTGTAGATATTTATTGTTGTGTAATGGCTGATTTTGTATGAAATGAATTTATTTATTTTCCGAAAAAACTAGTGTCCTCCGAGAGTTTCTGAATTTTATCTTTGTATATAAATGTGGTATTCTATCAATAGAAATTTTTATTACGTAAAAATCTCACGTTCTTGGAAAGTAAAGAATTACCGAAAAATTTTACTACGGAACAAATTTTTAAAGATTTACGTGAGACAATGGGGGAGTCTGCTCCTCCATATTCCACAGTGGCTTGGTGGTGTGCAGTTTAAACGTGGTAGAACATCGGTTAAAGATGACCCGCGCTCGGGCCGCCCTTCGACGTCAGTCACTCAGGAAAAGGTCGAAAAAGTTGAAAAAATTGTTTTGGAAGATCGTCGTGTAACAGTCCGTTTTATAGCTGAAGAGTTGAAGATTTCAATTGGTGTAGTGTGCATAGCAGTTTGCAAGATCAATTACGAATGAAAGAGGTATCCGCGCGTTGGGTCTCAAGAATGCTAACGGACGCACAAAAGCAAATGCAACTCAACATTTCAAAGAGCTCATAGAAAGTGTTTCAACGGGATCCTGATCTTTTTTGGCTCGATTCGTAAAAATACAGAAATCAATGACTTGAAAAAGACCGTCATCTCCCACACCAAAGAAATTCAAGACTTTACCATCTGCCGGCAAGATCATGGCCTCAGTTTTTTGGGACTTCCAGGGGATAATAATAATTGAATACCTTGAACATGGAGCCACTATCACAGAAAATTTCTACGCAGAACAAATAAAAAAATTACCTCAGGAAATCCTTGAAGAGCGATGAGGGAAACTCGCGAAAAAAGTTTTGTTCCATCAAGATAACGCGCCGGCGCACAAGTCTGCAGTTCCCACGGCAGCAATCCAAGATACTGGCTTTGAGATTCTCGATCATCCACCATATTTACCTGACTTGGCCCCTAGATATTTCTGCCTATTCCTACGTTTGAAAGAACACTTGAGAGGAACAAAATTTGAAGATGACGAAGAAGTGAAGGCCGCCGTAATCGATTTTTTGAGTACTCAAGATGAAGTCTTTTGAAAAGGGAATTTTGGCTCTAGAAAAAAGATTTGCTTAATGTATTGACCTAAAGGGTGATTACGTCGAAGAATAAAATAATATTAAATAAATTTATTTTCTCATTACTTTTGAACGCCCCTTTTACTTTGAATTCCATACATTTTTAGGGTTCCGTACCTCGAAAGGGAAAAAAGGAACCCTTATAGGATCACTTTGTTGTTCGTCTGTCTGTCTGTCAAGACCCTTTTTCTCAGGAACGCGTAAAGGTATCACGTTAAAATTAATATTAAATACTAACTACGGCCATTTCTGTCGCATATTTTGGCATTTAAAAACAAATCAAAACCTATTGGGTACTACCCGTTGTTCTAGAATCATGAAATTTGATACGAAACAAGGTCTTACATCACAGATAATTTGTTAATTTTTAGGTATGACACATTAGGGTAAAAGTAGGATAGATGCCTACGGGGGATAGTTGCCTCGCTTATTACCTTACCTATTTAAAAATACGCAGCGACAAGTTTAACGTCATATTAGAAAAGTACTGTGCCTCACCGCATCACAGGAATAGGCTTGTCGTCGGTGGCATTCAAGGAACGTAAATTTCGTGAATCTCAATTGCTGATTTCAAATCGCGAAAATTTTCTAACGCTCGTAATTTTTTGTTTTATGAGGTGAGTAGAGTGAATGCTTTTTGTTTGGATAGTATTCTTAATAGCGTGTTTGACTATTTTTTCTGTCATTGCAAAAGCCGTTGTTATTTAAATACAAGAGGCATCTATCCCTAGCTAAAAGTATAGATGCTTCAGTTTTAGGATAGAATAGATGCCCTAAGAGCGTCTATACTCTTAATAACAGACAGAAAACAAAAGCTGTGTTATACTTTGCTGTTTTGCTAAACAGCTAAACATTTTGCTGTTTTTGTTATGTTATAATTTATATTGTAATATGCCACGAAAATATATAATAACAAGAAATGCTCGACCGCGTCCTTAATGCACACAGGAAGCTTCGACAAAATCCATGGAAGCTATAAACAACGGTGAAATTGCGATGAAGAAGATATCATTTATTTTTTTGCCGAATCATACAACCCAAGCACCACAGCCAATAGACTGTGTATACCTATTCCATTTTATAAAAGAGAAAAACAGTCTGCTGTTGTCTTGTACTTTAGGGTATTCATAGAAGTAAAAAAAATATAAAGGAAAAGCGACAAAAGACATACCTGCAAAAGAAGAGACTCAGAACAGAATTAAGTACTAAGAGTAGAGACGTAGCAGAATACTGAGACGAAGAAAAAGAAAACAAAAGTAAATGAAGTAGAAAAACAAAAAGGAACTGAGCACAAAGAAATTAAATCAAAACAAAAGCAAACAACAGCTTATTTGTCTTGTTCTTAAAGCTCCCATTTTGAAAATAAATTTACTTTTGATGATAACAGGGAAAACTCTTAATGCTAAGAATGCTTGGAAGATTATAAAGATACAAAGTCAAAATCAGATTGAATAATAAGAAATTCAATCCAAAGAAAAAGACGTAGTTAATAGAAAGAAATTATTATTTTTAAGCTTGTTTAGTTAAATTTGATATAAAACTACACAAATGTGAGCAAAAATTTTTGTTTAATTTCTTAAGGCATCTATCCTCACATCATAAAATGCAAATGTGCAACTATCCCACACCATAGGCATCTATCCTCTTTCTTAGAGTTATTCTTATTTTTACTTATTTTCAAGTATGTAAAGAAAATGCTTTTTTTTCATTTACCGGTTTCGAGTTAAAGGTCCAGTCTATCAATAATCATTAACTTCTTTTTAATAATAGTAATCGTCTTATAATTATAACTCAATTTCATAAAGTTAGGCATCTATCCCACTTTTACCCTAATAAAAACTGTCAAGAATCTTTTACTCAAGAACGCATGGAAATTTTTTCGTCGTTGTAATTAATATCAAAGGTAGGACATACCGAATTAGTCTTGTACTGTTGAGTTAATGATTGATATCTTTTCTCATTCATAGCAAGACACTTTAAAAGGTATAATTTTTTGCATGTTTCTTGCGAGCATTCCATATATAAAATATCATATATTACCGAATCACATACCAATCACATTTTTCGCCCATTTATTACAGATCTGATTACAGATTACGGATCGAGCATCAGTCTTTAGATAAATCTAATTATACGGAATTTGTCATGTTATGACTAGCTTGCATCATCCCATGGCCAATGGTCTGGCTGAAGTGAGTATAAAAACCATAACGGATATGTTACCAACCATACGTTGGCTACATATGACAGTGAAAGGCAAGCAAATTGGGATTTATTATTAAGACGAACTATATACGCATGTCGCATATACTATATCCCAGCATCATTCGACCGGGTGCTGTCCATTTGAAGTGTTCCTCGGCCGAAGTCCTAAAACCGTGTCATACAATAGCATAAATAACCAGGGTCGTATTCCGTAGATACCGCACGAAGAAAGAGTAAGGGTATTGCGACAGATAAATCAACGCGCCAGTCAGACTATTGAACGCGCACAGCGTGGGCAAAAGCACGTGTTAGATCAAAGAGCTCTTTCACAGCATTTTGTACTTGGAGATTAAGTCTTGCTTCATGACGAGAAAGGAAGGTCGGGTTTTTCATATAAATTAGGATTTTTTTTCTAAGGTCCATATACTATTTTAGGGTTTTCAAGGTATAATAACGCATTCTTAAGAAATGACAATCGTCTTAACAAGTTTATTATTAGGATACCGTTGAAAATAAATAGTTAAACAGGTAGGTTAAGGTTTAGTGGGTAGGATTTATTTTAGATATCGTGAATGAACCCACAGACAAATTATCCATTTTGTATATATACTAGCTTATTCCCGCAACTTCGTCTGCGTAAACTTTTTTTAAAAAAACAGCTTTTGACTGTTTACTGTTTTACATACAATAACATCAGAATTCTCATACACATTTTCATCCTCTATTTTGCCATCTAGAGAATAATTTTTCAAAAACGGTGAATCACGTAAATCTTAATTTTTAACGTCTAAGCCAAGTTTTAGCAATTTCCATGCAAACTGCCAACCTATATTTTACCCCCTTAGGGGATTAATTTCCAACAATCCCTTCTGTGCACTAGCACACTTACGTCATTTAAGGAACGTTTGTGCAAAATGCCATGCTTCTAGACACAGCGGTTTCAGCTGTTCATTGATCGATTAGTCAGTCAGCCAGTCAATTTCTTCTTTTAGATAAATATAGCTGAACCGGCGAAAACTTCTTTTCTTTTTTTAAAACAACCTAATAGGCTTATATTCAGAAACCTTCCCCGGCGTGTGCATAACAACTTACCAAAATTTCATTACAATCCCTGCTTACCCTTATTACGCGAGTCCGACTCGCACTTGACCCTGTCTCACTCGCACTTGACTCTTTTTTTCTTTCTCAGAAACATTCCAAGTTTGCAAGGGCATTGCAAGTACTCGCTCGAATAAGCCGCCCGAAGAAATAAAGCGGGGCATAGCGAGTACTTGCTCGAATGAGCGGCCCGAACTGGGGAAGTACCTCCACCTTACAGAAAACCGCGGCCACAATAACAATAACATTGAGTAGTGTTGTGTTCCTGGCGGTGAGTAAGGTTTGCCAGAGCTCTTTGAGGATTCGCTGCGCGGACAGCGGAGGACCGGCGGTGCTTGTTGCTGTCATTGCTCGGCGTAGACGCGGCGTGTTGGTTCGGCGGTCAGGGAGACCTGATGAAACGGCTGACCGCTGGCCGCCCGCAGGTTGAACGGGTCCCGAACCCAAGGATCACTTAATCTCCGCCCTGAGAGGCTGATCCGCCAGCCTGTGTAAAATATCTAATCCGGCACGACTACCACTCGTGCTACAACAGAGGGGGATCAGGGGCTATTCCGCCCGCCGTGCCAGCAACCGTATTATCTGTGCCATGCTTCGGCAGTTTTAGTACCGCACCTTTTGTCCTCTAAGCTGTCTGTGCAGTGAATCCTCATTTTTAGTCTAAGTAACTTTTAAAATAAAATGGCCAAAAGAACAAAAACGAAAAGAGTTTTTACAGCAGCTACTCCATCCACTTCTAGTGTGGATTTTTGCAAAATCAGGGGTATTTACGCAAATCTTAACGCAGTCCACCACCATCTCGAGACTGCGCAGCCGACTATTCTTTTCCTAACGGAGACGCAGATATCCTGCCCGTCCTTCATTATCCCGGCTACAAACTCGAGCACAATTTTGTGAGTCGTGCCGGTGTATGTAGGTATGTTCGTCCGGGAGGATATCTGCTGTCGCCGCCTTCATAGCCTTGAAGACAGGGACCTGTCGATATTGTGGGTACGCGTAGATTACGGCGGCCACACTCGTATCTATGCGTGCCTATACAGGTCTCATAGCAGTGACACGGACGTAACTCGACTCTTTACGCACCTAAGTTTGACGACTGACAAAGTTCTAGAGCAATATCCCACAGCAGAACTAGTTATTTTGGGAGTCTTTAACGCCCACCATCGTGAGTGGCTCAGTTCTCGAACCAATATCTGTGCAGGGATATTGGCGTCGTGTGTGGCACTATAAGTCGGCAGACTGGAATGGATTGCGAGAATTTTATGCATCGTACCCGTGGAGGCAGATCTGCTTTAACTCAGAAGATCCTGACGTCTGCGCAGCCGCAGTCACTGAGACAATCCTCGCTGGTATGGAATGTTATATTCCTAACCCGCGGTTAGCTGCCGGCGTCAAAAAACGATCGTTGTTTTCCCTAGACGTTCATAAGTCGAGTGGGCCAGACGGTATACCAGCAGTGGTGCTAACAGTGTGCTCCTGAGTTATGTCTTGTACTCACGCGCCTCTTCGCGCTTTCCTACCATACTAGGCAATTTCCGTCTTCATGGAAGACTACGAATGTGCACCCGGTGCCCAAAAAGGGCGATAGATCAGACCCATCATCATTACAGGCCTATCGCTATTACCTCTCTCCTCTCCAAGGTGATAGAGCATTTGATCAACACGCAGCTTCTGAGATACCTAGACAAACACGACCTGATCAGCGACTGTCAATATGGCTTTCGCCACGGTCGCTCGACTGGTAACCTTCTAGTGTATCTGACACACCGATGGGCACTAGCCATTGAGAGTCAGGGGGAGGCACTGATGCTGTATCTCAATGGTGTGAATCAAATCACTTAGAATTTCACTTCTCCAAATGTAAGGTTATGACATTTGCCCGTTCGCGTTCACCTTACTGCCACCTCTAATCAATCGGTGACGAAACTTATTGTGTGTGCTTAGTGGATGCTGAGCTCACATTTAATGACCACATTTTAGATATTTGCCTCCGAGCATCGAAATCACTGGGATGTGTTTTGAGGCAAAGTACTCAGTTTAGTGATGTGCGTGTGCTTCTTATACTATATAACGCATATGTAAGAAGCATACTCGAATATAACTCAACAGTTTGGGACCCTCACGAAGTGACGTATAGCATTATGATAGAGCGCTTCCAAAGAAAATTCGCACGCTTTTTATATAAAAAAATATATGGGTACTATCCTTATTTGTATCCATCTCTTTTTGTAACGGGTATGGTGGGCCTGGACACTCTAGAGCTCAGAAGGAAAATAAATTTGCTGGTGCAGGTGGGCTACTTAACGGCGAGGTACACTGTCCCGAGACTGGCACTATGCTCGTTGGCGACGCCCGACCGCCGCGCCGTACTGCGCTCCCGACGTTTGTTCGCCCCCGCACCATCTCGTACTCACAGTGCGGCTCACGCACCTACATACAGAGCTCTTACCTGGATCAATGCCTTCTTTTCTCAAAGACCAAATGTCGATATATTTAATAGTAGGTTTAATGAACTAATTCGATGTATTGTGGAATGCTACGCGACATTGAAGTAATTTAATAAATGTATTTAATCTAATGAATGACATACCCAAAAGTTGATTGTCCATTTTTTTTAACTATCATGATATTACAATGATTTGAATTTATTGTACCTTTTGACTGTATTTTTATTGTATTTAATAATTCTAACTCATAGTGCGTTTTGGTTCACGCTGTAAGCACTTTGAGTAACAAATGTTAATAAATAAATAAAAAAAAAATGTAGCCTGGACATAGCGAAGGCCTTCGATCGGGTCTGGCACCGGGGTCTTCTATCGAAGTTGCCATCTTACGGAGTACCCGAGGATTTGGGTATGAATAAAATAATAAATAAAATAAAATAGAACAGTATGGGGTTCTTCAAGAAAGAAGTTATTGGATTTTTAAGGGTCCACAAAGCGCGAGTGATACTTCTGGTGTTGCAAGCGTCCATAGGCTACGGTGACCGCTTACCATCAGGCGGACCGTGTGCTTGTTTGCCAATTTAGTGGTATAAAAAAAAATTCTAAGTCTATGCAATTAATTAATAAAAACCAAAAATATTGGATATGTCATAGCTTCGTAAACTTATATCTGTATGCAACGCGTATTTCAATAGAAATATGCGTTTATTGTAAACAGCACTACAAGCCACACTACTTGTAGTGTTGTTAACAAAAAAACAGCACTACCAGACATTCAAATATTTTAAAGTAGCATCGTAAACAAAAATACTTATTACTGCTGTCAAACTAGAAATTCAAATTATTACTTGGTATGAGTAGGCATAGAGTTGCGGTGAAAACTAACTTTCGTGTTGAAGTTAACGTACGGGTTTTGGTAAACACATTGGTGGTGGTATTTGTAAGGTTTTGCAAACTATGTCAGGTACGTTGTTGGGCCATCGGTTAATAAGGTGTTAAATGGATGCAAATACTTCGCTTAGCGTTTGACAAACTAGGCCAAGTGGACCGTAATCGAAGTGTGCCATAGTTTAGATAGTACATTCTGTGGAAGAATATTATGAATGTTGCGTTAGCATTCACCTATTAATTCATGGTATGTTCATGGTATCATGATTGATAATGGAACATGAATGTGTGATGGACGCTTTACACTTATGACGAGACACAAATGTATTTATTTTCTAAATAGTGTAATAAGCTTTATTCGTAAATTGGTTTTTTAGTGTTGGTGCTAATTAATCATGCGGTTAGTTAGACATTTTTGATAATAAGTTCAATGGTGATTAAAATATAAAAATGTAATTACGTGAATAAATGTTTAATTTCTTTTCGGTGGCCCAACTGTTAATGTAATCGTAATGAACATTTGCATTGTATCGGGATAATTTGTACATGTATGCTGTAACGTAATGATGTTATTGAAGTATTTATCAGTTGTTTTTTTCTTCTCTCTTTTTTGTATTTATCACTTAAATAAAACTCATAAAAAAAAATAGATCCGATTTATGTGTGTATACAAAATGTCAACTAAATCGAACACCAGGAAGTTAGTCAAGATACACTTATAGGATTTGATTACAGACAACGACGGGACATGTGAAACTAAATAAAAGCTTCTACCTCACAAGAAATACTAAATTATTAATAATACTAAAGTAATTTTTTTTACAAACAAGCTTTTATCAGACTCTGATTACCCTTTGAGACCAGGGAACTTGTCAAAACAAATTAAACAAGACCAAACTCGATGGGGTAGCGTCGTTTCGTTACAGAAATCCTATGGCCACCTATCGGCTCCATCATCAAATCAGCTCTAAGGCATCATTATATTGCATTGTCATTCGATTTACGTGCGTATGCAAAATATTAACTTAATCGGACACCGGGAAGTGAGTCATATTTAACTTGCAAGATTTGATTACGGACAACGGGACAGGTCAAACTAAATATAAGCTTCTAAAAAGAGAGCGGATTTTGTAAGATCGTTTACGTGTGGAGGGAATTGTCCGGAACCACCGTACCTATTTGAACGATTCTTTCACTATTTAAAAGGCACATTATTCCAGGCGGACACAGGTAAGTAATAGGTATAGGAGAGGGACTTTAACGAAAAAATTTTCACGGTCGTCGGGTCAGCAAGTATTGTTACACATCTGGTCATCCTATTTAGTTATAAAAATTCGCGACGCACTCAAACTCGACGGTCTCAGAGCAGTAGTGCAGGGCGAGGGTGCGGTCTGGCCGCATCAGGATAGCGCTCAGCCCCAGCTCTACGTCCCCGCGCTGCAGCAGCCCCGCCAGACCGTCAAAAGACCCGTTGTGCATCTCCCCGTACAGCGACGTTTGACGCATGTCGTATCTATAACATATATTCCAAATAATAATAATTGACGGTTTAACTATTAAATCCAATGACCTAAGAGGAAAGGTTAAAGTTAAAGAAAGTTAATTTTTATCACTATGTATTAGTGATAAACGACTACTAGGGACTAAACGACTACTATAAACCTTAAAAATTTAAAAAATCTTAAAAATACGTACATCTACCTAGATTTAAGAATTCCATTATAAATATACATAATTATATAAAATTAATCTTTCTTCTTTTAAGACTTCCTGAAGTCCTGATGTAGAGTTTTCGTAGAAAAATCTCATAAATGCCAAATCTATGTCTACGTCATCAATGTAAATAATTGTTGTCACAAAGAAAACGTAACTACTACACTAGTATAGTATTATTTAATCTGTGCTACTACGTTTAATAGTTTCATAGCAAAGATGCAGCCAAAAGATTTCTTGAGCTAGGACCTGCAACAATCCTTACAGTCAGTATAATTGCTTCATCAATTGAGCTATTGTGGCACATATATGGCCAATGAAAATCCCGTCTTTGCTTTAAAATACGCCAAAAAATAATCATTTACATTGCGCCATACGACAGTGTTCAGAATTGATTACGGATTACGCGGTGTAATAAATAGTCGTAAAGTGTTAATGTAATTGAAGCTCGGGTCAAATGTTCAAACAATCTAGTTCCACAACTAATCTAATACCTTTAAACTAGCAATTCTTGTATGTGTGTATGTATAATTTAATCTGAATCTCGGAAACGGCTCCAACGAATTTCATGAAATTCAGTATGCGGGGGTTTTGGGGACGATAAATCAATCTAGCTAGGTTTTTAGAATACGTCGTTTTATCCGTGTTTTCAGGCAAACTGAAAATATGACTCTCCCCGACATCTATTGGCGAATAGTAATACTATTATTTTTACCGACACAGCAATACTAAAGCTTCTTGACAATAGATGTCGTTGTTAAAAAAAAGAGCAGAGCTCGGTCTCTAGGTACTATTAAACAAACAGGGCGACCACGTCCAAGAAGAAGCATTGAGAACAATTGAGAGAAAAAAAAATCTTTGAAAATTATCAAGTAAATAACGTAAATGTGAATTCAGGGGACGATATAGGCCAAAAAGCTAGTATCTGTAAAACTAACTGCATGTAACTGTACTAAAAATCATTACTCAATGTCATATACATTACCTACTATGAGATAGATATATTGATTATATACATCTTAAGCGATTAATGCAATGACCTTCTGAGTAGATAGATCGCGCGCCAACTCCCTAAAAATAGAACCACAAAATTGTGCTTAACTCCGATCGTAAGTGTACACTTTTCTAGAAGGATGCCAAAGTTTGCATTAAAAAGTTGTCTAAATAATACATTGACATCGTTACAGAAAAATTGTCTAACCTATCATCGGTGAATTTACACCATTGGTTTATTCTGTTTTAAAATTCGCCATTTTCTTCTTCGCCCTCACTCACTGTACGTCAGAAATTGATAGGCGGCGATAATGCCAGGAACATAAACAGAATAGAAAACCATGGAGTTGCTTTTTCTTTTTAATGCAGTAGGTTATAGTTAGTTGTGCTTTTTAAATTCACGGTTATTATAGCAATATTCTTCAGTTTATTTATCATTACTTAAATGAATTAAAAAAAAATCATTTTAAGTCTTATGTAAACTTCTCAGTTTGCAAAACCAATAATTGCGTTCAAAATGTTTCAAAGCTAGATAAACAAAAAAACCAGTAGCAAAAGTGGCGATATCAAAAGTGTCAAGTGTGATTTTTTTTGTGCTGAATAAACGCATTCTTACATAAATTTAAATAACTGTATGAAAGGATTTTACGATTTCAAATGATTTATTCTATGTTAATAACATTTGGCGTTTAGCTTTCAACGCCGTCAATTTTCTTAATACAAAATGAATTTTGCCATAGTCTCCCAAGTTCGCTTAGTTTTGCTTTATAATTTTATTCTATTCTTTTAAAATATACAGAACATAAAATTAAAATCCATGTACGATTAAACCACATACTAAGAACGAAACTTTCCATAAAATCTCAAGCCTACCGCAGCCTCAGTGTGAACCATTTTGTTTCCATCAAGTCACTGAGAACGATGTTAAGGGACACATTCTCTCGATTAAATATTCTGCAAAAGGTTCTGGCAATCTCTGTTCTTACATGCTTCATCTTGTTCTAATGAAGCTCTTACCAATTCTTGGACATATATTCAATCACTCTTTGATAACTTGAACATTCCCTACCGCTTGGAAAAAAGCTCACATCATACCACTACCAAAAACTCCCAATTCTAATTCTGTTTCTCAATACCAGCCTATCTCTGTCCCCCCTTTCCTGTTGAAAGTACTAGAACACATCGTTAACAAACAACTCTCTTCTTTCTAACTACGCTATAATTCACAGCCCTCCTTAAGGTTACTGATGACATTCGTCGGGCAATAGATCACAAAATGCTTACAGTTCTTGTGTTACTAGATTTCAGCAATGCCTTCAATTCTGTTGACTACGACATTCTTCTCGGCATTCTTAGGTCTCTCAAAATATCAGCCCCAGCCATAGATTGGTTTGATTCCTATCTTCGGGGTCATTCTCAATGCATACTTTCGTAAAATACTACATCTGATTGGTGTAAGGTCCTGGCAGGAGTCCGCAAGGTGGCGTACTTTCTCCTCTTTTTTCTCTATTCTTTCTAACTCCCTCATCAATCTTATTACCTCTTCCTTGCATCTGTACGCTGACGACCTTCAATCGTACTGCCACTTCGAACCTAATACCATAATTAACACGATTAATAATTTCAATGAGAATTTATATCATATCAGTGAATGGGCAAAATCATTTGGGCTTCTTGTTAATCCCAAAAAATTACAAGCATTAACTGTAGGCAGCAGATACATGCGTAGCTTAGTAACATCGTGTCCTCCACCAATTATATACAATGGTACACTTCTGCCATACACAAATTGAGCCAAAAAATTAGAAATCCTACATACACATTGTGCTTTTCACAGTCTTAAGTGCCTTCAGAATTTTTTACCTATAAATGCTAAAATCAGTTTAACGCAATCTCTCCTTCTTCCCCTTCTTGATTATGCTGACATTTGTTACATTGATACCACAAAGGAGCTTTTAAACAAACTTGAGCTACTCCAAAATTTAAGCATCCGATTCATTTTTTGATTGCGGAAGACACATCACATTTCTCAGTATAGGAAACAGCTCAAGTGTCCCAATCCTTCTTCGCCGGAACACTCATGTCCTGTCTTTACTCTATTATCTTCTTTGCTATCCCTTAACCCTAAGCTATTAACGTGAACATTTTAATTTTCTTTTCTGAAACGATGAACCAGCCAGATCTCATACAACATTCGTATTAAAAACCCCTTCTTAAAACACCAGAGCTTACGGTAACTCTTAGACTGTCCAGGCTATTAGCCTTTGGGACTCAATGCCTCACAATATAAGAGTCGATCAATTGGAATTTTTACAAAGAAACTGAAACGACACCTTGTACGTCCTTAAACACTATGTTTCTTTTTATATAATAATACGAGTATATATATTTACTATTTTAGTTGAACATTGTATTGTTATTTGTATTTATAAGTAATATTATATGTATTAATTAAAGTAGGTATATATTTAATTATTATGTATTAGGATGAGTCTATATTTAAGTATACATAATTTATTTATTTATTTTGTAATCTCAGTGCACATGTGTTACCTGCTCACCTTGTACAGCTCTCATTTTTTGGGGTCAGTTGTAACAGATCACAACTAGAAATAAGCTTTACCTGTGTACATTATTTTTGTATTGTTTATGTTGTAAGTGTCCTATAATTGTTTACATGAAATAAATAAAAAAAATATATATAAAAACTCGGCGTTTATGGTTTCATGAAACGATGTTATTATTTTTAAATATTTTTGTATACTCGCCGGAATTTCTTGTGTTGAGCAACTTCAGAAAATATAAAAATATATTGGCGCACAATACAATCTCATGAAACTAAAAACTCAAGTATTTAATTTCTTGTTCTTTTTTTAAAAATAATCATATAAAGTGAAATTAACGAAACTTCGCAGATTATGGCAAATTATAATCTACGGCTCAATCTGTTTATGAATTGTTTAATTTCTGTGTGATTTCTATGAAATGAGTCTGTTTTTTAACATATTTTAAACTAATGGTGTTAAAATAATTAATAACAGTCAAATTTATAAAATAATGCACGGTATATGAGAAAGCAACGTACGAAAAACTTTATTTTAAGCACACAGTATGTCAAACAAAACTTGATTTATTTGTATTGTAAAGTCTATAATCAAACATTTGGGTATATTTTTGCTAGATAAATAAACGGATGTGTATACACAAATACTTACAAAAAAACGTCGGTCCGGGACCTTGTGTCAAAATGTTCATCAAAATTAGTAATAACTCAAAAACTATATATAGGTCATTTTTCACAAAATGAAATTATTTAAATCTTAGAAATCCCACTTTTAAAATATATTACTTTTTTATTCAAAGCAATTGCATGTATAAACATGAACGGTCAGTTGCAAAACTTCATATAGAATTTCAAAACAATATAGAATGGCAAGACGTAGTCACTCACACACTTTAAGAAATAAAGTAATATGTCTTATAGAACCTGAGTAATATTAGTTTCATTTAATATTGTATATAATAATTACACTACGTGGGTAGACATATTATTTTTGTCGTTGCCGATTTGTTTATGGGGGTGCTTGTGCTGACAAGGTTGTTTGGTGTTTTTATTTAGCTATTAAGTTAGATGCGGTCACTACATAGGTAGCCATTTTTTTAGCCAAAGAATATTTATGGTGGAATAATGGTTTCATACCGACTGCTGTGTTTGGGAACATGTTTAATACACACTGTTCATCGAGCTCTGCATATTGAAGGATTGCATCATAGAAAGCCAGCTAAAAAACCGTTTTTAACTAATACCCATAAACAAAATAGATTGTTGTTTGCAAGGAAGTATTTAGATTTTGACTGGGAGCACACCTTATTCACCGATGAGAAGTCGTTTGAATCATCTGAAAACGAGAGGTTATATTTGTGGCGCAGAAATGGAACCCGTTATGCAGAACAAAATGTTGTCCCAAATATGAAATCTCGTCGGATATCACTTAATATGTGGGGTGGATGACTGCGGCTGTCACTGTGTAGAAATTTGGGACAATATTAGAGGAACAGATCTGTTCTAATATAGTCGAATCTATGCGGCGGCGCTTGCTTGCTGTAATTGAAAATAATGGAGGTTATATTAAATAGGCGAGTCGGACTCGCGCACGAAGGGTTCCGACCATTATCTATAAAAATGGCATAAAAATCACGTTTGTTGTACAGGAGCCCCCCTTAAATTTTTGTTTTATTTTAATTTAATTATTTATTTTTAAAGTAACTATATAACTAAATATTCAACATTTGGTAGTGTAAAATTAACACATTTGGTTTTTTTTCTCATTAAGTAACAAATAATTAGCGTTAAACCAATTTACAATGTTTATCGTCTCTTAACTTTATAAAGTAAAGAGGTGTCATTAGCAAATAAGACAATGTCATGGTTTTTGACATGATATGGGAGATCATTAATTTAAATAAGAAATAGAAAAGGACCTAAAATTGAGCTTTGAGGGACTCCCATAGTGACTGCTGATTCCGGAGATAATTAACATCTATTTTCTGTACTCTGCTACTCATGTAGGAGGTCAACAGGTTGAGAATTTGCCTCTAATACCATAGTGATGTAGCTGCCTGATGAGATTTTCATGTTGGACACAGTCAAATGCGTTAGATAAATTACAAAACACTCCAAGAGCATCATGCGAATCCTCCCAGGCGTTAAATATATGTATTTTTAAATAGTGCCACTTCTGCATCGGTTGTGGAACGGCCTTTCATAAATCCAAACTGTTTACAACTAAACTTAGTAATAATTAGTAATGACCTACTCATGAATACAGAAATGGCATATCATTTGACAAGGTATGATTTTTTCAAAAACTTTACTGAGTACAGGAAGTATTGAAAATTAATAAGATCTGTTGAACTACCTGATTTAAAAAGAGGTATAACTTTGCTAGGTTTCATCACATCAGGAAACACGCCACTATCAACACAACTATTAAAAACTACGGCTAAGGGTTGTGCTATAACATGAATTATTGAGTTTATAGTTTTTGCAGAAGGTCCCCAAAGGTCTGTGGTGTTTTACATTTCTAATGTTTTAAATGTATTTATGATATCCGTAGGACTAATGTTTTTAAATACAAAGGGAACTTTACATTTAGGAACATTATTTTTTATTAATTTTTCTGCTAAAATTGGACTTGAGTTAAGACGTTCAGTTGTTTTGAATGGAATATTGCTAATAATACTCAAAGGCAACTGCTACCTAAAATTTTGTTTTTAAATCTACAATCAACTCAAAGTCTTGACTAGAATTCCTAGCTTTACCAGTTTCATTATTTATTATATTTCATGTAGTTTTTATTTTATTTGTTGAATTTTTTACTTTATGTCTGAGCTGAAGATAGACTTTTTAAAGGTTTTTGAGTATTTTTTTTACATATTTCATTGATATTTAGCTATTATTTTATGTTCTTTCTTTATATAATTCATCCATTTACTATAACTAAAGCGACTGGAAATAAGTTTCTTTTTTGCAGTAAATATTTTATTATACTTTATAGTAATAGTGTTAAGAACAGAAATGTACATATTATTTGGGTTGCCATCGTAACGTAAATATGATATATGGGTTTAAAATAACTTTTACAAAGCTAATTCAATGAGAAATACTCAAAACGAATAAACCTATCAAATACAAAAAATTTAGACCAAACAAAACATATCAAACTAATTATATTTAAACTTTCAAACAGCTGCCAGGTGGTCGTGATGATAGAAGGTCAATTGGAGATCCATGCTTATCCTCTGACTGTTATACGTACAGTGCGCTTTCAGAGGAACTTCCTCCCGCGAACGCTTAGGTTGTGAGTTCCCTGGCAATGTTATCTCTAAGGACTACAGTATGGGGTTCTTAGTATAGGTATACATGCCGGCACCTAAGTTTAGCGCTGACCTTGACTGTGCTGTAGGGACGCAGGGTGCGAGGGGTGCACCTTCTTTCAAATCATCACAAAACTGGTTTTACCGAAACTGAAAAAGTGGGTAAACCGGGTTTACACACATTTTTCTTTTGATTTCTTTTATTTTGAATAATTTATTAGGTTTGAGAGTTGTCAGAATCGTATATTATTCTATCATACATGACATTCCAAATTTTTTTCTACATGTATATAAAAAAAAAAATTTTTGTTTTTTTTTACAATATTTGTCTAAATGCCCTGAAACTTTAGTGAGTTTTAGTGTAGGTATATGACAAAATTTCCAAAGAAACAAAATCCTGATTCACTGCATTAAAATCGTAAAACCAATTTTCAACTTACCTCCGGTTTTATGACCTCTAGTTGTGACGCGTTATTGACGTCATCCATATGTGTACTGTCGCGGAAACAAATTCTTTCACACACTTAATGTGTCATAAACAAAATTTGTATTCGTTCGTTTGAAGCTAAGTCAAATGTAATGATGAATAAATGAGAAATATAGTATTTATGTTATGTTAATTCATTAGCTGCACTTTGTCAAGGTTACGTCTACTAACAATTTTACTAGATATGTGGTAAAAATACTAGGTAATTGTTTCATTTACGTTACTGACGCATTTGTATTTGCCTGGTATTTTTCGCACCATGCGAAATTGAACATATCCAGTAAAAACATCATATTACTTCCATGTAAATACAGCCACCACCAGCCACCTTTTTAAGGTCGTCGGTCCACCGGGCTAGAGAGCGTCCCACGCTTCGCCTTCCCATACGCGGTCTTCACTCTAGGACACGTCTGCTCCATCGGCCATCGGTCCTCCGACAGACGTGGCCAGCCCACTGCCACTTTAGCTTGCTAATTCTGCGAGCTATGTCAGTAACTTTAGTTCTCTTCCAGATGTCCTCATTTCGAATTCGATCCCTTAGAGACACTCCGAGCATAGCTCGCTGCGTTGCGCGCTGTGCGACTTTAAACTTATGGACCAGCCCTGCTGTAAGTGTCCACGTTTCGGCGGCGTAAGTCATGACTGGTAGGACGCACTGGTCAAAGACTTTCGTCTTTAGACTTTGCGGTATAGGCGACGTGAATACTTGACGAAGTTTACCAAATGCTGCCCACACCAGCGCAAAATTGTTCCGACCCAGTTGGATTTTTTGTCCAAGGTACACATAATCCTCGACAACTTCAAGTAAGGAACCCGCGACGTATACTGGCATTGGCATGACCTGTTGGTTGAACATGTCTTTTGTCTTATCCAAATTCATGCCAAGGCCCACTTGTCGAGAGGATTCATCTAGGGAGTGTAACATTTCGCTCAGTTCTTCCAATGACTCTGACATAATAACAATGTCTTCGGCGAACCTTAGCTGTGTGATGTATTCGCCGTTTATGTTTATGCCCCACCCAGCCCAGTCCAAGGTTTTAAATACATCTTCTAGCGCATTGGTGAACAGTATCGGGGATATAACGTCCCCCTGTCTTACACCTCTACGCAGCTGGATGGCACTTGTCCTATGGTCCTGGAACTGGACGGTCATCGTAGTAGCGTTGTGAAGACATCGCAGAACCTCAATATATCGCTAGTTTATACGACATCGCTGCAGAGAATCTAGCACAGCCCAGGTTTTGATGGAGTCAAACGCTTTCTCGTAATCCACAAACGCTCTACACAGCGGCTGATTATACTCTTGAGTTTTTTGTATAATCTGCCGTACAGTATGAATGTGATCAACGGTACTGAAGCCTTTCCGAAACCCAGCCTGTTCTGGTGGCTGAAATTCGTCAAGTCTTCCAGCGAGACAATTTGTGACGACTCTAGAGAACAGCTAATATACGTGGTTTAGAAAGGATACCGGTCGGTAGATCTTAAGTAGAGTGTTATCTCCTTTTTCAAAGAATAATACCGTGCAACGCCTCCGGTGTAGTTCCGTGATGGATGACAACATTAAAAAGCTTTGCTAACTCTTTAAGGACTGGAATACCGCAGATTTTTAAAAGCTCAGTCGTAATGCCGTCATCACCCGGAGCTTTGTTGCTTCTAAGCTGTTCCAGAGCCGCCCTAATCTTTCTTTGGTCAACGTCCGGGATATCCTCGGTGAAGTGACGCGTCAGTTGGGCTCTTGGACCTTCGGTTATGAGGGATGTGGGCCTAGCCGCATGTGACGTGTATAGTTGTCGGGTAGAATTTGCGTCCCATTTCTTTTACCGTCTTCACCAAGTTATTATGTCAACGTCGCCTGTGGTTTCCGGCGAATCGAATCTATTTTGAAGTTTCAGGTGAAACTTGTCAGATCCTTCTTGGCTTGGGACTGTAAAGGTCCAAGAGTAGCCTTTATTAGACGATTTCTTTCAGCCTTGTAATTTATATTTAGAGTGCCTCTAACAAGTCTGTGATCACTGCCGGTATTGAACCTATTGATCACTGAGACATCTCTTAATATGTTCCGTCTATCTGCCATAATAAAATCTATCTCATTCCTAGTAACAGCATCGGGACTTCGCCATGTCCACCTTCTATGGGAACTCTTCTTGTAGTACAAGTTCATCAAAAAGAGCCCTTCCATTTCGAGAAAGCTTACCAGCGTTTGTCCCCTATGATTTCGCTAACCCAAGCCATAAGGACCGATTCTAGATTCGTCGCGTTCTTTTGCTCCCACTTTGGCGTTAAAATTTCCCATCACAACGTTGTAGTTAGCCTTGGTGGTGTTATGAAGGGCCTTAGTGATATCTTTATATGTGGCTTCGGCTTAATCATCAGAGTGAGACGAGGTTGGCACATACACCTGTACCACCTTCAGAGAGTATCTGTTGGTGAGCTTTAGGACAAGGTATGCTACCCGAGTTGACCATAAAACCAACACCGCCGTGGGATTGGTCATCACCTTCTCGAAAGTAGAATAAGTTTCTTGACTCCAGGGTCAGCGTGTCCTCACCCTGTCTACGGACTTCTGATAAACCCAGTACATGCCAGTTTATGAGTCTTAGTTCTTCTTCGAGTTCTACGAGGTGATGATCCAACCTTACGTGCGTCCATTGTACGTTGCCAAATGTAATCATCGTTTATGGTAGGCGTTTGTCGTAACCCGGAGATTCCTAGCACCCTCTATTCCATCGTTATACCGACCGCTACCGTAGCCGGCAACAGTGTGGCTGCCGGGAACTGAGGGCCGTTTTTTTTTCTGCCTTCACCATATTGGGTTTTGCCCATAGTCACCACGCTGGGCACATCGGTTTGTGACCACAGTTAATTCAGACTACTACCGGATGATGCTGCTGCCCAACATCAGTCTGTGTTTGGGGTTGAGAAATAAGACCCCTTTTACCTCTAAGTCGCCTTTTACGACATCCCAGGAAGATTAGGGAGTGGTCCAATTCTGTTCTGCCGGAACCACAAGGCTCCTATTGTATACACCGATGAATCCTACGTAGATTCTTCGCACTCTACTCCAAAAGCCTTGACTGACGGGACCACTAAGGGCATAAAAAATCTATTTCAAAGGGCCAAAAAATTGACATTGTTCACACAGGATCTGAAAATGGTTTTATAACCTCGAATGTCTCTTAGGGAACTATTTAGGGAAATTGATATTTTAACTGTTCCTTGCCAATATATCTTAACTTGTATAATGTACGTACGCAAAAGTTATCACTTATTTGCTAAAAATAGTGACCTACACAGTGTTTATACAAGGAATTAGGATAAATTGGTATTATCAAAATGTCGTCTTCAGAAGGTACATAGCCCTTTTGCAATACAATGTAAATATTTTTACAATAAATTCCAGATCATGTAGTTAATTTATCTCCAAATAAATTTAAAATATATGTCAAAGAAAGTTTAATGAAAAAAGCTATTACAACGTTGATGAATACATTATCGAATCATATGCTTGGGCGAATTAGAACTTATTAATTGGTATTGATGCATTAAATTTTTTTTTTTAAATTATAACATTGTATATTATATTATGTTATAAGGCTATATTGTATTTTAGTATGAAGTTGAAAATATATCAAAGATTAACAGCTGAGTTTCTTGCCAGTTCTTCTCGGTAGTAAATCATTCCGAACCGGTGGTTTTTTTGTTGCACATATTCTAATTGAGCTGTCGTAGGAAGTGATTAACATACAAATAGGCTGGAAGGTCACCTAGAAGTAAAAACCTATAATTAATAAAAAAAAATTATTCCCGCTCTGGTCTAATTTTTTTATCGCGATTTTCTAATGATTAATATATTTTCACAATTAATACATAAAAGATTATAACAAAAATATTGTTATCATAAATTTATTGATATTTCTTGCGCGACAGTACTCATGTGTAATTATCCCCTCCACTTTTCGCTCACCGCTAGACTTAGGTGCCGCGGTCTATACTGTAGAGGTTATGTAAAAAGGAAGTAAATATGTTAGCGAACTGTTAGTCGGGATTCTCGACTAGGGTTTTTAAAAAAGATTATTTATAATTATTAACACTTATTTATTCGGTAAAATATTATAATATACGATTTTATTAAAATTGGTGTGTACCGGGTAGAGGCTAGTGTTGAACTGAGGAGCTTTACTTGAGATGTTGGGAACGGATCATAATAATGCTGACTAGGCTAGGAAAAGGGGTGACTATACTATATAGGGTGCATATAATATTTATAACAGCCCCCTGCTTTGGACTGAACTTACACCCTTAAGTGAAGTTAACGTCTAAAAGCTTCTTATTCTGGGTTCAGGAATTGGATGGTCTGAAGCAATATCTTCAAGGGAGGTTGCTATGTTAAAATCTTGTTTTACTTTTTGTTAAGGATTGGAATAGGTATTTTTCGGTAGACACCAGTTTTAGCACATATTTTATACATAATGTATACAATTAAAATTATTACTAAAAATAGGGTTACAGAGGAATAGTAATTACCATACAAAACAATATGAGGTTTAGTTATAATTTCATCTAGTTTCTGAGTTATTTGTTTTGATACGGAGTTATACTTAGATAAGGAATCAAAGTTAGTAGATTTTAAGTTTAATAACGGAAGTTTAACCTGTGATTCTCTAAATGCAATATAGTTACAACAAGAATCATTTATCAGTATAAAGTTAGATATAACGGGTTGAAGTTCTATTTTTAAATTTTGCTTAGGTATAAGTTTCAAATCATTACAATATCCAATACAACCACTAGGTATGTTTAAAATACCAGATCCTAGGATATTAATTTCGGTGGTGTCACTCATTTTAGGGCAGTCTATAGAGACTTTTGAATTTTTAGACATAATGTATATCCACGAATTATTTTTAAGTGGTTGCCAAGCTTCGATATTTCCGTGGAGGAATTTAGATTCACATTGGTTAGGCACTGAAGTTAACAATTTTGTAATAATTTCAGTTTCACAAATAGGGGTAACAGTAGTAGAATACACATTGCTTATTACACATATAAACATCTGGTTAGATATAGTTTTACAGTGTCTCATGTCATTTAACTTACAGTACTGAGACTTATCTCTACTAATGCTTACATATTTAGTAGAAGGTATTATGACGGAGTATGACTCCGGGTTTTTGGTCTGATGTGCTACAGGAAATGGAATGTTTTGATATAAATTGTACTCGGTGGGGTTAGTTAACGGGATTTTAAGCACAAAGACAATTTTGTAATCTGAGTAATAACTCGCCACTTCCGAGACATTCATTAGAATATGGATGTTATCTAATATTAAGGGTACTGGTAGTTCATTAGAGCTGGGGAGAAATCTATAGTTATTTACAAGTTCTAAAAATAATTGTTTCTGGGTAATAATAGATGGGTGTAGACCACTAATAATGTCTTCTACGCGAAACGAAAGCGTTAACAAACAATTTTCTAGAATGTTCATTAATTCTAACATTTTGGATTTAAACCATAGTTGGTCTGATAATACAGTCAAATTCTTAACAGCTAAAGAAAGGTTTTCAACAGCGTTGTCCAAACTTTGATGATTAGAGTTGATTTTATTTATAGTTTCTTTAAACGAGGAAAGTGTTAATCTGGTAATGAGAATATTCTGTTTCATTAAGTTAGCAAATTCCTTTTGGTCATTTTCTATAGTTTGGATAGCGTTGTTGTATTTAATAGCATCGTCTTGGTCCATTGTGCCAAATAAATGTTTTGATATGGTGCCAATTACGCCGAACCACGGAGATCGTTGGTAACGTTGTTTACCGGTCAGGTGAGAAATTGACTCGTAGTCTCTTAGTATGTCATAATAACGAGAAGATAAAGGCTGAATCAAGTTGTGACACTCAGTTTCGAAGACTCTGTTTACAAACGTATCGAGAGGTGCCTATCACACCGTTTATGTTTTTGCGGTGTGGTTCAATAAAAGAAATGTCTATCGGAACGACTACACTAAGGTGGTCGTTTACAATCTTTAATGATCCTACGGGATCAAAATAGATTCCAGGGTTGTTCGAAACGGGGTGCACATACTTTCCTTGAGTTATGGTACTGTAATAAAATAAAAGAAAACTATGAAATACAAATTACTATCCTAAGATATTAAAAGATAAACTAATAGTTATAGCTAGGTAGGTATATAAAATGTATATAACAATTAAGTATGTAAAGAAAGATTATTATGGTTATGGGTATATAACTTATTTACTAGGTGTTTATATTTTAAGTGTCACGTCTGCGTGCCAATTTGACTTCATCGTAATGATGAGAAACATGTCGCCTGTTAATTAAGAGTGTTAATGTATTTCTACCATTTATTTTAACTATTTTGTAAGGTCCCTTCCATATGGGGGACAAGGCTTTGCGGAGCCTTAGATGGTTTTTAAGGAACACATAATCGCCTACTTCGTATTTTACGGGACGACTGTGGTTGTCATAATAAGACTTAGAATTTTCTTTTGATTTCGTTATATGCTCAACGGCTTTATCTCGAGAGAATTTTAGTCGATGCTGCAGCATTTTAACGTAATCTGGGTAAGTGACGTCAGGAACAGTTTCGTAAATTGAATTAGGAATAAAAGGTTTATGTCCGAAGAGAAGTTCGAATGGGGTGTAATTGGCTGTCGAATGCACGGCGGAATTATAAGATAACATAGCGGTATATACAAATTTGGGCCAGTCATCTTGGTTTTCATTGACGTAGGACTTTAAGTACTCTTTGAGTGTTGAGTGACTTCTTTCCAGGGCGCCTTGAGTTTGTGGGTGATATGGTGATGACCAAAGTTGTTTTATTTTGAGAAATTGACAAGTATTTTTAAATAAGTCTGCTGTGAAATTGGTTCCTTGATCGGTAAGGATGGTTTTTGTGATGCCTAAGAGAGAAATAAAGTGGATGAGCCAGTCCATAGTTTCTTCGGCTGTGGTACTGCGTATGGGATAAGCAGCAGAATATTTCGTTAAGTCGTCTTGCAAGGTGAGTATATATTTAAGTTTAGCGGTGCCCGATTCTGGTAATGGACCTACTATATCTAGACAAAGTCGTTCAAAGGGAGTTGTAGAAGACGTTGTAATTTGCATTGGTGCTCTATTGATTTTTCTAAGAGCTTTATTTTCTTGGCAAGAGGAACATTTTTTGATATAATTTTCGATATCGCTACGCATTCCTTTCCAGTAAAATTGTTCGCGGATTCTATTAAACATACGGGCGGAGCCTAAATGACTGGCGATGGGTATGTCGTGATTACTTTTTAGGATTTTTGGGATTTCACTAAGGGAAGGATATATAATGTTGTTGTGATAAATGTTTATAGTTATATTGGTATCGTGGAAAAGGTAAGTTAACATATTATATATTTTTATAAATGAAAGGTTATCAAAGGGATTTTTGAAATCGCTGATGGCGATTTCCGTTGCACTTGTGTTTGTGGTTATTTCGTTACGAAAGGCTTTGAGGCAATCAAATATGTCTTTATACGAAGACTTATCAAAGTGATGGACTTTGGTGAAGAGAAGGTAGTAGGTTTTCCTATTTAGGTCAACTTTTGTGAACGAATTTAATTCCTTTTCGCATGAAATAACTTTATTAGGATCATCTATGTTTTCTACGATTTCTTGTATATAGGGATTGCATTCGTCTAGGTCAATGGATGTGGGAATTAAAATAATATTGCATGAGCTTTTTGTTAGGTTTTCATTGTGTTGTTTTACATTTGTGTTAAAGTTAATATTCTTATTTAGGATTGTTTTCAGAAATGTGGTGTACTCATTACTATTAGAACTAGAAAACGGGACGTTAGGTACTTGATCACTTGGAGTCAAAGGATTGGTTGGTGTTAAGGTTTGTTCTAGGTTTGTGTCAGGTAAGTTTTCAGGTAATGGAGATAGCTGGTCAGGTAAGTTTTCAGGTAGTGAGAACGGTTGATTTGAAAACATCGAGTCTTGCCTACTAGTAGACGGTTGTGGATTTTGAAAAGCATCTGGGATCTCTGGAGTCGGTAAGTTCAAAGGACTGAAACCAGGGTTTTGATCGTCAAATGGACTTATGTCTAAAGGATCAAGATCGGTTAGATCTTCATTTACCTCTTCTATTATAGGATTGACAGGATATCTGGATAGTGCGTCGGCAGCTCCGTTTAGTTTGCCTTTTCGGTATATAATTTCGTATTCATACTCTTCGGGTTTGAGTCTCCATCTTTGTAATTTAGAACTTGGATCTTTATGGTTAAATAACCATTTGAGTGGACGGTGATCGGTAACAATTTGAAATTTATAGCCATAGATGTAAGGACGAAAGGTTTTGCAACCGAAAATGACGGCTAATAGCTCTTTTTCCGTTGTGTTGTAATTGGACTCACTCTTATTTAAAGTGCGTGAAGCAAATGCGACTGGTCTGTCTTGTCCGACAAGATCTTGAGAAAGAACTGCACCGATGGCATGATTAGAGGCGTCACAAGTCAGGACGAAGGGTTTTGTAAAGTCTGGGTATATGAGAACAGGTGCAGTGACGAGTTTTTGTTTCAAAGAGTCAAACGCAATTTGTTGTTGATTACGCCAATCAAAAGCTACATCTTTTTTAAGCAGAGAGGTTAATGGTTTAGCCAGCTTAGAGAAGTCTGGGATGAATCTTCGATAGTATGACACAAGTCCGAGAAAGGACTTGATATCTTTGGGGCATTTTGGAACAGGATATTGGGAAACAGCTTTTATCTTATTAGGGTCTGGTTTGACACCTTGGTCAGTTATAACATGTCCAAGATATGCTACTTCTTTCCTTAAAAACTCGCATTTACTTGGCTGTAGTTTAAGGTTGAATTTGCGTAGTCTTTCGAAGACGGAAGTGAGGTTTTTTACGTGTGTTTGTAAGTCATAGGAGTAGATGACGATATCATCAAGATAAACGAAGCATTTTAGACCTTGGAGACCAGTTAGAACACAATTCATGAGACGCTGAAATGTTGCAGGCGCGTTTTTCAGGCCAAATGGCATACGGGAGAACTCAAAATGACCCTGCGGAACATTGAAAGCGGTCTTAGGACAATCTGTTTCATTGACGCAGATTTGGTGAAAACCAGAAGTAAGATCTAATGTCGAGAAGTATTTTGAATTTCCGAGTTGGTCTAAGATTTCTGTTATCTGTGGTATGGGGTACACGTCTCCAATAGTGACGTCATTCAGCTTTCTGTAGTCTGTGACTACACGCCATTTCTTTTCACCTGTTGCGTCGAGTTTCTTTGGCACGACACAGATTGGAGAGGACCATGGAGAAGACGAATGTTTAATAATTCCTTCATCTAACATTTTATCTATTTGTTTCGCCACCTCTTTCTTGTGACATTCAGGAAAGCGATAGGATTTTGTGTTAATAGGGACATCGGATGTGGTTCTAATTTCATGTTTTAAGAAATTAGTGAAAGTTAACTTGTCTCCAGGAAGATGGAAGATATCGGAGTAGTCGGAACAGGCTTGATAGAGGGTAGAAACTTCTTCATTATTTAAATGGGCTACGCGCAATGAGTTCAGGACTTCTTGTGTTCTATGTAAAGAGTTTTTGTCATCGCTTGTACTAGGTTTGGATACAGGGTAGGCATCATAGTCGATTGGACATAGAGTAAGATTAATGTTAGAATCGATTTGGACTGGATTTTCAGAGACGTTAACAACGGTTATGTTAACACGATCGTTATTTTTTACTTTTACTACACAATTAGATACGAGCAAGGAGTCGAATATGTGTTGGTCCATGATCAGACCTTCTTTAATCTTTGGGTTAGATACAGTGCATTCAATTACAACTTCTGATCGAGCGGGAATGGAGTAAATGGGATGACAAAAGTTAAATTTAAGGTCCCCTATTGTGACGGCGTTATCTAAATAGCTTATGTTGCATTTCAGGTCTCTGAGAAGTTCGCTGCCTATTATTGCATCATATTTTAGGTCTATTTTATCGACAACGTGAAAAGTGGTCGAATTTTGTTTGTTTTTTAATTTAGGAAACAACTCTAGTTTGAAGACCTACAGTAGGGATAAACTCCCGGTTATTATCGATTCCTTTCAATTTGATTTTCTCTTTATTTAGAATGGGCATTTTCTCAATAGATTTGCTTTTTATCAGATTCACAGATGCTCCAGAATCAATGAGAAATGATAACGGTCTTTCGGAAAGATTTGTAAATAAAATAATATGAGGTAGGGATCTGTGTTTAATGTTAGATGTGACTTCATGTAATTTCATAGATTCAGAGGGTGTTTGTGGAATTAGGTCATTAAATTCTTTTTCAGGTTCACAAATCGGTCCAGTAGCCGAGTTCGTAGTTTTTGAGTCTTTAGGTGCAGAAGTTAGAATATTGGAGTTCTTGAATTCAGAGGTTCGGATATTTGATTTCTTGGAAACAGAGGTTCGGACATTTGAGTCCTTGGATACGGAGGTTCGGACATTTGAGTCCTTGGAAACAGAGGTTCGGACATTTGAGTCCTTGGATACAGAGGTTCGGACATTTGAGTCCTTGGAAACAGGGGTTCGGACATTTGAGTCCTTGGAAACAGAGGTTCGGACATTTGAGGCCTTGGATACGGAGGTTTGGACATTTGAGTCCTTGGATACAGAGATTCTAGTATGGGTGTCGTTGGACTCGCGTGGCTTAGATTGTGACTCGGGCTTCACGGGACACCTCCGTGAGCCCTCTACTCGTTTAAAGATTCGTTTGTATTTTCAGGGTGTTCATGTGAATCTTGCTCATTAGGATGCAGGGTGAAAACATCATTGGTATGTGTTTCAGGAAAATAGTGGTCACCCTCTGTATAGAATACGCGAGGTTGCTGAGGATTCGAAAATCTAGGATATTGAGGTGAGTTCGTGGTTGTAGGTAGACGAAGTTGTGGTGAAAAAGGGGGATGAGGTGTCCTGAGCCGGTTGTTATTATATTCTCGTTTTTGACAGGATTCGATAGTGTGACCTTGGTATTTGCAGTATCTACAGAAGAGTATATTGGAGTTTCGTGGGGTTTGCGAAGGTTGAGTAATCGCTGGGGCTGGTTTTGGGTAGGTATTATGCACTGTAGGTTTAAATGTGTAGTCAGGTCTTCGAGTGGGTGTTGGATTATAAAAACGATCTTGGGACGTTGAAGGTAGGTTTCGTCTATGCATCATAAGTTGGATTTTGTCTTCGGAAATAGCCATATTAATGGCGTCGTTAAAGTTATTAGGGTCTTTGCAACGGACAATGCTGGATATTCTAGGAGACAATCCGAGTAAAAATGTGTGTAGGGCTAAATCTTCCATAGCTGCGATTCTGCCAGGAAGTTCTTTTTTATTTGAGTTGGATAATGTGATTTCGGTTAGTAGTTTTGAAAGATTCGTTTCCATTCGTAATGCGAATTGATTAACTGGTTCGTTAGTAGTTTGTCGGCATTCTTGTAAGTCTGTGAGGAGGTGTGCTTAATGTTTCCTCTCACCGAATTGGGTTTGCAATAATTCTTTTAACTGTGCCCAACTTGTGAGTTCCTTTATTGAACACACCGCTTCAGCTTTTCCTTCTAATTGGCTTAAAATATATTGGAATAAAATTGGTTTCTGAGAACTTGTTGCAATATTGTAAGCATTGTCGCAATTTGTGATAAATGCATTTAATTTATCTCGGGTACCATCAAAACTCCTAATAAATTTAAATAAGGCGGTGATTGGAAAGTTGTCTTCAGAGGTTTTCGAATCCTTTGTAGACATTTTAGGAAAATTAAATTAGTAAAAGCAAAATTTAAAACAATGAAATCGGTTCGGTGTAACAGGCGGTCACTGGATCACGGGAATGTTTATGTTACTGAATGACGGCGTCGTGGTCTGGACGAGCTATGTTTTGATTACGCTTTCTACGATAAGGATTGGATCAGTACAATGCTAATACATTTGTTACAGACAATAATTATTAATGAATAAGTTTAGTAATAATGAGTATAAAATTTATGACAGAACAATTAAAACGAGAATGTTAATTTTGAATAATATTTAAAATTCACTGAATTTTCACTTAGATCGGAGATTAGATTCACTTTTGTCAGGAATTCACTTTCACTAAAAATAGTTAATAATTTAAGACTTACAGGATCTGGAACTGGAGTAGTAGTATTACTTTGTATTTCTGGAACCTGGATGTCATTGTTGTTAGAGCTGTGATCTCGTTGGCAGAACCCGAAGTATTTCTTTTAGTTTTGCTGGTTTTGCAGGTGTGACCCCGCAGTTGACAGCTGGTACAGCTGCGAGCTCTTCTGAAGAACTTGAAGTATATGTAGATGTGACCCCACGGTGGATTACACACAGTAGGTCGGACAAGGATACGGAGATGAGTTCAACGTTGTACTTTGATTGTGGCGCACACACACTTGTAAATATATAAATAGTTTGTATAGCTTGAAATAAAAGTCACTTTTATTCACGGATATAGAAAGATTCAGAGAAGGATGCGGAGACGATTCCGGGATACTATTTTTTGTATCCGTTAGCGCTGCCACCAATGTTAGTCGGGATTCTCGGCTAGGGTGTTTAAAAAAGATTATTTATAATTATTAACACTTATTTATTCGGTAAAATATTATAATATACGATTTTATTAAAATTGGTGTGTACCGGGTAGAGGCTAGTGTTGAACTGAGGAGCTTTACTTGAGATGTTGGGAACGGATCATAATAATGCTGACTAGGTTAGGAAAAGGGGTGACTAGACTATATAGGGTGCATATAATATTTATAACAGAACGTTTTTACGCAGCAAATACTTCATAGTATTTTACTAAAATATAATAGATGGTGTCAGTGTGTTTTTGAATAAAAACAATCGGAACACCTAATATGTCAATAATTTTCTTTGATTGACATTCGAGTGAAAAATATAGATCGAACAAGTCTAAATAAGAAAAATAAATCGAACAAGCCGAAAAAACATGATAGCTAAGTCTAATTTGTATAATAATTCTCCTAGTTAGAGCCTGAGTCTAAATGGTGATTATTCGTATTCTGATTATAAAAGACCATACAATAAAAAAAGATCTCCCTAAACCGTGTTATTATTAGCAGAGTTTCCCGATACCTAATAAGAAACAGGTAATGAGCACCGTCTTTGCCCCCACCCGCTGCATATAAAGAAAATTATTGACATATTAGGTGTTCCGATTGTTTTTATTCAAAACACACAAAACACACTGACACCATCTATTATTTTTTAGTAAAAACACTATGAAGTATTTGCTACGTAAAAACGTTCGCTAGCACTTCTACTTCCTTTATACTTTACAAGAGGTCGTAACCTCTACAGTACCTAGGCAGTTTGGCAACTCAATGACTTTAAGGTTGAAAACTTTTTTTTTGTCTCACATTTGGAAACTCACTACGAAGCGCGAGCCGTTCTTTTTTCAAATTTGGCGCAAAAACAAGCTTTTTAGAAACAAAAAAGTTAGGCGACTTCTAAGTATTCTTTGAAAATGGAGAAATGCGAGTTTCGAGTGCGAATGAAAAAAAAAATTTTAAGTGATAAAACTATTAAGCAGACCGAAGACAAATTGAAAAAGAATTAGTGTGATTCTGCGCCTTCTCATGGGATGGTACATAAGTGGTTCACTGAATTTCGTTGTAGACGTACTACCACTCATAACGCGGAGCGCCCAGGAAGGCCGATTGAGATCACTACGGAGGGCATGGTTAATAAAATACATGATAATGTTTTGGCAGACCGTCGAGTGAAGATACGCGAAATAAGTGATGCTGTGCACATCTTGATTGAACGAGTTTTTGATATTTTGCATGATATTCTGGGCATGAAAAAGCTTTCTGCAAGATGGGCGCCGCGTTTACTAACAGTCGACCAGAAACGAAATCGTGTAACAGCTTCTGAGAAATGCCTAACCATTTATAATCGCATCCGAGTGAGTTTATGCGTCGGTACATAACAGTTGACGAAACGTGGGTCCATCATTATACACCAGAGACTAAGCAACAGTCGAAGCAATGGACTTCTACCGGGGAACGTGCCCCGAAGAAAGCAAAAACTGTTTGCTCGGCTGGTAAAGTGATGGCAACAGTCTTTTGGGACAGCCAAGGGGTTATTTACATCGATTTTTTGCTGCATTGTAAGATAGATTCAATAAAAAGTTGATCAAGAAATGACCGCATCTAGCTAAGAAAAAAAAACTATTTTATCAGGATAATGCACCGGCCTGATTTAGCCCCCTGAGACTTTTTCCTCTTCCAAAACATGAAGAAATGGCTTGGCGGGCAAAGATTTTCGTCAAACGAAGAGGTGGTAGCCGAAACTGAGGTCTATTTTTCAGGGTTTGGCAAAAAATATTTTTTTGATGGATTGAAGAGGTTGGAACATCGCTGGACTAAATGCGTAGAGTTGAAAGGAGATTATGTAGAAAATAAAAAAATATATATGTAAAAAGAGTGTTTCTTCTTTACAATGTCATTGACTTATCAAACCGCCCTCGTACTCCGGTACCAAATCGTGATGTATCATCAAATTGGTAGGCTTGCAAACCGTTATGTATCATGACATTGTTACTATTGGTAGACTAACAGGCCGTTATATATTATAACATAAGATGACTAAGAAATCGAGATGTATCATCACAGGGATAGGCTAACAAACCGTTATGCATGATTACATTGGTAGACTAACAAACCGTTATGTTTGATTACATTGGTAGACTTACAAACCGTTGTGTATAATTACATTGGTAGACTAACAAACCGTTATGATGATTACATTGGTAGACTAACAAACCGTTATGTATGATTACATTGGTAGGCTAACAAACCGTTATGTATCATCAAATTGGCCTTTCGACTTGTGGATTGTTGTATGTTTTACATAGAAAGCGTTACCGATAATCGCGCGATTATTTCGCAGACCTAAAGTGTAAGTCTTCAGCGAGCAGCATCAAGAGCGGACGCGACAGCTTTGGGAAGGTGTCGGTCTGCCGGTCCCGCAGCTCGTCCCACCCGCGGAAGTGCTGCGGCTGTGTCAGCTGTAACACGACAAACTACATCATTTTCAACAGAGTTTTAACGAAACGAGGTTTGCGATAAATCCATGAGGTTTTCATATTATTCAAAGTTGTCATCTATTGTCATTAACACAGACTGTGACCAGAACTTGACCAGAAACCTTCAACTGTTATTTGTCACAGAATTCTGAGTACTCGGTCTACTTTGTAGCGGGGGGGGGGGACGGGGACGAGTGACTGGACATACACCATAATCCTCGTTTCACCAACAACTTTAGTCCTTTGTGACACGTGACAGGGGGAGGGGTGAGCCTGTCGCCACAACTTTGCGTGTATCTGGAGTAAAGCGGCTTCATGTACGTCTTGTCTTGTTGTAGTATTGGGATTTGCGAAATGCACTTCCTCGCGTTGACCACTTAATTAGGTGACACACGTAACGTGTGCCTGTCGAGCTATAAGAAATATATCAGGATTGCCCCTCTCCCCCCCCCCCCCACGCACTCTGTGTTATTGATATATTAAATTATGTTAACGTGAACACTATATTTATCGATGACTTACTACAATAGCAGATTTAATGTTGATGTTGTCGAGATTCCTTCTTCGCACGACAGCCGTTGGGGAGCGGGCCCAGAAGGACTCCAACTCGTGACGAGTGAAGTTCGCGTCCACCGCCAACCTAGTCAACTTCAAGGGCTGGTCCGCGTTCACTCTGTACGCATCTACCAAGGCGTCCGCGGACATCCAGGTGACATCAGCGTCAGGCAAGATGGCGATGGTTGAGAGTGCGTCTTCGACAAATGAGCTATTGAAGGTCGAATCGTGAAGCAGGAGCCATGAGTAGTAGTGACTAAACGATCGAGACGACGAAGCCTGAAAATGTTCAAATTGTCAAGAGCAATAAGTAATACAATCTGTTAACAATGTTGATTTCTACCGAAAAGAGCCGGCAAGAAACACAGTCTTTAAAAAATATAAAACATTCTTTAATTTTTCATTGTTTATCATTCATAGGGGCGCACCATGTAGAGCGTCAAACGGCAATAATTCTGTAAAAATATCTCAAATATTTATTGAAGATTATATCCCCGCCCGGGATAATCATACAATTATACTAACCCACTGGCCGTTCACCGACTAATCGCTATCAAAAACGAGAGGGTGACTGTATCTACATGGTGTGTCCCCTAGCTGGTCACTCACTAACCGCCATCAAGAATGATGGGTGACTGTACCTACATCGTGCGTCTCCTAGCCGATCACGCACTAACCGCTATCAAAAATGAAAGGGTGACTGTACCTACATCGTGCGTCTCCTAGCCGATCACGCACTAACTGCTATCAAGAATGTATTTACGTCGTGCGTCCCCTAGCCGTTTTCGCACTAACCGCTATCAAGAATGATGGATGACTATACCTTCTTAGTGTGTCGCCAAGCTGTTCACGCACTAACTGCTGTCAAGAATGAAGGGTGACTCTATCTTCTTGGTGTGTCGCCAAGCTGTTCACGCTCTAACCGCTATCAAGAAGATGGGTGATTGTATCTACGTCGTGCGTCTCCTAGCCGTTCACGCACTAACTGCTATCAAGAATGATGGGTGACTATATCTACATGGTGTGTCCCGTAGCCTTTCACGCACTGACAGCTATCACGAAAACAGGGTGACTCTTAGGTACTGTCACCCTTAAACACACATGAACTAATACTCGTAGGAGATACCACAAGTTCTTATAACTAACTACCCATCTACGAAGTGGAAGGTAAAAGAGCCGAAAAGCTACAGGCCCAGACAAGATTCCATCAGATATATGGGAATGTCTGGGCCCAACAGCCGCGTCGTGACTGACTTTTTTGTAACGTGCAGCAACCCTGCCTTTTTTGCACTCTATGTAGACGTCGCCCGGATGCTAGTTGCCATCCTACAGGTCATTACCAGTAGTTATGAGGAGTAATCGGATCCTCACCTGCCGCAGCAGCCGCGCTGTGCCGGGGCAGGCCACGTCCAGCAGCAAAGCCTCGCGGCGGAGCACGGGGGGTTCGAGACTTAGCCCCCAACCCATCCGCACCCTGACGCCCAACCCTCGCGCACTTCGGTACAGACTCGCCCACTTCTCTAGTAGATAAGTTACCTTATTAAAGAGTTGTTTAACACTAGTCTACCAATTACCATCTTAGTCGATTCGGTCGTTTAAAGGAATTATCAGACAGATGGAATATTGACTACTGTCCTGTTATTATTTTGATTTTTATCTAAAGTTACACTTATAAATAAGAATATTGTAGTTATAATGAACGACCACCTGGGGAGCAGCAGAGGAAAGCCGTCAGCAGCGAGAGCCCCTTCGTGGCGAAGTAGGTCGGCACGACGCGCGTCCACAGCATGGCGCGCGCAGACATGCAGAGCCGCCCGCCGAGCGTATTTACCTACAGTGTGTACGCTATTTAAGGGGCAGGAAACCCCCATCGGATAAACGTTCATATTTTATCCGATGGGGGTAGTTTCTCTTGTTTCGACTCTTGTCACGATGTGGCTTTTTATAAAAGGTTTATTTTGATCCTGAACCTTAACCTGCTCGAGATCTCTTAAGATAATTGTTAAAGTCGTATTTAATATTACGTTTTTTAAACTTTTGACAGATAAGTTCTAAGACAATTCGGCATGAAAAAACATAGGTCTTTTGATCGAATTAGTAAACTGAAATAATTTTCTTCAAAAGTTTAATTTCCAAAAATTTCTTGGAGTAGCCAACGTAAAAAGAACCGTAGTCGTCAATAGTTTTGACGTGAAATCGATAACGTTTTTCTTGTCATACCGGTAGGCATTCCAGAATAAATGGACGTACTTATGCAAACCAGTTCCAGCTGACACAATACCAGTTTTGAGAAAACTGTAGTTTTGTTAAAATAGTGTGCTGAAAAAACAGTATGTGTTTCTTAAAATAGTTTTTTCGCAATAATGTAGGAAATATTATGTTTTATGTATTTACATATAAAATAGTGTGCTGAAAAAAGCAGTATGTTTTTCTTAAAAAGATTTTTCGCAATAATGTAGGAAATAATATGTTTTATGTTTTTACGTATTAAATAGTGTGCTGAAAAAAACCGTATGTGTTTGTTATAAAGTTTTTTCGCAATAGTGTAGGAAATATTATGTTTAATGTATTAACGTATAATTTTTGACACTTCATGAAATATATGTAGCTTACTTTTATACCTTTTTCGTGAAGAACCCCATACTTTAGTATTAAGAAAAACCTTGGCAAGGAGCTCATTCCACAACCTTGAGTTCGCGGGAGGAGTGACTATTTAGGTTCTAAGGTGTGAAGATGAATTCCCTGTCGATGGCGAGAAGTGCGATGGTAGAAAGTAGCCGTGGGCATCATTTCAAGCAATTCCTCAGAAAACCTCCCATTATACAAGCGATAGAACACACACAGGGAGGCAAAGAAAATAGTTAGACTGAATGGTTCGATACGGTTTGTGAGTTTGGAATCTTCGACGATTCTCACAGCCCGTCGTTGAACCGAGTCGAAAAGGCCAAGTTGGAGCCGGACTTGTGACTTTTAAAGCAGCAAGCTTTGCCCCGACGTGAAGTACTGCTACGCTCTGTTGAGTACTTCAAGATTTTTAGACGCCAGCTTCATCTTATCTTGCAAATGATCTCGGAACTGAATATCGCTGGAGATGTCAACTACAAGGATCCCAATGCTCTGGGAGATGGTGAGGGAAGCTGGAATTGTGGAACTTCAGTAAATGCGAAACTCGATGAACACGTAGACTTGTATCCTCGTAGGGTTGAATCGGACCAAGTTTTCCCGTCCCCAGTGAGAGACCTTGAACAGAGTGGTCTCAATTTAAGACAAAAGTTTTTCGTTCACATCGGAACGATGGTTGTTTGCATGACCCGTGTAATAAGCGTCTCCAGTACTGTCATTTGCATAGCAATGTATGTTGATGATGTAAAAACAGCGTATAAGACGGCACAGAGCCTTGTCCCGTCAGCATTAATTTCCATGCTATCCTTGTAAAGATCGATCTGACGATAACAAAAAACATTATATTTGGCCCTTGCTTTACTTCCCGCAAAGATGTGACTAGATAGACTTGTGCACTAAAGGAGTCATGCAGAACAACTGGCGCTATCATTAAAACTTTTAGTTAGATTTGAACGAAATCAACTTTATTTGACGGATTAATGTATAAGCTTCATTCAATGGATTCAACTTTATTTAGACGCAAAAAATCAATATTGATATATTTATACACGCTGAAATGTCAGGGCCGAAACTCAAAAAAAAAATAGGTAATTGAGTGCAGGAAAGTGTTGTGCTTATCGAACCAAAAAGAAAGAAGCGTAGCGAAGTGACACAAGTGCGAACAAAGTTGAAAGGGAAGATGCCAATAAGAGCGGCGAACGTGAAAATCAACTATCTCAACTTCGCAGCCATCTCTAAGTCTACATCAACCGGACCGGTTTCACAAGATTCAATCAAATGTAATGCCAATTGACGAAGATGATCTAGAGATGTAAGAAAATATAGGTTCTACGTTTTATCATCAATGGTGCAGGCAACTAAACATAGGACCTACCGTCTGTGTCGACTTGTTCGCGGTATCCTAATAAACATTGAAAATCATCGATTCCACGATAAAACGGCCGGTTTTAGCCCTCGATTTTATGTAATTTACCAGAGGAGTCACTGTGTGTAAGCTGAGACGGTCCTGTACAAACTAATTGTGTCAGCCACGTAGATACGTAGATCCACGTCATTGCAACTCTGCAAGTATAGGAAACTCAAGAACTGCTACTTTTTGCTAATTGTTTGAATTATCTACGCAATACTAATTACTAACACTTATTGTCGTAGGATAAGTGTATTTGTTACCCAAATAAATATTAAGGAGTAAAAAACCCGAGTATGTTCGGGTCCTTTAGTCAAGTTTACTCGCCCATACAATTATTATAGAATATTTAATGTTGTTCAGCCAATTAGGTACCGTACAATACAATAATTGTGTTAAGTTGTTTGCGAACCGATCGACGACCGTTTCGACCCCGGTCGTACTCATTGTGATCACTTACGTACGCCCGTTGTCTAATGGGGGCAATTACGGAGGTTCAAAGAAAAAGAAATAGATAAAATAGTTCAACATTATCTATCACTAGGTAGGTCGGTAAGTAGGGAAAAGGTAAGGGATCAGTAAGGTCTAAAAAAATATTATTTAAAGATTAACGATTCCAATTTTATTTAGAAAACTAGCTGACCCAACGAACGTTGTTTTCCCTTCGGCGCGCCACCTGTTGTGAAAGGGTTGTACCAATTCACCTTTCCCGATGTGTGCACACTGCACAACAATTTACTAAAATTTCATCACAATCGGTTTACTCTTGGTACGCGAGTCCGACTCGCATTTGACCAGTTTTTTTTTCTGAAACCTTCCCCGGCTTGGGATGTTCACAAAAACTAACCAAAATTTTATTACAATGGGTTTACCCTTAGTGCGCGAGTCCGACTCCTTTTTTTAGGGTTCCGTAGTCAACAAGGAACCCTTATAGTTTCGCCATGTCCGTCCGTCTGTCTGTGCGTGGCTTAGTTCAAAAACTACTAATACGAAAAGGCTGCAACTGGCAGGAATATACACATTAATCAAGCCGACAAAGTGGTACAATAAAATCTTTGAAAAAAAAATTTTTTAGGTTACCTACCCTACACGTGAAGCGGGGACGTAATATTTTTTTCTCGTCTACCCCATGTCGTATGGGGTATCGTTGGATAGGAATTCCAAAAACATTGGCGGTATCTAAGATCATTTTTTGATTTAGGGTTCCGTTTGCGAAACATTTAGCTTTACTTATTTTTATAATTATTTTTCTTAGAGTCAAGTGTCCCCCCCCCCTCTACCAGCGAAAGTATAGTATTTGGAAATGTAAAAATAATACGGTATTACGAATTTAAAAGAAAAACTATCACGGGTAACTACACTTTACAGGCTAACGAGTAATAGTCGACCAAGTTATAAAATGTACTTGGAAAAGTGAAATTTTCGTACACATTCCATTAAAAGTCACTTATATGAAGAAGTTACATCTGTAAAACAGGTATAAAATATAAGTAAATGAACGATGTATAATCATAGAAAAATAAAATAATAACATTCTAAAAACTATTCTTCTTAAATTGATAAAAATAGTTACGTTCAAATGACGCATTGGACTAGCGGGCGCGCTTGCCGGCTAGTCCAATGCGTCATTTGAGATGTAGACCTCCAGGTAGCTGCACTCATAAGCGCACATGTTGTTTGGATGTCTCGAAGATGAAGAACGCCTAGATAAGTTTGCAATTTTCGCTTTGAAAGTTCAGTTTTTAATGATTTGATTTGATTATACTACAACTTGGCCCTTATTAATAAATTTCAGTAAATAATTTTTTAAAGGTTGAACTTTTATTTTGCAATTTTAAAGTCGAATTTAATTTAATTAAACATTTTAACCTACATAGGTACCTAACTCAACGCCCTACCAATTCGCTTACTACAAGTAGGTTCAAAGCGTCGGTCTTATATCAGCAGCGGAGCGATCAAATCTGTATATACTACGTGCCTAAACATTGTGTGTCCCACCCTCTCAGCGAAACGTTGTATTTGTCAATATTTAAACAACCTCTAAAATGTTGGTTTATGAACTACTACGGAACCCTATATTGTGCGTGGCCCGACACGCACTTGTCCGGTTTTTCTTTCATAAAAGCCTTGCCCTAATAATAACGAATATAACAAAACTATAATTATTCAATTTGGTGCAGTCTTTCGGTAGTTATGGCGTGACCAAAGGAAACAGGGATTCATTTTTAGGGTTCCGTAGTCAACAAGGACCCTTATAGTTCCCCATGTCCTTCTATTGACCAACTCCTTATTCGCAGATTTGTCAGAATTTTATGTTGTCTTTTTTCTATGAATGAAATTAATAATTTGAGTCACTCAATAGAGCGAAGCAGTACTTTCCCTCTGGAGAAAGGTTGCTGTTTTATAAGTTGTAAGTCGGCACGGAGTACTGCTGCTTTTGACTCGGTTCGACGACGGGCTGAGAGAATCGTCGACGATCCCAAAGTCACAAGCCGTGTCGGGTCCTTAAGTCTGAGGAGAGACTTTGCTCTCTGTGTGTGTTCTACCGCTTGCGTAATGGAATGTGTTCAGAGGAATTGACCAAAAGGATGCCCACGTCCACTTTTTACCACTGCACCGCACGCCATCGGCAATGAATTCATCCTCACACCTCAGAAACTTCCTCCCGTAAACGCTGGTTGTGGAATTGTGGGAGCTCATTGCTCATTTTAAGGGTTTTCTACCGGTGACTGCTTACCATTAGGCGGACCGTAAGCTTGTTTGGAACCTTAGTAGTATAAAAAAATAAAAATTCACCGCCTAGCGTACGGTGCTACGATTTTCGACGGCGGCACAGTAATGTACCCGCCGCTGATGGACTCTGTTCTCAGAGTCCTTTTGGAGCAGCCCACCGGAGCAGTCTGGCCTCGGAGGCTTCACTCTGTACGACCCCCACCATATGTCGACGTTAACGTTGAGCTAGTCATACGTAGGTGTCCCTTGGTTTCACACCGGATTCGCCTCGAGGCCACGCCACGACACAACTCGAGGGGGTGTTGTTCCTGACCTACAACCTGGCTGTCCGGTTGATACTTTTTTTCCAACTAGCCATCCAAGCTGACAATCTATAATACGACTTTGACTTACCGTCATCGCGCTTTGACTTATTGTTATCAACAATGATTGTAAATATAACTAACGACACCAGCGTGAAGTTGACAACGCTGTGCGAAAATATAAGGTCCATTTTTCCATTACATGTAATTTTAAAACATCAAATGGTGGACTTAAATAAAATATTTTTGATCCCTTTTCATCAATCTCGCGCATTTGGCAACGCATTATTTGGTCAATGGACAAATATAAATAGGTAGTAAATAAAACCGGCCAAGTGCGAGTCTGGCCCGCGCACCGAGGGTTCCTTGCAAACCGATGTGAAGTTAGCGGCCTAAGTTAGCGGCCTTTTTTAATCTCACCAAATTAAAAAGTAAAGGATTTTAATAAAAGAATTTACTGAATTAAACGGAAATGACAAAAAATAGACCAAAATAATGAGAAAACGGGCATAAATAAAACAAATATACAGAAAATAATATGGGTAAAAATATATTTCTCTTTAAAATGAAAATATTGAATAATACCACAGACTTAATCTTTTACCCTAAATGAAAAGACAGAGAGAATGGTATAAACGAAAATTATCGGAAAAGGGACGATAAAGTTTTAAAAACAAAAATAAAAGATCTGCGGTGTGTGGTACGTTAAATATAAAGCACAATATAAATCTGTCAATTAAGCAAATAGACACACTCAAAGGCTATTGAAACAAGCATTTTGTATTGCACTTATTAATACATATTTCAACATGAGTAATACCTCTTCAATTAAAAAAAATAAGTAAAAGAAAATTTAACCATGTGATACATATCAGCTAAAAGGTTATCATAAAAATGCGGTAACATTTAGTGACGCATATTAAATTGAGGCTCTTTAAACCAGAATCCATATGAAGTTTTCAAATCACACCTATCTCGGGGTTAACTGTGTGAAAAATTATTAGCGGCCTAAAAAATATTTTTTTTTCAAAATTTCAAACACACCGTTAATTTGTTAGTTAAGAAAAAAGTTACAATCAAAGGCTGTTAAAACAAGCTATTTATATTGCTCTTACTTATACATATTTCTTATTGTGTAATACCATTTCAATTGAAATAAAAAATTAATAAAAGTAAAAGAAAATTTTACAATGTGATACTTATAGGCCTAAAAGGTTATGATAAAAATGCAGTAACACTTAGTGACGCATATCAAATTGAGCGTCTTTAAACTAGAAATCTTATGATGTTTTAGAATCACACCCATCTCGGGGTTAACTGTAAGAAAAATGATTAGCGGCCTAAAATATATTTTCTTTCAAAATTTCAAACACACTGTTAATCTGTTAGTTAAGGGAAAAGTTACAATCAAAGGCTGTCGAAACAAGCAATTTATATTGCTCTTATTAAGACATATTTCTTATTGTGTAATTCCTCCTCAATTTTAATAAAAAATAAATAAAAGTAAGTGAAAATTTTGCAATGTGATACTCATCGCCTTAAAAAGTTATCATAAAAATGCGGTAACACTTAGTGACGCATATCAAATTGAGCGTCTTTAAAACAGAAATCATATGAAGTTCTCAAATCACACCTATCTCGGGGTTAACTGTGAGAAAAATGATTAGCGGCCTAAAAATTATTTTCTTTCAAAATTTCAAACACACCGTTAATTTGTTAGTTAAGAAAAACTTACAATCAAAGGCTGTTGGAACATGCTATTTATATTGCTCTTATTAATACATATTTCTTTTTGTGTAATATCTCTTCAATTAAAAAAAAAAAGTAAGAGAAAATTTTCCTATGTGATACTTATCGGCCTAAAAAGTTATCATAAAAATGCGGTAACACTTAGTGACGCATATCAAATTGAGTGTCTTTAAAACAGAAATCATATGAAGTTCTCAAATCATACCTATCTCGCGGTTAAATGTGAGATAAAAGGTTAGCGGCCTAAAAAATATTTTCTTTAAAAATTTTCAGCACACCATAAATCTGTTAGTTAAGGAAATACACACAATCAAAAGCTCTTGAAACAAGCATTTTGTATTGTTCTTAGAAATAAACGTTGCAACTTGTGTAATACCTCTTCAATTAAAATAATAAAAAAATAAAAGTTAAAGAAAATTTTACCATGTGATACATATCGGCCTAAAGGTTTCTGATAAAAATGCGGTTACACTTAGTGGCGCATATTAAATGCAGCCACTTTTAACCTGAAATCTCGTGAAGTTTTCAAATCATATCTATCTCGATTTTATGACAAAAATGGTTAGAGGTCTAAATTATTTATTTGTTTAAATTTCCTCACAACACACAACACAAATATTCAAACATCGGTTCGCCTGATGGTGAGTTGTCACCGAAGCCTACGGACGCTTGCAACACATAAATAAAAAAAAAACCTTGTAAAATTATTTTTATATTTTTGTCTCAGTGATTTTTTGAATGGTTTTACAAGCAAATTACGTTCGTTTGATCAACAAATATTTCGTTTAGAATAAAACCATTCCAAAAATCACTGAGACAAAAATAGAAAAATAATTTTACAAGGTTTTTCTTATTTATGTGTTGCAAGCGTCCGTAGGCTTCGGTGACAACTCACCATCAGGCGAACCGTAAGCTTGTTTGCCACCTTAGTGGTATAAAGAAACAAACGTAATACGTATCGGCCTACAAGTAAATTTCATTAAAAATAAGTCTTTTTTTTTTAGTTTTTTTTTTTTTTCATTGTTTAGTAGAGTCTTTTTTTTGGTTTTTTTTTTATTTTTTTGTAATTTTTATTACTTTTCCCACTGCTGTTATCGGAACATTAACTCATAGTAATAAGCCTAAGTAATGATTTTATTTTTACACTTTGCATTGTTTACCTTAAATTTTTGGCTTAAAACAAATTTTTTGATTGAAATATGCTACCAATTATTAATTTTTTTGGATTTTTTATTACACTTACCTCTACTGTTATCGGAACATTTACTAGTAATAGGATCAAGTAATGATTTTATTTATACACTTTGCATTGCTTGCCTTAATTAAATTGAAAAGGTATTTCACAATAAGAAATATGTAGAAATATAAGAGCAATATAAATTGCTTGTTTTAACAGCCTTTGATTGTAACTTTTTCCTTAACTAACAGATTAACGGTATGTTTGAAATTTTGAAAGAAAATAATTTTAGGCCGCTCATCATTTTTTTCACAGTTAACACTAAGATAGGTGTGATTTTAGAACATCATAAGATTTCTGGTTTAAAGAGCTCAATTCGATATGCGTCACTAGAAGAAAGAAGAAGAAGAAACACATTTATTTGACTAATAAACATACACTAAATGTTAGACTACAATAGTTGGTATATATGTACATGTAAACATACAAACACACACAATCGCACACATACATACACAATTATATATATATATATAATATAGCTAACAAAAAATTGTCCTAAATGTACATTGTTTTGGAAGTTGTATACATTTATAAGCCAAATAGGTTACCCACTCAGCACAACGCTCTGCTCACAATGAGCAAAGCACTGATTTTCAGTGGGACCCTAAAAAGGAGGAATGACTCACTTACTACCAAAGAGTAACAACAAATGAGTACCTAATCATATTATGATTCCTGTTTCATAGCTCACACAAACACACACACTACTAAATACAAGGTCCTACAATATATTTAAATCGAGGAAATTAAATCTAACACACACATGATTACAAAGCTAGGGCTAACAATAAAGAATAATTTAGACAAACAGTAACATATTGGCTGTATATAAAGCTCAAACCTTAGTCTTGCCAAAGCTATTAAAATAGAAAAAAACAAGACTATAATAGTTAGGATTGGCGCTTGGTTATAGATTAGTCTGTGGGCGCTGTATCTAGCATATAAAAAATCATATGTGGGTAGGAGCGAAATACCTACCCACCTAGTACTAAAATTAATTATTGACGTATTGGACAAGTAGAATATAAATACTCGTTTGGATTAATCTTTACATATTCCTCTAAGTTATGGAGATTCCTCAAGTCTTTGGGCATTGGCAAATCTTCAGACCATTCTTCTATTAATTATAATCTCGATTCACTTAATAAACATTTTTCCTCTCCACCTCTCACAATGGATGACACAACTAAAAAGCTGAAAAACTGAAAAGCTGCGATACTGAACATTACATAAATAATCTAACTCACACTTATTCTATCGTTAATCGATTAAATAAACTATAAACTATAATTCTTCGTACTTGAAATGATAATATACCCATACATTTAACCTGTTTATGAATCCTTGATCATGTATGTAGAAATATATCATTTATAATCTACGACTGAAGTTACGGATGCAGTGTGGCTTATTGTGTCTTGCTCTTCGAAATGTGTTGAGCATGGGCCGTGCCCTCTTGGTGAATTCCATGGCTGTTCCATTGGTTCATAATAATTAGTAGCTACACAAATGGTTCAGTGGGGTTTATCGCGTCCTGCTCTTCGGAATGTGCTTAACACGAGGCGTGCTCTCTTGACAATGTCATGGCTGTGTCTGTGCGAACGGATGTCACACTCTTTGGCCTAAGGCTGAGTGTTTGTGCTATGCACGCACAAGGATTTGTTCCTGAAACTACATATTTAGACTTCGGTCTTCAGCTTCGGCTGCAACGATAATTTAATGGTTATACCATTTATGATTTCACACCTCTACTCCTTCGGTGGAAGTGCGATAAGTTAGCCTCGGTATGTACACGTACCGTGGGAAGCGCTGGGTGGAGCTTCCCGCCTTTTTGTTTTTTTTAGAAAAATAAAAAGCGCATAGGAATAGAGGATACTATTTTCATTACTAGAACGGTGTTTCAGTCTTTCTCTTAAAGAACCTGCGGTCTACGTTACACAATAAGGTCCTACCACTAAGGCGATCACATAGCCAAACGTTCGAAACCTTTATACTTCAATTTTCAAGTTTCGTGTTCATATTGTCTTTTAATCTTCTATGTACATACTGGTTAGTTAGGTAGGTACGTTTAGGGTAGGTAATATATGTTCTTTGGGGGGGTTAGTTACAGCAATTAATCAAGTATGAAGATAACCGGGTTTCATATTTATTACGATAACGTGCCCATGACAAGTTATCATACTGGTAATAAGGTTTTTCTGTTTTTATAATACCAAACAGCAGAGAAGCGAAGTGCAATTTTCGACGTGCAGACATATTTAACAACTTGGCACTATTAAAAAACGGGGTGAACGAGGTGGCACAGGGAAACAAAACCGTGCACAGGCATTTTGTACTCGTTGTACTAATCGTTCTGATCTAGCGAGTAAACAAGTAACATAGGCAGTGTCCGCATAATTAAGTTTGGAAAGTATTAAGGACTCGCATAGTCTAATTCTTGTATCAACACTGAAATAGGACCGTATTTTGTATAGAAGCCTAAGGCGATAAAAACATCCTCGAACTGCTTCCATAATGTGAGATTCAAATCTTAGATGGCTATCAATAATTAACCCTAGGTTGTGGGCTTCCTCTACACATCCTAGTTGTTGGTCACACTAGATAGTGCTGGTTTGTGAGCTAAAATATCCTTAATTTGTTTTTTGGAGCCTATTACCATGTATTTTGTTTTCTTTGGATTAAGCACAAGACAGTTTTTATGTGACCATTGAGTTATTCTATTTAAGTCATTGTTTATTTTATTTACAGATTCCTGTGTATTTTCTAAATGAAAGTAGAGATAAATTTGAACATCGTCAGCGTAGAGATGATATTGACAGTTTTTAATGCATGACGTGATCTGCTGTGTAAATTATAAAAAGAAGAGGCCCGAGAATTGAGCCCTGGGGTACGCTTCGTTCTACAGCCTGTAGAGAAGAACATAATTTACTACCTTCCTCTTTCTCAATGTCGACTAACTGAAATCTGTTTTGGTTCAGATAGTTATCAAACCAGTTTATAGCTGATGTATCGAAACCTTCAAACGATAATTTTGAAAGAATAAGTTAATAATTTATGGTGTCAAAAGCCAGAGAAAAATCAAGCAGAGCCAGAATAGATCCCATGCCCTTATCACTAGTGGATAGCATGTTATCAATAACATCTTTTAAGGCTTGCAGTGCTGTGATGTTTGCGAAATCCGGACTGTAAGCTAGGAATGATGGCGTTCTGCTAAAGATATTCGGTGAGTTGAATAGAAACTACCTTTTCAAGAATCTTGGATATGGAAAACAAGATGTTGATTGGACGAAGATCTTTTTCAGAACTGGGATGTGTGGTTTTAGGGATAGGCTTAACTTTTGCAATTTTCCAAAGATCAGGGAAAGTAGAGCTTAAAATCGACTTATTGATAATCTCAGTAATTACACCTAAGCTATAGGGTAGAGTCAATAACAGCATATCCAACGAAATTTGGTCAACTTCCTATTTCTTGAATAATAGTTTGAACTTTGAATAATAGTTTGAACAGTTTCCTCATTAACTGGTTGAAGATAAAAATAGCTGAACTGAATTTATGATATTCATAATACGTAAGGGTAGAAATATTTACCTGATCATTACCGGGCAGATCTAAGAAGTGTTGGTTAATACTATCTGGGTCATCACATGATCTTGGTAAAGAGGTATTTTTATTTTTTATCTGTAAGTTTTTAATGAGATTTTTCCAGAGGTTTTTGGGATCATTTAATTTATTATTAATATTATTTTCAAAAAAAGATTTTTTCTCTTCGTGTATCGTTGCAATAACCGTTTTTTCATATCCTTATAAAAAGTTTATGCGATACTAATCCTGATGATTTGTATCGTTCATAACTTTTATTTCGTATTCTCACCCTTTTTATAACAGTGTCTGTCATCCAGGGGGCAGACTGACCTTTAACGCGAAAAGTTTTTACAGGGGCATAAAGGTCAAAAAGACATATAATATATTGGTAAATGTTTTCACCATTTCATTAATATCCGGAATTTGTTTAAGAGTCTCTCATTGTACAGATTTTAAATCATTGTTGAAATGGTTTAAAAAAAAGTCCTTTAATGGTCTGATATTGATGCGTTTATGAATATTTTTTTCTTTTTTCAGATTTAATTCGATGGAAACTATAGCGTGATTCCCTAGTTCAGGAATTTGAGTGGCAGAAGAGTGTCGTATTGGAGCATCAGTGCATATCAGATCTATTAATGTTTCACTGTGTTCTGTGAAATGTGTTGTTTGGTTATGTATTGTTTTAAATTAACAGATTGAAAGAAGTCCAGAAATAATTTAGTTTTATTTTCTTCAGTATTAAGTATGTTCGCGTTAAAGTCTCCAGTGAGGACGATATAAATTTTGAAAGAAAATATTTTTTAGGCCGCTAATCAATTTTCTCACAGTTAATCCTGATAAAGGTGTGATTTGAGAACATCATAAGGTTTCTGGTTTAAAGAGGCTCAATTTGATATGCGTCACTAAGTGTTACTGCATTTTCATGATAAACTTTTAGGCCGATAAGTATCACATTGCAAAATTTTCTTTTACATTCATTTATTTTTTATTAAAATTGAAGAGTTATTACACAATAAGAAATATGTATCAATTAGAGCAATATGAATTGCTTGTTTCAACAGCCTTTGGTTGTAACTTTTTCTTAACTAACAGATTAACAGTGTGTTTGAAATTCCGATAAGTATCACATTGTAAAAATTTCTTTTAATTTTATTTGTTTTTTTATTAAAATTAAAGACGCATTACATAATTAGAAATATGTATTAATAAGAGCAATATAAATTGCTTGTTTTAACAGCCTTTGATTGTGTCTATTTTCTTTCTTAACAGGTTTGGGGTGTTATTGAAATGTTGAAAGAAATAGCTTTTACGCCGCTAACCATTTTACTCACAGTTAACCTCAAGATAGGTGTGATTTGAAAACTTTATATTATTTCTGGTTTAAAGAGGCTCAATTTGATATGCGTCACTAAGTGTTACCACATTTTATTCATTAACTTTTTAGCTGATATGTATCACATGGTTAAGTCTTCTTTTTTTTTAAATTGAAGAGAAATACAAAATGCTTGTTTCAACAGCCTTTGATTGTGTCTATTTCCTAAATTGACAGATTTATAGTGTGCTTCATATTTAATGCACCACACACCACAGATCTTTTATTTTTGTACTTTTATTTGTTGTTTTTTTAACATTAGCGTCCCTTTTCCGATAATTTTCGTTTATACCATTCTCTCTATCTTTTCATTTAGGGTAAAAGATTAAGTCTTTGGTATTATTCAATATTTTCAGATATGTAGGTGTATTTCAAAGAGAAAAATATTTTTTGTCCAATATGGACATTTTCTGTATATTTGTTTAATTTTTGACAGTTTTCTCATTATTTTGGTCTATTTATTGTTATTTCCGTTAAATTCAATAAATTCTTTTATTAAAATCATTTACTTTTTAATTTAGTCGGATTATAAAAGGCCGCTAACTTAGGCCGCTAACTTCACACCGGTTCCGTGCAAACTTATAATATGTTGTTGTATATTTTAAAAAATATTTTTATTATATGATGTAACTAAAAATTTACGGTTTGCACAATTTTTACTTTATCTGTACTATATGACGTTGCTTCGTACCAAATTTCAGGATTCTGAGTTCACGGGAAGTACCCTGTAGATTTTGATTCCCTTGAGAGTTTCGAAAATTTGCGGCATAAACGGCTGTATCTTTTGATTGCGTTGGCTTAGAGATTTTTTTCACAGCTCCAAGGGACAGTAGACCTAAGTATTTGATATAAATTAGCTCGATACCTCCACGCGTTTCTGAGAAAAAGAGTCTTGACAGACGGACAGACAGACGGACAACAAAGTGATCCTATAAGTGTTCCGTTTTTTCCTTTTGAGGTACGGAACCCTAAAAAGATGTTAACCTTGCGCCTGTGTCACCGATCCACAAAGGTTAGTGAGTGCACGTAACGATATCGATAACGATATCGATAACGTTGAATCAGGGAACAATCATTTATTGACGCACAGCGTCGTCATAATCGTAGTCGTCAGTTATAATTATAATCATTGTTAATGAGTGAAAGCGAGATAGCGATAAGTCGACGTCTGATCGGTACAAACGTTAATTGTCTTTGAGTTTATTTAATTACCTATGTCTTGTATATAATTTGGCGAAGCGTATGAATGTGGTACATGGAACTAACGCCTATTCGGAAATTGGCTTGTTCAGGAGGCTGGAATTCGTCAAACTTGCGTTCGAGACGATTCGTAATGACCCTGTAAAGCAGCTAATAGACTTGCCTCGGAAGCAAAATAGGTCAATAATACTTTAAGAAGGTGAGGTCTCCCATTCTGAAGAAGAGTATAACCTCGTTTCTGCTCCAAGCTTCTGCCAAGGTGCCTTCGAGGATAACAGAATTAAAGAGCATCTGAAGGACTTTAAGTATCGGTGTTCCCCGCTTTCAGAAGCTCTGACGTAGTTCTGTCATCGCCCGCCGCCTTAGGTTCGGCTCAGATCGAGACGCAACGCGACGTGAAGCGGCTTGAAGATGCCACGATCGAACCACGATACTTCCAGCTGCCAATCCCAAGGCAGCTTCGCGTCGCGTCGCCTCTTGTTGCTCGTAGTGACACGAGACGCTACACGGCGCACCTTCACGTGGCGGTCGCGGTTGCCACGGTTTCCTCGCTTGCCACGGTTGAATTTCGTAGCACATTTTTTATTATTTATATTATTTGTACTATGTTCATATGTAGAGAGTAGCTGATAGGGTTTTGGTGTACTAAGTGCTTGGAGTGTACAAAAGGGAATTCTATTTCAGTAAAAGTATTGAAATGTCAATACGTATTATTTGTCACTTCACATTACAGATAACCTCTTTGCGAAAAGTTATCATTTGCTTTTCTAATGACGAACATGTGTCAGTGTCAATCAAGAAAATTGAAAATAATTTTCAAATACATTATTAATTTGAAAATAAAATGCTTGCTGCTAACCGTGATCTATTAAGAGCACAAATAGTGGAGCTACACCAGGAAGGAATAGGGATTCATGAGATAACACGTCGGTTAAATGTAAGCAGAGACAGAGTTCGCCGTTGGGTACGGCGATATAATGGTGAAGGAAACCTTATTGATCTACGGCAAAATAACGAAGGGTTCCGTACCATAATCTACAAAAACGAGCAAAAAAATCACGTATGTTGTATGGGAGCCCCCTTAAATATTTTTTTCTGTTTTTTTTTTTTTTATACCACTAAGGTGGCAAACAAGCCTACGGTCCGCCTGATGGTAAGCGGTCACCGTAGCCTATGGACGCTTGCAACACCAGGGGCATCACTCGCGCGTTGCCGACCCTTCAGAAATCTAATAACTTCTTTTTTGAAGAACCCCATACTGTAGTCCTTAGAGAAAACCTTGGCAGGGAGCTCATTCCACAACCCAAGCGTTCGCGGGAGGAAGTTTCTCTGAAACCGCACTGTACGCGACCATTTCGGTTCCAAAGTGTGAGAATGAATTCCCTGTCGATGGCGAGCGGTGCGATGGTAGAAAGTAGCCGTGGGCATCATTTCGAACAATTCCTCAGAACACAATCCATTGTACAAGCGGTAGAACACACACAGGGAGGCAAAGTCTCTCCTCAGACTAAATGGCTCGATACCGCAAGTGAGTTTGGGATCGTCGACAATTCTCACAGCCCGTCGTTGAACCGAGTCAAAAGGGCCAAGCTGGTATCCGGGTGCACCCGCCCAAAGATGGCAGCAGTACTCCATATGGGGCCGGACTTGCGACTTGTAAAGTAGCAACCTTTGCCCCGACGTGAAGTACTGCTTCGCTCTGTTGAGTACACCAAGTTTTTTGGACGCCAGCTTTACCTTGTCTAGCAAATGATGTCGGAACTGAACATCGCTGGAGATGTCAACGCCAAGGATCCCAATGCTCTTGGAGATGGAGAGGCGAGTGTTCTGGAATTGTGGGACTACAGTGAATGGGGTTTTCTTAGCGGTGAACGCGCAGACTTGTGTCTTTGACGGGTTGAATCGTACCAAGTTTTCCCGCCCCCAGTCAGAGACCTTGGGCAGACCGATCTCGATTTGAGACACAAGTTCTTCACGCTTTTCCTCCACAACGGAACGTGGGATGCTTGCACGGCCCGTGTAATAAGCGTCTCCAGTACTGTCATCTGCATAGCAATGTATGTTGTTGATGTCCAACATATCATTGATGTGCAGTAGAAACAGCGTAGGAGACAGCACAGAGCCTTGCGGGACACCAGCATTAATGTCCATGCTATCAGAGCAACTACCGTCAACTACGGCTCGTATGCGTCTGCCGGACAAAAAGCTAGCCACCCATTTGCCCAAACCTCGGGCACTCCGTAAGATGGCAACTTCGATAGAAGACCCCGGTGCCAAACCCGATCGAACGCCTTCGCTATGTCTAGGCTACATGCCAATGCCTACCCCTGACTCTCAATGGCTAGTGCCCATCGGTGTGTGAGATACACTAGAAGGTCACCAGTTGAGCGACCGTGGCGAAAGCAATATTGACGGTCACTGATCAGGTCGTGTTTTTTTAGTATTTGTTGTTATAGCGGCAACAGAAATACGTCTTCTGTGAAAATTTCAACTATCTAATTATAACGGTTCATGAGATACAGCTTGGTTACAGCCTGGTGACAGACGGACGGACGGACGGACGGACGGACGGACAGCGAAGCCTTAGTAATAGGGTTCCTAATTACCTTTCAGGTACCATAGCTCGCAACGCCGGTCAATGCAAAGGAAATACATTCTGGATGGCTTTACGTCAACGGGACGATTTGCGGATATGTTTGACGTTCACCCTAGAACAATTAGGAATTGCCTACATGCTATTAATTATCATCACAGGCGGCCTGCGAAAAAAATTGCCTTGATCGAGAATCATAAATTAGCCCGACGTCATTTCGCCCGCCAGCATTTAAATTTTGACGAAAATTTTCAAGTTCTCAAACTGGAAGATTACACTTGTGGCGGTTTGATCGAACCCGGTACACAGAAAACCACGTCGTGGGTAATCATGCATCTGGAAGAATTACTGCAAAAATTTCGGGTTGGATTTCTTCAGCTGGTGTTGGAGAACTCGTGCATTTGCCACCTAGAGCAACCGCTCAGGAATATGTAGACCTGTTGGATGAAAGTGTGCTTCCAACTTTACGAACTTATTATCCGCAACAGGAAGTTCCTAAAATTGATTTTGTGCAAGACAACACAACCATTCACACCGCTAGAATTGTGCGAAACTGGTTCAGGCACAACCAAGATCATATAAATGCTATTCCTTGGCCTGCAATAAGTGCTGATTTGAACCCTATATAGAATCTCTAGGGCATAATGGTCCAAAGATGGAACCATCAGAACGAAAGAACACCTGAAGCACTTATCAATCACTGTCATAGTGTATGAGAAGATTTCCGTGGCACTAATACATGTGAACAATTTATCTCATCTATGCCGGAACGCCTTTTGGACCGTTTATTGCAGATAGCACTACCAGCCGCACTACTGGTAGTGCTGTTTACAAATGCTAGCACTACCTTGGCACCGTTCAAATGTTTTATAGTACAATCGAGGAAGAAAATACAAAAAGAAACCGGCCAAGTGCAAGAAGGAGTTCCGTACGATCTAACAAGATTGACGTGTGTTTGTATTTCGATGGATTGACGACGAAAAGATAGTTTTTCCCACCGAGCAACTGAACGGCACAACTAGTGCGGTCGGTGGGATATGTCGAGCTTTTATAGTCGTTTTAGTTTTTTATTTTCAATATTATTGCAAATGACAGCTGTCAAATTAGAAAAATGATCGATCACATCAAGATCTTCATTGTAGATGACAGCTGTCAAACTAGAAAAGGCTTCATCTCTGTAACTATTCATCTTAGACTAGCAGTTTCTTTACAGAAATAAAAGATCTCATCAAGATCTTTATTTTTGATGACAGCTGTCAAACTATAAATAGCCATATCTCCCTTACTATTGATCTTAGACTAGCAGTTTCCTTGCAGAAATGATAGATCTCATCAAGGTCTTTATTTTCGATGACAGCTGTCAAACTAGAAAGAGCTATATCTCCCTAACTATTGATCTTAGACTAGCAGTTTCCTTGCAGAAATGATAGATCTCATCAAAATCTTTATTTTTGATGACAGCTGTCAAACTAGAAAGAGCTATATCTCCCTTATTATTGATCTTAGACTAGCAGTTTCCTTGCAGAAATGATAGATCTCATCAAGGTCTTTATTTTCGATGACAGCTGTCAAACTAGAAAGAGCTATATCTCCCTAACTATTAATCTTAGACTAGCAGTTTCCTTGCAGAAATGATAGATCTCATCAAAATCTTTATTTTTGATGACAGCTGTCAAACTAGAAAGAGCTATATCTCCCTTATTATTGATCTTAGACTAGCAGTTTCCTTGCAGAAATGATAGATCTCATCAAGGTCTTTATTTTCGATGACAGCTGTCAAACTAAAAAGAGCTATATCTCCCTAACTATTGATCTTAGACTAGCTGTTTCCTTGCAGAAATGATAGATCTCATCAAAATCTTTATTTTTGATGACAGCTGTCAAACTAGAAAGAGCTATATCTCCCTTATTATTGATCTTAGACTAGCAGTTTCCTTGCAGAAATGATAGATCTCATCAAGGTCTTTATTTTCGATGACAGCTGTCAAACTAGAAAGAGCTATATCTCCCTAACTATTAATCTTAGACTAGCAGTTTCCTTGCAGAAATGATAGATCTCATCAAAATCTTTATTTTTGATGACAGCTGTCAAACTAGAAAGAGCTATATCTCCCTTATTATTGATCTTAGACTAGCAGTTTCCTTGCAGAAATGATAGATCTCATCAAGGTCTTTATTTTCGATGACAGCTGTCAAACTAAAAAGAGCTATATCTCCCTAACTATTGATCTTAGACTAGCAGTTTCCGTGCAGAAATGATAGATCTCATCAGAATCTTTATATTTGATGACAGCTGTCAAACTAGAAAGAGCTATATCTACCTTACTATTGATCTTAGACTAGCAGTTTCCTTGCAGAAATGATAGATCTCATCAAGGACTTTATTTTCGATGACAGCTGTCAAACTAGAAAGAGCTATATCTCCCTTACTATTGATCTTAGACTAGCAGTTTCCTTGCAGAAATGATAGATCTCATCAGAATCTTTATATTTGATGACAGCTGTCAAACTAGAAAGAGCTATATCTACCTTACTATTGATCTTAGACTAGCAGTTTCCTTGCAGAAATGATAGATCTCATCAAGGACTTTATTTTCGATGACAGCTGTCAAACTAGAAAGAGCTATATCTCCCTTACTATTGATCTTAGACTAGCAGTTTCCTTGCAGAAATGATAGATCTCATCAAGTTCTTTATTTACAGGTATCAAACCAAAAACTGCATTATCACTGAAAGTCCAAAACATGTTTTTCGAAATAAATATTAATGAGATCTATCACATCTGTGAAGAACCTACTAGTCTACGATTCAAGTTACGGAAATAAAGCCGTTTCTAGTTTGACAGCTGTCATCGAAAATAAAGACCTTGATGAGATCTATCATTTCTGCAAGGAAACTGCTATTCTAAGATCAATAGTAAGGGAGATATAGCTCTTTCTAGTTTGACAGCTGTCATCAAAAATAAAGATCTTGATGAGATCTATCATTTCTCCAAGAAAACTGCTAGTCTAAGATCAATAGTTAGGGAGATATAGCTGTTTCTAGTTTGGCAGCTGTCATTGAAAATAAAGATCTTGATGAAATATATCATTTCTCCAAGGAAACTGCTAGTCTAAGATTAATAGTTAGGGGGGTGTAGCCCTTTCAAGTTTGACAGCTGTAATCAGAAATAAATAATGATTAAAAATTTAGTTTAATAAAATAATAAAAAAAATCAATAAATGAAAAAAATTCCTAGTGATTAACAAATCAACCCTGGCACAATAAGTATAATAAGTATTTTTGTTCACGACTGTACTTTAAAATATTTGAATGTCTGGTAGTGCTGTTTTTTGTAAATAGCACTACCAGTAGTGCGGCTGGTAGTGCTATCTGCAATAAACGTTTTGGACGTCATTCAAAATGTTGGTGGATATACGCGGTTTAAATTAGAACTTTTTTTTATTACTATTTAGTTTATTTTATTCGTTTCGTTAAAAAGTGTTCTTATAGTTTTTAATAAAGACTGCTCAGTCATAGAGTCAGAAATAATGTTTTCCTTTTGTTGTTTTTGTTAAAGAAAACGTTTATAAAATTGAGGTTTTATTGAATTACTAGACTTTGCCAGCGGCTCCGCCCGCCCTAAATTCGGTTATCGGCGTGGGACTCCTTTATTTAATCACAGTATTAACACTGTGATTTATTCTTTAATTACATTAATGAAGTTTGCTATATCAAGCTGTAGCTATAGCTATAGTTCGTTTAAGCTCGGTTATAGTTATTCCCGCGGGAACTTTTAAATGTTTCGGGATAAAAAGTAGCCTATTCCAGGATCTAATTTATAAGTGTGCCAAGTTTCATCCCGATCCGTCCAGTGGCTGAAGCGTTATTGAGTAACAAACATCCATCCATACATTACAAACTTTCACATTTATAATTAGTAGGATAACTTTCATCGGTTCTGCTAGTTTTTGGATAGATAAATTTCATATCAATATCAAATAACAGAACTAGCGAGATGACAAACAAATCCGGACTCCAGTTTTAACAATGGTCATGGCGTCCCAAAGTTCAGTTCACCATGTCAACGTAGTTAATCTGTTGCCTAGTTACTAATATCAAACAATGCATGTTATTTGTCAAATTAACGTCCTGTTCTAGCTAGCTCTTACGGTGACAGTTTGCCATACGATATTGAACCTTAGGTGGGTTGGAAAATAAATTCCTTGACTGTACAATGATGCGTGGACCGGAATACACACAGTGCTATTGACAAAATTTTGACGGTTCACTAATGCATGCCCACACATCCCTAGGCGTAGATAAACGCCTACATAAGCTCGATGTATGTCAGACATGATAAAAGAGTTGGCTCGAACGTTTTCCCCTGTAATGGAGTCTTTTTTTTTTTATATACCACTAAGGTGGCAAACAACAACAACAACACTTACGGTCCGCCTGATGGTAAGCGGTCACCGTAGCCTATGGACGCTTGCAACACCAGGGGTATCACTTGCGCGTTGCCGACCCTTCAGAAATCTAATAACTTTTTTCTTGAAGAACTCCATACTGTAGTCCTTGCAGAAAACCTTGAGTCTAAAGTTGTTCGGTATTTATTTGGGATTAGCTCGACGTGCAACTCTTTTGTCAGTCTGCTCATGAACCCAATCGACCAAGTCTGACGTTCGTAGACTCCAAACTTCAACGGGGTCCTCATATTCATAACTTAGCCAAAAAACTTAGCTCTGCTGAGTATGCAATCAAGAAAATTAGACAATTGACCGATGTCGACACTGCAAAAATAGTATATTTTAGCTATTTCCATAGTTTAATGACATATAGTATCTTGTTGTGGGGTAGCGCTGCTGATGTAAATACAATATTTTTGATACAAAAACGGGCGATTCGTGCTATTAATAAATTAGGATCTAGGATATCTCTGAGGGATAGGTTTAGGGAAGTAAATATTTTAACTTTAGCGTCGCAGTACATATATGAAAATCTTTTATATGTACATAAAAATATCAATAGTTTCAGCAAGAAAAGTGACGTTCACAAAGTAAATACTAGAAGTAAAAATAAGCTGTTGGTGCATGATACACGTCTACACAAAATAAGTTACTCTTTTATGAGGCAATGTTTACACTTTTACAACAAAGTTCCCAATAATATTCAAAAACTATCAATAGGTAAATTAATCTTTTATCAAACAAGGACTTTGTAAAACAGCATATTACAATGTTTCAGACAACGTAAATGATAAAAATCCTTGGGACTGAAGATGCTCAATTACAGGACGCATGGGTAAACCAAATTAAAATGGAAATAATATAAAATTGTACAGCTTCAAATTTTTATTTAAAACATTGATTGTATTAGTAGATTTTAAGATTTTTTTAAAAAAGAGTAACTATCGAGTTTCTTACCGGATTCTTCTCGGTAGAAATCAACAACATTGTAAACCGGATTTCAAAAAATAGTATTTCATAACTTTAAAGATTCAAAAGTGATTGTAAAATCCTAATTTTAATAAATAAATTTTGACTTTGACTTTGAGTAACTTTATCCACGGTCGTTATTTTGAACCGGGAGCTAAGAAAAGCTTAAATTGCTTAAAGCCAATCCCGGGCTTATTGGCGAATTGAAATGTTAACTTGTGTGAAAAAAATGTGTAAAAAATTATTTTTAATAATATGTAAATCACTATATACAATAAAAGAAGGTTAGGTACATGCGCATTACATCCTTGAAACAACAGGATCAACAATTTAAGCTTTTAGAACTAAGAACTAACTTACATACATATTTTCATTCGGTTTCCACGGTATCGCAACCACTATTTTCATTTTTCATACTAGGAAAGTAATAATTATTTAACTCGCAAGCTACGAGTGGAAATCACTGTTTCCCACCCTAGGGCAGGAAGAATGTTGCTATTAATACTCGTGTGTGCAGTGCGAATTAAAAACAAAGGCCTCCCAGGCCGTCGGCATTGCGGCGTTTTCAATATTTAAAATAAAAGAAATAGTTGGCAGTCACGGAACAACCGGCAGATGTGGAGCATTGTCGAGTATACTACAATAGTATAGATGTATTAAACAACTCATACAGACAACAACAAACCGCTCGACCGCTCGCCATCGGCAGGTAATTTTATTCTCATACTTTATAACCTAAATAGTCGCGTACAGTGCGGTATCAGAGAAATTTCCTCCCGCGAACACTTGGATTGTGGAATGAGCTAGGTTTTCAGGACTACAGTATGGGGTGCTTCGAGAAAGAAGTTATTAGATTTTTAAAGGGTTGGCAATGCTCGAGTGGGATGTGTTACAAACTTCCATAGGCGCTTACCATCAGGCGGACCGTAAGCTTGTTTGCCATCTTAGTGTTATAAAAAAAAAAAACAGACAAGCAACTAAGTGTCTAGTATGCGCACGAACACACGCAAGGGAGTCGAGAACGGCGGCGTAGAGGGGGCATGACGGTAAAAGAGAAGAGAGCGTCATGCTATTTGCCGTCACGGCATACGGTTCGATGTTACTGCCAAGGCGCGCCAATAAACGTTTCACATCAAAAACTATATAATTTAGCGGGATACTAACAGTAGCAGCTTTGTATTTTTTTTATTAAACTAAATATGCTACTAAAAATGAGTTCAAGCAATTCTAAAATGTCTACCCAGGATTCGGGTAGTATCACGAGACAAATACCTGAATCAATTTTTTTTTGCCAGAAGTTTCGTAAGATACTTAACTATATGTATTCAATAATTTTATGAAGTGGCGAGCTGAGAAGAAAGTAAATCTACTATTTTTTTACCTGCATTATATTCGAAATGAACTCTCTCGCTTTCTTCGAGGGCCACAATATCTCGTTCGATATGTGTGCCTTTCAACCCTTAGTTAACAATCTACTTTTTAGTTCACTTTCAGTTTAGGTTAATATGAACATAGCAAAATTAAAACATACATTAAAAACAAAAAAATAATTATTTTGGTATATGAGAATGATGATGATGTATCGTCATAAAGGTGAAGAGCAGGTGTGGGATCGATGAACGTATTGGTGAAGTATACGATGGTGATGTAGCGTTATAACGGTGAGGGGCAGGTGGGGGGTTCCGTGAAGGTGTTGGTGAAGTTGACAATAGCGAACATGGTGAGCGAGCCCAGCGAGGAGCCGAGCTGTGTCAGCACGCCGCACACGCGCATCCCGGGAGCACCGAACTCACGCGCCCACACGTACACCCACATGCGCGCGTACGATATAGCCGCCGTCGCAAACACCCAAGCGGCCACCTGCGACACCAAACATAAACACTCACGAGAACGTTCTATCGAAAAATATCATAACTGTGGAAGACCAGGTAGATTTGTCGTCCAAAAGTCCGGTTTAACTTGCACGTGCATTCTTAATTCACCCTTTTGACTTGGTTCAAAGACGAGCTGTGATAATTGTGTAAACTACCCCGACTCATGGCGTAAAGCTTCTGTTATTCCATTACCTAAGATTCCACAACCTCTATCTCCTAAAGACTTTAGACCCATCTCAATATTACCATTTCTATCTAAAATCTTATAAGCAATGGTGCAAATACAGATATCCTAACATGTTTATAACAACCATCTTCTAAGTTCTTTTCAGTCTGGTTTTCGTTCGGAACATAGTACTAGCACTGCCCTGCTGAAAATCACAGAGGACATACGTGATGGGATAGAAAAAGCCTTGGTGTCGGTTGTGGTCTTGATTCAGTTTTCCAAAGCCTTTGTCAAGAAGCTTCCTATAATACGTCTTTTGTAAATTGTCTATGCTTTTTGATACCTCTATATTATTGTTATAAACGAACTGATAGAAAAATAGCTTTTTAATAAAATATAAAAATCCTAAATCTATTCCGTACATAAAGTGGTCCTTCAAAGGTATAAAATATGTTAACGCGATCAAAAGCCTCACGAAAATTCGCATCGACCGTCGCGGGTGGGCTCGGCCTGGATATGGACACTGAAGGCACAGATGCCACTGATACTCCCGTGGGTCGAAATCTTGGGCTCGGTCCGTGCAAGGAACTAGTCCCTATTACAACCGAATGCGATAATACGTCCTCAGCACACAATATTAAGTGTCCCACAACTATCGAAGAACCTAGTAATGTTTCTTTAACTTCCAGGTCACGTTTATCGGGGTCTTCGCGGTCATCAGCCACAATAAAGTCACGTAGGTTGTCCGCGGAGGCACAACTTACCTGACGAGTAATGGAGCGCGAGCAGCAATTGTTTAAGCACGAACAATCACTAGCACAGCAACGTATTGAACATAAACGTAAGCTTATTCAACAGACGAACCAAATTGAACAGTTGGAGATGAAAGCTACTATAGCGGCACAGAAAGCCGACGATCCATTGGCTCATTAGGTTAGTCAATATTATTCCCGTACTACATCATGGGTCCACGATGTAAACCTTAACAGTTCCGTGACAGCCATTTATAGCTAATCGTGTTGGCGAAATCACGGAAATAACAAACGTCAATAACTGGAAATACGTGCCAAGTGGTTTGAATGTTACTGATGATGCGACATGATAAAGAAACCGTACCGAGTTGTCACAGTGGTTTTCTGGACCCAACTTTTTATTATTACCAACTAACGAATGGCCCAAAAAACCATCGAAGTCTGAAACTACATCCACCTTGGAAGAGTTGAAGCCCTCCAAGGTGCATGTAGGGGCTATCAGTCTGGAGAAATCTTCATCGGTAGTAGCAGATCTCTCACGTTTCAGTGCTTTCAAAGCATGATTAATTTTCGGACACTTTTGGAACGTAAAACTCAAAATTCTAAAACTATCAATTCCCATAAATCATTTTCACCACTATCATCAACTGAAATGTACAAGGCAGAGATTGCCATTCTGTGAAAGGCGCAGGCCGACTGCTCTGGCGAAGTACTTCGTCTGCTACACGATGTCAAGCCCTTGCCGAAAACAAGTAAATTGTATTCCCTATCTCCAGTACTCGACCTGGATGGTATCCTAAGATTGGACAGTCGAATAAAACATTTCAAGAATGCCGATTTTTCGGCTATAGCGTGCCTTTACAAGGTTTAATTTTTTAGCCTTAGGCCACACAGCATTAGAGAAATGATGGTAACATCCTTTGGTTACTATATTTGGGAATACTTTTGTAATTGCAGCTCGTGCTGCTAACTCATAACCTGATGTGAACTTGTTCGGAATCCAATCATGGATTTGACTTATGATTATTTCAAATTAAAAACTTTGACATATCGGACATTAATGCTTAAATTATTGTTATAATAATTGAATTTAATTCCGAGCTATCAACGTCACTATGACTGCTGTAAATTTGTTATAATGGCGGAGGGCAAGATGTAAATATTCGTCTCCTAAAATGTTTTCATTAGTTTTTGTTTTTTTTTCTTATGTCTTCTGAACAAAATACAATTATCCGAACTCCGCTATAATTATAATCTCCCAATTAAAAGGACAAATGTCTTTCAGGCACAACCACATCCGCCGGAATTACAAAACAGGATTTGGGCATACCTCCAGATTGTTTTTTTACATTATATAATGTGCTTTTTATAGAGTACTATACTGGAACTTTAGACACCTAGTCAAAGCCACAATCTTTTATAGATTTAACAATTTTCTTACATATTTTACAAATAGTTTGAATTATATGTTATGTGATTATGTGTTTACAATATTAAATCATTTTTTCTACTTCGATTTTGCCACTGTCGGGTTTGCAATGAACACTTTGTATTTTGAATTTTAAAATCTTCCCGTTCTGGAAAAAAAAGTTAAAATAATAACTAACTAAGTGCGTGTTATAACATGCATTGAAGTCCTACCGTTTCACAAAAAAATCAACACCTTTTTGCTATATTAAAATGTATGCAAAGACGGATAGATGAACGGCGGTACTACAAAGCTGTGACATATGGACGGTCGGACATGACAAAACTAGATATAAGGGTTTCATTTTTCCATTTGGCTACAGAACTCTAAAAATTAAATCTACTTTATGTACGAAAATACGAGGAAACAGATGTAACTTGAACTTGTACAATATTTAGATAAGAACGTAGGCGGGCTGATAAGTAACCTAGCCACTGCTATTTAAAAACTTAAAATTAAAAAATATATATGTCATTTTTTAATTTGTATCTCTGGCCACCTGTGTTCTAAAAATTTGGTGGCGTGAAAATTTTATATATTTCATCAACTTTTTTGAAAATGGATAAAATTAAACAAAGAGCGGTGATAAAGTTTCTTCATATGAAGGGCATGAAGCGGAAATATATCTATGACGAATTAAAGAATGTTTTGGGTGAATATGCTCCTACTTATGCCACAGTAAAAAACTGGCTGTGTTTAAACGCGGTCGTACATGTGTCCAACATGAAGCCCGCCCCGGACGTCCTAAAAGCGTCACGACTCCGGAAATGGTCGTGAAATTACATGATATGGTTTTAGCAGATCGACGATTGAAGTTATCTGAAATAGCTGACACTACAGGTCTCTCAAAAGAACGGGTCCATTATATCCTAAGTGAAGAATAAAATAAGAAAGATTACCTTCCTAAAGTTCAAACAATTAATGGAGAATACTATGGCGCTAATCTTCTAGATAATCTTCATCAATGTATTCAGCAAAAACGACCAGGTTTGGCGAAAAAAAAAAATCATCCTCCACCAAGACAACGCTAGGGTTCATACATGTGTCAAAGCTATGGCAAAAATCAACGAATTGAAGTATGGTTTGCTTCCCCATCCACCTTATTCGCCTGCTCTAGCGCCATCAGACTTCCACTTATTCCCTAAGCTCAAAACTTTTTTGGGCGGACAGAAATTTGCCACAAATGATGAAATCATAGCCGCTGTAGAAGAGTATTTTGCAGGCCTCGAAAGAAATCATTTTATGGAAGGCATTACTGCTTTTAGGACAAACATGGAATAAGTTCATAGAGGTTCATGTCGAAAAATAAAAATAATACTATCACGGAAAGTTAAGTGTTTTATTATAAGGCTAGTTACTTATCATCCCGCCCTCGTACAAAGGTACTTACATAGACTTTTAAAGAGCAAATGCAAGTATATTTGCAGTTTTTTCTCGTTGAACAACTCCATATAAAAGATCCATCACAATATTTCGTAATACGATACTATCAATACCCGGAGTGCCGAGGACTACACCTCTACCTTTTTTTTAAAAAAAAAAAACCAAACTCTTCATCAATTGCCTCCATTGAAAAACAGAAGTCAAATCGTAGACTGAGAATTGCGCCATTGTTTTATTATTCATATTTTTTTCATTAATTTTTCGATTGTCAGTGGCCAGTAGTTATTATAACTATTTGCACTTTTATTTCCAAGTAGTTCAACTAATTTAATAGTTGAAAAAAATGGACGAAATTTGTCCAATATGTTCAATTGGTTGAACAGAAAATTGAACATATTGGACGTAAGGTGTCATTAACCTTGTATAAGCTTCTGGTTAGCTGGTCGAGAATTCCGTATAGCATTAGGCTCGCCACTGTACACTTTTGTTTGTGCAAAAAGAATCAATAAATAATGAAATAAATAACCACTCTTATAAACTTATTCTGAAACAGGTGCCGTGAAACACGTTTTGATATACCGATTTTGTTTCTCGATGTTGCAAAGACATAGCAAGAGTATTTGTACTTAAAACGATTTCAAACAGGAAAACTTGGAAAACCAACGACTTTGATATTAGTATGGACTGACCACGAGAGCGGCTCCGGCAACGCTGTGGTGGAGTGGTGGCTCGGGACTTAGCAGCGCCGTGACCAGCATGAAGCCAAGCGGCAGCAGCGTGACTGACAGCAGCGCGGCGAGCACGCGGGCAGACACCAGGCGCAGCCAGACACCCGCGAGGCAGGCTAAGGGGTTCGCCATGGCACTGAGCGTCACTGACAAGTGGTACACGTTGTTGCCGAAGGGCATACACGAGTACGACTGGATCGACGGCATCACGCCATTGAACACCACGTTGATACACACCATCAACACCATCACCGAAATAAACTTTCTACCTAAAACATTTACAGCCTTCTCTTTCGGCAGTCCATCCCCTGAAGCGGCATCTTCCTTCAATTTCGTTACGGGATCGACTCGTTCGGAATCGAACGTCTTCAAGTTGTCGATAAAAGCGAAACTCGCCAAACTAATAGCGGATAGTCCACTGACCATAATAAAGAACGCTCTAGAGCTAAAGAGAGGCGGAGGGTACACCGCTACCAAAGTAGAGTTGTCGTCCTCCGACGGAAGACAGTCAGGGGCGCCGCCTACTCCCTGGATGAGCGCCAGGATACTCGGAATAAATCCGCTCAGACCTTCGCCCACTAGGTACGTAAACAAGTAAAGGTCGCGAAAATAACGTAAATACGGATAGAAGAGCACGGAGCTGGTGCACCCAACGAGCGCGGCGAAGAACGTCAACACCAAGAACGCGACAGAGCGCTCGGTGGAGCCCATCATCATCGTCTCCTGGTAGACAAACGCGTTCAGAAAAAGTGAGAGCGTGCCTACGGTCAGGAGCCCGTAGATGTAGTGCGTGTCGGAGGCGCTACGGAACAGCCGCTTGAGCAGCCCGTAGACGAGCAGCCCAACATTAGCGAAGGCGACGGCTACCGTCATCGAGGTGGGCAGCGCCCAGCCCTCCGGCAGGCGCTCTACCAGCAGCGGCAACTGCACGAACAGCCCGTTCACCCCGAGCCACGTGCCGAGCCCCCAGCACGCCATCAGCACGTCCAATCCGATGCGTCTTTCGTTTAACATCTTCGGCTGTCAGGGTTCCCAAATTATAATTATTTTTTATTTATTTTCTGGTAAATAACTCACAGTAGATATTGATAACTGCCCCGCGTGCGGCCAACCGCCAAGGAACACCGCGCACGTGTGCACATGTGCCTAGACACTTGCTTACTAAATAGTCGCTGGTACACACCAGCTACATGTCTAATCGCCTAATCTTTAATGGACGTTGTAATTTATAGATACGGTACGATGTTTCGCTGATATCGGCTTTGCACCTCGTTTACTGACAGTGCAGAATTAGTACAAAAACACCTCCCTCTATATAAAAGTAAATTGTTTGTGATTTTAAAATATTTACCAGTAACCACTTGGTTATTATTATTAACACATTGTTTTTTTTTCTATATGTCTGTCTGAATAGCTGTTTGGTACACAGACGCTTTAAGATAAAACGACTTATCAACAAATAAAGAATAGTATATTATTGTACAAAGTAAAAGAATAACAATTTATCTATATTTAATTAACGAAACATTCTACACAATGCGTGCGTTTTTCTTTTTTTTTTGTGATAAAATGTTATTACCTTTGAAATCCGCTAAAAACAATTCAGTAGCACTCACGTACAGAAGTATACCATCCATATGTGTAGGAGTGCACCTCCCTCCCTCCCTTCTTACGCAGACGATGCGAACTTCACTATAGTGGCGTTTTGTTGACCGACATAATGTACATAATGCGACCATCCTACCAAAAAGAATGAACCAAGATTTGTTACTGTGTTATACAGAATTTATGTCTTTTGAATTTGGCAGGATTATGACATTAAACGCATTAAAATAGTGAACAAAACGCACCTTATAACATTACTCCACTAAATTGCTAACAAAACTCGACACGTGTTTAGCGCACGCAAAGTAACGCCTGATTCTATCAATAATTTTTTTTTTCTACACAGACGCTTGCTATAACAGGATAATTACTCGCCCGTTGCCGATTATTTAAAAATTTAATCACTACCTTCTTGAACAATTCTATACTATAGTCCTTAGAGAAAACCTCGGCAGCCTCTCAATAGTTAGTGCCCATTGTTGTGTGGGATACACTATATAAGCGGGTATCTAAGTCTTATAATAGTCCAGTCAATTAAAAATAAAAGTCGCATTAAATGGACATCTAATTTATTTTTTATAGGATAATTTAATATTATATGCTATACCTACTTGCTAAGTTCGGTTTATAGATCTTTATTTCCCATTAAGACAAAAAGTCACTTACATGAGAAAAAACAAGTTTACATTAATAATAATAATAATCCGGTATAATAATAATCCGGTATAGGTGGTAATTACTAGCAATTCTTAATACCATTGTATACCATTATATATAATTAGGTCGAAATATTTTACAATTACAAACAGCAGGTAACAAAGAAGCGAGCTCATTAGATAACTGGTTATAGTAACCAATTTACTGGGTTGTGGTTCAAGTGAAAGTTATGAGCGATTTTATATATTTTTTTCTTAGTTTTACGCTAATTAATTATGTTACGTGTGTTAACAATTTCCTTTTAAAAATTTGGAGTGAGTTTGCTTTTTTGATATCTTTTGGAAGACTGTTATAGAGTTGTGCTCCCTAAAAGGTCAAAGTATTTTGTCCGTAGCTAGTCCTTATTTTAGGCAGCATAAGACAGTTGGAGCGACGAGTTGCATATTTTAGCGTTTTACCTTTTGTTATGAGTGTAATTTGTGAGTGAATATATTTGTTAATAATTTTTGTGTGGATGTGGTAAATGTATAAAGTTGTTCGATATTCATTAGTTTCGTGTTTTTATAAATGGTTTTGGTTGGTGTTAGGTAGTCATAATGATATAGTTTTTTTATTAGTTTATTTTGTAATATCTGTAAAGGTTTTATATTGGTTTTAGCTGCGCTGCCCCATAATTCAATAAGATAAAGTAAGTGAGATTTTACAAGAGCGTTATAAATTTAGAGGCGAGATTTTTGTGGAATGCATCTAGCGATATTACGTAATGACCCAAATAGAGAGGAAAGCTTAGTTTGTATATATGTTCTATATGTGCACGCCAGGTTACGTTGCTGTCAAGTATCAGACCACGGTATTTTTCTTTATTAGTTTTTTGTAAAACTTGACCATTTCTATATAGATCGTTATGGTTACAAAGTTTCTTATTCTTAGCATTAAATATGATCTACGATGATTTTGCAGCATTAATAGTAAGCAGATTATACTGAAACCAGTTTTGAAGCATATTTAGGTCCTCCTGCACCTCTCTCATGATACCAGTCAGATTATGACCCAAATAAAACAGACACATGTCATCTGCATAGAGGGTCAGTTGGCCCCTTAGTCCTATCTCATGAATGTTGTTTATATATATTAAGAACAGCAGAGGCCCTAGCACTGATCCCTGTGGAACTCCACATGTTAGAGGTTCAGGAGTACTTTGATGATTTTCAAGTTTAACTATCTGATATCTATCACTTAGGTAAGACTTTAACATTTTGTAGGCTGTTCCGGTGATACCAATACTCTCAAGCTTTTTTAGTAGCAGACTGTGAGAGACAGTGTCAAAAGCTTTTTTCAAATCTATAAAGACTCCTACTGCTATTTGCTTTTGATCAATTTTGGATTTGATTTCCGTTACTAAATCTATCGTTGCACTCAGTGTATTAGATTTGGGTCGAAACCGATACTGTTTCGCGTATAAAGAAAATATTTTTGTAAGGTATTCGTTTAGCCTACTGTACATAATTTTTTCTTGTATTTTAGACAGTATGGGTAACACTAAAACAGGTCGATAGTTACCAGGATTTGATTTTACTTCAGCTTTGTAAATACTTTGGCTATTTTCTGGAAACAGTCCTTCTGTTAGTAATTTATTGAGGCAGTTTGTTAAGTCTGAAATGATTAAATTTTTTATGCATTTGAGGGCTTTGGTACTAATGGAATCAACACCCATGCTAGTGTTAGGATCTAGGTTATCTATAATTTTGGATACTTCATCAACAGTTCATAAAGGCAATTCATTAAGTCTATAATCTTGCAAGTTTGAGTTATATTTGGGTAGCGTCCAAGTCTCATTATTATGAAATTTAGGTGGAATTTTACTGGCTAGTTGCGAACCTATGGTCGAGAAAAAGTTATTAAAAAGCTGGCAAATTTCTTTAGCGTCTGTGATTATTGATCCGCTGTCAGATTTTAGATTTGGTGGAGCACAATTCTTAACTGACTTGTTTCTTGAGAAAGTATTAATCATCTTTCACATTTTCTTGGGTTTATTTTTGCATTTCAGAAATTCGTCATGGAAATATTTGTCTGCTTCTTATTGTTTGGATCATTTTGTTTCTTGTTGCCTTAAACTCTTTCTCAATTTTAACATTCATAGGGTTTTGCTTTAGTTTATTCCAAAGTTGATTCCCTTTGTTGATTTCTGCTATTATTTTTTTGTTATAATATGATAGCCATTTTGCTACTTAGAGACTTTTTTTTAAGTTATGTATTGTCATAATAATATTTATAATATTATATAAGTACATATATTTAAATTAACAAAAATTTACGCTTGTCGCCGTGGGCTTCATTTTTTCCTCTCGACACTTTGTCACTTTGTCACTTTCACTGTCAGTTATTTCAAGCTCTTCACAAGAATTTGGGTCTGGAAAAAATTACACAATTATTATGATATATTAGATTTACTTATACTTATTAACACTAAAAGCAATATACCTAACAAACGTAATTTGAATTACCTATTGGGTTTAATTACATTAGTTAATTAGAAGTATAATGCCTGGAGTATTTGATTATTATAATAGATCTTTTATTACATTTTAATTCATGAAGCAATAAACGTGCCACTTGCTGCTTGACTCATATAATTCAGCCCTATACTGATTAAGTCAAATTTAAAACTAACCTTAAAACAATCCTTCAAATATTGTTGGAACACTGCCCAACTTCAATGTGGTTCTGTTGCAATGGTTGAAAAGACATTTAGCATTCAATGTTTAGAGCAAAGGAAATCTTTTTTCTTTGGAGTCGAGTTCAAGACTATAATATAATAAATAAATAATAAAAAAAAAAAAAAAAAAAAAAAAAAAAAAAAAAAAAAAAAAAAAAAAAGGGGGTAGGGTGTACAACTGTTTTTACAAATTATTTAATATAAATTTATTTACACATTTATTCACATTTTTTTCTACATAATATGCAAGATTGAGATACTGTACCCACCAGCTGTTATTATCTCCAGTTACCAAGCACTCTTCGCTGCACTACAAGTTGTTTGAAGGTATCAACTAAATATTATTTGTACAATGGAATCCATCAAGCAATCTATATCTGACATGGCAAAAATGTTTACTACACAAATGGCACAATTCCAAGCTGAGCTAAGAGAAAACCCAGCTCCATCTTCAGATCTGGCCGCTAACTTCGCTAGCTTCAAAACCTTTGTTCTGTTTTCTCTTAATAATTTACATACACAAGCACAACACTTGGCCAAGGAAGTTGACAGGATTGAAATGAGGAGTCGCCGCAAAATTCTTCTAGTGCATGGTGTTCCCGAAAATAAGTCTGAAGACACTGTTGTGTCTGTTACAAAAATTGCAGTGGAACACTTAAAAATATCTTCTTTCAACAAAGATTCATTAACCACTGTTATCGCATGGGAAAGGCTTCAAAGGAAAAGCCAAGGCCTATTTTAGTAAAATTTCATGAAATATCAGTACGTGATAGGTTGTGGTTTGCCAAAACTGGTTTACGGAGTACCGGCATAACTTTATCCGAATTCCTCACAAAGTGTCGGCATGAGGCGTTTATGGCTGCCCGAGAACGCTTCGGTGTAACCAAATGTTGGACTCGAGGAGGTTCTATTGTTATCCTAACGCCTGACGGTAAGCGGCACAGTGTTATCAGTTGTGATGAAGTCGACCTGATCTCCACTGAGACCACATCTTCTACAGTGACATCCGCGACCTCTGTTGCTGCAGCTTCCATGGAGACGAAAGCTAACAAGTCGAGGAGGACAACCAAAAAATAGCCGGTGTCGCTATCTCTAGTGCAAGTCACGAAACTCATTGCAATGACGTTGGCAAATAACTGGTCGCACGCCACTCAATTTTTCACTACACGAACATATCACTTTTAATGTAAAATTACCTTCGTTTTTAAAAATGTTTTGTATTAGTCAGGTTATTTTCTGTTTTGTTATCTTTTTTTAATTGACATTTCATTTTTTTTCTTTTTTGCGGTCTGGATACACACTATTCAGCCGTATGTTTTTGTTACTTTATTTTTTGTAAGAATGAGTGTAGGTACTTGTTTGTTGCTTTATTTTTTTGTAAGAATGAGTGTAGGTACTTCTAATAATTTTCTTTCTTTAGACAGCTGGCAGGTAGAGTATTTAGTTATACGCCTTGTTTATATATTTTATTGTTGGTTAAGTATATTGTGTATTTAGTATTTATATAATATTGTTTATATTTAAATATATGTATAACATAGGTGTTGATGATGATTATAATAGTGATGATTTTTTGTCCTGTTCTTCAGACGGATTGAACAGTGACATTAGTTTCCAAAGTTTTACTGCTTCTCTCAGCGCAACCTTGACTTCAACCTTCTCAGATTCACTGAAAAATTTTAATGTCGTTCACTTCAACGCCCAGAGTATCCCAGCTCATTACTCTGATATGCTAGCATCCTTTGATAACAAAGATATTCATGCCATCCTTGTGTCAGAATCGTGGCTGAAACCCTGTCTACCTTCTACTTCTTATTCCTTACCTGGTTTTCAGTTAATACGTAACAATAGAAATGACAGAGGTGGTGGTGGGGTAGCTATTTATCTCCGTTCCCATATTCCATATTCTATTATTTCGACGTCTCCTCAAGTTTCCTCTTTGAATACTGCCGAGTACCTTTTTATCGAAATAGTTATTTCTAATACGAAAATTCTACTCGGCGTACACTATAGTCCTAATCTTCATAGTAACTACTTCTCTAATTTTGAAAATATCCTAGAAACCCTAACACCTCAATACAACCACACTATTATTATGGGTGACTTCAACACTTGTCTGTTAAAAAATAACAGCCGTGCTCATCAACTAAGGACAGTGGTGGATGGATGCAACTTGCACATATTACCTCTCACTGCCACACACTTTTTTCCCAATAGCACTCCTTCTTTACTGGACTTAATGATAGTTTCTTCTCCCACACACGTTTTTAAACATGGTCAGTGCGCTGCTGACGCTTTTTCATACCATGACTTGGTTTACCTTTCATACAAGATTCGTCCTCCCAAATCCAAATCGAGGATGCTTCAGCAACGCAATTTTAGTGGGATGGATATTAAACTCCTGTCTGATGATGCTTGCAACATCGATTGGTCTATGGTCATTAATGCGCCTACTGTTGATGAAAAAATAAGATTATTTAACTCATTTATTATCGATTTGTATAACATTCATGCTCCTATACATACCGTTAAAATCAAACATGTTCCGGCACCCTGGCTTACGGACGAAATAAAATCTTTGATGACGAAACGAAATCGTGCCAAGGCCAAATACAAGGTTAATCCTAGCGACAGTAATCGTACAAAATACACACTCTTGAGGAATCGCTGCAATAGGATGTGTAGAGATGCACAAAGACGCCATATTCACAAATCCGTTGAAAACGGTGATCCAGCGAAAGTCTGGAAATTTCTTAAGTCGTTAGGAGTTGGGAAAATGAAACTTCCTTCTATTTCAAATAATACTGATATCAATCTCCTTAATCAACACTTTATTTCTAACGTTGACTTTGACAGCAACAAAAAAAATAAAACATTAAACTCACTTTCTTCATTGCCAACTCCTGACTTTCCTCCTTTTTTTCTTAATCGATTTTCTGATTGCGATGTTAAGAAGAACATACTCGCCATTTCATCCAATGCTGTCGGTGAAGATTGCATTAGTCGTAATATGATCGTTCCCATCCTTGATATTATAACTCCTGTCATTACCAATATCCTGAATCATTCCATTTCCACTGGTGTTTTTCCTGAATCCTGGAAGGATGCTTATGTAATTCCCTTACCAAAGAAATGTAATCCATCCTCCTTTTCTGATTTTCGTCCTATATCCATTCTTCCTTTCTTGTCAAAAGTTTTGGAACGGCTTGTATATCAACAGTTGTCCCATTTTCTTACAAGAAACAACCTTTTAAATCCCTTACAATCTGGTTTCCGTCCCGGTCATAGTACGACTACTGCACTTGTCAAAATAACTGACGATATACGTTTTGGCATGGAAAATAAAGAGGTCACGGTTCTGACACTCTTAGATTTTAGCAACGCTTTTAACACCGTGGATCTGGACATTCTGCTACTCATTCTTAGTTCTCTTAACATTTCTCCAATCGTTATCGATTGGTTTCATAGTTACTTGCGTGGACGCCGGCAGCGCATAAAAGTCGATGATACACTATCTGACTGGTGCAACACAGCCGCAGGTGTTCCGCAAGGCGGCGTTTTGTCTCCTCTCCTGTTTGCTATTTTCATTAATTCTATAACATCTCAATTATCTTCTCTCTACCATCTCTATGCAGACGATCTTCAGATTTACACACAAACTCCTATTAGTGCACTGACAAACGCTATCTCAATAATTAATCGAGATCTTGATCAAATTGTTAAATGGAGTGAATCCTATGGCCTCATTGTTAATCCTACGAAAACACAAGCAATCATCGTAGGCAGTTCGAGACTTATATCCAATATTGACTGGAACGAACTCCCATTAGTAACTGTGAACGGAGTTTCTATCCCTTACAAAGATACAGTTAAAAACCTGGGTATTTTTATCGATCGAACATTATCTTGGGGTTCGCAAATAAAGGAAGTTAGCAAGAAAATATTTGCTTCAGCTAAATCTTTAGGCAGATTGCGCAATTTTTTACCAATTCCCACTAAAATTGCTCTTGCGAAATCTCTTCTTCTGCCTATTCTCGATTATGCTGATGCTAGTTATATTGACCTTACCGAGGAGCAGCTTAATAAACTTGAGCGACTTCAAAACTTCTGCATTAGACTCATATTTGGTCTACGTAAGTACGACCATATTTCCGAATTCAGATCAAAGCTCAAGTGGCTCCCAATTCGACTTCGCCGGGATGCTCATGTTCTCTTTCTTCTATATAACGTCCTGTTCAATCCAAACACACCAGTATACTTAAAGAAACGTTTTAATTTAATCGGAAATACTTCTCTTCGAGAGACTACACGCTGGATGCTAAAAATTCCTTTGCATTCCTCACAATTTTATAATGATTCTTTTACTGTAAAGGCTGTTAGATTATGGAACGCTTTACCTTTGGAAATAAAAAGAGCAAAATCGAAGGCAATATTTAAAAATCTTATAATTGCTCATTACTTGAAGAACTAAAATAACATCACTACCTATATTTGTTTATATATATTTACTTATACGTAGTACTATTATAATTATATTTATTATACATGTGTATTTATATATGTACTTCTATTTATGTATATTTATACATACATTATTCATATATATTATTTATGTGTAATTATTTATTTTATATGCATTATTGTATTATATATATACTTCTTAATAACTGTATCGAAACACACCTACTATACTTTGTTTAACTTTATTATTTCCTCTACCCAAAGGTTGTCTGGAAGAGATCGCTTTAAAGCGATAAGACCGCCTTTTGTTTTTCTCTATTTGTAAATATGTTTTGTTTGTAATTTTTTTTTTTATGTTGATGCAATAAAGTATAATAATAATAATAATATAATGTAACTATATACCTAACTATATATCTGCAAAAATAAAAAAATATTTGCCTGCTTTCTTAGTCGAAGGCATGCCAGTATCGAAAGACTTACAACATTCTAAATATAACAATTTCCATGTCCATATTGGCCAACTTTCAAAATATCGATATTAAATTATGACCTCTTTGAATCATTAGCAAATTCTAAACAACACAAATAAATATCAATTTTGCGGAAATTCAATATTGTACTGCTAATATAGTATTACAATAACAATTTCTGATTGAATTAGATGGTTTACATATAAATTCTACATCTATTTTGAATAAAAACAAACGCTAAACGCACGTACCTGTGAAACCACGTGTTACACCTCTTTTTGTAGCAACGTTTGCTGAGACACATTTCCTAAGTAGTAGTAGAGGTCAGTGGCTCCTGGTACATAGATTTTTATATTAAAACTCTACAAAATCTCATTACTGCCCTAAGGGGCAAAAACGCTTCCGCATAATCAACGTTTTTCAAATAAATGGGATAAAAACCAACTTTTTAACCCGCAGTTTTTGAAAATATTTCCCTTAGCGGGAAGTTATGACATCATCATTTTTTTGTATGGGATTTGAATTTTTTTTTTTTGAGAACCATGTCGTTTAAGGTATCAAATTAAAGAGCTTCATGAGTCAGATTCAAGAATATACTTTACTTTTAGCTTGCAGTCCGGCTGATGCTTAGCGATCACAGCGCAGCATATGGACGCTTGGAGCACCTGGGGAATCACTCTCCCATTGCCGACCCTTCTAAAATATAATTCTAACCCCATACTGTAGTCCTTAGAGAAAACCTTGGCAGGAAGCTCATTTCAGAACCCAAGCGTTCGCGGGAGGAAGTTTTTCTAAAACCGCACTGTACGCAACCATTTTGGTTCTAAAGTGCCGATGGCGAGCGGTGCGATGGCCGAAGGCATAATTTTGACTAATTCCTTAGCATACATCCCATTATACAACTGGTAAAACACACACACGGGGAGGCAAAGTCTCGCCTCAGACTTAAGGGTTCGAGACGGCTAGTGAGTTTTGAATCATGGTTACCGATTTAGAAATATTGTATCACAATAAATCACGTTGTCTGCTATATTTCTTTTCTTCTATGTGAAGTTGTTTTTTTCATCTCCCATACTCTGAAAGTAAACCATATATTATCTAAAAAGTGGGTGGGAAGTAGTTTCGGGAAAATTATTCCGCGCGCTTTTTCTTATCGCTGTATTGTTTTTATTTGAAAATATCGTCAAGTAATGCTGAATTTATTAATTCGACACCGCCAGAAGTCTCAGAGGCAGCGAAAAAGGCTTCCCTAAGCCTCTTGCCCGAAAAATCGACCGATAGATACTTACAAGTCAAAATTTCATCCTATGGAAAACAAGCAAAGATGCAAATTGCTTTTTTAGAAAGTGTGTTTTTAGCCTATTTCATGGAACTTTCTCAAAAATATAAGTCAAGCTCATTGTGGTGATACTATTCAATGCTAAAAAGCACTTAGAAAACAAAACATGGTATTGATATCAAGTAATACTCCAACTCAAATGGCCATGCGAGTAAAAAGTCGAAAGTATTTTCGGCTGACAATGTCAAGAAGAAGCTCCGGATTGCCGATATTTGGCAACAAAGGTCAGTTGAAACTAAATTATTGTCATTAACTTCTTTCACTTTCGTATTTCTTTTCAAACAGCGTATGTTTTTATCTCTTTTCAGGTTGTATTAATATTCGGCATAAATGGTGCATGTAGACGTCAAGAGTTGGCAAACATCACAACTAATGATGTCGAGAACAATGGGCAGGTTCTTCTTGTCCAGGTCAAAAACACATAAATAAAATTCCAAGATCGTTCAAAATACGGGGGCCTTTTCACGACATAGTGAAGAAATACGAAGCGCTTCGTTCAACAAAAGCAATGTCTTACAGATTTTTTCAAAATTACTAAAATGGAAAATGCACTAGCCAACCCATTGGCATAAACAAATTGCCACTTTCTTAAATTTCGATGATCCACAAGAATACACAGAGCACAATTTCAGAAGGTCCTCGGCTTAGGTGCCACTAAAACGCCACGGAGGGTGGCGGTCGAACAGTGTGGCCGAGGGCTACATAGATGACTCGATAAAAAATAAAGAAGAAATTAGGTCTCGCATTACAAGGAATATAAATTTGGAGCCAAGTATTGACTCTCGACCATTTACGAGTACACACGCATACATTCCACCATCGTCACCGTCGCCGCAACCGCCTCCGTCACCATCACCGACTGCAGAATCCGTGGTCTCGTTTCTCCTAGTCAAATTTTACTCAAGAGAGTGAGAGAGAGATTGGTGAAATGGTAACTAATAATAACTTGACAACATTAAAAATGCCAAATGGTAACGTAATAATCAATTTTACGAATTGTTCATATTTTTCTAACTGCTTTACCAAGTGATTAAAGATTCATTCGTTTAAGAAAGTCCGAGTTTTATTTATTTCTTGACTACCACCACCTAATCCTGCCTCAGCATATCAGGTCGCTAATGACTGAGCGTAACGCAGCCCCCGCCGAAGACGCGATCGCGCCCTCAACCGAAATCAAAGCTCGCTTCAACGACATACATCGCCGTGTAAAATCAGCTGTAGCTGAGCTTCGCGCCCAACGTTTTGATAATCTGATGGAGAATATCTCTCCTTCTCATCAAACTTATTGGCACCTAGCTAGAGCGTTTAAATAAGACATTCAACTCCCTAACTCCGCTAACTCGCCCAAACAACGTTCCCACGTTCGATAACGACGAAAAAGTGGTTTGTCTTGCATCTAGCCACTGCCCCCCGTTACGGTCGACGAAGTCAAACAGGTCATCAAAGACCTACGCCCCCGTAAAGCCCCTGGCGCGGACGGTATCTCTATATCTCTAACGATATCCTAAAGCGCCTTACATTACCCCTTCTCTGACTTCTAGCAGCCATCTTCAACGCTGCTATCGAACCTTGCATTTTTCCTTCTCAATGGAAAGATGCAATTGTTATAAGCATCCACAAGTCAGGGAACCTCGCCTTCCTAATACCGCCCTATAAGTTTACTTAAGGCCCTTGGTAAACTTTGCGAACGCTTCCTCCTCGCTCGCCTATGGAACGCTATATCTCTAAAGGCATCTTAATCGACGAGCAGTTCGGCTTCCGCTCCAAACACTCGTGCGTCCACCAAGTGCTTCGTATCACGAAAAACATTCTCACTGGCTTCCAACCAGTATTAGGTAAGTCCCGCCACACGGGCGCTATCTTTTTCGATATAACGAAAGCCTTCGACAAAGTCTGGTACAACGGTTTAATTTAGAAACTGTACAACTATCAGTTGTCAGACCGCCTCGTACTCATCGAACAGCAGCTTTCGCTATAGAGTCGAAGGCAACCTCTCTTCCCCTCGTCCCATACAAGCAGGAGCCCCGCAAGGGTCCGTGCTCGCCCCTATCTTCTATACACGAACGATTCCCTAAAATTATAGGTACCCAATTAGCCTCTTCAGGGACGACACCACTATTTATTTCTAAATTCTTGATTTGATGTTGCCTTTACGTACTGTATGTCAGTCGTAACTTCGCCTATATGTACATGAGTTGCCTTATTCGCCTGGGAATCTCTTTTTCGGTATTTTGCTTTGATAATGCGTACATTAATGGCTTATGGTTGGTATAGACAGTGAATTCTCGACCTTCTATCATGTACCTAAAGTGCTGTATTGATCAATAAATTTTCAATAGCTCTGTAGGTACTGTATTTTTTTTGTTCCACGTTTAATTTTTTTGAAAAATATCCTATTGGCTACCATTTTTTTGCTTTTAGTTTTGTAATACCTGCTCCCACGCACTCATTTGACGCATCTGTCATTAGTGACATTGGCTCTGCTGGAGGGTAGCTTAATAAGGCTGCGTCCTTGTTTGTATTTTTCAAAGGCTTCATCTGCCACTTTAGTGCATTCTTTTGTGGTTTTCGTCTTTTTCTGTTAAGAGTGTTTGTATTTGTTAGCCTGTTGCTCACTTAATCCCTGCAATACTGTGTAGTTCATAAATCTTTGGAACGTCTGAGGTTCGTTGCGGAAAGCGAACTCTAATTTTGGCAATTCAAATAAGCCAAAGGGCGTGATTATAGCACTTTTATCTTTGTCCTCGGATACTATTGCTATATTATGGTACGCTCTTTTTAGATCTAAACGCGAAAAAATAGTTTTTTTTATTAAGGATATATGTAAAATCCTGTAAACGCTGTATCGGATATCTGGCCGGTATTTTGTGATCTTGTTGAGCTCCCTATAGTCACCTCACGGTCGCAATTTTCCGTCCTTTTTCACTACTACATGCAAGGGACTGGCCGATTCACCGAACTGATGTTCCGTCGGTCACTATGTGATGTACTACCAAATGACGTCACGGGTCCTTAAAACATAAGGGCTTTGTTATATCAGGGTATGGGAAATATTCCCATACTTTATCCACTATATCCACCATTTTGTCAGGATTCCTTGTTTCTGTCCAGCACTCTGGTATCCTAGATGTGAAGGATTTTGCTGCTTGGTTGTCTTCGCTGCTGCCGCTTCTCGCTGCTTGTCTCACTGAAAGTTGTATTGCCATTTTGTCTGAATGCTGAGAACTGTTATTTGCTAAGAAGGCTGTAGTATACTTCCCCAAGCAAGAAAATTATCCTACAGTGCACACTTTACAGGCCTACAGAACTTATAACTCTCTCTTAATGGTTCTAGAGTTACCTACCACACTTATAATAGCATACCCGGAGTTTGTTTAGCCTTCTAGTACATTTTTTTATACATTAACTTATATCGCTTATAGGTTCATATTAATTGTAAACTATAGACTAAGGTGTCCCATTAAAGTGTTGCAAAAGTTTGAAAGCGCTTCGGAATTCGTACTCTGCTAAGGTATATTTATATTTGCCTACAAGAAGCGATTTAAATCCATTACAAGTGGAGTATGCTAATAAGAGCTACAAATAAAACCAAACGTACTAGAAACCATTGGCACTTGTTACTTGAATTTATAAGGGTTTATAAGTTCACTTTGTGGATCTGTTATAAGTAAATTAGTCATATAACGGCTTATTACAAGTGTAAGTGTACTTGTTTCCATTGTAGATTATTAAATACTGTAATAATCCTAACACGTTTATAAGGGTTTAGTGTAATATAATTAATATCCAAAATTATCTTTGTGAAGTCCCGTAAAAGAGTACAATTATTTTTAATGCTCTTGCAAATGCTGTAATAGTCTTATCACGGAAATTTTGATTTATCGTGTTCTTCTTATTCATTCCTTTTACTGGACCAATGGATTTAAACAAATGTAAGCGCTTTAAACAAATGTAAGCGCTTTAAAAAAAGTGGTACATATAAGAGTAATTTTCAGAAAGAAGAAATTTTTCTTGACACAAATAAAGAAAATCTGGATATAAATTTGTCGGTTCCAGGAGAATATTTTTCGACAGCTTTCCTACCCACCTAATGACATTTCTATGAATATTAATATTGATGGTTTGCCAGTGTTCAAAGTAGTAATTGCAGTTTTTACACCAAAACCTGTCTTCTTTTTACAAAGATTTTATATGTTCTTCATTCATTACAAAATGATAAGGCCTTCCTTCAGGATTTTTTGTAACTCTGTGGCCTCAACCATAACAACAAGAAGTGTGTTTCATCCCATGGCCATCTTAAGGTTTTTAAAGCTCGAAAATCCTTTTTAGACAAAAAGCAATCGATGTCCAGAAACACTACCACTACATGATCAAATGTTGCCACCTAAACATAAGAATATACACATTATATACACAATATATAGTAGGTACACACGTCAGCAATTTTAAAAAAAATCTTTGGGATTGAGATAATCGTGGAACCCCAATGCCTATCAGTATGGCGATGCTGTGGTTCTGATGCCCACCAATACTAAACCAAGTACCCTTTTAACGGAATTGTTATGTACTTCAAAATGCTACCTATGAAAAAATGGCAACTTTTCATATTATGTCTATTTGAAACCAAGATACTTTACATTAGCAACTCATTAAATACGTTAATTTCAAGAGGCTAATAAAAATTTGAATTTAAAACATCATATACTAAAAATATACGTTTGCCATGTGTTCTACATACATCTTAATATACGTTTGCCATGTGTTCTACATACATCTTAATATACGTTTGCCATGTGTTCTACATACATCTTAATACCCATTGAAGTGTATTAGTTTAAGTTTACGTATAGTAGCTACATATGCATGTTGACAGCAATGATTGTTGCAGCGAGCCAGTTTGTAACTGCCTTCACTTCCTCTAAATAAACCAGTGTTAAATCGGATGCCTTGTCTTTCACTCACTTCATGGTGACAGCGGTGCTAATTAAAAAAAAAATTAATGATTTACGATAACGTTTTACGGTTGGCACAGTAAAATCGTGCTTTCAGAGAGTATATAAGTGATTTGTTGTCTTATCTCTTTATAAGAAACGCGCTCGTCCTCCCCCGGAATTAATTATTGAAGGAGAAGAAGTCAGGGGGAGGCATTGGCATGTAGCCTGGACATAGCGAAGGCGTTCGATCGGGTCTGGCACCGCGGTCTTCTATCGAAGTTGCCATCTTACGGAGTGCCCGAGGGTTTGTGCAAATGGGTGGCTAGCTTTTTGTCCGGCAGACGCATACGAGCCGTAGTTGACGGTAGTTGCTCTGATAGCATGGACATTAATGCTGGTGTCCCGCAAGGCTCTGTGCTGTCTCCTACGCTGTTTCTACTGCATATCAATGACATGTTGGACATCAACAACATACATTGCTATGCAGATGACAGTACTGGAGACGCTTTTTACACCGGTCGTGCAAACATCCCTCGTTCCGTTGTGGAGGAAAACCGCGGAGAACTTGTGTCTCAAATCGAGACCACACTATCCCAGGTCTCTGACTGGGGACGGGTAAACTTGGTCCGATTCAACCCTACAAAGACACAAGTGTGCGCGTTCACCGCTAAGAAAACTCCATTCACTGTAGTCCCACAATTCCAGAACACTCCCCTCTCCATCTCCAAGAGCATTGGGATCCTTGGTGTCGACATCTCCAGCGATGTTCAGTTCCGAGATCATTTATCAGATAAGGTGAAGCTGGCGTCCAAAAAACTTGGTGTACTCAACAGAGCGAAGCAGTACTTCACGTCGGGGCAAAGGTTGTTACTTTACAAGTCGCAAGTTCGGCCCCATATGGAGTACTGCTGCCATCTCTGGGCAGGTGCACCCGGATACCAGCTTGGCCCTTTTGACTCGGTTCAACGACGGGCTGTGAGAATTGTCGACGATTCCAAACTCACTTGCGGTATCGAGCCCTTAAGTCTGAGGAGAGACTTTGCCTCACTGTGTGTGTTCTACCGCTTGTACAATGGGTTGTGTTCTGAGGAATTGTTCGAAATGATGCCCACGGCTACTTTCTACCATCGCACCGCTCGCCATCGGCAGGGAATCCATTCTCACACTTTAGAACCTAAATGGTCGCGTACAGTGCGGTTTCAGAGAAACTTCCTCTTAAGTTGTGGAATGAGCTCCCTGCCAAGGTATTCTGCAAGGACTACAGTATGGAGTTCTTCAAGAAAGAAGTTATTAGATTTCTGAAGGGTCGGCAACGCGCAAGTGATACCCCTGGTGTTGCAAGCGTCCATAGGCTACGGTGATCGCTTACCATCAGGCGGGCCGTAAGCTTGTTTGCCACCTTAGTGGTATAAAAAAAAAAAAAAATATTAAAAAAAAAAAGGAGGTCCGACTGCTTGCGCTTTTGCTTGTGGAGAAAATGGCGGAAGCAGTTTACAGTATTTTTAAAGGCATCCGGAGTAAGCAAAGAACCGGCTGAGGTACAGTCCAGTCTACGATAGATGAATTTTTTTCGACATTTTAGTTATAACAAAGATGAAAGTGAAGACGACATTAAATATAGGATAGATTTAAAAAGAGGTCCAGTCGAAAAGGAGATTGGCAGGCGCAGCGCTCGGGGTGGTGGCGACGTGCAAGCGCGAGCGGCATGGCTCGGCGCGCAGGCCGTGACGGCAGCAGCGGTTCGCGACCAGCGGTGGCCGCGCCGGCGGCGGCGCGAGCATGTGCGGCGTGTGGCGGCGTGCGATGCGACGGCGGCGACCGACGCTGTCCAGCTTTCAGTGCTACGTGCTATGAGTGTAACAAATTGGGTCATTTTGCAAAAATGTGTTATATAAAAAGTTTGCTCAAAATAAAGTTTTAAATATTAGCATGCAGAACTCCAGTATCGGCGACTCCAGTAGTGAAGATATATTTTACATCAATATAGATAAGTACGACAATATCATAGACGATGCGTGTAAAGAATGGACTGAAATAGTATCCTGTAATGGTAAGCAAATTTGTATAAAATTGGAAACCGGGTCTATGTTAAATGTAATTTCAAAAATCGAATACCTAAGGCTAGGATTCTCATTAAGTGACTTGGTATATTGTAACAAGCGAGCGCAATCTTTAACGGGTAACAATATACCAATTATAGACAAAAGTAATTTACTGTTATCGTATAAAAATGGAAAGTACTACTTATCATTTGTAATAACCGATTTACAATGTCAAACAGTACTCGGGTTAGGAGGTCGTTTGTCTTTGAATTTAATTAAACGTGTTCATATGATACTAATGGGTAAATACTCCGATCTTTTTGAGGGTTTGGGCAAATTACCGGGTGTGTATCACATTAGTTTAAAAGATAACTTTCAACCCGTTATCTGTCCGACTAGAAAAGTACCATTCGGCCTAAGAGATAAATTGTTTAATGAGTTACAACGAATGGTAAAGTTGGGTGTTATCAGAAAAGTTACTCATCCTACCGACTGGGTCAATCCAATTGTAGTAGTAGCAAAAAAGAACGGAGATATCCGACTCTGCTTAGATCCGAGATCACTTAACTCTGCTATACGGCGAGCACATTATTCTTTTCCGACAGTAACCGAGTTAGCGGCAAAATTAAAAGGGGCCCGTTATTTCAGTGTTCTTGACGCCCGTACAGGGTTCTGGATGGTCCAGCTGGATGATGCTAGTGGGGACTTTTGTACCTTTGGAACAGCGTATGGGTGATATCAATTTTTGCGTCTACCATACGGCATGAATTCAGCTCCTGAAGTGTTTCATGCCAAAATCAGGCAGTATTTAGAAGATTTAGAAGGTACGGATTCTTTTGCTGATGACATTATTGTATTGGAAACCACGAGGTCTGGAGAAATAGGTATTAGGTACAATCCTGATAAATGTTAATTTGCTGTGAAGGAAGTTGTCTATCTGGGACACAAGTTTGATGAACACGGTATGAGGCCTGATGATAGCAAAATAAGAGCTGTGATGGAATTACCTTATACCACAGACCGTAAGGCACTACGAAGATTCCTTGGCATGGTTAATTATTTGTCTAAATTTATTCCTAATTATTCCGCATCCGTTCTCTCATTACGTAATTTGCTAAAAAAGAATTCAGAATGGATTTGGGACACCAATCACTCGGCTGCTATTGATAATTTAAAGCAAAAAATATCCACAGCTCCAGCACTAGCACTGTACTCCATGGAATTGCCTATTCTAATTTCAGTTGATGCTAGCTCACATACATTAGGGGCAGTATTACTCCAAAATGGACGTCCAGTTGAATTTGCTTCACTTACTCTTACCGACACTCAAGTACGTTATGCGCAAATCGAAAAAGAGATGTTGGGAATTGTGTTTGCAGTAGAGAGATTCAAACAGTACATTTTTGGTAGGAGTGATGTCACTGTACAGAGTGATGTCACTGTACAGAGTGATGTCACTGTACAGAGTGATGTCACTGTACAGAGTGATGTCACTGTACAGAGTGATGTCACTGTACAGAGTGATGTCACTGTACAGAGTGATGTCACTGTACAGAGTGATGTCACTGTACAGAGTGATGTCACTGTACAGAGTGATGTCACTGTACAGACTCATCACAAATCTTTGGAGGCCCTTTTTAATGAATCATTAGATGCGGTCCCGGCACGATTACAGCGTATGATGTTAAGATTGCAAGGTTACGATATGCAAGTTTAATATACTCCCGGTAAGTATAGGTATATAGCGGACACTTTATCACGTGCCCCATTAGGTGATTTATTTCATGACCGTGTAAGTAATAAAAAGCTAGAATATATTCGTAGTCAAACCGCAATAGATAATGAAAGTCAGTTACATATACATTATATAATTGATGGTTGGCCAAAATGTAAAAGATCAGTATCTGAAAAAGTTAAGGTGTTTTGGCCCTATAGGGAATTGTTACAATACGTAAATGGGGTGATTTTAAAAGGAAATCTCATATTTATTCCATGCCACCTAAGAAACGATATGTTGAAAAGAGTGCACGAGGGGCATTTAGGTATTGAGAGGTGCAAGCGCCGCGCACGTGACGTCATGTTCTGGCCGGGGCTAGCGCGGGACGTGGAGCGCTGCGTGCGAGGGTGCGAGACGTGCGCGCTGCACGCACCAGTGCTTCGGCGAGAGGCTCTGCTACAACACCAGATACCTAATGTACCCTGGCTCAAATTGGGTTCAGATATCTTTGAGTACCGAAAACGGTACTACATTATATTAGTTGATTATTTTTCTAGTTATATCGAAGTCAAAGAACTAAACAACATTAATAGTAGTTCAGTCATAAATTTTCTTAGACAGGAATTCGCTAGGCATAATCACGAGTTAGTCACAGATAATGGGCCTGCTTACAGCTCTTATGAGTTTAAATGTTTTTTACGTGAATGGGAAGTAGAACAGGTAACTTCGTCGCCGTATTACAGTCAGTCCAATGGGAAAAGTGAAAGTACTGTACAAACAGTAAACAATATGTTAAAAAAATGTGCAGATTCAGGCCAAGATTTCTATCTTAGTTTATTAAATTATAGAAATACTCCGAGATAAGGTATAGATTTACCCGCTCAGATCCTTATGGGCAGACGTTTAAATACGAAGTTACCCGTTATCCCTGAATTGTTACGAGAACCAGTGGACAATGTTAGGAACTATAATTCAATTTTAAAATACAGACAAAAAACAAAATTATGTCAGGACAGACATGCTCAGCCACTCGCCCCTTTGCTTCCCGGTGAGAAGATTATTTTAGCTGATGTAAAATGTCGAAAACCCGTAACTATAGTAAAAAGCGCGCAAGAACCGCGATCATTCGTGTTACAGGATGTCAAAGGGGTCTTTCCCCTGTGTCCAACTATTATGTCCAACTGGTTGTACAAACAAGGATTTTTTTTCCCCGTAGTCCAACTAAATAGTTGAACATTGGAAAACCGAAATTAACAGGGCCCGTTGTACAACTGCATGGCCAGTTGGACCACTGCCCCGAAATAATAATATTAAAGATTTTAACCGAATTTAAAAAAGGCTGTTCTCAAAGAGGTTTCCATGAAGGTTTTATAATGAACTTAACATTATTCTAGTTAAAAAACGTCAAGTGTGAGTCTGATTTGCGCATTGAGGGTTTAATACGGAATATAAATACCAAAGCTTTTTAACCAAGTTAAATTGAAGACAGATGTTTACTCTCAAGATCTTAAAGATTTATTTGTAATGTTTTAAAATAGCTACCTATATCTCCAAAACTATTGATCGTAGACTAGTAGTTTCTTTACAAAAAAGATAGATCTCATCAAGATCTTCGTTTCGAATGACAGCTGTCAAACTAGAAAGTGCTATAGCTCCGTAACTATTAATCGTAGACTAGTAGTTTCTTTACAGAAGTGATAGATCTCATCAAGATCTTCGTTTCGAATGACAGCTGTCAAACTAGAAAGTGCTATAGCTCCGTAACTATTAATCGTAGACTAGTAGTTTCTTTACAGAAGTGATAGATCTCATCAAGATCTTGAGTGCAAAACCTTGTCTTCAATTGAACTTTGGTTAAAAAGCTTTGGTATTTTATGCTTTCTTTTTGTATAGTACTTACCCAGCAAATATAAAAAAAAAGATTATAAGAGTGTAGGTATATACATGTATACATACTATCGTACTTACTTTAATAAATTGTGTTTCTTGCAAAGGTTTAAAATTATTAAGTTTTTGATTTATTTGGTCATGTATTTAGTCAAGTTACTTCAGTGTTTCTAGCTTTTGTTTACGAGGGAAAAGATGATAGTTTAAGGTTTACGTATAGTAGCTACATATGAATGTTACAGCGAGCCAGTTTGTAACTGCCTTAACTTCCTCTAAATAAACCAGTGTTAAATCGGATGCCTTGCCTTTCACTCACTTTACCCATCAGTAATCATAATAGGTACTAACTTGTTATAATGTAAAACTTTAGACAATACATTTATAAAGAAAATAGGTAGAATACCTTTTTAATAAATATTATCAAAAGCATGTCCACAACAACCTTTACAAATTAACATTGTTTTTTTAAAGAGCTTGTGAAAGAGACACTAAATATTATATATAATATTATAGTTAGCTTTGTGGGATCAGATAGTTTCGTGTAGTGCAACTATAAGGTTACTATAGGTCTAAGTGGTAGGCACCAAGTCTACTATAGGTGTTTTATTAGGATAAATATGCCTATAAATGGTCTAGTATCCGTGGTTGTAAACGCTTAATATTCTGTTATAGTCCTGATAAAATGTTGGTTCCAGGATAATTATCAGACCACTTTTTGTTGCTTGGGTCTGTTCAGGTACCATTGTAATAATTGTTTCTGTAGGTCTTTCTGTAATTTTTCAGAAGTTTTAGGTTTGTAGGTAAGTTCGCTCCCAGTTTCTTGTCGAGATCGTGAAGTTTGTACTTTGTTCCTCTTCGTGGTCGTGAAGATTGCGGTTTGTTCTTCGTCAAGGTCACCAATGTAACGACAATTGTCGTTATCTTCTAGCAGCAGGATTACAGGAAATGATACTCAACTAACTAGATACTAATTAAATATATTTTGTAGTAATTAACTAATAATCAACTACAATAAACGTATCTCTAGAGTTTCAAAGGTATTACGGTATTATTATATTACTAAATAATAAATGAAATACATAGCTATTTTAGCGTGATCTACGTGAATATATTTCTCTATTTCGCAACTTACAATGCTCCAGTTATGACTTGAAAATTTGCTTATTATTTTATTTACTTATTTAACTTATTACATATACGTGACAATTAACCCTTGCAAGCGCGTCGACAGTAATGTCATCCTGCATAGCAATGAATGTTGTTGATGTCCAACATGTCATTGAAATGCAGTAGAAAAAGCGTTGGAGACAGCACAGAGCCTTGCGGGGCACCAGAATTAATGTAAATTAAACTACTGTCAACTAGGGCTCGTATGCGTCTGCCGGACGAAAAGCTAGCCACCCATTGGAAACTTCGATAGAAGACCCCGGTGCCAGATCCCTTCGAACGCCTTTGCTATGTCCAGGCACCGGGTGCACATTTGCAGTCTTCCATCAAGACGAAACTTGCCTAGTGTGGTAGGAAAGCGCAACGAGGCACGTGAGTACGGGACATAACAGTCTGGCCCACACAACTTATAAACGTGTAGAGAAAGCAACGCCCGCCGGACCTTTTGCTGTGTTATGGAGATTTCTGGCATGGTCTTACCGCACCACTGTATAGTAGGTGGTACAGCACCTTCGTGGTTCATATTCGAGTAAGAGGCAAAGAGAGACCGATTCTCAAACTATTGCACTATTAATAAATTAATTCTGTTTTATAAAAGGATAGGATAGAATATGAGTATCCTGTTACCGAATGCACCGGTTTCAGAGGCAAGTAAAGAAAATACTTTTCAAGCGTAAGGCAGGTTATACATGGAAGAGTACTCTTTCATGTTTATAATAACAATATTTAATGGTCAGTAGAAACCTAATCACATAAGGTGATTCTCAACCCTTAATAAATATCAATAACACCTATCTATTTTACAACAGTAGAGAACTACCTAACTATCAGAAAGATAGAAAAACCGTAAGCCTGCCTACACAGATTTCTAAGTGTGCGGTTTTCAAGAATATATTAAAGATAGAATATACAATAGTTACTTCGGCCTAGCGCTCGATCAGCGATCTTCCACGTCGATCACACCCCGCAGGTCTCCGCCGCCAAAGTAGGTAGACGCGGACAGGACTGAGTTTAGGTGACCTAACGACGTGTAGTAAGTGGTGAACGCCAAGGCTTTAGTAAGCCGGCAGAATGCTATGCCGTACGTGGCTGGTATAATGCAATGCCGCACGTGGCTGGTATAATACAATGCCGCACGTGGCTGGTATAATGCAATGCCGCACGTAGCTGGTATAATGCAATGCCGCACGTGGCTGTCACGATGCTAAGCAGAGGCAGAAGTACGCCCCGTAGCCACGGTGACCAGCCGGTGCTCAGGCTGAAGCACGGCCACCGTGCAGGCTGAGGATTTGGAGTATATAGTACTCCAGGCAGGCCGAGGATTTGAAGTATAGAGCACTCCAGGCGCACCGGTCGTCGCAGTAGTAGAGAGAAGCAGCCTTCTCTCAGACTTCAGTCACGGAACAGAGCTGAAAGGTAACGGTATAGCCGTTACTAAAAACCGTTGTGCTACATGTAAATAAAATGCATAGTTAGTACTTACCTAATTCACAAACGATCACAAAACAATAAGAAGAGCAAAGAAAACCTATAATACCTAGTAGAGTATACGCTGGTTTTTACAATTAAATAACTATGTTTCCATAACATATACATAATAAATAACCAGTGTGTGTTGCCAGTGATGGCTTATGGTATAGAAACGTGGCCTTACTGTTGGCCTCTTAAATAAGCTCAGAGTCGCTTCGCCAGCCTTGGAAAGAGCTATGCTTGGTGTTTCTTTGCGCTATAGAATCTGAAACGAGGAAATTTGCCGAAGAACTAAGGTTGACGACATAGCTCAAACAGTTAGCAAGCTGAAGTGGCACTGGGCAGGCCACATCGCTCGTCGAACCGCGATGGAGAAGAAAGGTTCTCGAGTGGCGACCACGGATCGGACGCAGCGTGAGTCGGCCTCCTACCAGGTGGTCAGACGATCTGGTCAGAGCCACAGGAAGCGGATGGGCTCGGGCGGCTCAGGATCGGCCGTTGTGGAGACATATGGGGGAGGCCTACGTTCAGCAGTAGACGTATTTCGGCTAAAACGTACGTTACTATGTTTCAGTTTACAGCTAACAGTATTTAATTCCAACTAATATGAAAAAATCTCCGATAGATTTTTTTAATGAACAACGTTCATTTGACAACGAAATGTCACAACACAAGAAGATTATCCGATCTCTTTATTTGAAATCTTCACGGTGGTAATAGACCTAAGAGTGGATGCCCAGAAACTTCCATCGTTTCCTACATCATCCGGTCCTTTCCCGGAGACGGACCACCTGAACGGTCGTTCCGTTATAGTTTAAGCAAATGCAAGTCAATTACTTTTGCAAAAAAAAAAACAATAAGTACGTCTTGCTTCGGTTCAATCTATCAAAGACCTCGGAGTCACGCTCGAAAGCAAACTACATCTTAACACTCACATACAAAATATAGCCAATAAGGCTTACAAACTATATGGTTTTGTTTATCGATCTGGCACTAACATTACCAAACCTTCTACTTTTCTTTACATTTATAAGTCTTTGATTCGTTCTCAAATTGAATATGCAGTGCCAATATGGAATCCGTATTTTAATAAATATAAAGATTCACTTGAATCTGTACAAAAAAAATTTTTACGTCGCATGCACTATAAATGCTTTAGATGTCGCTTGTCTTATGAACAACTTCTCAAAAAATACGATCTCCTTAATCTAACAAATAGACGCTTACACCTTCAAACTATGTTGTTGCACGATCTTTATTGTATAGAGGTGAACTTAACTTGGACCACCGCCCTGTCCTCCTCCGATTAGGTTCCCTTTCGGACTCTCCTCCCGACACTAGAACCGTGACGGACTGGGATAAATTCGGGCAATTGCTCGAAAATCCCAGCTCGCCACATCTAGATCGGGTTCCCAATATAATCTCTTCCGCGACCGACTTAAACGTAGCTGTCGACTCCCTCACTAGCCACCTGTGCCGGTTGGTGATTATCTACCTAATCCTGCCTCAGCACATCAGGTCGCTAATGACTGAGCGTAACGCGGCCCGCCGCGCACGCGACCGCGCTCCCACTATCGAAAATAAAGCTCGCTTCAACGACTTACACCGCCGTGTAAGAACCGCTGTAGCTGAACTTAGCGCCCAACGTTTCGGTGCTCTAATGAAGAACATTTCTCCTTCTCACCAAGCTTATTGGCACTTAGCCAGAGCTTTAAAATCAGACACCGCCAACTCTCTCCCTCCGTTAACTCGTCCCAACAACGGTCCCGCGTTCAATGACGACGAAAAAGCGGATTGCCTAGCGTCTAGCCTCCAAGCCCAATGTGCCTTAAGCACACAGCCGTTCGATCCCGACCACGTGCGTACGGTAGACGGCGAAGTGGAGCGCAGAACTTCTCTGCCACCACAGGACCCCTTTGACCCCAGTCACTGTCGACGAAGTCAAACAGGTCATCAAAGCCCTACGCCCCCATAAAGCTCCCGGCGCGGACGGTATCTCTAACGATATCCTAAAGCGCCTCACTCTTCTCCTTCTCTGCCTCCTAGTAGCGATTTTCAACGCTGCCATCGAAAATTGCACCTTTCCTTCTCAATGGAAAGATGCAATTGTTATAGGTATCCACAAGCCAGGAAAAGCTCGTACCGAGCCGTCCTCCTACCGCCCCATAAGTTTACTAAAGGCCCATGGTATACTCTACGAACGCCTCCTCCTCGCTCGCCTACGGAACGCTATAGTCTCCAGAGGCATTTTAATAGACGAGCAGTTCGGCTTCCGTGCCAAACACTCATGCGTCCATCAAGTCCTCCGCATCACGGAACATATTCTCACTGGCTTTCAACCAGTATTAGGTAAGCCCCGCCACACGGACGCTGTCTTCTTCGATGTAGCGAAACCCTTTGACAAAGTCTGGCACAACGGTTTAATTTTTAAACTGTACAACTTTCAGTTGCCTGATCGTCTCGTGCTCATCATACGAGACTATTTATCGAACCGTAGCTTTCGCTATAAAGTTGAAGGCACTCTCTCTTCCCCCCGTCCCATAGAAGCAGGAGTCCCGCAAGGGTCCGTGCTCGCCCCTATCTTGTACCTGTACCTGTACACCAACGACATCCCTAAAACGATAGGTACCCAATTAGCCCTCTTTGCGGACGATACCGCTATCTATACCACCGATAGTGAGTCGAAAATCTAAGGGACTCCAACCCGCTATCACCGCCCTAGCGAATGGTTTCGGAAATGGAGAATCGAAGTGAATCCCGACAAAAGCTTTGCCGTTCTCTTTACCTAAGGCCGCCCTCCGCGGCCAACTCCCCTCTCACTCTTCGGCCGTACCATTCTCTGGCAAAATAAGATCAAATATTTCGGTGTGACCCTGGATACGCGTTTGAACTTCCGCAATCACACCAAAATAGTTAGAGACCGAGCCGCTTTTGTCCTCGGTCGTCTTTATCCCATGATAGGCAAGTACTGTAAGATGTCGCTTAGAAATAAGCTGAATCTTTACACAACTTGCATCCGCCCCATACTAGCTTATGCTAGCGTAGTCTTTGCGTTATCCAAGCGCAACTTCCATGAACTACAGACCCTCCAAAAACGCTTTCTCAGAGCGGCCTCCGGAGCCTCCTGGTACGTCCGCAATGCGGACCTACACAGAGGTTTTTTCGAGCGTACACAAAAACACCCGAATCGACTAATTGTGCAATACACAACGTATCATCTCGTAAAACTATAGTTAGGCGGCCTCGGCACGTACTAACGGCCCCAGATGACGATCTCGCTGTCCGGATAGCGAGATTAATCTTTACGACCTCCCCGACTAGGGTCTCCCCCCGGACACGACGCCGTCATCCCCGGGTTCGTCGACGCCCGAACGGATACGCGCGCTCCCCCCCTACGTGCAATGTAATATATACCGCGTGCGCGCAATGTATACCGCTAAAGAGTTACAGAACGCCATTTAACTCGGGCTATAAATTCGACAAAGTTTGAAGAAGTCGCTCAAGGTGAGGCCAGGTTGCACAAAGTAAAGTAATTAATTTAAATCTCGCAATAAACTTGCGAAGCCAAATAAAAAAAGACGACTATTAATATCAATAGTAGTTACTAAACTACTTTAGGGACATAAGATACAAATGTATAATGTTAACGGAAGCACGCGCCACCGACCGCTGTGCGGGGCGAGTACTTTAGTTGTTCGTCTCTATAACTAAATTGTATGGTAAAATAAAAACTTATAAACTCGTAAACATTTTTATTTAACTATTTTTATTACTGCCCGGGAAACATAGAAGGGAGTCAGATCGTAGTAAAGCAGTAGAACAGTAAACTACCTTCATAATTCTGAAAGATTCTATTGGCTCTCGAGAACAGCAGATGTTCCAAGTCAACAAGTGAATATAGGTAAAATGCAATTGTAAGCATCTTAATAACAGCCTATCCTACTAATATTATAAATGTGAAAGTTTGTATGTCTGGATGGATGTTTGTTACTTAATAACGCTTCAGCCACTGGACGGATCGGAATGAAACTTGGCACACCTTTAGATTACGTCCTGGAATAACTATAACCGAGCTTAAACGAACTATATTTATAACTACAGCTTGCTATAGCAAACTTCATTAGTATAATTAAGGAGTTCCACGCCGATAACCGAGTTCAGAGTGGGTGGAGCCGTTGGCAAAATCTAGTCTAATATAATGCAATCCTGTTTGTACTGAGCGGTCACAGAAGCAAAGACTACATTGATGGGAGTTTTTTTCGATGAAAACAGCGAACCATCCGCTACGCTAATACTACCAACATGAACTTGAGATGGAAATAGAGAAATCTGAAAAATAAGAGTGTCTTGTCTATTTTGTCTTTTTCAAAATTATAATAATAACAAAAATTGTCTGAAAAATGAGAGTATCTGATATAGGCATGCACCTATCTTATATCAGTTTTGCTAAGTAGTGTTTTTCGTCAACTGAATAATTTTAAAGTTTCGTTCCAAGTTTACCTTTAGATAAATAAATAAAAGCATTAACTTTTTAAGAATACTCAATCAAGTTTCTCTCTAGGCCATGTCCCAACAATGGGAACTTATGAGGCTAATAAGGTTTATTTTATCTTAATTAGTTTTAAGATTTTTTATTTTATTAGTAGAATAAAAGTAGGAGTGTAGAAGTTTCTTATGAAATGTTCGTTTTCTAAGAGATAGACAAATAATATAGTACTAATAGTTTTATTATCTTGTTTTTTTTTTTTTAATATTGATTGCTTTATTAGATTTATTCTGATTATTTTTTAAATTACTAAGTAGTAGATAATAATGAGAAATACGTCTATGATTTTTAACATAGTACACACTATAAGTACTACAACACATTTTCAGTAAAACTTAAACTAATTTCTTACAATATTTTTTAAAGTCTGATTAAGAAATAAGATTTTGTTTATGCATGGGGCGAGCGCACTCGACGTGATGTAAGGTGTGTGGCGAGACGGGTAAGTTACATCACCGATAATCAACCATCCTATAGCAGTTCACTGTTGGAAATAGGCCTTTTCTAATGAACACTTACACACCCTTCGCCTGCCCGACGTAGCTATAAGAGGGTAAAACTTCTAATGAAAAATACTGTACTCTACATATGAATAAGTCAAATGATATGACAAATTATTTTTGAATATCTTTTATTAAATTATTTTGGAATATCTGTCATTAAATAATTTTTGTCATAGTTTAATCACCAAAGTGGTGATATTGTGTTTCCTATGTTGATTTTTACAAGAAATTAGTTTAAAATGTCTCCCTTTCCGTAACTAATCTAACTTTATGTCGAATATTTCCAATTCCGATATTAATATCAAAACCTGCTATTACATGCCCTACCTACAACACAGTAGTGATCTAGTCTAATACTTTAATTAGTCCCACGGGCATTTATACATTTTACTTTTCTCAAGGCAAAGCAGGCGTTCATGACGTACTGTCTATTCAATCAAATCTGTATAAAAGCTGTGTCTTAACCGTTGGTTTGAACTTTGGACAAATACCAGTCAAGATGCAAAGTCCTCCAAAATACCACAAACTGTTCTCGAATTGCTGTGGATTGTGACATTGACATCTTTCTAACAGTTAGAAGTCTACTTCTTGTGTTTGCCACCCTTTCTGTGTGCGTTGCAACTTCAGAACGTACTTTTTCAACTTTTAGAAGGGCAAAAACCTAGTTAAGATCAAGGATGTCTGAAGACCGTGTAAATGAACTATTCCTATATCCATTTATAGAGAAATTTCTGTGGCCAAAAGTTTTGGATCGTTTTGCAAAACAGATAAACAGACGATTAAACGTTTGGAAATGTAAAACTGTGTTTGAGAATTGTTGGGGTTTAAAATCGTACATTATCTGGCTTTTCATGGGATTATATATATATATATATACTTCTGGATCCGCCCTTGAGCAGTAATGGCTGCAACAGCCAACTGCATAGTCAGTTCAGAAAAAGAAAAAAAGACTGCATACCACTTATTGACAAGCTGTGCTTTAAAATTTCTTTGAGGACTCAAAGTCGCAAAGGACAAAAGTCTTTTACTATTGCGTCCTGCTGAACTAACGCTGCTGGCGAGCGTTTGCCTTTGCAGCGTCTCACTAACCGCTACAATTCTCATTTTAATTCATTAGACATAATGTGTAACTGAATAGGAAAATTTAAGAAACTGATGCTAGACATCTTAAAACAAACCTAATCTTAAAACGCCCTATTCTCTCTTTTCTTTTCCTTTGTAACTTAAAATATATTATCTATAATATTCTAAATTTATACATGCATACATATAATATAATAAAATACATTGTAATGTAATGTATATAAATAATATATAATAAACTACAATATAATACATAACATAACACAACATAATATAATTACACACATTGCCTTTTTAATTTTTAATAATTTTGATTTTTTTGTCACACACTGAATATTCAGTTGGTAATTAGTCTTAATTTTATGGTAAATACATATATTAAGTTATGAACATTTTCTGTTTCACAACCACTTCTAATTTTCTTACTTTCCATGTTAATTTTAAATCCGTGGGTAACGATGCTGGTGGCACACTAATAACGATGCTGGTGGCACACTAATAACGATGCTGGTGGCACACTAATAAAATCATTGTACTTGTCGTATAACTATTCATTTTATAAGACTCATTGTAAACACTGTTTGTTGACCCCAATAAATTAAAAAAAAGAGACTGCCCAGTAGATCGGCTTCCTCTTTTGCACTATGGGTCAAGTCACCATCGGTCTTTCGCAGTGGTGGTAACGGCAAAAGTTCCCTTCGGCAGCTTTAGCAAGTGACCAGAAAGCACGACGCGCAGAGGGATCGCTCGCAAGTCGCCCACCTATTTTGCTGATGAATTGGAATTTAGCTTTGGCAGTTGCTTTCTTACTGAACCTCGAGGCAGCATTTAATTTGCTTTTTAACTTAGAAATGTTTAAAATCTGCTAATTTTTTTTAGACGTTATTTCGTTATTATGTCGTATCTCGAAAACTACACGTAGCATTAAAAAAAAAGTATGCAGTTGTAATCCAAGTAGCCAAATACTAAAAGTCGGCGGCAAAAAAGTCACCGTACAACTGTGATAATTTATAACAGTAGGTAAGATCTGTTTCATATTTAGCTTGTATTGTGTTATCTCATATTCGAAATGAAAAATAGAGTATTTATTTCGGGTGAAAGGCCCGTTTCATGCCTTAGTTAAGAATACCTGAAAATGATACCTCACTAGCCTTAGTAGCTACATATAGTATATAACGAGACATGAGGTTCAAAAGGCGCACATACACTGTAAGCAAACTTTACTCACTTCCCCTCCTCCTCCCCCAGTAGGATGGCCTGTTTATAGATAGGTACTGCAACCACCTTCCTTAGGGGCTGTACTTCATTTTGCTGCTTGAGGTATATATAATTCCCCAGGAATCTTACCAGGTTATATGAAGGATACAACGAGAGTCAATATTATATATATATTTTTCTTTGTATATTCTTAAATACTAGAGCGGCTATAAAGAATAAATTTAATTATTTAAATCTAATTAATTTACATGTTCCAACTTAACTCTATGTTTGGGCGGAGTTCCTGGTCCTCTCATTGCCATCACTTATTGGAATATCCCTGCTCATGTTTGAGCACACATTCTACATCACCAACTATACGATGTTACGGCCATATACTGAGCCTTGACTCCGCGGTCTACACTGAATGGAGTTTCTGAAACTCAACATCAGCCTCAAAGCTAGTCAGCATACGTCCATTGTGGGGGTACGGGACGGTTTCAGGTGCGCTCCTTACACAGTTCCTAAAACCTCGCGGGGCATGCTAATGCTCCTTGGTGAGAGCGACAAGATAGTGATTTAGCCTCAATCCAAACTGTTGCTGTTGCGGAGATTTTTCCTTCCGTCCCGACGTGGGACAGTCGGCCTGCGAAGAGGTGGCGGCGGGGGTTGTGTCCATGGCGGCTGGCTCAGGACTGGCCGCCGAGGTGGACGGGGAAGCGCTAGGCGCTTTGTGGCGTTTTGCCTCAGAATCGGAGGGAGGGGGAGAAGACTCCTGAGCGGATGCCGCCGAAGTCTTTTTTGACTTGGCGGTCTTCTTCCCCTTTTTTCCCTTTTTTGTCCCAGGCCAACCACTTTGAAGCTTTCGTCGTCCTCGTTTGAGGACAACGCCGACTCAGCGGACTTTACGGCTACCGGGTTTCGGAGGTTCCGGGGGACGGAGTTGCGAGTGACCGAGATAGGGTCACATCAGCTACCGGAGTGGGGGGACGATTTAGCACAGGGGCCCTAAGAGCGCGGCGAGCGGGACGCGGGTCGCGGGAGCGGTGGTCGCGGTAGAGAGAGCGCATGCGGGGAGAGCGAGAGCGCGAACTAGTGTGCGAGCGAGACGGGGAACGCGGCGGCGAACACAGAGAGGGCACAGATTTGTCATACGCTGTGAGGGCAGCCACAGCCTGGGAAGAGCAGGCTTGGACCAGATCTGAGTGATCACGAAGACAAGCTTTGATGGTCTCCCCTAACTGGTCCCGGGACATGCCTTTGAGTACTTCGGCCATCGCGGGAGTGGCCGAGGTGTAGTTGGTGTGTACCTAGTGACTACCCACCATTGCGTGCGAGGAGCAAGAATACCTAAGTGTGGCCAAGCGCCCCGCAGTGCTACGGATTGCTTGGCGAGTACCTAACACCTACTCCTACGGCCGGGGTTACGTTGTCACCGTTAGGTTTCCCCTCGAGCAACGTAACGTAATTTAATCCAGAAACGTTTAGGTAGAACGCAACTCTGAAAAGAGCTATACGATCTCAACCACCAGCCCTTAAGCACTCGGAACTGGATTTCTTACAAACTAGACGCAATCGATACTTAAAACGCGAGAATGCGTAGTGGTGAACCGCTGAGGCGGAAATACTACACTAGCGATCCACTTAAAGCCGGGCTCAGGCCGGGCGAACCAGCGTCAGTCAAAGAGCCAAGGACACCACTATGCGTAGTAGTTCCGCGACTACGAGAACACACACTCACACACAAAAACACACAGTATCGCTTCGATAAACTTCACGTTATGGGCGCGTTGAAAAGCGCGAAAGTACACTCAAAGCGGGCCGAGAAGCAATTTCCCAGCCAATACACACAACTTTTTTTAAAAATTTATTAAACTAGCTATGTACATAGGCTTTGTCTCGCACAATGAATATTCTACCACTTTTAGCAACACATCTATCTCTAAACTTTCCCCTTCTCTCCTAGACTTAATTCTTGTCTCAGACTGTAATATAGTAGCTTCACGTGGCCAAATATGTTTTTTATTTTGCTATCACGATTTAGTTAATGTGTCCTACAAATGCGGCCTCCTAAACCTCAACCAAAATATTTCCTACTCTGCAGTTACAAAAACATTGATTAAGAGCTATTGCACAAAGATGCTAGCAAAATTGACTGGATATATGTAACTAACTGTAGTGATATAGATCAAAAAGTTGCTAACTTTTATCAAATCATAAGCAAATTTGAAAAAATGATACGCATGCGCCTTTAAAATACGTCAAAGTCAAGCATCCCCCTGCCCCCGCCCCCTGCCCCCGCCCCCGCCCCGCGGTTAACTCAGCAAATTAAGTATAGTTTATAGGATGACGGAACGTGATTCTGGAAAACGTCGCTATGAAAAAGATCCTTTCGACGATAATCTTATCGCATACAAGAAACTTCGCAATCGCTGCGGTCGGATGTGCAGAAGTTCAAAAAAGAGCTGTATTTATAAGTCACTTGAGACCTCAATGCCACAATGGACATTTCTTAATCTACGACACTAGATGCAAGTAATACTGTACTAAAGAATAACCTTGACATCGATATAAACGTTCTGAATAAGCATTTCTCAGTCTCTCCTGTTTCTTTTAATAATAAGATAAGGGGCCATCCATTTAGTAAGTCACTTTTATTTCCATAATTTTAAATATATCTTAAATATCAAAAATATTGATATAATATCAAATCCTGTTCCTGGCACTAATTTCAGACCGATATCAATTTTGGCTATTCTAACGTAGGTATTTAAGAATCTCGTCAGTAAACAATTGTCTTATTACTTACACCTTAATCAACTTCTTAGTCCACTCCAATCTGGTTTGCATTCCGGCCATAGCACAGATACGGCAGGGCTGTAGCTAGAGTCTAAGGTAGGGCAGCGGTGGTTTCATGCACGGGTACGGCACAGGTAATTTTTCCATCTTTCATTATTTTTGTGAGTGTGAGTAATTAAGGTAAAATGTAATTGGGTGGGATCGCGGGAAAACAATTTATATATATTATACCTTAGTTTATGGTACTTTTAAGTTAGGGCATTAGTATTTCAAGGTACGTTAAATTTTAGTAGTGCTTGTAACTTAGTGGATTTTGACATTTTATTAGGTATTTTACAATCTTTAAACTTATCTCCGCCGGTGGTCTCTTGGTTTTATTCCTATTTGAAAGGACTATCACAGTGCGTTCGAAAAAAAATTGAAATCATCTAATTGGTGCGACTTGACTGCCGGTGTCCCTCAAGGAGGCGTTCTCTTTCCTTTTTTGTATTCTGTATTTATTAATGCAATTACTCCTATTATAACTTCAAACCACCTTTTGTATGCAGATGATGTGCAGATATATCGTCATTTTGCAGTAGAAGATATATATAAGATTAGGCTAAGTAAGTTCTACAACTGTATTAAATTTTATGTTAATATTACTTTGAGCTTACTGAGAAAAACCGTTATGACATACAGACACCGAAGTCACCGAACTCTATAAAGCAAAATCTGACTGACGTACCTACTGATTTTAAATCACACTGTGGTGCAGTTTATAAGACTGGTGCAAAAACACAATTTTGCAAATTCTAGACCCTTCATAGGCACATTCATATTGTTTTTCCAGTATTTCCTGATAAATAATTTATTTATAATACGTAAAAGGGAAAATAAAATGTATCATAAAAACCACAACGAAACCGTAAATTTTGGTACAAGTCCGCCGTTGACTTTCAGGTATATATATTGTAGTCTTTGGACAACTGATCGGCATGTGGGACCTCTAGAACGTCTCAATTTGAGCGCATATTAGAAGATTTTATTTTTTTTATTATTGTAGGAAGCAAGTAAAACTATTCCCTAAAACACATTATTTAATAAATATGGAGCACGTTAATATATTCTTAATTAATAATTCTTATTATAAAGCATTTAAAAATTAGTTCTAAAGTAGTCAACGTCCGAAAATCTGATATATTTATAAAAGTTTGCTATTTTTTGTCTTTCGTACAAAGTTTCATTAATCGAGTATCGCTTTCCTAAAAAAAGCTCATATAAAACATCAAGAGTCCCATTGTTTTTAAAATACAACTTTCGGCGGAGCGATCGCGCTTTTCTAATACCATTTCGCTTTAATTTTCTATTTCCTTGAGACAGACCTCTTACTTCTCATACTACCTCACTTTTTTTTTTCTGAGCTGACTGTGCAGTTGGCTGTTGCAGCCATTACTGCTTCACCGGGCTTTTGGGGCGAGACTCTGAAGGAGCCTCAGCCTATATAGCGCCCAACGCTCAAGGGCTCCCCGCTGGGGAAGCCTCGGCTTGGGTTGTCGCTCTCGGGGGCGTCCCTTCGACCGGCGTGAGTCTCGAACCCGAAGGTGAGTCACCGCCAGGAGGGGAGTTCCCCGTTACGCGGGTACGGTTGCGATTGCGTGGGGGCGAGAAGCGCCCCGGCACTCTTTGATACCTCGTTTATCCTTGTGGGCGCCGACGAACCCGGGGACGTCGGCGTCGTGTTTAGAGGGAGGCCCTATTCGGGGATGTCGTAGAGACTAATCTCGCTATCCGGACAGCGAGATCGTCATCTGGAGCCGTTAGTACGTGCCGAGGCCGCCTAACTATAGTTTTACGACCGTGCCCGGGTCGATCGGGGGGATAATGCGTCGTGGATTGCACAATTAAACGATTCGGGTGATTTTGCGTACGCTCGAAAAACGCTGACTGCCAAGTCTTTGAAATATTGGGGAATCGTGGGGAGTTCGAAGTCTCTGTGTAGGTCCGCGTTGCGGACGTACCAAGAGGCCCCAGAAGCCGCTCTGAGAAAGCGGTTTTGGAGGGTCTGGAGTTTGTGGAGATTGCGCTTGGATAACGCAAAGACTACGCTAGCATAAGCTAGTATGGGGCGGATGCAAGTTGTGTAAAGATTTAGCTTATTTCTAAGCGACATCTTACTGTACTTGCCTATCATGGGATAGAGACGACCGAGGACAAAAGCGGCTCGGTCTCTGACTATTTGGTGTGAGCGTGGCAGTTCAAACGACTATCCATGGTCACACCGAGATATTTGGTCTTATTTTGCCAGGGAATGGCACGACCGAAGAGAGAGAGGGGAGTTGGCCGCGGAGGGCAGCCTACGGTAAAGAGGACGGCAGAGCTTTTGTCGGGATTCACCTCGATTCTCCATTTCCGAAACCATTCGCCTAGGGCGGTGATAGCGGGTTGGAGTCTCTCAGTGATTCGACTCACTTGCCTATCGGTGGTATAGAGAGCGGTATCGTCCGCAAAGAGGGCTAGATGGGTACCTATCGTTTTAGGGATATCGTTAGTGTACAGAAGGTATAAGATGGGGGCGAGCACGGACCCTTGCGGGACTCCTGCTTCTATGGGACGGGGGGAAGAGAGAGTGCCTTCAACTTTGTAGCGAAAGCTACGATTCGACAAATAGTCTCGTATGATGAGCACGAGACGATCTGGCAACTGAAAGTTGTACAGTTTAAAAATTAAACCGTTGTGCCAGACTTGTTCGAAAGCTTTCGCTACATCGTTTGACGGGTCTTACCTAACGCTGGTTGGAAGCCAGTAAGAATATGTTCCATTATTCGGAGGACTTGATGGACGCATGAGTGTTTGGCACGGAAGCCGAACTGCTCGTCTATTAAAATGCCTCTGGAGACTATAGCGTTCCGTAGGCGAGCGAGGAGGAGGCGTTTATAGAGTTTACCAAGGGCCTTTAGTAAACTTATAGGGCGATAGGAGGACGGCTCGGTACGAGCTTTACCTGGCTTATGGATGCCTTTAACAATTGCATCTTTCCATTGAGAAGGAAAGATGCAATGTTCGATAGCAGCGTTAAAGATCGCTACTAGGAGGCAGAGAAGGGGAAGAGTGAGGCGCTTCAGGATATCGTTAGAGATACCGTCCGCACCGGGGGCTTTACGGGGGCGTAGGTCTTTGATGACCTGTATGACTTCGTCGCCAGTGACAGGGGGCAGGGGGTCTTGTGGAGGCAGAGAAGTTCTGCACTTCACTTCACCGTCTACCTCGCGTGCGTGGTCGGGATCGAAAGGCTGTGTGCTTAAGGCACATTGGGCTTGGAGGCTAGACGCTAGGCAATCCGCTTTTTCGTCGTCATTGAACGCGGGACCGTTGTTGGGACGAGTTAACGGAGGGAGAGAGTTGGCGGTGTCTGATTTTAAAGCTCTGGCTAAGTGCCAATAAGCTTGGTGAGAAGGAGAAATGTTCTTCATTAGAGCACCGAAACGTTGGGCGCTAAGTTCAGCTACAGCGGTTCTTACACGGCGGTGTAAGTCGTTGAAGCGAGCTTTATTTTCGATAGTGGGAGCGCGGTCGCGTGCGCGGCGGGCCGCGTTACGCTCAGTCATTAGCGACCTGATGTGCTGAGGCAGAATTAGGTGGTGATAATCACCAACCGGCACCTGTCTTGAGCACTCGCCAACGGTGGCGGTCAGGTGGCTAGTGAGTGAGTCGATAGCTACGTTTAGGTCGGTCGCGGATGAGATTACGTTGGGAACGCGGTCTAGATGTGGCGATTTTCGAGGGTCTGGGATTTTCGAGCAATTGCCCAAATTTATCCCAGTCCGTCACGGTTGTAGTGTCGGGAGGAGAGTCCGAAGGGGAACCTAATCGGAGGACGACAGGGCGGTGGTCCGAGTCAAGTTCGTGAAGCACCTCTATAGAGCGAAAGCTTAGCCGTACATTCTTTAGAAGTGCTATGTCGAGTACGTCAGGGTTATTCCGAGTATTGTGGGGAAAGTAAGTGGGCGTCATGGGAGCGATGTCAAAGTTTAGTCTGTCAACTAAATCGTCGAGGAGTCTGCCTCTCCGTGAACTTACAGAAGAGTTCCAGCGGCGATGCTTGCAATTTAGGTCGCCGGCAAGAATGACGGCGTCGCCTAAATTTAAGAGCGACTGAAGGTCGCTCTCGAGCAAGTCTTTTAGGGGAGAGAGATAAACCGATGCAATGATGATCGGCTGATGGCCGGTCATCGCTAAACGGCAGACGGATGCTTCTAAGTTCGTAAGTGGTGGAGGATCGATATGGGAGCAATGCAGGGAGCGCCTGTAATAGATGAGAGTGCCTCCGAGATTGGAGGCAGTTTTATCATAACGGACGGTGCGATAGTTCGCGATCGAAGGGGTGCGGACAGCGGGCTTTAGGAACGTTTCCTGGATGAGGAAGACGTCCGGTTTTTGGGACGAGAGGAATTGCGATAATTCCTCTCTTTGGTTACGAAGACCGTTGGCGTTAAAATAGCCGAAGGAGACGGACCGGGGTTTTTCGCGCGCGGTTGTGCTTTGGTTTTTAAGGTTTTGGGGCCACCCTGCGGAGGGCAGCAAAGAAGTCGCGATGCTTAGCCATGAAGCTGAGCATTTGGTTGAGATCGGTGATTTGTACGTATTCGGCGTACACGACCTCGAAATAGGCTGGGTCACAGGCCCAAGAAATCTCGGCGAGAATGCCGAAATGTTGCTGCTCGGCCGTCTGAGCGGCGTACCTCACTTATTGAAATACCAGCACATAAGACTTACTTTTACGGGGACTCTTTTGTTGTTTGTGGAGCAAAATTTTGGAAATGCTTCCCGGTTTGATACGTGACAGCACATCACTTAATATTTTCAAAAAAAGATTAAGAAAGCATTATTTATCTCTATGAATTGGATATATATGTACATAATGTATTTTGTGTATTTATATTTATGTTATATTATTTCATAATATATGTATGTTAATAAATAATAATATTTATATATAAAGTTTTTTTATGTATTAACATTATTTATTGATTTTAATTTAAATTAGTTTATGAATAAAGTTGTAGGTATTACACTGTTTGCCTCCTACTTTCCTATGTGTATTATCTCTTACACACGGAAAAAAAACTTGAAAATTTCTTTACACTAAGAGATTATAATTTCTTGGGATATTTGTTACCGGGAAAACAAAATTCATTTGACCTAAATTTGCAATTTTCAGTATAAAAACATGATTTCTTGAATGAGAATTAAATATTCTTTTTTGCCTTACAATATTTTGAAATTAATCGAAAAGACCAAGCGATTTCAATAAATTGAAGCAAAAATGTTGTCTCAATTTTTTTTTCAAACACTTCTTACATACCTACCAAATATTTAACTATTAGCAGATGGAACTCATAACTACTATACGAGTTGGTAGTTCGAGCAATAAAACATTGTGAACCGGAGGGAGGGCGGGAGGGTTTAAAAAATAATATTTCTTAACTTTGACGAATCAAAAGTAATTTTAAAATCCTTATTTGAATAAAACATTTTGACTTTGACTTTGAGCAATCTGTTACACTGTTTGAACTGAGTCCTGTCTGTTTATAGTTAAATATTTAGTATGTTTTAATTTCTGTTTTTTTTTAATTTTTTTAATAAATATTATTGGTTATTACACTTTTTTTTATTTATTTTTGTTCACAACTTTTTAGTTTTTTTTTTAACACGCGCTTGACTATTTTAATGCCCTTTATTGTGATACCTAATTCAATGATCTTGAAAAAATATTTTTTTGTAGCCTCAACAGTAAAGCGCATGAAATCCGCCATTTTGATTTTATTGTGCCCAGTGTCACTCCCACAATTGAGACAAATCTAACGAAACCTCTCAAGTTAAAGTCCATCAAGCCGTTTAGGAGCGTGCCAAAGAAATATACATACATTCACTTGAAAAACATTACCCCTTCTTCTGGCGCATTCGATTAAAAACAGCCAAGCGACGGGATGCGTGCGCGCGACCTCTTACTTAGGTACTTACTCAGACTAAAGCTGCGCACTGGCCATGTACCTAGGTACTGGCGGACGGCGGCGACTTTGAATAGATTTCACGCGGATGGTCACTAAAGTGACCTTTTGTTGACGATTTATGCGTTTAATGTCAATAATCCAACCAAAGGAAATGAGCCAAGATATATTTAATTGAATTCGTTGTCTGGTTCTTCAACAGTAGAGGTAGTACATATTGTCCAGAAATATTTATTAATAGGTATTTCTTTTCAAACTGCAATTCTGCCTACATAACCTTGTCGCTATGTAAAGGTAAAAGGCCTCTGTAATAAATACACATAAGTCAATTATTCAATGAATAATAATAATCTTGAACATAATTAATAAAGACAAATGACAAATGACTCAGTGAAAGTAGACAAAGATGTCGGAACACTTTTAGAAGATTAAAAAGATATAAGGTAGTCAATAAATAGCTTATCTACAAACAAGCATGATAATAAAGCGGTGAGGTTTCACGTAGCCAGGTACGTGGTGGCGGTGGTAGGTGGTACGTGGTAGAAGGTAGACAGCGTCTCGTGCACTGTGCAACACAAAACCTCAGCGGTGGTGTTTCCTCGGTTTGTGTCGCAAGTGCGCGGGTTTTAGCTCTGTCCGTCTCCGTGACGCGCCGTGACGAGGCCACTCAACACGCGTCACCAAAAATAATGTAATCATTATAGTATTAGGTATATAATCTGTGTCACTACGGTTTACTTGACACCTAAGCACCTAAGCAATTTTACTTTTAGATTTCTCACATGGAATTTACATATTATGTTGTTGTTTGCTGAAGTGATTAGGAGATAAGAGAAATAATCCGGTGTATTCAGGTGCAAAGTTGCTGAGTAGGTAGGTAATTCTTCTAAACCTGTCTGTGGGACCAGCGCAGCACAGCGTGCATAACTAGCTGAATAATGAAACAGCTACTTATTGTAAAATATGATAGAAGTACAAAAAGGGTTTTATTGAAACCGGCGACAAATAAAATGTACGAGCAGGTAATCTAGATGCTTAAAATAATCGAAAATGATTTCGAAATTAAAAGATTGGATAATGTGAAAAACTATTTAAAAAATTTACTAGACTAAATGAAAATTGACTAAAAAGTAAAAAATAAGCCCTTAAAGCAGACTCATATGGCAAAGCGTTTAGCGAACTAGGTATATGTTTTATTCGTCTTGAAGACGAAGTCGATTGCCACTGCCCAATAAGCAGACATACATACCAACTGTGAACTGACTCGACACTAGAAACAAGTCTCACGCAATCTAGACGGATTGTGCCCTGGGCTAATAGATTAACTACCTAGGACATTCCAGAACACCTCAACACCAACGAGAATATCAATGGGCGAGGGATCTGATAGGACAGGATCATCTACTTTGATGGTATTAGAATTTCACTAAAATCAATCAAAGTAAACGGTAACATTAATTGCAGGCAGTAAAAGATAGTCAATATTCGTCAGATATTTTCCATCTCCAAAACCCCATCACTCTCCAATTAAATAACTCCATACTGCAGTCTCTGGAGAAAACCTCGTCAGTCGGCTATGAGTGAGAACCACGGGCGTAGCTAGGTTTTAGTATCGGGGGTTCAAGAAAAAAAAAACGACTAAAGTACATAAAATACCCCTTATATCAGGAAAATATTAAGATTTGAAAAATACACATAGAAAAAATCTCCTCGAATTGGGGGTCCTTTTTCGAGCAGTGGGAGAGGACCTATAAACTATAAGCTACATAAAAAAATAACGTTCTATTTTACCAGTCCACGCAGAAAGTTTTGCAAAAAAAAGCATTTATGTATAAGGCACTGGCCATTTGTAATTATACTGAAAAATTTGTTTTTTTAAAAGGAAAGTTACCATAATTCGAATATCCCTCCATTTTTTTGGGAGCCAAATTAAGAAAAGATCATTTTTGTGCGATCATTTTCTACGATTTTAAATGTGACCTAAAACCTGATGAGTCATTTGATCGACTTCAAATGACTTTTATGGATGAAGGACCTTCTAAAGCAACTATCTACCTTTGGCATAGCGAGTTCAAGCGCGGTCGCCTTACTTTGGGCGATGAACAAAGGAGTGGTCATCCTACGGCGGCTGTCACGGAAGAAAGTGTGCTGGCAGTAAAAAAATCGGTATCTGGCTTCAATTTCATTACGAGACCAAAGCAGCATCAACGCCGATTGGTATACCACAAAATGCCTGCCAGAAGTTTTATCTGCAATGAGCAACAAGCGACCGAACATCAGGGTCCGCGGGATACTGCTTCACCATGACAACGCGCCCGCGCACTTAGCGCTCAAAACGACGGACTTCCTGGACACCACACCGGTCAGAGTCTTGGGTCGGGTCTTTATTTCCTAAAATAATAAATAAGCTGAAAGGGATACAGTTGTCATCGCCGGAAGACGCGCCAGCAGCGTTCGAGAAGGCCGTGGAAGAGGTGTCTACGGCGGATTGAAAAAAATGTTTCGAAAATTGGTTCAGACGCATGAACTTTTGTATACAGGTTGGTGGTGGTTGGTTGGTGCTGGTGAGGCTATGAATTTAATCACACACACCTAAGCATTTCAAAGCTGAATTTGGAGTAGGGGCGGTGGGAGTCATAGCTGCTTTCCACACTTAAAGTGCTGCTTTGACGACAGATGTACTTTTTTCGGGCAGCACTGCCGAATACATATAAAATGCCTCTTCGATTTCACTTTAGATTGTAAACCTCTCAATCAATTGTTGAATTGTATGGTCGAGAAACGGTATGAATAAATTTCTTTTGTAATACGTATATGTATCCGACGCAGGAATGTTAGAGCGATTCAACTGCCTTCCGACGATACGTGGCATAAGCAGTATACCACAATTTTCTTCGAGCAACACCTTTGCTTCTTCATAGAGATGAAGGTGCTCTTCATAGAGATGAAGGTGCTCTTCATAGAGATGAAGGTACTCTTCATAGAGATGAAGGTGCTCTTCATAGAGATGAAGGTACTCTTCATAGAGATGAAGGTACTCTTCATGGAGATGAAGGTACTCTTCATAGAGATGAAGGTACTCTTCGTCAACTTTATCTCTCAAAAGTTGCAAAGCATTAATAACATCATCCACGAGACTGAATGCCATAATGAGGTCTGTGTTAATTGCCTGCAGTTGCTTTGATAGCGACATTGTGTAGCTCATGACTTTAACAAAATTCGAAGATCGCACCGTGTTAAGTATTTGGACGGCTCGTTACGATGAGCAGCACCTTGTTGCAGCATACGCTGAGTCGATGTCCTGTTTGCCATCACAGCACCCATAACATACAAAACATAACATATAAAAAAAAAATGTCTGTAGTTAGATCCGTATATTTTTGTTTTGTTTTTTATTTTCTTTTTTAAGTGTTTTTTGTTTTCTTATTTTTATCTCCATTATTTTGGTGTGTACCTACCTTTATGAAAACGATTATGTAACAGTAGCTATAGGTGAAATGATGCTAAATAAATCTCTGTCTATGTCTATGTTTTTATTGTGGCTAGATTAGAGTTCTTCGAGAGCATGCACAATTGCTGGATAAATTTCCTCGTATCTTATAACGGCTTCGTGTCAATGCCGCAGCGCGTGGGGTTGTGGGTTACGAAAGTGCACGAATATATATACGAAGATATATGAAACGCGATCCGTTAATCGAAGGGGCGGAGGAATCCAAACCACCGTATATTGTAATGTAGGTAATGTTTAGTAATCAATGAGATATGCATGCCTATTGCTACTTAAATGAGACAGTTAACGTCTTGTTTAATATTAATATGAAAAATGACTATACAAACGAAATCATCTTAATAACGAAATTCCGTTTATTATAAACGGAACTACCAGCGGCACTACTGGTACCGTTTACAATTGGTCTGGTAGTGCCGTTTACAATAAACGATAAATTCAACTAAGATCTTTGTCAATATTAGGTACCATAAAATGTCTATACTAACTAATTCACCCTAGTAAATTTAACTAAAACCTTGGTCAATATCAACATGACACATGACTATACTAACCAATTCACCCCAGTAAGTACATTCAACTAAGATTTTTTCAATTTAAACCTCAGTATACTTATTATGATCAAATTTGCTTACTGGGATCAACTATAAAACTTGTTTAATAATAATTGGTAAAATGATCACCGTAACTAAGTTGCTCTTGTTTAAATGCACTAAGAAACGCTTTGTCCCATTAACTAATATAAATAAACTTTGTCCCCTCTCCATCTTCGTCACTGCACACTCACACAACGTTGATAAATAAAACAAAGGTTTGGTTCAACAATTTAATAAATATATAAATATATTTGTCTACTTATTCTAAAGTTAAGGCTATAGGTTATAAGTGCATTGGTTTGCACGCGTCGCGCTGCACGAACACGCGCAGCACATTGACGAGCACGTAGAGCAGTAAGGAGCCGAGCGCGGAGCCGAGCTGCGTGGCCGCGCCGCACGCGCGCATGCCCTTAGCCCCCCCGCGCCGCGCCCACCCGTACACCCACATGCGCGCGTACGACAACACCCCCGTCACACACACCCACGACACCACCTGCAACACAACGACACACCATAACTCAACACCACCGACAGCACAACGCTACATACACATAGTAACTATTAAAAAGTTTATATGAAAACTTAAGAGAGGTTAAGAACGAGGTGCATCTTTGAAATCTAAATTCCCGGATTGAAAACGCTTAAACCAACTATGTGCAACTATTACTGACACTGCATTAGGTCCATAAAGGACACAATTTTTTTTCGGGGCTTGCGTTGCATTTTCTGATTTTGTAATAAAATTTTAAAATGTATCGAATTTTTTCATTAGATTCACTAATTTTGACAGAAAGTAAAACAAAAGAAAAAATAGCGAGAAACAACATTTACTAGGTAATTTGTTTCTTTTTTTGAAATGTAACCTTTTAAAGCAAAATAGTAGTTTTTTTTACAAGTTTATACATAGTATATGCGAAAAGACTTTTTTCCCGACCTATTATAACAAACCTATTAATCATATTATTTCCATAATAAAAGTTCGCACGCCCTGCCCTGCCTAACGTGACGGGGAAGCTCGAAGAAGTTATCGATCGGATCTTTTTGCACGACACGATCTTTTTGTGTTTTTTCGCTTAAATACATAGTTTTGGAGTAAAATGCGAAAAACGAAAACAACATACATACGTGGTGGTACTCCAACCGAAGGCCGCGATTGAGAGGTGGTGAGGTGTAGTACCGAAGGTCGCGAGTGAGAGGTGGTGAGGTTGGAGTAACGAAGGTCGCGAGTGAGAGGTGGTGAGGTGTAGTACCGAAGGTCGCGAGTGAGAGGTGGTGAGGTTGGAGTAACGAAGGTCGCGAGTGAGAGGTGGTGAGGTGAAGTACCGAAGGTCGCGATTGAGAGGTGGTGAGGTGTAGTACCGAAGGTTGCGAGTGAGAGGTGGTGAGGTTGGAGTAACGAAGGTCGCGAGTGAGAGGTGGTGAGGTGTAGTACCGAAGGTCGCGAGTGAGAGGTGGTGAGGTTGGAGTAACGAAGGTCGCGAGTGAGAGGTGGTGAGGTGAAGTACCGAAGGTCGCGATTGAGAGGTGGTGAGGTGTAGTACCGAAGGTCGCGAGTGAGAGGTGGTGAGGTTGGAGTAACGAAGGTCGCGAGTGAGAGGTGGTGAGGTGAAGTACCGAAGGTCGCGATTGAGAGGTGGTGAGGTGTAGTACCGAAGGTTGCGAGTGAGAGGTGGTGAGGTTGGAGTACCGAAGGTCGCGAGTGAGAGGTGGTGAGGTTGGAGTACCGAAGGTCGCGAGTGAGAGGTGGTGCTATGAAGCCTACCTATACCTATACAAACTTTGTTACAAGACGCGTCCACGCCAGCTCTACAACATCAACAAAACGCCCTGTCTAATCGTCCGTGATGTAAGAAGATAGGAGCGAGAAGAGAGAGACAGGCCGAGCGACAAGCGACAAGCGACAAGCGCCGCACTAGTCGAATGCACACTTTTGTATAACGGATAAAACATAATTGTCAATATCCCGTTCCCATGTTATATGTTTTTTCTAAGAAATATATTTGTGCAAGTTCTGTTTTAGTATTCCGTAGTGATAAAATGAAATAAACACTTACGTCAGGGGCTTCCACTGATTAAGAACACAACACACAATGAGGAAACAAACAGATCGTACGTCAATAATACTAAAGTGAGCAATCGTGGGCCTATCGAGGTCGAGCGAGGTGACGTCACGCCATCACGTCACGTGCCACGTCATCTGTCTCTCTCACCGTCTACCACCAAAAACCCGACCAACAAGATAGTAAAGAGTAACTAACCCAAATTCGGGAAATTACGATTGGTCATTTTGTTTTCAGCATACATGTTATGACAAGGGTATCCCATAATAATTCATACCGTAATTATTCAAAGGTGTGAGCTTCAGAAGCCCCAAGTGAGTCATGACACTTTTGTTTCATCCTAAGGATCCTCTAAATAATACCGAACCGACGAGACATATTAATTAATTAATCTATATAATGTGTGTATAAAGTATTGTATGTTTTATCTTTATCCGGAAATCAGAAATTGGAAAAGAAAAGGATTAACATAAGGCACTCATTTTTTTTCTGATGAAAACGATCATGAGTTGGTATTGGCAATGTATTATTTATTAGTTATGTTATCAGTAGTGTGTCGATAATTATCAGTTATGGTATTAGTAGTATAATTATTCATACGGATGTGAGATGTATCTGTTTCTCTAATGTAGAATGCGGTTCAGTGTCGACAATATTCGACATTCGAGTAAGTAGATGCAGAATTTCGAAAGGTTTGACAATCAGTGTTAGGTTCTTGAGCCTATAAATGATTTTTTATTAATCATTAGACAAGTTTCACAGCGCGCCCGACGCTACGGCATACGGCATACGGCATACGGCATGGGATACCTACTCGTTGTGTCGTTGCACTCATTGTTGTTTATTCTCTTTACAATTTTATTCAATTATATTATATATTAGTATATATTTTATTACACTAGTACCTATGTGAGTTTATATACATATATATTTTATATATACATATATATATGTGTTGTGTTAACACTATATGTTAACACTGTTTTTTTTTATGTATGTATTTATATAATGTACTAGTTTTTGCCAACGGCTCCGCCTGCGCTGGATTGGCGCAGGATTACTATGACCATTCCCGAATTATAGTTAGAAAGTTATTGCTCTACCTGGAATTTGGTCATTCCTGCATAAAATTCTATTTATAACTAACTAAAAGCCTAGTCTTCAACTGGAAGAAAGTGGCCGACTCTTCTGGGGTACGGACGTGTCCCGGGTCCACGACTGAGACGGGCAACTGTTCTCCGAATTTTTTTGTTAATTGTTACTTTTTACGGCGCTAACGACGGCGCACGCGGTGAACTTTACCAATATCCAGTTTGTGGTTCTTTTTACTTAAAGCGTGATATTAAAAAAAAATTTACCTAAATATATTTTATATAGTTTTATATATTTATTAATAAATAGTGTAAAAAGTGCAGTGGGTGTGGGTGTAGGTGTAGGGCGCGATCGCGATTGTGTGTACGAGTGTGTTATAAAACCAAGATACAGCGGTTGCCAGAACCTGGTAAGATTGTGCCATTACTTTGTAGATAGGTTTGTACTTGCCTGCGAGCGCTGACAGTATAGGTATAGCACTGCATGGTGCGAGCTGTGCGTCACGGAGTTTTTACTCGAATCGGTTGAGCCGCTCTTATGTGATGCGTGACAAGTATTCCTAAATTTATTGCAATTGATAGTGCTATTTCTGATTCCGTGAAACTACCTATTTGTTTTTCGCAAATGTTGTCAAAGCGCAGATCTTAAACAGTTGTATTATATACCTATATAGCTATAAAAGCTGCTGAAGAGTAAAGAAACGTTAATTCAAATAAGTATTCGTGATTATTAACTTTATAAATGCTAAAGGACAAAACAAACATTGGACCAAAAACAACTTCAAATAAATATTCATTTAACTTCTTTATGTTGTCAAGCGTTAGGGTGTAATTTGGCTCGCGATGTGTACAATAACTGCAAAATCATAAAACTTAGGTACCTACAAGAATGTTAACGTTCCGCGCCTGGTTGTAAATGTCCAACAGATGTGTAAACCTTTTGCTGAATCCTAATCACTAGGCTAGAGCAGGGAGGTTTGCTGTGCAGGTACCTATTTTGAGGATAATGTAAGAAAAACAATGCAAGTATCTTTATGTTTCATTAGAAACGAGCTTCAATTCTGTTGCAAGCTGCAATACAGCAAGAAATATTTATAAAAATAATGGCCACCAATTGTCAAAATATTAAGGCGATCTCCTGCAGCAATAGCCGTGTTACTTGAATTTAACACCGCCATATTTTGTATATCAATAAGGTTTACTTGAGCAAATCCCGATTTGTAATGCTTGCATATTTTGTCGTTCTTAACAAGTTTAAAAATCTAAGTGTTGAATCGAAATGCGCTTAAACATTCATTTAGGACAATTGCTTGTCTACATAATATAGGCAATAATGTTTGTATTTGCGTTTTAGATGTCGAGCTCTCGCTTTAGAAAACTTTTTATTACCTACTTTTTGTGATTTTTTTCTTTGTTGTACAACTGAAGACCGTTACCTAATTACCTAATTAAGGATATTAAACTTGTACTCGTCGGTCAAAAACGTTGAGTTCTTGAAGATACTGAAAAGGATCAACTGAACCGGACAAGAACAATTCATTTGGCGGTAAACGGAACCCTATAATGTGGTTTTACGCTTTCGCCTTTACAGGAGGGTCCATAATTTTCAATTTCAATCTGTAAAAAATAAATTTATTATTTCGTTGTTTTGACTCGAAGGCTCGGCAACTGCTCACAAACTTTCGCATTTGAGACAGTTTTTATTATTTTTGTAATACATTTGACTCGAAGGCTGGGACGGCCATGGATGGCTAAATGTTTGGTTTCCATTCGCATAAGTATCGTGTGTGGTGCCTTGCGCATTCCGTAGGTATTTATATGCAACGCTCGCACACCGAGAAGTATAGTAGTGAAGTATTGTATGCCGCGTATGTGGCAAGCTATTTCCGAAACTCCAAAATGATAGATAGTTTTGTATTGAGGAAATTAAATTATGATGACGAAGTCTATAACAATTCAGCATATAAAAACGTCTGTGAAAGGCGTGGAAAATGCAAAACGAGAATTTATAGATTACCTATTTGTAACTTCAAGCTAAAAATTTTAAAATTGAGTCATTCTAACGTTTAGTTTAATCACATTGCATAAAAACATATGGCAATTGCCTAGCATATTATTAAATGGAACTATGTAGCTTAAGCTGGTAACTATATGACTTATACATTAAAATCGATAAAACATGTAATCGGCATGTATTTACTTTCTTTTTGGGATATTTAAAAACCAACAAATACGATCAATAGGTACAGAAAGCACCTATAAATACCTAATGCATTTGTGCAAATGTATTTAAAAGTTGATGTATAAGTATTTAAGGCTTTAAAGAAATTCTTTAGGTACAGCTTCAATTCACGAAGCCCTAACGTAGGGATGGGTAACTTATAGACTTCCATAATGTTAGTAACTAGCAACACTTATTTGCTAACAAATACCGAGTTTATCAAATAAATCACCGCAGTAAAATTATACATTTTATGATTTGTGAGCAAGAATAACAAAAAAAAATATATATATTCTTCAGTTCCCGTAGGCGTGTGTGTATGTTTGTGTGTGTAAAACACATTTTCAGAGAATAGATTCGGTCATAAAAATATAGTAAATGAAACGTTATAGCGAAATCAAAATCTAATGCAATAATAAAAAAAGTATATACCTAATGTATATTTAATTTTTAAGTAAGATTAAATTAAAAAATAATAGTCTTTGCTTTCATATAAGTATGTATACCATTTACATACTGGTATGATGGAAAGAAACTTTGAAATAGGTATCTACTAATAAATATGAATAAAGGTTCTAAAGAATTTAAATGTAAGGCAAACACAGATGTGGCAGTTAACAAAGTTTGTAAGTATTATTTTAGAGGAAAAAAGCATTTTACTGACAGCGGCAAAAGTAATTGTAAAAATATATATACGTCAAAACGTAAAGCACAAAGGGAACCAAGTAATATAAAATATCTGACCGTTACGCTTATTGTTTGAGGTTTGCTTGCAAGCTGTCGACAATAAACATCTTACTTATTCTTAACAATTACTGAGAAACTTTCTAAGATAAAGATAAAGCAAACCTTGTTTTCATGACAAAGTCAAAGTGAAAGTCAAAGTCAAAATGGTTTATTCAAATAAGGATTTTACAATCACTTTTGAATCGTCAAAGTTATAAAATATTATTTTTTGAACCCTCCCACCTTCCCGCCGGTTCACAATGTTGTTGATTTCTACCGACAAGAATCCGGCAAGAAACTCGATAGTTACTCTTTTAAAAACACTATCAATAATACAAATAAACTAAAATACAATTAATGTTTTAAATAAAAAATTTTTAGTCGTACAATTTTATGTTATTTCCATTTTAATTTGGTTTACCTATGCATCCTGTAATTGAGCATCATCAGTCCCAAGAATTTTTATCATTTACATAGTCTGAAATATTGTAGTATGCCTTTTTACAAAGTACCTGCTTGATAAAAGATTTAAATTTACTTATTGATAGATTTCGAATTTTATTGGGAACTTTGTTGTAAAAGTGTATACATTACCCCATAAAAGAGTGACTTATTTTGTGTAGACGTGTATCATGCACCAACAGCTTATTTTGACTTCTAGTATTTACTTTGTGAACGTCACTTTTCTTGCTGAAACTATTGATATTTTTATGAACATATAAAAGATTTTCATATATGTACTGCGACACTAAAGTTAAAATTTTTACTTCCCTAATACTATCCCTCAGAGATATCCTAGATCATAATTTATAAATAGCACGAATTGCCCTTTGTTGTAACAAAAATATTGTATTTACATCAGCAGCGCTACCCCACAATAGGATACCATATGTCATTAAACTATGGAAATAGCTAAAATATACTATTTTTGCAGTGTCGACATCGGTCAATTGTCTTATTTTCTTGATCGCATACACAGCAGAGCTAAGTTTTTTGGCTAGGTTATGAATATGAGGACCCCATTGAAGTTTGGAGTCCAGCGTTATGCCAAGAAAGACTGTTGAATTAACAAGTTCTAATTGCTCGCCATTAATATTAATACATGTCTGTCTCTGACTAACATTTGGTAATGTAAATTTAACACATTTATGACAAATAGGTTGTTATCGTATTTCAAAGTATTCAGCCGCTGATTTAGGATAACAGAGTGCAGAATAAATATAATATGGTTAAATATCCATATCTTACTATAGGTACGATTATCTAATAGGTGTATAAATTGAGGTACACTTTTAGACTCTCCTAGCAAGTACGCATACGAATACCTACATTTGTATGCGGAATATATCTCACAGATCGACTATAGGTACGATTATATAACAGGTATATAAAGTGAGCTACACTTTTAGACTCTTCTAGCAAGTACGCATACGAATACCTACCTTTGTATGAGGAATATTTCACACAGGTCGACTATAGGTACGATTATATAATAGGTATATAAAGGAAGGTACACTTTTAGACTCTCCTAGCAATTACGCATACGAATACCTACCTTTATATGCGGAATATATCTCACAGATCGACTATAGGTACGATTATATAACAGGTATATAAAGTGAGCTACACTTTTAGACTCTTCTAGCAAGTACGCATACGAATACCTACCTTTGTATGAGGAATATTTCACACAGGTCGACTATAGGTACGATTATATAATAGGTATATAAAGGAAGGTACACTTTTAGACTCTCCTAGCAATTACGCATACGAATACCTACCTTTGTATGCGGAATATATCTCACAGATCGACTATAGGTACGATTATATAATAGGTATATAAAGTGAGGTACACTCTTAGACTCTCCTAGCAAGTACGCATACGAATACCTACCTTTGTATGAGGAACATATCTCACAGATCGACTATAGGCACGATTATATAATAGGTATATAAAGTGAGGTACACTCTTGGACTCTCCCAGCAAGTACGCATACGAATACCTACCTTTGTATGAGGAACATATCTCACAGATCGACTATAGGCACGATTATATAATAGGTACATTAAGTGAGGTACACTCTTAGACTCTCCTAGCAAGTACGCATACGAATACCTACCTTTGTATGAGGAACATATCTCACAGATCGACTATAGGCACGATTATATAATAGTTATATAAACTGAGGTAAACTTTTAGATCCACCTAGCAAGTACGCATACGAATACATACCTTTGTATGAGGAACATATCTCACAGATCGACTATAGGCACGATTATATAATAGGTATATAAACTGAGGTAAACTTTTAGACCCACCTAGCAAGTACGCATACGAATACCTACCTTGGTATGGGGAACATATCTCACAGATCGACTATAGGTACGATTATATAACCCAGGGCGCAACTCATTTTGCATCCAAGGATACATATAAGGATAAGTGAATTAAAATATGTAGAGCGAAAATATTGTAACAAAAATAGCATAATCATATAAAAGCCTTTTGAAATTTCATCTCTTTCATATAATTTCTTATTGAATTTCAAAATTAAAATTGGCGGGCGATAATCTGACAAAACTAATAAAATGCGCATGACGAGAGTACAGTTTTAAGCAATATGTTATACATACATATAAGTAGTAGGTGTCTTAGTTTTCCGTATAACTTAAATATTTAAACGACTGAGCAATAAAGTGTTAATTTGTTATTTATGAAAGCTTTAAACATGGCATGTGACTAGAGACGCCTACAACCCAGGTAAAAATGTTGGTGGTAATGGCTAACGGATGCGGACATTTTACAGTGGCTGTGACCCTTGGCGCCCTAACGGCCGGTGCAAACGGGGACGGGTGGTGAATTCGGTTTGCACACGTAATGAATACGGATAACATTGTAGGTATACGTCAGGAATTGGTGTAGATAGTAGACAGCGATACAACGATTTTAGGGGTGTATCACGTTTTTCCTTGTTAGCATCAGTTTTTTGGTGTACATAACGTTACAAAACGCCTGATTTCATCATATATCATACAAGAAAATACAATGCAAACCACGATCTATTGCAATTGAATAATAAAAAAACCTTATGTCCTTATGTAGATTGAAAACAAACTAATCTCTTATGTTTGAATAAATTATACTAATATATAAAGCTGAAAAGTTTGTTTGTTTGAACGCACTAACCTCGGGAACTAATGGTCCGATTTGAAAAGAATCTTTCAGTGTTAGATAGCCCATTTATCGAGGAAGGCTATAGGCTGTATATCATCACGCTAAGACCAATAGGAGCTGAGCACCAATGAAAGTGTTTCAAAATCGGGTTTTTTTTCTTTTGTTTTTTGAGAGCCTCCGCTGCGTGCGCTGCGTGAACGGTTGAAGTTTCGCAAAAACCTTGTATGACAGAGTTGTGCCCCTTTAAAGGTTCTAGAAAAGTGTCCGCGACAGTATATGTCCATCTTTTAAGGTTAGCTCACTATAAACTTTTATGCTAACCAAATTTGTTCTAAACTAATGCATTATTTGCGAAGGTGTTTTTATAAACATGACATTAATCCTTAGCCAAATAAATACGTTATTCTTCACCAGTATTTAATTAAAAACAAAATTGCCCTTACATCATTCGATTTCAATGAATAAATATCATTGGAGATATCGCAGTTTTAAAATAACATCGCAGTGGCGCGCCTGTAGAAACAGCGTTTGCGGGGTCAGAAAGGAACTTAGCGAAACAACGTTCCCGGGGACCGCTAGTATATAATATAGGTAAGTACTTTGTGCTATTGATTTGACTAAACGTATGTACCTGCGTAGATAATATTTTTAACTAGGTATAGGTATAAATCTTTCTTTTAAATAATTGAATAGGTATAATTATCGTTTTTAAGTATAAAATGTGACCGCACGTTTTTCTAGATTGGATTATGCAGCTGTATAGCCACTCATTAATTCTAAGAGGTAGTATTTCATAACTTTGTCGATTAAGAGGTGTTTGTGGAAGCCTTATTTGTGTAAAAGAAGATGACATTGACTTTGTATATCGTCACAGATTAGTACCTAGTAATAATACAGTTTCTTTGTCTAAGTAGGCATTGGTCGTACTGGCGAAAATCAAAACAAGGCATTATAAGTACAAGTATCGGAAGATACCTGGGCTAAAAACCACTCTTTGAAGGACTTAAAAGTATTTTTCATCACTCAAATTTTTTTTTTTTTTTACTCAAACCTACTACTTTCATTTAAAGTCCTTATAGCCCTGGTATTTCGAGTGTGATCCCGCGCTTAACGTAACAACTTAAGGCTTTGATAGAAAAGGTAATAATCACAGATTACAATTGTCAGCTGCTGAGAATGCATTGGGTACTTACCCTATTAATAGAAGTATAGGTAGGTATTTGAAGGTATAAATATTTTGAGTATCTATATTATTACATATTGTAGGGCCTAACGTGTCTCTGTCTGTTAGTCTGTTTGTGTTTTTTGCAAGGAGGGGACACGTTGTAGGATGCAGTTACATAAGGGAATCTACGTAATGACGAAAGAAAAAAAAGGCCTAAAGGGCGGAATAGCGTCTGCCGGGCCAGATAGTTATTTATAATGTGATTCCAAATAAGCCAGCATAGCTGAAAGAATTCAATTTATTTTATATGGGTGATTATTAGGTACAATATTTTTATTTATTGGACCATTTACATTTTCACCTTCTTTCCTGCTAAACGATCAAATTTATTAACATTAAATTTCTAGGTACCTAGTAAATATACACGATATACAATAAAATTATAACGAGGTGACCTGCGGTGTCTTTGTGATGTGATATAATATAACTTATTTAATTACACCAAATCATAGTTAGCAGACGGCAAACAAATAGTACCTATATACGAACAGTAGATAAATGTTTGCTCTCCGAGTTTCTTTGATACGTGGACAGACTTGATTTCCAGCAGCAATTATAGGTATATACGTAGTATATAACTTAAACTCTTAAAATGAGTACGTAAAAATCAACCGTCACAAAAATCGATTACTTATTTCATTGTGGTGTTTTACAATGTTAATATAATATCACGTAGGTACCTAGTTGCTTAGTTTAAAATGATATCAATAACAATTTTAAACTAACAGCTTTAGTTAAACATACTGTGCCTAGGAAAGTGATTAATATTGTCAATAAATTTTAATATTTTTTAACAAGTTTTATTTATCGGACATTGTTGACGGTCATGTAAGGTAACAAGTGTAACCACAGAACATTGTATGACGGGTTAGAAGTGCTGGGTTACTCCAATAGTACCCAGAACCGATGTCGCCGCGCCGCACTGCATTCGAAATTTTGAATGAGCAATGTCTTAGCTTGATCAAGGAGGGCGGGCAGCCAGTTTCAAAAGTATTAGGGCGGAGCTCTGCGACAAATACACACCGATAAATTTGGTGAACGAAGATCTGTCTTGCGGTTAAATTTGCTAACTATAAAATTCTCAATCAACTTTTTTATCACATAAGGACGTAGTGACTATAAAATATAAACTTATGAACTAACGTCACAAATCATAAATTACCTTTGCACTACCATGCAGACATTAAAGCTGTTATGTTAGCTGTAAATATAAGCAACGATTAGACTGACGCATAAGTAAGTAAGTATTAAACAGATAGACAACGACAAGATACCTACACTATTTTAACGTTTATACTTGATTTAAATGATACATATCTACATAAATATGACAATGAAAGCAATACGTTAGGGCACCGCAACACTACCAGAAAGACACGCGGTGATCATACGACTCTGTCGCCCATAGCATAATTCAATACATTGATCTCTAGACACGGTATAGACACGCTCATAGGTGCGACTGCGGGGAGTACTGTGAGTAATGTATATTTTTTTATATTTAAATATTTTAAGACGTTGTTTTTCGACTATACTTTTGATTTTACGTATTTTATTCTTTAAAATCATATAAATACGTACTCTTGTACCTATCGGTGACATATATTTCTCTTTTTGAGCTATTTAACACCTAGCTTTTTGCTCTTTATGTAATTATGCGACACAAAAGTCCTTTTTACGGAGCTACACCAAGCGATAACGGCTGCGAGTAACTAAATAACACATTCGCGAGCTTTGGGGTAATTACAGAGTATTGCATCCCCACGAGTTTCAGTAGTTTTCAGGTTTTTATGGTAACTAAAGCCGGTTATTGAACGGGAAGATCCTGGAATCAATAAATAAAAGAGGAAAAAATACTTTGTTGTCAAACTCTAGAACCAAAGAATAAAACAGAGTGTTCAGTAGAAAAAAAAATTACCTAAAAACGAATTGTAAAAAAAAAAGTTTCTAAAAACCGAACAAATAATAAGAATCGGCATAATAGGTGTACAGAATAGAGGATACTCCTATTTTCCATGCTATGGGTACTTGAATATCGCATTTAAAAAAAACCAGAAGTAAGACAAACACTCAAAAGTTGCCGAAGAAAAAAACTATCACAGCAAGCAATAGTTTTTATGCTATATTTACACTAAAACCAACCACAGAACGTATACTGACCGACCGGCCCAATCGGAACCAAATACCACCAATAAATTAAAAAACACAATGACTTTGACTAGGTACTGCACCGGAAAATACAAACTATTGCATCAAAATCTACCGTTGATCAGTATACACCTATAAAGAAGCTGTACGACTACTACCTTAATTACGAAACTAATTACCACCAATGATAAAGCAAATAAAAATTGTGAGAACGAAATGACTATTATTTTTATTTATGAATAACTTAGGTACGCCTAAAAAAAAAGTTGCATATGTACCTCACGATGGCTAAGTTCCCTTAGGCAGTAGCCCAATTACTCAACAAGCACCGAAATAACCCCACAAGAGGATGACATCAATTCACGGTTTATTTTCATTTATGATCCACTTAAGTACACCTGAAAAAGGTTACTGAAGCTATGATTACACGAGAAGAAATCAGTTAATAAAAAGAAATGTAAGTAAGTCTACTATAAGATAAATAAACTCCATCACTCTTCTTTTTGACACCTATTTAAATATGCCTAAAAAAGTTACTGAAGTCATGGATATTAAAACCAAACTATGCCAACAAAGAATCAAAAACGCAAGTACTGGAATATTCACACGAAAGCCCGAGCATATTTTATTAATTATAGCTATTTGTGACCAACTTATTTGAGTACGCCTGAAAAAAGTCACAAAAAACGAAAACGTAATCGTTGGGACTCAGCTACAACAGAATAAAACTACTTTATGGGTCTATTTATTATTTATGCCTGAAGATAGCGACTGAAGCTATGGTAATTGAGAGCTGTTATAGAATACTGCCATATAAAGAAACAAAAAACGCAAAGGTTTGACGGTCGCTTCATATGATTTAAATTTCCCCATTGGTAATTTCCATTTATAATCTATTTATGTACGCCTGAAAACAGTAACTAAAGCTATGAAAAAAGGACACTGAAAGTAAACACCGTCAACAAAGAAACAAAAACGTCAGTGGTTGGAACACTCCCTTAAAACAACGAAATTATTTTATTGGTTATATACATTTATGATCTCCTTTAAAAAAAAAGAAAACCTGGTTATTGGGATTCACCTACAAAAGAATGAAACTACTGCATAAATATCTCCATTCATCATTAAATCAAACTATGTTCGAAAGTAATAACTGCTGCTATAGAAATACGGTGCTGAAACAGAATACTGTCAACAAAGAAACAAAAAACGCAAGAGTTTGACGTTCTCTTCACAAGTATTAAGTTACTTTAATAGTGATTTTAATTTAAAATCTACTTAGGTACCACGCCCTAAAACAGTAACTGAAGCCATGCAAAAAGAACACTGAAACTGAAGGCTGCCAAAATAGAAGCAAAAACTTAAATGCATGAAATACTCGTACTCCCTTAAATCAACGAAATTGTTTTATTGGTTAAATTTATCTACGAACTACTTAAAAATGCAATTATTGGGATTTAGTCTACTACAGTTAGCTACAATGGAATGTAACTACTTCATGACTGTTTCCATTTATCATTTTACTCTATATACATGAAAATATCTGATAACTGAGCTCTATAACTGAGCTATAGAAATAGGGAGCTGAAACTGAACACAAAGAAACGAAAAACTCAATGGTTGGAATACTTCCTTAAAAACAAAAAAAAACTTGATTATATTAATTTATGATTTTATTACTAAAGCTACGGGAAATAAGACAACGAAACTGAAAATTACAGATAAACAGACAAAAGCGCATGTCGTGAATACTTCCATAAAAGACCGACGTTACACTTCACTAATTTACTCCATTTATGATACACTTAGATAGGTACGCCTTAAAAAGGAACTGAAGCTACGATAAGAGGATAAAAAAACTGAAAAAAGTCAATAAATAATAAAAAAAAATGCAGCTATTGAAATTGTGCTACAATGTAATTGTGCTACGCCATTAAATATTTTTATCTTTTAATCTTAGCCAGTACGAACAATAATAAATGAAGCTTTGGAAAAAGGACACCAAAACTGAAAACTGCTATGAAACGTAAGTGTTAAAAGGCCGCTGCAAGAACGAATAAACAATGATAACATCCATTTATGATTTACTTAAAAATTAGGTACGCCTAAAAAAGTAACTGAGATTATGGGAACAGAACGAGAAAAACGAACAACTGTCAATTAAGAAATAAGAAAAACCCAAACTTTGGAATTCTGCTACAAAATATGGAACTACTATCCTATTTTAAGTACACACCTACGAACTTACACCTAAAAACTGTAAAGCTATAGAAACAGAACATTGAAACTAAACAGCGCTAATAGTATTAAAAAAATCTGGACGCTAAATCAAGCCATCCGAGCAAGGACGTGTCACCGCCTACGAGCCCTTCATTCCGAGGGCAGAAAAGCCAATCCAGCTCATCCATCGCTACTGCAACCACCTACAATCTCCTACGAGTTTCCGACACTTTTGCGGAGTCAATTTATTATTTACGCCTATAGACACCTAAGAACAGTTAAGCTATGGATACAGAACACTAAAACTAAACAGCGCAAATAGTATAAATAAAATCTGGACGTTAAATCAAGCCATTCGAACAAGGACGTGAGCCCACCAGCCCTTTATTCCGAGGACAGAAAAGTCAATCCAGCTCATCCACCGCTACTGCAACCGCCTACAATCTCCCACGAGTTTTTCGGAGTCAAATTATTATTTACGCCTATAGACACTTTTCGGAGATAACTTAACTAAAAAAAGGAGAATAGGTAAAGAAAACTACAAACTGCAAACGAATAATTTTTAAAAAAACGCAATTGTTAGATATCTGCTGAAGTTAAGAAAACAAAAGAAGACAATCATTTTTTTGCACTGGCTATGTCCATTCACGAACTACGAGTATTACCTACTATGGTAGGTATATCTAAGAATAATAACTAAAGCTCAGGAAACCAGACACTGAAAATAAACACTGCCACTGGGGTAAAATAAAACACAAGTGTTGGAACACTGCAACAGTAAAACAATCCTTCACTGAATATTCAAATTTATGTTTAATCTAGTGATAACGGAAACTAATCGAGAATGCCTTATTAATGACATAAACTGAATACCATTACAAGACAATAAAATGCATAAGTTGGAACGCCAGTCAACCATCAAAGGAACAAGAGTTGTATTGCTAATTGGAAACTTCTAAAGCCACGTAGATGTAAACCGAATAAGCTGGTGCAAATGAATACCATTAAAGAAGAATCAGAACACAAAAGAGTTTAGAAGCCAACACGCAGATCACAAACGGCAAAGCAGTTATTTTTACCTTCTTGTATATATTAACACTTGTATATATTATGATCCTGCTGGCAAAAGGGTGCTGGTACCGGTCGGCTCTATCCCTCCCACTCCACATCCTAGACTGCGAAGTCCTACACTACCTGCCCTATCTACTCCGTCTTACTGGTGTCTTGGGCAGAGGTAATGGGCACACATAGGAATGCCATGATATGGACGGGACTCACTCACTAAGGCGGACTAAAAACGTCGCATACCTTCCAGGGGGCCGTTCAAAAACCGACTGAGTCGAGTAGAGTTATGACTCGAACCGTTCATAAACTAACTGAGTTCCAACCCTAATCCGTTCAAAAACGCGTAGAGTTGTTACCCTAGGGTTGGCTCAAGTGAACCGTACTCGACGCGGGTTCGTCGGAGTAGGCGGCCATATTTGATTAAAATGGTCAAAGCAATGTTTCCGTATTAAGAAAATTAGTAAATTATTTTGTTGTTTGTTTTTGTATTTAAGTATTTTTGTATAACTTTTGTATTTGGAGTTTTGGAGTTTTTAAGTATTTCCACTCCACTACTAGGGTTCAGTTTTTTCTTAGAATCTTTAATGAATAACCCTAAATGCCTTAAATTTTAGCTGTTTAGAAATATTCCCATTTTCATTTTATTTTTTGTCAACATAAAATCTAACAATAAAATAAACTGCGATTCAAGTGTTTAGAATGCAAACACAACGTTACAACTACAAAAAGGTAAACATTGTTAACATACTGATAAATAAATAGTATTATAATATACTTAATAATAATGGTAAGTTTTATTAAAATACATGTATAATCAAAACAAAAGAATTCACCAAGTTCCCACCTAGTTTATGAAAACTTAATTCAAAAAAGCAAGAAGGAAATTATTAGTTTGTTCTCACTCAAAGTCAAAAAATAGCCTAAAACTTTATTTCAAATAAAGTTTATTATTAGCCTAAAACTTTTAATTTTTTTAAAATGAATGCCGTTCAAGTCTTACGTAAGCACAATAGGGGGTCGGGGGGAGGGTCTTTGCTTTGCTTATGTCGGTTGGGGGGTCTAAATGGTGATTACGTCAGCATTAGTTATTTAAGGTGAGTTTTATTGGCGGCATTTAGTGCTGTGACATCGCATTGGCATTGAAATCGTTCTGTTCACAATAACACATTTCACATAAACGTTCACATAAACAAACAAAATGGCCGTTCACTATTTGTCAGCGCATCCTCTACTCTACCTCCCGAGCATGTGCAGCTAATGCGTTGAAAGCGGTCCGGAGGTAACGTCATAGCCCATTCATTTTTGGTCAACAGAATGATCACATGTGCACATAGAAAGCATTGAGCGCATTCAATGCGTGTAATGCTTGTCAGCAAAACGCCCCTTAACTTTTTTACCCATATGGCAACCCTCACATTGTTTATGTTTGAAAACGAAACGCATTTCCGGCGATTCCTGCAAATAACGTATACGTTTAGGTACTCGCTTAGAACCGAGTGGGAAAATTACCGCGCGCTATACACTTGTCTTAATTTCCTCCGTCAATCTACTATGTCGTTTCGGTACAATTAACGATTAGACGTATTGTAAGCAAAGCAAGTTAATGTTTGTGTTACCGTTGATCCAGCAAACACACAACATTGAGTAGCAAACATCCAATATCATCGAAAACTTAGAATCATGGATTCGGGTGTCTTGGACTGAAGACTGTTTATTGGAATTTATTGGAAGTTTGTATTGTGCGTAATATTACTTAAGATTATAATATTTGTACCGTACTCTATGTTAAATACCGTTTCAATTAAGTTTATTGACATGAATATTAAGTGAAACGGAAAACCGAGAATACATTAAAAAAAGAAAAACCAGAATACATAAAAGGAGATGGATATAAAAATGTTAACGTAAGCACTGGGGTAAGAGCTTTGCTTACTTTTGCTGGGGGAGTAAATAATTGTAATAAATCTGCTTACGTTATACTTGAATGGCCCCTGATAGCCAATAATAATATCTGATCGCAATAATTTTAAGAAAATCAGCCAAGTGCGAGTCGGCCTCGCGCACGAAGGGTTCTGTACCATTATCTATAAAAACGGCAAAAAAAAACACGTTTGTTGTATGGGAGCCCTCTTAAATATTGACCCCCCTTGAATAAGACGGACGGACAGCGGAGTCGTAGTAATAGGGTCCCGTTTTTTACCCTTTCGGTACGGAACCCTGAAAATGAATGATAGCCAATAATAATATCTGATCTAACGAATTTTAGCTAGCTATTGTATCTACTTATTTATGACCTTTACTAATTTTAGAAATTGATGTCTTTTAACATGTTTTTGCACGCATTAATGCCTACGTTACTATCTATGTGCTGTTCATAACCTATACATTTTTATCGAGTTGATGCCTACGTAAATATCTGTGTGCTGTTCATAACCTATACCTTTATCGAGTTGATGCCTACGTAACTATCTGTGTGCTGTTCATAACCTATACCTTTATCGAGTTGATGCCTACGTAACTATCTGTGTGCTGTTCATAACCTATACCTTTATCGAGTTGATGCCTACGTAACTATCTGTGTGCTGTTCATAACCTATACATTTATCGAGTTGATGCCTACGTAACTATCTGTGTGCTGTTCATAACCTATACCTTTATCGAGTTGATGCCTACGTAACTATCTGTGTGCTGTTCATAACCTATACCTTTATCGAGTTGATGCCTACGTAACTATCTGTGTGCTGTTCATAACCTATACATTTATCGAGTTGATGCCTACGTAACTATCTATGTGCTGTTCATAACCTATACATTTATCGAGTTGATGCCTACGTAACTATCCAAACATTTTATGTTTTATAGTTCCAATACTTAACCAAGCGTTAGGGGGGGTCCATAAATTACTTGAGGTAATTTTGGCGAGTTTTCGACCCCCCTCCCCTTTGATGAGATGTCGTGAGATTTGGCTGAAACCCCACCCCCACTACCCTAATCTCACGTGGGATTTTTCAAAATGCGTATCGTTAGTGTAAATATATTAATCTGTGCTTTATTGCGTTGGATATATTTAAAATAAAAACCGGCCAACTACGAGTTTGGCTCGCGCACCTAGCATTCCATACAAACTTATTAATCAAATCAAATCAAACAATGTTTATTCAAATAAGCCACTGAGAACACTTTTGGATCATTGATGAATATAATGTAACATACATAACATCACGCCTGCTTCCCAGAGGGGTAGGCAAAGACCAAAGACTGCCACTTGCTACGATCCTGGCATACCTCTCTTGCCTCATCTATACGCATCAATGCTTTCATACATTTCCTACGGTTCCGAGTACTCCTGACCTGGCCTTTTCTGAGAACGTACTCAATTTGATCTACATACGTTTGCCGAGGTCTACCTCTACTGACCCTACCAATTGCTTCAGATTCATAAATCTGTTTCTTGCATCTATTTTCGTTCATTCTTTCAACATGACCAAACCACCTTAACATACCTTTCTCAATCTTTGTCACCACACTTTCTTTCACACCGCAACGCTCTCGTATCACACTATTTTTTATCCTGTCATTTAGAGTCAAACCACACATACTGCTCAATGCTCTCATATCTACGGCATTAATTAAACTTTCGTGCTTCTTTGTGCATACCCAACATTCACTTCCATACATGAGTGTTGGAACCAGCACACCCTCATGTAGAGCCACACGTGCCATTTCCGACAATTTTTGAATGCTCATAAAGGTGTGCATCGCCCCATTTACCTGATTTCCCGCATTTACTCTTCTTTTAATGTCACCTTTACATCTTCCGTCTCAAGTAAACAAAGATCCTGAGTATACGAATTCTGGTACTTGTTCTACTTTCTTCCCTTCTACCTTTATAATGTAAACAGTGTAAATTTCTGCAAAAAGAGCTGGCAAGAAGTTCTATTTGAAGTATTATATGTAGATAGTTCTTTCATCATAAGATCAAGTCTCCAGGCTTATGCCTTATTTATCAGTTTTTGGATTTTTTCTTTTTTTGTTGTACCTTGCTTTTTTCCAAATAACATGATTCTAGGTCGACGAGAAGTACCCCATAGGTTTTGATTTATTCGGGTCACAATATGCGATAAAGATGATTGTATTTTAGGCATATTTTTTTATTGCATTGACTTCGAAGCTTGATTTATTCAGAACTTTAAAGTGACCGTAGACGTATTTGATATTAACTTCAACTTGATACCCGCGTTCTTGAGTAAAGGGGTTTTATTATATAAGGTCGTATTATATATTATATTAATATTATTATCGAGTATGATTTGGCGATATTTAGCACAGTTTCAACACTGTTGCGAAAATAAAATTACGTGATATTCGGCAAAATCCCCCTCTACCCCTCGTGAGATTGGGTGAGATACTGCTTTTTGTACTAGAACTGATCAGTAAAGTAAAAAAAGTAAAGCTAAAGTTTTATCACTTCATACAGTTTTATAATTTTTTCTGATATAAAAAGCTGCTGATCGTCAGGTCTGATTCATTTGAGTAATAGTGGTAAATAAAATGTAACTAACAACAAGTGCGACTCCCCCGGCGCGGTGCTGCAGCGGCGGCGCGGGGCTCAGCGCGGCCGTCGTTAGGATGTAGCAGAGCGGGGGCAGCACGGCCAGCAGACAAACGGCCAGCGCTCGCGCCGGCAGCGGACGCAGCCAGACCCCCGCCAGGCACGCAGCGGGGGCGGCCAGCGCGCCCACGCACGCCGCTAGGTGGTACGCGGTCGCACCGTACGGCATGCAAGAGTACGATTGCACGGCCGGCAGCACACCGTTCGACAGCGCGTTCAGCAGAGTCATCAGTGCCAGTACGGTCGCCCAACGCGCGCTGGTCAGCGAAACCTGCTCAGCCGTCGCCTCCTCGTCTTTGGCGGCTGCGGCTGGCACTACGCGCTCCGACGCAAAGCGAGCGCTGTTGTGGATCGCGACGAAGCTGCACAAGCTCAACGCCGACAGCGCGGTCATCGCGACCAGGAACACGGTCGAGTCGAACAGCGGCGGCGGATACACAGGTACCAGCGTGCCGTTAGCGTTGGGCCTGCACTCAGGCTCCCCACCGACGCCCTGCACGAGCGCGACCACGCTGGGCACGAACCCGCTCAGCCCCTCGCCAGCGAGGTACGTCGCGAGATACACGTCGCGGTAGTGTCGCAGATACGGGTAGAACAGCACGGAGCTGGTGCATCCGACGAGAGCCGCGAGCACCGTCAGCGCTAGAAACGCGACGGAGCGCTGTTGGCTCGCCACCAACACCGTCTTCTCGTAGAGGAACGCGTTAAGGAACAGCGCGAGGGTGCCGACGGTCAGCAGCCCGTAGATGTAATGCGCGTCAGAGCCGGCGGGCCGCAGCCGGCGCAGTGCCGCGTACGCGACTAGGCTCACGTTGGCACACTGGACCGCCACCGCCATCGCCGAACCGAGCGCCCAGCCCTCGGGAAGCCGCTGCACCAACAGCGGCAACTGCACGAACAGCCCGTTCACTCCGAGCCACGTGCCTAGCCCCCAGCACGCCATCAGCACATCCAGTACGACCAGCCGACGCGAGTCCCACATTTTCACCACTCCAGCTTTTTCGCCGTCCGCTAAACACGGCGCGCGCTCCTTCTCTTCGGTTAGCCTGGACAATTTAAACTAAATTAGGAGCAATGTAGGTCGCGAAACTTCTACTAACATTAAAGAACCCGTTTGAGAAACGTCGCAATCGTGATTGTGCGCTCGACGCTATTGGCGTGACCTCGCCAGGCGCCCTCCGAATAACTAATAAACATGTCGTGCGCGCCCTGGGTGCACGCGCCGCTCCCGACCACCGACTCACTTAACCGCACGCGCACACTCACTCTCGAGACGCCTACTACTTGCATCTTGTCACATCAGATGAAATCATTAATCATTATATACAAAATAATAAGGCTACTTGTCTTTAAAAATTACGAAGTAGAGTAGTCGTCGTTTCTTTGGTGTTTTTATGGCAAATAACTGAAAATAGTGAAAAATATTGAGGTTTTTCGGCTGTACCCCTTGATTCCGAAATTTTTGTGAATTGCGAATATAGATTTCTACTATTTACATGGACCCTAACAAAGGAACTGAAGGAGCAACCTCGCCACAATTAATGCTGATTGTGGCCACTTGTTGTGACTGATTGGCCGAATTAATTAATGCCCCACTCGGTGAGGAAATAAAGAGTTTTTTTATCTTGACTTTACATTTAAAGAATACAAAGTATCTGTAATTATAGCGTCTTAATAGTCTTGGCTAAGGAACTCTAAAAACCAATTTCCCCGTAGTTATTAAGATTTAATCTTTATGATTGTATTTTTTATAAAGTTTTTTTATAGGTTTTTAAATTACTTTATAAAAAATACGCCCCTTATGTTTGCTACGTAGGTATTTTAATCTTTAATTACGTACATTAAATAAGTCTAAGCGACACCAACTTATTTGTCACGACAATGTTTCTTCAGTTACCAGTTAAAAAATAATTTACTTTATTAAAAATAAGACAATATTACAAAGAAGATATAAAATGATTACAATGATAGAATGAAGAAAAAAATAAAATATATGCCCCAATGCATCACGGAGCCACAGCCACACAACTGTATCACAGCCACACAACTGTGTCACAGCCACACAACTGTGTCACAGCTACACAACTGTGTCACAGCTATACAACAGTGTCACAGCCACACAACTGTGCCACAGCTACACAACTGTGTCACAGTCACACAACTGTGTCGCAGCCACACAACTGTGACACAGTTATACAACTGCGTCACAGCCACACAACTGTGTTACAGCTACACAATAGCTTTAGAGCAAATTTTTCTCAGTTTTCATTTTCCCATTGTTGTTGCAAATAAAATAAAATATTTCTAGAGACACAGTAATATAAATTATTAAGTTTGGATAACTTCACCCCACACAACCGTGCGAAAGTCTATTTGTTTGTTTATTTATTTCCTAACCTAACGTTACATCGAGACAATTGCATAATTGAATTGTTTTTTAACCAACTTCAAAAAAAGGAGGTTATCAATTCGCCCCGTGTGTATGTTATAGACATACTAGTACATACTATAGTCCATTTTTTTGCTTTATAAATTCTCCGTGTCGACTTTGGGTTATTATAAATTGTCCGTGTCGACTTTAGGTTATTATAAATTGTCCGTGTCGACTTTGGGTTATTATAGCTGTCCAGTCTGTTCATTAAATTTCAAATATTTTTTTAATCAAATGGATTTTTAACACTTATGAATCGTTAAGAGAAATAAACAAGAATTTATTTTACAAACTATTTACAATTCTTGTTTGTTACCAGCATCTAATAGTTACTAACTGTTTGTAAAACTACACACTAAACATTTTTACTAAACATTATAGTGAATCAACTGATAAATACATACTTCGTATTGAAAACCCTAAATGAAGAGCTTTACAATAGTTAAATTCAAAAAAATCAAAACTCAAGTTATATTTTGTGAAGCGATAAAAGTCCTCAATTCTGTGACGGGATTTAAATATAAGTAGTCACTCCAGAGAAAAATATATATATATACTAATCTCTAGTTCTATCTAATTCTATCTTCTAAACGAGTATCTCCACAAAGCAGACATATATATATATATATATATATATATAGTCGTGGTCAACTAATTAGGGACACATAGTATTCAATATAATATGTACTTTTCAGTTTATGGTAATAATGAAAATCAAACAATAATTAACAAATTAATTATGTTTTGTTGTTCACTACTTCGTATTGTTTTTGGTGATATGAAATGAAGTCTATTTAGGTGAATGCAATGGAAATATAGCACTTTACACTGAAATACTACATTTTCATGCATGGCCATCTAATTAGGGAAAAACAGTTTGTGTTCTACTTTCAAAACTAAAAATTATTTTTTTGGTGCTTTATCAGAATTAGTACGTTTTGTCACGAGTAACAAATTTTTGGATGAAAAATGTGTGAAAATCATTATGATCGCCAATGGTCATTTCGGAGGATAACGGATCCTCTTAATTCAAGGGTCTTCAACCCGCGGCCCGCCAACAACACTCTCTATAACGACTACAATTAAGTAATAAAAAATACCGAATTTCCCCAAAATCAGTGATCATGCATTGAAAACAATATCACTTTTTGGATCCACATATACCTACATGTAAGCAGCTATTTTCACGCATGAAAAACGTGAAATCCAAAACGAGGACCTGAATCACCGATGTTCACCTTGAGAACAGCAATATTAAACCAGATGTTGATAAACTGGTTAAAAATAAGCAGTGTCAGACATTGACCAATTGCATTGTAGTCATGGGCTAAGTAACTCCGGACAAAGATTGAATATGTCACATATCATTCCGATTAAAGATACATATCCGCTTCGCATATCCATATCCGCTTAATATATCCGCGGAAATATTATAACCCTCGTTTGTTGATAGATACTTTTTGATATCCCTTAATACTTGATAGGCTTAGGACTATCAATCAAATAGTTATGAATAAACATATTTGATTGTCGTATTTAAAAATGAAATAGTATGTACAATGATTATGTGTAACAATTTACATTTTTTTTTTTTTTGGTTTTCTTTATTCCTTTTTTATTATATGAGTTGTGATAGGTATGAATCGGGCTTCGTTTGACTAGTCATTTCTTAGGTTAGGATACAATTTCAGACTATGACTGTAACATTTATAAACTATTTTTTTTATTCACAAGACGCAATTTTAACTCAAAAATTTGTGACTTTGATGTGAAAACGGGAAATTGGACCGTTAAACGTTTGAAAATGTATTTTAAAGTGAACAACATTAAAAGCGAACTGTGGCTGCCTACGTTGATTGCGGTAATAGGTGACGAGGCTTACGAATTGTTAAGCAATTTTATAAGTCCTTCTAAACCGGAGGAAAAACAATACAATGAGGTAGTGGCAGTACTTCGAGAACATTTCTAGAACTATTTCGTACAACCAAAGCGTTCCGTAATGGCGGAACGATATTATTTTCGTCAGAGACGGCAGAATCAAGTTGAAAATGTGTTAATGTACATATCTGAACTAAAAAAAACTATGTAAGTACTGTGAATTTGGTGCGGTGCTGGAACATAATCAGTGGTCAGTGACGTCATCCGTCAACGATTGTTTGCGAAAGAAAATTTAAATTTTGCAACGGCATCGAAGTTGGCTTATGCGATGGAGGCGGTGGAGCAGAAGGGCGCGGGTGGCGCCGCACACTGGAACGAAAATCGACTTTCAAAGACATAGGAATTGATTTTTTAACTATAGTTTTTTGCGCTTGATATAGCTTCTGTTTACAATTATTATGTTTAAATAAAACATGTATGTTCATTTGGCATGAAAACAAACAACTTATAATTTTTTTACGAAAAATTTGTATGAAGCTGGTACGAAAAATCAGGATATCTTTGGAATCGCAATATCCTTGGAGATGGTTGAAGTACTAATTATTTGTGATTTTTTGACATACTTTTTATAACGCGAACTGCTGCGTTTTTTTTTTTTTTTTTTTGAAAAAATGTTTTTTTTTTGCCTAGTTTAAGTACTAAATGTAATAAATACTTATTGTGTGAGGGTAAGTCACTTGTATATTCATATTTATGAAAGTAAAAAGGTAATAAAAAAACAATCTTTTTAATCGATGATTTTAATAAACAAAAGTGTTGAAATAAACAAAAAAAAACCACAGCATTTCGCGTTATAAAAAGTATGTCAAAAAATCACAAATAATTAGTACTACTACCATCTCCAAGGATATTACGGTTTTCCTTGCGGTTCCAGAGATATCCGGATTTTTCGTACCAGCTCCATACAAATTTTTCGTAAAAAAATTATAAGTGGTTTGTTTTCATGCCAAATGAACATACATGTTTTATTTAAACATAATAATAGTAAACAGAAGCCATATCAAGCGCAAAAAACGATAATTAATAAAGTCAATTCCTATGTCTTTGAAAGTCGATTTTCGTTCCAGTGTGCGCCGGGGCGGGCTCGGCGTCGGCGGCCGGGGCGAGTGCCGTGCACGCGGAACGCCCGGGGACGGATGTCTGTAATCAGTGCCTCTCAGCAGTCGGAGATCCCACTACCGGCACTAGAGGACCCAACCCCACAAATAAGTCGGCGGTGTCCATCGGGTAAGATATTAAGTAGAGGAGATAATCCATCACAGACAGTAGGAAAGCCGGTATTGATGGAGGGTTCTGATACGTTGAGTTCTTCTACAGGAGCACTCCCTGAAATAGCCGTTACGTCAACCCAGTCGCCTGGGAAACTGACCCCGTCCCCCCCCCAGTACGACTGTGTAGAATTAACAATAATCCCAACTATAAAGTTTGAGTTTTGTTTAATTTTTAATGTTTTTTATCATCTTATTTTAGTTTTATTTACTCAATTAACTTCAACCATTGTATGGATGAACTAACTTGTTTTTGAAATTTACTATCAGTTATTACTAATATTAGATTGTAAGGTACTTAATGTTAATTAAAGAAATAGTTTTAGCTAAAAGGGGAGAGTTGTAATGTCGGTAGATATGAATATCATTAGGTGACTCAGTTCTGTATTAAATTATTAGAACAACTGTTCGTGTTTTCTTCAGATACCTATACACGTTTCTGATAAAAAAAAGCGTGAGTAAATACTTCGATAAATTAACATTAAAAAAATGACAAACTTTTTGTGCAAAACGGGAATTTCATAAGTAGGTAACGGGAATTTCATACGTAGGTAACGGGAATTTCATACGTAGGTAACGGGAATTGCATACGTAGGTAACGGGAATTTCATACGTAGGTAACGGGAATTTCAAACGTAGGTAACGGGAATTTCATACGTAGGTAACGACCGATATATCTAAAAGTCTTGATTTGCTACTACGACGTAGGTTCCTGCTTTTTTTCACAATCTTCAGACACAAACTGTTCGGATATTTATCTATAGGTACTTAGCGTAATAATAAGACGAAACTTGAAAGCATTATTAATTAAAAAGATTTGTATTTTTACTAACAGCTTCTTGTACAATGAAATAACTATAATCTTTAAACAAAATAGGTACAATTTACAATTACAAAATAGGTACAATTTACAATTACAATTAATTAAGCTAAACGTTGCAAAATCTTTTAATAACGGTAAAAGCTTACTGGCTAAAAAGTTCTTAAAAATATACAAAGTTTTAATTTAGAGTTTTATTTTAAGTGAGTCTTAAGCTGCGAACAAATTATGGGAGGCGTCGATCAGCAATGCTGCCGATGGGGCGGTGGGGCGATGGGGCGATGGCGACTGGTGCACGGTAGCACGGTTGTCAGGACTTAACTACGTACATCTCTCCTAAGTTCTTTCGCAAAGAATTGTCGTCGGAATACATGTCGCGTAGTAATGAGGACAATTACTTTAAAATGACGGCGGTTGCAATATCTATGTTGTCCACCGAAAAAAAAGGAAAAAGGTACATAAAAACCGGCGAAGTCCGAGTCGTAGTATAAATCATTCTGTAAAAAATTTTAGGCTCCAATCTACTTCGGTCTGCCCTTAAAGTTGATGTACTGCAGCGCCCTCTAGTGGCAAGTCACAGCAAAATTGACAGCAAAAAAAAAAATAGGCTTCAAAAAGATGCACTAAAAAGGGAAAAATAATTACTTATTGCAAAAATCTGATCTGAATTACAGTTTGAAGTTGGTGTCTATGTACCTAACAGTTTAAAACACACTTCACTTGCATGGCACCAACTTCAAACTGTAATTCAGATTAGGTTTTTGGCAATAAGTAATTAATTTTACCTTTTTAGTGCATCTTTTTTAAGGCAGGTTGTTTTTTAGTAAAAAAAGTTTTTATTTTTTGCTTTTGAGCGACGAATTGCTTTTTTGTTTCGTCCATTAAAAACAGCCATACTTGTAACAAAATTTCAATATCAAAGGCGTGTATTACCAGTTTTAAGTTTTAAACAAAAGTTCATGTTTTAAATCCACTTCATCATTATGGGACCACCTCAGGGGCATACTTTTTCAAATAAAAAAAGAATTTTTGAAATCGGTTTACAATTGACGGAGAAATCGGTGGACATACATACAAAAAAATATACCCGTCGAACATAGAATCTCCTCCATTTTAAAAGTCGGTAAATAAAACTTCATTAAAACCATGGCGTAATTACTACTATTAGCGAGCGAACTTCTTGGTCTCGGCGCAAAATGCTGACAAGCGGGTAAACAAAGTAAATTTAAACACAAAAAAAAAATGTAAGTACGTTCTTACCTAATGAATTGTTTGTTTGTTTAAATTAATTAATTTTTCAGTTCTTATAAAATACGAGGGGTGTTTCAAAAGTAATGATAAATCAATATGAAATATGGGACTTTTAGTTAAAAAAAATTTTTTTTCGCTACATAGTCTCATAGCAAGCTACATTTAGTAAATCTTTTTCCTAAACCCATAATTCCCTTTAAAAAAAATTCTTTGCCTTGACCCTCCAAAAACGCCTCTTTATTAGTCATCATCTCGCTATCATCTCGCTATCATCTCGCTATCATCTCGCTATCATCTCGCTATCGTCGTCGCTGATTCGCTTGGAACTTTTCGAGATTCACCCTCAAAATGTCAACTCGTTTTTTCTTTCGGTTAACATTCTCGGCACCCAAAGTTCGTTCGCAAAGATTCTTTGAACACTGCCATATAAGATCCCTGTGACCACAGCTATATACTTTATGGTCACTCTTCGATCTACCAACACGACATATAAGACTTTATTTACGTTGTCTGCAGTGAGGGACGTGGATGGGCGTCGCTCGCGAAGTTCATCTTCTGTGGATGTTCTACCCAGCTTAAACTTTGCCCAGAGCGCAACTGTGGAATATGGGGGAGCAGCGTCCCCTTATTTTTCCACTAGGTCGCTGTGTATGTCTTTGGTAGAAATTTTTTTCAGAGGTACTTGATGACAGCTCTGATTTCGTTTTTCTCCATTTTGATGTTTTCTCTCCGACTGTTCGTATTCATATGAATGTACCTCCCTTTTTTCTGAACTGACTATGCAATTGGCTCATGCAGCCATTACTGCTCCACCAGGTTTTTGGGGCAAGACTCTGAAGGAGTCTCACTCAGCCCATATAGCACCCAACGCTCAAGGGCTCCTCCTCCTCGCCTTGGGTTGTCGCTTTTGTGGTTGTCCCTTCGACCAGCGTGAGCCTCGAACCCGAAGGTGAGTTATCGCCAGGAGGGGAGTCCTGTGTGCCTCCCAGGAATCATGGCTGTTTTATATGATTTTTTTATGCAAACCTAGTAGATGTATGTATGTAGTATAAGGAAGCAAATCCTAATAATATTATAAATGTGAAAGTTTGTATGTCTGGATGGATGTTTGTTACTCAATCACCCTGGAATAGCATATAGGCTACTTTTTATCTCGAAAAATTTAAAAGTTCCCGCGGGAATAACTATAACAGAGTTTAAAGAACAATAGATGTAGCTATAGCAAACTTCATTAGTATAATTAAGGAGTTCCACGCCGATAACCGAATTCTGGGCGGGCGGAGCCGCTGGCAAAGTCTAGTTTTTTCATATTTTTATGTGCTTTACAAATATCCGATTATTATTACTTTTGGGTCACCTCTCGTATTACCTTCGTGATTAAATATATGTTTTTCGCCACGAACCGATGCGAGTAAATGAATCCCAGGTGAAACTTAGTTTATTTATTTTTGGGTTCCGTGCCCAAAGGGTAGGGGCCGATGGAGTATTACTACTAAGCCTGCGCTGTCTGTCTGTCCTACTATTAAATGACTTTATCTTTTAGACCAAAAAAGGTAGAAGCCTGAAATTATCACAGATATTTGTTATAATGGGGGATTATCTATACATACAAAATGTTTTGTCCTGAATGACTGACGGACTAACGCACAGCCTAACCCGCTGATCGTAGAAGCTGAAACTTGGAGGGTGTGTTCTTTGTAGGATTTTCCGAAAGGGTCAAGTGCGAGTCAGACTCGCCCAATAAGGGTAAGCCGATGGTAATGAAATTTTGATAAGTTGTTATACACACGCCGGGGAATGTTTCTGAGAAAGAAAAAAAGAGTCAAGTGCGAATCGGACTCGCGCAATAAGGGTAAAGAGATTGAGATGAAATTTTAGTCAGTTGTTATGCACACGCCGTGGAAGGTTTCTAAAAGTGCGGTCGATGAGTGACATTATACAGAGAGAGAGTAGTCGGCAAAAATGTGGTCGGTGACTAACGTTATACCGGGACAGAGAGAATAGACGGAAAAGGTGCGGTCGATAGGTGAGCTCGAGGTTATACCGGGAAAGAGAGATAGAAATGAGTCAGCAAAGGTGCGATTGATGAGTGACGTTATACCGGGAGGGAGTTGTCACTAGAATCTGCAAAAACAAAAGTAGATACCGATACCGACAACAAAATTGCTGCTTGCTGCGCCAGTCTCTAATAAATTATTGATTTCTTACGAATATCCTTTCAGTTTCCTAATATCAGAAAGCACAACGTTCCACCTCACATAAAAGTAATTGCGTTCCATTTGAATTTAGTACTTTGTAAATTAAATCAATCCTATACGTTACGAGTACTGTAGCTAACGTGCTGGTGCTCGGTGAGGGTGCTCGGTGAGGGTGCTCGGGTGCTCTGTACCGATCCTAACAATTTCAAGCAGTATTTTAGTGATTTGGTAAGTAAAAATCAAGCGGTGCGGTACGTACCGGTGCACGGCGCGCGAGACGGAGCGGTGCAGCTCGGCCAGGTCGTCGCGCCCAGGCTGGGCCGGCGCGCCCCTGCGCAGCTCGGCCGGACCCGCGCGCCCCCTACCTACGGGCATCAGGTACTCTGCACACTTTACCTCGTATACAAACTACACAAAGCAGATAACGACTACGACACACACCAATTGTTATTTTAATTACTAGTGCAGTTAATGAGCGATCTGGAAAACAAATTAAGCAACCACAAAAAAATTAGATACTATTTAACTGAGAACTTATCGCTTTAAACAAATGCTACAGATTCCAAACGAGATACAATTAAGATAAGTGCATAACCCAGAAACCTTTAGATAAGATAGCGGCCTCTTATCGGTCACACAAAGTCGGTACTGCTGGTTGATGCCTAGCTGTACATACTCTCCCTAGCGCAACACCAACACCCAGGATGCACTGTAACGTTTGGACAGAAAGTCGTTCTGCATAGTGATCCTTATACAAGCAATAGCAAATGAAACGAAGAGGCAATGTAAATAAGTGCGATATTAGCGTGTCGAGTGCGCGTGCGCGTGCCGCATTAAGTCAGGTACTCATGTGGTAAATGTGGGACGACCTCTTCATGTATTTGCGAAACGATAATGAAGTAGAGTATTATATTATAGATAAAGATTTGTTATATTTTTATAATATTTGCGCGGTGTTGTGTTTACAACATCTCATGGAGACGGAAAATGCTCAGAATCCAAACTTTTCCCGTAAAGACAAAAGTGAAATAATTGTTAAGTTGTTTTTCTTTAACTTATGCTCATATGCCTGTTACTAATGCTTAGAATCACATTTAACTAAATTGTGATATGCGGTAGGTATTACTTAGGTATCTATTTCGAACTTTTAAGTATAACTTATTGTTATAAACATTAAGTTGAATATTCCTCCACTATCTTGTTTGGTACAGTATTTATAACGTATTTATTATTTTCTACCTCATTTTGCTGATGCATATTGACATCGCATTCACGAGCCGAAGTTAAAAAACGAAATGTTGAGTTTAAAACACGAACACCCGTTACTTTTGAGCTTGTAAATATTTATTACAAAAAAAAACCAATGGATTCAGAAATAAATACGTCTTGATTTTCTTACTCGCTTACAGCACAGTAAAAAATAAAAAACAGGCCGTGTTTGGGTGTAACTCGTTGTTACAACAACATACATCGGTTTGAGTGTAAATCTTTGTTACAACAACATACATTAGTTTGGGTGTAACTTGTTGTTATAACAATATACATCAGTTTGGGTGTAACTCGTTGTTTCAACAACATACATCACTTTGGGTGTAGTGTAACTCCTTGTTAGAGTAGCATAGACTGCGAAACTAGACAAAACTGTATGAGCCTCCGCTCATATCCGCTCTATTGGTCTAATTCCAGTTGATTCGGCAATTCGGTGCGGCATTTCCCGTTGTGCATTCGACCACGACTGTTCTCAATTGTTTAATACCTAAATCCCTTTCTGTAGTATTATTGTATGGTACAAAAATTGATTCTGACGTTCAAGAAACATAAAAAAAGAGGTATTAAATATCACTGGAAGATGGTTTTTACATAATAAAAGCAATATTATTTTTATTTAGGTAAACAAGTCATAGTGTTGTGTTTTAAGAAAAAAAAAACGATAAAACCATTTTCTTATTACTGTTGTCATTAAGTTTTTCATTAAGTCATAATATGTTTTCAAGTATAAAGTTAGCTGCAAATTATAACCCGACCAAATTACGAATACTCCGATAAATAAGATTAAAAGTTATAACGATAAAGCGTTTTATGGTTTATTTTAATTCGTAATCAATAAATTAACGTTTTAATACGCATAAAAATCAATGAGTAATCGTGTAATTTTTTCAGAAATAAAATAAATTCAAAATATAATTTTGCGAAAATAGCAGTTTATATGAAGTTGGCGGCTAGTATGTCAGACCTAATCTGCCAAAACAAAACTATGTAAGATGTCAAGGTAACTCAATAGATCGTTTGATTCTTAATTATACTTCGTATCTCCCGAAGACGATTACAGTTTACATTTAGATGTTTAAAGCGTCGAAAAAATTTAATATAAAAAACGAACCCCACAACAACAAATTAACTTTCTTTTAGAAGAGGTACATATTATATTTATTATAGTGCTTTAAATATGTAATCGACACGACACTTATATGAGTTATAGACTTGATAGTGTGAGTGTGCTGTGAGAGTGTGAGTGTGCTGTGAGAGTGTGAGTGTGCTGTGAGAGTGTGAGTGTGCTGTGAGAGTGTGAGTGTGGTGTGAGAGTGTGAGAGTGCTGTGAGAGTGTGAGTGTGCTGTGAGAGTGTGAAAATACTCCAAGAAGCAAAACATTTTTAGAGCTATTATTTTAAGTTATCTCGTTCTCAAAGGAAGCAAAATTTCAAAAAATAAAAAATGATTAACAAATGAAAAACATAATTGGACGCGGCGCAATACATAGCCTAGTAAATGTACATACTTATCATGTACATCTGATCTTGCACGTCACTAGTTAATTGCCATAAGATATTTTGTATTGCTGCATTGTACTGCAGCAGCGCTCTGATTGGTTGCCAATCAGCAACACTGTTGGTATAACTTTCAGTGCTGCCCCCGAACCACTTCCCGGTAAACTGGTTTTCATACATTTTTAGAATCATTTGCAGTCGATGCTAGTCTAATGTCTTTGGATCAATCTATTCATTAAAAAAAATTAAATCCAACTTGTAGAAATTACGAATACGTTGAAGATTTTGTGACTAGTTGGTTTCTCATTACGATTTCTCCATCGTAATTAGAGTCGATCGAGTGTTTTAGAGCGATTAATGTGAGCTAGTGTGCGGGGATCAAATATCTTGATCTTTGAAATGGCGAATCTAATATGGCGCGCATTCTTTTTCCCAAAACAAATAGACTACAAGCAGATGGCAAAAATTTCCCTTCGGAATTGATCTACCATGAATGACGTTAAGAAGGCTGCTAGTATAGCAGGAAATAACTCTCTGGTTTGTGCCGTCGGCCGTCAATTCTGAGCGGTAGGTACAAGAACATGGGGAAAATAAATTTTCCAGCTGCAAATGAGGAATTGGTACTAAAGCCTTTTTAGGGAACTGGCTTGTACGGGAAGCTGGAATCGATGAATGGAAAAAAAAGTATGCCCGCGCTACTGCTCCAAGCTTCTGGCGGATAACAGAATGAAAGAGCCTTTGAAGGACTTTGTGGATCGATGTTCCACCCGCTTTTAGAGGCTCTGACGTAATTTCGTCGTCACCTTATAGTTTTTAAGCTCCTACAAGGCCACTCTAATCTCAAACAGGCTGACGTCCGGGATATCTTCGGTTAGTGTCGACTTAATTTGGCTTTGGGTTTTTTTGGCGTAATGTTAGCAGGATCACAAGCAGAGATAGAGATGGAGTAGGGTAAGGGATAAATTTAAAGATATTGATCATTTACTTTACCTGGTCAATATTTTAAATAATGATACTTAATGTGTGTTCATAAGAAAAATAATCTTTTTTTAAAAAATAGTGATGTTCATAATCGAAATACAAGAAATAGACACAAACTGGCTTTGATCCACACAAGGCTTGAGAAAAATGATAAAGAATAATATGTATAATAATATGAATATATAAAGTTAAAATTTTTTGTTAAACAGAAACTTGTCAAAAAACCTTACTGTTCAATTAAAGACTATCTTATAGTAGTACAATAAATGTACTTATAGTAGTACAGTAAATGTACTTATAGTAGTACAGTAAATGTACTTATAGTAGTACAGTAAATGTTCTTATAGTAGTACAGTAAATGTACTTATAGTAGTACAGTAAATGACGGTTTTTGGCTAGCAATTCTTTCAAGAAAGATGGATTTTGCTGAAATTTGACAGTAAGTAGGGAATACCCCAAGAAGTAAAATCTACCCTATGCCAAGATGTGCTTTTTCGCGGGGGGTGAATACGACCCCAACTAGGGGGTGGTAATTAAAAAAAAAAACTCCAGGAATCGATAGAAAGATGGATTTTAAGCTTAAAATGTTCTACAGAAGTTTTTCGAAAAATCAATACTTTTTGGATATTAGATATTAAAATAACCATGTTTTTTTGACGTTTTTTCACATATAACTCATAAACTATTGATTTAATCAAAAAATCTGTAATTATCAAAATGGTAGGTTATGAAAAATCAAAGAATTATTTTTTTTATTTTTTAATGTAGACCCATTACAAACCAAGTCATAGCTCATTGAAGGTAAGCCTTATTTTTTAACGACAAATTTACAGATTTCAACATTGAATTACGAAAAAATGGTACGTTTTACGATGAAAGTGCACTGAATCTTTTTTAAAGTACATTAAAAAGCCTTTAAAATGCGTTTTTTTAAAGTTCTCTTGCATACAAACTTACGGAGTTATGATGAAAATAAAGTTGGTTTATATTTTTTTACGAGAAAAATCAACAATGAAACGCGTCTCATTATTACCCTAATTGAAATTAAATGTTACAAATGTACAAATGACTTTATCTTGACATTATAAATATGATCCAAAAGTTTGACTTTATTTCTGAAAAAATGTATCATCAAAGTGAACTAGGTATTTTCAAAAAAATTGACTTTTCTTAAATTTACTCAGAAAATAAACCATACACGTAAAAATTGCTAGAGTACAAAAAGTAAACTGATTTTATTTTTAATTTCGGAGCAGCTAGATTTTGGAGCAGAGAAATGCGTATACTATACATGTATACTAATAGTGTTCTCATCATTGGCACCTGGTGAAGGGGTCTTGTGTGTATTGTGTGCGTGCGTGTGTGTGTGAGTGTGTGTATGTGTGCATTTCCCTCCCTTCACAAAGTCAACGCGCGGCAAGACCAACATCTACCAGCCGAGCCCAAAGGATATAACATTGTAATTTTTTTACTCCCTTCTTCCTAGTGAGATGTAATTTTTAAAGGGATGAAAATTTGGAAATACATGTTCTGAGATAATAAACTCAAAAAATTAATAATTTGTTTTAATGAAGCATCGTATCTTACAAAAAAACGTTTTTTTGTACTTTAATGTGATAGGGGTGGTTTCAAAGGGATGAAAACTAATTATTACAATTCCCTTAAGATGTCTACGATTTGAATATAATAATTTGTCAAAACAAGAAATGAAATGTATCGAAAAATGGTGGTTTTTTTTTCCATTTTATGTCAAAATGGGTGTTTTAAAAGGGCGTAAGGAATAAAATGGGAGTTGAAAAATCACAAATAGTTTTTAAAATTATATAACTATCATGAATCAAAAGCTTTATTACGTTTTTCCATTCCTTAAGTGACTAAATTTGTGAATTTATCAATTTTGTTAATTAGGGGTAGTATTCACCCCTAAAAGTCAAAAGCACACATCGGCATAGGGTAGATTTTGAAGTGGATGGTAAGTAGAGCATAATCCCAAATTTTGAAGAAAATTCATCTTTCTTGAAAGAATTACTAGGTTATACAATCTTTTTACCGTTATTTACTGTACTATAGATAAAAACGCATGGGAATAACTAAAATGTTGCTATTATAGTACTTGTATTTGGAAACGTATCAATCGTTATATAAGTTAAATTGAACAGAGCGACAGCTGCAGAGTTTATTTCGCCGTTTCTTCTCCCCAGAACGCCATCTTGATTCCGAAACGCTGCATATTATACTGACGTCAAAAAAGTGATATTGTATCCTATTTTTAAGAATTAACCTATTTGAATTTGAAGTAGAAATTCTCAATCTTTCTCAATATTTCAGGTTTATACAAAACGATTTTCCCAGTTTCGGTCTTCACTTCTGTCGTTACCCGAAACCGAAGAAGAAACAGATCTCTAAAAATTATTTTTATACTTTTACGTTATTTGACTACCACAAAAAAGATAGTAATTGTTGGAACTCGCATTCAGGCCACTGGATCACTAGTAAAACATAGTGATTATATCCTCTTTGATCACATATAGGTGGCTATCAGGACTACATTAGGTATGAGTTCGTCACGAAGGAAGTGATTAGATTTGGTAAAGAAGGTAAAAGTTGGGTTGAATAAGGTATTTTAAACCATACTGAGATTTCTTAAGATAGTTTTCAAATTATATATAATTATAGTTGATTCAAAGTGGCTATACTCGGTTTGGTTTGTGTCATTCAAGATATCACCCTAAAACTATTATCGTAAAATCTAAAATAATCTAAAATGGGAATGGAAATAGTATATCGGCTCAAACTAAGTTTAAATGTAGTAGTGAACACAAAGGTCGAAAACTTTGCAAGCCAAATTTGATTAAAAAATTGTAATTTATAGGAATATTTTATTCTTTTTATTTTATTTATTTATCTATTTTTAAGCAACATTACGAAATCGTTTTGTCCCATTTTGAGTAGAAAAATCATCTGAGGCATGAGAAGCTTGTTTTACATATATATTTTTGCTAATTAAAACAATAGTAGGTACATTATTGGAAGCTACAACCCAACCTACAAAAAAGTGGAAAGAATAAGCGAACAATTAACTAATTAATAATAAATAATGAAAAACAGTGAATAAATTATGACAACTCACACAGTTGTTACTGAAAAATAAACATGTATACTAGAGAATAACAGAACTTTCCTTTTTAAAGGTCAGTAGCGCAGGGATATCTGCTCATGAATTTACTCTGACCTATGGATTCTCTCAGCTGGTACTTTCTCCAACGCGAATACCAGATATAGAGGACCATACGAGCTCCTTAGTGGACCTCCTGCTGACTACACGTCCGGACGGATATTCCGTCTTAGTGGATGCGCCTCTAGGCTCCTCGGACCACTGTCTCGTTCGGACTCAAGTATCATGCACACAACCCGATCTATCTGGGCCAACTAACTGGCGTCGTGTGTGGTACTATAAATCGGCAGACTGGGATTTTATACATTGTACCCGTGGAGGCAGCTCTGCTTTAGCTCAGATGATCCTGACGTCAGTCCAGATGAGCCACAGTCACTGAGACAATCCTTAGTGGTATGGAATGTTTCATTCCTAACCTGCGAGTAGCTGCCGGCGTCAAAAAAGTTCAAGGTTCAGTAAGAAAGCAACTGCCAGAGCAATATTCCAATTCATAGGCAAAATAGGTGGGCGACTTGCGAGCTATCCTTCTGGGAGTCGTGCTTTCTGGTCGCACGTTACCACCACTGCGAAAGACAGATGGTGACTTGGCCCATAGTGCTAAAGAGAAAGCCGATCTACTGGGCAGTCTCTTTGCCTCAAACTCGAATATGAACGATGAAGGCGCTGTACCACCTACTATACCGTGGTGCGGTAAAACCATGCCGGAAATCTCCATAACACAGCGGGATATCTGGTGGGCGTTGCTTTCCGTAGACGTTCATTACTCAAGTGGGCCAGACGGTATAACAGCAGTGGTGCTTAAGCAGTGTGCTTCTGAGTTATGTCCTATAATCACGCGCCTTTTCGCACTTTCCTACCGCACTAGGCAATTTCCGTCTTCATGGAAGACTGCGAATGTGCACCCGGTGCCCAAAAAGGGCGATATATCAGATCTATCGAATTACGGGCCTATCGCTATAACCTCTCTCCTCTCCAAGGTGATGGAGCATGTGATCAACACGCAGCTTCTAAGATACCCAAAGTACACGACCTGGTCAGTCACCCTCAATATGGCTTTCGCCACGGTCACTCGACTGGTGACCTTCTAGTGTATCTCACACACTGATCGGCACTAGCCATTGAGAGTCAAGGGGAGGCATTGGCATGTCAGCTTGACAAAGCGAAGGCGTTCGATCGGGTCTGGTACTTGGCCAGTACACAAGGATACAATATGTTATAATATGAAATGTCATTACATCACACATCCCTCATTCCATTGTGGAGGAAAACTGCGGAGAACACTGTCTAAGGTCTCTGACTGGGGATGGGTAAACTTAATCTGATTCAACCCTACAAAGACACAAGTCTCTGCGTTCACTGCTTAGTTAACCCCATTCACAGTTGTCCCACAATTCCAGAACACTCCCCTCTCTAACTCCAAGAGCTGTGGGATCCTTGGTGTTCACATCTCCAGCGATGTTCAGTTCCGAAATCATTTGCAAGACAAGGTGAAGCTGGTGTCCAAAAACTAGGTGTACTAAACAGAGCAAGGCAGTACTTCACCTCGGGTCAGAGGTTGCTGCTTTACAAGTCGCAAGTTCGGCCCAATATGGAGTACTGTTGCCATTTTTGGGCGGGTGCACCCGGATACCAGCTTGGCTTTTGACTCAGTTCAACAACGGGCTGTGAGAATTGTCGACGATTCCAAACTCACTTGCCGTATCGAGCCCTTAAGTCTAAGGAGAGACTTTGCCTCCCTGTCTGTGTTCTACCACTTGTACAATGGGATGTGTTCTGAGGAATTGTTCGAAATGATGCCCAGGGCTACTTTCTACCATCGCACCACTCGCCATCGGCAGAGAATTCATTCTCACACTTTAGAAACGAAATGGTCACATACAGTGTGTAAAATTGGTGAATAAAAACTTTTTGTAGAAAACCAACAGATGAGCAAAAAAATCATTATTTTACACAAACATGCAACAAATGAAAATTCTAAGTAACATGCAAAACAGATAATATTAAAAACTGAACTTGAACTGTTTAGCTAGTAGATCGGTAGGTCGGGCCCAAACTAAAATGTGGTCAATTATTACATGTCATAGACTTGATAGCAATAGATTCTGTAATTAACCCGTCACGCGTCCAAGGTCCCACAGTGGGACCTAAGCGAATTGTGTCGCGGGGGATTTTTTTCAGGACAACTTTTATCAGACAGGCTAATTGTAAGTATTCAGAAGTGAAGCCAATGGCATGTACTACATTCTAGTATTTTTGAGTGGACAATATTTTGTGCGTTTAATATTTTTTTATCAGAAATTGTTTTGGTAATTTGATCCGGCCGCCATTTATATTGCGCCATTTTGAGTTGGATTTTGGATTTTATTAACAGTAGCTTAGAGTTCATTTTGACCCCTGGTAATGAGCTATATATAAAAAACTATGTATTTTTTTAGTAAATAAATTTATTATTACTTATTATATTTATCATTAACTTATTCTTATTACTTTTTTTTATGCTGTATATATTAGGGAACATACCTAAAAATAAATAAAGAGGAATAAACATAATAAAGTTAGGTGTATGTCCGTTTGTATGCGGCAAGGGCAGATAATTTCCTTAGTATGGGCACGCTTGACGTGTTAATATGATTGTATGTCTTGTTTGATGACCAAGCCGATATCAACTACGACATCATACTTTATATTTAAATATAATGAATTTATATTATATAACAAGGACTATTGCAAGGTTGCAAATGTAATTTTTGAACTAAAAAAAGTTATTCAAAATCATGGGACTTTGATTGATCATGTAAACCACCTGTCATAAAACACAATACATATATTTTTTTATTGTTTATTTGGAAGATTAGCAGCACAAACATTTAAATAGATAAGGTAAGTACCTAACATAAACTCTAGTGAGAAAACTAAGCTTTATAAATAAGATTTAATTCAAACAAGAGCACTGTACAAAAAAAATACAAATTTAGTGCTTGCCTATATATGACACAACAGTACAGCAACTATAGCCTACTTTGCAGACAAGAAGCAGGTAACTAATTAGCACAACAAGCAGTGGCTGTGTTTACAGCTGTTTCATGACAAAAGTATGTACAGTGATACTGTCAATATGACACTCCTCAACATGAATACCTAATTGGCTCTGCCATGTCACCCAGTATCAATATATAATTATCACAGAATTAAAAGAGTTTTAATTATAGAAATAGGTTTACCTAGTATTTAAAAAGTATAATATCTTTATATAAATGCTGCAAATTCCAAGATATAATTATCATTTAATACTTTAGGATTTTTCTGGCTAGGTATGAACTTGTATATATGTGTATACATATTACAAGTAGAAATTTGATTTCTTTTGTTTTTGTTATTTCAGAGAGGAATAAACTGGGTTCACATTTAGAGTTCCATATACGATAAATGCTAGCATGTGACTGCAAATTAATTTACTAATAATTGCCTTATTATTCTAATATGAGTAAATCCACATAATGAAGGTTTAAACTATAACATACATTTTTTTCACATCAAAAAGTGTACTCAAGTCTGTAACAAAATTAATCAAATTCTTGCACACTTAACTCTTTTGGGTATGCCATCACCTTAATATCTATTCTTTTGTCAAGAACACACAATTCAATGTTCCCTAAGACTCTTCTACTTACTTAAGAAATTCCAATTACCTACTCAAAATGTCAATCACAAAACAATGTCAATTACAAATAAAAGATATGACTAGCGCAACAACGGACAGGGAACAAGGGTGCCCAAAGGAGCTACGGGAGCTACTTACAAAACTATAACTTAGCTATTGGTCTAATTTAAATAAAGGTTATAGGCATGATCAAAAGTTTTTTTTGCCAAAGTCAAATATTTTTTAGGCCAAACTGTTATACAGAATTATTTGTACGTGATGTGATGACTAACCTCTTAATATCAGTCATGTTGGAGGCGCGACAGCTGCTTGCGTGCGTCGAACAACAAGTAATAACTAAGTTACATCAAGTTCGGGTAATGTTTACAAACTGTAAACCGAGCAATTTGAAGGAAAACTGCTGAATATATCTTACACCACTATATACCATATTGCAACATACGTTAGGTATTTAAAAATAATAGAAAAACTGCTTAGTCTGAAAATTAAGCATTTTTTTGTGGTACAGAAATAATATAGGAAGCCAAATATGATCAGGAATATATAAAAAAATGACACCCAAATTATTCGAATGCCGTGGACTTTATCACGATTATATTTTGACAGTTAGTTGCAGTGTTGCCAAGTCCATACCAGAGTCCCCAAAAATTTACCTAGATTTAAAATAATTCTTTTGCCATAATCTCGGAAGTTCATACAACTTTACGCTTGATTTTAAGTTAAAAAAATGAACAAAAAATCAAGAGCTCGCAGTTTTTTGTTTTGTAAAATTACATTCAAATATTTTTTTTAATGAATATACAAAGTTCATTTATTTTGCTCCAAAATACATTTGTAGTGGTAGCAAAATAGGTGATTGCATTTGCTTTCGTGCTGTCTCTTACTGTTTTGTTGAAAAATGTATTTCCTTTCCTGCTGTCAGTTGCAAAATTTGCAAGAAATTGCTAGCTATAAAAACAGACCCATAGTAACACTCTATCACTGACCTCTATTATAGTAGATATTTGTACATAATACTTTATAATTTGTGATAGTAGACCATAATACTTTATAATTTGTGATAGTAGACCTCTACTACAGTAGAGGCCAGTGCACGCTATAATCACACAGATTAGATTATAATCCTTCAGAGTCTCGCCCTAAAAGCCCGGTGAAGCAGTTATGGCTAAATAAGCAACTACATAGTCAATCAGAAAAAAAACGTGAATATTCTCATCCTTTAGTGTATATTATTTAAAAATTCAGTCACTGTTGTAAACTGTTGTTGGCAAAATTGTCACATAGTACAGTCAAATAAAATAAATTTTTAGGCTAAAAAAACATTATTTGGTAGGTAGTGCTTTGAATTTTAGTGTGCATGTTCGTTAAAACCTCCCGTTGAACGTACTAAAAGTCCCCACCGATAGCTGTTGCGCTCGTGCCGCCATCTTGGAAAAAGAGTACCTGTTTTTAGTTTTTTGCTTATATCTCGGCAATTATCACTGATACGAAAAAAAAGTGTATGTAAAAATTATACCTTATTAAATATTCCACAAAAAAGCATATGTACATGTGTTATTATTGTATCTCTATTATTTTAGCTGTAATCCGGCATTAAAGAGGAAAATCAATTATTTTTTGCTGTCGTTATACCATTTGTTTTCTGTTTTCTCCAAAATTGTTCAAATATTTTTTTAGACTTATTCCGTGAAACTAATAAGAGAGAGATAGAAAGAGTAAGAGAGAGGGATAGACAGGGAGAGAGAGATAAAGAAAGATGAGAGGATAAGGAAGAGAGAAAAAGGAAAGGAGAGGGAAGAGGCAAATACGTTATTATGTGACATGATGTGTATGGCTGGGTCGGAACATGTTTTAGGGCCACTTGAAGGTATAAGTACCACCATATAGCTACGACCGGCTTTCAATACCGGAAAGGTTTGACCAGCCATCAGCTGATCATCGTCTCGTAGGTATGCTTTACTTCCCATAAAGACTTAGGCACCTTATTCCGAATTACGTAACTTTAAATGTAAATGTATATAGTTAGCAAGCACCGTTTGTAGTACTGCAACACTACCAATGGCAAAGATCTGTGCAGGTTGATTGACATAGTCAAATTTAACATTATAGCTCTAAAGACAGCTACTTGACATAACGATTTTACAAAACATGAGCCTAAGTTTCTGTTTCTTGCCTAAGAAGGCCCATAAAAGCTTATCAGCTTACACTTACTAAGCTAAGCTACTATCAGCGAGTGCTCTAGACAAGAGTTTACCGGTTCCCGAGGACACAGAGTTAGGAACTAATAAGAGAGCCTAACGCCGCACAACGACAACGTAACAATTATCCCTCTACCGAGGACTAGACTCCTTCCACAAAAGTGTCAAGGAGGCTACAGGTGAACTTTGTCAAAGCAGTCACGAAAACCTGATAGAAGGGATCTAGCCCGGCCTCTAGGCTAACTGGAGCTATAAAGCTATTGAAGTCGACACCCTGAGCGCCATGCCTCCGTTCAAACATCTAAATTAATCCCTGCGTTTAACGACTACTAAGAGGCAGATTCCTTAGAAAAAACGTAGAGTCGAAATGCTTGCTTAGCACTAAACCTTCCTAAAACACTAAAATGTCCGCGAGGTAGACAGTGAGGTCAGAAAGAAGATGCGCTCTCCCGCCGCTTGCCTCTCTACCTCCTGCAATTGTAGACAAAGTTCTCCAGACTATCAAAATTAAGGTTACCCCTGATTATATAATAATAAGTTTTTTTTACGGGGCGATGTTTAAAGAACCCTAAACCCCTTGTCATATAGATCATTTACTTAATTAGCTTAAACAGCTTTTCAAAAGCTTTGAGTAAATTTTATTAACGGTAACTAATACCACGGTTACGTAATTTGATAGACACTATAGACCTACCACTAAGCAATATTATAACCAATAGATTGTTAGAGCAAAGTTCATCCAGGACTTCTACGGAGCGCAAACTTAGGCTTATGTTCTGTGGAAACACTATGCTCAGCCTATGATTGGCAATAAGGGCGTAGTTAGTAGCAGTCATAATGTTAAAAATGAGTTTGTTTATCAGTCTGCCGAGAACCTTACCTTTGTTCTACGCAGGATAGGTGGTCTTTATCGGAATTAGACGCGATGATGATCGGCTGACGGCTGGTTGGTCTAGTTTATTGGCTATTCTTACTCAACAAGCGGACCTGAAAGACGTCCCGCCCGCTATACACATCATGTCGCATAATGCATCTGCCCCTCCATTATATCTCCCATATACGCAAAAAACTAAAAAAAATCGCCCAAGTGCGAGTCGGACTCGCGCACGAAGGGTTCCGTACCATTATCTACAAAAACGAGCAAAAAAATCACGTATATTTTTTTCTGTTTTTTAGTGTTTGCTGTTATAGCGGCAACAAAAATGCATCTTCTCTGAAAATTTCAACTGTCTAACTATAACGGTTCATGAGATACAGCCTGGTGACAGACGGATGGACGGACGGACGGACAGCGAAGCCTTAGTAATAGGGTTCCTAATTACCTTTCAGGTACGGAACCCTAAAAAGTACCATTTTTCCAAGATGGCGGCGATTTGAAATTTTATAGCCAAGCCGTTTAGAAGTTATGTGAAAAAGATAAGTACGTTAGGACAATTCTTACTACCTGTTGTCCTATTACCCGTTATCCTGTCAGAATGAAGCATTTTCCCGAGGTAAAAAGTAGCCTATGTTCATCAGGGATAATGTCGGCTTCTAATGGTAAAAGAATTTTACAAATCGGTCCAGTAGTTTCGGAGTCTATTCAATACAAACAATATAGATAATTCAGATAAAGCATATTTATTTTTATTACCGCGTGACTTTCTGGTGGGAAAAATGGTAATCATTTCATATGATTTTACCACGGCATTTTTCGTAACACTTTGTACGATTCAAAACATCATGTATTATACCCGATTATTTATAGAATTAATTAACCTTGACCTCCCAACGGTTCGTCTATACATGTCTCCGTTGGTCAATTGTCATAGTTTAGGTATATAGAAAAATATCTTTGAAACATTTTCGTAACACTGTACGATCCATAATATCGTATACCTAATTCTTTACAGAGTTAACCTTGACCTCCCAACGGTTCGTCTATGCGTGCCTCCATTAGTCGAGTATCATGGTTTAGGTATATCTTATAAAAGGGCCCAGCCTTAGAGTATACATAAACAATAGAGCGCGAATACTCCTTATGGCTCACAGTGCAGTCCGTAGGCAGATGTTCTATAGATAGTTAGATAGATGATGTAAAGCTAAAACAGTGAAGCACCATATCACGGCCGACTTAACAATATCGATAGTTTACTACACGCATCTGTTAACTTTGTAATGATGGTAATATTTAACATATAGATATTGCATGATTTTACCCGATTGCGGCAAAGTTCAAAAGAAAGGTAATGGGTTTAGTTGGTACAAGCTTTTGACCGTGCTTATGTGCTATTCAAATTAGTGTGAAATAGTATAGTGCATACGATTTTTTTGTCAGAAGTTTATTACTTTGTGACTCAGTACATTGAATGCTTCAGCAGTGAAACCTGGAGCAGCGTCAATGCACTGGTATCATTTTCTTAACGTGCTTGGATGGGGCAAGCACGTGTTAAATGTACTTTTTATGTACGAATAGGCCTTTGGCGAGTAAAAGTGGAGCGTGAGTGCAAACATACGCAGTTTGGGGGAAAATTGTTTTTTTTCTTTATCATTCTCTTGATAAGTGCTGCCGCTGATACATTGCACACTTCGAGAAGATCAACATGCTCGTCTACGGGATGCATATAATGCATTACATTGTAAACGCCGGCGTTTTTCTATGTCCTCTAAACGAATTATTTGCTTTTTTAACTTTTTTTTTCTTGGTGTGTCCATAATATGCGGGTCGGAGCTTATTTTGTCAACAATGAACACCTCTTGTACCATATTTGAACAAGTAGGAACAGAAACGTTGGACTGGTGGGTAGAATGTGAGTACTCATGACATGAAGACAGAAAAAGTGTTGGAACAGCGTTAATAACTAGCTTTCGTAGCCCACTGTTGGTTTCGTACATTAAAGACTCAGAAAAATGTAGGGAACATATTTTACTCCAGATGTTTGGTTCCCAGTCTGCTTACTTTACAGCATCAATCCATTTCTTCATTAAATTAGGAACTTTCGGAAATCTAAAAACAAGATTTTTATATTTAATTATGATATATTATAGAGGTTAAATACATATTTTTTGTTTTTGCACATTCATATGTACAGGCAGACATAATGTTTGATTTATTCTCACGCTAAAGCAGTAAAAATACAAACATACACACATACACATTCAAGTTATACCTTAAAATAAATTGCAATTCGTTTTACTTAAGTATACTTAAAATTTTCATATGACATATCATTTATTTACATATAAAGTTTATTATAATTATATTGGCAATAATTAAGGAAATTTGTCAATTTAAACTCAGGTTAACTACTACTATTATTTCGAATGAAAGTTTAAAATGTGCTCGAGTAAATAAAACACAATATTAATAAATAAATCAAAACAAAAAATAATAAATCAAAAAAAAAAACAAACAATAATATCGATAACCATATCTAATCGAGGTCACACCACTAATCAACAACCGTCAGCACGGAGGCGGGCGGGCTGAGGCAGCGGTACCCCCTTCCCGTGCCTCCTTTACCCCCGCAACGCGTAATTTTTGATTTGTTTTTTAGTATTAAAAATCAACTTACCGATGAAATGTTACACCAGATTTCTGCCTAGTGTGTTTATGAGTATCGCTTTTACATGATTTTACAACACATTTCACCATTTTTCAGCTTTAAAACAATTAAAAACCTATTTTGAATTAGTTCTGCACGCTCTTCGCTGGCGTTCGAACACCACTACCTAGATTATCGAACAAGCACAGACTTTGTTCCCACCCGAGATCGCGCGCTCTATAGCTTGCTTATGTATACTCTAAGGGCCCAGCATAATTCTCGGTGCTCTTTCTTCCGTCAACACATTAGTTTCTTTAAAAGAAATAAAAAACTCTAGGTTTCTAGGCCTATTGTTGTCTCCACCTAGTTGTGTCAGCAGAAAAAAAAATCAAGATATCCTACTGCCGTATTCAGCTTCGCAATCTATAGGTCACGGTTTTGAGAACAAAATCGCCTAACAATTGATCTGTCATTTGTGATCCTTAAAAAAATATTATAAAATGTATTTTCGTGACTTTGTGCTGAGTGTGCACGGCGGCGGTGGGTCGTTGGACGGAATAATGCTTATATCGCGTCCGTCTGGCCGTTCGACCTTGCTTGCTTTGCGTTCTTTGATAATTACGTGATTTGTTACACGTGTAGCAATCATTTGATGGCTTCCGGGTGGATACATCTTCGTTGAGCGTCACTCGAATAGCTTCACGTAGAGTCGAGACGGGTCTGGTTACATTTTCTCGATTTTGTTTCCAAATTCTTAGATAATTTAATCTTTCTGGAACGACTTTTGTTGTTCGTTTAGAATGGCTTTAAGTTTATGTTGACTTCTTTCGACAAACGTGTTTTCAGGACGAAGGAGGTTTTGTAGTCTTCTCATTTTAACACACTACAACAATACAACACATATTAGCACATAAACAAAAGAAAACTTATAAGTACAAAGGCGAACTAAGTGTGTAAGAGATAATAACCAAAGAAAAGTAGGAAGCAAACAGTGTAAGTACAATTATTCATAAACTAATTAAAATTAAAAACAATTATTAATGTAAATATATAAAAAAAATACTAAATATATAAATAATATTACTATTACTTATTAACATACATATATTATACAATAATATAACATAAATATAAATAAACAAAATACATTATATATAATGAATACCTGCATATAACACTCAGTTTTATGTTGACTCTTATGTTGTTCTGTTGAAAATAGATATTTGAAAATATTAAGTGAAAGTCTGAAACCGGGAAGCGAATTCCAAAGTTTTGCTCCACAAACAACATAAGAGTCAACATAAAACTGAGTGTTATATGCAGGTATTTCAATAAGTGAAGTAAGGTAGTATGCGATCTAAGAGGTATGTCTCTAGGAAATAGAAAATTAAAGCGATCTCTAAGATACTGAGGACAAAGATAAAAGGACTAAGAGAGTAAGTAATTTATTGTCCATAGCCAAGCGTATATCATCAGTCACAATTAAGGCCGGGACGGAAACCTGATTGTAGTGGACTAAGAAGTTGATTAAGGTGTAAGTAATGAGACAATTGTTTACTGACGAGACGTTCGATAGAATAGGTAAAATTGATATCGGTCGTCCTGATCTGAAATTAGGGCAAGAAACAGAATTTGATGTTTTTGGCAGTGGTACAACAAATGCCTTCTTCCAAGAGGAAGGAAATTTGCAAGCTTTTAATGAAAAATTCAAAATGTGAGTTAAAATGGGTGAAATTAATTCTAAAATAAGAGTAAGCATTTGTAGGCATAAATTGTCACAACCTACAACCTTAGAAGATATAGAAAGAAAATTTATTTTTACGTCACGCTCGGGGATCGGGATTGTCACAGTTATTAAATAAAATGCTTCAGAAACTTAGATATACCCTTAAGCCATCTAAGTGTAAGTTCGGATACACGCAGTTTAAATAATTAGGGCATGTTGTATCCAAAGACGAGATTTTACGCGACAAAGAAAAGTTATCGCGTATTGAAGATAACAAGCCTCCGAAAGACATCAAGGGTGTAAGATCTTTGGTTGGTTTCTTATCGTATTACCGGAAGTTCATACCGAATTTTGCTAAAATTGCGTTGCCTTTGACAGATTTGACGCGGAAAATAAATAGTTTTCATGGGGCGATAGATAAAATGTAAAAATAGATGAATTGTTAAAATTTGAATAAGTTGAATAAGTAAAATTAAGGACCCACCTTTTTGTTACAATATTTTTCGGATGATGAAAGGCTCATTACAAAAATAGCGACGGATGCCAGCGATACGTGCCTAGGAGCCGTGTTGTAACAAGACGAAACTGAGAAAAATATGTTTCCAGTCATGTTCGTATCGATAAAGTTGTCGGTCGCCGAAAGAAATTTTCCGTAACAGAAAAAGCAACATTAGCCTTAATTTGGGCCTTAAATTTCTTTAGAGGTTACATATGGGGTAAATCGGGTAAAGTAGATACTGTCCATAAAGGTTTGTGTTGGTTAGCGACTAAACGAAACAAATCAGGTCGGTTAGCCTGGTGGATATTGGCGTTACAGGAGTCTCAGTTCACTGTAACTCATTTGAAAGGCAAGCTAAATACATTAGCGGATTATATGTCGAGTTATCCACTAGAAGAAAGAACCTCAAAGAGATTTTAAGGATAATTTGGTAGTTTTAGCTATACAAATCGATCGCTTATAGGAAGAACAAAGCCGGGATGAATTTTGTACGAATATTCGCAATAGATTATTGAATCGCGGAACGCCACGGTTCATAGGCTTTTGACGTGACAACGTCTTATAAATTGGTTTGCCGGGTGACACTTCAAGAAACTGCGTTACGCTCCGCTCACGTTATGCGCTCACAATGAGAGCGAGTGAGAGGCACGCGCCCGCCTAAGAGCGAGAGAGACAGACATAAAATCATTGTCACGTAAAACTTTCGCCCGTATACCGACTTTACAGGCAACCAGTTTTTTTCATAAGGGAAAATCTAATAATGCATGCATGGATAGAGAGAAATCCAAATATGTTACACCTAAAAGTTTAATGCATGAACTTCTAGCTGAGTTCATGACGACGCAATGTCAGTAGGTCATCTAGGTGGGCAACCCTTGACATTCTGAGGACCAAACTTTGCAAATACGTTTCCGGGCCGCGTTTAAAAGTACTTAGTGCATTTTAAAGTAGTGATACTATTTTTTGCGATAGATATTAGACATGAAATAATACAACAATGTTGTTATAGTACAATTTACTAAAATAACAAAATGAAATTAAAAAAAATGGTACATTATAATCAAATCGTGAAATTTGCAATTGTTACAAACTACGAAAGTTAAATACACCGAAATCAATGAGACACTTGAGCTTGAATTTGGGAAACTAATCCATCGATATTTGGATTAATTCCACTGATACAATTTTTTTCCCAAATTATCGTCAGTCAGTCTCGTACGAAGTGTTTATTTATTAACGTTCATCAATGAAAAGAACGCATTCATAAGTACCGCCAAACGCACAAATCAATCTTCTTGCGAATTTTCTAAGCTGCGGAAAATTGTCTTTTTTAGGTATTTTTTGTAGAAATTGCACAACTCTACGTCTTTAAATTTGGATTTTAAGAGTGAGTTTTCTTGAATCTCGATCAACTCCATTTGTATGTGTATTGGAGCATTTTTTAGATTACATTTTGTAGGAGTAGCAAATAAACTGAAACAGTCTTCCATGTCTTTGGTCGCTAAATCTGTTCGAAAATTGTTTCGAGAGTAAGCAATATTTTTATATTTAGAGAGCGTGTTGAAATGGTAACTGTTACCAGACAGCATCTGTGACTCCCACAAGCGTAGTTTGATCTGAAACGCTTTTAAATGGCGGTACAAATCACTAACTAACTGTCCTTGTTTTTGAAGTTTCAAATTTAAATCATTCAAATAGCCTGTAAGATCAACCAGAAATGCTGTCAAATATCCATTTTTGGTCACTTAATTCAGATAGTGGTTTATCTTTTATAAAGTCTGCTATCTCATTTCTAAGCTCGTAAAACCGTTTCAACATTTTTCTTTTGCTCAGCCATCAGACTTCACAATAATGTTACGTCGTTATATTCAGCTGATATTTCATCCAAAAACGCCTTGAACTGACGATGGTTAAGCCCTCGGGATCGAATAAAGTTGGTGGTTTTTACTACCACATTCATAAAATTTTGGAGTCGAATGGACTTAGAACACAAGTTCTGTTGGTGGATAATGCAATGAAGGACTATCAAATCATCTTTTTGCACATTTAATTCTGTTGCTTTTCCATCCGTCAAAGTCCGATGAAACCTTTACGTAGGCCGACCATAGAAGGAGCATACTCATACCATCAGTGCATACTCCAGTTAATTTTGACCTTGGCAAGCCAAAACTTGTGAATACCTTTTGAACTTCAATAAAAATATCATCTCCTGTAGTGGCTCCTTTTCGCGGCTGTAAAGCAAGTAATTCTTCAGTAACAGTAAACTCCTTATCAACACCTCGAATAAATATACCTAGCCAGCTGAGATGTGTCAGAGACATCGGTCCACTTGTCTAATGCTATGGAAAATGATTCAAAACCAGCCACACTTCTGAAATACACTCCTTGATAATGTTCCTTCGGCAAATGGATTTAATGTCTTTGCTAATTTGAGCTAACTATAAAACTAGCTTTCACAACATTATCAAGTTGTGTTCTTTGTTTATGAAACATTTGTTGCTTTTTTTCCAAATTTGCGGTAAGCTTCTGGATTTTATCTGTTCTTAATTGTCCTGTCAGTAAGTGCAGCGTAGCATGCTTAGTTGATTAATGCCTCGTTATATTGAATTCTTTCATTACTGAAATGGACAGCAAACAAATAGGCTCACCATTGTGCAAGATAAAAAAGAATTCTTCAGTCCATTTTTCTTGAAACTGGCGACCCCCTGTATCTTCTTTTCGTTTCTTTCCACCAGACATAATTTTTGTTTACTTTTCGTTCAATACACTTAATAACAAACTATAGTTAGTAACAACTCAAGAAGCACACAAAGTCACAAAGCAAGCTGACGGCTGGAGCAGTTCGCTAGGATATCGCTTGTCCAAGTTATCACCTCGGTAGCTCAAATAGAACTGAAATAACGTTCTTTTTTTTTTTTTTTTTCTGAGCTGACTATGCAGTTGGCTGTTGTAGCCATTACTGCTTCACCGGACTTTTGGGGCGAGACTCCGAAGGAGCCTCAGCCCATATAGCGCCCAACGCTCAAGGGCTCCCCGCGAGGGAAGCCTTGGCTTGGGTTGTCGCTCTCGGGGGCGTCCCTTCGACCGGCGTGAGTCTCGAACCCGAAGGTGAGTCACCGCCAGGAGGGGAGTTCCCCGTTACGCGGGTGCGGTTGCGATTGAGTGGGGGCGAGAAGCGCCCCGGCACTCTTTGATACCTAGTGTATCCTTGTGGGCGCCGACGAACCCGGGGACGTCGGCGTCGTGTTTGGAGGGAGGCCCTATTCGGGGAGGTCGTAGAGACTAATCCCGCTATCCGGACAGCGAGATCGTCATCTGGGGACGTTAGTACGTGCCGAGGCCGCCTAACAATAGTTTTACGACCGTGACCGGGTCGATCGGGGGGACGATACGTTGTGGATTGCACAATTAATCGATTCGGGTGATTTTGCGTACGCTCGAAAGAGCGGACTGCCAAGTCTTTAAAGTATTGGGGAATCGTGGGAAGTTCGAAGTCTCTGTGTAGGTCCGCATTGCGAACGTACCAAGAGGCTCCAGAGGCCGCTCTGAGAAAGCGGTTTTGGAGGGTCTGGAGTTTGTGGAGATTGCGCTTGGACAGCGCAAAGACAACGCTAGCATAAGCTAGTATGGGGCGGATGCAAGTTGTGTAAAGATTTAGCTTATTTCTAAGCGACATCTTACTATACTTGCCTATCATGGGATAGAGACGACCGAGGACAAAAGCGGCTCGGTCTCTGACTATTTTGGTGTGAGCTTGGAAGTTCAAACGACTTTCCATGGTCACACCGAGATATTTGGTCTTATTTTGCCAGGGAATGGCACGACCGAAAAGAGAAAGGGGAGGAGGCCGCGGAGGGCGGCCTAAGGTAAAAAGGACGGCAGAGCTTTTGTCGGGATTCACCTCGATTCTCCATTTCCGAAACCACTCGCCTAGGGCGGTGATAGCGGGTTGGAGTCTCTCAGTGATTCGACTCACTTGCCTATCGGTAGTATAGAGAGCGGTATCGTCCGCAAAGAGGGCTAGATTGGTACCTATCGTTTTAGGGATATCGTTAGTGTATAGAAGGTACAAGATGGGGGCAAGCACGGACCCTTGCGGGACTCCTGCTTCTATGGGACGGGGGGAAGATAGAGTGCCTTTAACTTTGTAGCGAAAGCTACGATTCGACAAATAGTCTCGTATGATGAGCACGAGACGATCTGGCAACTGAAAGTTGTACAGTTTAAAATTAAACCGTTGTGCCAGACTTTGTCGAAAGCTTTCGCTACATCGAAGAAGACAGCGCCCGTGTGACGGGTCTTACCTAACGCTGGCCGAAAGCCAGTAAGAATATGTTCCGTTATGCGGAGGACTTGATGGACGCATGAGTGTTTGGCACGAAAGCCAAACTGCTCATCTATTAAAATGCCTCTGGAGACTATAGCGTTCCGTAGGCGAGCGAGGAGGAGGCGTTCATAGAGTTTACCAAGGGCCTTTAGTAAACTTATGGGGCGATAGGAGGACGGCTCGGTACGAGCTCTACCTGGCTTATGGATGCCTATAACAATTGCATCTTTCCATTGAGATGGAAAGATGCAATGCTCCATAGCAGCGTTAAAGATCGCTACTAGGAGGCAGACAAGGGGCAGAGTGAGGCGCTTTAGGATACCGTTAGAGATACCGTCCGCACCGGGGACTTTACGGGGGCGTAGGTCTTTGATGACCTGTACGACTTCGTCGACAGTGACAGGGGGCAGGGGATCTTGTGGAGGCAGAGAAGTTCTGCGCTCCACTTCGCCGTCTACCTCGCGCACGTGGTCGGGATCGAAGGGCTGTGTGCTTAAGGCACATTGGGCTTGGAGGCTAGACGCTAGGCAATCCGCTTTTTCGTCGTCGTTGAACGCGGGAACGTTGTTGGGACGAGATAACGGAGGGAGAGAGTTTGCGGTTTCGGATTTTAGAGCTCTGGCTAAGTGCCAATAAGCTTGGTGAGAAGGAGAAATGTTCGCCATAAGATCACCGAAACGTTGGGCGCGGAGCTCAGCTACAGCGGTTCTTACACGGCGGTGTAAGTCGTTGAAGCGAGCTTTATTATCGATAGTGGGAGTGCGATCGCGTGCGCGGCGGGACGCATTACGCTCAGTCATTAGCCACCTGATGTGCTGAGGCAGGATTAGGTGGTGATAATCACCAACCGGCACCTGTCGTGAGCACTCGCCAACGGTGGCGGTCAGGTGGCTAGTGAGTGAGTCGAACGCTACGTTAAGATCGGTTGCGGATGAGATTACGTCGGGAAAGCGGTCTAGATGTGGCGAGCTGGGATTTTCGAGCAATTGCCCAAATTTATCCCAGTCCGTCACAGTTCTAGTGTCGGGAGGAGAGTCCGAAGGGGAACCTAATCGGAGGATGACAGGGCGGTGGTCCGAGTCAAGTTCGTCAAGCACCTCTATAGAACGAAAGCTTAGCCTTACGTTCTTTAGAAGTGCTATGTCGAGTACGTCGGGGTTATTCCGAGTATTGTGGGGAAAGAAAGTGGGCGTCATGGGAGCGATAATGTCAAAGTTTAGTCTGTCAACTAAATCGTCAAGGAGTCTGCCTCTCCGTGAAGTTACAAAAGAGTTCCAGCGGCGATGCTTGCAATTTAGGTCGCCGGCAAGAATGACGGCGTCGCCTAAATTTAAGAGCGACTGAAGGTCGCTCTCGAGCAAGTCTTTTAGGGGAGAGAGATAAACCGATGCAATGATGATCGGCTGATGGCCGGTCATCGCTAAGCGAAAGACGGATGCTTCTAAATTCGTAAGTGGTGGAAGATCGATAGGGGAGCAATGCAGGGAGCGCCTGTAATAGATGAGAGTGCCTCCGAGATTGGAGGCAGTTCTATCATTACGGACGGTGCGATAGTTCGCGATCGAAGGGGTACGGACAGCGGGCTTTAGGAACGTTTCCTGGATGAGGAAGACGTCCAGTTTTTGGGACGAGAGGAATTGCGATAATTCCTCTCTTTGGTTGCGGAGACCGTTGGCATTAAAATAGCCTATGGAGACGGACCGGGGTTTTTCACGCGCGGTTGTGCAATCCATTTTGGTTTTAAGGTTTTGGAGCTACCCTGCGGAGGGCGGCGAAGAAGTCGCGATGCTTAGCCATGAAGCCGAGCATTTGAGAGAGATCGGTGATCTGTACGTATTCGGCGTACACGACCTCGAAATAGGCTGCGTCGCAAACCCAAGAGAGTTCGGCGAGAATGTCGAGGTGCTGCTGCTCGGCCGTCTGAGCGGCGTTGCGGGGCAGCGCGAGAGAGGGCGCGGGGGGGCAAGGCGCGTTTGCGCGAGAGGTGCGGGAGCACTTCTCATAGGCGCTGGACGCGGAATGTCCCGGGACATGAGAGGGGCGGGGTAGGGAATACCCGTGACTGAGACGGGCCCGGGGAGTGTAGACAAAAGTTTGTCTGTCTCCTTCGATTTGGACGCGTCAACTAGCGCTGGAGGACGGCTCCAGGCGTTGACAGCGGGGAGGGGTGCAGGCACGAGCGGAGCCTGTTGGCGGGGGGCGGGGGGACGCGATTTACCCTGTTTGGGTTTACGCGAGCTCTGTTTGGGAGCTTTGGGGCACCCGCGGTAATTCGCTGGGTGGCCTTCGCTCCCACAGAGTACGCAAACGACCGGGTCGGATGCGTTAGAGCGATCGCGATCACAGTCCGGAGTGGCGTGATTGCGCAAACATTTCACACAGCGCGGTCTGCGTCTGCAGTTGCGCTGTGCGTGGCCATAAAGCTGGCATCGGTGGCATTGACCCGGGTTCGACCGCTTGTGCGGAGTCTCGACCCGGACGCCCTTGAGGCTGCACACATCTTTAATGTTAAAGATGGCTTTGCCTTCTTTGGTCAGGTCTAGTACTACGAGCACCATGTCGTAGCACTCTGACTTGTTACGGCCATTGTACATTCTATGTACTTCCCGTACGGGGAGGCCTTGGACGATTAGGTCGTCCTGAACAGTCTTAGTGGAGAATTCCTTAGGAACTCCCCTTATGACTGCTCGGAGAACGCGTTCCTCGGCCAGCGAGTAAGTATGGTACTCATACTTTTGGGCCGTGATGAAAGCCGTTAGATTTCGGAAATCTGACGGTGTCGGGACCTGCACTTTGATGCCGCGCTCGGCATCATTGCGGGCGTGCGTATTATTTATACGCTTGGCCTTCATAGCGTTAGCTATATTTGGCCAGGCCCCTTTGTCTTTGATGACAATGAGGGGCGGAGTTTTTTCCGTCCATCCCGAAGTGGGACAGGCGGCCTGCGAAGAGGTGGCGGCGGGGGTTGTGTCCATGGCGGCTGGCTCAGGGCTGGCCGCCGAGGTGGACGGAGAGGGGGAAGCGCTCGGCGCTTTGAGGCGTTTAGCCTCGGAATCGGAGGGTTGAGGAGTAGAAGACTCCAGAGCGGATGCCGCCGAAGCCTTTTTGGACTTTCTTCCGCTTTTTCCCCTTTTTGGTCCCCAGGCCAACCACTTTGAAGCCTTCGTCTTCCTCGGACAACGCCGACTCAGCGGACATTACGGCTGCTGGAGACAGGGGTGCGGTTTCGGAGGTTGCGGGGGGCGGGGTAGCGAGTGGCCGAGAAAGGGTCTCATCGGCTACCGGAGTGGGGGGCGATTGGGCACAAGGCCCGAAGAGCGCGGCGAGCGACACGCGGGTCGCGATAGCGGGGTTCGCGGGAGAGAGAGCGCGAACGAGTGCGCGAGCGAGAGCGCGAACGGGACGGGGCACGCGGCGGCGAACATTGGAAGGGTACCGAGTTGTCGGACGTTTTGTGGGCAGCCACAGCCTGGATAGCGTAGGCTCGGATCAGATCTGAGTGATCACGAAGGCAAACCTTTATGATCTCCCCTATCTGTTCCCGGGACATGCCAGTGAGTAATTCGGCCATGGCGGGAGTGGCCGAGGTGTCGCTTGTGAGTACCTAGTGACTCCCCACCATTGCTGGCGAGGAGCAAGAATACCTAAATGTGGCCAGGCGCCCCGCAGTGCTACGGATTGCCTGGTGTGTACCTAACTCCTACTCCTACAGCCAGGGTTACGTTGTCACCGTTAGGTTTTCCCCCAGCAACGAGACGTTTATGAACGAGAAACGTTAGGTAGACCGCAACTCTGAAAAGAGCTATACGATCTCACCCACCAGCCCTTGAGCACTCGGAACCGGATTTCTACAAACTAAAACGCAATCGATACTTAAAACGCGAGAATGCACGGAGCGGCGAACCGCTGAAGCGGAAATACTACACTAGCGATTTAACCCAAAGCCGGACTCAGACCGGGCGAACCGGTAACAGTCAAAGAGTAAAGCAAGGGTCACCGCTATGCGTAGTAGTTCCGCGACTACGAGAACACACACTCACGCACAAAAACACACAGTATCGCTTCGATAAACTTCGCGTTATGGGCGCGTTGAAGAACGCGCAAACACACTCAGAGCGGGCCGAGAAGCAATTTCCCAGCCAATACACACTGCCGAGCAGCGCTTCAACACTCAGGCCGATTTTCCAGGAATTGCGGGCAATAATCCAAACAACAATTCGAGGTCGTCAGCGCTGAGGCAAAACACCACACAGGGATGCGCACCAGCTGAGTCACCACTGCACGGAGCACACTGAGAGCACTTGACGCTCTAAAACACGACCGCACAACACGAAAGTCGAATCGGGAATGAGAATAACGTTCGGGCCATCCATCCGCTTATATAGGCAAAATGAAGGAATAATCTGGAATAAACTAGTTTAGAATAATTAAGAAGAAATAAATCTTTTGATGTGTCGTCCGTGAGGCGGCAAACCTCAAAGAATTTGAGCCAGCAAGCCGAGTGGCGATTCTCAAAGAGTGAGGTGGCAAACATCGAAGGATTTGATGTTTTTCAAAATGTCTCGCGGGCCGGATCATATCTTACAGAGGGCCGGATCTGGCCCGCGGACCGGTTGTCGCCCATACCTAATTTAGGTGTTTGTAAGGGTCTAGGTAAATCCAAGAGCGTTATAGAGACCGGGTGCACGCAATATAATAGAAAGTTATATAAAATTGTGTGTAATTTGCCAAAAACGTAAGAAAAACATTCGTAGGGAACAATTGGAACCAATTTTATCTAAACCATTGGGTGAAAGGTTTCATATCGATATTTTAAAGGTAACGGCGCGAAGAAATAGGTATAGCGTCGTCGCGGAAGATTCATTTTCGAAATTCATGATAGCTAGGGCTATTTCAGTATGCGATACCGAAACTATATTGCAGTTCATCGAAGATGATATTTTATTAAATTATGTGTCTTGTACGGAAATCTGTACGGATCGAGCTTCAGTTTTTAGATCACGTATAATGGCTATGTTTAGCTCATCTCATGGCCAATGGTTTGGCTGAAGTGGCTATAAAAACCATAACCGACATGTTAGCCAAATATGACAGTGTAAAACAGTTCAGTGACAGATGAAAGACAAGAAAATTGGGATTTATTATTAAGGCGCACTACATACGCATGTAAAATATCCAAACATCATTCGACTGGGTTTTGCCCACTTGAAGTATTTCTTGGCCGAAGTCTTAAAACTGTGTCGGACAATAATGTGAACAACCAAGGTCGTGTCCCATTGATACCGCACGAAGCGCGAGTAAGGGTGTGCGAGAATATTGAACGTGCATAGCATAGGCAAAAACATATATCGAAACTTGTAATTTCAATTGACGTAAAGCACAAAAACCCGACTTTACAGAAGAGCTAAAATAAGTTTTTTTTTTTTTTTTTAGATTTAAATTCATTACGCTTGTGTTTTTAAAGTCATAAAAAGTGATATAGACAAAATATACCTAAAATCTTAAGATGCAGACGATAATTTTTTTTAGTTTTTAGTCTAGTTTGTTATTTTAGAAAATAGATGTGGCTTACATCTAAGAAAATTCATTAAAATGTTCTTTACGTTCATTATTATTCTAAGGCTCAGATTTTTTTTGGACCCGATTGAAAAATTATATTCTTTACGCCTTAAAAACAAATGATTATGAACTAACTTTATTTGTTGATTAGGCGGTAAAGCATACATAGCCTTCAAGTCATTTTTAATAATATGTGTTGTCAAGGGACTTAAAATGGATAAATAACAAATAATTTAAGTAATAATCGGCCCTTTTAATTGTAAAATGTATAGAATAGATACGCAATTATCAGTGTAGGTTTTATCAAGTTGACACAACTATTAAAATTAATTAAAAATTAAATGTTTTATTAAAGTTTAGATAGTTTTATAATCACAGAGACCAGAAAAAAATCGACAAAACAGTTACAAATGTCGACAAACAAATAATTGACTTAATCTAGGTATTATTATTTGGTATTTGCACTTTCTTTGCTCAGTTAAATATAGCCAGATTATTACAAATAAAGGAAAATATAAGTTTAACAAATCCACAAGCATTAACATAAAGCAGCAAGGTACTTAACGTCGGGGCAGAGGTTGCTGCTTTTCAAGTCGCAAGTTCGGCCTCATATGGAGTACTGCTGCCATCTCTGGGCGGGTGCACCCGGATACCAGCTTGGCCCTTTTGACTCGGTTCAACGATGGACTGTGAAATTTGTCGATGATCCCAAACTCACTTGCTTTATCGAACCCTTAAGTCTGAGGAGAGACTTTGCCTCCCTGTGTGTGTTCTACCGCTTGTAGTATTAAATATCAATCTGCGATCGCCAACCCGCATGCCAAGCGTGGCAATTATTGGTAAAACCCCCCCATATGCATTGCACAAAAAAACCGCGGCCCCTTATCCCCGGCAGCCCCACTAGTCCTGACCATGGTAGCGGTCAAGGTAACGGTGGGGCAGGGGGTGCGAAAAATCCCCGGTAGAAATCAGGCTACCACAAACACCGACAACTGGCCCTGGCAACGTACAATGCACGCACTTTGAGGAATGACGAAAAGATTGTTGAGCTGAAAGAAGAAGTAGACAAGCTGCGCTGGGTATAATAGGGCTATCTGAAGTCCGAAGACAGGGGGAGGACTCGATATTGCTCAAATCCGGCAACTTGTTCTACTTCCGGGAGGGCGAACAACTATCCCAAGGTGGTGTCGGGTTTATTCCCTCATTAACAACATTACGACCACCGAGAGTGTGTCGACAAGGGTAGCGTATCTTGTACTCAGATTCACCAAAATATATTCTCTGAAGGTGATACAGGTTTACGCACCGACTTCGGCACACCCAGGTGATTACCTCAGTAAAGAACTATAGACCCATTTCGCTTCTGAGTCATGTCTATAAGCTGTTTTCCAGGTTCATTACCAATCGTCTCGAACGCAACTTTGAAGAATTCCAGCCTTCCGAACAAGCCGGTTTCCGGAAAGGCTTTAGTAGCATGGTCCAAATATAATATGCTGCGCCAGATTATACAGAAGACAGAGGAGTATAATCGGCCTCTTTGCATAGCGTTAGTGGACTATGAAAAAGCGTTCGATTCCAACGAGACCTGGGCGGGGTTACAGTCTCTCCAGCGGTGCCACATAGACTATCGGTACATCGAGGTGCTGAAGTGTTTGTATAACAGAGCCACGATGTCTGTCCGACTACAAGACCAGAACACGAAACCAATCCATCTGCAGAAAGGTGTGAGACAAGGAGACGTTATTTCTCCGAAACTGCTTACAACTGTGTTGGAGGATGTGTTTAAGCTTCTAGAGTGATAAGGATAGATAGGGCGTCAACATAAATGACTCTGTATAATAGAAAAACTAAAAACCAGTACATGTCTCCAAGTCTAACAAAAGAAACATAACGGCTTCCGAAAAGGATATATTCTGTTTAAAAGAATTTAACAAACTTAATCATTCTTAAAGTTGTATACTGCTCTAGATAAATGTATTGATAAGCAATGAGTTGTTATAAAGAATTGATATATTCTCCTTTACAACTTTCGTTGCAGCTTTAGGTATTCTGCAATACATATAGCCTTATATACGAATTTGTTACAGTAACAATCCTTTGAAAAGCTCCGCAAAATTCTCTAATAAAGTTCTTCAATATATAATAAGAACGTTGTAAAGAGTTATAACTATTTAAAGGTAAAAGTTAATGCTCTTTTGATGCCAGCTGTACGTAAGCATTAATAAAATAATAAGTAAAGCCTTTACTCTTTATCCTTCATAAAAGTTCCCATACTAAGGCCTTTAGCTATATAGTAAAGTACAGAGAAGTATTTTAAAATGCCAATGGTTGTAATAAGACCTAATTTTTAGCTAATAACTGTATTATTTAATTAGCCTTACTATTTATTAGTTTTTTAATTTATTTTTGCGAACTGTGCAAATATCGTAAAAGATTTAGGAGAAAACTTAAAAGCACTGGTTGTTTCAAACGGAAAGTGCAAAAAGAATATAGAAATTGCACCAGTAATGTAAAAAGTCAAGTTTTACTAGCGAGACCCTAATAAGCTGTATAATAGCAAGTGTTTTATCGCTCCTAATGCTTTTAGCTTTACTACATACTCTCTTAACGCTGCAATACAGCTTATCCCCTTAAAAAAGTTATCTTTACGGCAACGAACTGCCCTCCAGCTGTTTTTAAGTTTTATCAAACTGATAGCACTTCAATGTATGTTTTAAATGTCTAAAGCTTGTGAGTAAACTGCCACCATTTGCTTTTATTTTCATAATATTACGATTCAATTTTCATATTTTCAGAATGCTTTAAATTACACTAAGTCTATTTTACGTGATGCGCTCCTTCATTTTTACCGAAATTGTTAACTAAAAATAAGGATATCCTTGACAAAATACAGAAATATGTTTTGATTTTATCGTATTTTAATACAAACATACGTTAAATAGCTCTTATATCGTGGGCGCGTGAAATATCAATTAAAAATATGTATATAATTTCACAATAAACTGATATCTGCAACCATATTTCACAATTATTTACTGAAAGAGAAGCAAAAATTTCATTCCCAATTATAATTTTTCCTGCACGTCGACAATCATTACACATACTTTTAACTTAATACTGAATAACTTTAGTTTGTAATTAAAACAGCGTAAATAATACAAACAACATTTGCAGATGCTTATATTTTACGCTTATAAATAACTCGGACTGGGTAAGCGCTATACTAAAGACATATTGTAGGTCAAAAGCAGATTTGTCAGCCTTTATCAAGCACTTACAATTCCGTTATACAACAATGAGATGCTACAAAACAGTTACTCTTAAACCGAAGTCTGTATAATTTCGGGCCCAAATTGCACTTATAAGAGCTGGCTAAGCGCTTATACTGACTTCTTACAGAGTCTTTATACAGGCTTGGGATGAAGCAAATTCTGTTGTTCATCTATTCAATATTGTGTTACTTGGGCATTCACCTTCGATTCGCCGACGACATAGTGGTCATGGCAGAATCGCTGGAAGACCTAGGCACGATGCTCGGAGCCCTCAGCAGAGTTTCCCAACAGGTTGGCCTTAAAATGAACGTGGATAAAACGAAGGTGATGTTCAATGTCCATGTCGCGCCTATACCGGTTGTTGTTGGGAACGCTACTCTCGAAGTTAAAGTGACAAATACACATACCTAGGGTAAGTAGTCCAATTAGGTAGGTCCAACTTTGAGAAAGAGGTTAACCGAAGAATCCAGCTCGACTGGGCAGTGTTCGGGAAACTACGCAACATCTTTTCGTCCAAAATACCTCAGTGCCTAAAGACGAAAGTTTATAATCAATGTGTATTGCCAGTGATGACTTATGGTACACAAACGTGGTCTCTTATTGTTGGCCTCTTAAATATGCTCAGAGTCGCTCAGCGAGCTATGGAAAGAGCTGCGCTTGGTGCTTCTTTGCGCGATAGAATCCGAAACGAGGGAATTCGCCGAAGAACTAAGGTTACCGACATAGCTCAAACAGTTACCAAGCTGAAGTGGCAATGGGCAGGCCACATCGCTCGCCGAACCGATAACCGATGGGGAAGAAAGGATCTTTCGACTAAAACGAAACGTAACGTAACAAACAAGTAAATTAATTAGATAAAAGAAATAAAATCCTTTATAGCTGCTAGCATATAAGTGTAAAAGAAAAATATACATATTATTTGAACCTCTCGAAGTATGCTTCATATATCCTGGTAGGATTCACGGATCCATCAAAGTCAAAATGTTTTATTCAAATAAGGATTTTACAATCACATTTGAATCGTCAAAGTTATGAAATATTATTTTTTGAACCCTCTCACCCTCCCTCCGGTTCACAATGTTGTTGATTTCTACCGAGAAGAATCCGGCAGGAAACTCGACAGTTACTCTTTTAAAAAAATCATAAAAACTAAAATACAATCAACGTTTTAAATAAAAAATTTAAGCTGTACAATTTTATATTATTCCTATTTTAATTTGTTTTACCTATGCATCCTGTAATAGAGCATCTTCAGTCCCAAGGATTTTTATCATTAACATAGTCTGAAATATTGTAGTATGCTTTTTTACAAAGTTCTTGTTTGATAAAAGATTTAAATTTACTTATTGATAGCTTTCGAATGTTATTGGGAACTTTGTTGAAAAAGTGTATACATTGCCCCATAAAAGAATTACTTATTTTGTGTAGACGTGTATGATGCACCAACAGCTTATTTCTACTTCTAGTATTTACTTTGTGAACGTCACTTTCTTATATTTAACTTTATTGATATTTTTATGTACATATAAAAGATTTTCATATATGTACTGCGACGCTAAAGTTAAAATATTTACTTCCCTAAACCTATCCCTCAGAGATATCCCAGATCATAATTTATAAATAGCACGAATTGCCCTTTTTTGTAACAAAAATATTGTATTTACATCAGCAGCGCTAAAATATACTATTTTTGCAGTGTCGACATCGGTCAATTGTCTTATTTTCTTGATCGCATACACACCAGAGCTAAGTTTTTTGGCTAGGTTATGAATATAAGGACCCCATTGAAGTTTGGAGTCCAGCGTTATCCCAAGAAAGACTGTTGAATTAACAAGTTCTAATTGCTCGCCATTAACATTAATACATCTATCTGACTAACGTTTGGTAATGTAAATTTAACACATTTGGTTTTTTTTCATTGAGTAACAAATTATTAACGTTAAACCAATTAACAATTTTAGAAAGGGCATTATTTAATTTATTATAACATGTTTGTCATCTCTTAACTTTAAAAAGTAAAGAGGTGTCATCAGCAAATAAGACAATATCATAATTTTTTTACATGATTATGGAAGATCGTTAATGTAAATAAGAAAAAGAAAAAGACCTAAAATTGAGCCCTGCGAGACTCCTATAGTGACTGCTGATCCCGGAGATATTTCACCGTTGACATTTTCTGTACTCTCATACTCATGTAGGAGGTCAAAAGGTCGAGAGCTTAGCCTCTAATACCATAGTGATGTAGCTTCCTGATGAAATTTTTATGTTGAACACAGTCAAATGCTTTAGATAAATCACAAAACACTCCAAGAGCATCATGCGAATCCTCCCAGGCTTTAAATAAATTTTTTTATATTGCCACTTCTGCATCGGTTGTGAAACGGCCTTTCATAAAGCCAAACTGTTTACTGCGAAGTAGGTCATTAATACTGAAATAGCTTAACATTTGACAAAGTATGATTTTTTCAAAATCTTTACTGAGTACAGGTAGTATTGAAATAGGCCGATAATTATTAGGGTCTGTTGAACTACCTAATTTAAAAAGAGGTATAACTTTGCTTAGTTTCATCTCATCAGGAAACACACCACTATCAACACAACTATTAAAAATTATGGCTAAGGGTTTTGCTAGAACATGAATTATTGAGTTTATAGTTTTTACAGAAAGTCCCCAAACGTCTGTGGTGTTTTTTATTTCTAATGTTTTAAATGTATTTATGATAGCCGTAGGACTAATGTTTTTAAATAAAAGGGAACTTTACATTCAGGAACATTAGATTTTATTAATTTTTCTGCTAAAATTGCACTTCAGTTAAGATGTTCAGTTGTTTTTAAAGGAATTTTGCTAAAAAAAATTTCAAAGGCAACTGCTACCTCAGAATTTGTTTTTAAACTAGTATTATCTACAATCAACTCAAAGTCTTGACAAGAATTCTAAGCTTTACCAGTTACATTATTTATTATGTTCCATGTCGTTTTTATTTTATTTGTTGAATTTTTTACTTTATGTCTGAGGTGAATTGATTTTGCAACAAGACAGACTTTTTTAAAGGTTTTTGAGTATTTTTTTACATATTCCCTAAATATTTGGCTATTATTATATGTTTTTTCTTTAAATAATTCATACAGCTTACGCCTACTTTTAAAAATACCTGGGGTAGCTTATTCACTAAAACTAAAGCGACTGGAAATAAGTTTCTTTTTTGCAGTAAATATTTTATTATACTCTGTAGTAATAGTGTCAAGAACAGTATTGTACATTTCATTTGGGTTGCCATTATAAAGTAAATCCGGATTTTTATGCAATAAGTTAGATTTAAATAATTCAATCCGTTTAGTTGTTATTGGTATAAATTTATCATTTTTAGTAAAACTATTTTTTTTTCTGACTCTAGATTACTTATAATTGATTTTTGAATAGGTTTTATATCAGTTAATATATTGTCGATGCAAGTGGCACTAGATACATCAATTCTAGTTGGTTCACAAAACAAATTATTTAAATTAAAAGACCGAAAAAGGCGAGCAATCTGGTGCTTAATGAGCTATTTTCTAAAATGTTTATATTAAAGTCTCCACAAACAATGATTTGTTTATGGGAAATGCTGATTTTATTTAGCACTTCTTCCATAACTAATTCGAAATTATCATACATTGCACAAGACGGCTTGTATACACTCACAACAATGAGATGATCAACTTCTATACAGGACAGCTCGGCATTTCGCTCAACTGAGAGGCTCACAATGTCTTTACGTTCCTTAAACTTTAGCTGTTTATTAACTAAAATTAAAGAGCCGCCATGGATTGCATTTACTCAGCTGAACGAACTTCCCACTTGGTGATTAGTGAAATTGAACATAAACTGATGACTGCGTAGCCAGTGTTCAGTGATACATAAAATGCCTATCTTTTGGCAGTTTGTGAACAATTCAATTTCTAGTTCTTTCTGAGACATTTCTTGTATATTCTGATGCACTAGGTTCAATGGTATATTATTTTTAGTATGACAAAGTTTATTTTTTTGTTTCTGTTTGCATAAAAATTGAGTAGACATAGATTGCTTTATATTATCATTATTTATGTTGGAATTAAATTTGCCAAAGTGGTCCTTTGTTGTCTTAAAATTTTATTAAATTAATACATGTCACATGATTATACTGCTCAATAGAAGCAGGTTGTTTAGCTAAATGATTAGCTGAAATGTCAATTACACTATTATAATAGCACTGCTCAATAGCATCAGGTTGTTTAGCCAAATACTTGGCTGAAATGTCAATTACACTATTATAATTACACTACTCAATAAAAGCAGATTGTTTAGCCAAATTATTGGCTGTGGTATTAATATAAAATGATAACGACAAGGCTAACACTCTGGTACAATGATGTGTGAGATAAGATTTATGTCTCGTTCTTATGTAATTATGTCTAAAAATACTGTTAGTATCTATCATATGAAAGTTATTGTTATTGCTAGACATAGTATGCAAAGCTAAATTTAACTCACACCTAAGGCTGTTTTCCTCCTGTGACAAACCCTTACAATAGGGAAATGTAAACATTACAATTTTTTTTACTTTAAGTGCGCTTATACTTTTATAATATTGTCTTAATTCACTTTTATTTACATTACCCCTGATACCGAAAAATATTACTTATGTAGAAGATGGAGTGATTTTGTCAGACTTAATTAAACTTCTCATTATATTAACATAATTGGAATTTGGCATACAATTATTTAAAACCGGTTGTCCTAGACTTGAGCTGAGAAAGTGTCCAAAACCTTTTCCCATTTCATCGCAAAACATTACTATATTGTCATCAACATTACCTACGCAGTTTAGGTATTGTCATCAACATTACCTAAGTATGCAGATACCTACATACACATAGATGTTATGACCACATAAAATGGCCACATTAAGATTTGCATAATTTCTTCTGAAACGTAAATGACAGGTACTTACAAAATATATGTAATAGATACTGGCAAGATATAATATGTGGACAGTGCAGTGTTCTTGTTATACTATAAAATGGTACTTACCTACTTTACACAGCATTGGTAATCAAATGGTGCTACACGTTGCTACGTTGCTATCCGAATCTAAATGAACAAAAAAAAACCTACCTACTTATACACATACACAATGGCCTTCTTAGAAAGAGGTCATTGTATGTATTTTAATTCTGGTAAAATATCTTAAATAAATATACATATGCAGCAATACGACTGTTTCAAATCTACAATTTAATAAGAAAAAAATTAAATGGCACCGAAATATACTTTTTTTAAACTTAATGCTGATCAAGACAGATATCACCTTAAACGTCCCGTATTAGTTCTCAATTATTAGGGCAACCCTAACTATCTATTACAATTATTGGTACAGATATTTCACGACATTGTCTTATTTGCTGATTACTTTTTAAAGTTAAGAGACGACAGAATAAGGAACCGATAGAACAAATATTTTTTTGTTATACGTGTGGAAATAAAGTTCATAAATGTAGTAAAAATGATCAAGGCCAAATGCAAGTATATGAATATGGACAAGGAAGAGCAAATTCAAATGGATATCGAGGCAGAAACATAAGAGGACGATCGTGGCAAAGAAGATCGATGCGAGGGCGAACAAGAAGTGACCCTAGAAGAGCAACCTGCGCTGCAGTTAGTGAAGAACAAGAAGCAACTGGTGAATGGTTGTTTACTGCACATGATGGTAATGATATGAAGACATTTGCAGATATGAATTTAGATTCAATAAAGTTCATAATTGACTCTGGAGCCACTGAACATCTTATTAAAGATAATTTTAGAGATGTTATGTTTGACATTTAAAAAATACAGGAAATTAAGATTTACGTAGCAAACGGCGAATATTTAACTAGTAAAGAAAAAGGTAAGATAAAGGTATATTGGCAAAATGAAAGTATTACTATTGAATGCTTAATTGTGACTAACCTGAATTATAATTTACTATCTATAAGGCAGTTATTAGCTAGAGACTTAGAAGTAAAATTTTCTGGAAAGGTCAAAAAGTCATTCAAGGACAATTGCAGGCACGATTATATGTTATTGATTTACGCACAGGAACAGACAAATGTATGTTGAGTCGAGACAAAAGCAAGGACCCCTCTTTATGGCACAGGAGGTTAGGTCATTTGAATCGTAAAGGCTTAGGAATTTTAGGGCCGCCAGTATCTAAAGATACTTGTGATAGCTGCATTGAAGGTAAAAGTACCAGAAGAGTATTTCAGAAAACGAGGAGAAATTCGAATAATATAGGTGATTTGATACATTCCGACATTTGCGGTCCTATCGCACCTGCTACTTTCAATGGCAAAAAATATTTTCAGGTAATTTTAGATGATTATTCACATTTTGTTGTGGTAAGACTTTTAAAACAGAAAAATGAGGCTGAACAAAATTTGATTGACTATATTAAAAATGTAAAGACACAGTTTGGATATAAAACAAAGAAGTTACGATTGGATAATGGAGGTGAGTTTACTTCCAACTATTTTAAAAATATTTGTAGACAAATAGGTATTGAATTGCAATATACTTCACCTTACACACCAATGCAAAACGGAGCTAGTGAACGCATGAATAGAACGTTATTGAATAAAACTAGGATTAAATTTGCTGAAACCAAACTACCAAGATATTTGTGGGGAGAAGCTGTAATTTGTTCATCGTACGAATTAAATAGGTGTCCAAGCAGAATTTTGAAATATGCTGCTCCAGCTATGTTATGGCGTGGATCAAATAAAATTGACAAACTATAAGTTTTTGGTTCAAAGGCATGGAGAGTTAATGTACCAAAAAATGTAATGTGAAAATTAGAAGCCCGTGCAATACCTATGAACATGGTTGGCTATACTAGATCATGATATCGTCTTTGGAATCGGGAAAATAATATAATAGTTAATTCGACGGATGTGATTTTTGATGAAAATAGAACTTTATTTCAGAAGATAGATGATGCTGAAAAAGAAAATAATACAATAATAATAAATGAAGAAGTCAAAAACGGAGAATAAATATGAGAATAAGGATCGTGAATTAAGAGAAGAAAAAGAACATAAAGGAAAGCAAAATATAGAAATTGAAGATATAGAGGAGAATAAGGATTTAACAGAAGAAATTGAAAAGATACAGACAAGATCTGGAAGGACAATAAACAAACCTATACATTTACAAGACTATGAAGTGTACACAGCATTTTGCTTACCAACTAATTCTCAAGAAGGCGTACCACAAACATATGATCAAGCTAGTAAATTCATTAGACAAACTAAATACATGGACAGTAGTAGATAATTAAGAAGGAATAAGAGCTATAGATACTAGATGGATTTTTACTTTAAAAGATAACAACATCAAAAAGACAAGAGTAGTAGTGAAAGGATTTATGATGCCTGACAAATATTATGATACAAATTATGCACCCGTCGCAAGAATGTCAACGGTGAGAGTTTTTATAGCACATTCCGTAGAAAATGAACTACCGGTGTATCAACTTGATGTTCCAACAGCATTTTTGAATGGGATATTAGAATCAGATGTATATATAAAAATACCTAAAGGCATTAAAATTGAAGGTAACAAAATATTAAAACTAAACAGAAATCTTTATGGCTTAAAGGAGAGTCCGAAGTGTTGGAATATACAATTCAATAAAATTATGCTTAAAGCAGGATTAAAGAGATCTGGACATGACTTTTGTCTGTATTTTAAAGAACATGACAAGCTACTGTAAGGTGTAAGCTATACGTTGATGATATTTTATTGATGGGTCAAGAAGATGAAGTAAGAAAAATTAATAAGGTTCTACATCATGAATTTAATACCAAAGATTTAGGAGAGATAAATAGGTTTTTAGGGCTGGAGATTGAGAAACTAAACAAATTGATAAAATTCTTGAAAAAATTTAAATGACTGATTGCAGAGAGCATCAACACCAATGGAATCAGGATTTAATGCAGACCAAAATGAGGAGATAATAAATGTTTCATATAAAGAATTTATTGGTTCATTATTGTTTGTATCGTCCAATAGTAGACCGGATATAACGTTTGCAGTTTCATATTTAAGCCGATTTCTAGACAAACCAACTGAAAGTGTATGGAAGGCAGGAAAAAGAGTCCTTCGCTAATTAAAGAACACTAAAACTAAAAGTTTAATAAATAGAAAGTCAGGAATCGACAAGGATTTGGTAACGTATTCAGATTCAGACTGGGCGTCAGACAAGTCTGATAGGAAAAGAACGAGTGGCTGTACGGTATTCTACTCTGGTAAACTCATATCTTGGTATTCCAAGAAACAAACTTCTGTCGCCTTATCTACAGCAGAAGCTGAATATTTAGCTGGTGCTCAAGCAATATGTGAACTCGTGAATTTAAAGGGTGTCTTGTCTGATCTCAGCTCAGTAAATATTTGTTGTAAATTATTGATTGACAATCAAAGTACTTTAAGGCTAATTAAGAATTATGAAAATACTATAAGGTCCAAACACATATATAGGCACATTACATTAAAGATGTAATGGCAAAGAAAACATTTTCATTAGCTTATGTAGAAAGTAATAAAATATATCTGATATTTTGACTAAAGCGTTATCATCAAATCAACATAACTATTTAACTTTTAAAATGAAGATTTTGTAAAATTATGTATAGTTAAAAAGTAATTGACAGTATACTTTATGTTTTTGTTTTGTATTTTAACTATTATTGTTTTTTTGAATAAGACTATTTCAAACATTTGTTTTAAAATGATTTGAAATTGAGAGGGAATGTTGGATAAAAATAATATTACGTCTCTATTTATATTTATACTTCTATGGATGATGTCAATGTCAATGTAATTCGTTATGGTTTTGTGGTGAATATCAAATGTCTATACTATGACTGAATTTCATTTAGTATTTAGAAAAGTATTTCTTAAGCCCTTCGTACATGCAATCCCAACAGTTGATTCAACAGTCTTTCTTGGCATAACGCTAGACTCCAAATTTCAATGGGGTCCTCATATTCAAAACCTAGCCAAAAAATTTAAGTCTGCTGTGTATGCGATCCAGAAAATAAAACAATTGACCGTTGTCGACACTGCAAAAATAGTATATTTTAGCTATTTCCATAGTTTAATGACATATGGTATCCTATTGTGGGGTAGCGCTGCTGATGTAAATACAATATTTTTGTTACAAAAAAGGGCAATTCGTGAAATTTATAAATTAGGATCTAGGTTATCTCTGAGGGATAGGTTTAGGGAAGTAAATATTTTAACTTTAGCGTCGCAGTACAAATATGAAAATCTTTTATATGTACATAAAAATATCAATAGTTTCAGCAAGAAAAGTGACGTTCACAAAGCAAATACTAGAAGTAAAAATAAGCTGTTGGTGCATGATACACGTCTACACAAAATAAGTCACTCTTTAATGGGGCAATGTATACACTTTTACAACAAAGTTCCCAATAATATTCAAAAACTATCAATAAGTAAATTTAAATCTTTTATCAAACAAGTACTTTGTAAAAAAGCATACTACAATATATCAGACTACGTCAATGATAAAAATCCTTGGGACTGAAGATGCTCAATTACAGGACGCATAGGTAAACCAAATTAAAAGTAAGTTTGTAGTATTGATACCATATAAGCAGTTTTTAGTATAGATACCATATACGAAGTTTGTAGTATTGATACCATATTAGCAGTTTGTAGTATTGATACCATATAAGCAGTTTGTAGTATTGATACCATATACGAAGTTTATAATATTCATATATTTATTTATAGTATAGATACCATATACGAAGTTTCTAGTATTGATACCATATAAGAAGTTTGGAGTATAGATACCATATACGAAGTTTGTAGTATAGATACCACATACGAAGTTTGTAGTATTGATACCATATAAGCAGTTTTTAGTATAGACACCATATACGAAGTTTGTAGTATTGATACCATATAAGCAGTTTGTAGTATTGATACCATATAAGAAGTTTGGAGTATTGATACCATATAAGCAGTTTTTAGTATAGATACCATATACGAAGTTTGGAGTATTGATACCATATAAGCAGTTTTTAGTATAGATACCATATACGAAGTTTGAAGTATTGATACCATATTAGCAGTTTGTAGTATTGATACCATATAAAAAGTTTGTAGTATTGATACCATATAAGAAGTTTGGAGTATAGATACCATATACGAAGTTTGTAATAAAGATACCACATACGAAGTTTGTAGAAAAGATACCATATACAAAGTTTGTAGTATAGATACCATATACGAAGTTTGAAGTATTGATACCATATTAGCAGTTTGTAGTATTGATACCATATATAAAGTTTGTAGTATTGATAGCATATAAGCAGTTTATAGTATTGATACCATATAAGAAGTTTGGAGTATAGATACCATATACGAAGTTTGTAGTATAGATACCACATACGAAGTTTGTAGTAAAGATACCATATACAAAGTTTGTAGTATAGATACCATATACGAAGTTTGTAGTATTGATACCATATACGAAGTTTGAAGTATTGATACCATATAAGCAGTTTGTAGTATTGATACCATATAAGAAGTTTGGAGTATAGATACCATATACGAAGTTTGTAATAAAGATACCACATACGAAGTTTGTAGTAAAGATACCATATACAAAGTTTGTAGTATAGATACCATATACGAAGTTTGAAGTATTGATACCATATTAGCAGTTTGTAGTATTGATACCATATATAAAGTTTGTAGTATTGATAGCATATAAGCAGTTTATAGTATTGATACCATATAAGAAGTTTGGAGTATAGATACCATATACGAAGTTTGTAGTATAGATACCACATACGAAGTTTGTAGTATTGATACCATATAAGCAGTTTTTAGTATAGATACCATATACGAAGTTTGAAGTATTGATACCATATAAGCAGTTTGTAGTATTGATACCATATAAGAAGTTTGGAGTATAGATACCATATACGAAGTTTGTAATAAAGATACCACATACGAAGTTTGTAGTAAAGATACCATATACAAAGTTTGTAGTATAGATACCATATACGAAGTTTGTAGTATAAATACCATATACGAATACCATATTTATACCATGTATGTCTTCCTCTTCCTCTTTTTCATGTTGCGACGGATAGGCACTTTTCATGACAAAGTCTTCAAGTCGGCGCATCACATAATTTGAGAAAAACCTTTGGAATATCACACCACGGCACCACTTTTAGCTCGTGAGTCTATACTTTTATCAAATACCATATTTTTTATTGTAAGCTGCGTAGCAAAAACGTTATTCACAAATGTGACAGTTCTCATAGAAACAATGAAAAATCATTACCCGCAACGGGCCCTGCTGGGGCAAACGAAAGTTAAGGGCCTTTTATAAATAAAAATAATAATTATTATGTGTTCCGTTTGGGGCCGTCCATTAATCACGTGATATTTTTGTAGAATTTCCCCCCCTAAAAATCACGTGTACTTTTTAGTACAAAAAATTTTAAATTTTTAAAATTTTGACGAAAACATAAATACACGTGATATCTTACTACAAAAACGTATAAAACGTATAAAACCTACAAATATGTTGTTTCTTAAAAGTGTTTTAACTTTCGAAATTAAATTAATATATTTTTTCTTCGAAAAAAAGTTTTCCGTTCTAAAATTAAAAATAAAGTAGCCTCGACCAAGTAGCCAGATTCTTCAGAGCTTGCTAATCTATATCGCTGCTGGTGTTGGTCCCTTAATCAGGCACAACTCCTCTTAGGGCTAATCAACTTTGCAACCTTCATTACCCACTGGGGAAGGTTACATTGCCGTACGTTGCAGCGTTACGACAATCGTTTGTACCAGGTTTTCCAGACCCATATTTCTGTCGGCAGTTGGTCCCTTTAGCAGGCACAACACCTTTTAGGGTTTCTCAACTTTGCAACCTTCATTACACACCGGGGAAGGTCACATTGCCTTACGATGCAGCAACTTAGCAACCGTTTCCACGCGTGTCCTCATCTAATTAGTCTATTCTCAGAGGAAATATAGAAGATGTGTAACTAGAAAGGTGGTTAGACAAGTTTCCAAAACTTCACCGATCCATTAAAAGTGTCGAAATATCGAATCATGGACTTGAAGATGGAGCTGATGTTACAATTGTTTTTAAAATTTCTGCACAATCGTCCAAATTATTCTCAAGGTTAAATTTTTGGAAGACATGCGAGTAGATGCAGTTTTATACTTTATACTTCAACACGATGGTCGAGAATTTTGAACTGGCAACACTGTTGACAATATTGATTGCCCCTGCTCCGCGCCTCTCGCCGATCGTCACCTGCTTACCTTTATGTCGCTCACTCACTTACAGGAACGGTTCACTCTATATTAATAAAACATTAAACTCACTCTGTTCTCCTTGAAGTCGAATGGAAAAATTTGCAGCTAAGCTAAGAGACAATTATTTTTTGGCTTAACTTAATTTGTTTCATGGAGGTGTTTTTAAATTTTAGTAGGTTTTTAAAGGCAATGTAGTTTTTTATTATTTTTAAATTTTTATTTGGTACTTGGACATACATGTAGTGCATGTAGGTATCAGTAGGGAATCACCCTTATACTCAGTGCCGGTTTTAGGACTACCAGCAACCTGGGCGAAATTTCTATGGCTCCCCTAGCTACTGTCCAAAACGATTCGGAAAAAAAGAAAAAAACCAGAGAATGACTCAATAAACAACCATTTATAAAAAAAATACTGATAGAATTTTACGTTTCTGGATTTTTTGAAGTCAAACTCTTTAATTAAAATACTGAAGTCTTTGGTTTCTACAATTTTATTTTCGGTTGACAAATTTGCTAAGTTTGCCAATTAGGTTTAAGATTCAGATGTTGATCACAGACAGACTTTTGACGTGACAACGTCTTATAAATTGGTTTGCCGGGTGACACTTCAAGAAACTGCGTTACGCTCCGCTCACGTTATGCGCTCACAATGAGAGCGAGTGAGAGGCACGCGCCCGCCTAAGAGCGAGAGAGACAGACATAAAATCATTGTCACGTAAAACTTTCGCCCGTATACCGACTTTACAGGCAACCAGTGTAAATAGATCCTTTTTTCAGGTAGCTTAAAAAACTCCATTCCTGGATAGCAATGTAATCCTCGGGTTAAGTGACTTAGTTATTTTTAAATTATAAAAGTACTAGACTTTGCTAGCGGCTCCGGCTGCCCTTATATATTTTTCGGTGTGGAACTCATTAATTATACTAATGAAGTTTACTATAGCAAGGTATAGCTGTAGCTATAGTTTGTTTAAGCTCGGTAATAGTTATTTCCACGGGAACTTTTGATTTTTTCAGGATAAAAAGTAGTCTATATGCTATTCCAGGACCAAACCTATGTGTATGCCAAGTTTCATCCCAATCCGTCCAGTGGTTGAAGCGTGATTGAGAAACAAACATCTATTTAGACAGACATACTTTCGCATTTATAATATAAGTAGGATATATAGTTGAAATAACAAGCCCTTACTTGAGCACCTATGTCACACAGTCCAATTTGCTATATAAATATAAAATACGATAAATATATATAAACTTTTTTTATTTTTTTATTAGCCCCCAAAAAGGCAAATATCCAAAATTAATTAATTTACATTCCACGTTCGTATTTGGTTCACAGAAATTCATATGTATACCGAATTTCAATAGACGGACGGCTGTAACAGACTGATAGTCTTACGAGTTATACTTATAAGAGTTTCGTTTTTTATTTAGATGTACGGAACCCTTACGAAATGGAAAGCTTCGGAGTATTTATTAATTATTCGATTTGAACGGTAAGAATTTATGGTGTTGCCCAATAGACAGCTGAAAATTTAAATTTCTTTTTATAAGAAATTATAGCCCCATCGCACGCAGATTGACAGCCTTGTGTTTGAATCCCTGTCATTGTTTAAATACACGTTCAATTTTAAATTCTGGAGGCAACTCCTCGTCCGTTAAACGGCGCTTTTGAAGCTCGTATTTATTTACTGTTCCAAGAGAGAAGCAGTATTATTTACGGAATTATTGCAGAGACTTATTAACGACATTAATAAGAAAAAGTATCCCATACCAAACAATCACTAAAACTAAAATCTTTTAAATGTTGGGCGAGACACTCGGACATCAGTTTTTTGTAGTTTCAGCTACAAAAGTAATTTTGCAAAAAAACAAAACTAAGGTAATCAGTTAGAACTTTATTTTGATAAACAGAAATTAAAACCATATAAACTTGGTAAACAACCTCTAAGGTACCCCAAACAAAGTGATGGATTGTCTGGCACAAGACAAGTTATAACAGCCACATGCCTATAGACACAGATATCTACATTATTCTTCTTTGGACGTCATTTTTTTTAAATGTCTTCTTTCTCGTAAAAAGGGCCATAAAATGAGTACTCATTAAAATATGTAAAAAAATTATATTGTGTACAACACAATTTGATTTAAGGTGACCTGGCCGGTGCCGAGAATACAATAAGTTACTATACGCAACTGGATGAGCGGCCAGAAAAAGCGTCTCCGGCGCCATTTTCTTTCTGGCGCCCTGGGCGGTCGCCCAACCGCGCCCTACCCTTACGCCGCTACTGCTTACACTAGTAGCAGTCGCTTCGTGGGTATCTTCTCTTACACCCTACTGGGTGTTGAGGTGCGGGTGTCGGGGGAGGGGAGTTTACCTCCCACCATGACCCGGGCAGAAGCTCAGGGGTGCTGAACACCCCCGGTGAAATATTAGAAAGGAGGCCTACTTTTCAGGCCCCCTTGTGGGTAATAATTTTGTCGCCATAAGCGATACAGAAAGTAGAAGGTAATACGAGAGTAGGCGCCAAAAACGAAAACAAAAATAAAAGCAAAATAAAACAAAAGTAAGAACAAAGCAAAAACAAAAGAGCGAAATTAAAATAAAATAAGAACGAAGCGAAAATAAAAACGAAAATAAAATAAAATAAAAACAAAATAAAAGCAAAATAAAAACGAAATAAAACAAAAAATAAGCAGAAATAAAAGCGAGTATAGACGTTAAAAGCGGAATGAGTTAGGAAAGAAGGTGAGTAGGTAGGGGGGTGAATAAGTAAACTTATTCACCCACAGGAATAAGCTCTCGGGGGAGAGCCCTGCCTTCCGGCGGGCGGGCGTGTAAGGGGGCTATGCCCCTTAAGTGTACATGGTGGCTGTTGTCAGCGCGGGTGAATAAACGTTTCGACAAACCAGATATGAACTCTGCGAGTGGCTCGGTTTTGGTGTCTCTAGCAATGATGGAGTTGCGGACGTAGCGTCCCGCGCCGGTGATAAATCTCAGCGACTTATTTTGGACTGCCTGGAGCTTAAGTTTGTTGGTAGAAGATAGAAGACCGTACCAAGCAGGGGCTGCATAGGTCAGTCTCGACCGTATGTACAATTTGTACAGGCGAATTTTGGTTCTGAGTGGCAAGTCAGAGGAAAGCACCGGTCTAAGGCACGCCCGTGACGCGACTGCGCCTGCTGACACATGGTCTAGCATTTTGCGCATGCGCAAGGGGCGGTCTATAATACAACCTAGGTACTTTACGCTGGGTTGCCACTCAATAACTTGACCGCGAAACACAAGTTTCGGTGGGAGAAACTTTTGCAGGCCGGTCAATAATGCTGATGTCTTGCTGGCATTAACGGCTATTCTCCACTTGTCCAGCCAGCCAGGCAAAGTGTCCAATAGTCGCTGCATTTTTTTGGCTGCTAAACTAGCTTTGCGGGAGGAGGACATATAGGCGCTGTCGTCCGCGTAAAGGGCTAGGATGACGTCTTCAACACCTTCAGCTAGACCGGAGTCACTGAGAGTGGGGATGTCGTTGGTGAATAACGCATAGAGCAGTGGCGATAGGCAGCTGCCTTGAGGTACCCCTGCTCTAATGGGTTTACATGCTGACTGTTTGTTCTCGACCGAGACATAGAAGCTTCGTTTGTCCAGAAACGAGGCTATTACTCGCCCGAGCATCGGTGGGATGTCCGTCTCTAACAGCTTGTGTATTAAGCCTTCGTGCCAAACTCGATCGAAAGCCTTCTCCATATCGAGAAAGACTCCGACTGTGCGTCTGCCCTTGTTTAGCTCGAAGGCCATGTGGTGGAGCACTCGTACAAGCTGAAGAGTGGTACTGTGGCTGTCTCTAAAACCAAACTGTTCAGGCCTAAGCTGGATATGCGGGGATATCCTAAGTAATAGTAGGCGTTCGAACAACTTGGCTAAATTGGACAGCAATGTAATCGGTCGGTAATGTTCTGGGCGATGACGATCTTTCCCTGGTTTCGGGAGAACAATGATTTTGCCGATCTTCCACGAAGATGGGAAATGTCCAGTGCGCAGTATCCCATTAAAGATACGGGTGAGTGCCACCAGACCCTTCCTAGGCAGCATAATAATCGCTGTGTTTGGGATCTCGTCGGGACCGGGTGATTTGCGCTTGTTAAGTTTAGAGGCCTCCTTCCTAACCTCTTTAGGCGAAATAAAATAATCACCTCTGAGTGGTGGGGCTGGGGCCGCGAGAAACTGCTCTACGCGTTCTGTAACTCCTAACGTGTGGGCAGGGTTGATAATGGGGTTCGGCTTAAATTGGTCCTCAAAGTGGTCCGCAAAAAGTTCCGCGCGTTCCGCTGCGTGGTAATGACGAATACCAGCGGGGTCGATGAGTGGACATATAGGGGCGGGTGTTTTGGTAATTTGACGGGCCAGGCGATAGAGAGCCGTGTCGTTCTCACTGGCTTTAAATATAACCTGGTCCCATGAATGTTGTCTGTAGTTACTAATTTCAGCTGTCAGATCCGCGCTAATCTTGTTGAGGTCCCTCTTCACCACTGGGCATCGGGTGTCGCACCAGAGCTTTCGGAGGTCCCTCTTAGTCTTAAGTTTAGCGCGAAGATGCGCCGGTAGCAACTGCTTACCAGAGGCCGTGGCTGAGACACTGGTGGACTCCCTTAGAGCCTGTGCAATGGCAGTTGTGAAAGTACTAACTGCCTCTTCGACTTCTAAGGGAGTGGAAATGCCGCCAGCCGGGAGTTTATAGTCCAGCATGGCGCGGTGGAATGTGGCCCAGTCTGTTATTCTGCGGGGGTTGGGGAGCGGTTTACCAGCTGCGGACACTCCTAGGACCAATAAGATTGGCAGATGCTGAGTGTCAGTGTCGTGGAGGACCTCTAACGACAATGACCAGCTAATATTGTGGGCTAAGGCGATGTCCAATACGTCCGGTGCGTGATTGTCAGCAGTGGGGTAGTGCGTTGGTGATCCTGGACCGATGACTAAATAGTTTTTGCTCTCAGCATCTGCTTTTAATTCACGACCCGATTTGGATGAAATTCGTGAACCCCAGTGTTGGTGTTTGGTATTAAGGTCACCTAAAATAAGTGTGGGGGTGGCATCGCAAAAGATATTGTCGATGTCACTTGGATCGAAGGGGGTTGCTGGCGGCTTATATGCGGCGAAGACTTTAAGCTCCGCATTGCCGACCTTTAGTTTTACACCTATAGACCGAATGTATGTAAAAAGGGGAAGGGGTAGTAATTCGTGAATAAGGTCACGTCTAATTAATACAGCCGTACCCCTGAAGGCCATATTAGCGGGAGAAGTTTCGTCACGTCTATAGGTGAAGAAATTGGGAATGCGGAGCTCATTCTCACCTCGGAGTTTCGTTTCGCCCAGTAGCACAATGTGAACATCGTGTTCCTGGACTAACGTTCTGAGGGCGGCTGTCTTGCCGATTATGCCCCCAGGGTTCCAGTACACAATTCTCAATTTAAGGCCCCGATGAGGCCCCATTAAATTCCCACGTGAGAATTGTGGTGAGTTGTGCCAAGCCGTTAAAAAGGGCTGGCAAAGGGTTTTGTCCTGCGGCGATGGCCTCTATGGCCGCGTTGAGTGCCGCTATGGCGGCTCTCGCTATGTTGAGCGCGCCTGTAGACATTTGGGTGGGCCCCTGTGTCTGGTAGTGGCCACTAGGGCGACTTGAAGCAGGCGGTTTAGGCTGCTGGGCAGCGATAACGTAAGGCTGTGATGTTTTGGGGGGCTGGGGGGGATCTACAAATTGCGGGGGGGGCACGAGAATAATTGGGGCGGGTAATTGGGCCGCAGTTTGTTGAACGGTTGTGACCTGTGTTATTGGTTTTTTCTTTTTATTCCTCTTTTTCTTCCCGAGAGCTTGGGAACGTTCTGTGGGAGGATTGGCGGGGGGAATTAGGGTAGCTCCTACCGAAAGATCGTACTCCTGAGGGAGTAATTGCTGAAGAGGCGTAGGTAATGGAGGGGGCAAATTAGTTGCCTGTTTGGTTTTGCGCCGAGGTAGCGGAGGTGCTACAGTCACCCCTTTTCTCCTCGCTTCACGCCTAAATACCGGGCAAGAACGGTTGTTTGCTGTATGCGCCTGCTTACAGTTTGCACATTTAAGTGCAGCCGTTTGCCGATCGCAGTCCGAGGCGGGGTGCTCACCGCCGCAGCGGACACATTTAATTGGGCGATGGCAATTTGAGGAGGCGTGGCCAAATGCCTGGCACCTATGGCACTGTGCCGGGCCTGGGCGAGTACGCCACGCTTCGATGGTAATGCCAGGCATACTAAGCAGCTCACTAACTGCATATAGCTCCTGTAACTCGGCGACTGTGTGCCTATGTTGCAATTGAGCATAGTATATACAGTTAGGACGCCCCCTGACCGCAGGAATTTGCCGTATGTGCGACACTGGGAAGTGAGCTGAAGCGAGGTCCTCCGCTATTTCATCCAAGGATGTGTCTTGTGGGAGCCCTTTAATTGCCACTTTCTGCGGACGTTCGCTGTCTAAGCTGTAGCAGTACCAGTGTACCGCGCTATCGAGCTTAGACAGCTCGTCAATGTAGGCCACTACCGTTCGGTATTCGATTGGCGACTTAGGGAAAAAGCGTACGCCTTTTCCGAAGGGACGGGCATTAGGGGCATGGCCTAAAATTGCGTGCAATTTTTTTAAATGGGTCGACCACTGAGGCAGGGACTCAACAACAATGGGAGGGTGACTGTTTTTTTTGCCGTCTTGGCCGTCTTGGGCGTTGTTATTTGGGGATTGGGCTTTAGCGCTTTGTGCTGGCTGGGAAATTATTTGGCTCGAACCTATTGCCTGAGCGTAAGAGCGACCATTTTGCGTCGCTGAAGTTGACGTTGAGGTTGAGGGCTGAGGGGGGGTGACTTCGGATACTTCCATCCCTTCAGCCGGGGTGGGGTCATGGGGCACCTCTACGGCGGCTTTGGAGGTGCACGGTTGAGTGGCGAGAGCCTTTTGCCGATCGGCAATTACCTCTCTTGCCTCAAGTCGGGCACGCTCGGTGGGGTCTTTAGATGGGCTCAGAGCAAATGGTCTCGGCCGTGTGTCTCTTCCGCGTACCCGTGGGTCCCTTTGCGGTAGAGGAATTGAAGGCGGGTTCAGGTTCCGCGGTGCTGACATGGGGGGGGTTACTTTGGCTGTACTGCCATTTTTGGATGCTGACAAGTTCGGGTCTGGCCGGGGCGGGGTGTCCTCTATGGGAGAGAGCATCGACGGGAGGGTAGGGAGGTCCTCGTCCCTAAATATCTCGTCGCCGGACTCAGAGGCCGAGTACACCGACGTCTGTGATATGGCCGAGGCCATAGAGGTCCTAGACGGGGGCCGAGAGGGTGGGAAGGCGACCGAAAAGGGCCGGTCCGCGGCAGAAATTTCGCCGGTAAATAAATTACGCGCCACAACGGCGGCTGAGGGCTGGGAGCGTAACCATACGCCCCGTTTACGTACGCCTCCTCTACGTACCGGTGGTGGGAGTCCTGGAGGTGGCGGCATTCCGCTAAATGGCTGCTACCAGCATCCCTTGATGCGAGTCCGGCTGCAGCTGGGTCTGAAGGGGTGGCCCAAAAAGGGCCGCCCTTGGAAGAGCGACAAACGACGGCGATCCGTGGCAATAAATGCCGAGAAAATACAATAAAATCGCTTACCGCTAAATCCTCCTCAAGACCGCTGAAAAAGCGGAAACCGTCTACCTTCAAGCGCTGCTTTTGTAGGCGCAAACACGCAGAACACAACAAACACCTAGTCTCGTCTGTGCACGCACGTCCGCCGTCTACAGGAATTGTTGTCTTGAAGCACATACACTTTTTTCACTTGAGATATAATTTTAACTTGGAGAGTATTATACACAAGGATGATGAATGATAGGATGGTGATGTATATGATGATAGGATGTATATGTATGATGATAGGATAGGATAGGATAGGATAGGAGGATAGTAGCAGTCGTACTGAATTGTCAGACGCAAAACACCGCAGGAAAGACGACCATGACGCGACCAACAGGAAGATTCCGTACCGCGGCACATCCTGCACACCTGCCAACCGGCCAAAAGGAGGCGTGTGGAAGCTGGTGGACGGTCGAATCCGACTAAACTGCTAGCAGCTCACCTTAATCTTAAATAAAAAAAAAACGGCATTTGATGTTTTTAAAATTAATGTGTTATCTTTGAAAAAACTCGGCCAAGTACGAGTCGGACTCGCGCACAAAGGGTTCCATACCGTTATCTATAAAAACGGCAAAAAAAAACCTCACGTTTGTTGTATGGGAGCCCCCCTTAAATATTCGTTTTATTTTAATTTAATAACTCATTTTTAAAGTGAATATATAACTCCATTAGTTATTAATATCGAGCAAAAATGAAAAAAAAAATCACGTTTTTTATATGGGACTGTGGCTCAAATCCGCACTAGGCCTGCGTGTAGACTGTGGCTCAAATCCGCACTAGGCCTGCGTGTAGACTGTGGCTCAAATCCGCACTAGGCCTGCGTGTAGACTGTGGCTCAAATCCGCACTAGGCCTGCTTGTAGACTGTGGCTCAAATCCGCACTAGGCCTGCGTGTAGACTGTGGCTCAAATCCGCACTAGGCCTGCGTGTAGACTGTGGCTCAAATCCGCACTAGGCCTGCGTGTAGACTGTGGCTCAAATCCGCACTAGGCCTGCGTGTAGACTGTGGCTCAAATGCGCACTAGGCCTGCGTGTAGACTGTGGCTTAAATCGTCCTTACCCACGGTGAGAGTAGGCCTTCCCCCAACAGAGGGAACGTATGAGGCTGCAGTAGTATTATTGCTGAGTTAAATAAAAAACTAGGTGCTATAAAACAGGGGTTTCATTTTGACATGCAAGCTTGGAAGAAACTAAAAAATTCTACCCATTTACGAAATTTGACAGAAATTTTCTTATCAGCTGATGCAGACATACAAGCAATCGTCGCAGCTGGGAGAAATTTACTCTCGCTCTGTATGATTTCAACTGCAGTTGTGATACGTTAGTGGTTAGATGAACTGAGGGTAATAAAATGCAGTAGAAAAATTGCTACCTACTTAGCCCGTGAATGCCTCGGCAGCTAGCATCCCTGCCACTCACATCTGCTGTTTGCGCTAAGCATTCGCTTCGAGTTTATATGCAAGTTCAACCATGGCTTGGGCGTTGCCTAAATCCGGAAGATTGCGGTTGAAAAATTATGGCAAATACACTGATGCCTGTAACCAAAAATCTTCCTCCTGCACCAGACCATCTTTTAAACTTAGTGGTGTGCAACTGCAGAAAAGAGAAAAGAAACTGGATTTAAATGCAGTTTAGAGTGTGGGCAATGCTATGGGTCGTCATCATGTACACATGTACACGTGTAAGGTATTAGAGGGATGATGATGATGATGAAGATTTTTTACCTTCTCTTGAGGGAACTTATTTTAGGTCTGAAAATCGCAAAATTAGCGTTTTCTTTAAGTTTTGAGAGCTGGAGAATCGTTTGCCATCATTTTTAGAGTGATGTCTCTCTGTGTGTGTATGTGGGTAAGCTGTTTTTGCCCCTCGATATCTCAAGAACCAATTAACCAATTTGTCTCATGACCTTATAAATCAATACGCGACGTCTTGACTTAGATCTGAAAAGAGTTTGAACAAAATCGGTCCAGCGGTTTGTTTTTTCACAATTATCAATACTGTAAGACATTGATTATTTCTAAGTGATGAATAGGTACATATACTGACTTTTTTTTAATATTTTTCAATTAGATACTTTTAAATGTTGTGCATTTTATGTTTTTTATGTTTGTTATGGAAAGTGTCCTTCTATGATAGGAAGAGGATTTTCCAATATTTTAAATGGACGCTGTAAGAGAAAGGGAGAAAAGAAATTCCCTTGCTGAGTTTCTTGCCGGTTCTTCTCAGTACAAGGTCTCCCGCCCTATAGACTTACGAACCGATGACGTAATGACATTCATAATTGCTCAATTATTGTAGCCTAAATTGATTCAATGATTTTGATTTGATGATTTGATGTGTCGAAAACCGTGTATAAATCGTGGCACGTAAGTTGAACAAAAATGGCGGTCTTCCGCGCAGGTACTGTCACGGACAAAAGTACTAACGAATGTTTCGTGATAGTCTCGTGCGTGGTCAGCCAGAAGTTCTAACTAAAAGCTTTATACCAACTTAATTGCGTGATTGTACCTCAGGGCCTGCGTTGCTATGGTAACACGCTTCCCCTCACGTCGCACCGCATATCCCACCTCAAGGGACCTGACACTGTGCTACTGCACATGGGTCAACTTATGTGCCGCGACCTATATGTGTAAAAGACCTTATTCGTCCAGTTACTGACAAATTAAGATAGCCCTGACGACTTTGACAACTGCACAATTAAATAACTTATTCACTTTCACCATACTTATGTAGAATTCGACCAACCAACTCAACCAAAACACAGATAGCCGACGTATTCCAAAACGTTAGGAAAACTGAAAAAATTCAGTTCCCAAACTTTAACGTGCAACGATTTATATATGATTTTCGCCAATTGTAATTTTGTTTTGTTTTTTTTCGCTATTGTTAGTTGGGCTTATTTCCAAAACGATCAGTCCTGTCGAAATAAACTAAGAAATATTTTGTAGGTATTAGAGTTCATTTTGGCTCTTAGCAAGTTTTTTTTAGCTCTAATAGTACTCGTATTTGTGAAAATTACATAAAATCTCCGTAATTTTTGCAAAAAAAAAAAAATTTCATGCACATATTTTTGAAACTGTTTACACTAATTTGTAGATAATTTAATAAAGTTTATTTGAACAATAGTTTTGAAGGGTTGTTCCCCTGTGTGTTAAAAGAAACCGGCCAAGTACGAGTCTGGCTCGCGCACCGAGGGTTCCGTGCAAACTTATTATAAATGTTGTATATTATTAAAAATGTTTTTATCATATGATGTAACTAAAAATTTACGGTTTTCGCAATTTTTCCCTTATCTGTACTATAAGACGTTGCTTCGTACCAAATTTCAAGATTCTGAGTTCACGGGAAGTACCCTGTAGAAAATTTGCGGCAATTTGCGGAAATTTGCGGAAATTTGCGGCATAAACGGCTGTATCTTTTGATTATGTGGACTTAGAAGATTGATTTTTCACGGCTCCAAGGGACAGTAGACCTGAGTATTTGATGTAAATTTAAGCTTCATACTTCCACGCATTCTTGAGAAAAAGGGTCTTGACAGACGGACAGACGGACGGAAAACTAAGTGATCCTATAGGGTTTCCGTTTTTTCATTTTGAGGTACGGAACCCTAAAAATCAATTATTTATTACTTACGTTGCTTAGTTTTTTTGTTCTTAATGCACTGTACTGTAGGTACTAACTTTTTTCTGTAAAATTCTTAAATTGAAAATTAATTTAAATTTTTTACCGAATTTAACCTAAGGGAAAAAATATGTAAAATTGTTAAAGACAAGTCCAGAAAATTCGAGGAACGAGTACGAGCAGCATTCGGAATGTTGTGGAATGTCGGAGAGCATCTCAGATCGTTATGGAACATTCCAGAACACTCTCGAATGTTGTGGAATATTCTCAAACATTGTGGACCGTTTGAAGCCTTTTTTATGGGATACCTATTAGTAGAGGTAATATAAAGCAAGATCCGTCGTGAGTTCGTACGCAGAGAGTTTCAACTTCCCTACAGATTTTCTAAATTCTTTGCAAGTACTCCGATTATACTACTTACTTATTAATCTCAACTCATCAAAACTATGTAATAGAACAAGGATGATCGTCAAACAGCTATCGAATGACATCGTCGAAACCGAATTTATGCCTGGAAATGACAAAGGATACACAGAACTTACTTATCTTTAGAATACCACTGATCTCTATTCTATTGAAACTGCTATAGCAATTTAAAATACCTTAATTTCCAATCCAATAGGCCCATAGCTAGTTTACAATAAACAAAGCGCAAGGACCAACTTTAAGATATTGCGGCTTCAACCTCAAAGACTCTGGCTTCTCTCTCGGTCAACTATACGTAGCTTGCTCTCGAGTAGGATATACATAGGTAGTAGGTACATACATAAATACCGTGAATAACAAAATGAAAAATATTGATTATAAACAAGTATTGTAAATAGAACTATTGTAGTTAGAATATGTTGTCAATAAAAAATGTTTATATCTTATATTTTAAAGTTTATCCTTTTATTGCAACTACCACACAATCTCTTATGTTGATGTTAAGGGAGTTGTCCCTGAGCGAAGCCGGGTACCACAGCTAGTACATGTTACATTATACCAATATGTATTTAGATCAATTTGTACTTAGCGAAATAGGTTTTCTCTAAGGACTCCAGTATAGGGTTCTTCAAGAAGTTATTGGATTTTGAAAGGGTCGGCACCGCGCGAGTGATGCTTCAGGTATTACAAGCGTCCATAGGCTACGGTGACCGCTTACCATCAGGCAGACCGTATGCTTGTTTGTCACCTTAGCGGTATAAAAAAATATCTACCCACGACTGACTCGTGATTATTTTAAAAGTGACTTATTCTAGTTATGAAGTTTCGATTTATTGTGGGATGCAGACATCCACTGAGGGAGAATCTTACGTCAGGGACGGATCAGGGGATGAAGGCGTGATTAGAAGTTTACATGTAAGTCTTATGCCCCTATTCGCGTAAGATGTTTCCAAGTATGCATTTCTGAAAATATCATACGGGTGTCGCGTTACGAGTCCACAGAACCGAATTCAGAGAGAACAAAGACAAAGGCGGAGGTTGGTTCGACAGTTATTTTTAATTTAAAATTTCAAAAAGCAAATACAATAATCTCCGCATGACTCGTCTCATAAAGCTTTACACGTAAAATAATTATCTTTAATATTACATACAATAATAATAATAAATATAACAAACAGTGAAGTACTCCGGCGCTCGGGAACAATTGCGCTAGGTCTGTCACAGTACGTAGTACGTCGGACGCTCCCCCCCCCCCCCCCCGCACTCTCACTCTCACCCCTCCGCGTCCCGGTTGTCGCGTCTCGCTCGCACGCGTGCCGGCCGCGCCCACGCCCACACCCTACTTGTCCTTGTCGACATCGGACTTCCTGCCGAGAGGCACCGCTGCCCTCACTCTGCAAAACACAAATTATATAACATTTATTTATAATCCTATAAGCAGTCGTAAATCTATACTAGTATTGTAAACAGGAAAGATTTAATTAATTGTTTGTTTGTTTGTATTGAATAGGCTCTGAAACTACTGGACCGATTTGAAAAAATCTTTTACCATTAGAAGCCGACATTATCCCTGGTGAACATAGGCTACTTTTTACCGCGGGAAAATGCTTCATTCCCACGGGAAAACGGGTAACAGGACAACGGGTAGCAAGAATTATCCTTCCATACATTCCTAATTACTTAATTACGTAATTACTTCATTTTTCACATAACTTCTAAACGGCTGAACCGATTGGGTTGAAATTTTTATGGGTATTTCGATGGTTTTCTGGATGATTTATAAATACAATTGGACTCGGTAGGTGGCGCTGCTGTTGGTATGTCAACTATTAAACGACTTGACCGATTGGGTTGAAAGTTTGTATGTGTATTTCCATGGTTTCACAGACACGAATGTATTATGCCATTAAAGAGGAAAGATTTGATTGTTTGTTTTTTTTTCTACAATTGAGGAGTTGCCGTAAGAACCTACGCCGATAACGAAATTGAGGGCGGGCGAAGCCGCTGGCAGAAGCTATCTGATGATAAAGTGAAGATGTCATGGAAAAACAGAAAATAACACGTGTTTTTTTAAGGTTCCGTACCCGATGGGTAATTAGCGGGACAAGGCTCCGCTGTCCGTCCGTCCATCCGTCACCACGCTGTATCTCATGAACCGTGATAGTTAGACAGTTAAAATTTTCACAGAAGATGTTTTTCTGTTGCCGAACAACAAATAATAAAATAAATATTTAAGGAGGCTCCCATACAACAAACGTTGTTCTTTTGCTCGATTTTGCTCGATATTGATAACGGCAACAGGTAGACGCTTAATATTCACAGAATATTTAGTTATATAGTCACTTTAAAAACAAATAATTTAATTAAAATAAAATATTTAAGGGGTGCTCCCATACAACAAACGTGATGTTTTTGCAATTTTTATTGATAATGGTACGGAACCCTTCGTGCGCGAGTCCGACTCGCACTTGGTCGATTTTTTATTTTCCTTAACAGCGTATTTAACTTATTTGAAGTGTGTAAATGTTACTGTCCAAATGAATGCAATTCTGTTTCAGTAAAAAGCATTCTGGATTACAACAAAATAATATCATAATATCATGTTTTGACCTGACACGGCTCGGCTTGTCTAATGTAATGAGGTAGGAACCGACTGCAGCCGCAAGAGAAAGTGCGTGGGTTTACAGCGATCTTGTCCTGAATAAACAGGTCAGACGAAAGAGAAGGTCACGAGCGTCGAGCGGACGTCGGGCTAGACAAGAACATCCACACCGACAGATAAACAAGCGATGTGATTACTAAATATAAAGAAATGCCGAAGATGAATTCTTCTTCAATGTGTTTACTCAGTGCAAGCTCACAGCTCACAGCCCAGCCGAGGTCCACGTCCAGTACCTACCAGCATTGCAATAGTATTCGTCCCCACTATTAAGGAACGGCCTAATTAAGTTACTTATACTATAGACCATGTCGCGGGCCCAGCGCGGGTTGTGGTCTTTACATAAGCCTTTGAAGTATGCAGGTTTCCTCACAATGTTTTTCTTTACCGAAAAGTCAAGGTCCGGCCTCCGAAACTCCGGCCCTCGCAACGCAAGGAAAACACCGAAACCACACGGCCACCATCGACTAACAAAAGAAGTGACGGTACACCCAAATATGTATAGGGCGTTCCATCTGGCTACTTTTTAGCAGAAATTGTTAGCGGTTTGCGTTTCATGCTTTTGGTAACCTGTATGGAGTCTGTTCTCGTGACCGAGTGCGAGAACAGTGTTGTAAAAGTGAAAAATTTTAAATCGGGAAATTTGCCAGATAAAAATCGGGAGATTTACTACTTATCTATTACTTTTTGTCTTCATACCACCTCTTACGTGTTAGTTTAAAAACATTTTCCCGTCAAAATCAAAAATAAACTTACATAATATAGTGTACTTTTTGAGAATCTATTTATTATATTTCAATTCAAATCGATTTAATAATTAATATCTAATTATTAAATAATCTTTTCGGAAAGGATCGCCATAACTATATGTGTTCTGTGGCCATAACTATCCTACAGAACTGTCCCTCATACACTCACTAAAAAATAATGAATGAACTCTCAGTTCAATCTGCTTTAGCATGCTGCAAGGTTAAAAGATCGTGCAATAAATTTTGGGAATTCCCCGCGCATGGACTTTTTTTTTGTAATTTAATATGATGGTATTATTTAAAATCTGTGTTCTAAGTATTAGTCTGATTTCTAATTCAACAGATTCATATAAATGCAAAGCTAGATTTTCGTTACTAGAAAGCTAGAATGTTTTGACGTAAGTTCCTAATATTTTCACAACAATATACCTTTTAAGGATAAACTAGACTTAAAACATGACAACAATATTCAATACAATAAATACCTATATTCTTAATTAGCACAGATAATGTATAGTTTTTCAGCCAACGTCCACGAAATAGCGTGTTCGATACATGAGGAATAAGTCTACCACGATAGTTTCAAAAACGCTTTGTCTATAGCGATACTGCACGATTTTTCGATTGTGACTTGTTTCATTTAATTTCCTGTATATTGAATATTATATTACATATTACTGTAAATCGGGAGAAAGGGAAGCTAAATCGGGATATCGGGAGACAATAGCCAAAATCAGTAGATCTCCTGAAAAATCGGGAACTTTAGCAACACTGTGCGAGACTATAGCGTTCCGTAGGCGAGCGAGGAGGAGACGTTCATAGAGTTTACCAAGGGCCTTCAGTAAACTTATGGGACGGTAGGAGGACGGCTCAGTACGAGCTTTGCCTGGCTTGTGAATGCCTATAACAATTGCATCTTTCCATTGAGAAGCAGCGTTGAAAATCGCTACTAGGAGGCAGAGAAGGGGAAGAGTGATGCGCTTTAGGATATCGTTAGAGATACCGTCCGCACCGGGGGCTTTACGGGGGCGTAGGTCTTTGATGACCTGTTTGACTTCGTCGACAGTGACTGGGGCCAGGGGGTCTTGTGGAGGCAGAGAAGTTCTGCACTCCACTTCGCCGTCTACCTCGCGCACGTGGTCGGGATCGAACGGCTGTGTGCTTAAGGCATATTGGGCTTGGAGGCTAGACGCTAGGCAATCCGCTTTTTCGTCGTCATTGAACGCGGGACCGTTGTTGGGACGAGTTAACGGAGGGAGAGAGTTGGCGGTGTCTGATTTTAAAGCTCTGGCTAAGTGCCAATAAGCTTGGTGAGAAGGAGAAATGTTCTTCATTAGATCACCGAAACGTTGGGCGCTAAGTTCAGCTACAGCGGTTCTTAAACGGCGGTGTAAGTCGTTGAAGCGAGCTTTATTTTCGATAAAAGGAGCGCGGTCGCGTGCGCGGCGGGCCGCGTTACGCTCAGTCATTAGCGACCTGATGTGCTGAGGCAGGATTAGTTGGTGATAATCACCATCCGGCATAGGTGGCTAGTGAGGGAGTCGACAGCTACGTTTAAGTCGGTCGCGGAAGAGATTATATTGGGAACCCGATCTAGATGTGGCGAGCTGGGATTTTCGAGCAATTGCCCGAATTTATCCCAGTCCGTCACGGTTCTAGTGTCGGGAGGAGAGTCCGAAGGGGAACCTAATCGGAGGAGGACAGGGCGGTGGTCCGAGTCCAGTTGGTTAAGCACCTCTATAGAGCGAAAGCTTAGCGTTACATTCTTTAGAAGTGCTATGTCGAGTACGTCAGGGTTGTTCCGAGTATTGTGGGGAAAGTAAGTGGTAAGTTTTCATCGTCACCAAACGCAGGAACGTTGTTGTGACGAGTTAACGGAGGAAGGGAGTTGAAAGTATCCGATTTCTACACTCTGGCTAGGCGTCTATAAGCTTGATGAGAAGGAGAAATATTCTCCATCAGATCACCGAAACGTTGGGTGCGAAGCTCAGCTACAGCTGTTCTTACACGGCGGTGTAAGTCGTTGAAGCGAGCTATGTTTTCGATAGTGGGGGCGCGATCGCGTCTGCGGTGGGCTGCGTTGCGCTCAGTCATTTGCGATCTGATGTGCTGAGGCAAGATTAGGTGGTGGTAGGTGGTAGGTGGCGGAGGATCGATAGGGGAGCAGTGCAGGGAGCGCCTGTAAAAGATGAGATTGCCGCCGAGATTCTATCATTACGGACGGAGCGATAGTTCGCGATCGAAGGGGTGCGGACAGCGGGCTTTAGGAACGTTTCCTGGATGAGGAAGACGTCCGCCTAAGGAGACGGACCGGGATTTTTCGCGCGCGGTTGTGCAATCCTTTTTGGTTTTTAAGGTTTGGGGGCCACCCTGCGGAGGGCGGCGAAGAACTCGCGATGCTTAGCCATGAAGCTGAGCATTTGGTTGAGATCAGGGATCTGTACCTATTCGGCGTACACGACCTCAAAGTAGGCTGGGTCGAAGGCCCAAGAAATCTCAGCGAGAACGCTGAGATGTCCCGGGACATGAGGGGGTCGGGGTAACTGAGACGGACCCAGGGAGTTCAGACAGAAGTTTGTCTGTCTCTTTAGACTTGGCTGCGTCGACTAGCGTTGGAGGGCGGCTCCAGGCGTTGACGGCAGGAAGGGGCGCAGGCACGAGCGGGGCCTGTTGGCGGGGGGGCAGACGGGCGCGATTTACCCTTTTTGGGTTTACGCGGGTTCTGTTTGGGAGCTTTTGGGCACCCGCGGTAATTCGCAGGGTGGCCTTCGCTCCCAAAGAGTACGCAAGCGACCGGGTCGGATGCGTTATCGCGGTTTGGATGACAGTCCGAAGTGGCGTGATCGCGAAGAAATATCACGCAGCGCGGTCTGCGTGTGCAGTTGCGCTGTGCGTGGCCATACAGCTGGCATCGGTGGCATTGTCCTGGAGTCGACCGCTTATGCGAAGTCTCGACCCGGATGCCTTTTAGGCTGCAAATATCTGTTAAAGATAGCTTTGCCCTCTTTTGTGAGATCTAGTACTACGAGCACCATGTCGTAGCATTCAGATCGGTTACGGCCGTTGTACATACGATGTACTTCCCTAACTGGGAGGCCTTGGGCGATCAAGTCGTCCTTAACGGTTGCCGCGGAGAATTTCTTGGGGACTCCCCTTATTACGGCCCTGAGATCTCGCACTTGCAACAGTGATAATACCATTTTGATACTCTGCTTCAAAGTAATCACGAACCTTGATCACCAGTTCTCTCGCCTGCCGTTTCAGAACAGATCCTTTAGGCATTTCGATATATGACAGCTGGGCAGCAATCAACACGGATGAACACAAAATACACAACGTAACGTATGGATAATGTGAAAAAACTCAGCGAACAGAAATGTAGTGACTATATAGCACGACCGTCTTATTGCGAGTGACAGATTAAAACAAACATAACATGGCGGTGGTGGTCAGTGTTCCCACCTTGAAAAAATATATTTGAATGTTTTTGTCTTCGTTTAAAACAAAATAAATATATGCAATCGATATCATTACTTATTTGGTTACAACACTACAACTATCAAATTAAAACTGTCACGTAGAAAATAAAGAAATGCAAATAGTAAAGTCTAGCACATAGACTATATAATAGTGTACTAGTCTAGCGCATAGAATATATATTAGTATACTAGTCTAGCGCATAGACTATATAATAGTCTACTAGTCTAGCGCATCGACTTTACAATAGTATATAATAGTATACTAGTCTAGCGCATCGACTTTACAATAGTATACTAGTCTAGCGCATATACTATATACTAGTGTTCTGGTCTAGCGCATAGACTTTATTATAGTATACCAGTCTAGCGCATAGACTATATAATAGTATACCAGTCTAGCGCATAGACTATATAATAGTATACTAGTCTAGCACATAGACTTCAGGCGCAGTGACTACCTATAGTGCCGCCAAAAGATATTCTAAACATATTTTAAAAATGTTACATAACAGTTATTTAGAACTAGTTATTAGCTATTGTTAGAAAGTTTTGTATTGTATCTAGAATATATCGGAGTAATAAATGGGGTTTTCTGCTAGAAACAGCCACTATAAGCAGAAACGCTATCTAGTAACTTACAGGTATATTCTAGAAACGATGTATAACGTTCTAAAAATAGCTTATAACTAGTTGGAAATAATTATATTTGTAACATTTTTGTAACATGTGTCGTTCAAAGATCTTTTGGCGGCGCTAGTTAGCTACGAATAGTCACTGCGCCTTTAATTTACTTTTTGAAAAATAACACGCCTTACTAATAAGTATTAGTATGTTTCTATTTTCCAAATACATAAATATGTACCTAAACATTTAAGGTATTTAGTAGTGTTATAGTAAGACGTGTTATATTTGAAAAGTAAAGCTATTGTTTATGAAACGTAACATCTGCACGCGAGCGCAGCTGTGTCCACACACCACAGTGACACACCACGTCAAGACAATATTATTTACTACTAGCCCCTACCTACGGCATCGCCTGGCCCACGCTAAATTTAGTTACGACGTAGGATTCCTATGGCAACATCTTGATTATATTAAAGTCAGAGAGAGATAGAGAGAAATAGTGTGAGGCAGAGCTATGTAGTGTAGTGTAAGTACTAACTTCGCGGTGATCTCGTTGATTTTGTCTCTCGCGAGCTGCAGGTTGGCGTCGACCTGCGCCTTGTTCATCTCGTACGCCTTCGGCAACGTGAACAGCGCGACCCATCCTGCAACACATCGCCGACACGTCACATCACATCACTAACTCCGTCGAGTCGAGTCGAGTCAAGTGCACCTACCTGCAAGTGCATCATGCACGACACTCTGGACCATTACACTCACTCCCTCACGTGATAGCACATTGTTATTAACCGTCAACAATTCACAACATCATTGCATTAGCCGTTACGCGTCCCACAGCGAGGGTACCTCTTATAGGACTAGGCTTAGGCCATAGTCCATCTTACTAGCCAAGTGCGGGTCGGCGAAAGTTGTCGATCTAGTGGCCCCACGATTTTTAAAAGGCCTCTGACTTGCCCTCGGAAGCAGACATGAGCTCAGAAAAATGTACTAATAGTGTGGTCACCCTGCACCCACTGCACTGCACTCTGTAACTGGGCTACGAGCTCCTCATTTCTCAATTACGACATCGGAATATAGAAACAGAGATTTGTCATTAAAATCATTATAGTGATAGGGCCGGTCGAACGACCTGGTGGTATCATACCCAGTATGATGAGAGTGATCCCGTTGAAGCACGCGCCCACGTACGTGAGGCACCACAGCAGCACGCCGAACTTGAGCGAGTCCACGAGGTCCTCCACTAGGAACAGTCTGCAACAGACATGGAAGTACACACTCAGTGAGACGTGAGACAGGGTTGTGGCGAGGCGGGCGGCAGGCGGCAGTGCGGCACTCACACCACGGACATAATAATTAATACACATTTTTAATTACTTTCTTTCAAAAAGTGAATAAGTCCCCTCGTTCACACAATTTTTGCACATAGATATTCCTGGACATTTACCCAGCGCCATCTGGTCCCAAACTAAGTAAAGCTTGTACTGTGAATACCAGTAACTAAGTAAGACCACTAATACTAATATCTACTTATATTCGTAAATATATACGTACTACCTTCTAACTTGTCCCAACAGAGACACAGGGCAGCTGTTTTTATTAAATCACCCGACATAATAACTCGGGGTCCTCGAGGTCAATGACTTACCTGTGCATTCAGACAACTTGTTTGTATCGTCTGAGCACAACACCTCCAATTCGTCTTTATTTTAACCTTTAAACCTTGCTTAAGGGTAGCGGTAATGGTGTTGGTAGGAATAGTAAATAATAAATCAAATCAGCGACGTGTTTTTAAATTGTAGAATCAATTGAGGAGGCCACGAGTAGAGATCGTTTGCGATGGGATCATTATTAACTACGGCAAAAATATTTAGGCAGCACTCGGTCTGGCCTGAGCCAACCATCGGTGTAAATGTGTGACATACATGAGGTGTTCGGGTAAGGGAATGATACCATTTGGCCTCATCGTATCTCTCAGTTTTGACTGGAGGTATATATGTATGTACATATGACTGTGCAAAATATAATTATGATGGCGATAATGTCACTAGTACTATTAAATATCGGAATACTCTTAAATATCTAAATTCTTAACTCGATTAACGATATTTTTCGCTTCACATGGTGCGCCCCCCCCCCCCCCTATGCTACATAAAAACAAAAAAATAATAATTGACATGTTTGACTTTGTTTTTAGTAGCTTACTAACTTATTTAAATTACTTAGTGTTTCAATACATATTGTATAGTTGTTAGTTAATTATCAAAGTATTGTATTATAACTTTAAATGGAACTTCTTGCCAGCTCTTTTGGCAGAAATTAAAATTGTTTACATTGTATTGACGATTCAATAGTGTTCTTAGTAACCTATTAAAATAAATATTGTTTGATTTGATTTGATGTCAAAGTTAATAAATATGTATCCTTTGTTTGCAAATGTGGGCCAAGCTGTGTAGTGTAGTAGTTATCTATGCCTACTGTGGTGTAGATTAGTTGTTCGGAGCGAGTTTATGTAAGAAGTTGTAAGGGTATTAGTTAGTGAGTGAGGGTGTGAGAGGGTATGTGCTAGTGTGTGAGGGTACGTAACGTACCTGCGCAGCTCGGCGAGCGCGGCGTTGAGGTGTGCCGTGGCTCCGGCCGCGAGCGACTGCGCGCGCTCCGCCGGGACCGCGATATCCCGCTCCAGCAACGATCTGCACACATACACACACACACACACATACAATACTTTAACATGGGCACTGCATTATCCTGTGAAAGGGATTGCACACAACTAGCTAACCACCAACTATTTTACATTACTTTTGTTATCAACAATTGATTGCAATAAATCACAAAAGGTTAACGTAACGAGTGAGGCATTAGTTACCTTTAGGTTATGTTAATAAAAAGTTTTCAAAAATGTGTATACTGTGTCTAATTAGTAAGAAAATTTGTACTTTCATTCCAGATGTAACGTTTTACCGATCGTGTGTCTGATCTTTGTCCGTGCGTCTGTGCCAGTGACACCACAATACTTACTACACGATAACATACCTCTACACCTTTACCTGCCTATAACATAACATAAACTACATCATTTGTCTGACGTATGTTTTGATACAGCTGATTGTCATTTCATTCGTATGACTGTTAGTGTTAACCCTCGCCTTCGGCTCGGCCCTACATCAATCGGAGCTCGTAGTGATAGTCAATTTTCTGCATTTAAAGGTAAATGTACCATACTTTGTTGATATCAAAGACATATTAAATATTATCAAAATGAGTTCAATGCAGTTAGTGTAGTTAGCAGTACAAAGTACAAAGCGCGTGTCTGTGGCACTCGCGTCGGTACACACTCGTTTAGTTCCCTCCTCACTTTGTACATACAAAGTACCTAATGACTTTAAAATATTGTGTATTTTTTATACATAGATTTATTAAACATTTGGTTCCGAAATGTATGAAATTTACGTTTAAATCGTCCATTTTTTGTCTCAATCCTCTAATAACACTAGCTTTAGAGCTCTTCAAATAACTCCATATCACTAACTAAAGTAATAATAATAACGTTATGGGACGTAAGTAAGTGCTACACTACTGGGGACGTAAGTCAGTGCTACACTACTGGGGACGTAAGCAAGTGCTACACTACTGGGGACGTAAGTAAGTGCTACATTACTGGGGACGTAAGTAAGTGCTACACTACTTGGGACGTAAGTAAGTGCTACACTACTGGGGACGTAAGTAAGTGCTTCACTACTGGGGACGTAAGTAAGTGCTTCACTACTGGGGACGTAAGTAAGTGCTACACTACTGGGGACGTAAGTAAGTGCTACACTACTGGGGACGTAAGTAAGTGCTACACTACTTAGGACGTAAGTAAGTGCTACACTACTTGGGACGTTTTGTCCCATTGTTCTTTGTATGAAAATTATATATATATTTTGTAGGTAAAACCATTAAACTAATAAAACTTTCTTTTTTCCAAAAACCTACGCAGACAAAGTCGTGGGTATAATAAGTTATTAATGTAACTAAACTCCTTCGCATACAAAATTTGTTATCTAGCATGACTTGACGGTCTCACTCAGCAACACTTAATTACATTATGTTGCAGAGTGAGCACACAAAACCACTGCTATTACATAAAATAGCAGTTTTGATGAGTCCAACGCAAAATGTTCCAAGAGTACTGACTTAAAGGGGTGTCCATCATTTGTCTTCTGCACGGCCTGCAGCACGTTTCGGTAGAGCCGGAACGCGACGGCAGCCGACAGCGCCAGCAGCGACCCGTACGCTAGCACCGACACCACCGAGCAGCACGCCAACGACACCAGCAGCGCCAGGCCAGCACCCAGGGCGACGCCCGACCGCGCCGGGTCGCGCCAGTAGATCAGCGACTCCACTGGAACAGCGTAAACAACAACCACTTACTACACTACGTACCTCTACCAAATGTAAATATCTATAGCGGGCGAATGAAAAATGAGCGCTGACCATCACTAGTGTGCGTTATTTATCCGTTGGTCTTATTGCCAAGATTTAATAAGGCGAGTTTGAAGACGCAACGGATCTTACCTTAAAAGACAACTCCGATAAGTTTCCGGTACAGGTCCTCGCTTTTTTTACTATTTCTACCACAAGTTGTCCAGCGCCGGAAAAAAACAAAGTAGGAACCGGGCGTCTGGGCACTCTAGCGAAACGAGTATCCAATGTGCTGACTTATGGTGAGTTCAGTACACTGGGCGACTTAGGGTAAAAATCACTGACTATAAATAAGTAGGCTACTTAAAAGTTTAGAACACATACACATGTGCCGAGTGCGCACCTCGGGGACGGAGAACAGATGATGGCAACGATCGGTCAAACGAGATATACCTACAGTGTAAGTTCTAGGGTTGTTACCGAGACCAACCATAATCGAACAAATCGTTTAATCAATGTTTATTTCGCAGCCATCTGGTTAAATTAGCCAGTTAATTATGGGCGCCTAGGCAGTTAGTTAAGTATGGAAAATAAATTATCATATAACTGAACAGATTATTAAATGAAATTTGGATCTACGTTTACAAAAGAGATACTAAACCTAACCCAACACACACGACTTAGACAATGCGATTTCCGTTCCCTTCTTTCCATACTAGACGGTCTGCATAGGCACCCAATTAACTGGCTATGTACGGTGAAACCGCACTTTATGCTAAATGTGCAATTCAGCAATATTGTCAACTTATAGATTTATATAAATCATACCTCAGTCCATATTATAGTAGGCTCCGCGACGCGTGTGCTCACATAGCATTAAATTATCATTTTTTTTGTATTAATAATTAATCAAATATATTTTACTGTGCATTATCAAAGTTTATCATTTTCAACCACATCAAAGACATCATAGACAGGCTATTTAACCAGATGGCTGAGACATATACGTGTCGTAGGAAGGTTCGTGTGTATACATCTACGAAATGTTATTACTTCGTATGTTTATATAAGACATCAAGTGTCCGTTGATCTAAGATAACTCTACAAAAACAGACCGGTTTGCGACGCCAAACGTTTTTTATGGATTTCCGATAAGTATATGAATTACAAATTTTGGTCGGAACTAGCCCCAGCATGCGTGTTGTGTGAGAGAACAATACCTGTGTATCAACAGGTGAGTATTATGGAGGTTTCAAACAGCTGGAAAAGCTTGTAGTGACTTTACCTTACCCATGGTTAATACCAGACAAGATGCGGTGTGCGGTGTCGCACCGTGGCGACCGGCGACGTCGGGCGAGGCGCTCCCGGTCGCGGTCGGTTCATTCAACTCGAAATAAATTCCAACACACTTTGAAAGACAAGAGCACAAGCGATAAGATAAAAAATGAATAATATTCATTCATTTGACGAGATTCGTGTTCGTGTATCGTCCATGATAATATAATTACAATACGCAACAATAGTCCACGATTCGACGCGCGACGTTGACAATTGGGCATGGGACCTAGTTACGAGTTACACTTTCACACCTAACAAATACACTGAACGAGACACCATGAGGTTGACAATATGTTACACGAGCACGTCTCCGAAAGACAGTTTACGAGCCCAGTCGTACCGGGGCGGACTGACGATACTGTTTACGGGTCACTTCGAACTCGTTCTGGAGAATGTAGGATGTGGTGTACCTGGTCCACGAGGCGGGAGGTCGGCGTACTGCGCGGCGTGGCGAGGCGAGTGCTTGGGGCGCGCCATGGCGGCGGAGTGACGGCGGAGTGGCGGCCGAGCCGAGAGCACTGCGAGAGTGAACTCAGCACACGTGGAGTTGGCGGCCACGCGGGCGCGACACCGACAACACGTCACCGGCGCGCTGAGGACACCATCAAGACGTGGCGCGCGACGGACACGGGCAAGAGACCCACCAAGTTAGAAAACTTCCATCAACGACCCTCAATTTACCGTCAAAGCTATACACATCGAAACCACCACTAGCTGCTAACTGAGCGACTTCGCCGCCTGTTCCGTTTACAGTGCAAAAAAACGCACTTGAAGTTTGTGCTTGCTCATGACGCGTGTATTTGTAATAATTAATATACAAAAAATATATAACATAGACAAAAAAACGACCTTTTGACACGTAGGTATTCATAATACATGGTTCAGAACTGGACCCATGACACGTAGGGGTTCGTAATACAAAGACTAGAAACAGGCCCATGACACGTAAGTGTTCTTAATAGTCTAGAAACGGACCCATGACGCATAGCTATATGTTCCGCCTTCTGGAAATTATTTGAGCCAAGGACCCGAGCTGGACGCTTATTGTCCTTGAATGCCATACTCTCTAGTAAAAGCGTGACGTTTCGACCGGTGGTGTACAAAGACGTATTACAGTATTGAAGCATACAAAGAACCACAGTTCCACGTACGATAGGCGCTAGCACGTGACCGCACGTTGAAAATCTAGATTTTCTCGGTTTTTTGTCGGTATAAAATTTAGCGAATTTTCTTCGTCATATTAATATATATATTTTATGAAATAAGAATGAAGAGATTACCATTCTTAGTTTTCTAAACAATTTCAATTCAAGCCCAAAAATAAAGTGTCAAAATTACTTTTTTTCTAGATGTTTTAATAAGCAAATTATTATTATATTAGCAAATTCACTTAGACCCAAGTTTATCAAAATTTGACGGGTCGTCTAAACACGAACTATTGTTTAAACAATCCGTCAACCTTTTTTTTCTGTTCACCACCCAGTACACCTTGATTAACTACGTCAATCAGCCGTTTAACTTAACCAGGCTTGGAGAGGTCGGTTAACACCCGATCAGTCGTTTCTTTATTGTATCTGTGGATTGATACTTTAATTGTTTCCTATAAGAATACTTTGTTTGACATAACTAAGGTATAGGTAGGTAGTATAATTGAAGAAGATAGGTAAATAATATAATAATCGATCATTTGGAAGATTTGGAAAAAAGTGAGGTGGCCCGGTCGTCTAGTTTATTTATACTATGTTTTGATGGATTGAGCTCAACGATAAAGTTGTAATAGTTAAATTTACCTTTGATGGTAGAAATTTGAACTACTTTATCAATAAATGCGTATTTCGTTAAAAATTAACGTTATGTACGTTTTGGGTAATCTGTCCACTCGGCATCGCTATAATCACCTAGTAAAGTATTAAATTCATCCGCAAGCCTCGCTACGAACATACATACGAGTATATCGTAAAACATTTGTTGCGGCATTAGTTCTTTTATATTTCACTAGTTATTATCTTGCAACTAGGTAGCTCGACAACGATTCTTTTTTCGTCCGTTCCTTACTCATAAACTTTACACAATACACAAAGGCCGGGTAGATATTTTATAGTAAAAGTACTAAACAGTTAAACTGTAGTCTAAGATTCAACTGAAATAACCGACTACTCAAAATTACATTAATAAATAATACTGCCATGAAGTATGATTGTTTGGGTTTATTAGTGGTACCCTTACTTCGGTGCATACATTTTTTTTTTTTTTAATACCACTAAGGTGGCTAACAAGCTTACGGTCCGCCTGATGGTAAGCGGTTACCGTAGCCTATGGGCGCTTGCAACACCAGGAGTATCACTTGTGCGTTGCCGACCCTTCAGAAATCTAATAACTTCTTTCTTGAAGAACTCCATACTGTATACATTGGAGAAAACCTTAGCAGGGAGCTCATTCCATAACTTAAGCGTTCGCGGGAGGAAGTATCTTTGAAACCGCACTGTACGCGACCATTTAGGTTCTAAAGTGTGAGAACGAATTCCCTGCCGATGGCCAGCGGTGCAGTAGTAGAAAGTAGCCGGGGGCATCATTTCGAACAATTCCTCAGAACACAACCCATTGCATAAGCGGTAGAACACACACAGGGAAGCAAAGTCTCTCCTCAGACCTAAGGGCTCGATACCGCAAGTGAGTTTGGAATCGTCGACAATTCTCACAGCCCGTCGTTGAACCGAGTCAAAAGGGCCAAGCTGGTATCCGGCTGCACCCGCCCAGAGATGGCAGCAGTACTCCATATGGGGCCGAACTTGTGACTTGTAAAGTAACAACCTTTGCCCCGACGAGAAATACTACTTCGCTCTGTTGAGTACACCAAGTTTTCTGGACGCCAGCTTCGCCTTATCTTGTAAATGATCTCAGAACTGAACATCGCTGGAGATGTCAACACCAAGGATTCCAATGCTCTTGGAGATGGGGAGGGGAGTGTTCTGGAATTGTGGAACTACAGTGAATGGGGTTTTCTTAGCGGTGAACGCGCACACTTGTGTCTTTGCAGGGTTGAATCGGACCAAGTTTACCCGTCCCCAGTCAGAGACCTTGGACAGTGTGGTCTCGATTTGAGACACAAGTTCTCCGCGGTTTTCCTCCACAACGGAACGAGGGATGTTTGCACGACCCGTGTAATAAACGTCTCCAGTACTGTCATCTGCATAGCAATGTATGTTATTGATGTCCAACATGTCATTGATATGCAGTAGAAACAGCGTAGGAGACAGCACAGAGCCTTGCTGGACACCATCATTAATGTCCATGCTATCAGAGCAACTACCGTCAACAGGGTCACCGAGAGGGGGTGGGGTGACGGGTGGGTTTCCCCCGGGTCCGCAGTTTTAAGGGCCCGCGATTTTCCGAAAAACCTACACTTTAATGACGATTTTGACTGTTTGCACAGAATCAATCCTTTCAAATTTTCGCACCCGGAGAACAACGACCAATGAGAACGCGCTATCGGTTTGTGGAGCTGCGTGCGCCGAAATAAAGTCGTGCACATGGAAACCCCCGGGCCCTGATTTTTTCTCTGCGGCTCTGACCCTCAACTACGGTTCGTATGCGTCTGCCGGACAAAAAGCTAGCCACCGATTTGCAAAAACCCTCGGGCACTTGCCAGACCCGATCGAACGCCTTCGCTATGTCCAGGCTACATGCCAATCCCTCCCCCTGACTCTCAATAAAGTCGCATGATATGGTTCACTCATTCATTCAAAAACGCTTGATTACGAAATCGATCGTCAGAAGTCCATAGTGAACAGTAAAATTCCCATACCCCGTTTTAACAGCTGTTGCAGGTTAACAATGCGATAGCAAAACCAGTGGTTAATACTTGGTCGGTGAACTTATATTATTATGTAACTGTAACCAAATTTATCAAATTCTTGCAAACTTAACTCGTTTGGGTTTGCCGCCACCGTAATAGAATTAAAAGTAACTAGATATTTTAAAAAATTGGCATGAAACTTTCTACTAGTGAGTAGTGACAGACGTAGGTTATTAACTTCCACTTTCAAACTAACCGCTTATGGGTTAAGTAAGTAGACTTGTTTTTACAGTACGTATTTGCTATTTTATTTCTCGAGTTCAGACTGACTACACTTCAATCGCTTACCTCTCCATCAAGGTGACAGGCCGAGTGATTAACACACAAATCCTACGTAGGTAGGCAGAAGGTGGTAGGTGGGGTGACGTAACGAAATGTAGCCTAGTCATAGCAAAGACATTCAATTAGGTCAGGCACCAAGATCTATTATCAAAGTTCCTAGTTACGGACTACCCGACGGTTTGTGCAGATGGCTAGTTTGCTTTTTGGCAGATACGTAAATGTTGGTAGTTGATCCAAAAGCTTGAATATTAACGATAGTGTCCCACGAGGCTCTGTGCTGTCTCCATCGCTGTATATTTTGTCTATTGACTGTCGTCCAGTATCCTCCGGTACAGTACATAGTACTGTGCAAGCATCCCTAGTTTCGTTGTGGAGGAAAGGCGCGGAAAACGTTAAGACCACTCTGGGCAATATCTGAGGACTGAGGCCGGATATACTAGGTCTGTGCACTCACTGCTTATAATAACCCATGCCATCTCCAAAAGTATTGGCATGCTTTACGTTAAGATCATTTGGGATATTTGAAAAGATTCCAAAAAAATTGGAGTAGTTACTCAAAAGTGAACCATTACTTTTTCTCAAGGCAAAGGGCCACTTAACACGTCACAAGTCTGGCCAACTGCTGCCAACTTAGGGCGGATAAGCCTGGGTATCATCTTGGCTCTTTTAACATCCTTCTAATTTTTGATGGTATTAAACTCACAACCGGTTTTTTTTCTGTATGACTAGTACAGTGTGGCTGAAGCAGCCATTACTGCTCCACAGGACTTTTGGGGCGAGATTCTGAAGAAGTCTGGTGTATAGAGTCTCTTTCTAAGCTCGGTTTATTTATTATTTCTAAACTATTTTGCGGAAGTTCAGACGCCTATCCAGTGTCACACCGAGATATTTAGCCTTGTTTTGAAAACTAAGGAATGGCACGACCAAAGAGTGAGTGGGAGAATGATTGCGGAGGGCGGCCAATGGTGTAGAGAACGGCAGAGCTTTTGTCGTGATTCACTTCGATTCTCCATATCCGAAACAATTCGCCTATGGCGGTGATTGCGGATTGGAGTCTCTTAGTGATTTGACTCACTTGCCTGTCGGTGGTGTAAGGGGAAGAGAGGGTGCCTTCGACTCTATAGCGAAAGCTGCGGTTCGACAAATAGTTTCGAATGATGAGTGCGAGGTGGTCTGCCAACCATGCGCGTATACAGAGGGGGGGATTTGGGTGTCGTATCCCACCCCGAAATTTATGAAAATTCAAATATTCAGATGCACTTTTTCGGCGCATTCGCCACCGTCGTCGTCGCCCCGGACTAGCCCGGACAGACAAGAATCTGTGTATTAGACTACTACTTTGGTTATGCCGAAACACTCGCGTTGGCGTTGGTTTACTTTGGCGGGTGACGCGATCGGCTCTTGTCGCCGAACGTTACCGTCCGATACCTACGCAAGCCTCGGTTATCGGCAAGGCACCCTTGAACCTTGATGAACTTAATACCAAACAAGGGAAAAACTAATTTTCTACGGTGTAAGTACCTATATATACTTAACGGATAATCAACTACATTGAATCAAAACACTAGGTTCTAACAATAATACCGATTTGTATCATTTTTACGCCATTTTGTTTTACCATAAGCAAAATATTAATGATTCCTTTGCATTTAAGGCTAATTTGCAGAGTTAAATGCAGAAAAACCTCAAAGAACTGTTAGTTTTTTACGTAGAAAGAATTATTTTAATAAGGTTGATTTTTACTTACAAATGGGTAAAATAATAACAGAACCACTACTATTTCGGTATTTTTATCAAACCGAACACCGAACAAGGCCGGGCGAGCGAGTCAGGGGGTTTAAGTGCGAATTTAAACAATGGAGACGTATTTTTTCATGTTTATTTTTTAAAATTAGTCTGGTAGGATTCGACGACTTTCAGCAGTGTTATTCAGCAGAAGACCTGTGAAAAATTATGCATCGAAGACATATAGTGAATGAATTGAAAACAATGAGCAAGTAACGGCGAGCATAGTAGTAAAAATTAAACCACTGGAGAACCTGAGAAAGCGCACTACTTACGTCGTCAAATTAGTTTTATTTCTGTCAACTTTAAATAAAAGAGAAGTGTCATCGACAAATAGTACAATCTTGCATAGCTTCTCCACAAAGAAAGGCAAGTCATTTATGTAAATTACAAATAGAAAAGGACCTAAAATAGAACCTTGAGGAACTCCTAATTTTACTTCTGAGCCATTGGATTTTACTTCATTGATTTGAACCTTCTGCATCACTACTCAAATATGAGCGGATAAGCTCAAGAGCCAAGTCTGCAATACCATAATGACTCAGTTTCCGTATAAGAGTTTCATGTTGCACGCAGTCGAATGCCTTTGATAGATCACAGAAGATACCAATAGCATTTTGTGACTGTTCCCAAGCATCAAATATATGTTGTATAAGTTGGCCTTATAAACCTGCGTGTTTTCAGAGGAATGTGGATCCTGCAGCAGTTGTGCGCAGATTTACGGCCTAGCACAACAGAAGGTTAATATTATAGTATGTAATTGTAAGAAAAAAAAAACATTTTTTGAATCTGTAATAAAGGCTTTTATTGCAAGAATTACTAGGTTTTCAAACAATATCGTAGTAAACATTAAAGTTAATAAGTACAATAAAATAATCATTATGTTAGCAGTAAGGTAAAATTATCTTGAATTTTTTACATTTTACAAATGAATGATAACCGAAGTGAGAATTATTGTGCACACACTTAAGCATTGATTGATTGACCTATACCTATCAGAATTGAAATTTTTTTTACTTTTTGGTACAATTTTCGGTTAGATTGAATTTTTTATATGATTCTAATGTTTTAAGAAAAGCAAGTTTTAAAAAAAAACTTTTTTACTTTTTTTTTTTTTTAAATTAGTAATGGAACGCGTAAATTTAAAAACTTTTATGATAGTTGTACAGTTTATCAATTAAAACGTTGTGCCAGACTTTGTCGAAGGCTTTCGCTACATCGAAAAAGCCAGGCCCGTGTGACGGGGCTTACCTAATACGGGTTGGAAGCCAGTGAGAAACTTGGTGGTCGCACTAGGGTTGGGCGCGGAAGCCGAACTGCTCGTCGATTAAGATGCCTTTGAAAACTATAGCGTTCCGTAGGCGAGCGAGGAGGAGGCGTTCGTAAAGTTTACCAAGGGACATTAGTTAACTCATAGGGCCGTAGGAGGAAGGCTCGGTACGAGTTTTCCCTGGCTAGTGGATGTCTTTAACAATTGCATCTTTCCATTGAGAAGGAAATATGCAATTTTCGATAGCAGTGTTGAAGATGGCTGCTATAAGACAGAGAAAGGAAAAAATTGAAGCCGCTTTAGGATATCTTTAGAGATACCGTCCGCGCTGGGGGCTTTGCGGGGGCGTAGGTCTTTGATGACCTGTTTTACCTCGTTGGCCATAACGAGGGGCAGAGGGTCCCGTGGGGGCAGAGATGCTCTGCGTTTCACTTCACCGTCTACCTCTCGCGTGTGGTCGGGATCGATTGGTGTGTGCTTATGGTACATTGGGCTTGGAGTCACAAGCGGTATTAAACTTATGTTTGAAGGCAAACTTTTTCTCCCTGTGGGTGTTTTACCGCTAACATAATAGGTTTTGTTATGAGGAATTAGTTAAATACTCGTAATACCTTCGCCTTTTGTCTTACATTACATCATTAACTTTTGTCGTACATTACATCCTAACACTTAACATTAGACAAACGACCATACATTTGCCACCTTAGTAAATCAGAAGGAATAAAAAACAAGCCGATTGCAAATCGGACTTGCACACCGAGGGTTCCGTACCTATCACCATTTACCTACTTGCTGCGTGTACTCAAGGTGGCTCATGGCGGCGCGCGTCTCTAGAAGCCAATAAATCACTGATTATACACAAAAAAAGTATGTATGTAATATAAAACTTTTAGTAAATAACTATTGGAATAATTTTGTTAGTATGTAATAAAAAAAACATGTCTTTAACGTTAAAACGCGTGGTCACCCCAAGCTGTAATCAAATCATCAAATGTGTACAACCTGTATACGTTATATAATAACAATTAATAACGATTCATGTTCTCCGAAAACGTAAACCTTCTTGACAACTCCAATTTTGAGTCTGGTCTGGTCTGGTCTGGTCTGGTCTGGTCTGGTCTGGTCGGTCTGGAGACTCAACGGGTAATATACCATTGAGAGCAAGATATTAAACAGAAAGAGGGAGCACAAAACTTTTCAGCATACAGGGTGAGTTTTTTAGCACATCCCGGGCTTATAGTGAAAAAATCCGAAATACCTACCTACAATACCTTTTCGGGTCTCGAAAGCGCAAAAACTAAAACTTCGCTCTGACAAGTAATTACGTTGAGAAGCCTGCTACTACCTATATCAGACAATAACGTTTCGCTAAATTGAATTCCGCTCAAAATTTTCGTAATTATTTTCGTTCATAATTAAACTCGTAGCAATTAAGATCATAGAATAAAATATCTAGTCTATATTTGAATAACATGCATATTTCCTATTAAGGGCGGGCAGAAGGGTAGTTCACCTATAATTTCGGATCAAAGCCAATTTTAATGTTGAAACAATTGAAATGGCGGAAATAGAAGTAGATAAAACAGCGCCACCATCACCACCAGATGACAGTAAAACAGCGCCACCATCACCACCAGATGTCAGTAAATATCTGGAGAATTTATAAATTAAAAAATTTTGGCTGAAGTTAAAACTTGTAATTGCTCGCTTGTAGTGTGCAGGTGCACGTAGGTATTTCATATTTTGAACAGACAGCTTTTATACATACTTGATGGAATAAGCCCGCGATTTGCTTTGAGAAAATAAAAAGCCCGTGGGAGTAATTAAGGTCTTAGCACCCGCTTTGCTTGCACGAAATGACACGTTTACGAGTAAGTATGATGATAATAATGTTTAGGTTCCAATATTTAAGATAGAGTTGAGCGGTACAGCTTATTGCGGATGTTGAGTAGGTGAAACCATTTTTCTATGTAAGTCCACTCTGCTAACTATTAGCTACTGCTAGGTGTACGTAAAATCGATGTACAGTTAAGCCGTTTGGCACACAGGTAGGGCCTAACAATAATTTTGAGCCGCAGTTCCTCAAAATATTCCACTTATAAATTTTTTGTATGGGATTTAATTTTTTTTTTCAGAAACCCATCGTGTGGGGTATCAAATGAAAGGGCTTGATGAGCCGGTTCTAAAAATATTACCTTTGGGCTACTTCTTAAAATCCAAATCCAAAAAGTATTTTCAAAACATATAAAGTTTGGGCCCCGCCAGGTAGAAGGCGGCTCAGTACTTTTCTGTAATATATACCTTAAATGATAGACTATAACCTCATTTTTAACCCCCTGAAAACCAATTTGGAAAATATTAAAATTTAATATTTTTTTTAATTTTGAAATACACTTAAATAACACCAGCAAACAGAAGCTGCAGGGTACAGTATACAGTTCACATAAGTCTTATAAAGATCTGAAGCTTAAGGAACCGTCTCACATTGCAATATTCAAATTTTTAGCCCTTTCATTTGATACCCCACAAATTATTGTTTTGCTCTAAAGTTGCATCGATTTGCGGTTTTCGAGCGAAATTGCCGTTGTACACCTGCCACTATAACTGATTATCAGCAATGTTAATTTGACCCAGGCGTGAGGCCCGTAGCTGCAATATGGTACATCGGGCACTGCGTACGAGTACCTACATAGCACTGTTCCATACATGGTACAGGTGCACTGTGCACTGTGCACTGACGACACACATCAATCTCTCACATCGGCGGCGGCGCGCACTTTGCCAAAATAAAGAGTCAGGCGCTATTTACGGAGCGCAGCGCGGGGCGAGGCGGGGCGGGGCGGGGCGTCCTGGGGATAGCGGTCAATGCTATTGCCTTATCGACAACTCCACATAAAAGTACTTACCAACATCGATGTCGGTGCACACAAAACACAACTTATCCTCTCCAAATCTGACAGTCGAGTACTTAACCGACACCGTCTTACTCTTACAATCAGAGCACGGGACGTTGACCGCGCACAGGGTTGCCGGATGGAAATATTTAAACAGGTCAAGAGCACGACACGGCTCATGCATCACTCATGCTTAATGTACGGTTTTGATGAATACATATGTTTAACTAGAATTGTCGTAAATACGTAATATATCGGATCATCTTTCAAGTTATTGTGGTTCTTGAGCATTAGTGGTGTGGAACGAGGACGTTTGGTTAGGTGTAACGAAATTCTACAGTAAAAAAAATAAGAATTTCATAAAACACTAAGGGGTTTAAAGTTGTTATTGTTTTTGAATCACTTTCACTAATTGGTAACGGCTGACACCTTCTACATTATTTTAAATTGGCATAAACTTGGGCCAGAAGTTAAAAACTTTATAAAAACTTAAGTGCATGATTGTACCCCATGGCCACATGCACCGCACTGTAATAGCGCAAGGCAAATTGTGATTTTTGTCAAAAGAAAGTTACATTTTTAAAGTTTTCTTAATTTTAACGGAAATCTGGAAATATTAAAAAAATATATATATATTTCTACTAATATGAAGTATTTAAGTTGACAAAAACGATTTTTTTATTTTTTTACGATGAATATTAAACGAGATATGACATGGCAAAAACGAGATATGACATGGCAAAAATGGTTGTTAATCGAAAAATGAAGAGACTGGATCGTTCTGGCGTACTAAATATCAAGAAAAATATTAATTCCACAAAAAAATGATTACCTACAACTACTTGCAAGAAGACGAAATTGGGAACATTTTGAGACCAACCAGACCCGTTTAAAAATAGGAAAAGAAAAGTTATGGGCAAAATAAACTTATTTCTAATATTTTTTAGGCCAATTTTTTAGCGCCATCTGCACTGAGGTGCTTCAAAAAAATTCCTTTAAAGAAAAGTCACAACACATGTTCCTAAATATGTCCAGTCATTTTTAGCCCTATCGGGTAATTATTTTTTATGTTTTGGACTGATAAAATTGGGTCAAATCTTGTTTTTTTTAAGAAATTTTCAGTTTTTGGCCAGTAGCGTGAAAATTATTTATTTTAAACAGCCAAATTTTGTAGCCTTTATTCCGTTTTATTTGAACTTGAATTTCTTGTTTTAATTTTTTATCTGTAAGGATATTTGGCCGTTTAAAATAGCATATTTTATGTTTATAGCGGTCAATGTTTTTTTTTCAGGTGATATTTAAAAAAAAATGGTCAATCCAATTGAAATTTGGCATCACCTAACATTACTGCGATAACCTTAGCTTTAAAATGGTTCCTTGTTGATCTCGCTATTATTGGCCAAAACAAGTAACGTTTTCACCCCGGGCCCTTCCTTCTTTTTACGACAAATATTATAAGTTTTTCGGTTGTAAAAGGAGTTTCAACAAGAAAATATAATAACTTTATTTTGTTTTTATAAATTTATAAATCAAAAAATTACAAAAAATTGATTAAAAAAAGAAACAAAAAGAATAATCTGAGCTTATGTTTTTTGTATTTCTTCTCATTCTAGGGGTGGTTTTAACCCCTAATAATACTAGCCCTTATATCCCAATTTTGGTACATAATCAAAACAAGCATTTTCATCTTAATTATTTTTAAAAAAGTGGCATTTATTAAAAAATATAAAAAAAACCCTAAAGAAGGGTAGTTTTTACTGTTTTAAGGGTCTTTTAGAAATTTCTGACATTAAAATTGTAATCAGTGACCCAAAAAACCATGAAGATTTATTTAATATTGTCCGAGATACTAAATACTAAATACTTTTCTATTTAATATTGTCCGAGATACTAAATACTAAATACTTTTCTATTTAATATTGTCCGAGATACTAAATACTTAATACTTTTCTATTTAATATTGTCCGAGATACTAAATACTTTTCTATTTAATATTGTCCGAGATACTAAATACTAAATACTTTTCTATTTTTGGCCAAAAAAAATTGTTTGGCCAAATCCTCCTAAACAAACTTGTTTACTTCCGAACTTGACACTTTTCTTGACAAATTTCAAATCATTTCAAGTTTAAATTTTTTTGATTGTTTAGTTATTGCGAATTTCGTAATGGACAAAAACATTGAACAATTCCGACCGCTTTTGAAAGCTTTGTACCACTCATAAACATTGTGTTTATGTCGAGATGTGATGAAAGATTTGCCTCGCCTCGGTAGGCCATCAACGTCTTCAAATGAAATTAATATCTAAAAAGTGAAGGAAATAGTGACTGAAAATCCTCATTCCAGTTTTAAAGAGATAGCCGCTGAACTTTCTGTCTTTCACGAGTCGATCAGTAACATTTTAAATAATCGGTAATAATCGGTCGGCTAGCCCCTAATGACCTGAATTTCCTCCAAAAACTCAATCACATGAGTCGCTGAGGTCAAGGTAGAACGAGTCAATTCCGACCCAACATTCATAAAACGCATAGTTACTGGTGACGAGATGTGGGTTTACGGTCAACAAGCTTCGGAATCGCTCCTCCCAAGTTCCAACTGAACCGAAACCGAAAAAACCACGCCAAAGTCGGTCAAAAGTCAGTCATGTTGACTGTTTTGCTTTGACTATCGCGGTGTTGTGCACTCGGAATTCTTGCTGGAAGGTCAAACGGTAAATAAAGAATATTATTTGAGCGTTATGCGGCGTGTAAAAGAGCAAATTTGACGAAAAAGGCCAGATTTGTGGAAAGATTTTATTTTTATTTCGTACCATGATAATGCGCCTAAGTACAAGGCCATCATTATGAAGAAATCTTTGACCAAAAAACTCAACAAATACCATATAGCCGACTTCTTTCTTATTCCTAAACTCAAATTACCACTTTAAGATACCCGTTTTCATTCGGTAGAAGACATAAAGGAGACTTCGCGGCATAAACTGATGTTAATTCAGAAAAAAGGGTTTTACAAATGTTTTGATGATTGTATTAAGTAGCTTTCGTAAGTGCATCGTTTCTGAAGAAGCATACTTTGAATCGAAAAAATAAATTCGGTAAAGGAAATGTACTTTTTCGAGTGTCAGTAAAAAAAAGTATTTTCAGTCTATGTCCTAGTATTATAGAGCACGAATTTTTATGAGAATGCTTATAAGGTGATATCTTGGCAGGCACGGACCAAAGCGACCGTAAGCTTGTTTGCCACCTTAGTGGTATTTAAAAAAAAAAAAAAAAAAAAATGGCCCAATTTAATTTAAATTCTCCTATCTCACGATATCCCACATGCTAGGGGTGTGCCCTAATAAAAAGATTTTCTAAAACGTTGATATACGTTTTTATAACGGGTAAAAACTATGTATACATCTTCTTTCTTGCCAGCCTTCATACGTCCCCACTGTTGGGCCTACCTCAGAAGCGAGGGTGATTCGGGCCACAGTCCACACGCGGGCCCAGTGCGGATTGTGGACTTCACATACGTCTTTTTTTTTCTTGACGATGCAGGTTTCCTCATGATGATTTCCTTCACCGAAAGGAATGGATCTGCATCGAGAACATTTTTGTGCGATGATTTTCTGCGATTTAAAATGTGGCCTAAAACCTGATGAGTCATTTGATCGACTTCAAATGGCTTTTATGGATGAAGGACCTTCTAAAGCAACCATCTACCGTTGGCATAGCGAGTTCAAGCGCGGTCGCCTTACTTTGTGCGATGAACAAAGGAGTGGTCGTCCTATGACGGCTGTCACGGAAGAAAGTGTGCTGGTAGTAAAAAAATTTATTCAAGAAAACAGGCGAATTACATACGAAGAGATTCAGCATACACTGCAGATTGGTTCGCTTAGCGTTCACAAGATTCTACTCGAGCACCTTCGCGTGAGGAGGATAGTTTCGCGCTGGGTGCCGCACAACCTCAACGAAGCTCAGAAGTAGGCCCGTGTGACTCCACACCGTGATATGATTAAAAAATTTGAAGCAGGCTCGTCTCGGCGCGTTTACGACATTGTGACAGGTGACGAATCCTGGATTTATAAATACGATCCAGAAACAAAGCGTCAGTCGACAGTTTGGCTGTTTCAAAATGAACCAACGACTACGAAAGTGAAGTGATCGAGAACCGCAGGGAAAATTTTGATCGCTAGTTTTTCACTATGACGGGGTATATGGTTTCAATTCCATTGCAAGACCAAAGCAGCATCAACGCCGAATGGTATACCACAAAATTCCTGCCAGAAGTTTTGTCTGCAATGAGCAACAGTTCAAACGTTCGAGAAGGTCGTAAAAGAGGTTGGCGGCGGACTGGAAAAAATGTTTCGAAAATTGGTACAGACGCATGAAACTTTGTATACAGGTTGCTGGAGAGTTCTTTGAAAAGATCTAATTAAAATATTTTATTCATAGAAGTTATTTTTTAGTTTCTCAAAAGTTTCTGAGTGTCCCTCGTATTATTAATAAGACATATCTTGGTAATTATTTTGAAGACCGCTCCTTCCTCGTCAGTTTCGTACCTTTTTGACTAGCATCCCGTACTTTTCCGGCTCAAAACTGGCAACAATGCTTCGAGGTCGAATGCCAAAAACTTGCAGCAAAGTGTGAGTCAATTATTTTAATTTTTTTTAAATACTAAGCTCAATGTTCCAGTTGCGTAAAGTTTATTTTTACTTCTTTAGTAAGAACCGTAAGGTAAATTGATAAATTACGGACAATGACGTTAAGACCCAGAAAAAAAAACGTGCCGTTTCGACCAGTGTACAAAGACATACCTATAGCACTATTGAAGTATACAAATAAGACACCGTTTTACGTACGATAGGCGCTAGCACGTGAACTATGAAATTAGCAAATCGCTTGGTCATATTAATATTTATTTTTTGTAATAAGAATTTAGATAATATCACGCTTAGTTTGTTTTTGAATTAAAGCCCAGAAATAGCGTAGATTTTTTTTCCTTTAAATTTTGAAATAGCCAAATTATTATATAAGCAAATCCACTTAATTAAGGTTATACTACAATATATATTATTTTCACGTAAAAAAAGTACTCAGGACTGTAAAAAAATTAATCAAATTTTTACAAACTTAACTCGTTTGGGTATGGCTCAAGGCCATGCCTTAAGTAGATCTTAGTTTGACAGCAAGTATTTATTTATACTTTATGTACCTATGATATACGCTAACGATGTGTAGGTAAGTGAACTCCCGACTCGTGAGTCTCGAGTCTCGAGACGTAAACAAAGACAAAGGGATCATTACACTAATCACACAATTAATAATCAACGTGGTAGCTATTACAGTAACGATACATAGTGACATACCACTACGTAGTTTAAAGTCTTTTGACAGACAGACAGACAGCGCCAGTTACGTTTCCAGGCGTGAGAAGTGCCCCCTTTTCATACGGACCAGTTGTCTACAAAAACATAACAATGTATCATTATTAACACAAATCCCAGCAGGACAGAAGGGCTGTGTTTCATATAGCTACGTACACGTAGGTGCAGGTATAGCCACCACAACTGGTTGTGGGGCGGCGGGAACCATTATAGGAATCCGTCTTGAAGGATTGCAATTTGCAAGCACGATCTATTTGTCATGCGGGTCCTAATAAACTCAATCATATATACCAACAGGTTCTGACTAACTGAGCAGGTCAGACTTCTCTAGGTATATAACCCTTATTAAAAATCATGATGTATTCAATTTTGGGACCTGCATCATCCATCATCAGGCCATCGGGATTGTTCAAGTAGGCCGAGGTGGTTGTCTCTCGATAACCGCAACCTGTTGACTCGACTAATGACTTTGTGCGCACTCACACTCACAAACAACACGTCTTCTAACGATACACTTCGTATTATCTTTCTTCCACAACTAACTTAGCTATACCTATGTTTTATAATTAATTTCTTATCACGTTGCACAAACACACACACACATACACACACACTCACACATAGGTACGAGTATATCTACGAATTGAATACAAAGTAAATACTTAATACCAAACTAATATTGACTTTAACGGGAGATAGGTACGAAACCAGCAAGTCCTGGATTATCCATGCAGAAAATATAGGCAACTACTAATAACACCTCAAAGTTCCATGATCCATGACCTACCTACGCCTGATCCATCTGACACCCTTCTTTTCTCTTTGAATCATTACTTTGCGTATTATTATCGATGCTAACTATCCCGCGGTACGGAACCTACCTACCTACCTACCTATATATAGTGTGTTTGGGTTAGGGCTAGCAATAATTTAAGGCGATGTTATAATGTCAAAATCGACAAAAAGCCCCAATGTTTTAATTGCCTTAATTTTTGAATTTATTTTTATGTGACTTTACACTAAAATTGTATTTATTTCCATTTTTTTTTATTTTTGTGTTTTTTTAATAACACATAATATTGTTGGCTTTCAAATGAAATTTTTTGTTCATTTCTAGGACGGGCACATAAGAAATAACGATTACGAACGCTCGAAGAGAACAGGCGAACGAACGAACGGAATAAAATACATCATTTACACGATCATTTAATAATATTTTAAATGCGAAAGTGTGTAAATAAAAACCCCTAATTAAAACCGCAGGCTGCAGCGGTATAAACTTAACTGCATAACATACCACACACACACACACAGCCACACACCGACAAACAGGTATTAATATTGTTTTAATTAGTAATTACATACACTGATTAGTACCGATATTAAAATATGTGTTCCCAAGTTTTTAGGAGGGCTTTTGTGGCTTGATCCGGCTCTGGTCGTATGGGGAAGAGAACAGTTTCTGAGCAATAGCGATGACCGATACTATAAGCGGAGTGATAGTGACAGGTGCAGGAGAGCTGGCGAGCTAGCCTTCGCCCTGGGGGGGCGTTAGGTTTTTAGCAACGGTGTTAGAGTTCGTTTCCACACTTACTTGTTCGGATTTAACCGTCACCGTCGACACCAAGCTCAAGTAGGGTTCATAGTATTCTAACATCACAACTGTTAAAGTGACGTTCACTTGTATGAACTGACAGTTCTAACGCTGGTTATTGTACGGATATTCGCGGGCTAGCGCTGTAACACCGTCGTGTTGTAACACCAAGATTTTGATTTTGAACCGCATTTCGAATGCACCGCGAAAACGAAATGGAATCGCCTTCAGCCGCAATAACAAGAACACAACGTGCAAAGTGATGAGTGTGTTCTCTCACAACACCAGCGCGCTGCCCGCACAGCACTCCTCCTAATCTAATTAGATACTCGACTGGGTAGAAACTTTAATGACTATGTTAAATATTACGTCAGAGTAGAATCTATGTAGGTACTACAATGCTTATTCGAAATCTGGTCGAGACTACAGACTACAGGAACAAAATCACTACTTGCTACATGATTTTGAAAAAACAACGTTTGCCAACGACAACTACGAATACAAAACTACAGTATTGTTGTGTGATCTGGACTAGAGGTTAAAGACTGAATTAAATCGTAAAGGGTTTTGATTCTAATCAATTGGCAATCTATACAGCGCTGCTGGTGCGACTTCAACCAGGTGATGTTCAACAACAGTAAAGTTTAGTAGGAAGTGACAACAAATAGGAATAAACCATAGATAAGTATGTTGCGCTGTCGCTCGGTGACCGCAGGTGACGCAGGTGACGGCGGCTCGGTGACCGCAGGTGATGCAGGTGACGGCGGTTCGCATTGCGGTCAAAGGTTATCATTTTTTGCGGTAAAGGCACGAGCCAAGAAATATGACCGCTTGTCGAGGGAGACGGCTCGGGTCGCGTTACAGGTACCTAGGGTACTTGCTCGTCTTACGAAGTTCCTAGTTTTTACAACAATTACAACATTATCGGTTAGAGATAGATAACGCAATTCGGCAGTCAGAGCTAGACGAGACCGAGTGACGAGCACACGAGCACAGAGCACTCGATGAAAATGGCACACGCAATGACACAATTAGGGCACTTGACATCTCAGGTTATTATCGTCCGCGTGGCGGCTCGGGGCTCAGGGCCCGCCAGCGACCGGGGCTCGGGGCCCGCCCGCAGCCGCGCCTGCCCTTCACCTTCACTCACTCACCTTTGGGGTGCAGCCTCTTGGGGTCGAACCAAGCATCTGCAAGAGAAGGCTGGCGTTAGCGGGTTAGTTGCGACAGAGAGAAAAGCTAAGCTAAGCTGTATCTAGCACGGCCAAGGAGGCACTTACGAGGGTCGAGGACGCAGCACAGCGAGGGCGCGGAGTCCGGCATGGCGGGTGCGACGCGCACTTCACGTAAGTCTCGGTCGGGACGATAGGTGGCGCGCGGCGCGCTCGGCTGTCGCGTCAATACTGCCGCCGCGCGCCGCCCCCCCTACACCGTACCTCGCGTCCCGCGCATGCGCCCTCACCTCTCATCATCATCACATAACCCTCGCACGTCCACCACCGACCACCGACCTCCATCACCAGATCATACATACCTACTAATTTCCACGAGGCGAGGTTGCAGTTAGTTAGTGCTTGTAAGCATTACATAGCGTCGGCCGCAAAGCAATACATGTGTATGTATATAAGTATGTAGGTACACTAGCGGACTCGTGACCCGTGACCCGGCAGACGTTATCCCGCCTGAACCCTGGACGATTTTATGATGTGCATTGTCGATTAACAATCTCAAAGAAATAAAAAAAAATCGTCAAAAAATGTTGAAAATGCTAGATCCCACTAGATTGCAGCGCCACTTACCGGGTCTTATTGTGAATAGCTATCCAGTGACTCACACAAACACACACACAAATCTTCATTTAAATTGGTCCAGCGTTTAGGTCTGATCAGTGACTGACACACGTGCAGATATTATAGATATAAAGATAATATACACTGTACGTTACATTATATATGTATAAGTACATATTATTAGCGACAGAGTAATAGTTAAGTTGTTAATAAATATACAGCAAGAAAGTTTAAAAAATGCTGAAAAAGAGACGAAACCACTTTTCCCAGCCACTCCCACAGTCCCACTCGCACTCGCACTCCCAGCAACATATCGGTGACCAACAGTTTTACGTGCAGCAGTGACACATGACACATGACTTTGAAAATACTTTAGGTACAATAATTTTAATAAGGATTGTTCATAAAAATAAAATCGAGTTGTAAGAAAATTGGGTAAGTAAAGAAAAATAACTTTTATATAATTTTGTTAGTGTTAGGTTAAATTTTAGGAAAGCAATTTTAATAAAAGTTTTTTTTACATCAGGATTGCATGCAACCCGGTAGCGTTTTCAATCTAACGTTTATACGGAAATATTTTTTGAAATTCTAAAAAAAACATTACTAAGTGTATTTAGAATGATCGAAACAAATCAGAAAAACTTCATACACATATAAGTAGCAAACTTCATACACATCTAGCGCCCTTTTGTAAAGTAAACTTTATACACAGCTAGCACCCTTTTGCCCGTTGAGCGAAATCGAGCTGGTACAAGAAAAATATTGCCACAAGAATAGGTAAATTCGACCTCCAGTAGTTTACTCGATTAAAACCGTTCTTTCGGTAACACCTATTTGCCTATTTTTTGTACAAAAAGATTTTGCAACCAGAAATGGCAAAGCATTGATCTGTCGCACAGATAGATTAGATTAAATATCTCCATATCAAGTCAATATGATTTTGACGAATGACAAAACATTCCTATTTCTGTCGCTTTATCCGTAGTGACACGGCGCGGCAGGCGGCGGCGCATCTTCAAGCCGCTTTACGTAGCGTCTCGGTGTGAGCTGACCCTAAGTTTTTAGGGCCATATGAAGTGGTAAAAAAAGTTGGTAAGGACAAGTACCACATAGAAAAGGTACACTCGTGTTCAGATGGGCCTTTGAGAACTTCAACTAGTGAAGATTGTATGAAAATGTGCCCATGAGTTTGCACGGCGTTAAGCCTGTCATATTTTTTGAAAATATAAATTTTTGATAATAATAATAAAGTGTTTAATATCATTGTCATTACAAGACCATAAATTTGTGAGATGTTTGCAATGTGTTTTAATAATTGAAAAATATCACACAATTTTTCTTGTCCAATAATAATAACAAAATTATTGTATGTATTGAAATGCGAATAGATTATATAAACATTTTTATTTTGACCATTGCCGCAATGGTTTGATAGTTGTTTTGTTAATTGGGCAGTTTAATTTATGTTTTCCCCTACAATTATAATTTTGTCCGTAATTTTTTTTAAAAAAAATTTTTCACAGATATTATGATTTGCAACCAAAAATATCATATAATTTAATAATTTTTTCCGAAACTAAAAGAACTATACTGCTGAAACTTGGTAAGTAGCTTTATTCTGAGAACCGCATTGAGATTTTCATATAAAAATAGAAAAAAAACAATAAAATTTTGGGGTTCCCCATTCTTAGAACTGAAACTAAAAAATTTTTTTTCATCAAACCCATACGTGTGGGGTATCGATAAATAGGTCTGCAAAAATGATATAGAGGTTTCTAGTATCATTTTTTTCTAAACCGAATAGTTTGCGCGAGAGACACTTCCAAAGTGGTAAAACGTGTCCCCCCCCCCCCTGTAACTTCTAAAATAAGAGAATGATAAAACTAAAAATTAAATATATAATGTACATTACCATGCAAACTTCCACCGAAAATTGGTTTGAACGAGATCTAGTATGTAGTTTTTTTTTCATACGTCATTAATCGTAAACCGCAATTTACCTTTCATTCAATTAACTCAAATATAAAAATATTTTTGTTTGTGTTTTATAGTTTACATAAATGGTGGTAGGTACGGAACCCTCGGTGCGCGAGTCCAACTCGCACTTGTGATCTAGTGCAGTCATTGAAGCGAAAAATAGGGTCTTACCTCCGAATTTTTTTACTGTGAACCGATTTGGAATTAGGCTCATCTTACCCTTAACTTCAAAAGTGAAAATGATCTGAGCTCCGCCTATTATTTTTAAGAGGTGTAAACAACCCCTAATGAAAAAATTTACATTGAGCCATTTTATCGCTAGAAAACGTGTTTAATATTAAGGCGTGAAATTGTAAAGTGTTTCTTACACAATTACCTCATAATACAATCTTTTTCAACCCCTTGAAAACCTTACAACCCTTGCAAACAACCCCTAAATTGAAAAATCACAAAAAATTACTTTTGTATGACAAAAAGATTTAAGCATAGAGCAAATAATATTTTGTGTTCTCTATCTCAATTATCGAATTTTTAACCCCCTTTCGACCCTTTAAAACAACCCCTTGATAAAATAGTTTAAAAAAAAATTTTGATGAAATGAACAGGATTTAAATGTAATTCCACATTCTCGAAAATGTTTATCATATTCTCAAGCTTTTCAACCCTTAAAACTACCCCTTAATTAAAACGTAAATGTACGTAATTAATTATAGAGTAAGAAATCACCATTTATTGAATAAAATATAAACTTACAAATTGTTTAAAACTGCACCAGATTGAATTAGTAATACATTTAAATATATAAAATATATATAAACATAAGACAATAGTTTTGGGTCTCTATTACTGTGTACTTTCACTTTGCTCCAAATATTCACACTCCGAAATTTTCAGTTTACTAAGAAAAAAAAATACGATTAGTTTTTGGACCATAACTCCTTCAATTTTTATGCTATCACAACTTATAAAAAACCATTTTAAATGTTATTAAAAGAGCTACAACTTTTTTCACTACAATATATAGTGAAAAACCTTTTATTTAAAAACGGTGAAGGGTCAAAGGGCTCGAGACTGTGATTGCGCTGCCGCGCGCTCTTTAAACAATCATATCTCCGTCAATTTTTGTATGACAGAAAGAAAAAAACAAATTTTTTGACAGAAAAAAAACCTACATTTTTTATCATAATACTTTTATACGTATCTTTCATCATTTTTGAAATATTATGAAAAGAAGGAGGTTTTTGTAAAAATACGAAAATTTTTTTTTCTTAAAATCGTGATTTTCTTCAAAAGTATGTGTCCTAAAGCAGCCATACTGCTAGAATCCATCAAATTCTTTATATTAAAGTTAATTCTAGACGGAATACGATTAATTTTAAATTTGGGAGAAATGGCACTTATGAAACACATTGATTTAAAAGAAAAAACCATTAGATGTTCCTCTTATTTGCATTACAGCTCACTCATTTTACGTGCAAAAGACTTTTAACATTGCTTATTTTAAAGCTTATTTCAAGCACTACAAAACCCTATTTCATTAGAATGCATTAAATGTATCTGCTCGCCGCTAGATGGCATTGAATACATCGATTAAATTTCAGACAAAATAAAAAACGGCTTTAATCTTTAATATCTAGCTTAATATTGCACTTAGAACAATTTATAAAAAACCGATTTGTTTAGTTTTTTACCTGCTACAATTTTGTTCATCATAAAATTTTCGTTAAAATGCATAATTTTGGAGATTTCCGGAGAAATCCGAATTTTCAATTGCCAATAACTTGATAAGTATTGGGTTTTTTGAAAAACTTAATAGAACATTTTTTTCTTAAAATTATACCTTCTTATTTAAAAAAAAAATCCTCCGAGGTTATTTAAAAAAATTAATTACCGAGATGGGGTGGCATTGCCACCGTGAGTTCGGAGTTCAGATCATTTTCACTTTTGAAGTTAAGGGTAAGATGAGCCTAATTCCAAAATTTCATGCAAATCGGTTCACAGTAAAAAAATTCGGATCAATAACGCTTCAATGACTGCACTAATCCTCAGAATTCTAGACCATTTGTGTGTGGTTGGGTAGAAGTGAAGTGTCTCCAGTATGCTGTTGTCAGGATAGATGAGTTTTTTAAATAACTTAGATTTTATACAAAAACAAATAGCTGCCAATTTCTTACAAAGTTGATCCGTATGTAATGTCCATTGTAAATTTTCGTCAATTGTGTAACCCAGAAATTTGAAAGAATTAGTCAATTTTAAGTGTACTTGTTTAGTTAAATTGGTTTCTTTAATTTCCTTTTTGATATTATATTGGATGCTTGTTATTCTTTATTAAGAAGAAGTTTATTGGCATTAAACCAATCTTCAAGTTCTTTTATTGCTTTTTCGCTTTTAAGTTTAGTTCATCAGTGGTAATGACATTTACTATACTAGTTGTGTCATCTACAAAAAGAATTAATGTAGAATATTTAATATTTTTCGGTTAGTCATTTATAAACAATAGAAATAGTAATGGACCTAGAATTGATCCTTGTAGGACTCCGTGTTTTATGTCATACCATTTAGATTCTACTTCAGTCTATCTAAGTTTCTCATTGTCCGTATATAAGGAGAGACTTTGAATTTTCTATTCTCTAAATATGATTATATTAAGTTATTTGCTTTGTCTTGGATTCCGTAGATATCTAATATTTTCAACAAAAGGTTTGTGTGGTCAACTATATCAAAAGCCCTGGACAAAGAAAAAAAAAATATACCTACAACGTTTTCATTGTTATCTATTTTTTTTAGAATTGTATCTGTTAAATCGGTTGCTGCTGCAACGATAGACTTCCCTTTTCGAAACCCATGTTGATGATCTTAAATTATGTTTTCGTTTGTGATAATTTATTATCAGTGAAATTCGTAATCATATAGTCAATAAGATTTTTTTTACATTTTGCGGTTGAGTTTCATTCAATTATTGGTGTAGTACTTTAAATGGGTTGTATGGAGCACCATTTGTTTTGAGTATTGTGTAAAAGATTTCAAGACTTCAAGTGTTAAAGACTTCAAGTTCTTTTAAATTCATGTTTTTTGTTTAAAAATAAGGTAAGTACGTATAGATAAAAACAATATGAACATTTTCACTTCATGAGCATGACTGTTCCTGATAATCTAAATTGTCTAATGTATAATTCTTCTAAACGTAAAAAATGCACGCGGACGCGGCACGATCATTTTTACGGAAACTTTCTGTTGATGTCACATTCCTTTATGTTGATATTTTATGTTTTTTGTATGCATTATTGCAGTATATTATATTTCTGTCAATCAATAAATCAATCAGTCCCTGCGTTCATTTAAATTATACGGGATACCGGCTTAAAATATCAGTATGTAATAGTGAATTGTCAAAACATCATAAAAATTCGTCAGAAGTTGACTGATCTGACTGATGAGATATAACTCCTGGGTGTAGTCTGTGACAATGCCTATCAGGAGATATAAATCCTGTGTGTAGTCTGTGACACTATCTATAAGGAGATATAACCAAATAAAAAATTGAACCATTCTGTTCTTAACATATGTACCCCCGATACTACATACAGGCGAATTGTGAACTCAATAGCTGGCAGAAAATATGATAAAGACTATACTATATTATTTGTAGGCAATCGTTTTGGAGTTAGAAAGTTTACTCTCAAATTTAGGAGTCAAAAAAATTGTTATTTGCAATTTCCTTTTTAAAAAAAACTGTCACATAAACAAAACCAACATATCCATAAATTAAATAATGTCTTGTACAATTTGACATGTAAAAATGATAATTTTTATTTGTTTGACATAAATAAGTTTATTTCTAGTTTTATATTGACTAAAGGTACATTGTATCTATCTAAGTATTCTAAGCTACGACTGGCTACTTTGTTAGCACTTAATATTTTTAACTCTGCTGTAGATATCTACTTGGACAACACTGATACTGTTAGTGGTGTTACTAATAGTGAGCTGGCTCTTAATGCTTTAAACTGACTTCAGTGACAAAGAGGAAGCATAATGTACTTAAATTATTTTATCAAAATATTCAAGGCTTCCTTGGAAAAGATTTAGAAATTGAATTATTTATTGAAAAATTCAATATAGACATCTTATGTATAACAGAACACTGGTTTAAATCACATGAGATGTTGTTAAATATTAAAAATGTTCAAGTTTCTAGTTGTTACAACAGACAAAACCATATTCGAGGAGGTTCATTAATTCTAGTAAATAGTAAATTCAAAATAAAAGAACGTAGAGATGTTGTTGCACTTTCAGTTGAAAAATTAATTGAATTATCTAGTGTAGAACTTGAAAAATATATAATTGTCTGTCTATAGGCCACCTTCTACAAATTTCTCTGAGTTTGAAAAAGTAATGGAGAATGTTCTAAAGCTAGTCACTAGAAGCAAAAAAAGGTTATAATATGTGGTAATTTTAACGTAGATTTACTTATAAACTCCTCATTAAGTACTCGCTTGATTAGTCTTTTAAGTCATTTAACTTGGAAAATCTCTTTCTAGAGCCGACAAGAATAACTGAAACAACTGCAACATGTTTCGATAACATATTCTGTAATATTTAGATAAAAACATTATAAGTTGTCTGAAATCGGATCATTGTGGTCAAAGTGCTAGCTTTGCCATAACTTGTTCGGAATTAGACAAGGAGATTATATATAGGCCAATCACTGTTCCTCGGATAAATAGTTATTTAGAAAAATTAAAAACTATCTTGCCCGCTCTTGAGCCCAAAAAAGATGTTTACAATTTATATAAAAACTTTTTCCAGTAAGTGAATAAAACTTTTAACAACATTTTTAAAACTAAAACAATAAGATGCAGTTACAGGCCTCAATTTAACGATTGGGCTACAAAATGAATTAAAATAAGCAGAGATAGACTTTATGAATTATATTCACTAAAATCCAAGCCTTAATGAACTGTCAAAAAGTATTCAAAATTTTTTAAATCAGTCTGTCATGTAGCAAAGTCTAATCACATAAGCAGTAAAATTAAATCATCTGATAATGTGATTAAAACTGTTTGGAATGTGATCAATAATGAAACTGGTAGATCAAAGGCTCGTGAACACAACTTTAATATCAAAACAGACTCTGGTTTAATTGATAATGACGAAAAAGTTGCCCAAATATTTGAAAATTCTTTGGTGGAATACCATCAAAAATAACTGAATCCTTAACTTCATCTTGCCAAGCTGCTGAATCTATTCTAAAGGACAGTGTTACTGAGTGTAATGTTAACTTTAAATTTAAACACGTTGATCCCAAAATAATTATCAAAAAATTTAAAACACTTAATCTGAAAAATACTAAAGATTTGTGGGGGATGTCTGTTAAGTTAATTAGCTCAATCATTATAGTTGTTGCTCCCTATCTTGCTGATATATTTTTTTTGAATGAAAAAAGGGCAGTACGAAGCATTTATGAGCTAGGTAGCCGACTCTCTCAGGGATGTTTTTAAAGAATTAAATATTCTAACGGTACCGTGTCAATATATCTATGAAAATATTATGTTTGTCCGTAAAATATATCCCAATTTCCGAGGAACAGTGGTAAGCACAACCTAAATACGAGAAATAAAAATAAACTTGCTATGCCAAAGTTTAGGCTTACTAAAGCCAACAAATCATTTATGGGAAGCGGTGTAAAATTTTATAATAAGTTAACTGTAGAAATTCTTAACTTAGGTGACAAACAGTTTAAATTTTATATTGATATTTATAAATTGTGATGAAATTTTAATAATTGGTAAGACAAGATGATAAGCGTTCCCAGGAATAACGACTAAAATAAGTCATAACTAGCAGCTACCCCAACTGAATAGCCCAAAATCCTTAAAATATTACTTTATTATACAAACGTTAAGAAGAAAACGTCTGTCAGAAAAGAACTGTCTGCCTGCCGCCCGCAAGTATAAGTTGCTCTCTAGAGACAACACTAATCGTCTCGCTGTCTGGGAAGTTGAAGATTTTAAGACACCAGAACGGGCTGCGGTAACGGGTGGTGTGCTGGGAGCTGTTTGCCATCTTAGTGGTTTTAAAAGAAAGGCTTGGTTTCAAACAGTAAACACTACTGACTTCAGTGTTGACTAAAAAAAGTATTAGACTCCAAAGAGATACCTGGGCCTTTCTAGATTTCCAGCAGATAATGCGTTAACAATATATCGAGGGAATATAGAATATAAGACCAAGGCCATCCTGTTGTAAAGGGTTTGGTATTTAATATTCCTGAAACTGATTACCAACGCGATGTAGGGTATCTAATCGATGAATTCACGCACACTACATAAGGGTTCGTCGATGGCATCGTCATTCAATAGGATCTCTAGAAGTACCAAGTGTTATATTGCACTGCCTTGATAAACCCTCACGACAAATGGCCTTGGCATGAATTTGGACGCAATAAACGTAGCTAGTACCTTACTCTAGGCGATCCAGATTTATCTTTATCTTGGACAGACAATGCAACTTGTAAAACAAAACTGCTAAATAACAAGCCGATAGGAGGATCTAGCTATGGTGGGCAGCGTTTGAAGTCACATTTTCCACTAGTGTGTCGTACTTGTCTTGACTTACGCTGCCGCAATTGAAGGAATCTCTACTTGGAGTTGCTTTGAGGGATCAAATTCGAAATTAGTACTTCTAGAAGGGAACTAAAGTCAACGCCACAGCTCGCAGAATCAACAAGGTGAATGATCAGGCAACCGACACTCGAAGAAACAGACGTGTGAGTGGGAATGACCTTGAAAGGGTAAGTGACGCGTCATAGAAGAAACTTTTGTTCAGCAGTGGACCAAGTTAAAATGACGATGGTCATAATAATAATATTAAACGCAATCTTATCTGCGCCATGGTCTAGCGCATGTTTTCTCTACTACACTGTCACAAAAACAAGTATACAGCTGCATAACTGGTATCCTAACCTTTCAAAACAATTACATATGTGAGAGCAAGAGTTTTTTTTTTTTTTTTTTTTATACCACTAAGGTGGCAAACAAGCCTACGGTCCGCCTGATGGTAAGCGGTCACCGTAGCCTATGGACGCTTGCAACACCAGGGGCATCACTCGCGCGTTGCCGACCCTTCAGAAATCTAATAACTTCTTTTTTGAAGAACCCCATACTGTAGTCCTTAGAGAAAACCTTGGCAGGGAGCTCATTCCACAACCCAAGGGTTCGCGGGAGGAAGTTTCTCTGAAACCGCACTGTTCGCGACCATTTTGGTTCCAAAGTGTGAGAATGAATTCCCTGTCGATGGCGAGCGGTGCGATGGTAGAAAGTAGCCGTGGGCATCATTTCGAACAATTCCTCAGAACACAATCCATTGAACAAGCGGTAGAACACACACAGGGAGGCAAAGTCTCTCCTCAGACTTAAGGGTTCGATACCGCAAGTGAGTTTGGGATCGTCGACAATTCTCACAGCCCGTCGTTGAACCGAGTCAAAAGGGCCAAGCTGGTATCCGGGTGCACCCGCCCAGAGATGGCAGCAGTACTCCATATGGGGCCGGACTTGCGACTTGTAAAGTAGCAACCTTTGCCCCGACGTGAAGTACTGCTTCGCTCTGTTGAGTACACCAAGTTTTTTGGACGCCAGCTTTACCTTGCCTAGCAAATGATCTCGGAACTGAACATCGCTGGAGATGTCAACGCCAAGGATCCCAATGCTCTTGGAGATGGAGAGGGGAGTGTTCTGGAATTGTGGGACTACAGTAAATGGGGTTTTCTTAGCGGTGAACGCGCAGACTTGTGTCTTTGAAGGGTTGAATCGGACCAAGTTTTCCCGCCCCCAGTCAGAGACCTTGGACAGACCGATCTCGATTTGAGACACAAGTTCTTCACGCTTTTCCTCCACAACGGAACGTGGGATGCTTGCACGGCCCGTGTAATAAGCGTCTCCAGTACTGTCATCTGCATAGCAATGTATGTTGTTGATGTCCAACATATCATTGATGTGCAGTAGAAACAGCGTAGGAGACAGCACAGAGCCTTGCGGGACACCAGCATTAATGTCCATGCTATCAGAGCAACTACCGTCAACTACGGCTCGTATGCTTCTGCCGGACAAAAAGCTAGCCACCCATTTGCACAAACCCTCGGGCACTCCGTAAGAAGGCAACTTCGATAGAAGACCCCGGTGCCAGACCCGATCGAACGCCTTCGCTATGTCTAGGCTACATGCCAATGCCTCCCCCCCCCCCATGAATCAAAGTAAACGCCCCGGCCAACAGTCAGCATAGAGGAGTACATACTCCTCTAGGATTTCAGTGATGTACTGCCTAACAGCCAGCGACCCTCGCCCGCGAGGACCTACAGTCCAGGAAACGCTCACAAGTTCGGGTTTTCCGCCTGCTACATGCTCCGGAACATACAGGTACCACCCCCGTTGCACACTAGGTGGGTGGTGACCGCGAACAGGGATTGTTGTTAACTGTGTAGCCTTTGGTAGTACCTACCTCCAAGAGTGTAGCCAGGTACGGGCAGGGAAGGGGGTCAGCCGATTCAGATTGCCCACATTTTTTACTGCTACTACACTTCACCATCTTCCAACAGTCGTTCGTTCAACCTTCTACTGGTAGAGAGGCAGTTCGTGAGTGTTTTGATGTTAAGTCGAGTAGGCGCGCCATTGCTTCAGTAGCGATTTTGTACGGTCGCCGCTACAGGATCGTCTAAAGGTGCGTACAGATTATTTGCAGCACAAAATGCAATGCAGCACGAACATATGTGGACACCTCAACAACGGCCATTCCCGGCAGTGCTCAGCGCGCACGCCATGAAACCGTTTCATTTTGAAGTGACTATATTGGTGTTTCAATTATTTAAACCACCTAAGTCAACTGTTCGGCCAACCTTTTTCGCGTAGAGAGGTAGTTCCTCAGTATTTGATGATTTTAGGTCGTGTTGACACGCCATCGCTTATATATAATCTACTAGCATTTGCCCGCGCTTCCACTCGCCCGAAATTCAGTTATGGGTGTAGGATTTCAACATCAACTCCTCAATTTTATAAAAAAAAAAACCGACTCACTTGACGTTTTGAAGTTGCCTATGACAGACAGATAGAGAGACAGACAGACAGACTTACTTATGCATTTATGATATAAGTATGGACTACTTGTCCCAGAATGAGCAGGTAAGAGCACTGCTGTATGGAGGACGTAAAGACGTGACTAAGCTTCCTTAATCCTGTACAACCTAAATGGACTCTCCTTATCGGCTTCTTTTTCAAAATGATTTTTACCCAACTGCACTATAATATCATCGTCAGAAGATTGTAGATGTGAGATTTACTCGCTGTTTACATTTACTTATGCCTTGTCCTATCCAGTTATCAAGAATTAAAGACATCAGTGCGATTGTAAACAGCTTCGAGGACATGATATGCCCCGATTCACTTCTTTTTGTAGCTGGATAGGTCATGTTTGACCTGTTTTTATTTATTTATTTTATTTAACTAATATGTCCAACTGGTTATACGAACAAGGATTTTTTTCCCCTGAGACCAACTAAATAGTTGAACATTAGAAAACCGAAATTTACAGGGCCCTTCGTACAACAACTGCATGGCCAGTTGGACGAGTGCCCAAAACTGATAATATTAAAGATTTTAACCGGCATTAAAAAAGGAGGTTCCCAAAGAGGTATTCATGAATGATTTATACTGAACTAAACATTATCCCTTTTTAACCGATTTTTAAAAGGATGAAAGTTGTTGCAGTTATAAAAGTCAAGTGTGAGTCGAATTAGCGCACTGAGAGTTTAATACGGAATATAAATAAGAAAGCTTTTTAACCAAGTGCAATTGAAGAACAGACATAAGAAAGTGCTATATCTCCGTAACTATTGACCGTAGACTATAGTCGTATTTTTAATTAGACAAAGTTAACTGACGTTTACTGTGTTATCAGTTTTTGATGAAATAAAAATAGTGCTGTGACAAAGTGAATGATTGAAAAAACTCCTGAAGGAAGCTAGCCTACACCCGTCGCCGGTGCGCGTTCTTAACAACACTCATTGTTCATTCATCTGATTGAACGAGAACTGAACGCTTCACTATTACTTTTTTAAATATGGCAACATTATTTTACAAAGTGACATTAGCTACTGTCAGTTGGCTTCGCCTAGTTAAAAATACGACTATAGTAGTTTTTTATATATAGCATTAGACATAGCACTTTCTAGTTTGACAGCTGTCATCCGAAACGAAGATCTTGATGAGATCTATCACTTCTGTAAAGAAATTTCTAGTTTACGATCAATAGTTACGCAGATATAGCACTTTCGGATTTGACAGCTGTAATCCGAAACAAAGATCTTGGTGAGGTCTATCACTTGGCATAACGCTGGACTCCAAACTTCAATGGGGTCCTCATATTCATAACTTAGCCAAAAAACTTAGCTCTGCTGTGTATGCGATCAAGAAAATTAGAAAATTGACCGATGTAAACAGTTTTGATAGTTTAATAACATTTGGTATCTTGTTGTGGGGTAGCGCTGCTGATGTAAATACAACATTTTTGTTACAAAAACGGGCAATTCGTGCTATTTATAAATTAGGATCTAGGATATCTCTGAGGGATAGGTTTAGGGAAGTCAAAATTTTAACTTGAGCGTACATATATGAAAATCTTTTATATGTTCATAAAAATATCAATAGTTTCAGCAAGAAAAGTGACGTTCACAAAGTAAATACTAGAAGTAAAAATAAGCTGTTGGTGCATGATACACGTCTACACAAAATAAGTAACTCTTTTATGAGGCAATGTATACACTTTTACAACAAAGTTCCCAATAATATTCAAAAGCTATCAATAAGTAAATTTAAATCTTTTATCAAACAAGTACTTTGTAAAAAAGCATACTACAATATTTCAGACTATGTTAATGATAAAAATCCTTGGGACTGAAGATGCTCAATTACAGGATGCATAGGTAAAACAAATTAAAATAGAAATAATATAAAATTGTACAGCTTAAAATTTTTATTTAAAACATTGATTGTATTTTAGTTTTTATGATTTTTTTAAAAGAGTAACTGTCGAGTTTCCTGCCGGATTCTTCTCGGCAGAAATCAACAACATTGTGAACCGGATTTTCAAAAAATAGTATATCATAACTTTGACGATTCAAAGGTGATTGTAAAATCCTAATTTGAATAAATAAATTTTTACTTTGACTTCTGTAAAGAAACTACTAGTCTACGATCAATAGTTTTGGAGATATAGGTAGCTATTTTAAAACATTACAAATAAATCTTTAAGATCTTGAGAGTAAACATCTGTCTTCAATTTAACTTGGTTAAAAAGCTTTGGTATTTATATTCCGTATTAAATCCTCAGTGCGCAAATCAGACTCACACTTGACGTTTTATAACTATAACTTCAATCCTTTTAAAAGTCGGTTAAAAAGGAAGTGTTTAGTTCATTATAAACCCTTCATGAAAACTTTATTCAAGAACCTTCTTTTTTAAAGTCGGTTAATACTATTACCATTTCGGGGCGGTGATCCAACTGGGCCCTGTAAATTTCGGTTTTCTGATGTTCAACTATTTAGTTGGTCCACGGCGAAAAAAAAAATCATTTTTTGTACAACCCGTTGGACGAACGGAAAAAACCCGACGTATTGCTAGTCAGCTTTCTTATAGTCCACAGAGGCCTGACACATGGGCTGATGTCCGAGGCCGTCTTCTGTATAGTCTGCCTCACTGTTTGGATGTGGTAAGGTGCCGTAACCCCCGAAACTCAGCCTATTCAGGTGGTTAAAAATCGATCAAGAAAGGCAAGAAGATTTCTAATCTATTCGTGATAATGACCCTCGAAATAGCTTATAAACGTGGCCAGATCTGTCAATATTTTTTCAGCTGGGTGTTATCTCCCTTATTGAAAAATAGGATCAAAATGTCATGTATCAGAATCAAGAGCAGAAGTAGCTGCACGCCTCTGGAGTTTTACCATATGAATAATATTGGAGTTAAATGCCTACAATGCCACTTTTGCCGTATAAAAACAACATTTTATACCAAGTCTGCGCCCCCCTAGCCCAAAAGCTGACTACGCCCTTGCCTACCACTGTAACGAACCCTTACTATTTATAATAAAAGCATAGGTACTAGGGAGTCACTAGTGTGCACGATGCACGGCGGGTGGTAGGTAATCCTCGGTCACTGTTGTTGCTTGTTACATTCAGTAGCAGTTCCAGTTAACGTAGAATCATCAAGTCAATATAATTAATGCGTACACAAAAGAGAACCCCGCGCACGTGCCATGTGGGAGGACGTACGCCGTGTGCCGAGCTAAATATAGCGTGTAAGACGCGTCGGGTGACGTCACTCACCGGCATGCGCTGCACGCATCTCAGCACCGCTGCACCGCACCGCACGACCAGGGAAATGGTCTGTGTCGACGACCAGTCCTTATAATAATATATTTTTCATCACACTTACTCGTAAACATCGACTATTCGAAAATTATATTTTTCTTAAAGCAAATCGTGCGTTCATAGATCCCTCGAGCGATAACGACGCGCCTAAATTCCAGGGCCGGATTTAGGGGAGGGCAACCGGGGCGAATGCCCCGGGGCCTCCACAAACAAGAAGCCCCTACAATAGAGACTTCAGAAAAAATCATTCAAATTCCGACTAGTAGACACTAGTAAAAATCTTTTTCTTTGATATTATTTGTCGCTGTTTTACCTTTACATACTAGTGGTGGTTAATATAACGTATAGCTGATAAATATAGCAAGCTATTTACTTGCAACGAATAGCGCGCGCTATATAAATATTTAGGTAGCGCTAAAATTATAACGTTATTTTACAACATCGCTACTCCGTCATCGCGCCAGCCACGAATATCTCGTTGTCAAAATTAGCGCGTTATTTGGAAAATTATTTGGAGCCAGGGGGCCTCCACTCCTTTGTTGCCCCGAGGCCTCTAGACTTCATAATCCGGCCCTGCTAAATTCTATAAGAATACTTAAAGCTGCCCATTCAAAATATGAACTACCTTCGTGCACACTACAACCAATCAATTGTTACAAGTTTTAACTTCAGCCTAAACTTTTAAATTTATAAATTCTCTAGATATTCGCTATCTGGCGGTGGCGTCGTTTTCTGTACTTCGATTCTTGCCATTTCAATTGTGGTTTGGTGAGTTTATTTATTTATTCACCTTATATTTTTATTTATTTACTAGCAAATGTGATGAAAAACGTTGTGTGAAAAACACGGGCGGTACGGAAATTATAAAGTCGATTCAGCCTTAGGCTTCTAAATAACCTCTCGTTTCCTCCTTGGTAACCTTAATATACAATGTACTACTACATAAGAGGTGCTCGGGGACCAAACGATATGCGAAGTTAAGTGACGTCGGACGGGGGTCTGTCATGGGATGGGTGATCGGTTAGTGGCTTATTTTGTCTTAGTTGATGTTATTGTGCCACAGTCGTTACGCTTAGTCTTATGGGCGGCTCAAAATCTCTGACAATCGAGTGATCAGTAGATTGACACAATGTCTGCCAATTTGTACTGAACCAGCGCGTGCAGCGTGGTGATGCGGTGAACTACAGTGTGGTGATGTGATGAACTATTGCCATGTCACCTTTGGCCAACAACTACTATATATATAGGGGAGGCATTCTCATTTTTTAGGGTTCCGTACCTCGTAAGGAAAAAAAGAACCCTAATAGGATCACTTTGTTGTCTGTCTGTCTGTCAACCCCTTTTCTCAGGAACGCGTGAAGGTATCAAGTTGAAATTATCATCAAAAACGAAGGTCTACGGTTTTTTGAACCTTGATTTCAAGCTTCTTAGTCAACGCAATAAACAAATAAACAAATGCGACCGAAATACGGCCATTGTTATCGCATATTTTGGCATTCACAAAATAAATCAAAAAAAGTTTAAAAGTAAAATGTTTACCTCACAAATATAGGAAACATTCCAAAAGCTATACACCAATGAGACTTGATATCGTGATGGAACAAATATCTTCATATAATAAGTTTGTACGGAACCCTCGCACTCTTACTTCTTTGGTTTTTTTCTAGTAGGGGACAGGGGTGTAAATGAAGCTACGTACATGTAATTAATTGACTGTACCTCTGTGAGAATTGATGTAACTACCTTACCTCCATGAGGTATTTCCCCGTGAGTCATTTATGACCCCCCCCCTCCCCGTGGCAGAGCGTGCCCACAACCGACCCGTTATTCAATACTAGCTGTCACTTTGAGGCCGAGTAAACTAAGTAGCGAAGGGGTTAGACACGGCCAGGCAGGGGACTGGGGCAGGGGGCACCCCCTGACCGACTCCCCCCGCATCGATCGCGACGCCTCCCAGCGCCGCGCCGCGCCGCTAGAGCCTCCCCCGGAGGCCTATCTTCGAAACGTCTGGGTTTTTTCTGGGAGATTCACTATGTTCAGTTACAGATTATACAATTTAATGTCCGCAAACTTCTTATTTAGTTATATTATCTTATTGAATTAACTTTCCATGTAATTTCTTATGTACTGGATATAATATTTTTTATGGATTCAGTCAGACAGTTCCTTAGTTTAGCAACAAGGTATCATTTTATTATACTAGGCAGGGTATACAATCCCGGAATCCTAAAATCCGGAATCACGGGATGGTCACGCAATATGTCATGTGAAAATGGCAAGATTACAAAAAAATTCTAACATGCAAGTTACAAGTTACGATACAAGCTGTAAGACACACTCGTACGTATGGAGGCACTTCAGGGTGGAGACTTAAGGGTGGAGTCAGTTTGTAAGTAATGCTATGTGCCCTAGATAGATTTGGGAATTTTATGGGCAGCAAAATGTTTTTTTAAAAGTTAACAGTGCCTAAATTTGTTTGAATAAAAACAGATTATTTGTTGTAATATGCTACTGTGTGCTGAAGTGCCGGTAAAGAAAGTTCTAATGTTGCGATATTCACGAGGAAAAGTTTGTTTTCTTAAGTTGGCACCGGTTGCCAGTAGTTGTGCTGAGTTTAGGTTTTATTGCAGTATGCCATAGTTAATAAAAATACATATTTCATCAGATATCATTTAAGATTTGAAGTTCATTTTTTTCTATAAACTAAATAGGTGATGTTCTGTGATGTACTAAAATTTCGTTTCCAATTGTGATATATTTGCTTTCTTAGTTAAAAAAAATCCTTAAAAGTATGTTAACGTGCGCTTCGGTCGAGCTGCTATAATTATGCCGTTAGCGAGAAAAAAAGGCATATTAAATAAAATTTTGATTTTTCTTTAGTATTGGCACGGTCACAAGACTAATTTCCATTTTTCGCTCGTAAAATTCGCAAAAATATGCTAATTTTTGTCACTTTCTCGCACACGGCAGTTCTCACACCACAATAACTGCTTTTATAAAAAATAAATTTTTGCTGTTTTTCTTCTAAAATAAAAACCCTACATTACTAGCCTTTATGTAATTTTTTGTGTAAAAATGCTGAAAAATCAAAAATTTGGTCCGTTTTAAATCTAGAATGTAACTATTGAAAAGTATCAAAGCAAGGGTCCTGATCACCATTTAAGAGCGAAAACCCAAGCCGAAGCTTCCTCCGCGGGGAGCCCTTGAGCGTTTGGCGCTATATGGGCTGAGACTCCTTCAGAGTCTCGCGCCAAAAGCCCGGTGGAACACTTATGGCTGCAACAGCCAACTGCATAGTCAGTCAGTTCAGAAAAAAGAAAAAAAAATCACCATTCGCTACAGGCCTCGAGCTAGCCTAATCCGGCGCTGCTAAGTAAGTCTAGCATCATAATTTCCAAAGTTATTCTTACATTAGATAACATATAGATTTAGGAATACAAATATAAAAAACAAGTACTAAAACTAAAACCCGACTAAATAAATCGCGCTCTGAAAAGTACGAACCAAACACTTTGTTCTTTGGCGTTATTTTTTGGAAATTTGATAGTAAATGAGGCATTTCTATGAAACCTAATACATAGTGGTTCCCAGCATTTCCAAGTTTTTAATTTTCTAATATCTGAGGGGTCATCCATTTAATACGTCACGCGCATAGGGGGGAGGAGGGAGAAATTGGGTAAAAATCGTTCAAATATTAAGAAAATTTACGAAACGGACTGCCCCTTAGGCTGGCCCCTTAGCTACTAATTATATAATTATACTTTGTTAAGGCTACCATGTAGGGTACGACATTTTTGTGCACATTTTGTGGCCAAACTATAGCATCTGAAGGATTGAATAAATATATGTTATTAAACTTCCTTGTGTCTAGTGCATTACCTGATTTTTATTTATTGTATTTAATGCTAGAAAAATCTGGAAGTGACGATTGTTTCAACACTAATGCAAATAAAAAAAATCAGAATTGATTGTCATCTAGTTCTAGTGCATTGACTATAAGTTGTAGTAATATTACTACAATCTATCTACATACAATATACAGTACATTTAAATGACTTAATAAATAAATAACAAATGCATTTCATAGTAATGTATCTGACATTACCTATGTAATGTTTTAAGTACATTTACATAGACGGTCATTGGTATGTATAATACATACCTAGAAATTAGCTTTCTGGCCTATATCGCCCTCTTAAGTAGACATATCATTCCCTCGGCAACAAATCGAATGAGGAAATATATATGAAGATCAAAATGGTGCCGGTGTGTGTGATGTATGTCACATGAATGTCAGGTGAAAATGTAAGCTTAAAAAATATTCTTTTTACAGTAGGTATTTTTACCGAAAATTCTGACACACTATGAATATCTGCCAAATATGTCAGTATTGCCAACTAAGAAAATCAGTAAGGTTGCGGTCAGTCTAATTTCAAATTCTGTCTTAAGCCGGGCCCTCCTGCTTATGTTTTGCCGAAACATTACACAAAAACCTCTTTCTTGTTAAAACTTTGTTTTTGTTGATGGAAACAATGTTTTTACTTTCCACGCTCGACGGATAACATCTCACCATATACCTCCGCGAGGGAAGGGGGGCGGGGCACAATCATTAATTTCGTTCGTATATCTGATCTGTGGTAATCTTTTTGTGTAGATGTTTTTGTGATTTTTTAGATGTACATTTATACATGATTCGGCGAAACACGAGCGGCACGGCTTAGCTTACTGTTACACATAGCTGTTTGGGAAAGATTCATTTTTAGGGCTTCAAATATTTTCGTTTGATTATATTCCATTTCTGAGCGATAGACACGTGTACAAGTAGCCAGTATTCCAGTACGATAGTCATTAATAAGTAATCAGATAATAGACAGCTTATAATAAACTTTTTGGGTCCTTTTTGAAATCTAATAGAATCTGTGGGTTTTCTCCAACAACTCTTGGATTCACCAACGAAGCATTTTCTGCCGCGTTATAACTAAAACATAAAGGCTCATTTTCAGAAATTTTTCCTTATAACTTTTGATGTGCTCTTGTGCTCGTGTGCTCGTGTGCACGTGTGACCGTGTGCTCGTGTGCACGGCCGAATCGTCAGTAACTCCGGTTTTTGGCTAAAATGGCTACACTGGAGATACATAACAGCACAAGTCACGTGTCAAGTTCAAACCTTATTACCACGCAATGTTCTCTACAGACAGACAGACACTTATCTATATATTTTAATTTACTGTATTTTAGTCGATACCACGTTCGATGATCCACTTACAAACTTAAAAAAACTGTTACTGACAACGTGACAGTAATGGCGTCCCATGGGGATGGGGACAATACGTTGGTATCGGACTTCTCAATCTCAAGTGGTAGTGAGTACCTATGCTAAGTATGTGTAAGACTTACGAGGACAGGGGTCAGCGTCATCCTTTCCGGATCCCATGGTTAACGCGGAGAGGGACACGGGGAACACTGCGGGAGACGCACGCGGCACATGGAAACGGCCGAGCTGGACGTGAGCTCGCGCGGTACGAAGCGCCGGCAGCCCGCGGTGACCGGCGCGGCGCTTCCGACTGGGACGCTAAAAATAGCGATGGTGCCGCAGTGTTCGCGGTAGACGGCGGCATGCTGTTCCCGCTCGAAAACGACCTAACCTACTGCCCCGTTCCTAATCACTTCGATCACCCTCGGATATATGTATAGGTAATATTTCATCAATATCAAACGTGACGTTCCATCCCTAATTCTAGAATGAGGTGATAGATTTGTAAACAAATTCGTGAAAATAGTCAAGGACGACTAGGATCAGTATAAAATATATACGCACTTTAATATTATATATTATTTAATTTAATATATATATATATATATATATTAAAGTGCGAGTAGCACACGCAGCTATCAGCGACGGGCTGGGGGCTGGGGGCAAGGCCGCCTGAGAGCCGCTGCCACCCGTCAAATCAGATAGCGCTGCTCACTGCGGGCTTCAGCTAATCTTTGTCTCGGAAAATTACTGATAACAATATTTGGTGAAATTTCCAGCTAAAATGACGAGTGCAGTACGTAACTAGGTTTGACACGACGGGCGGCGTTTCCGTGTAATATGATGTCATTTTTATAAATCGATCTATGACAGGCTAGTATTGAGCGGACCTGCGTTGATGTCGTCCAAGGGTCCGTGACTCACCCACCACGTACGGGTCGTTGCTGCGGAAGCGCCACACCGCTGTAGGTACCGTACTACTGTACCTACCTCCCTATCCTAAAAAGGCACAGCTTATTTACAAATTAAAAATAGAAAAAAAAAACCTATTAACTGATTTTCTGTTGTAACTAAAAAACTACGAGAGCTTGGCGAAATATGTACAGGACCATAGGAAATATGTACAGGACCATAGGAGTAATATATTGTATACGTACTGTAATATGTACAGGACCATAGGAGTAGTATATTGTATACGTACTGTAATATGTACAGGACCATAGGAGTAATATATTGTATACGTACTGTAATATGTACAGGACCATAGGAGTAATATATTGTATACGCACTGTAATATGTACAGGACCATAGGAGTAGTATATTGTATACGTACTGTAATATGTACAGGACCATAGGAGTAATATATTGTATACGTACTGTAATATGTACAGGACCATAGGAGTAATATATTGTATACGTACTGTAATATGTACAGGACCATAGGAGTAATATATTGTATACGTACTGTAATATGTACAGGACCACAGGAGTAATATATTGTATACGTACTGTAATATGTACAGGACCATAGGAGTAATATATTGTATACGTACTGTAATATGTACAGGACCATAGGAGTAATATATTGTATACGTACTGTAATATGTACAGGACCATAGGAGTAATATATTGTATACGTACTGTAGCAAAAGAGTCAAATGATGCAGGGGATAATTCTGCTCCTTAAAGTGAACTGAACAACTTTTCCCAAGGAACGTAGGTCGAGATCTTAAAAATATTTATAAGCTTTCATACTATATATGTTTGACATATATTTTAAATTTGTTTGAGGGTAAATTAACCACATGTTCTGGAATTTTATTGTAGAAAAATATACTTTGTATTGCGAAAGAGCTATGTACCTTCTAAAGACGACATTTTGGAACTACCGATTTATCCTTATTCCTTGTGTTAACACTGTGGAGGTCACTATTTTTAGCAAATAAGTGACAATTTTGGCATACATACATTATACAAGCGAAGATATATTGGCAAGGAACAGTTAAAATATCAATTTCCCTAAATAGTGCCCTAAGAGAAATTCGAGGTCCTAATTTATAAATTGACCGTACTGCTCTCTTTTGCAAAATTAAGACTGTATCAATATCAGCTGCCTTACCCCAAAGCAAAATGTCATAAGACATGACGGAATAGAAATAGCTAAAGTAGACCAAGCGAGCAGTGTCAAAATCTGTGAGCTGCCTAACTTTCCTAACTGCATAGACAGCTGAACTGAGTTTCCCTGCAAGAACTGAAATGTGAGGGTTCCACTACAGCCTATTGTCTAATGTTATACCTAGAAACACTGTTGAGTCTAATAGTTCTATTTCTTCTCCGTTTAGGGATAATTTTGTTTTTATGTTTCTGACATTTGGCATCATAAATTTTAAAGTCTTTTTCGCATTAAGAAGTAAATTATTTGCCGTAAACTACTGAAGAACCTGAGAAAGCGCACTACTTACGTCGTCAAAATTAGTTTTATTTCTGTCAACTTTAAATAAAAGAGATGTGTCATCAGCAAATAGTACAATCTTGTACAGCTTCTCCACAAAGAAAGGCAAGTCATTTATGTAAATTAAAAATAGAACCTTGAGGAACTCCTAATTTTACTTCTGAGCCATTGGATTTTACTTCATTGATTTGAACTTTCTGCATTCTACTACTCAAATATGAGCGGGTAAACCAAACTGTTGAGGATGAAGTAATCCATTTAAGTTAAAATGTTTCAGCATCTGATTGAACATAAGTTTTTCAAAAATTTTGGTTAAGGCAGGCACAGTATAGAGATAGGTCTAAAATTATAAGGATCATCTTTACTTCCACTATTAAAAAGTGGTATTGTTTTACTATATTTAATTAAGTCTGGGAATATGCCTTCGTCAACATACTTATTAAATATTATGGCTAAGATTGGTGCTATAATATCAATAATTCCACTTAGGACTTTGACTGATATACCCCATAGGTCACATTTTTTTTTCTGAGTTAGTAATTTAAATGTCTTTATGATGTCTTCAGAGGTAACATGCTCAAATTTAAATATAGCCTTGCGTTTATTTACATTACATTTTAAAAGTAACTCTGATTCTTATTGAGAGGAATTTAATGCATTAGTTGTAATTGTAGGCATTTAAATTGCAGTAAAATATTTCTCAAAAGAGTTAGCGACATCAAGATCTGAATCAATTATTTTTGAATTTACAGTAAGTGAATAATGATTGTCACGCGGTTTAATTTCTCCTGTTTTACTATTTATTACATTCCATGTGGCCTTTATTTTAGTAGCAGAATTTTTAATTTTATTACTTAAATGTATTGATTTTGCAACTGCATACTTTTTTAAATATTTTTTAATACTATTTGACATAGTTGGTGAATGTGGGACTGTGGCTATATTGTTTCATTTCTTTATTGTTGTTCATTATTGTTACACTAGTTCGACTTCGGTGTATTTCTACAGTAGCCCAAACCTTGAATTTAATTTTATCATTTACTTTCAACACTTACTCGAACTCATTACTTAAGAAATCAAAAAAAATATTATAAAGATTATTAGCATTATCATGCATGAAATGTCAAAATGGAATTTTTTTTTTCAATATTTGCTTTAAAATTGTCTAATCGAGCAGTGGTCACAGGTCTACAAGTTACTAGTTGAGATTTTTTTTTTATAGTTGTGTAGAATTTTTATCATTTGACCATCGTGATCGGATGGCTGTACTTCAACGTTACAGAAAATATTATCTAAACATGTAGCTGAAGTCGATGTAATTCTAGTTGGTTCCAGAAACAAATAATTTAAGTCAAAACTTGTAAATAAGTTAATAAATCTATCTCTTGTTTGGGAACTCTCTAAAAGATCAATATTAAAGTCACCACAAACAATAACTGACTTTTTAGAATGACAAATTTTTTTTAGAATTTGTTCCATTACAGGCTCAAAAGAATAATAATTTGCAGAAAGGGGGCGATACACACCAAGTATAATATAATTCTTAAGTTCTATACAAGACAATTCTATAATGCGTTCAAGTGAGAGGCTAACTATATCCTTTCGGTCTTTACACTGTATATTATTATTAAAAATTATTAATGAAACCCCTCGAATAGCATTTTTTCTGATAAAGGCACTGGACAAATAATGATTGGGGAAACTAAACATTAATTCATGTTTACTAAGCCAATGCTCAGTTACACACAACATATGAATATTATGACTTTTTAAAAATAATTCTAATTCCAATTCCTTGCCATTAATGCCTTGTATATTTTGATGAACAATGTTTAAAGTATGATCTAAAATAGGAACTGACTGGGTGCAGTTAATAACATCAGCACTATAAGACATAGCACTAACGCTAGAGGTCAATAGACTGCTTAATATAATAAGTTTTATAGCCTAATGTTTCCTTTAATATAATTTTTGGGTTTCTCATAGTTAGTGTCAAGGTTTCATCATGTCCGTCTGTCCGTCCGTAAGTCACAGCCTCATTAATCCGCCGTCTTTATATTGATTCTAATAAAACTTACTTGAAACGCTATTTTTTTTTAATTTGCTTGGACCGCCATAGTTTTGTAAGTGAAATAAAAAAAATAAAGGGATCTTTCCATACATTGAACATAGGGATGAAACATTTTTTCGCGCGCTCGGTTGTATAGGGTGTCGTTTTACATTGCATTTGAGATTTGATTTTTTTTTAAATATTGGCTCTCAAAGTAAAAAAAAACCGGTCAAGTGCGAGTCAGACTCGCGCGCAGAGGGTTGCGTAAAAAATAAACTGTATCGAGGGACAAACTTAAATGTGACATTGGACAACTGTTGTCCCAATACATCGAAATAGGTCGCGGTTAGTTTACCTAACTGCAAATAAGTTTTAAATTATTTATCATTAGCAATATTGACTTTAGATAGATGTTATCGATATAATAAAAAGTTTATATTAATTATTACCTGTACTTGGTAATACCAATTGCTCGCCGTATTGATATTGTGAGTACCAGTTTTTTGTTAGGCTGAAGTAATTTAGGATTTGTATTTTGTTATTTTTAATAGAATTTGCAAGCCAATTAATGAATTAAGTATATCGTCATACAGAAGAGAAAAGCAGGTGCTTTTTCATTTAACTTGCAATATGTAACTAGTTCTATGTTTAATTAATAGTGAAATGTTATCATTCTGAAGCATGCGTGAATAACTGCGCAGTTTTTTTGCAAATGTTGTAGCAATAGTGGATGTCAAGAATCGAAAAAAATAAGTATACTTTTGTTAAGTGCATTTCCTTAGTAAAAGTAAGTTTATACGATTAGCTCAAAATACAACGTACCGCACTCGAACTTGTACCTACCCACATTGCCTGCATTGCTTAAATAATTTATTACCTTTGTAGGTATCTATTATTCAGTTTATAAGACAACAATGTTAAAGTCATCTACTAACTATGCTGTGCTACTACCTATTTATTGTCAGTATTCTTGTCAGACTTTTTGTATGTACTTGACAATACCTTGTCTTGTTCTATTCCGTGTACCTGTATATAATTCTTGGTGTTACTTTATTACATAAGATATTATTATTTTACGATTTTTTCAACGCTTGAAGTAAGTTACTTTATTAATTTTAATCATTAATTTAATTAATTAAGTTGGTTCGATGTCTCTCCTATTTTCTTTTCTCACATGATTTTTGTCTATCATCTATTTAGTTTGTTTTAATATCTGTTTTGTTCTGAGAGTTTTTGCAATCGGGTTTTTTTTTATTAACAGCTTTTATGTGTTATTATATTTTTAAATTTTTGCTAGAAATCAGGTTTTAAAATTCTTTATATTGATACTCGATAGGTTTTGAAAAGAAAAGATTTTTCATGCCAAGCAATTTGGTGTCAAAAATCTGCCATTTTGATTTCCTATAATTTTAATATAGCCTATAACACTAATAGTTAAGAAGAATCTAATAACGTATGATTTATTAAAATCGGTTAAGCTGTTTAGTAGTTACGAGGGAAAATAGAGTCCGACATACATACAGGCCAAACACAAAAGACTCCTTTTGGGTTTTGCCGCAGTCGGGTAAATAAAAAATTATGCTGTAATGATGCTGTTTATATAGAATAATAATAAAAAACTAAAAAAAAAAAATCTGGTTAAATATAAAGATAGGACTGTTCCTACCTACACTGTGACTCGTTTGTAACTACACTGTGACTCGTTTGTAACTACACTGTGACTCGTTTGTAACTACACTGTGACTCGTTTGTAACTTCACGAAAGTATTCGGTACAGATTTTATTGGAACTAATATCACGCAATTCAAAATATTTTAGTCGTATAAAATAAAAATACTATAAAGAGGTAAATTTGTTTGTTTGTTTGTAGGTAGGTTGGTAACTACTGAACTCATTCTAAAAATTATTTCAGTAATAGAACGCTAAACTATTCATGAGTAACATTATATCGTTTATACATTATACATTTTGGCACCCAAATATCTAACTTATCTTGGTACAGAGGGCAATAATACTTGTATCCCGATCGAAAATTCCTACTCGAATATGTTTTCCTGCAGGTGAACCCGCGGGAAATATTTAGAAGGATATAGGTTTAGTCTCAACACTAAGATTCACATGATCCTATAATCTTATTGACTGATTTCTGATCCACTCGTGTGGGTAAAGTACAAAAAAGGTATTGTAATAGGTAGTAGTAATAAAAATAAAATGCCAGGTATACAACGTACTTAGATAGGTGAGGTTCAATTTTCTGAATTTTTTTTTATTGGATTTGCGTCCTATATTTAATATTTATACACTAAAATAACACTACCTATGTTACAAAGTGCACCGACTCACATATATTTACAAAATAACTCCCTACTACGTAGAAATGTGAAAAGAGTGCATCGCGCTGAGCGGGGAAGTGAACTGAGCGACAGCGACACACGGAAAATGTAGTTTGCGGGTTGTTACCTGCACAATTTAGCAGTTTTTCTCTTCTCCTCGAAAAATTATGTATAAAAATGAAAAAAAGTAACATCGTCAGATGCTTAAAAATATTGGGCCTAATCTACTGGTGTATTTTTAAAATGATTAAGTGATCAAACGTTCTTAGCATTTGATGTTTTTAAAATTAATATCGTGTTATCTTTGAAAAAACTCGGCCAAGTACGAGTCGGACTCGCGCACGAAGGGTTCCGTACCATTATCTATAAAAACGGCAAAAAAAACACGTTTGTTGTATGGGAGCCCCCTTAAATATAAATTTTATTCTGTTTTTTAGTATTTGTTGTTATAGCGGCAACAGAAATACATCTTCTGTGAAAATTTCAACTAACTATCACGGTTCATGAGATATAGACCGACAGACGGACGGACATCTTAGTAATAGGGTCCCGGTTTTTTACCCGTTGGGTACGGAACCCAAAAAAAAACTATCCAACGAATAACAACAAATAATGTTTTTGTCTTGGGTTTATTTTTAATAAGGGATTAATTTTTATTTGACATAAATTATATTACTTTACGTGTTCAAAAATGGCTAAAAGTGCTAGAACCCCGCCTTAAATTGTGCCAATAAGAGACGGCAAAATCTCATCTATTTAATACAATACTTTGTTTATCGACTAACAAGTATATCCATTATTTGTATTCAAACACATACTAATAAAAATAAGTAAAGCTACTAAAAAAAAATTGTGAATACGCATGTCAGTAATTATTTTTTGTTTTTATTAGTTTTAAGCCACATAGTATCCAAAACTAAACTAAACTAAACTAGCTGATGACCTCGTACTCGTACATAGCTTATTACCATCGGTGCGTGCATGTTATGTTATTCCGAAGGCACGATTTTTTTGGCACAAGATAACAGCAGTGAGCATTGAGCACATTTAGTCCGGGATTGGTTGTAGGCATGGGCGTAGCCAGGTACGGGCAGGGGGGGCACGCGCCCCCCCTAGCAGGACATGGGTTGGCATATTTTCGGGATAATTTAGTCATATAAAAGGTACCTATTCGGATCGCCCGCATTTTTTACTGCTATTAAACTGCACCGTCTTTCAACAGTCGTTCGTTCAACCTTCCACATGTAGAGGCAGTTCGTAAGTGTTTTGATGTTAAGTTGTGTTGGCGCGACATTGCTTTAGTAGCGATTTTGTACGGTCGTCCCTACGGGATCGTCTAAAGGTGCGTACAGATTATTTGCAACACAACATGCAATGGAATATTTCCCATACATTTTAATGTGTTTGCGAACGCACAAAAATCAACTGCGCCTACGCTATGTGCATTCGCAGGTTGCGCGTTGGTTCCTGCCTATTATCGATTTTTTGACGAACGCTTTCAGTGCGCGCAGTGTAATCTGGACGGCTAATTCGCGGCGGACCTGCCTACTGCCCGCGATATTTGAATTGACGATTATAAAAATGGATGGAGCTGACGACTAGGATTTTTTTTATACGCTGTTGTAATAAAATAATTGAAACACCAATATAGTCCAATGTATACTTCAAAATTAAACGGCTCCATGGCGTGCGCGCTGAACCCTGCCAGGAATGGTTGAGGTTATTTATTTTTTATCTACTAGCTTTTGCCTAGATTTTTTAGAGCCTTTTTTAGAGGTGAAGGGATGTGCTGGAACATGGTAGCCGGTACGAAAGAGATGTGCTGGAACATGGTAGCCGGTACGAAAGAGATGTGCTGGAACATGGTAGCCGGTACGAAAGAGATGTGCTGGAACATGGTAACCGGTATGAAAGAGATGTGCTGGAACATGGTAACCGGTATGAAAGATAGATTTAATGAAGTTTTGACTAATGGGGGTCCCACTCGTTATTTGTTTCTTAACTTTCATAAATCTTTCTTTTTGAAAGTTAGAAATGACCTTTTGTAAGTAAACATGTAGTAAATCACTAGCAGTTTCATCTTATTATGTTGCTTGTGATGAATCGACCGGACGATCCGAACGCTTAGTAGTCTTTTGTATTTATTTAATATTCGCTATTTGTTTCAATTAAATTCCATCCTAATCCTAACTTAATATATAATTAATGTAGGAGCTTATTTGATTATTTGTTTGTCATTACTCGACTTCGTTACGGAGCAACTAATTACAAAATAAACTACAGCTAAAGCATGCTGTGCAAACTTCCTTTTTGTTTATAAGAATTAAATTACCATAGAAATCCCACGCCTTTAATCAAATTAAGAACGGGCAGAGCCACGGGAAAAAGCTAGTACTTCATAGTTTGATATGCATTAGCAGTGTTGTTATTAGACATTTCGGTTTATTTATTAAATATTTCGATGCTTTTTGAATCTATGGTGATATTTAAGTAACGATAACCGTAACTTTGGACACCGACTTGTACTAGTACTCGTACCACTCCACTTTATCACTTAAAATAAATTGACCATATTTAATTTGTCGTCTGTCCCGCACCTTAAAATAAACTGAACCGCTACAGGATAACTACGTTGTCCGTATTATTTTTTTGTTATGTTGGGTGCATGTAAAGAATTTCAGTTATGTATTTTTAATTGTTCTCAGATTTTAATGTTTATTCGGAACCACCAAATAAAAATAATATTGTTTAGCAAACAAACGTTCACATGTTGTTTGAATTGCGGTAACTTTTAAATTTTCAGAGATAAAATGTAGTCTATGTGTTCAAATGTAGCAAGGGTTTAAGCTATCTGCATTTTAAATTTTAGCTAAATCGGTGCAGTTATTGTATTGTAGCGTAACAAAGAACGACAGAGTAACAAACCTATTAACTTACAATTTTTTATATTTATTGTAGTAGTAGGATTTAAATTTAATTTAATTAAAATTTAAATTTGTCAAAGGTCCCGAGTTTGATTCCAGGTAATGGGCAACCAATATTTGTTTCAATTTGTTGATTGTAAAGTTGCCTCGACTCTGGTGTCTGACCGGCGCGCGGCGCGGCACTACGACGGGCTCACCAACTATCACGTTGACTGGGGGAATGCCATCGGTGAAACGTCGATGTTAAGGGTATGTGTTTGTTACATCTTTGACCAACCCTTCGGGGATTAGTGTCGTGATATATTGTAATAAGTGTATTATTTATTATAACATTATTATACTCTCTCGCACTCGAAGTGAAAATTATATTGTTTATTCGAAACTCAAACTCATTACAGTCGATTCTATAGCAAATCCTCGCTCTCTCTATGGAGGCACCCCCACCTTTCTGAGCTGACTATGCAGTTGGCTGTTGCAGCCATTACTGCTTCACCGGGCTTTTGGGGCGAGACTCTGAAGGAGCCTCAGCCCATATAGCGCCCAACGCTCGAGGGCTCCCCGCGGGGGAAGCCTCGGCTTGGGTTGTCGCTCTCGGAGGCGTCCCTTCGACCGGCGTTAGTCTCGAACCCGAAGGTGAGTCACCGCCAGGAGGGGAGTTCCCCGTTACGCGGGTACGGTTGCGATTGAGTAGGGGCGAGAAGCGCCCCGGCACTCTTTGATACTATGGAGGCTATACACCCGTATGTGATAGGTCATTTTAGTCCCTTAGTGAACAATCTACTATTTGTAATATAATAAGGTATGCGTAAATTACGTAAGAGTGAATTAAAAAAAAAAACCTGCCACGTGCGAGTCTGGCTCGCGCAACAAGGGTTCCGTGCTAACTTATTATATGTTGTTGTATATTATTGAAAATATTTTTATTATATGATGTAACTAAAAATTTACGGTTTTCGCAGTTTTTCCTTTATTTGTACTATAAGACGTTGCTGCGTACCTAATTTCAAGATTCTGAGTTGCATTAAGTACACTGTAAGTTTTGATTCCCTTGCGAGTTTCGAAAATTTGCGGCAAAAACGGCTGCATCTTTTGATTGCGTTGGCTTAGAAGTTTGATTTTTTCACAGCTCTAAGGGACAGTAGACCTGAGTATTTGATAAAAAGAGTCTTGACAGACGGACAGACGGACGGACAACAAAGTGATCCTATACGGGTTCCGTTTTTTTCCTTTTGAGGTACGGAACCCTAAAAACTAATAAGGTTTATAACATTTTTTGCTTTTAATTTTGAACAGACATAGACATAACCCTAACGCCTGTACCCGAGAGGGTAGGCAGAGAGCAAATATTGACATTTGCTACGATCCTGGCACACATTTTCATTTTAACCGACTTTACGTGAAGGAGGAGGTTATCAATTCGTCGGCGTGGTTAGTTTTTTTATGTATGTTCCTGTTTGTGAACCGACGTTGACGATTTAGACATCGATACTAATATTATAAATGTTAAATTAACTCTGTCTGTTTGTTACCTTTTCACGCTTAAACCACTGCACGGATTAAAATTAAATTTGGCATGAAGATAGTCTAAGTGGGATGCCTGGGAAAGGGCATACGCTACTTGAAAATGTCAAGTGTGAGTCGGTTTTTTTCTACGATAATTCATCTGTTAGTGAGTTTGTCACCTAACTACTCAAACGGCTGTAACGATTTGGGTGAAATTTTATATGAATTTTTTGATGGTTTGAAAACACAATTGGACCCGGTAGGTGGCGCTGCAGTTGGTGTGTCACTGATGATCCCCTAATCAGCAGGGAAAATTTAAATGATATTTTTTGTGAACGTTCGAGTGAAACCCTGCAAGGTTTGAATCCACAAATGAAGCCGGTAGGTGGCGCTGCAGTCGGTGTGTCACTGATCTCCTTCAAAAAGGTACGGAAGATTTTAAGAATGTTCTTTGTGTACGTTCGAGTGGATATCTGCAAAGTTTGAATTCATAAATGGATCCGGTAGGTGGCGCTTCAGTAGGTGTGTTACTGATCTAAACGGCAGGGAAGATTTTAATAATATTTTTTGTGTACGTTCGAGTGGGTTCCTGCAAGGTTTGAATTGACTATTGAACCCGGTAGGTGGCGCTGCAGTCGGTGTGTCACTGATCTCCTAAGCGGCAGGGAAGATGTTTATGATATTGTTGATATCAGTGAGACAAAAGCATCCGGCCGAGATATCGCAATGCGTTACGAAATGACTCACGAACAAGTCGTCGTTACCACCACTGCGAAAGACCGATGGTGACTTGGCTCATAGTGCAAAAGCGAAAGCCGATCAGCCGATATCAGTAGCAGCAGCAGATGACAGTACTGGAGACCCTTATTACATGGGTCGTGCAATCTTCCCTAGCTCTGTTGTGGAGGAAAAACGTAAGGAAATTGTGTCTGAAATCCAGACCACTTTGTCCAAGGTTCTGACTGGGGACGGAAAAACTTGGTCCGTTTCAACGCTACAAAGACACAAGTCTACGCGTTCACCGCTAAGAAAACCCCATTCACTGTGGTCCCAGAATTCCAGATCACTCCCCTCTCCATCTCCAAGAACATTGGGATCCTTGGTATTGACATCTCCAGCGATGTTCAGTTCCAAGATAATCTGCACACCTGAAACACCGGTACAGCGGAATACCATAATAAAACGACCACAGATACACACAAAATCTTAACAGATAATGTTTTCTTTTTTATTAAAAAGCGTCTCTACAACTATCCAACACAAGTGCTGGCGGCCGACTGAGTTGATTTCTCTTCGGATCCCAACCGGCCGCATGTAGTCGATTTCAACCGAAATTAGATCCGGGCTAATCCGAAGCACTTTTTTTTCCGGACGGAGAGATTTCGTATGCATGTAGTTGGAGCCTTATGGTTACCTATATACTAGGTAATTTTTGAATAGGGCGCAGTGGGGTACCTACCTACACCTACGATTAGTGTTAGTATTAGTAATTTATAAATTTTAGTAAATTACAATTAATAAGATCTAATTAATAAGTTGATTGTGGCTATTGCATTAACAATAGAATCAATCAAAATATGTACCTAATTTCTAAAGTTACCAATTAATAATAAATTGTCAATTGTGGCTACGCAAGCAACAAATTAGTAGATATTACATTGTTGCAGTCACAATAAAAAAATGATTAATCGAAACACTGCCTACGATTCAGAGCCCACGGGCCCGCTACGTACTCCGCAATGCAGTGTCACCGTGTCCGTGTGATCGTTGCCTGCCCGCCCATCGTCTTCTAAGGATAATATAATGCAACCTTTATTTATTCTGCAGGTCAAGATGTCCGCACTCGCAGTGCGGATGTTGCAGCTGACGACTGTATGGTGTGTCCATTTTGGATGAAACTAAAAACGTCTCGACCAAACCGCCCGGTGTCGTAGATAGATTCTACTACCACAATTTAACTACTTAGGTTGTTGTGCTGAGCTCCTACTACCTACCTCTACCTACTAATAGGTATCAGTTTTTACCTAAATGATTTTTTAGGTTTTTTTCGCCCGTCGGCCGAAGTGAATTGTCACGGTTGATAGCGTTCAGCTTTAGCCGCCAAGGCCAAGCCGCAGATTCGGTAGGTACAGTACAGTCATTGTCCGAGAATGCACAAAAAGTAAGCGGTCGCGACGCGTCGGTGCGGGCGGGCGCAGTCACGGTGCGCACTTAGCGCGGTCGCCGCACTCCTCTGATGTTACTTTATGCCAATTAAACAAGCAGTAAGACAAGTAATAGGTATGCTTACCGAGTCCCATCTGACAGAAGATGACCTCCGCTTCGATGACGTGTGCGGTGGGGGCTCGAGGGGGCTCTGGGCGCGGCGCTTCGACGGTCGGTTCGGGCGCAGCAGGCTTTAATTGTGACGTTTCAGGCTTTGGTTTTGGCGCTTCGTGCTTGGGCTCGGGCGCCAGGGGCTCCGGTGTCAGCTCGCGAACAAGCTTAGGTCCCAAAGAGGACACAGCGGGGGCGGGCGCCAGCACCGGTGTCGGGTCCGCGAGTGGCGCGCCGCCAGGCGGAACGACGGGCTGCGGCCGGTGCAAGGGCGAGTCTCCAGCCTCAGACTCGCTATCAGTGAACTTGTCTGCTAGGTGGTCAACTGACTTGTCTGCGGCCGAAGGCGGCCGGGGCGACCCGCTGAACCTGTCTCGCTCCATATCTAAAAAGCTCTCTGTAACAGTGCGCGCCGCGCCGTGCTGCAGCAGCGGCGACTCGCGTTTCGGCTCTTGGTCCAAATGTTCAAAGTCATCAGTGGAGTCCTGCTCACGCTTTATCGCTGCCTGAATTGGAACCTCTCCGTCCAGTATAGGTGCAGTGTCACCGCTCGCGAAATCTCCCAGTAAAGAGCCGGGACCGTCCATTTTCAGAGTAAAAACCCGAAATTATAAAATATTAGAAAAACAAATTGCAGTATGTATGCAGTACACAAGGTTGCATAAGACGAGTCCTGCCAGTGCTCTTCGCCGAGTGAGACTGCCAGCACAAGTCTGCTACCTCTGCTCGACGTCACTCTGCAGGAACGGTATTACTCATTGACCCCGCCGTATAGCCGCGCGCCGCCGCCGCCCATGTATGCCGGCAACCGCTTTACTTGTACTTATAAATATATGAAACAAAACGTTGAAATTTTAAGATTATATTAAACCTTTAAACTTCTTGTAAAGATAAAGCTAAATGAGCTTTTATCCGAACACCGCATTCAAATTTAGTTTAATATTTTTAAACCAGATTTGTAGACAAGAAAGAGATAGATAAAATATTATTGACTGCAGTGCTGCTTTATCTACTAGTGTTGCCACTTTAAGTGTGCTCCCACACTGCGGTTTCTTAGTGAGCGGTTTTGATTCTGTAAAAGATGTGATGTTTGAAACACAATAGAAGCGTTCACAACGCTGATTTTTTTCAGCCGCGGATTTCATATAACGCATTTTTAGCGGAAATAAAACCGCTTACAAAAAAACGCATAGCGGAAGCACACTTGTTGGACTTACTATCAAGGTTAATCTGAGCCAAAAAACTTATGCAAACAGCGTTTTATTTAAACCATAAAAAATTTTCATCCCAAAATACGTTATTTCTCATGTGAAATATAAAAACATATGCATCAATTATCAGTAAATTTATTATAAAGTAAAGAACTATTGTCTGCATTTTAAATGTTTAGGATTGGTAGTTTCGGAGATAAGGTGGGAATGGTCAATTTCCATCGATTTTCTTACATAACTTTAAAACTTTTTATTTTAAAATCATAAAAAAATTTAAGACCCTTACAACAAGCCCTTTCCTTTGATATTTCAGATGGCAAAGTTTAATAAAAAAAATTATTTTTATAATTTCCCCTTCAAAATATTCAAAATTCATTTATTTACGATAGATTTTTATGAAGAGGGCAATATAGGAAAGAAAGCTTTTTTCTGTAATACTAACTTTGTGCAAGTAAATGTGATATGAATCTAAGCCCATATGTAATTTATACCATGATAACACCTTTTAACTTTTTATTTACTGTATGTCCAACACCACATGTAACTATAAAGTTAAAAGTACACTTACTTATGTTCAAATATCATAGTCACTGCACTAAATAACAACATATCCTAAGGTTTTAGGTAAATAAGATTCCTCACAACCATATGCTTCAACGTTGTGCATACGTATTGAAACATTAGTAACTTCCAGTTTTTTTTGCATTAATTACAAGAAATAGGTAAATGTAAGTTTTATAACATACATTTTTTACGATACTTTAAATGTTATAGTATTGCAAAAAAAATTGCTCATAAACTATATAGTGGGTTTAAAAACAACAGACATATTTTTGTTGCCCTTACAGAAATTATTGGTGGGCAAAGTGTTAAATAGTTGAGTCATGTGGTGTGTTTTGCATTAAAATTGATTTATTGTTGTTTTATTGAGTAGATTTTAAGTTAAATTATGTATTTTATGCTAAATATAGAAAAAAAAAATTAAATTCAGTCACTAACAAAAATGATCACAATGTTTGAAAATTTTATTTCAAATAAAAACTTTAAATATTTAAAATACAGTATCACACTAAAAACTTTAGGACTAACATTAAGTGTACATCTAAATATAACATAATACCAAGTCAAATAGTCTATCTTATAGTGGCACAACGAAGCATGACTTTGCCATTTGATTTGTTTGGTATTGGTTCAGCTGTAATATTTTTTGAAATTAAATCATTGTGTGTTATGTTATTAACTAGTGTAAGGCTATTTTGTATTTTATTATGAAGTTGAAAAAATATAAAAGATCAACTGCTGAGTTTCTTGCCGGTTCTTCTGTATAGTTAATCATTCCGAACCGGTGGTAATTTTTTATAATTAATATTAAACTGACGATTCAAAAGTGCTGTTTAAAAGTCTCTTTGAATAAAAAAATTTTAGTTTATTTTAAAATTTGTGTTTGAGTTCAATATCACAAGCAAGCAAGCATCATTACAAAATGTATTAACCTTAAGTCAGAAAGGTGGTACCGTAGCGGATCATATTTTTATTTTTTGATTTGTGTTTCTAACATTTTAACTGACTTCAGTAGAAAAAAATTAAAAACTAATGTCATAAATATAATCAAACAAGAAGGAGCTGTGTCTGTACGTTTTTAATTGAAATCAGTTTCAACCTCAATCTAGTTTTATTTCAAATATAAAAGTATATTTTTAGCAACTAAAACAAATTTATTTACGTACCTTTTTTTGAATACGCTTGTTAGAAATAAATATACATCTAAATTAATATTATTTTCAACTTAATTTGCTTTGCTGTTTATTAATAATTTAACGCCGTCAGCACCAATAATAACACAAGTAAACACGAATTTGGTGCCTGAGTTCTGTGTACCCGATTTTGAACTCTTATACCTAATTTGTAAAAGAAATCATATTTTTATCTTATAAAGTTTGCTCATTAAGAATGATGAATGGAACCTGTAAGCATTTGGCAAAAATCGTGTATTTTAATCATCATTGTATAAAGTACTAAAGCAAACTTTTTTTTGAATTGAGTTTTTGGTTGTTTTTCAATGTAAAAATCAGACAATAGTCATTAAATAACATACGCAAGAAAAAGTTTTTTTTGTTGACTTGTGTAATCTGCAACAATAATCACATTATTAATATTTTATTAACACAAATTTTCCTAAAAAGAAGATAATTTTGGAATCTGAATCTGTTAACACTGACATGATAAAACAGTTTATTTTGACATTTAATTGGTGCGTGTTTTTTTTTATTATTGTCATTGCACTGATGGTTAGTGCAATTCCTTACTGTTTTGTAGAAAAGTATATTTCCATCGCTGTTAGAGCCATAGATTAATATTATAATCTAAGAGATTAAATTTTCGTCTAAATTCCGAGTCCGAGACAACATAAAACGGAGTATGGAAGCCTTTTTTTTCCTATCAATGTGTACATTGGTCAGTAAATACCATAGATAGCGAAAAAATCCTAGGTTTGTAGTAAATACCGTAATATAAATACGAATGTCTTCATTGTCTGAACAATTTCGGTATTACCAACGTTTAAGTGATTACTCCAAATTGGGGACATTGGGGATTTTTTGTATTCATTCTTGACTTACAATTTATTTCACTTACGATGACCCCTGTCACAAATTACAAAAACGTTGACCATGTTAAAACCATCCTAGCCATCATTAAGAAAAAACGTCATCTGTGCATTGATTTGAATTTCATTTTTAAGAAACATAGAATAAATAGAATTATGTATATCATGAACAACTAAAATAAATAAATTATTTTTTCAGTCCATTGCTCGTGTTGCATTGCATGTGTTCCGTCCCAAATGCGAAGATGGTGAGCTTATCGCCATTCTTGACTCGAGACAACTCTACAATCTAAAAAAAAAGGCTGATTTTTTCTTCGTGCTGTCTCTTACTGCTCTGTGGAATCATGTATTTGGTATCCTGTTGTCAGTGCTACGCTATTGCCAAATTTGCTAAATTTGCGTGTTAAAAAAACAGGCCCCGAGTGTGTATGATATACTCTTTGATAACATACCAGGGCGTTCCATCTGACTACTTTTTAACAGAAACTAATAGTGGTTTGCGTTTTATGCTTTTGGTAGCAAAATCATAGCAAAATCTAATGTTGACTTGAAGCGTCTGAGCGATTTTGCTACGAAATGTTGCTACCAAAAACCCATGTCAGAGGTGGGTATTTTGCGCTACTTTTTAACAGCTGTGAAAGTGAATCCTTTGAGCAAACTAGTTTTAATCAAAGATGACTTATTCGTCTAGATACCGTGTCCGAAACAAAATCAAACGGAGTATTGCACCATTTTCCTATCAATATGTTTGTAAATTAGCAAATACGATTATCATTTTACATCTGTGTGCGTAGTTTCGGTGTTACCTATCTTGACGTCCAAAATGGGAAGTTCTTACTTTTATTCGGTACTACAATTTATTTTCACTTGATGACTCCTGCGGTGACACATTATATATATTCAGATAGAACGTAAACCTTTGTTACGAAGGTAACAATCCGTTGACCATGGCTATGTAATGGATGTTAAAACCTTAAACAAGATGCCAAATAGTGTATAATGTAGTGCCAAAATATAGATGGATGCACAAAATAAAATCTGTCGTTCTCTTTTATCTCCGCCGTGTACTTTATTCATAGGTCCCGCTATGTGACAATAGCCGTATTTTGTTGACAAGATTTTTAACATAGAAAGCAATCGCATCACATAGCCATTGAAATCATTTTGTTCACCAAATGTCGACAAACAAAATAGCTGTTCACTATTCTTAAAGGACATCCGCTGTTCTAATTCCTGAGCATGTGCAGCCAATGTGTTAATGTGAAACGTAAGTGCCACCATATTTAACATAGAGCGCATTCATTTTGGTTAACAGATAGATCGAATTCGCGCATAGAGAGTATAGAGCACATTCAATGCGTAAATATTAGAATAATTACTAAATTTCTTTTGCGAAAACGATATTGCTGATATTGTTGGAGCGGCCGCGCAAAACGGCAGGAATTGGATCACAATGCTATTATTTAAATGTGTTCAATTTTCTCAATTAATATTTATTATGAATTTCATACTCGTTACTGTTCTGTAAGTTACAGTGTCATTTAATTATCACCTATTCTTTAATTGTTATTTTTGCTTTTATATTATATTATTAGTTTGGAAACCCACCTATATAACACATATTCTGAGAAAATTTCAGGCTTTTGCCTACTTCGAGCTCTAAAAAGGTCAGCGTTGGCTTAGCAATAGGGCTATGTAAAGGTAATATATATATTATGATATTTAAAAATTAATCAATAAAATTAAAAGATTTTAGTTTAACATTTTATTAGTTTTTAAAAGAAAATTAAACAAAAATCATTATAAGTAGATTATATTTGTTTTCTTAAGACCTAATAAGTCTATCGTTGTAATTAAATAACTTATATTACTGATCGACGTCTCAGAATATTACAAAAAAAATGCAAATTACACTGAGTTTAACTCTTAGTAATAGTAAAAAGTATTTTAATTCATAAAATAAAGATTAAATGCACCCATGTAGCCGTGCGTGCGCTTTTGATTTGCCGCTGCTGGCCGACGTAGGGGGAGCTATAATTTAACACACCCAATTGCGTGTGCGCGTACACCGTCTTGCCAATAAAGTACCTAGTATTAGGTAGCTAAAGTTGAAATTTCATACAAAGAGTTTAAAGCGTTCTTTGTAAAGAAAAGATATTTTTTAAACTATTTATGTATTTTAAGACACAGTAATTAATTAATTTCGTAGTTCATAAAATACATGATACTATTTTTTCTATTGGTATTTGCGTCTAACTGTTATGTTTTTTTATTTAAAAATCGCAATAGTCCGAGTTAAAGGTTAACGTTCTATAGATACAATGTGTCACGCTTTTCGTTTGAACAGCAATAGCGCCGCCGAAATTATCAGATGCGCTTAGACGGAATGGGTAGTTGGTGTTAAAATGAGGTTTTACCATAAAATTGCAACGCGGCTCAGAAGGAACGCCATATGTGTTCTCTTTCTAAGACCAAGTATCCAATTGGTCTTAGGTTCTCTTTGATTGATTGATTACATTTGCAATCACAGATAATGGCGGCAACAGTGGGGAGCGGCGGTACTAAATTCACTAAATTAACCACCCCAGTTTCTTTAGAATATTGTAATGGAAAAGAAAGTAGTGTAAAAAACGGCAAGATAAGTCACCATAAGAATGGATGTGTTAAATCTTTACAAATAAGTAATGGTGTTAATGTAAGTAACCTTTTGATTTATGAATTATAACCTCAAGAGTTACTTTTGACTTTGTAAACATGTGAAGTAAATAATAAGGTAAATGTCCCATATTTCGGCATCTAAAGGGTTTTATGACTCTGAAGTTTCTTATTTTTTCCTGAATATAATATCAGTCTCAAATCTTTTGTTTAGTAAAGATTGGTTTCTTGGGAGCATTTTAATGCATTAATTATATTGTTTTCGTTTGATTGATTTTTTTATAATTTTTCTCACAGACCCCTTATTTAAACCCTATTTAATGATTAAATATGGCTTTTTAAAGATAAATAAGTGGTCTTTTAAGTTAACTTATTCATTAATTTATATAGAACTATTCGTAGTATAAATAGTCGCAATTGAAAATCCGTGTGGGATCTTGCAGAAAGTCCTTTTAATGATTTTTTTTTCAAAAAACTATTTTGGAAATTTTGAGAAATTTTGCTTAGTATATGTACACCTCTTTGTGGGCTGCCTGAAAAAGAAACATAACCTAACTTAGCACTAATATTTCAGTATAGACTTTTTTATTTTGAATATTATTTTTATCAAAAACTATTCTTTTTCACCAACTTTTTTATTTTATTTGTGGATGAGGAGGTGCCTCTCTATGTATCAAAAATAAAAAAAATATTTTACCCAAAAATAACTTGGTGTAGAGAAGTAAATATTTACGGGCATGGGCATACTTTTGCATAAGAGGGATTTTAAAATATGTGTAGTAGCTGAAGAAAATATAATTTTCCATAAACTACTTATGCCTTAATAAAGATATTTTGATTTGCTTTGAACTTTTAACCATTAGAAAAACCGGTCTGGTTTGTGTAATAGTAAATATTTTAATTAGAAATCCTAATAATTTTTTTTTTGGGTATCACTAAACTTTGTGACTTGCTATTGATAAAGGATTTAAGGAAAACCTATCTAAACTACCATTTTGCTACCAGGTTCTGATGGCAAACAGATCCTTAATATAACATTATTCTTCCCAAAGACAATCTCCTCGGGTTGGTTCTGATTAAACATTGCAAACATTTAATTTTTTCTGAATAAATCATCATAAATATTAAAATATTAGAGTAAAAAATAAAAAATCATTTTGCCATATATTTAGGAGGACAATAACAAAACTGACAATAAGAGTATTGTATGGTCTAACTGTACATCGTGGGCGTCAGCATTTTTCTACATGATGCGTTTCGAATAATTCGGAAACATTTACGTTCCGAAGCCAGTACAGGTTTGTGCATTGTAGCGTGTGCTCACAGCAGTAATCAATAATCAACTATCAATGATTTAGCAAAATCAGCATTTTTACAATTAAACCATTTTTTATCATATTATATCAAATAGTACATGTTCGAGCATTGTAGGGTGTACTCGCAGCAATTATCAATTATTATCAATTTAGCATAATCAGCATATTTACAATCTAAGCATTTTTATCATTTTAGCAAGTTAATTCTCATTTTAATTTAATTTAATTGTTTTTGTGTATCATTTTATCCTTTAAAATAAATTGTTTTACTTATCAACTTCTGTCATTAAAGCAAAGCACTAACTACACTACACTAACTAACATGCACTCCCAAATTAAATATGAACACATATTAGTAATTTATATGCATATTTTAACTAATTGTGTCTAAATTCAATTTATTAATTTAAAAAACTAGCAAGTTTAACAGGTGCAATGGTGGCTTTGCTCCTTGCCACCTAACAATATCCACAGTCAAATGCATTTAACCAGGTAACGGTTTTTTAGAATGATTTTTATTCTATTTTTTACAAGAAACCATATATATACTTTTTTTATTTTATTATGGACACTCAGCAATTTGCAATTATTCAATCAGTGGTTTGTTTGGATTCATACTTAGTTTCCATAGAGACTTTTAAAACTATTTAGTGTTTCATTGCATATTGTATACTCTTTAGCTATTTATCAAGGTACACAATTGTTCAGAGAGTGATAGGTGATAGTAATAAGTGCAAAGATGAGGGATTTAAGGTGAGGCTGTGTCCACATAATAAGTAAGCTTTTTTCCTGAGATAGAACATTTTTCTGATATTGGGCAGATTGTATCTGTTACCCAGTATCTTGTATGACTTAATAAGTAAGACCTCTCCTTCTCCCGTCTGTGAGTGTAGGTAATTTTAATATTTAAAGGCATTCTAAATAGGGCTTTTTGTAGGCCTTATGGTATTTTCAGTTGCTCTTCTTTGGACACTTTCCAGCATATTTGGCAAAGTATGGGTTTAAACTTGTAAAGCATATTCTTAAAAAGGTGAGATGAGGTTTGTAAATTTTAAAAATTTGAAACTGAGGGCATCCTGTGTTGAAAAGCATGGTATATTGTATAAAGAAAATAGTTGGTCTCCTTGACAATGTTCTTGATGTGCTCAGCCCATTTGAGGTTGCTAGTCATGGTTACTCCAAGATCTTTTTGTGTCTTGACTGATGCAAGTCTTGTGCCAACTCCAGAATTGTCCTTGCCTAGTCGTAGAATGGTACATTCGGTTGCATTAAGCTTGGCCATTCATTGTTTAGTACAATGTTGATACTTGTTTAGATCTGCTGATCTGACTGAATTATTGGATCACCAAAGAACTTTCCATCTTCTGCAAAGAAGCAATAGTCATATTCGATTAATACTTTTAAGTCTGTGATGAATATGTAAATAAAACAGGGATCTCATCAGTGGACGCCAGTTAAGACAACTTTTGGTTTGGATAGTGTGTTACTAATTCTAACTTGTTATGTTCTATTTAGTAGATAGTTTTCAAGCCATTTTAGGAGATTTCCTCGAACCCCAAAGTGCTCAAGCTTCAACAGCAATCGACGGTGAGGAGGCACATTCAAAGTGTAGGTGAATAACATCTATGCTTCTTTTTTGATAAATATTCTTGGACTTGTATTCACCAGTGGCGAGGGGTTTAATAAAGAATAAAGAATTATTACAAGGGTGAACCGGTCAAAAAAATTATAAATTTTTTGTCCTCAAAACTTAGTTTAAAATAAAGTTTCGAGATCCAGTAAGTAGTCAATTAAACAGCACTCTTTATAAATGAAAGCCATTATGACAAAAACACTTACCGCATGAACAAATACGTAAGATAAAAATACAATGAATCAGTAAAATAAACAAAACACGCGAAAATTACCAAGCACACACAAATAATGATAATGGTGGAAAAGAAACAAACTAATGGCGTTAACGCCAACTTGTACGTGGCGCTTTTGACCTTTTGGTTTCGAGTTAACTTGTGCAGATAGCTTCTCTGTAGCAACTTACTTGGAGGGCACCTCACACAAATCAAATTAAACAATATTTATACAAATAGGTTTCTGAGAACACTTTTGAATCGTCGATACTATGTAAAAAATGTTAATTTCTGGCAAAAAGAACTGGCAAGAAGTTCTATTTAAAGTTATAATACAATACTTTGATAATAAGCTAACAACTATACAATATGTATTGAAATACGTAGTAGGTAATATAAATTACTTGGTATAGACATCTCCAGCGATGTTCAGTTCCGAGATCATTTACAAGATTAGGTGAAGCTGGCGTCCAAAAAACTTGGTGTACTTAACAGAGCGAAGCAGTACTTCACGTCGGGGCAAAGGTTGTTACTTTACAAGTAGCAAGTTCGGCCCCATATGGAGTACTGCTGCCATCTCTGGGCGGGTGCACCCGGATACCAGCTTGGCCCTTTTGTCTCGGTTCAACGACGATTCCAAACTCACTTGCGGTATCGAGCCCTTAAGTCTGAGGAGAGACTTTGCCTCCCTGTGTGTGTTCTACCGCTTGTACAATGGGTTGTGTTCTGAGGAATTGTTCGAAATGATGCCCACGGCTACTTTCTACCATCACACCGCTCGCCATCGGCAGGGAATTCATTCTCACACTTTAGAACCAAAATGGTCGCGTACAGTGCGGTTTCACAGGAACTTCCTCCAACGCTTAAGTTGTGGAATGAGCTCCCTGCCAAGGTTTTCTGCAAGGACTACAGTATGGAGTTCTTCAAGAAAGAAGTTATTGGATTTCTGAAGGGTCGGCAACGCGCAAGTGATACCCCTGGTGTTGCAAGCGTCCATAGGCTACGGTGACCGCTTACCATCAGGCGGGCCGTAAGCTTGTTAGCCACCTTAGTGGTATAAAAAAAAAATCAGTTAGTAAGCTACTAAAAACAAAGTCAAACTTGTCAATTTTTTTTTTATCAGGGGCATCCTCATGCACCATGTGAAGCGTCAAATATCGTCATAGTGTAAAGGAATTCAGATATATAAGAGTATTCCGATATTTAATAGTACTAGTGGCATTAGCGCCTTCATAATTATATTCTTGAACAATCATATGTATACATATTCTGAAAACTATCCATATTCTCCATGAATATAATATAATAATAAATATTATAAATGCGAAAGTAACTCTGTCTGTTACTTCTTCACGCTAAAACCGCTGTACCGATCAAGATGAAATTTGGCATGGAGATTGTTTGAGGACATAAGTTACTTGTAAACGTGAAGTATTATGCGTTTTTTTTTCCATACTTGAGGATTTGCCGTTGAAATCCTACACTGATGACCGAATTTAGGGCGGGTGGAACCGCGGACAAAAGTTAGTATATTATAAACGCGATAGTATGTCTGTTCGTTTGTCCCTGCATCGCGTCACAAAGGTGCATCCAATTGAGCTAAAAACTTCGCATAGGGATAATTGAAGGGACGGAGAAGGACCTACGTATACGCTATACTTTTATTCCGAAAAAAATAGAAGTTTATGCAGGAATTACCAAATTCCACGTGCATGAACCATAGCCGCAGGTAGAGCTTGCTATTGCAACTTTCTTACTACAATTCGGGAGTGCTAGTAGTAATCCTACGCCAATTTAACGCAGGCGGAGCGCCCCCTTTTTTTCATACCCCCTCTTGTGTCTCATGTGTCATGCCTAAAGAGAGATTCTAAGAATACGAAAAACTACTTGCAAACGATATACGTTATTCTGCTATCTCGACATATCTAGTTCAAACTAGTCGATCTATCGAGTAAAACAGTTACCGCAATTAACAAGCCATGAGTAAATCAATGAAACATATCTCGAATTCGAGATTATCTCTATCAGCACGAGAATCAGGCCCATCTTACACGACAGTCCGGCAACAAATACACACCATTTAAAGTACTGTCACTTCGGAAACAAGCCTAAGGAAAAAAGAAGTGACAAGAAACCTGCTAACATCAATCACGCAGGAACCAGGACACCAAATACACAAAATTATGCAAATATGTGTAAACACAGATACATGTGCAGCACGTCTTCGCGTCGCTGTGGTTAGTAAATTTTTGAAAGCTAGACTGATGTTAATCAGCTCGTATCTGTAGCAAAGTACTTGGAGCGCATCTCACTGTGTAGTCAGTACATATCTGAAAGGTTGTCTGATGTGAATCAGCTTGTATGGATACGCCGCCGTACGAAAATTCAAAGGCCCCGAATGAATAGACGTTGCTAAGTAATGTCCTAAGTAATACTTCTGAAAGTCTTACTTAGAGAATTTTATACAATACTTACTATTGCTATTAGTAATATTTACTGAATTTTCAAAAACAGAAACTCATTATGATAGCTATAGAAGAAAATTTATTTACATCACTTGTCCCAAAGATGACTTATACATTTAGATTCCGTGTTCAGGCACACGAAACGAGCCAGTCCGGGTACATGCCTTTTCAGGTACTTGCCGTCAACACTACATCATACGTAATCTGCGCGTCGACGCGAACTTTGCTTCCTCGTCAATTAATAAAAATGACGATTTGTGCAATAAAATCGTGTAGAAACTATCGGCAAAAAAAGGTTTATGAAATGAAAACACTTTTCATAAGTTATTACACTAATCTGCTTGCTATATTTGAGTTACAAATATGTTTTCAAAATAATTTTTCGCAAAACAAAATACATATTATGTACTATCTGTGTTGCCAAGTCTGTAGGTACATTTATTTCCCAAGTTTAGTAAGGCGAATACTGAAACGACAAAACATATTTTTCACCTAATGTCACTTACCTACATACATAACATTATTTCATGTTGATGAAGTATTTATGTATTGATCATCCCTGTGACACATTGTATCTATAGAACGTAAACCTTTACCCCGGACTTCTGCAATGTTAAACTACAAAAAAATATAACAGATGCAAATATTAATAGAAAAAGTAGTATCATGTATTTTATGAACTACAAAATTAATTAATTACCGTATCTTAAAATAAATAAATAATTTAAAAAATATCTTTTCTTTGCAACGAACTGTAACGTCACACTTGGACTCTTCATATAAATTTTCAACTTACTTTTTAATTACCTAATACTTATTACAATCACAATGATCCGATTCCTGCGGTTCCGCGCGGCCGCTCTAACAATATTCAGCAATATCGCTTTCGCAAAAGAAATTTTACGCATTGAATGTGCTCTATGCATAGAGCGCGCATCGATCTATACGGCGGCACTTAGGGTTTTTTATTTTTATTTATTAATACCACTAAGGTGGCAAACAAGTTACGGTCCGCCTGATGGTAAGCGGTCACCGTAGCGTATGGACGCTTTTAACACCAGGGGTATCACTCGCGCGTTGCCGACCCTTCAAAAATCCAATAAGTTCTTTCTTAAAGAACCCCGTACCGTAGTCCTTAGAGAAAGAAAACCTTGGCAGGTAGCTCATTCCACAACGCAAGCGTTCGCGGGAGGAAGTTTCTCTGAAACCGCACTGTACGCGTCCATTTCGGTTCTAAAGTGTGAGAATGAATTCCCTGACGATCGCGAGCGGTGCGATGGTAGAAAGTAGCCGTGGGCATCATTTCGAACCATTCCACAGAACACATCCTATTGTACAAGCGGTAGAACACATAGGGAGGCAAAGTCTCTCCTCAGACAAGGGTTCGATACGGCAAGTGAGTTCGGGATCGTCGACAATTCTCACAGCCCGTCGTTGAACCCAGTCAAAAGGGCCCAGCTGGTATTCGGGTGCACCCGCCCAGAGATGGCAGCAGTACTCGATATGGGGCCGAACTTGTGACTTGTAAAGCAGCAACCTCTGCCCCGAGACGTGAAGTGCTGCCTTATTATGTTGAGTTCACCTAGTTTTTGCACGCCAGCTTCACCTTGTCTTGCTAATGATCTCGGAACTCTGGAGATGTCAACACCAAGGATTCCTATGCTCTTGGAGATGGAGAGGGGAGTGTTCTGGAATTGTGGGGCTACAGTGAATGGGGTTTTCTTAGCGGTGAACGCGCAGACTTGTGTCTTTGTAGGGTTGAATCGGACAAAGTTTTCCCGTCCCTAGTCAGTGGCCTTGGACAGTGTGGTATCGATTTGAGACACAAGTTCTCTGCGCTTTTCATACACAGGGGGATGTTTGCACGACCCGTGTAATAAGCGTCTTGACATTTGGCGAACAAAACGATTTCAATGTAATGCGATTAGTGCAGTCATTGGAGCGAAAAATAGGGTCTTACCTCAGAATTTTTTAACTGTGAGCTGATTTGCATGAAATTTTGGAATTAGGCTCATCTTACCCTTAACTTCAAAAGCGAAAATGATCTGAGCTCCGCCTATTATTTTTAAGGGGTGTAAACAACCCCTTAGTGGAAAAAATTACATTGAGCCATTTTATCGCTAGAAAACGTTTTTAATATTAAAGGGTGAAATTGTTAAGTGTTTTATAACACAATTACCTCATAATAAAATAATTTTCAACCCCTTGAAAACCTTACAACCCTTGCAAACAACCCCTAAATTGAGAAATCCCAAAAAATTACTTTGGTATGACATAAAAAGATTTAAGTATAGAGTAATTAATATTTTATGTTCTCTATTTTAATTATCGAATTTTTAACCCCCTTTAGACCCTTTAAAACAACCCCTTGACAAAAAATTGTTTAAAAAAAAATTATTTTGATGAAATGAAAAGGATTTAAATGTTATTCCACATTCTCGAAAATGATTATCATATTCTCAAGCTTTTCAACCCTTAAAACCCCTAAATTAAAACAGTAAATATAAATGATGGGCCCCTCCGAGCAATTCACATAGTTACCATTCAAATGTGTTTTATTTACATATGTAACGTTGGTATGTATTCAAGCCTACGTTTCCAAAATAAATGTCCATAATAGTTTTGGGTTTCTATTACTGTGTACTTTCACTTTGCTCCAAATATTCACACTCCGAAATTTTCACACTTCGAAAAAATACGATTAGTTTTTGGACCATAACTCCTTCAATTTTGATACTATCACAACTTATAAAAAACCATTTTAAAGGTAATTAAAAGAGCTACAACTTTTTTCATTACAATATATAGGAAAAAACCTTTTATTTAAAAACGGTGAAGGGTCAAAGGGCTCGAGACTGTGATTGTGCTGCCGCGCGCTCTTTAAACAATCATATCTCCGTCAATTTTTGTGTGACATTTTTTATTATTATTCTTTTATACGTATCTTTTATCATTTTTGAGATGTTATGAAAAGAAGTTGGTTTTTGTAAAAATTCGAATTTTTTTGAATGCATCAAACTCTTTATATTAAATTAATTTCTAGGCGGAAGACGATTAATTTTAATTTTGGTGGAAATGGCACTTATGAAACCCATTGATTTATGAGAAAAAACCATTAGATGTTCCTCTTATTTGCATTACAGCTCACTCATTTTACGTGCAAAAGACTTTTAACATTGCTTATTTTAAAGCTTATTTCAAGCACTACAAAACCCTATTTCATTAGAATGCATTAAATGTATCTGCTCGCCGCTAGATGGCATTGAATACATCGATTAAATTTCAGACAAAATAAAAAACGGCATTGATCTTTCATATCTAACTTAATACTGCACATAGAACACTTTATAAAAAACCAATTTGTTCAGTTTTTTACCTGCTACAATTTTGTTCATCATAAAATTTTCGTTAAAATGCATAATTTTGGAGATTTCCGGAGAAAGCCGAATTTTCAATTGCCAATAACTTGATAAGTATTGGGTTTTTTGAAAAACTTTATAGAATTTTTTTTTTTTAATTAGGTCTTCTATCGATATCTAGGTTATTTTGAAGAAACAAATTTACACCACCGAGAAGGGGTGGCAACCATCCCCAGGGTAGGTGCGGAGTTCAGATCATTTTCACTTTTGAAGTTAAGGGTAAGATGAGCCTAATTCCAAAATTTCATGCAAATCGGTTCACAGTAAAAAAAAACGGACCAATAACGCTTCAATGACTGCACTAGATAGCTTTCTATGTTAAAAAAAATTTGGGGTAATCACTAGTTTTAAATTACGCACTTAGATGTAAAAACGATAGTCGTATTAGCTGATTTTCACACAAATTGATAGGAAAATGTCTTGCAATAGTCCGTTTGGTGTTGTTTCGGACACGGTATCTAAACGTATAAGTCATCTTTGACCTGTCTATACATTGTGGCTTTTGTGAATGAATACGGTTATTTAATAAAAAAAAAACCGAATTATTAACCAAATATTGTAATGTGAGTCTGTCCTGATTTATACCTATTATGTTAATGCATATTGTCACCTACGCTTTTTAACTTGTACTGCGAGAGAACATGATTGGGCAAGTGATTAAAAACCTTGACAGGTCTTTGAAGTTAGCAAACCATTTTTAGTCAAATGCAAATCAAAGTTTACTCAAATTTGCCGTTTTTTATCCATTATATTCAAAAATTGCCGTTTAGCTTTTTTTTAAAAAGGCCATAGGTGGTCGGCTAACTTACAGTAAAGTTAGCCGACCACCTATGCATAATGTGATATTCAAAGGTGATACGGACCAGCAAAGTGGCTGAGTATTTGCCGTTTTTTAACCGTTATTCATCCGTAATGTTAAAAAATTTGCCGTTGAGCTAGTTTTTTAAATAAAGGTTATGGTTGGCTAACTTTCTCAAAGACAGCCGAGACTTGGCTGACACACTGCCGTGTGTTTTGATTGATGAAAACTTCCATTTAACAGATTTCGAAGCTTGACTAATTTTGTACAGAAGTGCAATAATATTTAATAATTAACGAGTATGTCGGACACACTGTACGTACAAGTATCCGTCAATTATCCATGTGAGGAGCCGTCAGCTCATGCATGTGTGTTTGTTCTTGTATACCGCCCGTACGTACGGGCGGAACTCCGTAAAATTTAATACAAACTTTTAGGTACCTATACGCGGTTTTTGTAGACATGCATTAATACACATTGCGTATAAAATAATACGCTCAATGTTAACCACCGTTAAGACAGAGTTCGATGAGGAGCTTACAGCCCTGCAGGCAGCAATTAGTAGGTATCAAACGGAACAATAGAATAAAGGAATCCAATAACTTAATACCTTAAACTAAACTGTAATAAGTATGTTCTTGTAAAACTAGGCGAGCGCAAGCAAGACCTTTGCGAAGTTGTGTTTAAGCCCGCTAGTGTGCTCTATTCTTTTATTCAAACAAGGCGAGAGCAAGCAAGACCTTTGCGAAGTTGTGTCTAAGCCCGCTAGTCTGCTCTACACTCTTATTCAAACAAAGCGGGAGCAAGCAAGACCTTTACGAAGTTGTGTCTAAGCCCGCCAGTGTGCTCTACACTTTGATTCAAACAAGGCGAGAGCAAGCAAAACCTTTGCAAAGTTGTTTCTAAGCCCGCCAGGGTGACAAGACAAGACTTTTGCGAAGTTTGTCGAAGCCTACCAGTGTGCTCAACACTTTGATTCAAACAAGGCGAGAGCAGGCACGACCTTTTATAAAAAATAAAAGTATGAGTTGGCGTGATTAAATACTTTAATTATATTAAGCAGTTTTAGCGAAACACAACACAGTAATTAATTTTAAACTCTAAAAGGAAAAACAAAAGATGATTGCGTAGAATCATGAAGTACTTTGTTTTTTTTATTTTATTTTACGGCACTGGAGACTAGTGCTATTGCTTATTTTTATTTTGCTTACAACACCGTCCCTCAAAATAAAAATCCTAATTTAAGAAGTACCTATAAATTATACAGACATTAAATTGTCTCTAAGTTTAACAAATTTAGTTGTGGCTAATGGTTTTGTTAATAAGTCAGCCACTTGCTTGGCACTCTCAATATAATTTAATTTAATAGTTCCATCCATGACTTTTTCCCGAATAAAGTGATGTTTAATGTCAACATGTTTCATTCTTTTGTGCAATGCTGGGTTTTTAGATACCTTAATGGTGCTTTGGTTATCTTATCCATGATTTTTTCCCGAATAAAGTGATGTTTAATGTCAACATGTTTCATTCTTTTGTGCAAAGCTGGGTTATCTTCAAATATTAACACACTATCAATATAAATTGAAAAATCTGCAACTAATTGCTTCAACCAGCTGGCCTCTGCTATTGCCATGCTGAGAAGAAACTGGATTACCAAAAATTTTAAACAAATAACCAGCTGTTTTTCGCCTGTCAACTAAATCTCCTCCCCAATCTGAGTCTACATAACCCACAAATATATTTTTAGTATCATTACACTTAAACACCATTTTAAAATCTAAAGTGCCTTTAATGTATCGAAGAACCCGCTTTAATATGTTCCATAAGTCATTACTTCCACATGTTTGAAAACGACTCAAAATAGAAATACTAGTACATAAATCAGGTCTACTTCCCAATACAGCATAAAGTAAACACCCTATTAGTTTTCTGCATCGTGACTCTAATTCAGGACTTTCAGATTTATCTCTTTTCAATTCATTATTTTTAAATTTAGGGTCCATCGGTGTCACCGCAGTTTTACAATCTCTCATATTAAATTTTCCTAACAGTTGTTCCAAATAAGAATTCTGATTAATTTTAAGAACAGCCTCTTGAAAATTTTGCTCAATACACATACCTAAATAAAATTTAGCTTCTCCCATGTCTTTTATTGAAAAGTTCTGTTTTAAAAATGATTTAGCTTCATTAACCAGATTGATACCTTTCCATGGAATTAACAAATCATCTACATATAGTAATAAATATACATTATCATTACCATTGCATTTAATATACAAACTGTAATCAGTCTTACATTGTTTAAAACCATGACTGAAGTAAATTTGTCATTCCAGTTCTTAGGGGAATTTTTGAGTCCATATAGTAATTTTTCTAGTTTACAAACTTTATCAAAATCTAATGAGTAATAGCCTTCTGGTAATGACAAATAAACTTCATATTTTATGTCTCCGTAGAGAAATGCACAATTTACATCCATTTGATACACAGTTAATCTTTTTTGATTACAGATAGCTAAAAATGTACGAACTGTAGGTAACTTAGCTACAGGTGCATATATGTCTTCATTCGTTATATTAGTTTGTTGAAACCCTCTGGCTACAAGCCTTGCTTTAAATTTTGTAGGATTTCCAAACTCATCATGTTTTCTTTTAAAACCCATTTGCTTTCAATTATTTTACAATTATTTGGATTACTTATCACTTTCCATGTATTATTTCTTATCGAACTATCCATTTCTTTCTCCATAGCTTTCTTCCAATCTAAACTGTCTTTTGACTCTACTGCTTCCTTCTATGATTTTGAATCTTCTCCTATATAAGAAGATTGTCAAGAGTATGTATGATAGTCTTTTTGCCAATTGGGGGGTTTGAAAGTTTCTCTATCTCTTAGAGTGGTAAGTGGTTGTTCAGGTTGATTGTTAGTTAGTTTGTAAGATGAGGATCTTACTCTTATCCTCCAAAAACGACACTAAAGTATCAAAAGTAGGTATGTGTGACGCCGAGTCACCTCCGCGCAACTGTTCGAAGCGAGCCATGATGTCATTGGGCAATTTGTTTAAAACAATTTGTAATAATAAAAATGACCACTCTGTTAAAGGTAATTTTAGGCCCCTCAACGCATTTGTCGCCACCAAAATAGGGTTAAGCAGATCCGACCGCAGCTGGTTAACCGATGACAGTTGTGGAATACCTAAAATGGCAGCTACATGTGTATCCGCAATGCGCTTCGCTAATAACTCTCTGGCTATATTATAATTGACATCGGTGATCTCCAAATGTTTCACTGAACACAGAGGCTCATCCCTGATTGACGTTAAAAAGTAACTTAATTTTTGTGATTCAGATAAGTCAGTCCTCCGGTGCACAATGCTATCAAAAAGTGTGATAAAATTAGTCCACTCATCCAATGATCCGCTAACATGAGAAATATCCAAAGTTGGCAACCGTTCGTTTCATTTTTGTTTCGAAACCTTCCTACTTGCCGGCTGCGGGCTAGTCTCTAATGTCTACAGAGCCTCGTTAACCTCGTCCACTACTGACTTACAAAGGTCATAGTCAGAATTTGCCGCCTTTAGGATATTTTCGTCATCTGTTAACGATAAAATGCCCTGGTATGCTTGATCCAGCTCACTGACTCTTGTCGGAAACTGTGTAGCTCTTTGCTTTAATGCAAACATCCGATCCTCCCGTTTAACGATCCCTACAACAGATGAAAACCATCTTACTAAATTAGTCAAGATAGCTCTGAACTCCTTGACCGATGACGTTATATTTTATAACTAAATTAACACAAAAAAAAATCCGAAGACTAAACCACACACAAACAAACGACTCTGTTTATATACAGTTTGTTACAGCAACCAATTTGATAGCGTAAAAGTATAAACCCCAAAAAACAAAACCCCAACTACAATGTACAAAACCCCGACTACACAATTACACAATAAATACGTTATCTTACAATCCTTCATAAAACAACAATATTTAAAACCTATTTATTCCGATCTATTTTTACCGCAATAACAAAAAAGGTGGGTAAGTCATAAGCTAATAATATTAGGTCCGACGAACGATTAGATACGAGACCTTATCTGCCTAAGCGACGTGCCCCGAAGTCACGATTTGTAAATTTATTTGTTTTATTGTAATTCCGACGAAAACAAACTAACCGCTAACCGTAAATCTCAAATGATTAGTAATCTGACTAATTGTGGTCCGAACTACGCTTTGCTACCAGCTTTGTAGCCGGAAATGCTACTAAATTTTGGGTCGCAAGTTAAAATTACATTAACTACTTACAGTTGTATACGCAAGATTTTCCAAACGATTATTGTGTATGTATTTATGTTGTGTGTAGTGTATGTAAGTGTATGTAATTGTAATGACTGACTCGTTTCTGCTGAAGGGCCGCGCTTGGACCCGCTACCGGTGACTTAACTGCAATCCGTCTTCAAAGTCACTATAATGTTCAACCGACGGTATTTAAACTAACAGCTGGCTAAGTCCTTCTGACAAATTTGTTTCCTAATTTGCAATATATCGAAAGCGCGTGGGCTACGTGGCCGTACGTCGCCGCTGGTAATTCTGGACTAGAGCGCGTACGCGCACAGAGTAAACTAAGATCCTATCCCCGGACCGACCGCATAAATCTTTACCAAACAATTTTTATGGTTACTTCTCTGATTAAATATTATGCTCTTATATTTTTATAGTCACTAATCTGATTAAGTATGTTCTTATATTGTTGTGGTCACTTCTCTTCAAATGTTCTAACATTTTTATGGTTACATCTCTGATTAGGTATGTGCTTTTATTTTTATGGTTACTTCTCTGACTAAGCATGTTCTTATATTTTAATGGTTACTTCTCTGATTAGGTATGTTCTTTTATTTTTATGGTTACTTCTCTAAATCAAGGGCGGATCCAGAGAGGGGGCACTGAGGGCAATTGCCCCCCGCGAGATCGTAAATTTTAAAAAAGGAAAAATTGTTTCATACTAAAATTGGTGTGCGTTTACAATTAACCTAAAATAAACATTATCACGATCGTGTATTACAAGTATTTGTAAATACCTTATTCCATCCCATATACTTGGGATATTCGGTGCTATGGACGTCAACATTGATCTCGACGGACGGAGACGACGCAGTCAGTACGTAGTGGTACTTTAGTGCAGTAGCAGTAGCATAACTTACTGAACTCAACTCTTGTCATTAGTTTATGAAAGCCTATACACCTACAATTAGGGCATGAATATCGGAATCTAGGAACGCTAGGTCCGATATAACAATTCCGATACTGAGTAGATCAATATCGTAACATCGGAATCAGTCAAATTTTTTTATTCAAGTTTTGAAATAAAACGCTAACTATGCCAGCTCGCCCTTGCCCCTACGTGAAATGTAATATATACCGCGTGCGTGCAATGTATATATGCAATGTATACCGCTTAAGAGTTACAGAACGCCATTTAACTCGGGCTCAAAAATTTTACAAAGTTCGGAAGTCGCTCAAGTTGAGGCCAGGTTGCACAAAGTAAATTCTTTCGTACAAGCAAGCGAGACGCACAAAATACTTAATTAACTCAAATCTCGCAATAAACTTGCGAAGCCAAATAAAAAAAAGACGACTATTAACCCGTTACGCGTCCTAGAGACCACAGTGGTCTCTAAGCGTTTTGTGTCGCGGGGGATATTTTTCAGGACGACTTTTATCAGATAATTGTAAGTATTCAGAAGTGAAGCCAATGGCCTGTCCTACGTTCTAGTATTTTTGGGTGGACAATATTTTGTGCGTTTAATATTTTTTTATCAGAAATTGTTTTGGTAATTTGATCCGGCCGCCATTTATATTGCGCCATTTTGAGTTGGATTTTGGATTTTATTTACAGTAGCATAGAGTTCATTTTGACCCGGTAATGTGCTATGTATAAAAAACTATGTATTTTTTTTAGTAAATAAATTTATCATTACTTATTATATTTATCATAAACTTATTCTTATTACTTTTTTTTTATACTGTATATATTAGGGAACATACCTAAAAATAAATAAAGAGGAATAAACATAATAAAGTTAGGTGTATGTCCGTTTGTATGCGGCAAGGGCGGATAATTTCCTTAGTATGGGGACGCTTGACGGGTTAATATCAATAGTAGTTACTGAACTACTTTAGAGACATAAGATACAAATTTATAATGTTAACGGAAGCACGCGCCGCCGCCCGCTGTGCGGGGCGAGAACTTTAGTTGTTCGTCTCTATAACTAAATTGTGTGGTGAAATAAAAACTTATAAACTCGTAAACATTTTAATTTAACTATTTTTATTACTGTCCGGGAAACATAGAAGGGAGTCAGATCGTAGTAAAGCAGTAGAACAGTAAACTACCTTCATAATTCTGAAAGATTCTATTGGCTCTCGAGAACAGCAGATTTTCCAAGTCAACAAGTGAATATAGGTAAAATGCAATTGTAAGTATCTTAATAACATCCTATCCTACTAATATTATAAATGTGAAAGTTTTGTATGTCTGGATGGATGTTTGTTACTCACTAACGCTTCAGCCACTGGACGGATCGGAATGAAACTTGGCACACCTATAGATTACGTCCTGGAATAACTATAACCGAGTTTAAACGAACTATATGTATAACTACAGCTTGCTATAGCAAACTTCATTAGTATAATTAAGGAGTTCCACGCCGATAACCGAGTTTAGAGTGGGTGGAGCCGCTGGCAAAATCTAGTCTAATATAATGCAATCCTGTTTGTACTGAGCGGTCACAGAAGCAAAGACTACATTGATGGGAGTTTCTTTCGATAAAAACAGCGAACCATCCGCTACGCTAATACTACGAAGATGTACTTGAGATGGAAATAGAGAAATCTGAAAAATAAGAGGGTCTTGTCTATTTTGTCTTTTTCAAAATTATAATAATAACAAAAATTGACTGAAAAATGAGAGTATCTGATATAGGCATGCACGTATCTTATATCAGTTTTGCTAAGTAGTGTTTTTCGTCAACTGAATAATTTTAAAGTTTCGTTCCAAGTTTACCTTTAGATAAATAAATAAAAGCATTAACTTTTTAAGAATACTCAATCAAGTTTCTCTCTAGGCCATGTACCAACAATGCTAACTTATGAGGCTAATAAGGTTTATTTTATCTTAATTAGTTTTAAGATTTTTTATTTTATTAGTAGAATAAAAGTAGGAGTGTAGAAGTTTCTTATGAAATGTTCGTTTTCTAAGAGATAGACAAATAATATAGTATTAATAGTTTTATTATCTTGTTTTTTTTTTTTAATATTGATTGCTTTATAAGATTTATTCTGATTAATTTTTAAATTACTAAGTAGTAGATAATAATGAGAAATACGTCTATGATTTTTAACATAGTACACACTATAAGTACTACAACACTTACACACCCGGTCCTTCGTCTGCCCGACGTAGCTATAAGAGGGTAAAACTTCCAATGAATAATACTGTACTCTACATACGAATAAGTCACATAATATGACAAATCATTTTTGAATATCTGTCATTAAATAATTTTTGTCATAGTTTAATCACCAAAGTGGTGATATTGTGTTTCCTAGGTTGGTTTTTACAAGAAATTAGTTTAAAATGTCTTCCTTTCCGTAACTAATCTAACTTTATGTCGAATATTTCCAATTCCGATATTAATGTCGGAATTGAAAACCTGATATTACATGCCCTACCTACAACACAGTAGTGATCTAGTCTAGTACTTTTATTAGTCCCACGGGCATTTATACATTTTACTTTTCTCAAGGCAAAGCAGGCATTCATGACGTACTGTCTATTCAATCAAATCTGTATAAAAGCTGTGTCTTAACCGTTGGTTTGAACTTTGGACAAATACCAGTCAAGATGCAAAGTCCTCCTAAATGCCACAAACTGTTCTCGAAGTGCTGTGGATTGTGACATTGACATCTTTCTAACAGTTAGAAGTCTACTTGTTGTGTTTGCCACCCTTTCTGTGTGCGTTACAACTTCAGAACGTACTTTTTCAACTTTTAGAAGGGCAAAAACCTAGTTAAGATTAAGGATGTCTTAAGACCGTCTAAATGAACTATTCCTATATCCATTTATAGAGAAATTTCTGTGGCCATAAGTTTTGGATCGTTTTGCAAAACAGATAAACAGACGATTAGATCTAATAATATAAAGATTATATAATTGGTCTTAAACGTTTGGAAATGTAAAACTGTGTTTGAGAATTGTTGGTAATTTTGTTTATTAAACAAAATCTTTCTATAAAATCGTACTTTATCGGGCTTTTCATGGGATTATATATATATATGTGCCCCCTCCGAGAAATACTTCTGGAGCCGCCCTTGCTAAGCATGTTCTTATATTTTTATGGTTGCTTCTCTGTTTAAGTATGTTCTTATATTTTTATGGTTGCTTATCTGATACGGTACGTTCTTATATTTTTATGGTTACATCTCTGATTAGGTATGTTCTTATATTTTATGTTTACTTTTCTAATTAGGTATGTTCTTATATTTTTGCGGTTACTTCTCTGATTAAGTATGTTCTTATATTTTTATGGTAACTTCTCTGATTAGGTATGTTCTTATATTTTATGGTTACTTCTCTGATTAGGTATGTTCTTATATTTTATGGTTACTTCTCTGATAAGGTTTGTTCTTATATTTTTATAGTTACTTCTCTGATAAGGTGTGTTCTAATATTTTTATGGTTACTTTTCTGATTAAGTATGTTCTTATATTTTATATAGATATTGCAAAACCGTAAAAAGCCTGGTGCGCTCTGCCCATGCCGCTCGGGGTCCTGCAGATTATATTATCACTGTTGTACGTTTACGTGTTATAACCACCCCGATTATAACTCCTAAAATTGGCGGTGACAGAGGTAGAAGGGTAGAGTAAGGTATGAGACAGATTTCTCTTGTTTGATAGTCTTTAAATTTTATCCATTTTGAGTACAAACCCAAATAGTAAAAATCGGCCAAGTGCGAGTCGGACTCGCGCACGAAGGGTTCCGTACCATTATCTACAAAAACGAGCAAAAAAATCAGGTATGTTGTATGGGAGCCCCCTTAAATATTTTTTTTCTGTTTTTTAGTATTTGTTGTTATAGCGGCAACAGAAATACATCTTCTGTGAAAATTTCAACTGTCTAGCTATAACGGTTCATGAGATGCAGCCTGGTGACAGACGGACGGACGGACAGCGAAGCCTTAGTAATAGGGTTCCTAATTGCCTTTCAGGTACGGAACCCTAAAAATTCTTCTATAGATCTTTTGAGATCTACCCTGTTTTGTAGGTACTAAAAATGTATTAAGTAGAAAAACTATGGAATAAATGGAAAACCTCGCGTCAATAACTTAATATAATCAAATAAAAAATTGGACATTTATAAAATGTGTTGTTTAGGTTTATCTGTTAATACATTTGCATAGTGCACGAATCACACGACCGGTGACAATACGTGTCAGTAAATAGCGTAGGCGCCTGCACAAGTTGCTTTGTCACTGTGGAAACGCTTGTTTAGTTGAGACGGATGGACGAACATTTAACAAACAAACGACCGATGTCCATACTTGTTAGTAAATAGCGTAGGCGCCTGCACAAGTTGCTTTGTCACTGTGGAAACGCTTGTTTAGTTGAGACGGATGGACGAACATTTAACAAACAAACGACCGATGTCCATACTTGTTAGTAAATAGCGTAGGCGCCTGCACAAGTTGCTTTGTCACTGTGGAAACGCTTGTTTAGTTGAGACGGATGGACGAACATTTAACAAACAAACGACCGATGTCCATACTTGTTAGTAAATAGCGTAGGCGTCTGCACAAGCTGCGTTGTCACTTTGAAAACGCTTGTTTAGTTGAGACGGATGGACGAAAATTTAACAAACAAACGACCGATGTTCATGCTTGTCAGAAGATAGGTCAGGCGCCTGCATAAGTTGCGTTGTTACTGTAAAAATGTTTGTTTAATTGAGGCCGACGGACGAACATTTACGAAACTGATTGTTCTGTCTAGATAAAACCTAATATGTTGGTTGGTAGAAAGAACATGAAGACGGCGGTGGCGTTGGCGGCGAGAGCATGGGAGAAGGAAAGTGGTCGCGGGTGAGGGAGGGTGCGGGCTCCTTTGAGAAGTGCAGCCTGGCGACGGCTGTGCTCACGCATCTCGGCCTCTACTTCCTCATGTTCCTTGGGTTCCTCAACAAGCTGCTATTCGTGCCCAAGGTCGCCACGGAGAAGAACAGGGAGGTACGATACACCTAGTGTTGCCAGGTCTAATAGTCTAATTTTGGGATACAAGGTAATAACAATTATGATTTTGGTATGAAAAACGAGACAACTTTAAAAAACAGGTTTGTTTTCAGTTTTCATCATTGTACTACTGTTCTTACTAGCAATGAAATTATCTATATATACCTAGTTCAGTCACAAACAAATACACTAGAAAATACTTACTCTACTACTATATGTACTCACTTTTTTTCGTTTCTTTTTAGGGTTATGTATAATCCCATCAAGAACACAAATGTGAAATGAGAGCCAAGTTTAATATTACGATTATGCGTCGTTGTCGACTTTTGGGTGCCAAGTTCTATGTAGAAAATCCTAATATTATAGTAACAAGAACATGCAACATTATAAAATAAATTTATATAACAATTTCTTGTTTCTTGTTACTACTAAAATGTTTGCTACTTAATAGATAATATAAATTCTTAAATTTTAACAGACAATTGTTTACAAAATGCATTTATTGAAATTGGGATTTAATTCAAGCTCAATATTTGACTATGTTAGTTTTTACGTACAGGCTATTATATTTGGCTAATCAACTTATTATCGTTAAGTCATACGCAAGTTAGTGTACGTCTTTATTGTTCTCTGCTTATACTGTTACGTTGATATAATACTTATGTTACTTTTCAATCAAAAATTAAGTTTGACATGTGTCACCCACTGTGTCAAATTTATTGACAATTTCTATGCTGTTTTCTTCGATATGCCTCAAATATGAAACGTTCTTACCGTCAGTAGCAGTAGTAGACAGTCGTCACACGTCACACGTAACACGTCATACGTAACACGTCACACGTCACACGTAACACGTCACACGCAACATGTAACACGTAACACGTCACACGTCACAGCGCATCTGCAGCTGCACAGTATAGCTAAAAAGTTCCTGGGTGACACATGTCACCCGCGCGAGCTCTCAACTATTAAATCCGAAACGAAATATCACGAGTGGAATACACGTTTATTTTCACGTAAGTTGTTGAATTGTTCATTAATTTATTCATTATATGAATTATTTAGTGTTTTGTACGTTTTTTTCTCTGTTCACGTGCAATCTATGAAGCTATATTATGAAAATCTAATTTATTTAGGTAATAATTGTGTGGGCAGATGCGAATATTGTTAGGTGGTTAGAAGAAGACCTGCCACAGAGCAGCGCATCGGAAAGTTGGGATAGCGGTTTAGAAGAGCTGAACGCACCGCTGCGCTGGACTCGCCTCACATTTCTGAATTTGAACAAGATTGTGTTGTTGTGGGTTGCGATAATGACTCTGACAAAGACAACTTCCCCTTCTCACGGTTGGCATCATTTCAATCTTGCAATGGAAAAAATGGAATAAATTTCCGCTAGCCTCGACTCGAACAACAGCCCACAACATTGTGACACGGCCACCAGGTTTCCAGGACCAACAGGGTTGTTGATTGTAATTGGATCTACTAGAGCTGGGCGTGGAAACCTTAAAGACTTTTGGGACACAGAAAGCCAGGCTTCTTCTGCGGCTACAAGAATATCCACAAGTACAAAATATGCCGATTCGTGGTGGAACAGGACGACGAGATTTTTGCAATAGAGCCCGAGATTGGAGCACTCGGAAACACTGCACCAAGTACAATAAGCGTGTTTGCCCAGACCACCAAGTTATTGTCTGTCCCGATTGCGATGATGTTATGATTGAACAGTAAGGATATACACAAAAAAGTTATAATAAGACGAGTACTTTGATAATTTAGAATGTTCCTATAGTTAAAAACTGTGTTGATCTCAATGGGTCCAAAATATGTTATTTTTTTAGGATCATTGTAGTGTTCATAGTTAAACTATACAAAACAATTAATGTTTACTTTTAAGTACATAATAAAAAATAAAGGTGATTCGTAATATTATTACTTGTTTTACTGATTTTCTTTAAATTTTGTATCAAAAATGGCTTATTGTAATGGGTGACACATGTGCCCCGCGCGAGCACTCAAGGAGTACTTGAAGGCGCGAATACTGTAGTGTTAAGCTTAAATCCCAAGTGAAATAAATGCAATTGCCTCTTAAAATTTAAGAATTTATAGTATCAAGTAGCAAACATTGTAGTAGTGCCAAGAAACAAGAAATTGTTATATAAATTTATTTTATCATGTTACATGTTCTTGCAACTATAATTATAGGGTTTTCTTCACAGAACATAGCACCCATATAGATCTCAATTCTTTTGTCACCGAAGTCGACAACGGTGCATATTTGTAACTAACTTTTGTCCGCGGTTTCACCCGCCCTAAATTCTGTTATCAGTGTAGGATTTCAACGGCAACTTCACAATTACAGAAATAAAAACGGATCACATTTGACATTTTCAAGTAGACTATGTCCTCTTTTCTCGGGACTCAAACTGTCTTCACGCCAAATTTCATCTTGATCGGCACAGCGGTTTAGTGAAGAGGTAACAGAGTTACTTTCGGATTTATAATATTAGTATGGATATTGAGCTAGGCTCTCGTTTCACATTTGTGTTTTTTTGATGAGATATCATTACTTTTGTACAGAATTTATTAGTATTTATTATTAATACATTGTTTTTTGTAAAATTACTGTATTTTCCTACGTTTACGCTGTGTAGTTTTCTTCTTTGTACTGTTTTTCGAATTTCCTTGTACCCACGAAATACTAGAGTGAATTGCAATTATTATTATTATTTGCTATTTTTCTTACATGTTTTCTGTTTATTTTTAATTTGGCTAAGTCGGGCCGGTGTAGGCGCAAGCGGTTGTATTCTTTACTAGAACTTTCTTGTGACTTAATTTGATTTGGATCTAGGTTGATAAGATGTACTCCATCTAAGGTTATAAATCTAAATATTGAAGAGCCTATGTCGAGAAGAGCGCTGTCAGGACTAAGGCCTTGTGATTTGTGGATAGAAGTAGCACACGCTTAGCAAATAGGGAATGGTTCCCGGTGAACATGTTCCTGGTGAAAATGCATTAGTATCTGAAACTTGGTCTTGACACGAACTTGGACTTGATCTTAACTATCTATACTAATATTATAAATGTTAGACTTACTCTGTCTGTCTGTCTGTTACCTTTTCCACGCTTAAACCGCTGTATACCGATTAAGATGAAATTTGACATGAAGATAGTTTGAGTCTCGCCGCGCGCCGGTTACAACTTTTCGGCGTGGCTATTCGGCTATTCTGCTGGTGCATGTATTTTTTATACTCTCAAAGCATTCAGTTTAGAAGGGAAACAAAAGGGCCTGAGCAGTCACGGTACTTTAAGCCAAACTCAGCTGCAGCAACGAGCTTCCAAAAAGCGACTCGGTCGCCGTGACTAGAGTTATTAGTGCGTATTACAGTGTCCTGATGCCGCCGTATTACAGTGTCCGGACGCCGCCGTATTACAGTGTCAGAACGCCGCCGTATTACAGTGTCCTGATGCCGCCGTATTACAGTCTCCAGATACCGCCGTATTACAGTGTCCGGACGCCGCCGTATTACAGTGTCCGAACGCCGCCGTATTATAGTGTCCGAACGCCGCCGTATTACAGTGTCAGAACGCCGCCGTATTACAGTGTCCTGATGCCGCCCTATTACAGTGTCCGAACGCCGCCGTATTACAGTGTTAGAACGCCGCCGTATTACAGTGTCCTGATGCCGCCGTATTACAGTGTCCGGACGCCGCCGTATTACAGTGTCCGGACGCCGCCGTATTACAGAGTCCGGGCGCCGCCGCATCATCAGCTTCTGAAAAGCAACTAAATCAACGGTCGTTAATGCGGTAAGTATCATATACGCTTAGGCATCAAAACACGTCTGACTACTCATGCATACGGTGCCAAGACCTGAACCAAAATGTAATGTTTAGCGGCCTGAAGTAGCGACCTGAACCAAAATGTAAGAGTTATACTCGGAGATTCCCTAAGTGACAAAATCAGAAATGAGCAGGTAAAGCCGTTAACCAATTGGAATGGTGATAACTTAGTAAGGTGAAGAACATAGGGCAGTGTGTACCGCTTGTATAATGGGACATGTTCTGAGGAATTGTTCGAAATGATGCCCAGGGCCACTTTCCACCATCGTACCTCTCGCCATCGGCAGGGAAAATACAGTGTGGGAAGGCTTCCCGTCGATTCAGACCCTAGAAAACGCTTGCAACACCACTTTGAAAGTACAATCCTCCTCCCCATATTGTAGTAGTCCCTAGAGTTTCATGGCAGGGAGCACTCCTGGATACGCACAGTGCGTGACTATTGAGGTTGAGGATAAATTTTCCTTAGAGGATAGAAAGAAGCGATGGGTAAAATTTCAAACAATTCATCAGAATACAATCTTTTATAAGCCATAGAAAACACCCAAGGAAGTTTAGCCTCTCTCTTTTCTCACCTTAACGCTCGATACCGCTTGAGTATCTTTGGATCGTCGACAATTATCACTGCTTGTCCTTAAACCCGTCAAAAGGGCCATGCCAAGGCCAAGATATCCAGGTGCACCCACCCAGATAGCAGCAGTACTACATGTCGGGCTGACTTGCGCCTTAAAATATAGCAGCCTGTGCTCTGAGGTGAAGTACTGCTTTGCTCTGTTGAGTACGACGAGGTTCTTGGACACCAACCTGACCTTGTCTTCCTTATGTTTTTGGTACTAAACGTAGCTGAAGATAGGATCGCTAACCTAGGATCTCAATGCCCTTGGATATGGTAATTGGTGTATTCTGGAATTAAGGGGTTTGGGAATCAGTGATCTGAGTTTTCTTAGCGGTGAAAGCGCAGATTTGTGTCTTGGTTGGGTTTAATCGGTTAAAGTTTTCCAATTAGAGACCTTGGTAAGAGTGGTCTCGAATTTATACACAAGTTCTCCGCGATTTTCTTTCACATAAAACGAGGCATGTTTGCACGGCCCGTGTAATTGGCGTCACCGGTACTGTCATCTGCATAGTAGTAGGTATGTCTTAGACAGACAACATACCATTAAAATGCAGTAGAAACGGCGTAAGAGACAGCACAGGGCCTTGTACGTTCCACGACCACTATTGTTCTTGATAAAAAAGAGACTACCCTGTAGATCGGGTTTGGCTGTAGCACTGTGGGTCAAGTTACCATAAATTTTTCACAATGGTGGTAAGGATGATTGGCACTAGTTTTATTTGGCAGCTTTAGCGACTTACCAGAAAGCACTAATTCTGGAGGGGCAAGTCTCTTATAAAGTCTGTTGCGAATAGGGAAAATTTTAGATGTTTGCAATTGGATGTGGCAAGATATACTACCTACGACTATGAATAGCTAAATTGGCAGCTATTCCATGATCATTGGGAAAATATAAACTTTTACTGTGCATAAAGCACTTGTGGAATTTCGGAACTGACTCCCGATAATTAATGTACTTATTAATTAAAGAAAGCAAAAAAAAAATACAGTAGCAAAAATAATATATTTGAACTTTTAGGGATCAGTAGTAGAACCATGGAAACGTTTACTTCGATTCTTATGAATTATTTATTTTTTGTTTTTTATTAGGACCGCGTAACGGGGAACTTCCCTCCTGGCGCTGACTCACCTTCGGCTTCGAGGCTCATGCCGGTTGAAGGGACGAGCCCAAGAGCGACAACCCAAGTCTCGGCTCCCCCCGCGGGCAGCCCTTGAACGTTGGGCGCTTTATGGGTTGAGACACCTTCAGAGTCTCGCCCCAAAAGCCCGGTGGAGCAGTAATGGCTGCATTAGCCAAACTGTATTAGTCATTCAGAAAAAAAAAGATTCAAGGTTTTTGTGTGAATTTTCTAAACTGCCTATATTTTGGTGGTGATAAGCTGTGGATTGCTTATATTCTATTTTTATAATTTTCTGCTTCTTTAAAAATATAACAAATTTGTACGACCTTAAGTAAGTATGATTATTGGCAATTATTGGCACTTGCACATACAAAGTTATGTTTATTACATTACAATACTAGAATTCTAGTGTATAAACGAAAATCACAACAAACATATCATACTTTTACAAAGATTAGATAAATATTTTTGCAGAGTAATGACAACCACACAGTATTGCCAGATACAAAAGGCTGCGTTCGTATCCTAGCGTTTCGTGCGTAAGGCGCGGCCCTGATAGCAACGGCACAAAGCACATCGTTTCACCATGTTCCTTGATGACTGCGAAACTACAAAAATGAAAAATTATTGATATAATTCGGACAAAGGTTCAGGCTACGCAAAAAGTCGCAAGTCCTGCTGCCAACTCTGGGCGGGGTGCACCCGGATACCAGCTTGGCCCGTTTGACTCAGTTTAACGAAAGGCCAAGCGAATCGACGATCTCAAACTCACAAGTCTTATCGAAACCATCAATCTGAGGAGTGAGTTTGCCTCCCTATGTGTGTTCTACCGCTTGTATAATGGGATGTGTTCTGAGGAATTGTTCGAAATGATGCACATGGCTACTAGACTTTTAAAGGGTTGTCAACGTGCGAGTGATTCCTCTGGTGTTGCAAGCGTCCATAGGCGGCGGTGACGGCTTATACTATCAGGCGGACCATTACCTTGTTTGCCACCTTAGTAGTATAAAAAAGGCCTTCCTTTCTACACTCATCTTCTTGTTTTGGTTAAACATCATTGCCATCGTAATCTTCTGGGACAACCTAAAACAAACAGAACTGTTAAGAAGGACATCGTTCTGACAGATTTTTCTACGTTGTTCTGTTTAACGATAATTTTAGGTTGTAATGAGTTGTTTTTTCGTTAGTGACGTCACCTTACAAGGAAAAGGGAAATGCGTTGGCGATAACTGCGGCCGGGTTTTGTATCTACCTAGTTCGTAGATGTTGGTTTAACATATTACTACACGGTCGTGTCCGTATACGGACTTCACAGCTCGTGTTCTACTTTTTTAATTCCTCCAATTAGAGACTCGCACTATACAGCTGGCCTTGACCACTCGAGACGTTACCGAACATAAGAGCGTCACTCGTTGCACTCCGCTACGGTTTGGTTTACACTTGCGGACCGCACGCAGCCTTTGTTTAGTATTTGATGTTTAGTCAAATAAACTCAGATAAACGCATTGCAGCTTGCTGGTAGCCGTAGGCCTACGTATGCTTATCGCAAAAATGCAACTAGAGTCGCGACCTAATCGATCACAATCTAAGGTCGTGTTTGATGCTGAACAGAAATGTATGTAAATCATAATGCTACACTGTCCATCGGTAGGTCGATTTACAATGCAAAATCGCTCGGCATAGTCAGCAAGCGTTGTTTGTGCGACAGTTTTGAGTGTGGTGCGTGTTGGGTTGGTGTGTAGGGCTGGGATTGTTCTGTTGCAGTCACTGAAACAGGTGAAACTGCACAAGTGGCGGTCGCTAACAAGAGTTCACGAGACACTGTCCGAATCACACTGTAGATGTGGTTCCGGTTTAAAAGTTGGGGTAGGACAAACAAATGACTAGTTCCGAAAGTTGACAATAAATCTTCATTTCCAGTTATTTTCGTATGGACAAAATAAGGGTAATCACGTGCAGAATGTGCCTCCCTGCGATTCCTACCTACCTCGCACCTCCATGTAACACAAATGCATGCTAGGGGTAATTACGTGCCGAAGATGCTCGCGATCGCGATGTCGATACTTTCTATTTCTACACGGATGGTGATGCGAAAATGTCGGTTCAGTCGCATCTAACGGCTGAGTTGCGTCGTGTGTAGTCCTTACCTCCTACCTACCTAATTCAGAAGAACATGTTTTCTCTAGACAGTAACAGTGACGATGAATTCATGTTAGCAAGCGATAAATAGTATAGCTACTTGCTATTGCGCCTAATCGGCAACATAACTATTATGATTGTTTTTCTTCCGCTTATCTCACAAAGCAAAAATATTAAAAAACTGGTCAGTTGCGAGTCGGACTCGCGCACCGAGGGTTCCGTTAAAAGTAAACTGAATTGAGGGACAAACTTAACTTTGCCGTTGGACAACTGTTGTTCCGAAACATCGACATAGGCCGCAGTTAGTTTACCAACCGCAAATAAGTTTATAATCGATTTTAAACTTATTTGCGGTTTTTTTCAGATTTTTTTCCCTTTATTTCTGCTACAAAGTTAATGATTCTGGGTCAACGGGAAGTATCCCATAGGTTTTGATTTATTCGTGTTATATTAGTTTTTTACAACTTTAAGTGACCTTAGATTTTAGTATTTGATATTAATTTCAACTTAATACTCCACACGTTCTTGAGTAGGGTAGGGTAGGTACTGGTGACCTTCTAGTGTATCTCACCGATACCCGCCGATGGGCAATAGCCATTGAGGGTCAGGGGGAGGCATTGGCATGTAGCCTAGACATAGCGAAGGCGTTCATTCGGGTCTGGTACCGGGATCTTCTATCGAAGTTGCCATCTTACGGAGTGTCCAAAGGGTTTGTGCAAATGGGTGGCTAGCTTTTTGTCCGGCAGACGCATACGAGCCATAGTTGACGGTAGTTGCTTTGATAGCATGGACATTAATGCTGGTGTCCTGCAAGGCTCTGTGCTGTCTCCTACGCTGTTTCTACTTCATATCAATGATATGTTGGACATCAACAACATACATTGCTATGCAGATGACAGTACTGGAGACGCTTATTACACGGGCCGTGCAAGCATCCCTCGTTCCGTTGTGGAGGAAAAACCTGAAGAACTTGTGTCTTAAATCGAGATCGGTCTGTCCCAAGGTCTCTGACTGGGGACGGGAAAACTTGGTCCGATTCAACCCTTCAAAGACACAAGTCTACGTGTCCGCCGCTAAGAAAACCCCATTCACTGTGGTCCCACAATTCCAGATCACTCCCCTCTCCATATCCAAGAGCATTGGAATCCTTGGTGTTGACATATCCAGTGATGTTCAGTTTCGAAATCATTTGCTAGTCAAGGTAAAGCTGGCGTCCAAAAAACTTGGTGTACTCAACAGAGCTCGGTTCAACGACGGGCTGTGAGAATTGTCGACGATCCCAAACTCACTTGCGGTATCGAGCCCTTAAGTCTGAGGAGAGACTTTGCCTCCCTGTGTGTGTTCTACCGCTTGTACAATGGGTTGTGTTCTGAGGAATTGTTCGAAATGATGCCCACGGCTACTTTCTACCATCGCATCGCTCGCCATCGGCAGGGAATTCATTTTCACACTTTAGAACCGAAATGGTCGCGTACAGTGCGGTTTCAGAGAAACTTCCTCCCGCGAACGCTTGGGTTGTGAAATGAGCTCCCTGCCAAGGTTTTCTCTAAGGACTACAGTATGGGGTTCTTCAAAAAAGAAGTTATTAGATTTCTGAAGGGTCGGCAACGCCCGAGTGATGCCCCTGGTGTTGCAAGCGTCCATAGGCTACGGTGACCGCTTACCATTACGCGGACGGTAGGCTTGTTTGCCACCTTAGTGGTATAAAAAAAAAAAAAGAAACCAAAAGGGTTAAAAAACTGGACCCTTTTACTAAGACTCCGCTGTCCGTCCGTTCGTCCGTCTGTCACCAGGCTGTATCTCACGAACCGTAATAGACAGTTGAAATTTTCACAGAAGATGTATTTCTTTTGCCGCTATAACAACAAATACTAAAAAAAAAACAGAATAGAATATTTAAGGGGGCTCCCATAATTGTTTTCCTAGTATTTGCACGATATTGATAACGGGAACAGATAGACGCTTGAAATATTGACAGAATATCAAGTAATATATTCATTTTAATTAAATTAAGTTAAAAAATATTTAAGGGGGAATATTTAGAAGAAACGTGATTTTTTTGCCGTTTTTTTAGATAATGGTACCGAACCCTTCGTGCGCGAGTCCGACAAGCACTTGGCTGATTTTTAATGTTTTATATCTACAAATTAACGAATTTCGAATTTTTCCCTTATTTGTCATGTAAGACCCTACGCTTCTTGTCAAATTTCATGATTTTAGGATAACGGGAAGTACCCCATAGGTTTTGATTTCTTTGTTAATGCTAAAATATGCGACAAAAACGTCGGTGTTTCAGCCGAATTTTTATTGCGTTGACTTAGAAGCTTGATTGTTTTACAGCTTCAATTTGATATTCATTTTAACTTGATATCTTGACGCGTTCCGGAGAAAAAGGGTCTCGACAGACAGACGGACAGACAACAAAGTGGTAGAATAAGGGTTCCTTTTTTCCTGAGGTACGGAACCCTAACAATGAAATCGATTATCACCTCCTTATCTATGATTAAATTCACACAAGTTAACAACCAAACAGAAGTTGCTCGAGAATGAAGCAGAGCTGAGGCAAATCGATTTGATCAATTACAAACAGAATCACATCGATGCTTGCCGTCGGCCGCGCCGTTTCTCACTTTAGTGAAAACAAAATATATTTTTTCAAATATTTGTTTTTACTTAGGCCTCTGTGTAGACCGCGATGTATCGCTGTGAGGTATCGCTGTGTCGGCGTGTGTGTGCTCGTCTATTTGCATACATTTGTTTTAGATCGAGGCGACATCGAGATCGCGAACTAAACCGCGACCGCGAGGTATCGCAGATAGGCATCTTTGGCATGTAATTACCCTAATAGACACGCAGACAGAAAGATACCTCACTGCGATACGTGTACCTCGCGATAGCAGTTTAGCTCGCTACCTTTATGTCACCTCCATATTTAAAACAAATGCATGCCATATGTCTACGCACGCACGTGCCGATGAATACCTCACTGCGATGCATCGCCGGCTGCTGAGGGGCTTTACCTCGATGCCTACGTGAAAACAATTTTTATTTTAATTTAAAATCGCGGTCTACGACAATCATCGATGCGATCTGGTTCGTGATTGGTCAAATCGATTCGACTCAGCTTATCGTATCATTTGTGCCTGCTTCACCCTCGCGCCATACCGTTCGATTGTTTGTTTGAATTTAACTTGGGATATATTTTTTTATATATGACACTAATAATGCTGAGCTTAAAGCTCGCTCGCGAGTTGCCGACCCTTCAAATATCTAATTACTTCTTTCTTAAAGAACCCGATACTGTAGTCGTTAGAAAAAACCTTGGCAGGGGGCTCATTCCACAACCTTAGCGTTCTTGGGAGAAAGTTTGTTTGAAACCGCACTGTACACGACCATTTAGGTTCTAAGGTGTGAGAATGAATTTTTGAGATATACGCCGTTACAAAGATGGTTTTTATAAAGCGGTAAGTATTAAGATAGATACCGAAACAAAGATGGCTTATATACAACTGTCAATTTTGAGATAGACACCGTAACAAATAAAGATAAGATTAACGCCGAGAAGATTATAACAACTAAAAAATCAAAAATCACTGGATAACTAGTTTTATGACCACACGATCCCGCGAGTTTCTATGTTAGAAAAATAATACCAACAGCGCATAAGGTCTCGGTACTAATTTAAGAATAATACTGACCAGCCGATGTCCGCGGTGCAAGTGGTACACATCGACAACTAGCCTGCACACACACAAACACAGTGTGGTACAGAGACCAGCTTAGCTACACTGGTCTTACCTACAATAAATCGGACAAGAACTCGGCGCTTCGCAAACGGAGGGCTCTGTACCTGGACGGAACAAACACCATAGAAAAAAATGGTCTGTATAAAACTAAAATTTTTATGATAGATGCCGCAAAAAGCATGTCTATATAAAACTAACAATTTTGAGACAAACACCATAGGAAAAATGGTCTATTTGAAACTGACAATATTATTGAGATAGACACCGCAACAAATAGAGATAAGCACGGTAAAGATGGTCTCTATAAAAATAACTTATTTTGTCTCGTGTGTCCTATATAAAATAATAAGAGTAAAAAAATTACGGCTATATTTTACCCGAATAAATATAATAAATAATTATAATTTTCATTCAGGGATCGAAAATATGATCAATATTTTGGATAAGAAACCGTTGGCACCCTCTGGGTACGAAACCTTAAAAACGGAGCAAAACTATACATAATAATAATAAATTCATTTATTCTGATATTTGTATCCAATTTTGTTAGTAAAATTTTATAGAGCTATGTTAGTACATGTAGTATAAAATAAAATGTCGACATCAGCTGTAAGCATAATGATTGTAGGGCACTGGTGCATGCAAGAACATCCAGTGTCCCATAAACGAATCCATGCGGTCCGCAACCACACTCAGGAGGCCGTTGACGCTGGCCCTCGTCCTCCGCGCCGTCGAGGCTGCCCTCCTACGCATGATTGTCCGAAAGCAGTCTACATGCGACAGAGGTAGCCGCAACAGAAGGGCGAACGCGAAGGGCGTCAATCGCTCGTCGCGTATGTCTGACCCACAGGCTGCACGTGTAAAAAGATGTACAAAAGGCTCGGAAGAGTGTTATTTTAACTTGACACGAGCAACGTGCAAACCTGCGAGCAATCATACTTGCTCTTACTGACAGCGCCCGCCGTTCGCTTTCAATATCTGCATCGTCTTTTAATTCATCGGTCACCACATGACCAAGATACTTAAAATGATTGACCCGATTTAAGACAATGCCAGCTTACCTGACAGGCGCCACTAGACATGGATTTTAGGCATTTGATATGGATTTTTCTTTATTTACTATGGAAAAATGTTTTAGACTTGCCGTATTCTAAAACCCTGGGCACGCAACGGCTTTGTTATGTATGTTGAGAAGTTTACCCTTCCTCGCCGCATTATAGATCCTATTTATTATTGAATCCGTTTCACATTAGCTAAAATCTTTGTCGCTTTGGTGCATCTAATAAGTTAACCTATTGTCTTCTACCTATACCGCTTTTATTACACCCAAGCCCCAGGCGTCGCCATGTCTATTCATTCCAAGCCCCCAGGCGTCGCCATGTCTATTCATTCCAAGCCCCCAGGCGTCGCTATGACTATTCAGTCCAAAAGTCCTCATGGGTTACAAGCTCATCTCCTTCTTTGACGCTAAACTGTGTCATCAGTTAATAAAGCGATGTAGGATATTATTTTTTAATTACATTTACTTTAAACAGTGTCATTGCGTGCTGGTAAAGTGGGAGCTAAGATCTTATAATTCCCACGGGCTTTTTCTTTCCTCAAGGCAAAGTGGGACTTTATAAAACCCACGGGCAATATGATTCATTAAATCACTGACGCACCGCGCGCGCTTTACTTGTTTGATAAAACAGTACGTAGACTTTATAGATTTTTACTTTATCTTTGGACTTTACGTACTGTTTTATCTATTCTGTCATGTATGTACAAAAGCGCCATCTGTAGTTTAAAATATGAACTACGCGCCAAGCGAGCAATTATAGTGAACAATTTTTTGATTTGACCCGATGGTCAAAAATCAAAACTACAGTCCCCATATTGAAACTTATAACGACACTAGCGAAAAAGTTTTAACTTTTGCCAAAACTTTAATTCATAAATTCTTTAGATATCGATAGCTACACTTCTGTTCCCACTATTTTACGGTACGGAAATTAAAAACTCATGAAAGCCTTCGGCCTCTAAATAGCCTCTCGTTAGTAATTTTCTCCTTACCGCCCTTAATGTACAATGTACTATTACGCCACTGCTCAGAAATTGCCGCCGCAGTCATACATTCTTTTAGCTATTAGTGAAACTCTCAAAGAATGTTACCCTTGGGCTTGCTTGAGAGGTAAGTATATAAATATCAGAATTACGAGTATGTTTTCAAATGATCGCGTAGAATTGGTTTATCGGTAACGGCTCTAATGGTTACTTTGAAATTTTCTACTTAGATAATATTACTTCTCAAGTATATTTATATGTCATTTATAAGAAAATTTGTTTCTACACAAATAATAAAAAACAATAGTTACTTACCCCCACAGATGGGGCAGAGCGACACTCGGTATGCCCAGGTATATATATAGTATGATTTTTATGAATATGAAAATTACCAAACATTAAGCCGCTATTAGAAAAGTGTTAAGAGAGACAGGGATTTAATAAATTAAAATAAATATTGTAAAACTAAGACAATCGAAACTCATCTTATCTAAAATAAAATACCTTTATCATCAAAATGTTTGTCCATGTGGTAAGGTGACAAGGTGACAAGAACGCTGGCTGCATTTCCTCCTCACTTCACACTTAGCGCTTTAAACCCTTAACCCGCACGCGTACCTCACGTTTAAAATACCTCGAACTCGGATTTACACTAAAAAAAAATTATTCAATAAAGCATTTTATTAACCATTTAGCGCTTTATTGTTTAAAACATCATGTAATTTATAAATTCAAAATAGTACTATGCTCTGTCAACAAAGTACTTTATTAATCTAACAAGTACTTCATTAATTACAGGTAATTTCATTATTGAATTGACAAATAAAAATAATAGCATCGTGAATCATGTTATTTAAAAGTAATTTAATAATTAAGCAATTTTATAGTTTCTGTACTTTTGTTAGTTTAGCGATATTGCATACAAAAAAGCAGTTTAATGCAAGCTACAATCAGTTGGCTGACGTCACGCGTCCTGCATCGCGCTATGAGAGTTTTTTTGGTATCAAGCATATATACCACTTGGCCCGTAACATATACAAACTAAACCGTATAAAAGTGAACCACGGTAGTTAGTAAACCTCGCCTGACGAGAGATCTTCCCATCTTGCGTCGCTCCATAAATGTTAACACCGCGCTAAACAAATGGCATCTTTCGCAGCAGCTTCATTCATCTACCAGTTCACGAACCAGTAGTCAACCGTTACGCTTCTAATCACATAGCGCATGCCGGGCTTCCGACTCACTTTACAGAACACCTTTTTTAATATTGAATAAGCAGATTTGTACAAGCTACAATTAGTCTTTTCAGTTTTTAATAAGAAGCTTAATAGGAGCCACAATGTGCCTTTTTAATTTCAAACAAGCAACTTTATATAAGCTACAATGAATCATTTGAGTTTCAAATAAGATAAGTAATGAAAGTAAAAATGTTCCTTTTTATTTTAAATAAATGGCTTTATACAGACAACAATATACATTTTTAATTTTAAATAACTGACTTTATACATGTTACAATAAGTATTTTTATTTTCAAATAAACAGCTTAATTGACCAATCAACAATTTTAAGTTAATAACTGTTTACAAGATACTTTAAAGGCTCGTATTTAAATAAGAAAGTTGATTGCAGCTAATAAGATTTTGTTTCTATCAATTAAGTATTTTTTTCAGTGTACGGGCCGTATGCGTGCGGGGAAGGGCTTAGCGGTTCAACTGTGGTGTGAGCCTTTCTTTATATCTATGTATTTTGTGAGATAAGGGATTAGTCACCTGTGTGTATTAATGACCCAACCGACAGTGATGTTATCTGAGACATGAATAGTAATAGGTGTGCGGCGTGCGGTGTGCGGCGTGCGGTGTGCGGCGTGCGGCGTGCGGTGTCCTTTCGGCGCGCCCTCGCTCGCTCACCACACTTATCTGCTTATCGCACATATATTTGTTGCCTGTCTATATGTCCGGTATCCGATGTAAATCTTTATCGACACTCGGCATCAGTGATACAATAAACTGCCTTGAGGCGTCCGTTTGCAACAGTTTGAGCGAAAAGCAAGCAAGCGTTGCTCTTTGCCTCGTACGGCGACGGCGACGATATCTGCATGCTGACGTCCATACATGACGTTTAGTAGTAATACTACATTTAATTAAACCATGTTAAAATATACAGCGCGCACAAGAATGTAGTCTACATACTTTGCTTTAGGTTCGGACCCACCAGACGTTTATGAAACGTCGACATCTAAATGGACCGGGACTTAACTCAGATCTTCCGTTCTCGGTCGCCTAGGTACTCGTGAAACCACGTTTGATCTCGCTCAGAATATGTTTCTAAGTATTCGTAGATCTTCTATACATTACAACACTCTTCAAGTGTGTTTAATTTGTAATAGTTCAGCGCTGAAAAGGCGAACAGTATGCAGTGTTGTTCCCCCTGCACGTGCACGTGCGCGCCCCGCCTTAGTCCTTGTGTGGTTGTCGCAGGGGTACGCGCCGCTGTACAACCCGTTCGAGCAGTTCTTCTCCCGTTACGTGTACCGGCGCGTGCGGAACGTCTTCTGCCGACCGATCTGCTCGGCGCCGGGAGCTACCGTCGTGCTCAGCGAGCGACACTCCGATGACTACAACTGGACCTTCAGGTATATCATCATCACATGGCATCGGAGATCAAAATACATATTATGTGAATACGATTCGGAGCTCCTCTCAGCGTGCTTCATTCAAACGATTTTTTCAATTAATTTTGACACTTGCAAATAAAACACCGCGAAATTTTGAAGACATGTTCAAGTAATAAATATCTAGGTCTGCAGTGTGTTATTTTTCTGTAAATTTTTTTTGTAAAAGTTCTTATACAGGACATCTAAAGTTACCTATACAGGATTCTAGGTTTTAATACAAATGGTTTAAAAAATTATTTCTAGTTAATAAAAACATTTTACAAGATTTTGGAAAACCACAGACATAGACATATATATATTCGGCTTGGGATTTTGACAACGAAATTTCACAGTGATTGATCAGTAAATGTCAAAACAATTGTATCCTCTTAAGACATCTGCTTCGTTTTTCACATAAATTATATTAAAGGCAGTGCTCTAGTGTTGGGAGGCGGGGGGGGCTCGTTCGGTGTGAACAAATGAGTCTTTTTTACGTACAGTTAAATGCATACATAGCTTTAAGGGTGATACACAGACCAGAAAGCTGATTTCTTGAATACTAACGATGTACATATAAATATACTAAAAATCATTATACAATGTCATATACAATTTTAATATACTTAATTATCATTTATACAACAATGACGACGCCTCTAAACTGATTTTTTTTAAATGGAATTTAACGATTTCACTTTTTTGTATTTACAATTTTTCACTTTTTGCTACAACTTAGTCAATGCACTAACAATACTACATAACAATCAATTATAATTATTACCAATTATAATTATTAGACTTACATTACAACAAAAACACGTTTTTGAAATAATGGTGTCCCCTAGATACTTTCTTGCATCAAATAATGTTGACTGATACTGTCTTGCATTAAATAATGGTGATTTCCAGATACTTTCTTCCATTAAATACAATAATAAATACAATATGCAATAAAAATAAATGAAAATTACTCAATAAGATAATGCACGCAAGTTTTATATTTTTTTTTCAGTCCTTTAAATGCTATAGTTTAGCCACAAAATTTGTATAAAAACGGCGTATTTACGCTATATAGCCTATATCTTAGTCTTAAAATCGCGTGCAGACAATTCTGTGGTTCACTTACCAATACCTTCACTTTTTTGTTTTAAAATACCACTAAGGTGGCAAACAAGTATTTGGTTTACCTGATGGTAACCGCAGCCTTGAACGCTTGCAACACCTGGGGCATCACTCGCGCGTTGCCGACACTTCCACAATCAAATAACTTCTTTTTTGAAGAACCCCATACTGTATTCTTTAGAGAAAACCTTGACAGGGAGCTCATTCCACAACCCGAGTGTTCGCAGGAGGTAGTTTCTTTGAAACTGCACTGTACCATTTAGGTTTTAAAAGTGTTAGGATGAATTCCCTGCCGATGGTTAGCGGTGCGATGGTAGAAAGTAGCCGTGGGCATCATTTCGAACAATTCGTCAGAACACATCCTATTATACAACTGGTAAAAACACAAAGGGAGGCAAAGTCTCTCCTCAGACTTAAGGGTTCGATACGGCAAGTGAGTTTGGGATCGTCGCGAATGACTCAGCCCGTCGTTGAACCGAGTCAAAAGTGCCCAGCTTGTATCCGGGTGCTCCCAGCGATGGCAGCAGTACTCCAGATACGGGGCCGGACTAGCAACTTGTAAAGCAGCAACATTTGTTGTTTATCAGGTAGGGCCTGTTATCCTACGAAACAGGGAAAACTACGATGGGAACAGTGTGACACTTGCCGTAGTATTATGCATCATAAAATAAAGAATTTATTTATTTATATAATCTGCTACGACCGTTACAAACATCATCACCTCCGGTGTCTTGTGTCTTGTGTCCTGTGTCCTGTGTCCGCACCCTCCGCGATACAGATAAGTTTGAGTTATCTTGTTGTGGCTGCAGGCTGACGGGACGGCGCGTCGAGTGCATCAACCTGGGCTCGTACAACTACCTTGGGTTTGCGGAGGCGACGGGCGCCATCCCGCGCGCGGTCGAGGCGGCGACGCGCGACTTCGGCCTCGCGCTTTGCTCGTCGCGTGCTGAGCTCGGCACCTGCCGCCTCCACCACGACCTGGAGACCGCCACCGCAAGCTTCCTCGGCGTAGAGGTACTTACCGGGACACTATCCCTCCCTTCTGTCTGCATGGTAATTTAAGAGTTCACTTCTTAACTTTTAGTAGTTTAGAGGGTGAGGGGCAGCTTGTAAGGCAAGGACCAGTGGATTTTAATGGCGTGACAAGAAGTGAAGAAAGAAAAGTAAACTAAATAGATACTGAATAAGATATATTAAAGAAAAGTGCACTGTTTAATTGTATAACAAAATATTTTAAAAATAAAAAATAAAATCGTGTCACCTATCGGTACCGCGCCATTTCCACTTCCACTTGTCTTGTATCGGAGCTGAAGTAGCGCTGCGAAGTCACTATCTCTGATAATGGTAAAACCTGTCCATTGTCAGTTTTGCCTACCTAAGAGAATAATGATAAAGCCTTGTTTTGGGACTATATTCTATTTCAACAACGAAGTCCCCTGTAATAGTGTGATAGCTGTCAGCTAAATGTGACGAAGTATTATAAATCGATTCAATAGTAATTGATATCATTAAAAAAAATGCGCCATTTTACATACATACCTAAAAACTATATCTTTAATGTACAAACCATAAAAACTGTTTTTTTTATCATCATTACGGTTCTAAAATGTCCATGACAACGGTGTGCGAGATACAGTCGAGTCACCAGCCGAGCAACCGAAGCGGAAGCAATGTTGACGGTCGCTGACCAGCTCATGTTTTTCTAGATATCTTAGAAGCTGTGTGTTGATCACAAGTTTAACAGATAATAGCGATTGGCCTGTAAATCGATAGAACATATCTATCGCCTCTTTTTAGCACCGGGTGCGCATTTGCAGTTCTCCATGAAGAAGGAAATTGCTTAGTCTGGTAGGAGCGGAGAAGTGGCGTGTGAGTACTGAACATATCTCAGGAGATCACTGCTGGTATACTGTCTAGTTAACATGTTTATATATATAATAAACATACAACATAATATTTAGGTAATATATAGATGAGCGTGTAATTGTGTAATAAGTAATCTAAATTTCAGGTAGGTATCTAATTAATAAAAAGTCACAAAAATGGACCAGTTATGACTGTAAATTCAACGACGTTTTCTTAAAATGAAACCTAGCTAGATCGATTTATCGCCCCCGAAACCCACCGCAAACTATATTTTATGAAAACGTTAGAGCCGTTTCCGAGATTCAAATTATATATATATATAATAATTCCTCGTCTTTAAAGTTATTAGGTAAACTTAGACCAGTAATCGATTTTTCAATAACGTAACGATTTTTTTCGATGTTCGTAAATGTCTTAGTTACTTCACTATCAAAACAGGAACAGACCATAGAACGTTGCTGTTCGTCGTAAAAAAGGGTAACGTGTATTTCTGAGTTTGTAACTTATTGTTATTGTATTAAATTATCTATTTAAAGATACACTAATCAATTTTTTAAGTGTCCTTGTTCGCAAAGTAAGAGATAATTTTTTTTTCTGTAGTAATTTTTATTGACTATTATGTTTTTGTAAATGCTAAATTACAAACAAATTGACTGAGACGTAGAGGTTTGCGTTTTATGAATGAAATGTGTCACAGGGGACTCCGTTGGTGAAATAGGATATGAAATTGAAAATAGGTAGTGAAATTAAATTAGGAAATAATGAAGTTGTGATTTGGACCATACAAGGATCAAGTGTATGCACTATACCTAAAATATTTTGAAGAACGGGCGGAAAAATGAGAAACACATGTTTTACAATGAAGTGCGGTGTTTTTCTGCGGAGTTCTCGATAAAAAAGAAAGTATTTTTATATTCCGCTGATCTTCCGTGTGCCGATGTCAGTAATGACTCAAGTTTTGACAAACAAACATTAGTAACATCTTCTAACGGATTTATTTTAAATTATGTTTTCTGATTTTGGGTATAAAGTCTTTTGATTACTATATAGAAATATAGTAAAAAAATGAGACCGATCCCAACCCAAGTTTGTCTATGGTACCATGGGAAGTGTTCTGAAAAGGAAAGTATATTGTAGCTATTAGTGTTAAATAGCGTTTCTTCTCACAGCGCTGCTTTCGGTCATCGCTGCGAAATTCTTTTCGGTTTCAGTTTGTAAAAAAAATTTAGTTACCTCGTTGTTACGTGTACGAATAGTGCCCCGCGGTTTGTAACGTAGAACCAGGTCACCTCGTTGATTCGTTGTTACGTGCACGAATAGTGCCCCGAGGTTTGTAAAGTAGAACCAGGTCACCTCGTTGATTCGTTGCTACGTGCTCGAATAGTGCCCTGCGGTTTGTAAAGTAGAACCAGGTCACCTCGTTGATTCGTTGTTACGTGCACGAATAGTGCCCCGAGGTTTGTAAAGAAGAACCAGGTCACCTCGTTGATTCGTTGTTACGCGTACGAATAGTACCCCGCGGTTTGTAATGTAGAACCAGGTCACCTCGTTGATTCGTTGCTACGTGCTCGAATAGTGCCCCGCGGTTTGTAAAGTAGAACCAGGTCACCTCGTTGATTCGTTGTTACATGTACGAATAGTGCCCTGCGGTTTGTAAAGTAGAACCAGGTCACCTCGTTGATTCGGTGTTACGTGTACGAATAGTGCCCCGCGGTTTGTAAAGTAGAACCAGGTCACCTCGTTGATTCGTTGTTACGTGGACGAATAGTATCCCCAGGTTTGTAAAGTAGAACCAGGTCACCTCGTTGATTCGTTGCTACGTGCACGAAAAGTGCCCCGCGGTTTGTAAAGAAGAACCAGGTATCCTCGTTGATTCGTTGTTACGTGCCCGAATAGTGCCCTGCGGTTTGTAAAGTAGAACCAGGTCACCTCGTTGATTCGTTGCTACGTGCACGAAAAGTGCCCCGCGGTTTGTAAAGAAGAACCAGGTATCCTCGTTGATTCGTTGTTACGTGCCCGAATAGTGCCCTGCGGTTTGTAAAGTAGAACCAGGTCACCTCGTTGATTCGTTGCTACGTGCACGAAAAGTGCCCCGCGGTTTGTAAAGAAGAACCAGGTATCCTCGTTGATTCGTTGTTACGTGCCCGAATAGTGCCCTGCGGTTTGTAAAGTAGAACCAGGTCACCTCGTTGATTCGTTGCTACGTGCACGAAAAGTGCCCCGCGGTTTGTAAAGAAGAACCAGGTATCCTCGTTGATTCGTTGTTACGTGCCCGAATAGTGCCCTGCGGTTTGTAAAGTAGAACCAGGTCACCTCGTTGATTCGTTGCTACGTGCACGAAAAGTGCCCCGCGGTTTGTAAAGAAGAACCAGGTATCCTCGTTGATTCGTTGTTACGTGCCCGAATAGTGCCCTGCGGTTTGTAAAGTAGAACCAGGTCACCTCGTTGATTCGTTGCTACGTGCACGAAAAGTGCCCCGCGGTTTGTAAAGAAGAACCAGGTATCCTCGTTGATTCGTTGTTACGTGCCCGAATAGTGCCCTAGATGAATACTGCTTTACAACAATTCATTTAAGTTTTTGATCGGGGTAAGGTTCCTTCGTCCTTTTAGCTATTTCTGTGACAAAAAATCAGGTTATTCTGTTGCTCTTTTGCGACATCAAGGAATATTTTTCCAGGCTTTAAACAGCGAATAAAGTTATACTTGTAGGAACTATACTTCCAGAATACCCCATGTCCTTCTTGATCCTTTCAAATCTCTGAGCTAAATTAATCAGCTTGAGTATATGCTCCGTCGCAACTTATACTCGAGGAGTAACAAACACCGACTTTATAGAGGTGTTAGATAGGATTGTCACGTGAACTCAAAGTGTAGTATTGCAGTATTCTTGTTTAAAATCGGAACAAACAACGCGAAGGCAATGTTGTATGGAAATCCATTCTAGGCGTGCTAGGCTGTCTACATTGAAAATCCACGGAGTGCCACGAACCTACAATACATTGTGCTACGAAGATATGATACAGATCAATCCATCAAATAAAATTTCTTTAAATAGGTTTGTTTCTGAGAACACTTTTGATCCGTCAGTACAATCTATTTAACAATATTAAATTTGTGCCGAAAAGAGCCGACAAGCTGCGCTCCACACTGACAAGGAACATAGCAGTGACACTTACAGCTCTATTTCAACTGATGAGTTTAATGAAGCTTTAATTCTTTAAAGACATTTCCGAACATAGGGAGGGTAGAGATCTTTGTGTATGACGTATGAGCCGCTCAGTAACTTTGCAGACTACTTCATGTTATATGAATAATAATTAAACATTGAAGCAGAAATATGATGAAATCCCTATATTGTTGTGGTCTAAAGGTGTTAATATTTTGAAAAGAGTAACCGCTGAGTTTCTTGCCGATTTCTCTCAGTATTAATCTTCCGAACCGGTGGTAAAGTCATAATTTAATTAGGAAATTAGACTATTCGGAAGTATTTTTAAAAAAACTACTCAAACAAAGAGTTATTGGATTTGATCTGATGAAGCGTGCTGGAAGTATTTGACGGCTCCAATGTTATTTGATTTGATCTGATGTAGCGTGCTGGAAGTATTTGACGGCTTCTTATGCTAGTGAAATTATGAACGAGAACGTGCTTCAGTATTGACAAGATCATAAAAATAAAAAAAACATAAAAAAAACGTGTGTATTGTTAAAAATGTTTTAGAAACCTATTAAAATGTAGAAAATAGCTTGTTTTCTAATCACTTACAGATTACAGAGTTTATTTGCCACGACAAATCCAAGCCACAAAAGCTAATATGTGTAATCACACATTCATGTATTAGTAATCTGGAGTTGATACAGTGGGGGATAGTACACGTGTTGTTCTGGTTTGCAGGCGGCGATAGTGTTCGGTATGGGGTTCGCGACGAACACGCTGACGCTGCCGGGGCTGATCGGCGCGGGGTGCCTGGCGCTTAGTGACGAGAACAACCACGCGTCCGTCATCCTGGGACTGCGGCTCTCGCAAGTCACCGTCAGGGTGTTCAGACACAATGACATGCGACATCTGGAACAGCTTGCTGTGCGCGCGAGAGCAGAGGGGAAGTGGAAGAAGATCATCATTGTGAGTATTGTTAGGCCCTGTTAATTACTCACCGGTAGCTATGAAATTTTTTCGACCCCAAGGTCTTTATTTAGCGGTGAGATAATCTCAGGGGTGTCGCACTCTAGTTTGGTGAGCAGTTAAATACAAGCCTTGAAATAATAATAATTTGTTTGACTTGGTACCTACACCTACATAGAAAATATATATGTACCTACTACCTACCTACTTATGAAAAATATCTAGACTTGATAGAATAGACTCTCTGGTGAATCTTTCTTTGACTTGACAGATAATGTTTAACATTGCCATGTGCCTTTTTATTTTCTCGTGTCATGAGATTCTGGTTTACCTACCTCTACAGTTATATTTACCTACCTCTAAAGTTATATTTACCTACCTCTACAGTTATATTTACCTATCTCTAAAGTTATATTTACCTACCTCTACAGTTATATTAACCTACCTCTACAGTTATATTAACCTACCTGTTGCGGAGAATCGGGTGTCAGGACGATCCCACTTGGTGGGACCTCCAATTGTTTCCGTAAATCGGAGGCGGAGATAGTTGCAGCTGGTTGCTGTAGCGGTCCTCGGGATGTGTCGGGATGAAGGCACATCGGCGGTGACTTCGGTAAATAGGTCCAAATGGATGCTAACACAGAAGTAAATAATAACAGCGGGTTGCGTAGTGGTATAACACGCGCGTTGTCGCGGTGCGTCTTTGGCGAGCGGGGCCGGGGGCGCTTCAGTGCGCGTGGTGACTGGTCGACGCAGCTAGCTTGGTACAACTGTCCTTCGATGCAGCGGGCAGCTTGCAAGGCGCTGGCGGCCTTCGGTACCTTTCCATTGAAGGTGTCGGTATGGTCACGTGGTCTTGAACATTGGGTCCCGTAGAATTATGTCAGTTATAACGTACGGTCGGTAGTCGGGTGTAGGGAATTTATTTATTTATATATAAAATATATGTGAGCAAATTCGAAGGGCGAATTTTAGCGAACACTACCTCTACAGTTATATTTACCTTTTTCTACAGTTATATTTATCTACCTCTATCAGTCATATTTACCACCGAAACGGAACTTTGTTGGGCTATACATTGCAAATTTATTTCTTTTTTTGTTTAGTACTATACTTAGTTTATTACGTGGTAATAGATAAATTAAGAAAGCTTTCTAAGGCCGGCTTGGTTTTCCACTGACTTCAAAAAAGGAGGAGGTTTTACCTTTTTATTGCATCTTTTTGAAGTCGGTTGTTTTTTTATAAATAACAACCCTGATAAATATAGGGGAGGCCTACGTTCAGCAGTGAACGTCTTCCGGGTAAAACGAACGAAAGAAAACCCATTCAATCAATCAATCAATCAATATTATTTATTAAATTTAGGCTACAATAATTGAGCACTTATGAATGTCACTACGCCATCGGTTCGTAAGTCTGTAGGGCGGGAGACCTTGTACTGAGAAGAACCGGCAAGAAACTCAGCAAGGACATTTCTTTTCTCCCATTCTCTTACAGCGTCCAATTAAAATATTGGAAAATGCCCTCCCTATCATAGAAGGACACTTTCCAGTACAAACATAAAAAAACATGAAATATAAAGCACAATCACAACAAAAAAGTATCTGATTGCAAAAAAAAAGACAGTTTATGTATTCATCATTTAGAAATAATCAAAGAAATACCAAAACCAAAAATGTAAGACTAAATACTAAGAATACAAAGAAGTTTGCAGGAGCAGACCAGCCTCCACAGGCGGCACCCGTTCACGAGTACGACACATGAATCAGCCATCGCTTCGCTCAACCATGTTTTAGGGAACGTAACGACCCGACACACACGCCACCACCGCAGAGATACTTTGATTGTTGAAAAATATACTTTTTATTGCGAAAGAGATATGTACCTTCTGAAGACGACATTTTGAAACTACCAATTTATCCTTATTCCTTGTATTAACACTGTGTAGGTCACTATTTTTAGCAAATAAGTGACAATCTTTGCGAACATACATTATACAAGTGAATATATATTGGCAAGGAACAGTTAAAATATTGATTTCCTTTAATAGTTCCCTAAGAGAAATTCGAGGTCCTAAGTTTTAGACTGACCGTATTGCTCTCTTCTGCAAAATGAAGACTATCAATATCAGCTGCCTTACCCCAAAGCCAAATGCCATAGGACATGACGGAATGGAAATAGCTAAAGTAGACCAAGGGAGCAGTGTCAACATCTGTAAGCTGCCTTACTTTCCTAACTGCATAGGCAGCTGAACTAAGTAACTTGTAGAGCAACTACCCAGTGGGTCGTCGGGGACGTCTTGCAAGACGTGGACACTGTAGAGATTACGACCTCTCCTAGGAAATAAAGAAGTAAAAAGAAGCGAACGTTATATCGAAGTAAACACTTCGCCGCGATATCAAGTAGCCATAAGGAAGAATCAGAATTTGAATTAAATCAATCCGAAAGACGGTTTTTCCTTTTTTACAAAATTGACTCGCATCTGTTTAATATACGCCCGGTGCCGAGACTCTGGTACGCGTTTCCTATGTTTACTAGGAGGCATCATATGTTGAAACTACAGCACGGCTCTACATAGCCGATAGGTAGTTAACATTAAGGCATCCTATTTGCTTTTTGTTTACGTAGAGAGTTACATTAATTACAAACAAGTTAACTATTCGATTCAACAGAATCCTTTAGGTTCCTTAAAAACTTTTGCCAAAGCATATGAAATGCTTATAGAAGATAACCTGAGGAATAAAGCAGGTAAGCAGCCCTAGGCCCTAGTTCGCAGTTTGTAGAGGATCTATCGAGAGGTAGGTATCTTTGTTTGTTTGTCGTAACGTTGTCGCATAGCTGTCCGGCATAATATATAGTTACTGTTCGCATTTATCTAACTAGTTTGATTTAGAATGTCCCGAGACCCGCTTTTGAGCTCAGAGCTCACTAGGTGTCAGCAGCACACTCCCCCTAATCGCTTCACTACCAGTGTAGAACTCCAGCGTCCCTCCGTGGCTCTGGCTATATGTCCTGTCAATCGTTAGTTTTTTTAGCTAGTTCTACCGTATTTATTTGTAATGTGCTCAATGCGTATCATATCTTGATATAATTTTAGCATTAAAATGTCATTTAAATATTCGTCGTACGCAGACTCTGAAAACTCTTATTATTGTTTTTTCGTGGGTACATTAAATTGTCGTGGGTAAATTATACTGACGATAGACGATAGACCAGTATACAGTATACCAGTTTGTAGTCCACAAGATCTAGCCGTGAGGGTTGATGTCTCGTTGAAAATGCAAAAGCACTTGGTCGAGATCTGAGTAGTGTTAATACGTGTGTGTCTCTGTCTGTGTCGGTGCAGGTGGTAGAGGGCGTGTACAGCATGGAGGGTTCGATCGTGCCGCTGGCAGAGGTGGTCGCGCTGAAGAAGCGTCTGGGTCTGCTTCTGTACCTAGACGAGGCGCACTCGGTGGGCGCGCTGGGTGGGCGCGGGCGCGGTGTGACCGACTACTGGGGCGTGGCGCCCGGCGACGTGGACGTGCTGATGGGGACGTTCACGAAGAGCTTCGGCGCGGCGGGCGGGTACGTGGCGGGGTCGCGCGCGCTCATTGCCCGCGTGCGCGCCGCCGGCCACGGGCACGCGTACGCGCACAGCATGGCGCCGCCCGTCGCGCAACAGATACTAGCAGCGATGCGCGCCATCGACGAGCCAGCCGGACGAGCACGTGTGAGGGCGCTACGAGAGAACACACACTACTTCCGACGAAGGTTTATTGCTTTTGCTAATGTTGTCATTTAAGTAGTTGTTACTCAAAACAAAAATTAACCGACATAGTCCTAGTCCTAGCCTAGTCTACACCTAGACTACAGCCTAGTAAACAATATAAAAACATTACTTCACGTTGTGACAAGTGATAGGAAACCTGAAATAAAACATCAACATTATCTCTTTAATACTGAAACAAGAAAAATTATAAGATATCGGTAAATTGATTTTTAAAGAATTCCTTAGTTCTGAATTTATTGTGCACAGACCTAAAATATGCATCACACATCATACTCTGCAACAGAAACTATTCTTTACTGGATATATTACATAATTAAGTATCTTTTAAGTGTGGGCAAGATATAAAAAGATACAATTTTAATACCTATTATTCAGCGATGTTTTCTCAAGACTAGTCAATCAAATAAGTGTAACTATACATATATTAGGTTTAATCAAACTTAAGCTATGATAGATATTTTGGCATCATATTTAATAGGTCAGTCCCTGTACGAAGAATCATGTTATGTGAGTACTACAGATGAGTAAGCTCTCAATGCTTAGTATACAATTTCAGTATAAAACTGCCATTAGATAAACAAACTTATTTCAATTCTATAAAATCATGAGATTACCTATTTATTACTTGTATTTGCAGCTATGTAGGAATCTAGAGTAGGTGTTGGCTTTAAAGCGTGACTATAACACAACAAACAAATATTATTTGTTAACATACCTTCGATTGGAATAATTGTTGTCAAGAGTACCTAAGCCCTCAGGTACGACGTGGTTTTGGAAGATGCCACAAAGATTACAGTTTTAGATTGATAGAATAACACCTTCTACATCTTCTATAACACCAACCTTCCTGATGGATTTCGTAATTGTTTACTTTGTAGGTACTAGCAGTGTTACATATAAAAAATGACATAATATCCCAAAATGTAAAATATAAAATTTATTGTTTCTAAAGACTATCTACAATATTAATATGTAATATTGTTTGTATCTGACAGTCATTGAAAAAAGGACATTACATATCAAGTTTCTCAAAATATGAAATTATTTAGTTTTATTAATAAAAAACTATGTGTAAAACGATCGATTACAAATTCCAACATTAACGTTCCAACAGCAACGCTGACAAAATTTTAAGTTAATACCGCTACTCCCTAATAGATGGTGCTAGTTCCGTACTTTGAAAATGCACTTTCAACCAGTGTTCAAACATTTAATATGATGTACAGATATGTAACGTAACAGTAGAGATGGTGCGGAGGGCGGGCGCTACTAAACAGGCACGGATGCTATTGATTGTGAACAAGGATTTTTGTAGCGGAATAACCTTACAATATATCGCGCCGCCCTTGTCTTTACTCGATCGACGTTACTATCGCGTACAGTTCGATGGTCAGTGTCGGCCCAGTCGATGTCGTCGGTGTGACTGTTTATTGTAACTGTGTTGTGTTGTTGTTAGACTGCGCGAGATCGGCGTGGTGACGTTCGGCGCGGAGGACTCGCCGGTCGTCCCGATGTTGGTATACTCGTTCAGCAAGATGCAGGCGACGGTCGAGCGACTCGCGGCGCGCGGCCTCGCCACCGTCGGCGTCGGCTTCCCCGCGACACCGCTCAACACAGCACGCATACGGTTTTAATATAATATAACTATACACACTCACAATTAAAGTTATCTACACATCTATTTATAAATAGTGAATACTATTGATATAAGTATTCGTATAAAGTATAAGTATAGTGGTCCGTAGATGTAAATAACAAGTTTTAAGTCATAAGATAAAACAAAGTCTGCCTGATTCTCCGTGATCTACAAAACTGCTGGACCGATTGGAGAGGGTTTACATTAACGATTGGACCCGGTACGTGGTGCTGCAATCCGGCGCTGCTGCACTTCAACTATAAAGGCAGAACAACGTCTGCCGGGTTAGCTAGTTTTACAATAAGGTCTTGATATGTTACAGATTTTGCCTTTCGGCGGCGCACTCCCGCGCGCAGCTGGATGCGTGCCTGTCCGCGATCGAGGCGGTCGCGGACGAGCTCGGCCTGCGGTACTCCCGCCGCTCCCCCCCGCCGCCGCACCACCACTAGCTTCTCGTTGTTATAGTTTATTATATGCACTATATATACTCATTAAATTATTTGTACACGCTTTGCTACATTTATTTTGACCAAAATATTCGTACCTGCTAAATAGCTTCGCCTTAAAACAGTGTGTGACCTTAGCGCGGGCGCGGGCGCAGGGAAGTGATCGTCCGCTTCTAATGGTAAAAAATTTTTTCAAATCGGTCCAGTAGTTTAGGAGCCTATTAAATACAAACAAACAATTAAATCTTTCCTCTTTATAATATTAGTATAGATTGAATAAAATAATAAAAAATATATATGTGTAATCTGAAGTTAACAATAATTAGCATGTAGGTAAACTATATTTTTTCCAAACAATGTAAAATAGAATGGTTACTTCAATTAATCAAACCATCAATCAGCCAAATCAACAAAATACAAATGGTTAAATGAAACCCAAAAATTTGAGCAATTTCTTAGTCCTTTTCTAAAACAATAAAATATTTTTACCAAGTATTAGTTACGAATATCGCAAGAGGATAACATATAACAGATTCTTCTTTATGTCGGTATCGTTTCCTGACAGTAATAGAAAGATTTTACCTACTATTTAAAGCCTTATTGTGGTCCTGGAAACCTCTCCGGGTTGTGAGAGAGCGTGGTTGTGAATTTGATGCATTTCCGCCTCAATTCTGTCCATTTCGTGGCGCCACTGTCGCGTACACGTGGTTAAGTCAAACGAATGCTCCCGCTCACCGTCTACTTACCAGTGTGCACCATTTCTTTTCGTCATTGCGTCTCACCAGGTAGGCCTCAATAGGCCCGGAGAGGACTCCAGGACAACAATAAAGATTTTAATGGTAGTTAAATCTTTCTATTGTGGCCCCTATTTCCTCTCCGGGTTGTGAGACGTGTCTGTTATCACCTGGTGAGTGGTTCGGGTCTACTTATAAATAAGTGCTTAATTAATGCAAACAAAAAGAATAAGGATTTGTTGATTAAATACCTTTGCAAAACAACTGTATTCAAGCAAAAAGAACGTAATCCATCATTAATATACACAAAAAAAAATTAGGATTTATTGATTAGAGACGTTAGTCAAAAACTTATTAAATAATACATCTTAGTTAAACTGGTTGAAAATCGTAGACGAAACTAAACTACATTTAATACCTTGATCTTTTTAAATTATTATATTTCTCTTGAATTACCTATTTTAATCCTTATATAATATGGAAAATAAGGAATTCAAATAAAGACATTCATTGCCACAAAAACAAAATAAAACATAAGTAGTGATAATATATGTAGCCTAGTAGTTTTCTAAAGTGCTAGACTGTAAGCTCAGAGCGTAGACTACGGGCTACAGTGCATGAATACGTTTAAAAATCTCTTCTATGAGTTTGACAGGCGATTGAACGGTATGTTGCTTACAGTCTACGCTAAACTACAGAGGGTCAAATTAACATTAATAAAAGCAATAGGAAGTATTTGGATGTTCCAAATATCCAATTGGAGCCATTGTAACAAATCTAGCTGTGCCGGCTTTTAATGTCGGCATCCTGTAGTATTTTATATTACATTTTTCACACCAACGATGCAAAAAATTAATAAATAATGCCAAATTTGACTTCATATCATCAGATGCAAGGGAATTGATACGTAAACACCCTACTCAATTTCATTATCTCTAGCTAATTCTTGTCGGTGGGAGGTACTTTCCGTGTAAGAATTAAAAAAAAAAAAACATGGAGTGAATGTAATAAAGAAACCTTGACCGTAAATATTTCCAGAAGTTAACACTAATAGAAAAATCGCTCCAATGCAAAAATAAATTGTGCCCAGGTGGAACCGTTTTGCCTTGCTCGTTCCCTTTAAAAGCATAAAAATAAAGAAATTACATAACATAAGATGGAAATATTATTGATGTATTAAATTTACCATCTGCCTCAAGCACGGTGATATGAGTATGAGTATGGACCATTGTAAGTCACTAAAGCGACATTTTCTTCCGTCCAGTTTTTCATTCATTCAAGAGAAGAAACTCTGTCCCCAAATCAGCATGCTTCCAGTTTCGATTGACATTCGACGGGGGATGTCCACACATTGTTTATGTTTACTAAGTAATACTGATAATTCTGGATTTGTAGTGGGTCACGAAAGGCATTTGCGCGTAGGTTTGCTCGCCAGAACGTTCGCTCCCAATATGGCTTTAAAATCTCAATTAAATACGCCAAGGTAACTACGTACCTTAAGTATCGAGGATGATAGAGGAAAGACTTAGGCCAGCTGGTGAGGCTGTCGGTATTGGTGGTCTTCACACATCATAGGATCATGTGATCTCGATCGGAGGCAGATAGGTAAATCTCCTGAAAAGTTTCTAGCACAACGTGTGAAAACAGGTATCATTTTAGTAGAGGATTCGACGTTCCTTTAGGGTATTTAAAGCCACAAGGACTAGCAAAAAGTCAATAAGTGTTTATGACAGCTGGTTGCTTGGTTCCAAGTGTTTTTAAGTCAGCTTACACTGATTTTCTGATTGTATAAGGATCTTAAAGTTGTATTTCGTTGATTCTGATTCAAATGCCAATTATTTTGTCCTTTATTCCACTATCTGGCCATCTTCTCCGGCACTGACCGTATGTTGACTGGCACGACCAATTCACAAAATATGGTCTCCTTCGTCAAATTGAGCCTTTCTAGGAGGAAGTTTACCCTACTGGAAGAATGCAAGGTCAGAATACAAATACTGTAAAGTTCAGTCTCTGATCATTCATCAAATTGAGCTTTTCTAGAAAGGACTTTACCCTCCTGAAAGAATTCACGGCCAGAATAAAAATGCTGTAAAATTCAGACTTCCTAGGAGGGACTTTAGCCTCCTGGAAGAGTGCAAGCTCTGATCACTCGTAAAATTGAGCCTTCCTAGGAGACTCTTTACCCTCCCAGAAGAATGCACGGCCAGAACACAAATACTGTAAAGTTCAGTCTCTGATCACTCATCAAATTGAGCCTATCTAGAAGGGACTTTACCCTCCTGAAAGAATGCACGGCCAGAATACAATTGCTGTAAAATTCAGACTTCCTAGGAGGGACTTTACCCTCCTGGAAGAATGCACGGCCAGAATACAAATGCTGTAAAATTAAGACTTCCTAGGAGGGACTTTACCCTCCTGGAAGAGTGCAAGCACTGATCACACATCACATTGAGCTTTTCCAGAAGGGACTTTACCCTCCTGGAAGAATGCACGGCCAGAATACAAATGCTGTAAAATTCAGACTTCCTAGGAGGGACTTTACCCTCCTGGAAGAGTGCAAGCTCTGATCACTCGTCAAATTGAGCCTTCCTAGGAGGGACTTTACTCTCCTAGAAGAATGCACGGCCAGAATACAAATCCTGTTAAATTCAGTCTCCCTAGCAGGGACTTAGGGTCCTGGACGGACGAGCGGCTAGAGATCACATAACTTCTTATAGTTAATAATCCCAGGAGGGACTTTACCCTCCTGGAAAAATGCACGCCCTGGGCCATCAAACTCGTCCTATATATAGAATTCTATTCCGTTTAAAATCTGCAACTCCTTGCGTTCCAAAAAATTTTAAAACAAAAATCTCCCCTTGATTGTCTTCTTTGTATTAAGGACTTATTTTACATGTTTAAAATTAGAATTCCATAAAATTAACAACGTCTCGTAAACGGATTCACCATCAAAAAAAATACCAAAGAAATTCATTGTCAAACCCTAATCTTCGTAGACTATATTATTTTAATCTGCTACCAAATTGGTTAATGTACCAAAAAATATAAATAGTCTATATTTATAAATATCTTGAAAGTAGATCCTGTCATTTTAATCGTGTTTATTGTACCTACATTTTACCCTGAATACTAATCTTTTTCAAAAGAATTATTTCGGAATGTTAAATGTAACTACATACGTTTGCCGTTTTCAGGAAAAAAAAAGAACACTCGGGGATTGTAATGATTAACACGGGTTCCTAGCACCTTATAGGTTAATTCATTATAATTTTGGACTTAAGTAAGTACCTACTCGGTTGAGGGTAGTTTATTTTTCTTGCATAAATTAAACCAATTCTCAAGTATTTGTCGATTATGGCATTGCAACTTTAATATGATTGTAAGTCATTACAAAAAACCCGTATTTTATAGGAATTAAAACAATTTTCGTTAGTGTAGTTAGTTATTTCATTGCGAAATCCAGTTATTGTAAATAGGATTTTATTGCTAGGATTCGCTATAATATTGACTCATTTGAATTATAAACTTGTTAGATGCCAATGGGACATGTGTGGCAAAGCTCAAAAAAAAAGCGAAATATCTTCAAGAATTACATCAAATGCTAACAATGTTATGATCATTATAATTTGAGTCTAATTTCCTAAAATTTGGAGCGGCCATATGATTTTAAAATTTTATTTCCATTAAATAAGATAAATCCGACCATTTCTGTTAAAAAAACTTAAGATTTTATTTACTCCAATGCAAATTTTAAATTATTCTGCTTTGCCACTCTTTTTTTATCCTATAAAACAGTTCTAAAGTCACAAAAGTAACTATTACTAATTGCCCTCTGAATCCTCAGAACGTTTGAAGACTGGTAACTGAAGCTACAGAGTGACTGACAAAATCTGTGAAAGTATTGGAGCGACCGAGCGCTCGCTGTCGCGCCGCTGTGGCCTGTCGCTAGCTTGACAAGGTTGGCGAGCTAAACTGCTGCGATACTGCTGGAACGGGTGCGGCGCTAGCGTGGCCAGCCCGCATTTGAGGGATTCGCACTTGCTTCATCGCGGTCTTTGAACACGACATTACACGGGACTCCGCGGATCTCCAGAGAATAAGTCTATTGCGAAAGCGACGCCAAAAGGCTGAACTATTGCCACAGAATCACGGTTACTTAAAATAACACTATTCTAAACTAATATCAATATTTTAATTCCGTAACCGATTTTAATTTACGAGGCGGTACCGATGCCGACAAAATCCAACGACGCAATGACGAAAAGAAATGGTGCACACTGGTAAGTAGACGGTGAGCGGGAGCATTCGTTTGACTTAACCACGTGTACGCGACAGTGGCGCCACGAAATGGACAGAATTGAGGCGGAAATGCATCAAATTCACAACCACGCTCTCTCACAACCCGGAGAGGACGTAGGGGCTACAATATATTATTTGTTAACTAGATTTTGCCAGCGGCTCCGCCCGCCCTAAATTCGGTTATTGGCGTGAAACTCTTTTATAAAATTATACTAATGAAGTTTGCTATAGTACGTTTGAGCTGGGTTATATTTAATCACTTTTTAATTTTTCCTATGTGATAATCCAGGGTGTCAGCTACCTACATACCAAACTTTCATCAAAATTGGTTCAACCGTTTGAGTGTGAAGAAGTAACAAACATACTCACTAACTTTATAATATTAGTGTGAATCAAAAAAATCAACAATTAAAAATAAGCTCATAATAAATAATGAGATTTAGGATCAGCTCAGACCGAGATGCGACATTTTTGAGATGGCAACACAATGGAAATATATATGTACATTTCAGTGGGAGCACAAAAGTGGGAGGTTACGTGTCAAAGTACACCTAGATGTATCTATCTAGTCATAAAAATGTAGAGGATGAGAAAATTAAGAAAATATATTTTGTAACCTAGACAAGTGTTGTGTTTGGGTTTAGGCTCACTTATGTGAAAATTTAAGTCTGTAAAATTAAAAAAAAACACCGTTCACGAGATCCATTTATACATGTGTACTAGGAAATCGAACCCTGTATGTGTTGCACCGTTTGTATAATGGGATGTGTTCCGAAAAATTGTTCGAAATGATGCCGCTACTTTCTACCATCGCACCGTTCGCCATCGGCAGGGAATTCTCACCTTAGATTCTAAGGCTTACGACCTAAATGGTCACGTACAGTGCGATATCAGAGAAACTGCCTCCCGCGAACGCTTAGCTTGAGGAATGAGTTCCCTGCCAAGGTTTCATCTAAGGACTACAGTATGGGGTTCTTCAAGAAATAAATTAATATATTTTTGAAGGATCGGCAACGCGCGAGTGATGCCGCGGGTGTTGCCAGCGTCCATAGGCTGCGGTGACTGTTTACCATGAGGCGGACCGCTAGCTTGTTTTCCAGCTTAGAGGTATAAAAAAAAAGCCCTTCGAAGGCCACAAAGGACGACTCTCGGGTATCTTATTTTGGCACGTCCTGGTGATCAAACACCGTACCGTGCCGTGAACCGTAGCTTGAAGAATTTATTGTAGTCAGCTGTCAGCACCTAGGTTATACCACGATGTACTATCAGTTTTTATGGACTTGGGGGCACTCAGCCAAGACAAGCCAAGCAAAGCGCAAGGGCACTATCTACCTTTTCTTGAAGCGCTTCGTCTTTATTTTGAACCCTCATATAATAGCTTGTGTTTGAATTATACCAGATAAACAAAATTCTCGGAATAGGATGTCCATAGTGGACTTATTTAACTATAAAGTTTCAATTGCATAGCTCTTCCACTTTAGATTTTATTGACATCTAAAAAAACCCGATTTCGTCATTCACTCACTAATGATCATAAACATTCTTAGGGTACTTTTTGTATGTACGTCTTGTAGGGGATGGAACTACATTCTACTTAATTATACTTATATTATACGAATAATATTACTATCCTTATGTACTTCGTTAAAAATTAAAATGTGGTGACAATTACTTACAAAATAAAACTTCTATGGAGATGGGACATCACAATGGCGTAGGCCCCGCGCCCCGGTTGTTGTAAGATAAAAATCGTAATAAGCTGTATCAGAAGTCGGACTTAAAAATCTGATGACATAGTTAAGCAATCGACTCATGCGAGTATAGTTTTTTATAATGTAACCATTTATAAACAACAAAAAACACAATAAGTGTTTCATATTTAAAATAAACAAAGATACAGAGTGTGCTTTGCAAAAAAGCACCTCTGATGTGCAAGAAATACAAGAAATACAAGAAATACAAGAAATACAAGAAATACAAGAAATACAAGAAATACAAGAAATACAAGAAATACATCACAAAACAAAAAGAAAAATTTACAAAATAAAAAAATATTGTCATAAGCAACTTACAAAAAGAAGTGAAATTCCACCAAAAACATTTTCACGCAAAATGTTGCCAAGACGAGGCTCGCACTGTCAAAAAGTTATTAGATCAGGGGCGGATTCAGCGGGGGGCGATCGCCTCCCCTAAGGACGGCCGAGAAAGAATTGAATTAATTTTTTTTTTAAATATATAACTTTTATTACATATAAAAAAAACTTGGGGTTTGTATATTTAATTATTCAAAAACTGCACGAGCTAGGTCGATTATCTAACTTACCTTTGCAGATTCAAAGTTCAAGAAATACCTTCAGATCTTATGATCACCCCCCCCTTCACTTTTGGTCTGGATCCGCCCTTGTATCTGATCTCATGTAGAGCCACGTTACTAAATCTACAAGCCCTAACTTCATAAACTCTATACCTTAGTCAAAATATGTCATATATTAGCTTACGTCATATTCCATACACAGTGGTCATCGAATAGACAATCCTTGTAATCTGCGTTAAGTACTCTGTGCGTGAGTAGTGAGTAGGTAGTTCTGCGTCGGCCCAAGTGTTGGTGAATCAGTTTTCCCTATCGTTATCTATCTTGGCGCTGATAGCCGGACGGCTCACCTACAGCACGATACAGTACCTCGGCACGATAACGAGGCCTGGTTCACACAATTCGCGTAGACACAGTACCGGACAGTTTTTGCCAACAGATAGATTCACCCTCACACCAAACCCGACCTTATGACCCGTACTGTGATAAAAATTGGTTGCTTCATTTCCAGTCGAGCGATTTCGCGTCCGCGTCGGGTATTCACATAGTCATGTTTGCCAACGAGATAGCTGGGCCACTACAGTGAATACGTATCGAATAAATAATAGTGAACCTCGTGTTGTGTAGAAACTAGTGTGCATGTGAGAGAGAGGGGTGCTGTGGGGCGATGCGGGCCGCAGCGGTGCTGGCGGTGCTGGCGCTGCTGCTTGCCGCGCTGTGCAGCGCGTGCGCCCAGGAGGTGGCTGTCGTGAGGACGCAGTGAGTACTTTGTGCTAATAGCTCTGCCTCACGACCGCCAGGTAGTAAAATTGTGCAGACAGGGTTTTGCCTTTTTACTAGGAGCCTGTACGAAGGCGTATCATATAGGCGAGAAATAACAAATCGCGAATTGCACACAACAGACCGAGTTTTTATTAGTTTAATTTCTAACACGTTACGATGTAAGTATAGGTTCCTACCTACTAGTAAATCAAATCAAATCAAACCAAAAAATATTTATTCAAATAGGTTTCTAAGAACACTTTTGAATCGTCAATCAAATCAAAATCAAAATCTTTTTTTATTCAAATGGGTTACTAAGAACACTTTCGAATCGTCAAGTAAATTAACTACAACTAGTTTTACAAACTAATTACAATACTGTTTTGTTGCGTGCGTCCAATAGGTAATCTTTGTAAAATCAGAAACGAAACATAAAATTATAGTGTATCAACTAATAAATACATGTTTTGTATTGAAACATTAAATAAATAAGATTTACAATGTAAATAGTTTGATTTAAATAAAAAAACAATCAATATTTATGTAATATTTCAATTGCCTATTGTTTTTCAGATTGCATAGGGGGGAGGGGGGGGGGGCACCATGTGATACGTTAAAAGTTTTCAATTATTCTGTGACGGGATTAAAAATAAGAGAAAAATATATTCATATAACATATAATATTACATAGCAGACGTATATACATATAATACAATACAATGTAAACAATGTTAATTTCTGCCAAAAAGAGCTGGCAAGAAGTTCTATTTCAAGTAATAATACAATACTTTGATAATTACCTAAAGAGTATACAATATGTACCGAAACACTTATTAGGTAATAAAAATAAGTTAGTAAGCTACTAAAAAACAAAGTGAAACATGTCAATTATTATTTTTTTGTTTTTATGTAGCATAGAGGGTATGTACGCTATTTCCGGTATCTACCTGCGAGTATATACGCTATATCCGGTAGATACCTGTGAGTATATACGCTATATCCGGTATCTACCTACGAGTATATACCCTATTTCCGGTACCTACCTACGAGTATATACGCTTTTTCCGGTACCTACCTACGAGTATATACCCTATTTCCGGTATCTACCTACGAGTATATACGCTATATCCGGTATCTACCTACGAGTATATACCCTATTTTTCGGTATCTACCTACGAGAATATACCCTATTTCCGGTATCTACATACGAGTATATACCCTATTTCCGGTACCTACCTACGAGTATATAATCTATTTCCGGTACCTACCTACGAGTGTATCCGCTATTTCCGGTATCTACCTACGAGTATATACCCTATTTCCGGTCCCTACCTACGAGTATATACGCTGTTTCCGGTATCTACCTACGAGTATATACCCTATTTCCGGTACCTTTCTACAAGTATATACGCTATTTCTGGTATCTACATACGAGTAAATACCCTAGTTAGTTAGTTGGACTTATGTTTTCCGCACTTAGCCTCATAATAGGGCCATAACCAATACCTGTCATTAGTTCCTCATACTATCTCAGCTCCATCCAAAAGTTAAGGAGGCATCTGATGTTATTCAGAGAGGCGATGAGTAAATACCCTATTTCCGTTTGTTCGAATCGGACGAACCGGAAAAAATAAAATGGTTCTATTTTAACCGATTTCAAAAAAAGGAGGAGTTTCCCAATTCGGTTGTATGTTTTTTTTACGTTTGTTATTATTATAAAAATTAAAATCACAATCAGAGTGAAAAGTTCCTAAATCGAATATTCGAGATATTATATTTCAGGCGGTGATCGACTGAATATCTCGATTGTAAAAAAACTAAGGTACAAATCGTGCTCAGACAGATATACTTGTAGACTTATATTCAGAGGCGTGACATAAAACTTGGGAAACATAAGGATGACGTGATGTATTTGTCACTGAACGTGCGTGAGTAGTGCAGCTACATATCTCAACTTATTGGGATTTTCATTGAAATACAAGAAAAATAGTTTATTACAGATCATTGTTATCAAAAAAAGATTTTTCTCTGGGTCTGAGGTACTATCACGTCTAGGCTTTGGCAAACTTGTAAACTATGCAGTTTTTAGTATACAAGAATTTGCAGAACTTTGAAAATTTTGTTTGATAACATTTAAAAAAACAGTGAAAAGGGGTCAGTTTAGGAATATTTATGTAGAACAAAAGTTTATTCGTCGTGTTTTCACGTTTTCAGTGTTTAAACCGTATCCCAAAGAACATATTCATTAATTTTTTTTTTATCAAAAACAGAAATATTTTGCCGAAAAAAGATACATTTTGGTAGTACAGCCTCTTAAGAGTGTATATATAACTACGGTGTACGTAGCTATAACATACACTCTACTGTCTTTCTACATTTGGGGTCTCTACTGGATATTGGTTTCACACCCGCACTATTCGTGGCTTGGTATAAAATAACACATGGGTACTTACCTATATACCTACGTTTATACTTTACATGTCCTAAGCTCCTAAGATAGCGCTTCTGAAAAAGCTTCTTTTGGGATACAGTAGTTTTTATACGATAAACGATATATTCGAATGTATGTGGTTAGTCCACAGTTAATGAAAAATCATAAATCATATCTATAATAACGATTTACGTGGGACCCATCTCGGATATACCTACTAATGGTTATGTTCTTGTTAGGCACTTTCTCCTGAATACCAAAAGTGCGGTAGTAGACTTTTAAAGTGGTGGAGGGGGTACTTATAGACATAGACAATCATTTATTCAACAGCATTTTGCTTACAATGTCAAAAACACAGAGCATTATAATTACCAAGTAGAAATGCGATGTAAGCACGTCGAACGCGCCACGGTTTTGAGCAGACGCTCAATTCACTCCGAAACTCGCGAATGTCACATTTAGTTACTCGCGGACTTCATCGCTGTGTGTAGCTGCGCAAAAATATTTTAAAATGCCTTCCTATGTAGTAATTACTCGCAGAGCAAGAAACCAGATATTAAATATGTAACCGTGAGCAACAGAGAGTGTTCAGAGTAGTTCGAATCAGAGTTAAATGTTTTATAACACTGTTTACGTACCTAATGCCAATTGCATACTATTGTGCTATAATTATATTAAATAGGCCTGAGGTTTTGAAATTGCGAGTTTTATTAACCACTCTACTAATTTTTTTACTGTAAAAATAATATTAAAATTTTAAATATTTTAAAATGTTTTAATATATATATTTTTTATTTATTTATTCAGTAAGTAGGCCCTAAGAAGGCACTTTTATGTCAATTTTTAAATAAAAGTACATGTAGTTATGTATTTAAAAAAAAAACAATACGAATAAAATTGAGAACAAATAACATATAAATAAGTAGGCAACACTACCAAAAAAAAAACTTAAGTTTAAATACAAGAAGTAAAATTATTATAACATGTCAAAATAAAAATAGTAGAATCATAAGTCAAGTTATATATATATATATAATTATGTCAAAAAAAAAACTATTATCTATTTGAGTGTTACACAAACATGTCAAAAATTTTTTTTTTGTTTAGTCCGTATATTCTTGTCATTTAAATACTCGTCAACAGTGTAATACCCTCCAAATATCAAATGATATTTAATTGCAGATTTAAATTGATTTAAAGGTAAGTTCAGGGTAGTCTGTGGGATCTTATTATAAAAGCGTACAAACTGCCCGACAAAAGAATTGTTAATCTTTTGAAGACGACTAGTAACATCTATTAATTTATGTTTATTTTGTGTATTAAAGCTGTGTACATAGCTTTTTTTTATAGTACAAGTGCAAGTTTCTACGAACATACTATTTAGATAAATATATTGTGATGACATAGTAAAAATGCCGATGTTCTTAAAAACTTATCTGAGGAAATTCCGAGGTTTCTAGTTATAGATAGACCTAATAGCTCTTTTTTGTAATATGAAAATAGACTCTATATCAGCTCCTTTGCCCAGAACATAATTCCATTAGACATGATGCTGTGAAAATAATAATATTTTTTGGAATTAAGCAAAAGATTGTTTACTGCAAACCAATTAAGTATTGCCAATAAGGCGTCATTGACATCGTCATAGTTTTCATTTTTCCGTTAAACATTAAATATTCAGTACGTGTCATCAGCAAACAAAACGACGACAAAATTTTTCGGCAAAATAAGGCAAATCGTTAATATATACCCAGAACAAAAACGGTCCTAATATATATCCTTGTGGAACCAAAATTACCACTGTTGATCCTGAGGATTTTGTACCATTTATGTCAACTATTTGTGTTCTGCAACTTAGGTTAGAAGATATAAGATCAAGTGCAGATTCTTTTACACCGTAATATTCTAATTTGCGTGTGAGAGTCTCATGTTCGACGCAGTCGAAAGCCTTGGATAGGTCGCAAAAGACTACAATTGCATTTTGATGATTTTCTCAAGCTGAGAATATGTACATCATTAATGATACGCCTGTGTTAGATTAGATATAGTTATTAACTGTAAAATTTATGTTAATAAGGTAATAAGTAAATAATATATTATAATATGACTATTATACTAGTCACTGATTTTAAATAGTGCAGACACGCGGCTTCTCGTGGGTATCTTCTCTTACACCCTTCTGGGTGTTGAGGTGCGGGTGTCGGGGGAGGGGAATTTACCTCCCACCATGACCCGGGCAGAAGCTCAGGGGTGCTAAACACCCCCGGTGAAATATTAAAAAGGGGAGGCCTACTTTTCAGGCCCCCTTGTGGGTAATGATTTTATCGCTGAAAGCGATAAGAAAACAGTAATGGATACGAGAGTAGGCGCCAGGATAAAACAAAACAAATAAAACAAAATAAAAACAAAGCAAAAGAAAAGAAAAAGAGCGGAATTAAAATAAAATAAAAACGAAGCAAAAAACAAAAACAAAAAACGAAAATAAGCGAAAATAAAACGACGCGAAATAAAAACGAAAATAAAAACAAAATAAAAGCAAAATAAAAACGAAATAAAACGAAAAAATAAGCAGAAATGAAAGCGAGTATAAACGTTAAAAGCGGAATGAGTTAAAGAAAGGAGGTGAGTAGGTAGGAGGGTGAATAAGTAAACTTATTCACCCACATGAATAAGCTCTCGGGGGAGAGCCCTGCCTTCCGGCGGGCGGGCGTGTAAGGGGGCTATGCCCCTTAAGTGTACATGGTGGCTGTTGTCAGCGCGGGTGAATAATCGTTTCGACAAACCAGATATGAACTCTGCGAGTGGCTCGGTTTTGGTGTCTCTAGCAATGGTGGAGTTGCGGACGTAGCGTCCCGCGCCGGTGATAAATCTTAGCGACTTATTTTGGACTGCCTGGAGCTTAAGTTTGTTGGTAGAAGATAGAAGACCGTACCAAGCAGGGGCTGCATAGGTCAGTCTCGACCGTATGTACAATTTGTACAGGCGAATTTTGGTTCTGAGTGGCAAGTCAGAGGAAAGTACCGGTCTTAGGCACGCCCGTGACGCGACCGCGCCTGCTGACACATGGTCTAGCATTTTGCGCATGCGCAAGGGGCGGTCTATAATACAACCTAGGTACTTTACACTGGGTTGCCACTCAATAACTTGACCTCGAAACACAAGTTTCGGTGGGAGAAACTTTTGCAGGCCGGTCAGTATTGCTGCTGTCTTGCTGGCATTAACGGCTATTCTCCACTTGTCCAGCCAGCCAGGCAAAGTGTCCAATAGTCGCTGCATTTTTTTGGCTGCTAAGCTAGCTTTGCGGGAGGAGGACATATAGGCGCTGTCGTCCGCGTAAAGGGCTAGGATGACGTCTTCAACACCTTCAGCTAGACCGGAGTCACTGAGAGTGGGGATGTCGTTGGTGAATAACGCATAGAGCAGTGGCGATAGGCAGCTGCCTTGAGGTACCCCTGCTCTAATGGGTTTACATGCTGACTGTTTGTTCTCGACCGAGACATAGAAGCTTCGTTTGTCCAGAAACGAGGCTATTACTCGCCCGAGCATCGGTGGGATGTCCGTCTCTAACAGCTTGTGTATTAAGCCTTCGTGCCAAACTCGATCGAAAGCCTTCTCCATATCGAGAAAGACTCCGACTGTGCGTCTGCCCTTGTTTAGCTCGAAGGCCATGTGATGGAGCACTCGTACAAGCTGAAGAGTGGTACTGTGGCTGTCTCTGAAGCCAAACTGTTCAGGCCTAAGCTGGATATGCGGGGATATCCTAAGTAATAGTAGACGTTCGAACAACTTGGCTAGATTGGACAGCAGTGTAATCGGTCGGTAATGTTCTGGGCGATGACGATCTTTCCCTGGTTTCGGGAGAACAATAATTTTGCCGATCTTCCACGAAGATGGGAAATGTCCAGTACGCAGTATCCCATTAAAGATATGGGTGAGTGCCACCAGACCCTTCCTAGGCAGCATAATAATCGCTGTGTTTGGAATCTCGTCGGGACCGGGTGATTTGCGCTTGTTAAATTTAGAGGCCTCCTTCCTAACCTCTTTAGGCGAAATAAAATAATCACCTCTAAGTGGTGGGGCTGGGGCCGCGAGAAACTGCTCTACGCGTTCTGTAACTCCTAACGTGTGGTCAGGGTCGATAATGGGGTTCGGCTTAAATTGGTCCTCAAAGTGGTCCGCAAAAAGTTCCGCGCGTTCCGCAGCGTGGTAGCGGCGAATACCAGTGGGGTCGATAAGTGGACAGATAGGGGCAGGTGTTTTTGTTATTTGGCGGGCCAGGCGATAGAGAGCCGTGTCGTTCTCGCTTGCTTTAGATATTGCCTGGTCCCATGAATGTTGCCTAAAATTTGCAAGTTCAGCAGATAGTTCCGCGCTAATCTTATTGAGGTCCCTCTTTACCACTGGGCAACGGGTGTCGCACCAGAGTTTACGGAGGTCCCTCTTGGTTTTAAGTTTAGCGCGGAGATGCGCCGGTAGCAGCTGCTTACCGGAAGCTGTGGCTGAGATTTTAGTAGACTCCCTTAGAGCCTGTGCAATGGCAGTTGTGAAGGTGTCAACTGCCTCTTCGACTTCTAAGGGAGTGGAAATGCCACCAGCCGGAAGTTGGTAGCTCAGCATGGCACGGTGAAATAAAGCCCAGTCTGTGGTTCTGCGGGGATTGGGGAGCGGTTTACCAGTTACGGACACTCCAAGGACCAATAAGATTGGCAGATGCTGAGTGTCAGTGTCGTGGAGGACCTCTAACGACATTGACCAGCCGATCTTATGCGCTAAGGCGATGTCCAGTACGTCCGGTGCGTGATTGTCAGCAGAGGGATAGTGTGTTGGTGATCCTGGACCGATGACTAAATAGTTTTTGCTCTCAGCATTTAGTTCACGACCCGATTTGGATGAAATTCGTGAACCCCAGTGTTGGTGTTTGGTATTAAGGTCACCTAAAATAAGTGTGGGGGTGGCATCGCAAAAGATATTGTCGATGTCACTTGGATCGAAGGGGGTTGATGGTGGCTTATATGCGGCGAAGACTTTAAGCTCCGCATTGCCGACCTTTAGTTTTACACCTATAGACCGAATGTATGTAAAAAGGGGAAGGGGTAGTAATTCGTGAATAAGGTCACGTCTAATTAATACAGCCGTACCCCTGAAGGCCATATTAGCGGGAGAAATTTCGTCACGTCTATAGGTGAAGAAATTTGGAATGCGGAGCTCATTCTCACCTCGGAGTTTCGTTTCGCCCAGTAACACAATGTGAACATCGTGTTCCTGGACTAACGTTCTGAGGGCGGCTGTCTTGCCAATTATGCCCCCAGGGTTCCAGTACACAATTCTCAATTTAAGGCCCCGATGAGGCCCCATTAAATTCCCACGTGAGAATTGTGGTGAGTTGTGCCAGTCCATTGAAAAGGGCAGGCAGCGGGTTTTGGCCGGCAGCTATGGCCTCTATGGCCGCGTTAAGTGCCGCTATTGCGGCTCTGGCTACATTAAGGGCACCAGCTTGCATACGAGGTGGGCCCTGAGTATGATGGATGCCACTGTGGTGGCTAGTCGCGGGCGGCTGAGACTGCTGGGCAGCGACTGCACGTGGTTGCGTTTTAATGGGTGGCTGAGATGATTTGGAGGGTTGTGGGGGGTCTGCGAATTGGGGGGGTGGCATAAAAATATTGGGTATAAAAGAGTATGTGTCCTGTGCTACCGGAACAGTAGCCGGAACGGTTGTGGTGGGTTGAGGTGCGGATTTTTTACGACGTGGCCTCCTTTTTTTCCCGAGAGCTTGGGTTCTATCTGTTGGAGGGTTGGCGGGGGGCATTAAGTTTGCGCCTGCAGTTAGTTCGTACTCCTGCCGCTGTAATTGTGGCAAAGGAGTGGGCGATGGCGGGGGTAGATTTGTTGCCCGTTGGGCTTTCTTACGAGGTAACGGGGGATTGATAGACACCCCCCTACGCCTCGCTTCACGCCTGAAAACCGGGCAGGAGCGGTTGTTGGCCGTGTGCGCCTTGCTACAGTTGGCGCATTTTAATGCGACCTTTTGTCGGTCGCATTCGGACGCCGGATGATCGCCGCCGCAGCGTACACACTTTATTGGCCGGTGGCAGTTTGTGGAGGCGTGACCGAATGCCTGGCATCTATGGCATTGCGCTGGGCCTGGGTGAGAACGCCAGGCTTCAATAGATATGCCAGGCATGCTGAGTAACTCGTTTACTGCATAAAGGACTTGCAGCTCGGCATGTGTGTGCCTATGCTGCAGTTGTGCATAGTAAATACAGTTAGGTCGGCCCCTAACTGCTGGGATTTGCCGCACATGCGACACAGGAAAGCTGGCGAGAGCGAGGTCCTCTGCTAGTTCGTCAAGCGAGGTGTCCTGGGGGAGCCCCTTAATGGCGATTTTCTGTGGTCGATCGCTGTCTAAGCTGTAGCAGTACCAAGATACTGCATGGTCCAGCTTAGACAGCTCGTCTATATAGGCCACTACCGTGCGATATTCCGAGGGCGACTTTGGGAAAAATCGTACCCCTTTGCCAAACGGCCGGGCGTTGGGTGCGTGGCCTAATACAGAGTGTAGCTTTTTCAAGTGCGTCGACCACTGGGGGAGGGACTCTACAACTATCGGGGGGTGTCTTTCTTTGTCCTTGTCTTTGGCATTGTCGTTAACAATGGTGGGCTGAGCAGTTGAGACTTTAGCTGACTGGGCGCTTGTTGCCTGCGCATAAGAATGACCGCTAGGCGGCGCTGCCGCTGGAGGTGCAGAAAGCTGAGGGGGGGTAATCTCAGTAATTTCCATCCCTTCGAGAGGGATGGGGTCATGAAGGGACTCAACGGTGGCCTTTGAAGTGGACGCTTGGCCGGCCAGCGACTTATTCCGGTCGGCAATGGCCTCGCGGGCCTCTAAGCGTGCTCGCTCGGCGGGGTCCTTAGATGGGCTGAGGGAAAAAGGTCTCGGCCTTGTATCTCTACTGCGTACCCTAGGGTCTCTCTGCGGCAATGGGATTGAGGGCGGGTTGAAGTTCCGCGGGACTGACATTGGGGGCGTTACCTTGGTTGCGCTGCTCTGTTTGGACGATGACAGGTTCGGGTCTGGCCGGGGCGGGGTGTCCTCGATTGGAGAGAGCATTGTTGGAAGGGTGGGGAGATCTTCATCCCTAAACATTTCATCGCCGGTGTCTGAGGCCGAGTAAATTGACGATTGGGATATGGCTGAGGCCATAGAAACCCTAGATGGGGGCCGAGAAGGTGGGAACGCGACCGAAAAGGGCCGGTCCGCGGCAGAAATTTCGCCGGTAAATAAATTACGCGCCACAACGGCGGCTGAGGGCTGGGAGCGTAACCATACGCCCCGTTTACGTACGCCCCCTCTACGTACCGGTGGTGGGGGTCCTGGAGGTGGCGGCATTCCGCTAAATGGCTGCTACCAGCATCCCTTAATGCGAGTCCGGTTGCAGCTGGGTCTGTAGGGGTGGCCCAAAAGGGCCGCCCTTAGAAGAGCGACAAACGACTGCGATCCGTGGCAACAATTGCCGAGAAAATAAAATGAAAATTGCTTACCGCTAAATCCTCCTCAAGACCGCTGAAAAAGCGGAAACCGTCTACCTTCAAGCGCTGCTTTTGTAGGCGCAAACACGCAGAACACGACAAACACCTAGTCTCGTCTGTGCACGCACGTCCGCCGTCTACAGGAATTGCTGTCTTGAAGCACATACACTTTTACACTTGAGATAATTTGAACTTGGAGAGTATTATACACAAGGATGACACGCGGCTTCGTTAGCGCGTGGTGTTTTTGTCAAGTAAAAGAGGACTGAAAAGACACCCGCGTTGCTAGTGATGGGTAGGATAGGCAGATAAGTCGCCTATATAAGGCACTGTCTATCCCTGCAGCGGCATTCTTGTTCAGTCCGCCGCACTGGTCGCATCAGGTCGTTACGCTGCCGAAACTAAATTGATATTCAGTATTTAAAAACGTTTCAATTAAGATCAATTGATTGTGTAACTTGTTTTTAATTATGTATAATTGTTATAATATAAAGGTTAAATTAACATTACGTAAGTAATACCTAGCTGAGAGTTTTAGCTTTTTGTGGCATTTGGCTGGACCAGTCAATAACGTCCTAAAATACTTATAATTGTTCTTCTGCAGTTTGTGAATAGCTTATAGCTTACGAATCTTATCAGATAACTGCCAAAAAAGAAGCTTTTTTTTATATTGTCTATAGTGCTATTTATATTGTCTATAGTGCTATTTATATTGTCTATAGTGCTATTTATATTGTCTATAGTGCTATTTATATTGTCTATAGTGCTATTTAGAACATTAACTGATAAACCCCACAGATATCTAGTATTTTTTAAGTTCAGCGATTTATAAACTTTTACTATGTCTATTGGCGTTACATGTTTAAATTTGAATTGAATATTATTTAAATTTCTTTAAAATTGTTAGGGCTTTTAAAGGCGAAGAATTTACTGAGTTTGTTGTTGTCATAGGTATGTTAGAAAAGAACTTTTCAAACGCATTTGCGACATCAGTATCAGTTTTTATCATTTTACCGTCAACCTTAATCCTGAAGTCTTTTTTAACTGGATTCGTAATTTTACCGGTTTCATTCTTGATAATATTCCAAGTTGCCTTAATTTTTTATCACTTAAGTACTCTGATTTGGCAGCCCTACATACTTTCTTAAACAATTTAGAGTATTTTCTCATGTATTCAATGAAAGATGGTGCATTATTATATTTATTTAGGTTATATAATTCATAAAGTTTTTCTCTACTTTTATAAATACCAACTGTGGCCCAGTCATTTAATTTTTAATTACTGTTTTCCTTAACTAGCTTTGTTTTAAAAATCTGGTCAAACTCGTGTTTTATAAAATTAAATAGATAACTATAATTATCATTTGGGTTGTCGTATGGGAATTGAAAATAGTATATCTTATTATTTATGTTCTCTTTAAAACGATCTAAGCGAGAATGTTCATAGGAATAAAAATTTTAAAATTAGATATTTTATTTAAATTATAATATAGGGACAGCGTTTGGCCACAGTAATCTGAAGAAAGATTAGTAATAACCGATTTCTCCACAACATCACAATTGCAAAATACATTGTCAAGACATGTTTCAGAAGTAGCAGTGATTCTGGTTGGTTCGTAAAACAGGTTAATGAGGTCAAAACATTTGAACAGATTTATCAATCGTAAAGTAGTTGGTGATTTTTCAAGTATGTTAACATTAAAGTCGCCACATACTATAATATGTTTTTTGCTAGATGACTTTCCTTAATGCGTCCTCTATTACAGTTTCAAATTGACTATAGATTTAGGAGGGAGGGCGGTATAAACAAATAACTATTAAATGTTCCAGTTCTAAACAAGATATTTCAATGATACGTTCAATTGATAATTCCAAAATGTCTTTGCGTTCTTTAAATTTTATACAATTTTTAACAAGTATTAATGAGCAACCATGTATGTCTGACTTTTTGACAAAGTTACTAGCAATACAATAATTTAAGAAATTTCAACCTAATTGATGCCTTTGAAGCCAATGCTCAGTTAAGCATAAGACATGAATATTGTAACTATTTAGAAATAGGTCGATTTCTAATTCTTTGCCTAGTAAGCCCTGTATATTCTGGTGGACAATATTAAAATGATCGAGCTTACTGATTGTCATGTTATTTAGTTTAAAGGTAGATTTGAAATATTATCATTACTAAAGTCATTTGATGCATGAGAATCAGGTCCCTTGCACTGCTCTTTTAAACCTGAATTTAAATTTTCAATATTATGTGCTATCAACTTAGCAAGGACACGTCTGCATTTCATGGACATATTCATATTGCCCCAATTAAGTTTGAAATTATATATAAATTAATTAACATCGAAATAAGTAAAAATGTCACTATAACGATAAGTTAAATTATACAAATGCACATTTAAGTCTGATATATAATTGTTCTGTTCTGTGGTTAAGCTTATAGAATACGGAAAACCGCAGATAATAAATCTACACTTCGATGTCTCTTGAACTTGAACTAAATAATTAATGCCTGTAGTCTTTTTTTTTTCCTTTTTTCCTCAGGCTCATGCTATCTCCAAACAAGATGACTACAGTTGTGTCGCTATTTTGTTTATTCACGTCAATATTTATTATCAAACTATTGAATGTAATACCCGGAGTACAAAAATTTATCACATTATGGTCCAAATAATTACATAGGAGCGAACCTAAGCCTTTCCCTAGTTTATCTGATATAATGATTGGTCTCGGTAAAGGTAAAGGTTTTTTAGAATCATTAATATTACGAGAATTGACTGGTGCAGAAATATTGTGGTCATCTGATAGAAATATCGAAGGAATTTGTTGTCTTGATTTTTTCTTTTTGCAACAAGTCTGCTCGCCGATTGTAAGCCAATTTTATACCACTGACGGGCAAACTAGCAGATGGCTCGTCTGATTTCAAGCGGTCATCGTAGCCTTTGACGTCTACTAGGGGATATTGCTACTTACGCATCGGCGACCCTTTAAATCTTTAATCACTCCTTTCTTTAAGGACCTGATAGTTCTTAACTAATGAGGGTGATAATGAATTGACATAATGTATGTCAAAGTACCTACCAAAAAATAAAAATAAATTCATTAAAAATTGCACTGCCTTCAAATTCTAATGGAAAAGTAACAAAATAATGAAAACTTTACGCTCGCAGTTGGAACATTGAGCTAAGGGTTTTCTTATCTTTAGAATCGAATGCCAGAACGTAATCGCTGTGAATTTGTTCTTTTTTGTTTTAGTGACAGGTTAATCTAAACCCAAATTTAAAACTCCACGGTGAATACTCACCTCAAATTGGTACTTTTTTGTACCTACATGGACCACATCTGTGTGTCCTAATGTCATCAAAGGGCACCTAAGGGAGCCGTAAATTACACTTAAATAAGAGAGAATACAGAGATAGGGACAGAACCTAACTTAAAACAATAAATACAAAGTATACCTAAGTATTTTTCTTAGTCCAAAAGCTGATAGCACTGGCACTTTTTATATATTTCATGTAACACCAAGGGCCAGCTTTTGGGCTAGGGGGGGGCAGACTAGGTATAAAATGTTATTTTCATACAGCACAAAATGGGATTGTAGGCACTTTATGGGAGCCCCCATAAATATTTATTTTATTCTGTTTTTTAGTATTTGTTGTTATAGCGGCAACAGATATACATCTTATGTGAAAATTTCAACTATCACGGCTCATGAGATACAGCCTTGTGACAGACGGACGGATGGACGGACGGACAGCGAAGTCTTTGGGTATGGAACCCTAAGTATGAGCTTCAAAACGAGAAAAATCTAAACTAAACGAATACATTAATAGTGGCTTAAATTTAAAAATGTGAACAATAAAAGAATACGTTTATCTAGAGACTGGATTATACGCGTTTGCTTGTCAATCTTGGCTTGGAAATCTTCTTGCCTTTATTGAACCATTTTCAACCACCTGCATGAGGGGGTTACGGCACTATAGCACATTCAAACAGGGAGGCAGACTTTACACAAGACGTCCGCAGATATCAGCCCATGTGTCAAGTCTGTGGACTATGAGAATATTGACTGGCAATGCGTCGAGGTGTTTAAGATGTTTGTGTGATTCGACAACAAAATCAGTTCTACAAAACAGTCAAACATGACCTATCCAGCTAAAAGAAGGAGTGAACCCGTTCATCATGTCTTTGAAACGGTTTACAATCGCACTGATGTCTTTAAGTCTTGATAACTGGATAGGACAAGGCATAAGTAAATGTAAACAGCGAGTAAATCCCACATCTTCAATTTTCTGACGATGATATTATAGTGCAGTTGGGTAAAAATCATTTCGAAAAAGAAGGCGAGGGTCTATTTAGGTTGGGCAGGATTTAGGAAGCTTCGTCACGTGTTTACGTCCTCCATACAGCAGTGCTCTTACCTGCTCTTTTTGGGACAAGTAGTCCATACTAATATCATAAATGCTGTCTGTCTATTTTTCTCACATAGGCTACTTGAAAACGTCAAGTGTGAGTCTTTTTTTTCTATAATTGAGGAGTTGTTGTGTAAATCCTACACCGATAATCGAATTTAGGGCGGGTAGAACCGCGGGAAAATTTGGCCTGGAGATAGTTTGAGTCCATGGGAAGGACATAGGTTACTTGAAAACGTCAAGTGTGAGACGATTTTTTTATCTAATTAAGAAGATGCCGTTGAAATCGGAAACACCGATAATCGAATTACGGGCGGGTGAAACCGCGGGCAAAAGCTAGTAGATAAAAAAAAAATGATCGCGTGTCAACACGGCCTTGCATCATCAAATACTGAGGAACTACTTCCCTTCTCGTGAAAGTTTTGGCGAACAGTTGACTGCTAAGCTGGGTACAGATTATTTGAAACACAAGATGCAACAAGAATATATGTGGATGGTCCCGCACTGCGCGCCTTAGCAACGGCCATTCCTGGTAGGGTTCAGCGCGCAGGCCATGGAGCCGTTTAATTTTGAAGTGTACATGACGATATTGGTGTTTCAATTATTTTATTACACCAGTGTACTAAAAAAGTCCTAGTCGTCATCTCCATCCATTTTTACAATCGTCATTTCAAATATGGCGGGCAGTAGGCAGGTCCGGCGCGAATTAGCCGTCCAGATTACACTGCGCGCACTCAAAGCGTTACTCGAAAAACGCCGACAATAGGCAGGAACCAACACGCGCCCTGCGAATGCACGCAGCGTGGGCGCAGTTATTTTTTGTGCGTTCGCTAACACATTAAAATGTACGGGAAATGTTGCATTGTATGTTGTGTTGCAAATAATCTGTGCGCACCTTTAGACGATCCTGTAGTGACGACCGTACAAAATCGCTACTGAAGCAATGGCGCGCCAACACAACTTAACATCAAAACACATACGAACGACTGTTGAAAGACGGTGCAGTGTAGTAGCAGAAAAAAATTCGGGCGATCCGAATAGGTACGTTTTATATGACTAAATTATACCGAAAATATGCCAAACCATGTCCGGCTAGGGAGGGGGGGGGGCCCTGCCCATACCTGGCTACGCCCATGTGTAACACAAAAACCTGTTATTTCGACTTTTATTTATAAAATTTTTCTTAATTCGATGAAGGTTTTGTGTGTTAGTAAGATGGATGTACGACTACGACTTTATAAGTCACTACTAGTTGTATGTGACGTTAGTAACGAGCG